>CM051477.1:12774804-14110335 GCA_028015225.1 Carex myosuroides
TTTGTTGCATTATGTAGAGATTAATGATATTTGCAATTTTTTCTAAACAGATGAAAGATGAGATGAGCAATGGCATAAGCGAGGCAGATACTTTCTCATTTGTTAGCTGATGAACTAGGGTCTAGGAACTGAATTTTTGTACTTAAAGTTGATAATAGGTAGTTTTTGTTTAAGTTTACTAAGTGCAATAACTGTAAGTTGTCAAGTGTCAATATAATGTGGTAGTTTTCTGAATATTTGTTGTTTGCTTAGTTCTACTTGCTTATGAATGTTGTATTTGCTTGTCACAAAATTAACCTTATGAATAATTGTGATGTTTGTATTGTCTGATGTTGTTACTCATGTTGTATTTTTTTGTTATGTTTATAGAAAAATAGAAATATTGAATGAACAACAATAAGCAACAAAAGTAGTGCTTTTGAGCGTTTCAAATAGTCTTTGTGCTATTATGTTTTCAATATGCCTGCTGGTTACATGTTTTTTGTTTTACAGTACTTGTTTAAAAGAAAACTGAATGTATATTTGCTGTTTAAATAACAAGATGAATGTAAACAGAAAGCATGCTAATGTAATAGAGAAATATTGAAAAATCTAACTAAAATGCTGGTACACATTTGAAAAATTTCTGTAAACATAATAGCACAAGCATCAAAATTTCCTGTAAACATAATAGCTCAAGCATAAAAAAGACCAAGCTCTAAATGGTTATTTGGTACATACAAAGACAACAGATTCTTAAAAATTAAGATAACAACATAATTCTTAGCAAGCAATATAGAATTTTTGAAGATAACAGATTCTACAACTAGTCAAAACATAAACAGGTCTATTAATTTTAGCTTCCCATCACTGTCACATAAAAGCCCGAACTTTTATTCATGGTAAATAGAAAAAATTTAAAAAAGAAAGAAAACTTCTATGTTATTTTAAAAATAAAAATGCAATAATTTGATATGGCGTATACAAAATATAAACCTCCGTCAAAAGAAAAAAAAAATTAAATAATAAGACGCCATTGGAACTAACCAACCACCTTTACTCTCAATTTCTCAAATGATTTCACAGTTTATTATTTCTTAGTTTAACATATTTTTATGGTTACAATATTAGTATTTTGGAAATAATAACTGAAGTTCAAGTCGTGTTGCGGGTTCATTAGTTGTGATTTAAAAAAGTCACAGCGTGATCGAATCCGGCACATCACATGTCTTGACCATTTGCGTAACGTAACTATCTGAAAATTAGGCATGACACGTCATGCGAAAGATTTGGTCACGGCATGTGATCACACAAGCCACGTGTAAATATGACCATTAGATCTTGATTGAATGGTGAATTTTGAATAAACTAACTTGAATTATGAAAAAAAGTTAAATGTGACCTGATCACGTTTGGACACGTCACGTGACGTGACCATTTACGTGTTGTTTATCTAAAATCTGCTTTTTATTTATATTAGACAAATTAAATTTGATTATAACATAATTTACTGACATATATAAGTCGCAAAAATTGGAAAAATATAAGCCATTTTGATAAATAGTTTTTAATGGCATCTTTTTTTTTTTCAATGGAAATAGTTTATTATGGCGTCTCACTATTCATTTTTATTTTTATTTTTATTTTTGCAGAAGTTTATATTAATATGACATCCCACCGAAACGCCGTATCAAATTATTACCTTCTTATTTTTAAAAATAATATAGAACTTTTTTCATTTTTAATATATTTTTATCCTATTTACTATGAATAAAAGTTTGGGCGAAAAAGCTAGCCAGCACGCACCACTAATTAGCTAGGCAGCCGAATCTTCTTCTAGTGTCATTTATAACTTGCTCTCTTTCTCTCTGCCAAAAAAAAAATATATATATATATTTAACCTTCAAATTAGACTGTGACAAGTCACTGTTAAAATGTTATGCCACGCTAGGGAATCTAACCAGCAGAAAAGAAGAGATAGTTGCTCGGGGCATCTGGATCCGACTCCGCTGCTTTTCTTAGAGAAAGCAGCAACCTCCTTTTCCGATCCGAACCATTCAAAAATTTGCATTCACGTATCTCGATAAAACAACTTTTTCATACACAAATCTCAACGAATTTGAATGGTTCGGATCGGAAAAGGAGGTTGCTGCTTTTCTCTAAGAAAAGCAGCGGAGTCGGATCCGGGGCATCTTGCGTGAGTGCACATCGTTTTCAAAATGTATATTGCGTGCAGTCAACACATTAACACATCTCCAACGCCTTTCAAATCGAATTGCAAAGTCCACGCTGGCGTTACGTGACAATTTCACTCCTTTCACCGTTGCGGAGTCCTTAGCTTTCATCGTCGTGTGAGAATCTGCTGCGATTCTAACAGATCGCAGGACCCCGCGATTCTAATCTCAACCATTCAAACGATGAAACCCAGAATTTTTTGGAGAATTCAATTTTTGTACACGAATCTCAAAACATGTGAACGGTTGTGATTGGAATCGCAGGAACCCTGCGATCCCAGAGGATCACAGCCCCTTTTCAATTTTCTATGTCGCAATTTGTATTAAGTTGCGACAAAGGATGCCGACGTTTTTATTAATATCCAAAGTTAATTACAAATTAATAAATTTACTCATGATTCTCGTGTTTTTCCAAAAATATCCAAACCGGTCATAAAACGGCATGTTTCCTCTCCTCAGAAGCCGGCCATTTTTATGGCCGGTTTCCTCTGTTTTTTTTTTTAGAGACACTATGAAGAGCAAGATAATGAAATCTAACACTAAAAATTCAAATGTTTTGTTTAAATTATTTGTTAGATTACTTCTTTTGATTTATAATTAGCATATTTATACGAAAATACACTAGATTACTTGAAATTATGTTGAATTACACTATATTACAATAAATTATGTTGAATTACACTAAATTACGTTAAATTACGCTAAATTATAATAACTTCGCTAATTATGCTGAAATACGGTAAATTACGCTAAAGTAGACCGATTTTGTGCCATCTCTCATGAATCATAAAAAATAGTAAAAAATTCTGGAAATAGTAAAAATTGGTATTCTACAAGTTCATTATGTAACTAATTTACTCAGCTACTTAGATTGAATAATAGAAATGAAAATCTTAATAGGAAACTTCAACTAAAATTTTGAGGCTCTTCTCTTAGTTTTTTGACAATTCTGAATTTTGAAATCTAGCATTACAAGCACTGATGCATGCGTATTTTTGCAATTTTTCCGAAAAGTGGTCATTTGCTGAAATCAGACACTCGAGCGCCGTTTTTTGGCCGTTTGAAGTTTCGTCGTCATTTTTCGCTTTTTCAGTGAAGATATCGTCCCTATTCATATGTAATTTAGCGTAATTTACCGTATGTTAGAGTAATGTAATGTAATTTAGCGTAATTTAATGTAATATAGTGTAATTCAACATAATTTCAAGTAATTTAGCGTATTTTAGTATAAATATGCTAATTATACATCAAAAGAAGTAATCTAACAAATAATTTAAACAAAAAATTCAATTTTTTAGTGTTATATTTCATTATTTTGCTCTTCATAGTGTCTCTTAAAAAAAAGCTTCTAATTATAAATCACTATGAAGATAAAAGAGAAACAAAAAATAGTTTCTAGTTATACATCACTATGAAGACACACAGTAATTTACCGAAATTTACCGTATTTTAGCGTAATTTAACATAATTTAGTGTAATTTAATGTAATATAGTGTAATTCAACATAATTTCAAATAATCTAGTGTATTTCAGTATAAATATGCTTATTATAAATCAAAAGAAGTAATTTAACAAATAATTTAAACAAAAAATTTAAATTTTCAGTGTTAGATTTCATTATCTTGCTCTTCATAGTGTCTCTAAAAAAAAAAGGAGGAAACCGGCCATAAAATGGCCGGTGTCTGGGGGAGAGAGAAAACCGGTCATTTTATGGCCGATTTGGATATTTTGGAAAAACTCGGAAATTATGGATAAATTTATTAATTTGTAATTAATTTGGATATTAATAAAAATGTCGGCAAAGATGGCCATGTTTGATATCGGAATCTTCCTAAATGAAATGATACGATAGTGTGGTCAAAGATGGCCGAAATTGCTTTTGGTTTCTCTTTCTCTGCTCATAATTTATATATTTATTGCAATGCATGGTGCCAATCACAATCACAGGATTTTTATTTGGATTTTCTGTGTCAATATATTAGAGGCGCTTTTAGTTCAATCGTTTAAAATAAAAAAAATGTCAAATAACTCATTCATTGCTTTCGAGATATTACAAAAATGCTATTTGAACTCCCAATATTTGGTTTGATGTGCATAAAATTCCCAAAGTCATTATGATAAAGAGGTGAAATTCTTTTTTAAAAATACAAAAACAAGCAATTTGAATAAAGCGGAGGGTTCAAATGCATCATTCTTTTCATGCCTCAGCCGTGCCTCATGTCCTATATTTTTGTTGTCAAAATTCAAATTGTTCATCCGAACCGCTCAACATGATATTTATATTAAAATTTACTTGGAGAACAAATTTTATATTTTTTTTGGAAATTTTTTACTGTTTTTTTAGATAGGTACAAAATCATTGTTTTTGGATGGTCCAGAAAAAAAATGATTTTCTACCTATCATTAGAAACTAGTAAAATATTTTCAAAAAATATAAAATTGTCTACGAGCAAATTTTGATATGAAGATCATGTTGAGGGGTTCAGATCAAGAGTTTAGATTTTGAAAATAAATATATAGAATATGAGTGCATGTCATTTTAACCCTCTTCTTTGAACAATAGGCACTAAAAAGCCTGTGTTATGTGTTCACAGTTCAATTTAAAAGCAAGTATTTGGGTTGAAAATTGGGCGTATGTGTTCGTAGTTCATTCTAAACACATGCATTAGGAATGTCTATGTTCGGTTAACTTTGGATACTTAGAAAGAAATTTTAACATTTTCGATCGTCCGAACATATATTCAAAATAATTTATGAATACATACATTTAGTCTAAATGTAGTTATATTGTTGTCAAAATTTCAAAAATAAAAATATTATAGTTAAATATTTTTTAAAAGTGATAATAGACGAGAAAAAAATCGATGAGCTACTCAACACTGAAGCGGGTTATTTAACCAGATTATAACCCGTTACATATTATTTTACATGGGTGAGAGAATATAATACCAAACCACAAACACGTGCCGGGTTCTTCCACGAATTCGTATCCTCTGCATTAACTCAAAAGGGAATCTTTTGAGTTAATGCATCTGGATCATCCAATGTACTTTAAGATCCGTGCAAATTAGATCCCCACTAATACTAAAGAACCTCTCTGTTAAAATCAGACAGTCGGATTGGCTCCGTTTAATATCAGACGGCCGAGATGCATTAACTCAAAAGATTCCCTTTTGAGTTAATACAGAGGATGCGTGTTCGTTCTTCCACTAGACCGCTTGCGAGTTGTGACGCACGCCCTTCGCGCTATCGAGGAGCCATGAAACCCCCAATTACCAATGAAAAGATGACACGTGCACTGTTTGTACCTAGTCGATATCCCGTCTCAATTCAAATCCTTCCCCTTTCCTCGGCACTATATAATCGCCCGCTCAAAATTTTAACCAAAATACTCGAAGTTTTACTAAAACTAGGCGCAACACCAGTTTTACTAGGTTGTATCTGTAATTCTTACTCTTTCGAGGTCTCAATAGAAATTTACCCATTTCAATTTTCATGGCGTCCGCTACTGCTTCCATCGCTTCCCACACAATCGTCTGTCGCGATCGCAGAGGTAATTATTTACTTCACCATAATCCATATTTTTTGTTTTATCTTTAGAACTTAAGATTTCTTCCTTCTTTTTCAATGAAAATATTCGAAGATGAGTGTCTAATTTAGCTCAAAGTTGGATTATCTTCATCCAATTTTAGTTTTTTTTTTCCCCTAAGAAGATGTTAAATTTCCTTTTTGATTCTCTCAAAAATCTACCTCAACATTGTCTAAATAGTTTCATTTTACCCAGCAACAACTCAAATTGGAGCAGTGAGGCATCTAAATCTGGTATCGACCATCTCCCAATCAAATTCTACAAGGAGGCTGACAGTGGGCCAGCTCCATGCGGTGGAGCCAGGGAAGAGAGCGGAGGCGGTGGTGGCCCCCACAGCCGTGTCAAGTGGAGCTGTTGCCGAAGTGGAGAAGAAGGTAGAGGAGGCATTGGCATTGCCACCGGTCAATTATGAGAAATTGGCTGCTCAATTGGAGTATGCATCTCCATTGGAGATTATGGATAAGGCGCTTGAGATGTTTGGCGACGAAATCGCCATTGCCTTCAGGTTATTTCTATTTTTTTTTATTTATCGTTAATTAATTTGGTTGTTAGTGTTGGTCTTATTATTATATTTTGTTTGTTTGTTATGCTAATATATACTTGGGGGAAATCATAGAATGAATTTGAAATTTATGAGGCTTAATTTTTATTTTTTGGATAAATCATGGGTTCCACAAGCTGGGAGTTTCGTATGTTTTAAACTAGGTTGGATCCTCTGTGTCTGGTACTGATCTTCACTAGGTGTAGCACCTAGTTAGTTAGGCCTGTTCGGCCGTTTACTGTGTGCGTGGGAAAAAAAAATTCACTCAGACTTTGTGGAAAAAATCCCACGCGCACAATATTTTGTCAGTTCAGTTTCCGTTCCCGTTCCCATTATACGGCCGAACAGGGCCAGGAATTTTAAGCTCATCTGATATTATATGCTGACCATTTTATGGAATTTAATTAGCTTTTAGGAAAATGTCACTGAAGTTAGCATATTTTGAAGTGTCCCAGGAATTTTGGTTAATTTTTGATTTGTTATTAGATTATTATTTAGTGGTGATTTTGGGTATCATTTGTCAATTGAATAGTTAAACCTATCTAGTATCTAGCTATTTAATAATGATTTATTAGTTGAAAGTGATGCTTTGTTTGGCTAAATTCAACATTCATTATGAAAGTACATAGGCTAGTCATAATCGTTGGAGTTGGGTTCAACTTTTCCAATCCATTTAAAATTTAGTTTTATTTTTTGGTGGTTTGGATTAGTTTTTAAAGTAATGGTCCCAAGCTGTTTGAAATTTGAATGCGTTGTGCATCATATATGTGGTAAAGAAAGCTGTCTTGACGTGTGGTGACTGGTGACAGCTTGTTTGCATGTAAGCAAACAAAACTGTGGCCACAAAAATCTTTGCTCAAGTGTGTGGTCGTCTCTGTAGATTCCCGTATATTCTTGTTTTGTGCTAGGTATTATATTTGCCCCACTTCAGAGGCGGCATGGATTCATTGCACCTAGACGTGTTTATATTAATTAGTTAATAAAATAGAAAATTCATGGATCTCTAGTTGACCCAGTTCAAAAATGCCTCCGCCCCACTTGGTGACCACTGATAAGTGAAACTCATGACTAGTATAATCACAATAATCAAGAACCTAGAATAAATAATTGATAGGCATAATTGCTAATTTCAGAATTTTTTATTTACAGGAATTATTAGAAAAATAATATAGGATGATAGATGGATTGTCTTGGAATTTTGATCTCATAGAAGGAACTGAAATTTTTCTTCGGTTCTTTTAGGCAATTTTATGTGGTGTGATACGCTTAGATCTTATAGAGATCAATTTTTTCATGTAATTCGTCTATTATTCTATATTTTTTTTATAATTTTTATAAATAATATATTCTGTTCTAATTCAAAATACAAATTTCATATCTAACCTTCTATTTCCTTCAATTCAAACAGTGGTGCTGAGGATGTTGCTCTGATAGAGTACGCTAAATTAACCGGCCGACCCTTCAGAGTCTTCAGTCTAGATACCGGCCGTCTCGACCCGGAAACATATGAATTCTTCGATAAAGTAGAGAAGCACTATGGCATCCGCATCGAGTACATGTTCCCTGATGCCGGCGAAGTTCAGGCTCTTGTCAGGACCAAGGGTTTGTTCTCATTTTACGAGGATGGGCACCAAGAGTGCTGCCGGGTGAGAAAGGTCAGGCCTTTGAGACGGGCTCTTAAAGGGCTTCAGGCGTGGATTACTGGCCAGAGGAAGGATCAGTCACCCGGGACCCGTGCAAGCATCCCTGTTGTTCAGGTATGTGTAAAACCATTTTACCTGTCACAATTTTTTATATACAAAATCAGCGATGTCCGAAATTGACATGAAAGCAATTACATTTGGAACTTTCTTAATTTGCAAAGCAATTACATTTCATTTAAAACACACTTCATTGACATGAAAGTAATTTTAAAGGTGGATCCATCGTTCGAAGGAATAGGTGGAGGTGCAGGAAGCTTGATCAAGTGGAACCCGGTAGCGAATGTCGACGGGAAGGATATTTGGAACTTTCTTCGCACCATGGATGTTCCTGTTAACTCGCTTCACTCTAAGGTGAAAATTTTGCACATATACAATTTCTACTATTATAAAAAAAAAAGACAAATTTAATTCAACATTGATTTAACTATTTACATCCACTCGAATTTTAGGGTTATGTTTCTATTGGTTGTCAACCGTGCACGAGACCGGTCCTTCCGGGACAGCACGAGAGAGAAGGGAGGTGGTGGTGGGAGGATGCCAAGGCAAAGGAGTGTGGCCTCCACAAAGGAAACATCTCACAAGACGAGGCAGAGAAAGCTGGTACTAACGGTAATTTGTCGACACTTAATGGCACAGCAGATATATTTGAGACAAAGAACATTGTCAACCTTAGCCGATCTGGGATTGAGAATTTGTTGAAGCTAGAGAATCGTGCCGAGCCTTGGATTGTTGTATTATATGCTCCCTGGTGCCCATTTTGCCAGGTAAAAGTTACTTTTTTTTCCTTTATTACCAGTATGCCTCCTCGGCTCCTCTGTTACAGTTAACCCAGGGTACTTAAAATCTGTTATAATTGTAGGGAATGGAAGCATCATATGTGGAGTTGGCCGATGTATTATCAGGCTCTGGCGTGAAGGTCGGCAAATTTCGTGCAGATGGTGACCAGAAGCCGTTTGCACAGAATGAGCTCCAACTCAGGAGCTTCCCAACAATTATTTTCTTCCCAAAGCATGCATCGAGACCGATCAAGTACCCGTCAGAGCAGCGGGACGTGAATTCGCTGCTAGCTTTTATCAATGCCCTCCGATAAATTTTTAGGGGTTTCTAGTTTTGATAGTTCAAAACTTAAACAACTGGGGAATGGTATAGTAATTTACACCCCAGAGAGAGAGAGCCACCTAGTTCTCTCGGTACATAGGTGATTGTAGTGAAATGAGATAAACAAAGCGAGAAATTCTCTTTGTTGTGTCTGTTTTATGTAGCGATCAATGTGTTGGTAATTTAGCAATAAATGTGGGTTGTGTTTTAAATTTTGGTTTCTAATATTTTTTTTTGGAAATTATATTAGTGACTTTCTCAGATGTTTTTTTTTTTTTTTACCCTTAGAGATATTAAACTTCTTTCTACGTTTTTTCTTTCTTTTTGAGAAACTGACAGAAGCTGTCATTATGCGTTTTTATTGTATACAATTATTTCCTTTGTAGTTGGCAAAGCATTGAATTTCCAAATGTTAGCTGACCAAAACAGTGAACAAGTGTGTGTGTGTTTTTTTTATTGAGAGCGCATAAAAGAGTTTTTTTGGTTGGAAGCCCTTAGGCACTTTGCATTTAAATAAAAGTTTAGTATAGAAAAAGGGGTGTCCGTCATTAAATGACCGGTAATGGATTAAAATCAGTGGCGAGGTTAGGATTTAAGCTAGTAGTAGGCAAAAATCGGATTCGAGTTCAAATAAATTAACGGGTTCGGGTTTGAATTCAAGACAATTCAAAAAAATAGCAAGAAATATATCAAATGTTTCAACTAAGTCAAAAGTTTATAACAAATATTATTTTACATATAAAAAATCAAGAAATATATTAATGCTACAAAATCAAGTCAATGGAGGAAGCATTGTTCTACGGTTCTTCATATTTTGAAATCGTTGCATAATTCGTTCATCATCTACCTCATCAAACAACTCATTTTCAACATAAGTGACCAAACAATCATTCAAGAATTGATCTCCCATTGAATTTCTTACTCAGTTTTTCACATAATTCATCACCGAAAATATCCTTTCAACACTAGCTGTAGCCACCGGCAATATCAATGCTAATTTAACTAATTTGTAAACTAACGGATAAACAATGCGCCTCCTCTTTTCCACCATTTTTTGAGAAAGTTCAACTATGCCCTCTAACTCTAAAAAATCATCATCACTTCGCATATCCATGCGATAATTCTCCAATTGGCCATCTAGGACAACAAATTCATATTGGTTGAAATCAGAGGGATATAATCAAGCTAATTGAACCAACCTATCTTTATTCAATCTATTCAAGCAATTTACCGAAGTTCAAACCTATTCAATAATTCAATCAAACTATCAAAGTTCAAACCTATTCAAGCAGTTTACAGCCGTACAGGCGGGCACAGTGGCGGAGCCGCGGAGAGCCGGAGACCACGGTTCCTACTCGGCTACTTCCCTTTCTTCTTCGCGCAGGCGCCGCGCGGCCAGCGGGATCGTCGTTCTTTTTGTTTTTTTCTTTTCTCGCGTCGCGTAGAATGAATCTCCTCTGGCGGCTTGCTCTGGCGGAGAGTCATTCTTTTTTTTCCTTTCTTTTCTTCGCGACGCGTCGCTCTGGGTAACTGGGCCTCTGGATCTGGCCTCTGGCTCTAGCCTCTAGCGGCCCATATTTTTTTTTATTCAGCTGGGTTATGGCCTATGGGCTTTGGGTTATGGCTGGGTAGGCAAGCCCATAATTCAGGGGTAGGCAACCCAATAAGTAAGTCCGGTCCATAAAAAAAAAGAAATTTCAGGAGTAGACAAGTGCCTACTCCTGTCTCCATGTAGCATCGCATCTGATTAAAATAGATACCGACCATTAAATGACTGGTTTAGATATTTTTATCAAAACCAGCCGAGCTGGATATTTTTTATTAATTTCTAATTAACTTGGATATTAATAAAAATGTCAGACTTTACGGCTTTACTTATTATAGGCCTTGTTTAATTTTGCACTTCCGCAAGCACAAAATAGAAATGGCACGCCTTTTAAATAAATAGCAAGCACAGGGCTGAACAGCATCCCAACAAACAGGAATTCACATCACCCCCGGTACCGTAATAGAGAATCTTTTACAATTACTTGATCTGGACCGTTCTTTTTAACTTGGCACGAATCTCAAAGTCCAATAATACTGCCCCCTCTGTCAGCCCGAATCCCAAACCGGCTGGGAGTTAATCTCAAACCGTAAAGTGAAGGAAATCTTTTACGGTACCGGGGAGGATATGGATCCCAACAAACAGGAATTCACATCACCCTTGGTACCGTAATAGGGAATCTTTTATAATTACTTGATCTGGACCGTTCTTTTTAACTTGGCACGAATCTCAAAGCCCAATAATACTGCCCCCTCTGTCAGCCCGAATCCCAAACCGGTTGGGAGTTAATTTCAAACCGTAAAAAAAAATTGTAATAGGAAATCTTTTACGGTACGGGGAGGATATGGATCCAACAAACAGAGCCTCTTAAATATACTGAATGGATAAGCTGCCACGTGGAGACCTCCGGCCCATCAACCGGTCTTCCGGAGATGTATTGGGTCACGGTTTTTCTACTTGTGCATTGTGGGCCAATTGATCCGCCATAGTCGTCAGTGAGTTTATCCGCCGGCATGCTCCTGGCACATGAAATTGTTTATCCTGTTTACTATAAATGTCTTTTTGCTCCAGTTTGTCCCCTTAATTCCACACAAATATTTGTGTTAAAAAATTGAGATACTATATTCCTCTGCTTGATTTTAACGCCAACATGTTTAGCTTGTAAAATGTTGTGATGGATCAAACAATCTTAAAATTATATCTTCATGTTGTGATGGATCAAACAAGAGTGAGTCTATGGTACTATGCATAGTACGGATTAGTCCGTACTACGGAGCCATATTTTCATTTTGAAAATCCTAATGGTCGATCGGAACCGTTCAACGTGATTTCCACATGAATATGTACTTGCAAACTAAATTTTATATTTTTTCGAATTTTTTTACTATATTTTAAGATAGGTAGAAAACCACTTGATATGAAAATTATGGACCATCCAAAAACAGTGATTTTCTACCTATAGAAAAATAGTAAAAAAATTCTAAAAAATAAAAAATTTAGTCCACAAATATATTCTCATATGGAAATCATGTTGAACGGTTTGGATCGACCGTTAGAATTTTGAAAATGAAAATAATGATCCGTAGTACGGACCAATCCGTGCTATGCATAGTACCATAGACTCACTCATCAAACAATCTTAAAATTATATCTTCATGGTAGCACTAAAGTCTTTATAATTTAAATAGAAACTTTAGTTCGAAATAAATTTGAATTATATCATACTTATTTATATATAATTGCCGATCTTAAGATGAATTATTTCTTGGCAGCAAATTTTAATTCATAGAATATTGAATGCATTATCATTTGCATTGTTTTGTGCTATAATGATCAAGTTATGTTTTATTTTCTGATATGTATATTTTGGATCAAACAATCTTAGAGAGACCACAATATTTAATACATATTTAGACTTATCATCTTAATATGATACTGTTTTGACAATAAAACTTATACTTCGGTACACACAAGCAGGAACTAAGTTATACTGATAGTACGGAGATCAATTGATCCTCATCATTTTTTAGTGAAATTTGCATGATGTCTCGTATATTCTAAAATTTTAATATACATTCTTAAACAATTTAAAGTTAACTCCCAACTTTCCTAAAATACTGCATAGAATCACCTATTTATCAATTTTCTTGCTCTAGACATTTCATTGACAATATGATCTATATATATGTGTGTGTGTGTGTGTATATATATATATATATATATATATATATATATATATATATATCTACACACAAAACTTCTAGATTATATAATAGAAATAAAATATTTAGGTTCATAAACCACCTTATTATTAGATATTAGGTCTATTGTATTTCGATAGTTATGCGACAAACATTTGTTATATTGTAATTCACTTTTAGAAATCTTTCAAAATGTTTCATTTTAATATAAAACTATTCCATAAACTTTTATTGTTCTTATGTCTTATTCAAACGAGTCCAAACGAGAGCAATCGTTATCACTAGTTCACTACAATTGTAAACGATATTCCTTTTATGTCAAACCGAAAATTGTGACAAATATCTCTTAATTAATATTAATTTATCTTCATTCCTACAATTCATTCTAATTTCAATTCGTTAAATTTATTGAATATACTTTAATACTCATTACATCTTTGTAATTTTTCTTGTTACATTTCCAACTATAAATCATCGGAACTTCAAAGTTCAGTTGTGATAGTTTTAAGTAGATTTCTAACCGGTAATTATCCTATATTTCTACAATTGCAATTGAAATTATCATATCAGCATTTGATATTGATTTGTAATTGAAATAAAGAGAACACTTGCTTGGTACAATTTGGAGTGTCTTATAACAACCTCTTTTTCCTTCCATACCCCGAGAGGGGAATTCGCATCCTCTCTTGTACCGAAATTTTTATTTCTAACATTTAAAAAAAAAAAAACCAAATAGCTATTGTTTGGTGGAATTTCGAATTCTAGTATGACCATACTGGCATTCTGCGGACTCATTTCAACAGAGCCAGGGCCGCATATTTTTTTTTTTGGTATTATAAAAGGCACCACTCATCATACAAAGTTTTTAATTTTTTAATACTATGAATTGAACTTTGACCCATTTTATGATTCATTGAATTTTTTAATGCTATCTTTATTAACTTTGCATCTGGCACTCGAGTCTCAAAGTTTTTGATTTTTTAATACTATAAATAGAACTTTGACATGAACTTTGACTCATTTTATGAATCTATTGAATTTTTTAATACTATATTTATTAAGTTTGCATAGATATCGAGGCATTTTATGAATCTATTGAATTTTTTAATACTATATTTATTAACTTTGCACAGATATCGAGGCACCTGAGATATCTCAAAGTTTTGAAAAAAAAAATGGGTCCGCAGCGGCATTCTGCGGTCCTGCTGAAATAGGTCCGCAGAATGCTGGTGCGGCCGTGCTAGATTTCGAAATCCCAACAAACGATGGTTATTTGGTTTATGTTTTTCTAAATGTTAGAAATAAAAATTTCGGTCTCTTGTATCTCATATTTTGCGTGACTCTTTGGAAAATCTCTACCTTCAATACATTTTGCACGAATCTTGAAACTCAAATAATCCTGATCCCTGTGCCCTCCCCGAATAAACACCCAATACGTTGGTCGCGCAAAATGTGAGATATCTCAGAGGATACGCACTCGAGTCCCCTTACAGTCACAGTGACAAATCAAAAGTTCGGGTTCGGTTCGGCGAGATCAAAAATTCGTGATTCGGGTATAATTCAGAAATGATTCGGTACAACAAGGAAGCAAAAAAAACAAAAAAACCCCAAAAAAAAAGTAAAAAAAAAAAAATTTATTTGAAAAAATTCAAAAAAAAATTTTGCCGTTTTTTTCGCATTTTTATCACAAATAATTCGTAATTCGCGTTTTATTCGCGAATAAAACGTATTATACGTTTTTCCGCGTATTAAACGGAGTTCGGTGCGGTTATGTATAAAAAACGAATTATACGCGAATTATACGCGAATAATTCGCGTATTATGTCACTATGCTTACAGTATGAGTCGGCTCGTGTGCAATCAGAGGTGGATTGATAAAGAAAAAATGAGATCAATTCCTTCTCATTTTTTTGTATTTATATATAATTTTTTATATAATTCAAGTAAAATGTTATATATCGTAAAACTGAGTTTTTATTTTTCACAGTAAAAATTTATATAATTGACTCTCATATATGTTTGACTTTCCATAGTTCGAAAGTCTTGCTTTGTTTTTGTCTACAATAATTTAAATTTGAGTTTAAATTCAAACTGTTCGATCAAAATTCAGGCTAATCTGGTATAAAATGGAATCCACGAGCCTAGGAATCTAAAAAACTCACGACGTGATCGGATACGTCACGACACAGCACAACATATGTGCTGATCACGTCAGGGTTGGATGCAAGATTTCTAGAGAGAGGCAGGAATCGGGTTTAAATAGCTTATCGGGTTCAAACCCATTAAATAATCAGGTACTAGATTAAAAACAATTAACATAATAAAAAACAATAAAAATAATATACTCTTACATAATGAAAACAACAAAATAATATCATTTTACATATTAAAAAACAACAAAGTTGGTCCGAACCCGTATTTCTATAGAAACAACAAAATTTCTCATTAATAGTTCTTTTGAACTAATCTGGTGGGCATTTCAGCTCCAGAGAGTGGCAAAACAATTTCTAGAGAGGGGCAAAGTGGTACTGATTCTGTTTTTTTTTCCATTGAATTTTAAAATCCAGGTGCCCCTCTGGCTCAAGGTGGATCCGCCTTTGGATCACGTGCCGTGACTCGCGTGTCCCGTGTAGTGACTATTTGCGTGATGTGATCATCTTTTGAAAATTTGACATGACACGATACGTCACGCAAAAGATCTGATCACAGCACAACACGACACGTGGTTGCACGAGTCACGTGTAATTGAATGGTGAATCTTGAATAAATTAACCTAAATTATGAAAATAATAATTAAATATTTAAATGTGATAAAACATGATAAATTGATCACGTTTGGACATATCAACGTATAGTCTGATATTATCATTCTTCCAAATTTAATCATAGTACGACACGCATGACTTAGTCACAATCCTTACACAAGCCCATTTAATATCGTGCTATAATAAAAATTTGAGTTACTTTAGGCGATAAAATTCCTCACAGTGCCACTCGTTCTGATCCACTATTTTTAATTTTATTTTTTATCTTGCTTCAATCCGTGCGCACCTTGGAGGATATGGATTCTGCGCACCTTGCCTCTCGGTGTCTCTCTCTCCTCCATTTCTCCTCCTTCCTCAAAAACCACATAAAAACCAAAATCTAAAAACTATCTTCATGGCTCTACTCTCGCAGTCGCTCCCCTCGCAGCCCCGTTTCCTCCCATTTTCTCAGGCAAAACGTCGAACACCTCTCGTGCAACCTCTCTACCATACCACCGGCATCAAAAGACATGACCATTCCATCTGCTTCGCTTCCTCTAATCAATCCAATAATTCCATCTCCTCCAATCTTGTCGAACTCCCCATATTTCCATTGCCTCTCGTTCTCTTCCCCGGCGAGATGAAAGCTTTAAAGATATTCGAGTATAGGTACCGGATTATGTTGCAAACCTTAATCCAAACGGATCTTAGGTTTGGAGTTTTATTCTCTAACCCTACCGATCCTTCTTCAGCTTCGGTTGAGGTTGGATGTGTTGCTGAGGTGGTGAAGCACCAGAGACATCCCAATGATAATTTCTTTATCATATGCAAAGGACAGGTGTGTGTGTGTGTGTGATTAATTTCCTTTGTTAGAAATTCGAATTATAATTGCAATTCAGTGGGCTTGAGAAGGAAAAATTTTAATTGGTGAAGTAGGAAAAGAATAAAAGTTTCATTTCAGAAAAAAAGATAGTTAAAAGGTCCCAATTATGGAGAAAGGTTAAATTGTATCTGATTATTGACAAGATACAATATTTGCTGGTAATTTTTTTTTGTACCATTACATTCTGACATGTTAAAATTTTTTCACCAGAGATTGAAACAAGAACAGTTACCATTAGCAAAAAATGCTACAAATATATTATACTTCAAAAAAAAAATTAGATAACAAATTAGAATTGTATAGTTAATAAAAATGCATATCAAATAGTAAAATGATACTTTTGTACAGATATCATTGTGCTTTTGCAAGACTTTTTCACCAGAAAAAAAGATCACCCGTAATTAGTTTATATTTTCTAACTTCAGGAGAGGTTTCGCATCAACTATATTCTACGCACGAAGCCGTACGTGGTGGCGGCAGTGAACTGGCTGGAAGACCGGCCACCTCCAGACCCAGCACAAGGCGATGACATGGAAAAGTTAATGTCAGAAGTGGAGGATTACTTGAAGGATGTTATAAGATTTTCAAACCGGCTTGATGGGAAGAAGAAAGATCCCGATGTTGATATAAGGAAGGGGCAGTTCCCCACTCCTTTCTCCTTCATTGTCGGGAGTTATTTTGATTTTATACCAAATGAGCAACAGGTTTGTATTTGTACTTTTTAGTGATATCACGGCATACAGAAATGGTACTATACATAGCGCGGATTGGTTCGTGCTATGGATCAATATCTTTTTTTAAAGTCCAAACAATCGATTTGAACCGTTCAATGTGATCTCTATATGAAAATATACTTGCAGACTAAATTTTATATTTTTTTAGAATTTTTTTACTATGTTTTTAGATATGTGGAAAATTACTACTTTTGAATGGTCTAGTCTTTTAGATCAAGTGATTTTCTACCTATCTAAAAAAATAGTAAAAAAATTCTAAAAAAAATATAAAATTTAATCTGCAAGTATATTTTCATATAGAGATCACGTTGAACCGTTCAAATCGATTGTTTGGACTTTAAAAACGAAGATATTGATCCACAACACGGACCAATCCGCGCTATGCATAGTACCATAGCCTCACTCTTGTTTAATACTTCATTATCTGTAGTGATGTTGAGAAAAAATTGAGGATATAATAATGTCGAGAAAAACTGGCTTGCTTGTGGGAAGTTTTTGGCTGTGGTATGGTACTTGAAAATATTGGTAAAGTTGTTAGTTTGACTCGAAGGAAGTAGGATACAATCTTAATCTTTTTAAGAAGATTCTTGTAAAATTATGCATATATTGTTAAAAATGTTGGCTGGGTACTTGCTAGATCCAGACGAATACCAGTTCAATTTTGGTGAGACACCCTCTTATATTTGGATTTTTGAGTCTGATTAGTGTGACATTGGTGGTATTTGCCACTAACTCCAAAATTCAAACCAATCTACTTTACAAGTGATGCGTTTACATGCAAAATTTATAATTTTTCGAATTATTTTAGTACCAAATCAAGCGGTCAAAAATTGATAAAAAATGAATGCATTAAAATTAACTTATTTAACTCCCATATTTGACCGCTTGACTTGATACTAAATAAATTCGAAAAATTGTAAATTTTGCATGGAAACTCACCACTCATGATGTAGGTCGGTTTGGATTTGTCGTTCGAAGCCGGTTCAATAGGTCTTGGAGTTGGTGGTATTTAGGCTGAAATAACGGTAGCCAGACTCTGGAATTTTTTGTGTGTGTTTATTTGTTATATTACCAGTTAATCAGGTTTCTAATTTTACACCATGCCATCGATTAGTACTGTCACTTGTCACTGGTATTATGACAGATAGCCAGACTCTGGAGTTGATGATTTTCTTAAAGCCTTAATTAGTTTTCATTATTTTTAACAGGTGTTACTCGAGCTGGAGGATACAGCGGCCAGGCTCAAGAGAGAGAGGAATACACTAAAGAGCACCCTTAATTACCTCACTGCCGTCTCCGCTGTGAAAGATGCTTTTCCTTCCCAATAGTCTCTTATAAAGATCGCTACTGGTTATCTCGTCTTAGTTATTATACTCTGTGAATTACTAGAGAATGCCTTTTATTTGATGATGGGGGGGGGGGGGGGGGGGGTTGACTTTTTAATGAAGAACTTGAGAATTTTGGTTGGACTAGTAGTGCAGGATAGAAGTTAAAAGCTGTTTTTTTCATGGGGTCCTTCCTTTTTTCTTGGGATTATAATTTGGTTACTATTTTGGTTTATAGTTTCTGATAGTTTGATAATGGAAAAATGCTGTAATTTGAGATGTATAGGAGTCAGAGCAGCATGGAATACACTTTTGGTTTGATATTCTTATTATCTTATCGGTAACTGGCAATATTAAAATTTTAATCAACTACAGTTGATTTTACAATTAATTATTAGGCAATAAAAATTGATGGAATTTCACATTACCTTCCATGTTATAAGGATTGTTTACGGTGAGATGCGTACAAGTATTATTTTTTATTGATTTATGATATTATCCCTTTTTATATATACTTTATGGCATGAATGATTGTGTTAGTATACACATTATTTGTATTATTTGTGTGACTATATTAAGGGTGCAAACGGATTGTATAGTGGTAAAATTTTTATTTTTCGGATACGGATACGGATCGGATATTAGACGGATACGGATATGGATCAGATATTAAACGGATACGGATACGGATACGTATATTTCCTTTTATAATAGTGAATAACATAATTTTTTCATAATATATATTAAACTATATATTATATATCTATTATTATTCGGATACGGGTAATTAAAATTTAAAACCATATCCGCACCGATATTCAGATATTGGATATCTGTATCTAATTTTTGAATACGGATTCGGATATGGTCGGATATTATCCGACCCATTTGCACCCCTAGACTATATTCGTACAAGTCGTGTGAGAAGTTTCAGAATTTTTTTTGTTCTTACAATCATAAATATACTGAATAGCTGCGACAGTTGGATCCTCTTAATTTAAGGACTGCAAGCTATTTTGAATTATATTATATTTTTGGATGGGTAAGTAATAGACAATTCATTATTCAGTTACCAATATCACACCGTTGATTTTCAAATTTGGGATCATGTTTTCTATGTAGAAGTTGATGGGTTTGAAATTCAGATGAGAGAAATTATCTGTTATAATAACAGGAGTATTAAATACTTGGGTGGCTTGATCTTCATCTCTACTCAAAAAAAAAAAAAAAAGTTTTGGGATCATGTTGCTCTTCAGTTCGCTTTGTCTTCTATTTTGGTTATTCTGAAAATGCTCCAACATTATTGAATTAGGAATTAGGAGCCACCAATCTTCAAATTTGGGTTGTAGCGCTTTGGCTGCCAGAAATGCTATTTTCTATCTTGCAACAAGAAAGGCTATCAAACATGTGCCTTCTTACATGAATAAACAATTTAGTCACAGTAAACAGCAGTCTTATAGATACTGCTTTGGGACATGTTGTACTAATAAGCTTTTTTGGCAGAAATTATCATGGTTTAATGTTTTGCAAGGGCAATATTGTAATTTTTTTTTCTAGCTGAAGCTTGGGTGTTCATTGGTGATCTATTGTTTGTAATGTATATTATATATATGATCAATCTAAACTGTTGTTTTAATATAACTAGTCAAGTGCCCGTGTTGCAACGGGGATTGAAATATTATTTTGATCATTTTCTTTAAATAATTTATTCATTATGTGTTCATTAATAATAAAAGCACATGATAACCTTAGAGCTTAATACTATATTAGAGCATGTCCACTGATGCAATTGATTTGCAATTGCAAACAGCTGTTATGGAGTAATTGAAATCAATTTCATTTCTTAATTGCAAAACTCCCGCATAATGCAATTGCAAATCAATTTTTTTCAACGCCACGTCGAAGAATATTTTTCTTTGACCCGAATTGACCCCTTCCTTTCTCTGCGACCCGAGAGATTTAATAAAGCTAGTCTCCGCTCCACATCTGCGCCCTTTCTCTCTCTCTACGATGTCTATCTTCACAAAAATGATCCAAAAAAAAAAATTGCTTTGAAAAGCCCTTAACAAAAAGTAAAATACCAGTTTTAATTCAAACAAGTCATAAAGAATGAAGGCAATAATTTATCAACCAAGAAATTGAAGAATAACTAAAAGTAGATAAGCTTCAAAAAGGTTCAAATAAGTCGCAGTTTGAAGCTGATGTAATACTCAAGTAAAAAGAATCAAAAGAAATTAAAATAACATAGAATTCTATCAAAATCACAACAATAGATGAGCTCTCTTGTTGCCTCCCAATCGTATTATTACAATGCTAAATAGGAGCTCCCTAGCTACTATCACAAGGAAACAAAACAACAGCTACTTGATGTTAATAAGCATCTTATCAAAGAGGGGGGCATGCTCAGGAAAATACTCGAGCAATTCTTCCTTTGTAACCCATGCATAGTTGATGTCAAGTTTATTGGTACCAATTACTTGTGACTTGAAAAAGAACCTCTAAAAAATAATTTTGCATAAAGTCAGCACAATGACATCAAAATATCCAATCCTATTGTCATTTGGTGTTAAACCTCAGTTAGTTCCCCAGGTCACTTGTAAGCACAATCTTATTTATAAACTTGTGAGAACTAAATATCTATACTCCTCCCAAAAAGAAAAAGTTATTGCGGCAACTCAAATACATCCATTAATTATTTAGTTTAAATAAGATCTTTGCAGTTTCCTCTTTAGTGACAGGACCCACGGCACCATACACTATGATAGAAATATAAATATTTCTTTATTTTATCCTTAACGATATCTTAAACTAAGCTTACAATGCAAATGAGCATATTTTGTAGGACCTTGAACATTGGTGGTTATATTTTGCAGGATTTTCTTGATACTTGTCAGTTATCAGGGGCATAAATTAAATCTTTCATATCAGTTTCTTGATACTTTTTCCCTCTTCCTTTGCTTCTCTTTCTTCACATTATGTTAGTGACAGCCTAAACAACAAAACAAAAATAAATTAAAAAATTGTCAAAAACATGCAACAGATAATATATTTTACATTTTACAAGATAAAAATATACAAGGGGTTAATTTAATAATTTGATACCTTGCAAACAAAGAACACTAATAATTCTAAATTGACAACAAACTCCCTAAAGAGGCATTTATTAATTGACAATAACCTCGTGCAGTATCTTCAGCAATTTCAAGACGTCGGATCCAGCTCAGAGGATTTTTTTCGGCTGCCAATCCTACAAAAATGTACGTAATTTAAGATCTTCTTCGGTCAGACAAAGCGGTACTATAGTAAAACTGGTATCATAGAAACCTACAATGAAAATAGATACAGTAATAAAGGACACATACCATGAAGATGCTCCTTGAGAGTACCATTATGCATTAACTCATAGACCAGCATATTCTTCCCTTCTTGGGGACAATACCCAAGAAATGATACAAGGTTGCGGTGATGTATTCTTGAGAGCAGAGATACCTGATAGAAAATTGTAGAGTCGTTGTTTAAAATATTATAATACACTACTTATAAATTATAATATTTGATATTCCCAGTCAAAATTGAAAATTAATATTTCATGTCGTCTGTACTATGCCTTGTAGGTAAAGAATTAGTTGTTATCCTTTTCAAAGAAGGTAAAGTACTCGGCAAAACCTCGTCTAGAAAATGTTTTACTTAAATTTAATGAAGTAAAAAAGTCTACTACCTCATTGGAAAACTGCTTTCTTCCATGGGCAGATTCATTTGTAAGTACTTTGACCGCAATCTCTTTCTCATCCTTTGTTTTACCATAATAAACCACCCCAAAACCACCAGATCCTATGTTCTTCTCAAAGTTGGATGTTGCTTGTTCAAGTTCCCAGAAAGAGTATCTATGTGCTGTCATACTTGAAAATTCATCAAAGGATAAAGTGCGTGATTTTTGAGCAGAGGTGGAGGAACTTTAGTGATATCATCTGAAAAAAGAAAACATTTTATATAGCTAAATCTTTTCAAAAATCATAAACACAAAGGAAAAGTTACCCAGTTGCAATGCCTCAATTATAAAAAAATGACCAAACTACCCTCCTTAACTGCACCCACCCCCACCTCCCCCCCCAAAGGAAGGTTATTCCAGTTACAAATTGAAATGGAAAGCACGAAATTTCTTCTTTTCAGTACATCTTAATATAAAGCTTGTGTTTTCTCGAGACATATGGGCTATTATAAGTTTTTGCAGGGTCAGACCTGAAGTTATCAAAATAGAGTAAGAAACAGCTTATCCAATCAATTACCTTCCTTTGAGAAAAACTTGATTCTTTTACGGGATAAGAAACAGCAGCAGGATAGGGCTGCTAGAAGAAAAGCCACTCCAACCATAGAACAAATAATAATTACGAAGTCCTTCTTTGTATTCTTTTCCGCCCTTAAGTAAACATTTCCTGAATAACTAAAATTTAACAAATGAAAAAGGATGTTAGCAGAGGAAAATGTTAACTTTATCTTCTCTTTTCTCTTTGGAAATTTAGAAAAATGTATGCTTCCTATCAGGAAATAAAGGTTTTTAAAAGTGCAGAGATAGAATATGTACTTGAAAACAATATTTTTATTGAGAAGTGATCGGGGCACAACTCCAGAGAGCATATTATTCTGAACATACCTACGCATATGAAGATAAGAAGTAATTACATCCTTGCATGATAAAAAGTAGAAGTAAATAAAATAGCAATTAATAATCCTGAAAGAAAACTAACACTTCTTGAAGATTAGGCAAGCTTGAAAGAGATGAAGGTATACCCCCAGTCAATTGATTGTTCTCCAAGTGTCTACATGTTGAAGCACACCAAATTAAAAAACTAAAAATCTCAAATATATGAAAAATTATTATAAAGGTTATGCTCTTACATGATTCTAAGATCTATGCATCCGCTGAAATCTGGAATAGTTCCAGTCAAATTATTGCCGTCAAGCCACAATCTTTGCACCGATCGTTACCGCTGGGTTCCCTCTTCTATCTAGTGACTTATCCCCAGTTACACCAGATGCCATTTCGACTTACTACTTTATATTATAGGAGCATTACTGGTAAACATGCATATCTGTTCAGGTTTTAAAATTGTGAAGATGGCACCAATTCAAGATGCTGGTACCAAGCGGATGACCTGTCAGATGGGAAATGGCAAACTTACAAGGAACCCCTTATTTTTTTCTCCTTATTTGTGAAATGATGGACAGGGGTAGTTAGATGTAATTTTAGTTTCAGTTTGTCTTAATTTCCTTTTACAAGTCTATGCTTACCAGGCTTTAAGTAATCAAATCCTGGAAGTGGTTTAAAGTACTTTTATTCTCTTTATGTTACATGGTGAGAAAGATCAGCATCCATGATGACAACAGAATCGCCTGTGGCATTCTTCAGCCCATGAGCATAGGTAGTCTCTGCATATTATACAACATTAATCTCAATTCAATACATCCAATTTGAAAAGAAAATCAAGAGAACAAACTTTACCTAGGCCAAGCTTTCTTGGTCTTGCCCTTAGCAACTGGTGTTATTGAAAAATATCAGAAATTAAACTATATTAGACATCCTATCACAAAAAAAGGTGTTATATAGCACATACATATATTAGTAGCAAAAAATATGGTATTGTACAGTCATGTATTAACCCGAGCTTGATTTCTTGCTTGACTTCCTCATTGGCATATGTTTCATACTGTTCAATTAAGAAATCAAAACATAATGCAAGAGTAAATGAAATCGCACTCTAATACCAAACATAGTACCATTAACCAAAATCAAATCGCAGCCATAAATATAAGAAAGAAAACGGATATCCATGATTTATTCTAACTCATACATATGTTTTTAGTTATCCAACCTCTTGGTGCTAGAAACCGCTCTTCATTCAGTATTGCAAGTGCATTTGCCAGTAGCAAGAATCCTTCCAGCAATGTCCACAATCCCATCCCTACTACAAAATTATGAGATTCACTTGATATCAAATTCACTGTAAAATGACAAATTTGCCCTTCTACTATTAGTAAATGTTTTTTTGAGCCCTAAGAGTTTATTATTATTCTATAGTTTGTTAAGGTACTGTGACTACTATGATTTCAACAAGTTCCATCAGAGTTGGGAGGGAAATTAATCGGAAATGAAGGAAATTGGGATGACAAGTCAACTGATTAGACCTCATTATACCCCAAATTCGGGTGAACGAATTTAAAAAATTAAAAAAAACCATTACTCCTATATCAAGTAGCATGCGAGTAGCATGTTACAAGCAAAAGTTTCAAAATGTTAGAAAAGAAAGGTAAAACAAAAGAAGAAAATAGTAGAACCTTAGTCTGGTTTACAAGTTCTGACACAAATCAGAAGTATCTACATTGAACCCTTTTGGTCTTGAAACAATGTCATATGTGGTATATATAAGGCATACTCACATTTATACAAGGGAGAAATACTAATATCTTATACAAAAATTATCTTTTCGATGCTTATAAGATGATAAAATGGTATTTTTTGGTTTAATATAAGTTTAACATAGCTTGCTCTCCTTCCATCAAAGAAAGACATGAGACAAGGTAAGGCTTTCTACAGATCTGAATTAGCTTCAATCCAATTTTTAATTGTGTAGTGTATCCAATTACAAATCTAAATTATGATTAAAAACAACATCTAATCATAAAACACACTTGTTACAAACTCCTTTGTTTATTTTTTTTTCCTCTAGATTATAAACAAATTAATCACCTCTGCATCAGTTATAGAAATCCCATCTGTAAGAAGGCCACTTGATTAAAAGCAATCAAATTTCCTAATCAAAGGGAACTCAGATGGGGCGGTCGGATCAGAGGGGGAGAGAGAGATAAAGAGATCGCAAACCTGATTTTCCTGTTCCTCCTTTGCCGGGTAGACAGAGAAAGAAAGAGAGCTTCTTTGCTCCTTCGCTGTTTGAGAGAGAGAGGGGGGAGGAACTGCGCCGCCGTGCGCCTAGGTGGAGATCAAGACAGGGAGAGACGATGCTCTTCTTCTTCTTTTCTTCTTTTCTTCTTTTCTTTTTCTTTCTGAGTTTTAGTTGGGAGAGAGAGATGCGCACTGGAGAGGAGAAATGGTAGTCAAATTTTGGTTTTAGATCTGCACCGTCCGATTTATATTTTGCACGAACATTAAAGATCCCCGTGCATTACCGTAGTGGCCCGGATTCTAATCGGACATTCTGAGTCGCCAGGTCACCAGGTCACCAGGTCACCAGGTCACGAAATAAATACCTGAGACGCCAGGTCACCAATTGCTAATCTTGATAGCACAATCTTAGCACCACTTTGCACACCCTTATCTAGCTTGTCATAGAAAGCAAAATAGTAATAATAATAAATCATAGTTTGAACTAAAGAAACTACTACCATAAAGAAAGTATGTTTGTTGAAAAAGGTGGGTAAACCTTACCTAATTTCAGCATTTTCTTTTTCTGACTTCAATTCTAGCTCTATATTCAGTACTAATATCTTCGGATTTAAGAACTTCTTAGGCTGTTGCTCAAACCCGGCATAAGAAAATGTCTTTTTAAAGGCAACACCTTTCACTAAAAATGAATCGCGTATGGTACCACCAGGAACCTGAAGAAAAGAACACAAATAGATATGAACAGTTGAGTTAGAATGAAAATGTACAAAAACTTAAATAATCCCCCCTTTGCAATATCACCGTCTATTAGGTAAACTGCACATCATTTTTCCCCTACGAGGAATCTGAAATGAAAAAATAAACTGAGCAGAGTTCACATGCTTCCACTTTTGGTGCTCCACTATGCCTCCATATTCAAATTTTAATAATTCAAAATTCAAAACTCAAATAAAAAAATTAACTGTTAGATGTGATCTACATCACTTTTTCTACATGCTCATTTAAAATTATGACATTGTTTTTATGTGGCATCAAGAGCTTGTAAGCATCCGTCATCTTTGGTCACCTAAAAAAAGGAATGGTACACCATCAGCATTTAAAAAACTAATCATTCTTGTTTACCAACCTCCAAATTTTACAGTACCTTCAATTCAGTCACGAGTTCATTTAACAAAAATTGAGAGTAATGTACCTCCTTAAAGAAGCCATGAGGAATAGCAACTAAAATACCGGCACCATCACCAGTGTTCTCTTCACAACCACATGCACCTCTGTGGGCCATCCTCTCAAGCATTGTTATAGCATCAACAACCTGAATTTCCAAAAAGAAAAAAGGAATTTTAATTCAATCAAGCTCCCTTTTATTTTTGCTGAAAAGGACATCAGAAGATGGAATCAATATTATATAGAGGAAAAGCAGTAGGGTCACATCCAGTAAAGTTGAGGGCCATAATTAAAACCAACCATTTTGGTTATTAGAAACCAACTTTATTAGAAACCAATACACACTAAAAGATACTTGCAGGAACCCAAATTCAAGCATGGTCAAGTGCTGGCAGGCTAACGTGTGAGAAAAAATTATAACAACAATAAGTCAATAACAGTAAAAAAACAATATTAATAGTAATTTACTCTGTACAAACCAATACATAATATCACATCAGATTTTTGTAGTAAAAGAGAAGCTACATTGATTTTAAAAGCAGTAATCAGCTAGCTCTGGTGATCAACAGAACGCTGCTTTAGGTCTATTTCGACTTGGTCTATTGTCCATCGCATTCCCTCCAATTCCTGCATTTTGTTAATGTAATATTAGTGAAGAAAATCTACCAAATTTGTCAAATTATACTGAAAAAATATTGCTACCTGAATTGAGGCTTTTCTGCATTATCTTCAAAAACAAATACAATAACAAACCCTCTAATACTCCGGTAATTGATCTTTTCTTTGTAAAATTTAATAAGAAAATACAATGGTTGCAAGCTAAATCTGAGCATCTAAACAAAGAAAACGGATATCCATGATTTTGCAGAAAGAAAAGCATCTAAACAGAGATATGTATGAGTTAGAAAAGCATCTATGTATTGAGGCTACGGTGCTATGCATATTAACTTTTTAGTCGTATCGAACCACTAATGGATATCCATGAAAGTTTGACTTCACTTATGTAATACTTAGTCAGTACAGGACCAGATTTTTCTTATCTAGGTTTGATGTTGAACAATACTAATGGTATGCACAACTAATAAAATATTTGGAGGGTGTATTATAAATGTAAAGTTCCAAGAGTAACAAAATGAAGATGAATCTAGCTTAGAGTATCACTGGTACCAAGACTAATTGCTAGATCACCAGGAGTGTTAAGAGTTAAACCTGTACAGTTTGAGTTGTCAATGCAAGTATCGTAATGCAAGCATTAAAACAAATGAAGAAACCAAGATAAAGAAAATAGTAGAGGGTACCATGATAGGTAAACAAAAAAAAAATGAAAGCAATATATCTGTACCAGCAAGGCTGTTAGGGTTATCTCCAGACCATTGAATGACCAAACAACTCTTATTGAAGTTAAACCTGCAAAGTACTGATGAAATCAAAAGTAGTCCAATCTCAAACATGTAAATTACCTTAATTGTTACAATCTCAGTGGGCATTATTTCCATAATTTAATTACTTTTTTAAGTGAATGCAAGTGTACCTGTTGACAAATAAGGAGCGATTGACCGGCAACTACATGAGCTGGTGCCGACTTTCCAAGTTTTTCTTCTACACCTGGGGCTGTTGCCTATTAAACAAAAATAGGATAAGATAAAATTCATGTTTCACATCAAAGCAATGAACATTTACTCATTTTTGAGATGAACATATATTATAAAAAAAAAATGCTCTACAACAGCAGCGTACTGAAAAGTAAAGCATTGTTTATGCTTTTTGTTCTTGTTTATAAAATGGTATTCTCATTCTCATTCGTGCCTTGTTTACAAATTTGTGTTTAGGGTTTGTTCCATGTGGCAACAACATAGAGTTTCTGAGGCGAACTGAGGTCTAAAAAAATTAAGAGGGGAGAGAAAACAGATATGATAGATTTCTGTTAAACGCCTTGGGGAACTTTCTACGCCAGATGTCTCATCAGAAAATAGCTGAATTCAAAAAAAAAAATAAGAGCAGGTTCCAAATCTAACCGTTAAATAAGATCAAATTTGCAACTGACAAAACAAGTCATCAGGTGCCTAACCGGATGTTTCTGGTACAGGTATTCTTGACTGGTACCATGATAATCCACCAATTTCATTTGTTTCAGAACATGGAAGTAACTGAAATCTATAACCAAGTGGCAACTTAAGGAGTCAAGGTTGGAGCCGATTCTAACTACACACGCACCACTGGTGTAGCTGACATTTTAGACAACTGCAACTGGTCAATGCTCTCGTTGAAGAAAATACCTCAGAACAGATTGGATCATATTAAAAACTGTCCTGATATAAGTTTGCGTTGCATGAAAAAAGATATGTTAGCCTACAAACATTCCTTAAAAACGTCTTCAAGGCTTGTAGTTTATTTGCAGCATAGAAATCTTCCATATATTTTATCTGATAAAAGGAAATATAAAGTAAAAGAATAACAAAAGCCACATTGCATTATACAAAAGAAAACCAAAAAAGGCACCAAGCATCTTACTGGAGGGCTTTGGCAATTGGCACCAGTACCATTACCTGCTACTGAGATGGACCTACAATATTGGTTCTTACTTGAGTTGTACAATTAATTCAAATCCATTAAGTCAAAGTCCTCAAGCTCATAGCCTCAGTAGCATGTCAGATATAAACTCAAAGCAGATCGACGAAAAACTAAAAATTGTGTTATTCCAAAACAAAATAGTGAATCTGACAGGCAAAAAAGGATGACCCTAAACACAGATTTTATAAACAAGAACATAACCATGAAAAGTAATTTAGAAACTCAGTGCCTTCTCATTTGTGACCAGCTGAAGCAAACCCTAAACACAGATATGTACCCTAAACACAAACCCTAAAACTAACAAATTCATTTACAAACTATCTTCTTCTTCCTCTCTTTATCTCTCTCTCTATGCATCTCTCTCTCTGATTTCAGAATACAAATTCACTTACCGGTACAGTGGTAAAATCAGGTCTGTGTGTAATTTGAGATTTCAGAATACAAGTTGAGGAAAGGGTAAAATCAGGTTTGCAATTTGAGATTAACGAATTTGAATGATATATATAGATAAAAGAGTCGGTTGAATTTGAAATTGCAATGGCGGGACAATTACCTGTCAAATTCATTGAGAGATCGAAGAACCGATGTCCTCCCAATTCGAATTTGCGCGGAATCTTTCTTCTTTTCAATTTGAATTTGCGCGGCGGAGAGGAACTTCTTTTCAGGGGAGAGATCGAAGAACCGATATTTTGTTCAGAGGAGAGATCGAAGAAATGAGAGTTTAAAAATGAATTTACTGCTGCCGACATTTTTAAGAATGAGAGTTTACAATGCAAAAGAGAGTTTAAAAATGAGAGTTCAAAAAAAAAAAAGAAATGAGAGGGACGCGAGGGGAAGGAGAAAAGAATTCATATCCAGTGCAGTACTGTAATAGGGAATCTTTTACAATTACTTAATCTGGACCGTTATTTTTAACTTTGCACTAATCTCAAAGCCAAATAATACTGCCTCTCAGTCAGCCCGAATCCCAAACCGGCTGAGAGTTAATCTCAAACCGTAAATAGATAATTGTAAAAGGGAACCTTTTACGGTACCGTTCAGAATTTGGATCCAGGAGAAAACGCGTGGAGAAGAGAAAACGCGTGGGACTTGAAGAGAGAAAAGGAGATTCAGTGTATCACTCTCTGTGTGTCACTATATGTAGCATGAATATAAATCACTAAATTTAGATTTCTACATGTTAGATAACATGAAACGAATGCATACAATCGAAATCACTGATTTATGGCTGAGATTGAGATATACTTTTGATGAGTGGCTCAGATTAAATCAATGAACGGCTCAGATCTCCTCTTGACAGATAGAGGATTGGATCCCAAAAAAATTTACGTGATATTAGTAGTCCGGATAGATTATTTGAAAACTTTATGTTTTTCTTGTGAGAAAATGGAGTTGAATCATCTCTATGCAAATTAACCTGTTTAAAGGTTTCAACATATAAAAGATTGATTGTCACACCGGTGCAAGCATTTTGTCTTAATATTCAGTTTCATAATGGTAAAAATGCACAATTTGTTTTGTGCCCCTCAAGTATACGAGTCCGGATCCCCTAAAGTAATCCAATTTTTGAGTTTAGACGTGTACGGTGCCTATTCGGTGGTAGCGCAGGGGGCAGTATTATATGTGGGGTCCAGGCTCTTTAAGATTCGTGTTAGAGCATCTTGGACGGTTTGGATCAAAACTCAAAAATTGGGTTAATGCGCTGGATCTGAATTCCAAGTATACCTCACATCTCTATTTCTGTTTTCAAAATTTAAACAGTCAATCCAAACTACACAACATGATATCCATATTAAAATTGCTTAGATCAAATTTTATATTTTTTGAAATTTTTTTACTATTTGTTTGAATAGGTACAAAATCACTGTTTTAGGATGGTCAATGAAAACCACAATAATACCAAAAGATGAAAAAACAAATTTATATTATATACAAGCAATACTTTGTCAAAGAGAAGTCCCTCCAGCCAAAGAAATTCATATTGTCACTTAAATTTTGAGTTTGTGCAGAACAAATTGGACCATCCGATCCGTATTGACATAAATATTTAAGAGTGCTCTCCTAAATTGACTTGAATTCTATCGAATGTTGGAGATTCCAAATCCAACATATGAGGTAATGTAGAGGATACGGAATCGGCAAATTACCCATAAGAAAAATTGGGCTCTTGTTGCTAGATTTCCAAATTTTATCCGGCCTTGCATGTTTCAAGCAAAAGTCAAAAGGTTACGAGCCAAGGTGAATAAGATATGGTTCGCTGAGTTGGGCTACCATGCATTGTAATGTATTGTATAGACTTTTTTGTACAGTGGACTATAAATTGTTAGTTTTGATTTTCAAACAACCGATCTAAACTGTTCAATTTGATATCCATATTAAAATGTGCTTGGAGATCAAATTTTATATTTTTTGAAAATTGTTTTGCTAGTTTTTTTAGAATTTTTGAAAATCGTTATTTTTCTATGGTCCAGAAATTTCTGAAAAACAACGATTTTCAAAAATTCTAAAAAAATAGTAAAAAATTTCCAAAAAATATAAAAATTTGTCTCCAAGTACATTTTAATATGGAGAAGATGTTGAGTCATTTAGATCGACTATTTGAACTTCAAATCTAACGGCTTATAGTCTAATGTACAAAAAATCTTATACATTGCAATGCACCATAGCCCATCTCGTGGTTGGCTTTGAAATTATATCAGAAGTATAGAATGAGAACTTTCAAAGAAAGAGTGTGTTAACTAATCCATATCATGGAGTAACTTTTTTACTAGAGTAACTCTCAAATCATGGAGTCCATATCCTGTGAGGTAACAGAATATTTCTGTTTAGATCGGCACTGTCTGATCAGAATCCGAGCCAATCCAATTCGAAGTGGAATGCACGGGTTCTTTTAATATTCGTGCGGATTCCAATCAAACGGTCCGGATTTAAACATAAATATTCTGTTAACTTGGGTGATATGAATTCCAATTCATGAAGCAATTGACATGGTAGATGCATAGACCCACACAGAGCTGTTTCCTATTTAGTAATAATTTAACAGCTGGATTGGATTAAGGGAAAATTTCACAGCTGCCGCATCAAAAGATAGGAAAATCATGCGTAATTGCACATCGCTCTCAACATGCATGGAAGCATCAAATATGTCTCCAATTTCTTTAAAATGGCCAAATTGTATGTTATATGGCTGCATTTCTAAAGATAAAGTAAAAGGAACTTTGGGTTAAAACTTAAAACTAAGGGTGTGCTCCAGAAATTGTATAAGAGGGGGAAGGAAGGGGAGGGAAGGAAAGGGGTTGGCAAGGAAGGAAAGGATTTAAAGATGTTACCCTGCTCCAGAAATTGTAAAGAAAGGGAGTTTGTAAATCAAATACAATTCATTTGTTTGTGGTTTTGGAGACTTGAAGTAAACACATCCTATATATATATATAATTAGCTTTGTGATTTTCCTTTATATTTTAGTTTTACTTTGTATTGAAAAAAGGTACTGAAGAAGAATTTTTATGATTGTCCAGTCTCTAATAATTTAAAGAGCCTGAAATTTCTGAATTGGGGTTTGTATGACTTTGATCTTGCACCATTTTTCTTCCACTCACCTGAACTACAGGAGCTCACATTCGGAACTTAATTGTTTTCGAGAGATACATTTGTCCAGTGGGAGTCCCTTAAAACTGTTAGAATTTTAGGAAATTATTATAGATTTGTTGATTGTCCATGTTAAGATCATTGGTGAAATTATTATTGGTCAACAAATATAATTGCTTGTCCATTGTAAGTATGTAACTTGGGGGAGCTTTCATATATGACTCAGTTGTAATAATATCATCTAATATGTAATATGTTGTGTGTTTTGGCAAACTTTGAACTTTACCGGGGGTTTCTCTGGGTGTGTTTTGCATTTTTTTGCTACTATTTTGTGGGTTTGGATGTAATTTTGAGATGTATGGGGCTTTAATAGATGATTTGAGTACCAGGGTTTAGCTTACCAGTTACCATGCATGGTGGATTTTGGAAACTTGTACTTTTGGGGATGTGGTGGTACCAGTAGGCAGTAGAGGTTTGCAAAGTTGATATACGGATAGGACTACAAACGAGACCCGTATTCAAATTACATCAATGCAAATGGGCTGAATTTAGACGATTTTTAGACGGCCCGTTAACCAGTTCAAACGGATTCATCTCTCACCTCCCGCTCTCTCTACTTTCTCTACCCTACCTCTCTACTCCGACTCTACAAATTACTGTCGGTCGTCTCTCTCCCTCCTCCCTCTTCGCCGCCTCTCTCACCTCTCCTCTAGCTAAATTCTATCTCTCAATTTTTCTTAAACTTTTTGTCGCAAAAGCCGAAGTAAATTGAATGGTGATTGGTGCAGTCACTGGACCGAGGAAGTGTTGAAGGAAAGGCGTTAGATCAAGACCCTCCTTTGCTCGATTCTCTTGATATTGGTATAATTACTTTTTTCTATTTCTAAGTTTTGTTTGATTTTGGGTAAAATTTCCATTCATGAATGACTTAAATCTTGAATGTGTGTTTGCATGCTTGCTTCCTTGCTACTCTGGAGGCTGTGAAATGATGTTAATGGGTTTTGACTGAAACCCTATAACTGAGCATAAATTGTGTTTCAAATCAGTTCTAAAATATGTCAAGTCATTCACTAACTTATTTGCTTAGTCAGATCTGATAATTTCTGACCAATTTTGTACTGGTATTACCGGAACCCTGCAACGTGCCATTCAAAAGAAAACATCTGCAGTCTAACAATTTATTGCGAAGCTGCTACATAAAAAAGCTGCTTCAAATTTTAAATTTGCTTAGTGTATAGTTTGTGTGATAAACAACTAACAGAAGGAAAAAAAGCTACTACGATTAAAAGATTTTTCTAAAGGATAGTTCTAAATAACGTACTACCAACAATGATGGATGCAGAATATCAATAGGAGTCATTAATATACTAATAGAAAAATCATATAGTTATTAATTCAATAACATGCATAATATTTTAAGTAAGAGAGTTCAAATAAAAATTTTCATCTCAAAGTACAAGAATCAAACTAAGTTTATATGCAAAAAATTTCTAAAAAATAATTCTGTTTTACTTGGGATATTTTCTTAAACAAAATTATATCATGGAATACTCTATTTTTTTCTTCATATTTGGGATATATTCTTAAATCGTAATTATGATTGTGGTTGTTTCGTTGGAAAGCTGGATCACTATTGTACTTGTAACACTTGAGATTTGTAGCTTCTTTCTTTAGTTAAGATATGTTCATCTTAATTCTTGTAATTTGAGAAGCGGTTAACTCTGTGCACCTCATTAAAGTTTGTTGTTTTATATACTGTAAAACAGAGTTGTGCAGGGATGTGTTTGAATAAATGCTTTTGTGAAGGTGAAAAATGATGAATATCAAGGCACATGGTAGTGAGGAGAATTATAGCATTGACAGGATCAGTAGCTTGCCTGATGATGCTCACGCGCATATCCTATCTTTTCTTAGTACAAGAGAGGCCGTGCAGACATGCATCTTGTCCAAAAGATGGATAAACTCATGGGCTTCTGTACCGGATCTCAAATTTGACATTAAAGAGTTTCGGTTGCCAAAGATTTTGATGATGACATGACTGTAGAATTTGTGACAAAATTCGAACTACTTCTGAGAAGTGTGTTGGAGAAACGCGAGACATCCTGTGTTAACAGATTTCAACTTTGTGTTAACAGTTTACAACTTCCGTTTGATTCAGAGGAGCTTTTCTTGCCTTGGACTCAACCTTTTGCCGATTGTATTGGTGATGCGATGAAGTTGGAGCCTTGAGAATGCTTAGTCGATGTGGGTTTGTGGGAAAATTTGAATTTAAACACTGATCTAATTTGTAATTGTGCATCACTAATAGAACTCCGGCTGTATCTCTGTACAGAAGTCGATCCATTTGTAGCTCTATAACCCAATTAAAGACCAGATATTAACAATTTCACAACAAATAGTAATGACAGTTTTGCATTACTTATTCACATAGTTACATTCATTTTGACAATGACCAATAATTAGCAGCAACATTATTACCTGCCTTCCTCAGTCAAGCTCACGTAATTCATGGAGTGTGACGAGCCTTTGAAATCCGTCGATACATCGGTAATGGACCTAGAGTTTACTCTTACGTTGAAGTAAGCTGGCTGATTTGGCTCTGGTAATACTATACTTGGTGAGCTGAGAAAGGCAAGCACATCTGACATGATGGGCCGGTCGACAGGGTTCTCTTGTACGCACAGTAATGCCACATGGATGCATCTCTCTATCTGTATTTGTGGTGCTTCAGTTAATACTGGAGATATTATCTCAAAAGCTTTACCTTCTTTCCATCGATCCCATGCCTGAAAAAAATGTTTTGTGCCAGTAAAAAAATCTAAGTATCCGTCTCGGCATATAATCAAATGCAATTATGAATTCTTCTAAACCAATTCTTCTTGAAAACTGATCTGCTATGCTATAATAGTGCTAAAATAGCTGATGAAATGACAACAGAAAATGCCACAAAAGATGAATAAAATTTTGCAGTGCACCGAGACAAGCAAACCCAAAAGTAAACTGTTTCAAAGATTTAACTTACTGACATAATGTTTCAATTGAAAGCAAATGATATAAATGCAAACAATTAATTTTCTTACATATCCAAGGAGGTTGTGAGAAACTCCATGTTGGTGGAAACCCAAACTCCTTTTGCCACTTATAATCTCCAGAAGCAACACACCATAGCTAAATACATCTGATTTTACTGAGAAAAGACCCTCAGATGCATATTCTGGAGCCATGTAACCACTGAAAATCAATTAAAGGTAATAAATATCGTGTTATGAACCTTAATAATATAGTTTTGCAATTGATTGTAAGATGTATAATTTGGTATGTTGCATGGTACTTACTATGTTCCGATTACTCTGCTGGTTATTGCTTGGAGCTCTTTTGGATCAAAGATCCTAGCCAAACCAAAATCTGATATCTTTGGATTCATGTCAGAGTCTAAGAGAACATTGCTTGCTTTCAAATCTCTGTGAACAATTCTTAGCCTCGAGTGTTTATGAAGATACAGAAGTCCTTGTGCAATGCCTTCAATTATATGAAATCGCTTTTCCCAATTTAGCAATGCTCCTCTTATTTTATCTAATTATACAACATTCATATATACGATAGTTCAGTAGAATGAAAAATGTAGAAATAAATATATATTTAAAATAGAGAGGTAAAAGGGGAAAAAAGAAGGATACACAAATAGAACACAGAAGAAAAAGAGCTAATGGCCCTGTACGGACTTATTTGAACAAATAAATATATTATTAACTTCATTATACAAGTTGGCATTTATATTTTTGTACTGTAAATCAAGAAATTTTTTATTGCATCAGCTTTTGGAAAGTTATCAAGTAATTTATTTTAGGGGAAATTGTTTCTAGAGAAGTACCAAAAATGAAGAAGTCCAAGCTCTTGTTTGGCATGAACTCATAAACAAGCAAGTTCTCTTCGCCTTGGATGCACCATCCGAGCAGCCGAACTAAATTTCGGTGCTGCAGCTTCGCAATAAGCTGGATTTCATTTTTAAATTCAACTATTCCTTGACATGACTGTGCTGAAAGCCGTTTTACTGCTACTTCAAGCCCATCTAGTAGCACACCCTGAATGAGTTCCATAAAAACTAACTTTTTTAGTTTCATGTCATAATAAAATCTATATTGTGTTGTTTTTGCCCTTTTTTTATAATGTCTATCCGCTTTTTTTATAATGTCATTTGAAAATTTTGTTAATAAAATTTAATTCAGATATAATTATTTGTCATTCAATTTTAAGAAATACAGGGGAGGAACCTTGTACACTGGTCCAAATCCACCTTGGCCGAGTTTATTTTCAGATGAGAAGTTCTCTGTTGCTTCAGCTATTTGATTAAAATCGAAGAATGGGAAATCTGAACTACTCTCTCTGCTCCAGATACTCGATTGTTCATTGCTAGATAGCATTCTTTCTTCAGATATCTTCATATCTAAATCTTTTGGAGTAGAAAAATTACCAGATAAGTTTTCTGTCAAACAAGTTTTGATAAGTAACAGTCAATTGCTTAAAAAACGAAACCTGCGGCATATCTTTGCTTTTCTATCCACAAATAGACAATGAGGCAGCCAGAAAGTAGCAGTGCCAGAGTTGCACTGACGATAATAGTGACGCGTTTGCTCGCTCCTCCTGGATAATCATTTGAGTTGCTAACTATTAATTATACAAGTTGATATTTTTTAGTACAAAAGATACTTATTATCAGACTAAATATAATATAAAGTGACCAACAAAACAATAAAAATATTAACCAATTTTGATTAATTAAGAAAAAAATAGGGGAAACAGTGACCAATAATTTTTATCTAATTATTTATATGCAAAGTCTGATGTAATTTTCATCTGTATTTGTCTGCCTAACCCTTAAAATTTAAAAAGGTTCAATATGACCACAAAAATGCCAAACACTTGCTCCAACTGCGGTTCAAATTTGACTTCCTTTTCACAAACTTTTGAATGCAATTAAAACTAACAACTTCTTTAATCAGCTAAAATATTTTGAACCAACAATTGCAACTCCTTTAGACTCATCTCCTACCCTGCTCAAGTTATTTCGGATGTATTCGTCTCTTTACTTTATAACGTTTCGGAAAATGTCCCAACTGCCATACATTGTTTTCATGAAATTCATATTGTAATCATATAATAAATAATTACTCATCCTCAATTACGTACACTAGATCATTATCAAGTTAACAAATATAATGGACAAATAAATGACCCCTAACAATTTCGGAGATCTAAATAAACTGGTAACATCTGCATTCATTATAAGAAGTATTTTACACATGTTTTTAATTAGCAATTACCTTTATTAGTACCAGCCAAAGTACTTGTTGAATTGGGTGCCAGAGTTGGTTTGTTGGCAGATACAACAGGAGCTGGAGTTGATGATCCTGGTTCCAAAGTCGATCCGAGCAATACATCCGGATCTCCAGAAAAAAATGCATACGTATCATACCTTAGGGTGCATCTAACTCCTAAAATGCGGCCTCCTGTCCTCCCTTCGAAGTAAATGAGCATACGATTGATCAAATCTTGCAAACACGCACGGCACGTGTCATTTGACATGTCAGGCGTGCACTGCGACAAGCTGTATATCACCGGTAAAGAAGGCGTTATGTTCATATCACCTGTTTTGAATCGCTTTGTTGAGTTATATGCCGCCTGGTCTGATACACTGCTCAGTAAAGTATCCACCACTGTGGTCAAGTATGACTTATTAGCATTGCTCGATGAATCCCATCCACTAAATCTACCCCCCGTTGTGTATATAATGATCTGTTGCGAATTGTCAGTTGAGTCAAGGAAGTATTGGTTCGAGTACCAGAGAAGGCACATATCGTACCAGATAATCGCTTCTTTGGAGTAGGGGCACATAATATTTACATCTTTGAAGGATTGATTAAGGCATTTGGCGCAAACAGAAGCATTGGCATCGCCTCGGCAAAGGACAAGACCGAAGATTTGATCCGCTCCTGTTCCAGTTGCATTCTTAAAAAACCCTTCGGTTGTGACAGCTCCGGTGGAAAGAAAGGAGAAGAGGTGCTCGAGATTGGTGCAATAGGTGCTGTTTGCTGTGTAGGTACCGGTGGAGCCACACATTACGTACAAAGGATCAAAGGCATTTGTCGAATGTAAGTTGAAAAAAATAACGAGGAAGAGAGCATAGAACAATACAGTAAGGCTCTGCATCGTAAAAAATTGAATCATGCAAAAATTGCAAGATGCATTTGAATCTTGATTTCAGGTATGAATTATGAAACATACAAAGTATTTTCTGGTAAAGGCGTGGTTGGTGTATACAGTATACTGTTTAAGCCTGTAACTTTCATGATTGATCTATTGTTTTCACCTTTTTCACTTTCATGCCCCCGCCACTTTTCATTATTATTTCCGAGTAGGATGCTTCGGTGTTGACTTTTGCTTTAGAGGCAGTATTATTGGGCTTTGAGATTCGCGCAACGTTACAAAGAACGGTCCGGATCCACTAATTGTAAAAGATTCCCTGGTCGATCAGGTACCTGGGAGGGAGGATGTGAATTCGTAATTAGTTGTTGTCACTTGTCAGATGTGGATTGTGGATAGTAATCATGAGATGGATTGAATCAGATCTGTGGGCCATATGTAATGTAGTATTATTATGGGCCAATTTGAGACAAATGTTTTGTACGCTGAGCCTTAAATTGTCAGCATTTCTTCATTGATCATAATTTTTATATGCGTTATTATTCTGGAAAATAGTAACAGTTGAACTTCTCTTGTAAGGCAAAGAATTCGCCAAATTGTTTATTTATTTGATAATTAATTTTCATAATTAAATTTTATAGGAATTTTACCAGTGGAATAACAAAATTTAGAGCTACCCAATTTTTTTTTCTCTGACCGCTACCCAAATAATAATAGTATTATTACTATTGTTGTTGTTGTTGCTGTTGTTGACAGCATCGTAGGGGAGACAAAGCAGGGACAAGAATCCTCTCCGTTACTGTAAAAGATTCCTTTCACTTTACGGTTTGAGATTAACTCTCATCCGCTTTGAGATTCGGGCTGACGGAGGGGGCAATATTATTGGGCTTTGAGATTCGTGCCAAGTTAAAAAGAACGGTCCAGATCAAGTAATTGTAAAAGATTCCCTGTTACAGTACCGGGGAAGATCTGAATTCGACAAAGTAGTGGCTGAGCCAAGTAGAGTCAGGATGGGCACTGGCTCAAAAAAAATTAAAAAAATGTGCTTACAATTCTTAATGTTTTCTAAATGGTAAGCAGCAAGGTAACCCATTTTGTTCACCATTTTTATAGTTCATCTCAAATTGTGCTTACAATTCCTAATTAAACTACGTTTTAATTTCTAAGTAAAGGAACAGCATCTTTCTTATTGTTACATTTATTGTTGGGTTTGTTGAAATTAAGTGAGAATTGAAATGCTGTGCATTATAAGTTCTGGTCCTACAAATTAATTGAAAGATATCTTGAAGAAGAACTAATCATTAATTAATATTACCTACAGACTACAGAGTACTAATTAAGTATTTTAATGGTGACCTTGAAAAGAAATAATTTAATAGGATAGGTCACAATGACTGCAATTTTTTGTGCAACTGTCGTAGACCAATTGAAAAATAAATAAATATATTTTCTATGATACAGACAAATTGGCTATAAATTTGAGGTAATTTAAAAATTAATTTATCTCAAAAATAATAGTTCAAATTTATTGAATTATTAATTTAGAAGCCAAAAGCGTGAATCCTCTTCAAACGACAAATCTAAACTGTTAAAACGATATACTTTACAAGTGATGCGTGTATATGCAAAAAATTTGAATTTTTGAATTCATTTAGTACAAAGTCAAGCGATAAAAAAAATGAAGTTGTACAAGTTATTTTAATGCATTATTCATTTTTTATTATTTTTTTAACCGCTTCACTTTGTACTAAATGAATTCGAAAGTTTCAAAATCACTTGTAAAGTATATCGATTTCAACGGTTTAGATTTGTCGTTTTAAGCTAATAAAATATATTTTTGAAGTTGTACTCACCAAACCCTCTTAACAAGCACATGACACGCTAACTTTGCTCAACTTATTATTTAGTTAAACTGCATAGGGCAAGACTCCATTTTATTTACCCAAATAGTTATGTAGCCTTAATTTTAATTAGTACAGAAGCACTATTCTGAACTATTGAGTAAACTTGTGTTTTTAAGTAATTAGAAAATGAATCAATTTCATTTTTTTTAATACTAATTTTTCTATTCTAACATCTCTATTCCATAAAGAATTGACTTATAGAGGAATAATTACTTAACATAATTACACAGTACTGTTTGTGAGAAAATACTCACTTAAAAAGCAAGAGTTTAATTGCAAAAGTACAAATTCAATTTTAGTTTTCTCAATTCCACAATTTCACTCAATCTTTTTCTTGTTCGGCGAGATTATATAGAACCTCTCTTTCAGTTTATTCATTTATTCCATTCTTGTAACATGCCTAAATTATTAGGAGGCACTGTTTTGCACTCAATCTTTATTTAAAACTTCTCCAAAAATACATTAAAAAGAGAAAATAAATTCAATTTAGTGCCAAAAAAAAAAAAAAAAAAGACAAACTTGTGGATAACTGAAAATAAAGCAAAATCTGAACGGTCTCGGATTGAATTCACATTATCTTTGTAATTGTTATAACAATTGTTTTATCCGTTATGCATGACTATTAGTTTCAAGAGCCACTTATAGAAGTCAAGAAATAGTTTGAACTATCATATGATTAATTCTAACAATTCAACGGTTAGTTCCATTAAATTATTAATTCATGACCATTGATAAGCAAGCATGACGATTGCTAGCTGTATCGAACGAGATATTGATCCGTATGTAGAATCATATTATTGATATTGATATTTCATCGATCGAGATGTTTAGGATAACAAATTAAACACGTGGATATATATATAATTTCTGGACCACCGGAAAATTATATATATATATATATATAATTTCTGGTCCAGTAAAAATTTCTGAACCACCGGATTAGCGATTTCCAAAGTGGCTTAATAAATAGTAAAAAAATTCCAAAAAATGTAAAATTTGGTCTCCAAGCACATTTCAATATTTAGAACATGTTGAACTGTTCGGATCGGTTGTTTGAGTTTTGCAAATTAAAAAAGTGGCCCGAATTAAAGAGGGTGTTTTAATTTGCAAAGCACCGTAGCCCATCTCTCTCTCTCTATATATATATATAATATAAAACTTTTATATTATTTATGACAATGGTATTTTATTATTTATATTTTTATATGACCATGACCTTAATGTTAATTGCTAAAGTGATAATTTTTGTAACAATAACCCTAAAATATGTGTATTAATTAATTAATTGTTAGTTTCTTCTTGTCCGTTTGTGTTTGTATGTGTTTATTGGCAAGGGGTGCTGTAGGTGTTATGATGACATGGATCTTAATTACTGTCGATACTTTGAATTAATTATTGGATATAATTTGGATTAGAAATAGACCAGAAATTATTGGTACATTTGGTAACCAAGTTAATTAGTACCACATTTATTAAACTAGCTCCTTTCTAAATATAGTATACTTAATTTGTCTCGTATTTTCATTTTTTATCTCTATAATGTTTAGAGCAAATTACCTATTATGTTAATTTGATCACTTTTCTAATATAATGTATGTAGATTTTGATTTGTTTGCGAGTTGAGACTTTATTAATGGTGTTTTAATTGGATAAATGTTCAAGATTTGCTTAAAGAACATTGAAGCATAATAATTATATAATTGGTGAAAACTATTCTAAATGATTAATTAATTGTTTAATGTTCTCAAATGAATTATTCTCGTTTTGTTGTGAATTTCGTACAAATTTTGTTCAAAATACATTTGTAAGTGAGTATATATATCTTGTGCTAAACTTTATGTCAAACTTATCTAAGACAAGAAATAAACACATTTTATAAACATTTTGTCAGATTGGATTGTGTGTACTTTAATTCTTTATATGCACTCTAATTAAACTCTATTAGTGCTCTTTAGGTAGAGATATTGAAAATACTATTTTGTTTTCGTACAATGTACAAATTATATATTTTTTGTTTTAATTTTATTGTCACTGATCTGCATAAAGTCAAAACAGTATTGTTATTATATATCTTTATCATTCACTCTCCACCTGAAACGGTTGTTATATATATATATATATATATATATATATATATATATATATAACAACGAAACAGTAGCGGGTAAATAATGGGTAATACTAATATAATAATTATTTTTTATTATTTATTAAATAATACATTAAAACATATATATTCATTTCACATGTATAGTACTTTATTGAAAAAAAAAATTCTAATCATGCTAAGTACAAGTAAATCAATTAAAGTACACTTTCAATTCTTATTAATATATATAATTATATATATAATTTTTTTATAACTACCCGATCGAGTAACGGGTACGAAATAGGCTTTACCCGCACCCTTACCCGGTTAGATAACGAAAAAAAATATTTACTAGTACCCGTACACGATAAGTTTATGAAAAATAAATCTTACCAGTACCCGTCTTACCAGATACGGTACGGGTCGGGTAAATGGATAAAAAGGTGTCATTGACACCCCTACCCTGGAGCTTATTGACTCTGCCCCTAATTGCAGGACTATGCACAAGTCCAGATCCAGACAAAATTGTCTGTTTTTTTTTACAACAATTTTTAGTGTGAAATATATTTTATATAAATTCTAATTATTTATTTTAGGCACAAACTCTCTAATTATTTTTTGTAATTTTTTTCTTATTTTAAACAGTTGTGAAATTTAAATAAAAATACATATTTTTAATTAAATTAAGATTTCGCACAACTAATTCTATAATACAATTGAACACTCATTTCAGAACATTTTCATAAAAAATTCGGTACGCACCTGTACTCATGGTTCCACTTTTTCAAAAATAAATTTCCATCTATGTAAAATATAATTTTGTATAATCTCGTAACAAACGGATATATCCAAATTCTTTAAAGGTTATCTTGTCTTTATAGGCTGATAAATTAATTTGAGAGGACAAGTGAAATTTCAAATGTGTCATACACATTAATTAGATAGAGATTTAAACATGTGGATGCATGCTTTGTACACTTTTCTTCTTTTTATTTTTGTAATTGTCGTACATTATGTTTTATATATAAACATTTTCTTTGTAATAAAATTTTAAGTTGGCTGCGGCTTTCTTCTAGAATTTTTTTTTCAAAGGATAACAAAGAACGAGATTCATCAAGCAAAGACAACCTTTTTTTTTATTATTACCTGAAAATTTTATAATTTAGATGGACAAAAATTCGTAAGCATTATTTATTTATTTTTATGATTTATGTAATCTAACTTACATACAATATGTTGTAGAATTGTGTTTACACGTAAGAACTAGCTTTTGGTCTAGTGACAAAGACACATGGTATCTATGTGGAATCCGAATCTACTGTAATTCTGAGAGGAATTACAGGATCCTGAAATTCCGAGATCAACCGTTCAAATTTTTTTGTGCGCGGATCTCGGAAACGTTCTAGGAAAAATAAGTTTTCATGCACGCATCTCGAGAAAAACCAACAGTTGAGATCGGAATTACAGGGTCCTGTAATTCCCCGATAATTACAGCAGATTTATTTTCCTCTATGTGAGAGGTCATGGGTTCAAAATCCGGATGGAAAAAATCTTTTAACAGGGGTATTAAATAGTTTGATGGCTTGACCTCCAACCTTTACTAAAAAAAACTGTGTTTACACGGATTATGATATAAATATTGTGAAAGTAAGAGAATTTTTTTAAGAAATCTATAAAAAGTTAAAAAACTTTCCAATGAAGATAACGGAGTGCATGAATTATTTAACTTATTTTACAGAAGTGTTGAACCACAATCATTCCAGAAATCAATCGAACACAACCCAGAAAATCAAAATTAAGGGCATGATCAGTAATTAATTACACCAATTATATAAAAGAAAGAGACTTCCCTTTAAAATTTGAATGAAAAGAAAAGAAGGAAATGAATTCCGTTCAAATTAAGTTTCTAATTTACTATATATATGTTTTTGGAACAATCACAATTAATGTAAAGTATCTGCAATTTTCTGTCGTTTAAAACTAATCGGACAGAAATGGAGATAACTAAAGTATCTAATACTAAATTCTAGTTGTTATAAAAATATTATTTATATTTTTATAAGACTAGAGAATATCAACACAAGTCGAACTCTCAGCAACTTAACATTAATATAAGACTAGAGAATATTATTTACAAACAAAAATATATAGCAATTAATAGTGCATTACATCTCCACTCATGCCTAAAGCAAAAATTTGGTACTATAAGTTTATAACCTAAATTATCTGTAGTAACATCATCTGCCTTCTGGGCTGGTTATGGTTATATAATTTATAGAGCATGATGATCCAAATACATTCTCTGAAATTCTGATATTGAAATAAGCAGGTTGCTTTGGCTGTGGTAGAATTATATTTTCTGTGGTGAGAAAGTTTATGACATCTGATATAATAGGTCGATCGTGTGGATTCTCCTGTACACACAGTAAAGCTACATGAATGCATCTCTCTATCTGCTTTTTTGATGCTTCAGTTAATGCAGGAGAAATTAACTCCGTAATTTGTCCTTCTCTCCATCGATGCCATGCCTAAAAAGAAATTTCATGACATAAAAATCGTTAACTTAGTTGAAAATAGAAATTAAACTGTGTTTTCTACCATAATTCTGCTCTTTATATATATGGACTTACTGTGCAACTAATATAATGTAATTATATCTGAGAGGTTAATGGTTATCTGAATAATTTGCTTACATATCCAACGAGGTTGAGAAAATCTCCGTATTGGCGGAAACTCATATTCCTTTTGCCGCTTACAATTTCCAGAAGCAACACACCAAAGCTATATACATCTGATTTGACAGAGAAGAGGCCTTCAGATGCATACTCAGGTGCCATGTAACCGCTTCAAGAAAAACAGAGAAAAAAGTATACAGTTATGAACCTAATTAACTGTTCTTATTATCAAGCAATAATATCTAACAGATTTTTGGTAGTTTTTCATGTCATACTCACTATGTTCCAACTACCCTATTGGTACTTGCTTGGAGCTCTTTCGGGCCGAAAATCCTGGCCAACCCAAAATCTGATATTTTTGGAATCATTTCGGAGTCGAGAAGAATATTGCTTGCTTTTAAATCTCGGTGAACAATTCTTAGCCTCGAGTGCTTGTGAAGATACATAAGCCCTTGTGCAATGCCTTCAATTATCTCAAATCGCTTTTCCCAATTCAGTAGAGCTTCTCTTTTTTTATCTGTGAAACAACTTAGCATAATTCAGTGGAATCAAAATAACACAGAAGACAAAACAAAAAGGAGAGAGAAAGGAAGAGGGTCATAGATTTCACTTTGAATTAAACAAGTTGTTTACATTATTTCATAAATTTCATTTCAAAATCTAAAAGTTGTTCACCTTTATCCAAATTATTCTCTCTTTCATACTTATTATCAATAATACATTATTTCATGCAACTTTTTTGCATGTAACCATGATAATTATAATACCATGTTGTGTGATGGAGGCCAACTCCAGTACAGACATGAGTCAATAGCACAAAAGAATACAAAATTATAACATTGCCATAGGTAATGCAAATAGGTTTGAAATTTACCAAAAATGAAGGTGTCCAAGCTCTTGTTGGGCATGAATTCATAGACAAGTAATTTCTCTTCACCATGGATGCACCATCCAAGCAGCCGAACTAAATTTGTGTGTTGCAGCTTCGCAATAAGTTGAATTTCATTTTTGAATTCAACCATGCCTTGACATGACTGAGTGGAAAGCCTCTTCACCGCTACCTCAAGTCCATCGTCTAGCAGACCCTGAAAGAGAAACAACAGATAAGCAAAATATATAAAATCCAATTCTATTATTTTATAATAATAATAATAATAATAATAATAAACTCCAACATATTTGTGTGGTAAAGTTTTTCTTTTTTCTTTCTAATTTTTCTTTATTTTAATTTTGTTTTCTAATTCCACAAACAATGCAGCGCGCCAGCACCTTCACTCACTCTAAACAAAAGAAAAGAAAGCAAACGAAAAATAAAAAAGAACTAGAAAATGAGATAAACGAAAACAGCTAGAGGAAGCACCTTATATACTGTTCCAAATCCACCTTGGCCAAGTTTTTTGCGGGATGAAAAGTTATATGTGGCTTTAGCTATTTGATCGAAATCAAAGAATGTGAAATCTGAACTTATCTCTCTGCTCCAGATATTTGGTGCTTCACCATTAGATCCGAGGCTTACTTCTTTTCCAGAAATCTCGATTCCTAAAGGATTAAAGAAGATGAATTAGCTAAGTTTTTCATTAAGTCAACATAATAAAGAGTAATGCTCTGTTTTATAAAGAACCTAACCTGAATATATCTTCTTTTTTAACCAATAAAAGCCGATGATGAAACTTAAAAGAAGCACAGCCGCAATTACATTGATGAATATAATGATGAGTTTTCTTGATCCTCCTGGAAAAATAATTGAATCTGCAAATTTTAATATGAATTATATGCATCACAAGGTTCTTAATAATTTATACAAAATAAAGAAAAAATATTGAAACAAAATTGAGTTTTTGATAGGGCACAACCACAAGACAGTTTATATTTATATTTTTTATTTTTATAGAGACAAAACAAAATGAGTAAATGACCAATTAAAGTATATCTATAGGTTTCTATATTATTATGTAATTTATTTGATCACATTATCCTTCGAGAGGAAAACTGTACATGATTTCTCACCAACCAAATTAATCAAAGATGTTTTACTTGACACACACCCCCCCCCCCCCTGTAAAAATGGTTAAAATATCCCAATTTAAAGATTTACTCAACTATGTTTGGACCTCTAATGGCATGTGACTGCAACAAAAAAGTTAACACATATGATCCCAGCTTAGGCCATAAGTGATTGCAAATCTAAATTCCCTGTGAATTTTTTTTTTATAGGGCTCTAAAAATAGGTTGAGACTGTAGACAGGTACAAATTTCAAATATGGGGTAACTCAAATTTGACAAATTGTTTCCACAAAAAGCTCAAAAAAATGGCAGAAAATAGCATACAGACATTTCATCGAACACCGTGTGTGCACCAAGTAAAATACAACTAAATATCCAAAAGCAAAGGGTACAGTTACACACATAGCTAATGCTGCTATCCTCACACAACCGCAAAGGAACACCAAAGACTCCTTCTCTAGAACACAATTGAAACCGACCACACAACCGTTACCAGTTACCACCATTATGCCGGTGGATTGCACGAGAGGAACAAGAGATAATATTATAAGATACATTACCAGGATCCTACCATGAAATTGACACAATAGATGAAGTCACAAGAATCCGACCTTTCCTCCTTTCTTCTCTTTCGTCTTTTTCCTCCTCATCTATCTCGCTTTCTCTTTTCTCTCGGCGTGTATACAAAAAACAGAGCACAGCTCTGTAACTAGGCGTGCTGTGTCCACTGTCCAGTGTCACTAGTAGCCTCCCGGATCTCCAGAAGTAACTGAAATTTTGATTTTGGTTCCCGACCGTCCGATCTGAACCCGGGCCAATCCGACCCGTGAAGAATGTAATGGATTCCTTTAATATTCGTGCTATAGAAGGTCGAACGGTCTGGATTCAAAGTGAAAATTTGAGATACTTGGGTGATATGAAGTATGAACACCTTTCCCCTCCTCTCAATTATTCGATAAAATATAAAAATCTATTTTTGGGCTGGATTTACTGCTGGGCTGATTTAGGCCGAAATCAGTTGGGAATGAACCCAACACACCACGGTGTAATTAATTGATTGAAACCGAACGACTGCGTGAGCGTGACTTCTTTTTGCGTTGCTGTTAGAGTTGTGATTTAGATTGAACGTGCATAACGATGATGTAAAATTTAAGAAAATCATAATAAATAACGAAGATCACAATCATCACATGACATAATTCTATAATAGAATAACTCTATATGATAGCGAATGTCAATTCCTGAGTATCTATTCCAAAATATGGTCTGATTATCAATTGCATCGGTTCTCATTAGGGGTGAAAACGGTATGGATAATATCCAATTCGTATTCGATTTGTATTCGAAAAATTAGATGTGGATATCCGATATTCGAATATCCGCGTGGATATGGATACTGATATGGTTTTACGTTTCAATTATCCATATCCGAATAGTAGATATATATCATATATTTTAATATATATTATGAAAAAATAGTTATTCACCATTAAAATTGAATAAATATTATGAACTTTGTATTTTTTAATATTATTTTAATAAATATCCGATTTGATTCGATCCGTATCTATATCTGTATCTGGCTAATATCCGTATTTGAAAAATTAAAAAGAAATATGGATATCATTATATCACTATCCGCTTCGTATTCGCTACGTTTTCACCCCTAGTTCTCATCCAATCTATAGTAGACTTGATCCCAAGCAATATGTTACACTCTAGCATGAGTGAAATTAAAAAATTGAGATTAGAGGAACTGAATAAATTCAAATAGTGTATTAATAGGGACTAAAAAGTATATAAAAATTTATAAAAATTAAAAAATATAAAGGACAAAACAGTAACCCGTGTTGTAGTTGGTTTTTGTAAGGAACATGGCTGGCTACAAGAATTTGTTTTATTCACGAGAATAAAAGTGCTTAATAAAGTTATTATTTTTGTGAATATTCCCGTCACTAATAGTGATACTCTCGGAAATTACAAGTTTTATCGGCTTACTTTCAGCAATAGTAATTTTTTTCCTTCGCGGATAAACACATTCTCGTAGCTATTTATATATATATAGAGAGAGAGAGTGGCTAATATCAAAACGTTTGCACCAAGGCCCTCGTGCAACCAAGTCGTTTTTAGATTTTCAAAGTTCAAACGGTTAATCTAAACCGTTAGATGTGATCTCTATATTAAAATCTGCTTGGAGACCAAATTTTACATTTTTTTGAATTTTTTTACTATTTATTATGCCACTTTGAAAATTACTGATCACATGGTCCAGAATTTGGTTGCACTGTTTTTACTGTTCACTGGATCAGCAATTTTCAAAGTGACTTAATAAATAGTAAAAAAATTTCAAAAAATGTAAAATTTGGTATCCAAGCAGATTTTTATATAGATTGAACATCTAACGGTTTGGATCAACTGTTTGGACTTTGAAATTCGAAAACGACTTGGTTGCACGAGGGCCTTGGTGCAAACGTTTTGATATTAGCCTCTCTCTCTCTCTCTATATATATATATATATATATATATATATATATATATATAATTTTAATAATAACATTGAGCAATCTAGATGTGATCTACATTTATAGTAAAATTTTGATGCCTAATAAATGATGTTATGTAGTGCATGTTTTTCAGTTTATTGGTCGACTTCAAATTTGCATTATTTAGCATTCAATAATTTCTGATGAAAAGCATACGCTAAAAACACAAGCTGCATTTTTTTTTAAATATTTGATGATAAATATCTGGCTCTGTCGCAATTACTTTTGTTGTCCCTGTTGAAGGATATCTACATATGATGTCTTGTAAAAGAAATGAGTAGGGGTGTTCAAACGATTCGGTTTGTTCGGTTTTTAACCGAACCGGATAATTTCTGTTTAAATGGATTGATTTTTCGGTTTAAATAGCTTAGATCGGTTCGGTTGAAATTTTGAATTATTTCGGTTTAAATGGATCGGTTCGGTTTAGACTTTTCAAAACCGACTAAACCGAACCGACCGTTTTGTATTGGTTTGACTCTAATGTTATTGGTATTATAATAATTTCATTAAACTAAACCGAACCCAACCCAACCGAACTTCAATTATTGTGTATGACAATGTATTATTTTCATTAATAATGGTACCAATATATTTACTTCGGTTTAAACCGAACAAACCGAAATTTACTTTGATTTGTTCGGTTCGGTTCTTAATCGGTTGATAGGTTTAATCAGTTTGGTTAGGTTCAGTTCTATATTTGAAAACCGAAGAAAAGTTTGGTTTGATCATTTTACTTCGGTTTCAACCGAACCGACCGTTTGAACACCCCTAGAAATGAGTATTTTTTTTTGTCTTAAAGGGCTCAAGTCAAGGCTCTCTTTTTAATTTTTGTTTGACATGCATGATATAATTTATTTCGAACCAAGGTATTCCACATGAACAGTATATATTTTAACCGGGTTAAAGGTTGTTCTACAAAATTATTGTTTTTATTTTTAAAGTTTAAACTAATTAATCTCCCTAACGCTTGGTCAAATCCAATTGTATTGTATATACCTTTATATTTTTCTATTAACATTAAATGAATGAATAGACTATAATAAATGTTATATATATACTTTCAAACATAAATAGACAGAAAGAAGAATTTAAGGCGATGTCGCTATATATATATATATATATACCATACTTTGTTTTCAATAAATCCGTACGGTGATTGAACCACCAATAATGATTATGCATTAATCCGCTTCATTTAAAATTAAATGCATAGGTAATTAATCAGATTGATAAATACATATGCAAATACAAACTCTTAGAATATAATTAGAAAGTCTTAGGAAACCAATATATATAGGAATTTTCATTTCTAGAATAATAATAAGTTTTGAAAAATAGATGGCCTACCTAGTTTTATTTTTGTTAAATTTATTAAATGGGAGTATTAACAAAATAGTTGTTTGACCTCATGACATGTAAGATTACTAGTGAGCTAGAGTAAATTATTCTATATGAAGGACCTCTTGGAATTGGAATTCAGGTCATCTTGTTTAAACTATTTTTAATTTTAATCCATCTAAGGTAACAGTCATTTGTCGGATCTAGTTAATTATGATGTTATTGATGCCGCTGCTGGTCTTCTCCCTAGTACCTCATCAGCTAGTGTTATAGTCATTAGTGATACCATTTAGTATTACTATTTTCATCATGTTTGTCTACTCTATGTTGTTAGTCTCACTATTATGTTTTCTATTGTACTATTATTAACGATATTGTGGATGTTGGTTGTTCCATCTAGATAGGCTTTATTTTAGCTATATATTTTGAATGTTTTGTATGAACTCTATGATTTCGTAATGAAACAGGTGGATATTACCACTTTTGCAAAAAAAAAAAAGAAAAGGTAACGGTCATTTTTTTTTTTCTGAATTAAGAAAATGGCTTGAACACATGCATGATCTTTTAAAAAGTCATACTACACCCACACACCCAATATGATCAGATGGATTTTAAATTGGAAGCATATGGGCTGAAATACTACTAAAAGCATATTAGCTGGACTCAATATATATATATATATATATATATAGAGAGAGAAGGGTTCCAATATCTCATGTCTTTCATACCTCATCATATCTTATATTGTATATTTTCGTTTTTAAAGTCCAAACTGTCGATCCAAACCGCTCAACATGATATTCATACTAAAATATGCTTGGGGATGAAATTTTATAATTTTTGCAATTTGTTTACTATTTTTTAAGATAGGTACAAAATCACTGTATCTGAACCGTTCAAAAACAGTGATTTTCAGCTTATTTAAAAAAATAGTAGAAATTTCCAAAAATTATAAAATTTCATTCAGGCATATTTTAGTACGGATATCATATTGAGCGGTTTGGATCGACATATTGAACTTCGAAAATGAAGATATAAAATATGAGGTATGATGAAGTATGAAAAACATGAGGTATTAGAACCTCCTCATATATATATATATATATAATACAAATATATGTATTTACCTTTATTTGTGCTCTGTGGAACAGTTGCTAATGAAGGTGGTGGAGTTGTCGCTAACGGTGCTGGAGTTGCCAAGTTATGAGGCGGAGGAGACACTAAAGGTGCCGGAGTTGGCCGCTTGGCAGACACCGCATCACTAGGTGCAATCGATTTCACCGGTCCCGAGATCGAACTAAGTGGTAATACTTGTTGAAAGTCAGAATAAAATTTGTATACCTCATACCTTAAGCTGCATCTAACCCCTAAAATCCGGCCGCCTTGCCTCCCGTCGAAGTTGTTGAGCATCTGATTAATCAAATCTTGCAAGCATGAATGGCATGCATCGCTTGGCAAGTCGGGTGTGCACTGCAACATGCTATAGATTGTTGGTCCAGATGATGTTGTGTTTATGTCTCCTACCGCAAACCGCTTTGCTGAGCTATAAGCTGCCTGGTACGCAACACTAGAAAGTAAGCCTTCCATCATCGTCTTGAAGTAGGTTTTGGCAATGGCATTAGGTGGATTCCATCCACTAAACCTCTTGCTTGTCACATTCTCGAAATTCCACATGATGACCGGTTCAGAGTTGTCGGTCGAACTGAGCAAATTATTGTTTGAGTAGCGAAGGAGGCAGAGATCATACCATATCGTCGCTTCTTTGGAGTTCGGACATATAGTTTGTATGTCTATGATGGATTGGATAAGGCAGCTGCTGCAGATTGAAGAATTGACATCGCCACGGCAAAGGACAAGACCAGAGATTTGGTCTGGTACGGAAATTGTATTTGTAGTGAAACCTTCCGATGCAACGGCTTCTGTGGAAAGAGAAGTAAAGAGTTTTTGAAGGTCAGTTTGGTACACGCTATTCTCGGTGTCGTTACCAGTACTGGAACCGCATGTATAGTGGAGGTAATCATTTGCAAAGGATAGATTAATCTTTAGAAAATATGTGAGGAAAAGAATAAGAAAAAAGGGAGAAATGTAATGCATTCTTCTGTTTTTTTGTTTTGGAAGGTTTGTGATTTGTATATCACACAAGAAATGAAAGATGCAATTGAAAGGTTTGGCACAGTGCTAAGAAGCTACAATACATGGGTAAAACTGTAAATTGCTAAGAAATATAGCAACGCTCTGTTTACAACAGCCTCTGGTGGATCTTTCTAAGCCTGTCCCTTTAGTTATAATTTTTCGCGTTTTCGTTGTTAACCTCGTCATTTTCATTATTATTTTCGAAAATGATGTTTCATTATGATATTTCGCGTTATCACCGTCTTTCAAGTCGTTGTCAGATGTGAATTCTACAATCTGTTTAGATGTACTTCTATTTGGAAATCTTAGTATTTATTATACATCCCTTGTATGGCAATAGATTTGCACAAGTCATGAGATAGAACATGTGGTAACCGTTAGTTTTACAGAATATCAGCAAATTTTCAATTCATTATTGGCTATGAATTCCATTTTGTTTTCTCTGATTAAGCTGATAAATATAAAATAATTGGAACTTTCTCCTATGGCTAATAAAACTACCAGCAAGAAAGAAGCTCACATTTTTTTTTCCTAATACATATTCTCTACCCAAACCAAACTGATAAGTTCCATCAGAATTTTCAATAAAAACTATTACATAATATGTAAATCATAATTGCATATGATGTTGTATTATACTATTATCATTCTAATGTGTATATAAGAGAGGTCAAATGATATAATTACCTCTACCTTTCATCCACCAAACTTCATCTGTACTTAATTATTGACTCTGAAAAAAAAATTAAAAAACAGAGAGAGCAGCAGGCCATACAAGATAACTGAGAAGCAAGAAGAAGGAAATTACCAGACAATGATGGAAAATGCTGCTGGGATTATTGCATTATTCATTCACTGTGCTTCTTTAATGGATAATAATAACTTAATTGAGAACAAAAAAAATACATTTTAAATGATATGAAAAGAGCAAATAAAGTTAAGATGAACCAATAGATAGAGTAATCAGATGGCCTGTTTCTGATCATCAGTGTGTTTTTAAAAAAAAAATAGATGGATTCATTTTTTTTACAAGAAAAGAAGACTACAAGTTGAGAATATCATATGTGGTAAAAGAGAATTAAAGTTTGGAATATTGGTTGCTGATTTTATTTTTTATAAATAACATATAAATATGTTGACATAAGTATGAATGATTTATACATTCCAAATCAAACTAACTGATTTAATTCACAAAAAATTTAACTTATAAAAAAAAATGAGTTGCATGCTAAGTGAAAATTGAACTGATCACAAGTAGTAATTAATTTAGTTGATCAATATATTAATTTAAAAATAACAAACTGGTTTCATCTTTTGTAAAAATTAAGCTCCACAATAATAATTAATTTAGTTAATCGATGTACAGTAATTTAAAAAATGACAAACAGGTTGGTACCTATTTATAAGTTGGTTTATTATTTTTATTAGCTAGGTATTATTTCTTAAAGAGTGAGGCTATGGTGCTATGCATAGCACGGATGGCTAGTGTACTACGGCTCAATATGGTATTTTTTAAAATCCTAACGGTCGATCCGAACCGTTCAATGTGATATCCATATGAATATGTACTTGCAAACTAAATTTTATATTTTTTTTGAATTTTTTTACTATTTTTTTAGATAGGTAGAAAAATCAGTGTTTTTTGAAAATTCTGGACCATCAAAATTCTACCTATCTAAAAAAATAGTAAAAAAATTCGAAAAAATATAAAATTTAGTTTGCAAGTACATATTCATATGGTTATCACATTGAACGGTTCGGATCGACCGTTAGAATTTTAAAAAGTATCATATTGAGCCGTAGTACACTAGCCATCCGTGCTATGCATAGCACCATAGCCTCACTCTTTCTTAAATATGGACTCTTTTATCTTTTTATTAGCTAGATAAAATGAGTTTTATACATATTTTTTATTTTAATATATAAAATGAGTTATAATAAAAAAAATCAATAAATTGAGTAAATTTGTGTGTTCTTGAAATTTAGAAAGGTAAATATGATATTATGAATTTCAAGGTTTTTGAGAGATATTCGTGAATAAATATATGCTCTACAATTTTTATTATTTCGATTCTTTATTTCGTTTGGATAGTGCTGTGGTTTAAAGAACATTAGTTTTGATAGTCTTCAAGATTGTTAGAATAGTTCGTTCTTACAGAAATTTTTATTAATATTAAAAAAAAAATTAACATTCTGCACTCAAATTCGAGAAAATTCAAAATATGCTCAATCCGGAGAATAATTTTTCGGATTCAGGCCTTCTTCCCGGAAAATTATTCTCCGGATTTGTGTTTCCGGAGTTCTCTAGATTTGTATGTTTTTAATTAAACAAAAAAATGTTATGATTAATTTATTTATTGTATTGAAATATTAGAAATATTTTATATATTTCTTTGAAAATAGATGGAATATTATATAATTAGAAAGACTGCGACAAATAACTTGGATCAATATTTTTCAGGCTAGATTTTTTGCGGCTGTAAGAAAAATTAAAATATTTCTTTGTGTTTTATTGACAAAAAATAAAAATATTTTGAATGTGAGCTATTCATCCCGGTTCAAAATATTTTGGTGCTCTGATTATTCAATCTTCTCAAGTTGGTCGAAATTTGCACCGTGTAGTTATCCAAATGGGCAAATGCAATGCGTGTAGCCGTGTAGGTAACATAATTAAACAAAGAATGCAACAATAATTATTTTAGAATTTACTTGGATATGATATATTTATTTAACATTTTTCAAGATACATAAATTTCTCAGAATTTAATTTAGGCGTGAAAATTTATTTACTTGAACGTGACAAGTCACCACACGACCATTTACATAATTTAGTTACTTGTCATGATTATTTGCATAACGTGATTATTCATTGGATTTCAGTTTTGATCATGACATAGCACGTAAAAATTTGATTTGATCACATCACATGACCCAAGTTATGACATGACTAATCATTACATCGCACCGTACGTTTTTACATCCTATGATCAGTTTATTCTTATTTTTTTAAGAATTCAATGAGTAGTATATTTTGTATTATTGTTGTGAAAATTTTGCATATATACTTAGTTTTGCCCTTGTACATTGAGATAATTTTTTTTACTTGGACTCTCATACTTAAAAAATTATACATTTTATTAAAATTATTAACTATATGATTCTCTATTAGTTTAGTATTTGAATAACTCATGTTGATATTCTAATCGTAGGTGAACTTTTTTTTAGTAAATAAAATGTTGGTTTTTATGAGGTACACCCCCTATTTTTTTTGGGTTTCTTGTTTATGAGGTAGAATATTTATTTTTTTAAATAATTTTATTGAAAATAAGAGTTTGTACGTTTTATTTATGCTTTTGTATTAGTATTGTTAATAATTTTAACATTATTTGTGTATGCAATCGAGTATTTAATAATCCGGTCTTCTATTTTTTGTCGGGTTAATATTATAAAAGAAAAATACAAAATTTTATAAAAGAAAATGGGTGTAACTGATTTTATACCAGTCTGACTAGACTAATATGTAGTTTTGTTTATTGGCAAAATTGAGGGTAAAATTATGCAATTTTTAGTTAAATCAAATACTAAATGCAGAGTAGAGAGTTGTTTGAGGCTAAATTGTTAAATTGTTGTCTATTGGGAATTATGATTTCCAACGTAGAAAATTTTCATTTTTCATTGTCTGAACAACATCAAGATGTAAATTTGGATGAAACATAAATTAATTCATTCTAAATGAATTTTCAAATCTGTCTTTGAACTAGTTGAGAAGAAAATTTCTTCTTTTGTTTGTATATTAGTGTGCACAGAGAAGACAAGTGTATGGTACCAGTGTATGCTCCCAGGGGAGTTCAGGTGTTGATGCAATTTCAGGTATGGTACCAATGTACCAGTAAAGAAAAATTTTGATTTCCTTGCTGACATAAGGTCAAAATAATCACATTCAACTAAAATATATTTTAAAATCAAAACTTAATTGTTACTGAATTTTCAATTTAAAAAAATGGTTTTCCGGTCCAGAACCAGTACAGTCTTCTCAGAAGGCCCAAATCAGATCATTAGGCCGTTTACCTTGAAACCAAACGGGCCTTGAACTTGAATGAACTAAGTGGCATTAATATGCTCCTTTTCGATTATGTAAATGGCCTTGAATATTTTAATTTGGGTTTAAATTCCTAGGAAGGCGGGTTAATGGGTCTTTCGGCCTTTTACGTTTTGTATTTCAGGCCCAACTAGGCTCCATTTCATAAATCTGTCTCTGTTTCATCTCATCTCGTCTCTCTTCCCTTCTTAGTATTCGTGCGAAAGAAGAAAAGGCGAAGCACAGCACGCAGCTCCAACTTCCAGTCTAGATTCCTTCTTCGCGATCCAGCAGCAATGGTGAGTCCTCTCTCTCTCTCTCTCTCTCTCTTTCTATCGATCTTCGTACTTCGGGTCTACTTCGCACTTTGGGTTTCATTCAGAGACTACGATCCAGCCATGGTTGGCTCCAACTTGCGGTCTAGGTCTACTTCGCACTTCGGGTCCTTTTTCGTTAGGGATCGAGGAATTTATTTTTTCTTTTTTCTTTTTTCTTTTCCAGTAATTTCTCATAAGGAAGTTAAGTCACGTGGACTTGTTAATTTCTAACCCTGGTGTTGCAATAGATACTACTTATGTGCTTCAATTCTTTACGAAATCCGAAGAGCTTGAAATTACCCAATTGAGAAAAAAAGAACCTGAAACCGGAGTAATTACAGAACCAAATTGACCAGACCCAAAGTTAATCAAAGCGTAATCGACCTAAACCTGATATCACCAGATAGGATTGCAAGAGCTTGAAATTACCCAATTCAGTTCTTTCTTGAGTAATGATAAATGCTAGTACAGTAAGAAAATCTGTCTAGAATGATTAAATAATTTCAAAGGAACAATGCCATAAGATCTATCCGGATTTGCATTATTGAACTCTATTCTAAGTTATTTGTGTGGTTTTTATGGGCAAAACAGGAAGATAATGTGTCTCTAGAAGGAAAGATAGAGGCTTTGTTAAATGTGGAAAAGCAGATGCGGTTGGCCGGTGATGTGGTCGGCACAAGAAAAGCAGCGATGGACATTGTCGAGCTCTGTTATCAAGCTAAGGCTTGGAAAACTCTAAATGACCAAATTATCCTTTTGTCCAAAAGGAGAGGCCAACTTAAACAGGTTTGTGTTATCATCTGTTTTTAAACTGACTTGTTAGATATTATTTTAATTATTTAGCTAAAAATTAGGTATAACAATGTTCACTTGGAGTTAAAAACCTATTACAATTATAAGAAATTGCTCTTTTATGTTGAACAGTTTTGTTTCTCTTTTTATACTCATTTTATCTAACTAATATTTGTAAATTTTAGATATTGCATTGCTTCTTCAGATAAGAATGAGAAAAGTTATATTCTAGGAAAAGTTTTATGTTCCAGTGTATGAAAAATTAAGAAATCTCTTACCATTTTAATAACAGTTATTTGTTCACTAATTACGGGGTTACCTTGCAAAAATATACTATGGGATTTCTGTATACTACAGTGTGCCAATTCATGAAATAGTCCTGTAAGAACTAGCTATTTTGTTCCGTGTCATGAAATAGTCCTATAAGAACTAGCTATTTTGTGATGTTTTCTTTCTCAAAGGATGTATTCATCTAGTTGTATCTTTTTTTTTATTTAAATTATGAGTTTTGTTGCTTCTTTCTGTAGGCTGTGACAGCTATGGTGCAAAAGGCGATGCAATACATAGATGAGACGCCTGATTTGGATACTCGTATCGAGCTCATAAAGACACTCAATAGTGTCTCTGCTGGCAAGGTATACCTCTACACATTTTGCACCTCTGCATTTCGTAATTTCATACTGTATCTTGGTTCTGTATCAGGTACAAGAAAGTAACATTTTTCTTTCCTTTGTGCGATATATGCTTATGTGGGGTTTAAAAAGGAATACCAATAAAATATAACGAACCGTTGTTTTCTTGTCTTTTATCAGATATACGTAGAAATAGAGCGGGCACGGCTTATCAGAAAACTAGCAAAGATAAAGGAGGAACAGGGACTTATATCTGAGGCTGCTGATTTGATGCAAGAAGTTGCAGTAAGTATTGATTTTGGCATTTGTATATATATGAAAAATGTTCATTTATATATTGTTAATATCTCTCTTTATCAAATAATAACTTACTTTTGTGCAATTGGAAGTATCATCCCCATTTTTTGTTTCCAGGTGGAAACTTTTGGAGCAATGGCAAAGACCGAGAAAATTGCATTTATCCTTGAACAGGTAAAGTATATATTGCGCTTTTCTCTCTAACATTGTATATATAAGATTGTGTTGTTAGATATGTAGGTTCCTTAAAGTCTAATATTATTCAACACGAGTATCATTGTTTAATTCGTCAAATGCCGTTATATTGAGACAAAATGCTGGATTTTAAACTTTAGCTTCACTTATGATGATCGTTGAGATTTTCAACTAAATTTCATTTTTAATTGATCCTATGCTGTTAAACAATGTGAAAGGGGAAGGGGTGTAAATGAATGCTGTTACCTATATTCGAATTTAAGTCGACTATAATAAATAATTTAAATCTTTGTATAAAACTTATAGGTAAGGTTGTGCTTAGACAAGCAGGATTATGTCAGGGCTCAGATTTTGGCGAGAAAAATCAGCCCTAGGGTTTTCAACATTGATCCCGCAAAAGAAAAGAAAAAACCAAAGGAAGGAGATGGTATCGTCGAAGAGGCGCCAGCTGATATTCCTTCTCTTTTAGAGCTGAAGCGCATTTATTACGAGCATATGATCCGGTACTTAATATATATATTTATTTCTCTTCTTTGAATTCAATTTAAAATACTAAGCATCTTTATACGTATTTTAGGTACTATACCCATCAGAATGATTACCTTGAGATATGCCGTAGTTACAAGTCAATCTATGATATCCCTGCCATTAAGGAGGACCCTTCACAGTGGATACCAGTAAATATTTATTTTTTTGATATTTATTTTACTCTTCTTAGATTTGATCGTTGAAGTGGTTTTAGGTGAGATTTAATTTCTATTGTAATTATGTAGGTGCTGAGGAAAATCTGTTGGTACCTGGTACTCGCTCCACATGACCCCATGCAATCGAGTCTTCTTAATGCCACCTTGGAGGATAAAAATATCAATGAAATACCGAACTTCAAGTAAGCTTCTTGTTTGATTTTCTTGGATAGCATATTACATGGGAAAATTTTATGTTTACTCTTGAAAACCTCAAAAAATAACATATCCCTGCAAAAATCTCAAGTTTTGTGCATAAACAACAAAACTTGATAAAGAAGTGATAATTTCAGTTTCATGTCGATCAATACAGATCCATTGGTGATAACATTTTTCATTTGGCAAGGGTATTGGGCCTATTTTGAATTTTCAAAATTTAAGTTTAAGAATCAAAAATATAAAAATGCTTATTAAGTTATGATCTGATGATATTTTTTGTTTAATGTTGGAATGAATTAGGCTGCTTCTGAAGCAGTTAGTGACGATGGAGGTAATACAGTGGACGAGCCTGTGGGATATGTACAAGACCGAATTTGAAAATGAGAAGAATTTGCTCGGTGGGCCCCTCAGTGAGAAAGCTGCCGAAGATCTCAAATTGCGCATCATTGAGCACGTATGTTTCTGTGTGTGTGTGGGTGGGTGGGTGTGTTATGGTCTAAGTTTGTCTTTGAATCCCTTTTTATGAGTTAAAACCATAGTTTGCAGAGGCCGCTCCAGACCAAGGGGAGGGAAAGCGAGGGTAGGGAAGTGGGTCAGTGTAAAGAGTTAACCTCCTCTAGACCTCGATTTGAGAGTTACAAAATTTGAATAGTTTTTTATATAGAGTTCACCTCCTCTCCCCCTCAAAATTTAGTGTTTCTGGAGCAAGTAAATATAGGTTGGTCAGGTCCGGTCAAGCAAATACAGGTCAAAAGAATCTATTCAAATACAGGTCCGGTCAAAAGAATCTATTCAAAAATGAATGAACCGAAAAGGTAGGTACCCAGTTCCTACTAGACTAGTGTGTTTTGTACATGCGTCTGCGTTTGGGGTCCAGATCCCCTAAAGTAACCCAAATTTTGAGTTTAGATCCGGACTGTCCGATCAGAATTCAGGCCAATCCAGCCCGAGGTGGAATGCAGGGGGGCCTCTTTAATATTTGTGCCAGAGTAGATCAAACGGTCTGGATCCAAACTCAAAATTTGAGTTTCTTAAGGGTATCCGAATTCCTGTTTTTGAGCATTCCAACTGTTTGCTTTTTAGTTGTGGGCATTATTTACTAAGTAATCTATGTGCTTTATTTCAGAATATTTTGGTGGTGTCCAAGTACTATTCAAGGATTACATTGAAGAGACTTTCTGAGTTGCTTTGCCTTAGCTTTGAGGTACACGTATTATTTCCCCTTGGATGATTCTTTGTGCTTTGCAAAATGTGGAAAATATTAGGAATATATTATCCGTTCTTTTTAGTTGTTTCAAAATTGTGCATGTTTTATGTTTTGATGTCTAATTGAGTAATGTGCTGTGCAGGAGGCGGAGAAGTACCTATCAGAGATGGTGGTGTCGAAATCTCTGATAGCGAAAATTGACCGACCGATGGGAGTAGTGTGCTTCCAGACAGAGAAGGACAGCAGCGACGTGCTCAATTCCTGGGCAGGTAACCTGGAGAAGCTTCTAGAACTCGTAGAGAAGAGTTGCCACCAAATCCACAAGGAGACCATGGTGCACAAAGTTGTGCTCAAAGCATGATAACATCCTTAGCATTGCCTTTTGATTTAATTTATGGTTTTTTATTTGTACTCAGGATTTTGTTCCTAGCTTGTTTGTATACATTGGTTGTCTTCAGTTCTTCTCCTGTGATGGTTTATTACATCTAGGCATTAATGACATATTACTAGTATACTTGTCAATTTTTGGTGGTTTGTTGATTTGTGATTTATGAGCGAGGCTATGGTACTATGCATAGTGCAGATTGGTCTGTACCACAGATCAATATTTTCGTTTTCAAAATCAAAATAGTCAATATAAACTGTTCAACATGATTTCTTATGAAAATGTGTTTGCAGAGTGCAAGACTTAAGTTCTACATTTTGTAGAATTTTGTTACTATATTTTTTAAGATAGATAGAAAATTTTAAAATAGAAAAATAAAATTTGATCTAGTATTACATTTTTCTAAGGAGATTATTATTGATTATTTGAATTTTGAAAATAGAGATTAATCCATAGTATGGATCAATATGCGTTATGAATAATACGGTAGCCTCACCTGATGATTTATTGTGTTTACAGAAGCTGAAATTTTAGAACAGAAAGTGCAGATCTACACCACACATCCTCTGTAAGGCTTCCTGAGTGTGTTTAAATAATATCTTAAATGCCCATCGTATTTTGCAATATTAGGTTCACAATAACATAATATATTTGTACGAGCGAGCATTGTAGAATTTGCCTATTTGTAGTATTTGAATTAGCTTTGATCATAGTTTGTTTTCACCATATTACATCAAATTTGATTAACCTTACACATTGCTTATTAAAGTAAACCTGGATTCAATTACAAAGCACGCATTTTATCACGCATTGATTAACCTTGTACAAGTTGTAAATTACAAAAAAATTCTAAACATAGTGCCATGGATAAGGCAAGAAAGAAGTAAACTTAACTCTTCAAGGCAATATTTAAATAATAAATCGAGTTTAAAATACGATTCATAATTTGAATGCGTTTTCTAGAGCTTGCGGTGTACTCACTGTTCGGCAGCAACTGTGGTGCGATTGTGCGAATACCTTTTCTAAGAGCATTTGCATTCCCAGCAACTCAAATTAGTTTCTAATTAATTGTTAACCACTTTTTAGAAATCAAAGTCTCTAAAGTTTCTAACTTTCACATTTTTAAAATTAATTTTAGAGTTTCTATTAAGCCATGTCAGCAATAAATTAAAAAAGAGAAATAATTTGAGTCAATCATTTAACCAGTTTGAAGTTTATAAACAGTTTCTTAATAGAAAACTTTCTTGCATAGTTTCTAAATAAAAAACTCCCACATCTCTGAAATTGGATTAGAAACTGACACATCAGATTAGAAACTCTCATAATACCAGAGATGTAGATGCTCTAAAAACATAGTACGTGTTCCGAGGCTTTAGCCTCCTTAGACAGGATTTAGCCTTCTTAGCTGCTTAAGCTGGTCGGACAACTAGACAGGCTTAGAGCATCTTTTTTAAAATTTTCTTAGAGTAAATTCTTAAGCTGATAAAAATCCAACTGTGCTGCCCTCTTAAAGCTCCTCCTTAGTACCTTTATACACTCTAAGTTTTATTGCTATAAGCCTTTGTCAGCCAAACAACTCCTCCTTAGCATAGCTTAAACTCTTAAGTCTCATTGCCGAACATAGCCATAATTATATTGACCACTTATCCACTACCAAGGTTCAAGAATAGAGAAAGTGTCTATTGGATCTAATTTTGAATTCAATAGACTTCATAACTGTTCGATTTGTTTCAATATTTGTACGCACACTAATTAATGCGAATGCAATGGAATATTAAAACTGAGGTCACAGACTTTAAAGCGGATCGGATGATCCAATGGACATCAGACCTATTCCTAAGTCCAAGAATATAATTCTGTGGGCCCACAAGTAAGAGAGGTCCAAAATATCCACAATGTTCAAAGATTTATGTGGTAGGAGGTTCAATACTAAAACAAGTGCTCCTGGAGTACAGCCGTACGGGTGAGAGCATTTAAGATGAAGTCCACAATTGCAGAAGAGGAAGAACCGCAAGACGTCGTAATCTAGGCCGTTGATTTTACACGAAATCAACGGGCAGGATCTTGAGAGGCCGAACATCTCCGCGCTTCTCAACTGGAGATGATTTAAATAAACTTACTGGAATGACCAGTTTGCGTGTGTGGGGGTAAAGATATTGACAGATTAGTTTTCACTTCACGCAGTACACAAGTGAATTCAGCGCTGTTTTGGCTCTGTGGTCCGTGCGCTGCTTGAAGAAAAAACAACTCTGTCAAGATCTTTACCCCTGTGGGTGGGGGCTCAGTGCGCCATTTTGTGAAAACCCCAGAAAGCGAGAACTCTATTCCTCGTCTCTAGCTTTTCTGATCCATACCAGATCAAATAAATTACCTTTCTTCTTATCTCAGTCGATCGAATTTTCTCCACTTCAGTACCCAATTCGGAGTCTAAGTCGATACCACATGCGCGATTTTTCCTTTTTCTAAGTAGGTTTTGATTTGGGATGTCGGGGGGATCGCTGAGAAGCAACGGTGCGTTGGCGAAGACAGAATCAATGGAGATGAGATGGGCCTTAAAGGATGAAGAAGAGAGTTCCGACGAATTGGAGGAGTCCATTGGAAGGTCCAGCTTTGAAGAGGAGGATGACGACGATGATGTAGATAGTGAGCATCAGAGACTGGTTCGCACTGGACCCCGCGTTGATTCCTTCGATGTAGAAGCGCTTGAGGTGCACGGATATGAGATGAATGGCTATGACGAGGTAAAAAGGTTGAATTTCTCTTAATTCGATGATTGCTAATTTTTACAATAGGTAACATTTGAGAATTGAGTTTGTTCGTCGATTGTAGTTGAATTAACTATCCAATTTGAATTAATTATTTGGGGTTAGGTTGTATCATAAAATTTTGTACTTAACATACTGTTACTTTTTGTTGCAAAATATGGAAACTATCATTACTAAGATTGACATTATGTGGCCTAGGATTTTTTAAGACCAAAACTTGATAGTTATATAGTAAAATCTTTTTATTTTAATGAGAACCTTCATAAGAGCAGAATAACGCGATTTAAGACTAAAAAAACAGTTAGGTTACCGCCCCGTGTAAAAGACAAGTATGATTTCAATATGAAATCGGGGGGCATTGCTTACTTTTATCAAAAAAATAAAAGACTAAAAAAGCAGATCATTCCTTTGTTTTCATCCTATTTTATTTATTTTTTATTGAGGAAAAAGTTGTTAAGAACTTTTATGTTTAGACATCTAATTTAAGAGCAATTTAGTATTCTTTGGACTTAACCCGAGCCAAGGCAATAGTGTTTATATTCTTCGAAAATATTAGATATTAGAGCTTTGGTATAATTTGTGTAATTTCAGGAATTTAGCTGTTGCCGAAGCATAGTTCTGGCACTTCAAACGCTTGGAGTAGTATTTGGGGATGTGGGTACAAGCCCATTATACACATTTGATATCATGTTCAATAAGTACCCTGTCACGAAAAAGGAGGATGTGCTAGGAGCACTGTCTCTTGTTTTGTACACCTTGATTCTGATTCCGCTCGTGAAATACTATTTTATTGTTCTCTGGGGCAATGATGATGGCGAAGGTAAGTTGTTTTTCATGCCTATATAGAGTGAGGCTATGGTACTATGCATAGTGCAGATGAGTCTGTACTATGGATTGGTATATTCATTTTTAAAGTCCAAACAATCGATCCCAACCGCTCAACATGGTCTTCATTTTTAATATGGAGAACATGTTGAGTGGTTCGGATTGATTGTTTGGACTTTGAAAATGATGAAATTAGTCCAAAGTACGGACTGATTTGCGCTATGCATAGTACCATAGCCTCACTCATGTTTTCATAGTACTTTTCAGTTTTAGCGGGTTTGTCTTGAGTACTGAGCATTGGTTAAACACTCAAACCTATCATACCTCGTGTCCCTGAGCATTACTCAAAATTTAAATCTAATTATCCTGTTAATTGAATGGGTAGGTTATGACAAAGAACTCATTTGACCACCATAAGACACAAGTACAAACACATATCTTGTCAAATTAAAAAAGTAAAATTTGTAGATTCGGTCCCTATGATTTAGATAGGCCATGTTATCAAATGTAGTGCAATCTGAAAACTGATTGGTCTTATTTTAAGAAGTTTAAAATTTTTGACTAAAGGATTTCCTAATTGCACCAAATTGATGCACAGTCTATTTAACCGAGTAAGAATGCATCTATATTAGTTTTTTATTCGAGGAATTTTGACATTGGTGCCAGTTTTCAAATGAACTTGCTCAACTAGTTCTTGCTTTTATTTTCCTCATAAATAAAAATTCATAATACACATCAGATTAATCCAACATTTTGTAGCTTGACCCTCTAATATGCTAATTATCTTGATTTAAACACTATTATTTATTATTTATCTCTCAACCTAAATCTTGATCCATCCATGCCTCTAGAATACTCAACTGGATCTTAATTTAACCCAGGTTCCTTAAACTGAGACTGAACTGAGCAAAAATCATCATAGGATTTCAAAATGGTGTCAAAATACTGCAACCAGCTTACTCAAACTGAGTCTTAATTTAGAATTAGTTGCAAATGTACCAAAATTATAATAGAAGGTAGCATAAAATTTTGCTACTACCAGTCCATAAAATACTTGTTCCAGTCCAGTAAATAAAACTGTACCAAAATCTGACAGTTTAATCCATACAATGGTTTTTTACAGGTGGAATCTTTGCTCTGTACTCGTTAATATGTAGATATGCACATGCTAGTCTCTTACCAAACCAGTTACCGTCAGATCAACACATCTCCAGTTTTAGGCTGAAGGTGCCATCACCTGAACTGGAGAGGTCTCTAAAGATCAAAGAGACACTGGAGACGTCCAGTATTCTAAAGAAGTTGCTTCTGATTTTGGTTTTACTGGGCACTTCTATGATCGTTGTTGACGGTGTTGTAACTCCAGCCATGTCAGGTTGATTTTTTTTCTTTTTTCCACTTTGAAACTTATACAGCGGTATTGTTGTAAATATTTCTTTCTTTATATACAATTTTTTTTTTCTGGTAAAATACTGCAGTTATGTCAGCTGTCAATGGATTCAAGGTTGGACTATCAAGTGTAAATGAAGGTACTCAGTTTCATTTAGTATTATGGTAGTCGTTAACTGGTGCTTAGTTGCTTAATTGAGAATGATTGGGAAAATTGTTTAATTATGAACCCCCCCCCCGGAATCATAGGAAATTACATTTATTCCCTAGAGAAAATTGTATAGCACAAATCTCTATTTCCTCTTTGTTCCTCTCCAAATAGAATGGAGGAAGGAGAACAGTTTGAGGTTTTTTTGTTTTGTTTTAAGAGTGTTCAACAAGAACACTAGATGATTTGCGTCATTTGGCAGTGGTTTTTTTTATGACAATGAGATTTTGCATGTACACATGACATGTGTTCTCATTGAATTTTAAAATTCTTGACTTATAAAGTGTGTTTTCAAATATTAATATCAGGTGAGGTGGTGATGATCACGGTAGCATTCCTTATAGTCTTGTTTAGTGTACAGCGGTTTGGCACGAGCAAGGTTGGTTTAGCTGTGGGGCCTGCGCTGTTCATATGGTTTTGTTGCCTCGGTGGAATCGGCATTTATAACCTCCTTAATTACGGTTTTGAAGCTCTGAGAGCATTTAATCCTGTTTACATCTATCGTTTCTTCAAATCGAATCCAAGCCAGGCTTGGTTATCTCTCGGTGGATGCCTGTTGTGTGCAACAGGTATAGTTGTTATCTAAATCGGTTCTATGGTTTGCATTTAGATAGGAATTCGCATCCCCTGAGATATCTCAAATTTTGGGTTGATCTGTCGAAAATTCGAACTGTTCATATTATTTCTGCAATACTGCCCCCTGCATTCCGAAGTGCACCGAAAAATTTGGCTTGGCTTTAAATAAACTGAAAATTTGAGTTATTTTCAGAGGATACGGACTCTGCTAGTGCAGTCGTATTGCTCTAAAATGCTAAACATAATTCTTCAACTTCCGTTCTTCATTTTAATTTTGTTTACATAAAAAAAATGACGAGATTCCTCTGTTTTGTTCAGGATCTGAGGCAATGTTTGCAGACCTTTGCTATTTTTCTGTCAAATCTGTACAGGCAAGTCATCTATAACCTTTTTATTTCCCTATTGGAATGTAATTTTTCTTTGTTTTGGTGCACTTTGCTTGAATTAGCAAAACACTTCTTTGAACCTCATGCTTCATTGCAGGAGCTTGATATTCTTCTTTTAATATAAAACGGAAATCTATTCTTTAAATTTGTACTGAGCTTATACTTCATAATTTTTATTTTTATTTGGCAGTTTACATTCATACTTTTGGTGCTCCCATGCCTTCTCCTGGGTTACCTCGGCCAAGCTGCCTTTCTTTTGGAAAATTTAACCGACTATGAGCAAGTCTTCTATTTGTCCATTCCAAGTAATTCTCTAAACCAATTTAATATGAAAAATAATATTTTACTTGGGAATTTCATGTCTTAGATTCATCAACTTTGTCATCAAAACTTAAATGAATGTATTAAAACCGAAAATGAAAAAAAAGGCCAAGAAATAGCTGGATAAAAGCTATCTTATTAAACCCTAAATTATTCTACTGTAATGTTCTTAAACTTAATTCTTTGTTTCTGTGATTTAGGTAGGGCATTTTGGCCAGTAATTTAATTATTTTACTTGGGAATTTCATGTCTTAGATTCATCAACTTTGTCATCAAAATAGACGGTTGGTTATTTGAATGCAAATCAACATTAAATGAATGCATTAAAACCAAAACAATGGAAAAAAAAGGCCAAGAAATAGCTGGATAAAAGCTAGCTTATAAACCCTAAATTATTCTACTGGAATTATCTTAAATTCAATTATTTGTTTCTGTGATTTAGGTAGGGCATTTTGGCCAGTAATGATTGTAGCCACAATTGCTTCTTTGATAGCATGCCGTGCAATGACAGCAGCTATTTTCTCCATTATAAAACAGGCAACAGCACTCCAATGCTTCCCTCGACTTAAAATAATCCACACCTCTCGCAAATTTATGGGCCAGATTTACATCCCAGTTATAAACTGGCTTCTCTTGGTCTCTTGCCTCGCCTTCGTCTTCACTTTCGGCAGTATCTATGAGATCGGCAATGCATATGGTATCTTATTACAATCTTAGTTTATTTTTTTGGACTTATATGGTATCTTTGTTAAGCATAAATGTAATACCCAGTACCCCTGCGTGTTGTACCAGTAATGTGAGGTATGTACTGAACAATGCACCTAACTGGTATTGTTACAGTAGGATATGGCAGCCTAAGCAGTACTGGTACAGAACACTGCTTTCATTCTGAGTGTATCGCTGTGTACTCTGGACCGTGTTTGTCAGTACATATTCCGAGCATGACCAGTACTGGTATGAAATGAACTTATCTGAATTTCGGCATATAAGCTAACTAAACTTGTAATCTTTTTTTTTTCAGGCATTGCAGAGGTGGGAGTAATGATCATGACCACTATCCTTGTGACCGTAATCATGCTTTTAATATGGCAAATCAATATAATACTCGTTTTCTCCTTTTGCACTCTCTTTCTCGGCATCGAACTCCTGTTCTTATCCTCTCTTCTAGCAAACGTAGTCGACGGCAGCTGGGTCCTACTCGTATTCGCCTTCATTGTATTTCTCGTAATGTACATTTGGAACTACGGTACCAAACTAAAATACGAGACCGAAGTCAAACAAAAGCTCTCCATGGATTTTCTCATGAAACTCGGGTGCAACTTGGGGACAGTTAGGGCTCCTGGGATTGGATTGCTGTATAATGAACTTGTAAGAGGTGTTCCTGCCATTTTCGGCCATTTTTTGACAACACTGCCCGCAATTCATTCAATGGTAATATTTGTGTGTATCAAGTATGTGCCGGTGCCGGTCGTGCCACAAAGTGAGAGGTTCTTGTTTCGACGAGTCGGCCCGAAGAACTACCACATGTTTCGTTGCATTGCTAGGTACGGCTCCTTTTTACCCCAATTTGACTGAATATAGATACCATTACACCAAATATGCTATTAAATGATGGTTGAAACAACCCGCAACAGGTATGGCTACAAGGATGTGCGCAAGGAGAACCACCAGACATTTGAACAACTCCTGATCGATTCACTTGAGAAATTCATCCGCCGGGAGGCCCAAGAACTACTCCTTGAGAGTGACCATTATGACTCTGACACGGATTCCGATGTCATCAACTCATTGCCCCAATCCTCCTCTCGCTACCTTGTGGGCCCCAATGGCGGCCTGTACTCCCTCTCCATGCCCCTACTTCAAAACGAGAAATCCCCACTTTTGGAACCCAGCACGTCTTTTGATGAATCTAGAGATGGTGATGATGTTGACAGCTTAGTTGACAAGGAACTCTCGTTCATGCGCAAAGCGAAGGAATCGGGAGTGGTTTACTTGCTCGGCCATGGAGATATCAGGGCCCGCAAGGACTCGTGGTTTTTTAAGAAATTAGTGATCAATTACTTCTACGCTTTTCTGAGGAAAAATGGTCGGAGGGGGATCACAACTCTGAGTGTACCGCACAGTAAACTAATGCAGGTCTCCATGACATACATGGTTTGAGTTACACTATAGGTCTAGTTACATGCATCTGTGATTACTAACCTGATGGATAGAATTAGTGGTAGTCGAATGGGTACCGGTTTCGAGTGATGCAGCACATAATTTTGGAGCCAAGAGTACCGGTTTACTTTTCTGTATTTAGAGAAAATAAATTCAGTTATAACTTTTCATATAAAGTTTAGTTTGAGGGCTTTTACAATCCTTCTTGTACTTAGTTGCTGAAAATTTTTGTTCTTAAACTTTTTTTTTTTTTGCAAACTAACTTCTTAAACTAGTGAGTAGTGACTTTGATAATAAAGAATAGTTATACTTAACTCAGAGGGATTAAATTGCTTCTTGAATAGTAACTCAAATTTTGAGCTTAGATCCGGGTCGTCCAATTAGAATTTGGGCCAATCTGGCCCGTGGTGGCGGGTGGTCTGCACAGGGCTCCTTTAATATTCGTGCTGAAGCAGATCGGATATCTGGATCTATAACTCAAAATTTGAGTCAACTCAGATGATATGAATTCATTCCAATAGGAGTTACACTTTTCAATCATTTTTGTTTCCTATTGCCATAGTGCCATACTTTTGTATCTTTGTTCATAATTTTGAGTTCTTTTGCAATTTAAATGGTGTTCAACATCTAACTTTCAATTACAACTTTTTCTTATAGTAATTTTGTACAACCGTACAGGTGGCAAGAGTCTAGGAAGTTCTAACATGGTCCCTTAATTCTCGACCAACTACTTACCTAATATATTTTGTTTATTCTTAGAGATCCAATTACATATATCTTCAAGTAAATAGAATTTTTGTTTTAGTCCTTGAATATATCAAAATATGATGTGAACTCCTCACACTAGTACACAGTGAGAAGTTTGTGTGTCTTGTATAGGAATCATTCAAGCTGGCAAATGTATGTGGGTATAACATTTATATAAAGAGAATTACAACAACAACAACAACTACGGTATCATTTCAGAAAGTACAACCTAGCCCAAAAAATGAAACCCTTACAATTTTATCAACAACTGTAATATGTTATTTTGATGAGGGTTACAGATGTAATAGCCAATATATATATATAGTATATAACGAGTATCTTGATGTGCATATAATATTTGCACGCGTGATCTATATATAGAGAGCTAATTTGATTAGAGATTGGCGAACAGAATTTCATGTTCTCCATACCAAACACAGGAAGTTTATGGATGTCGCTTTATGGGAGAATTATAAACCTAACTTATAGCTAGCGTATAATACGACAAATACATAGTGCCATGAAAGATGGCCTTCATTAGGTAATCTCTAGATCTCTACATCTGTACCACTATTTATTATTAATAAAGAAATGACAAAATATTTAATTGCAAATATAAATGGAAAAAAAAGGTTGCACGTGCTACTAATCTCCCAAGTAGGCTGAACGCTGTGCTACAAGTAATTAAATTTTAAAAAATATTTTATTTAATTAAAGATGGACTGATATTTGTTTTCAAATCTTATATATATAATAACATGAAAGAATACTTTTTATTTGTTATGATTACAAAATAAGGTCAAATTTGGACTTTATAAAAAATAGTGAAGTCAAATTGAGACTTGACTCAGGTAAGCAAGCACATCAACATTTATTAGTTGTGCCCAATGCATGCCAACTAACATTCTATTCGCATATTTATTTAATTCCATGTGCCATATTTATATTATTCATCATATCATATGATACCAACAAGAAACATCTCAGAGGGTAATAACAAACTTTTCATGTTCTTCTTACCTAATTTTGTGTTATATGTATTATAAAATATTCCCATTGTTTGGATTGCCTACCTCCTCTGTCTTAAATATGCAACAAGAACAAATAGACATATTTGTACTGTTGCAAATGTTTACAGCCAGCAGACAAATTTGTTTTGTCACAATTAAGTTTTAAATATAGGTAGCTGATATATGACGTTAGTATATTTTTTTTGTAGTACCTTTACTTGTGAACCAAATTTTTATTTCATATCTGGATATTAATTTAGTGATACGTCTTATCTCGGAGAGAGTAGGCCGTATGGAAAATGGATTGGGCTGAGTTCGTCCTGTCGCGGGATGACATGCCGAGGTACGGATCGAGTTTGGAACTCGGAGAGGTTTGGAGATATTCGAACTCTGGCCTATGCGATATCTCTCTTAGCAAAAGTTTTTTTTTTCTGTTTAATGGGTCTTCCTGCCTTATATAGTCTGTCCATAACCGTTATTCCGGACAGTTATGAGAGACTCAGGCAGTTATGCAAACCGTATCGGCGGTTATCCTGCGCGGAGACGGTGCAAGCCATTTTCGGGCTGAGTCTCGTGAGGCTGTTCAAGGCTTTTTTATTGGGCCTTGTTTGGATAGAATTTGGGCTTTTCGTATTGATTTCAGATTGGCCTCTTAAGGAGGTCCGAATTCCGATTCTTTCATGGTCCATAAAGAAGTGGTTTTAAGAGCTTGTGGAACATGGCCTATCATTTAGTGTGGTTGGGTTCATTTCAACATAAATATGTTTTGTTTTAAAAAAATAAGGATGTGGTTAACTCCGGTAATTATTTTTTTATATGTTTTTTTTTTTGTAAAAATTAAATATGCTAGTGTTTGCAGAGAGTTTATTTCTATCATCATCTGTGTTAGTGCTAATTGTCAAAAGAATCATCTCATATATTGAATTTGTCACTTGATATTATATATTAATTAATTTTCTTCGCTATTAATATGTAATATGTCCAATTAGGTATATTTTTTTCTCTTTCATTCATCAAACAAATGAACTTTATACTGAAACTTTCTTTGTTAATTAGTACTAGCAATGATGATGATGATCATCATATATCATCATCAGTAACAGCAGCAATTAAAATTGCACAATCAAAATAAAACCAACAGAGGCAAAACCATTCACAATAAATGATTGGATTGAGTGAAGATCTATATTATACACATCATACACATAGGGGCGTTTATTGGGTCCGGTTTAGTCGGTTTTGAACCGAACCGAATTAGTTTGGACTAAACGGTTCGGTTTTTTCGGTTTAATGGTTTGGTCCGGTTTGTTTTTTAAAACCGAATTATAATTTCGGTTCGGTTCGGTTTGAAAAATTTGAAAACCGAAATAACCGAACCGATCAAAATTTTATATATTATGAATTTGGTCCGGACCGCCCCGGTTTATTTCTTAATCAATTGTTTTAAATACTTCGATTTATTTCTTAATACCTCGGTTTATTTCTTAATATACTTCGGTTTATTATAAATCAATTGCTTTAAATAAAAAAATTAATATATTTCAGTTTGAACCGAACAAACTGAACAAACCGGAATAAAACTTTGGTTCGGTTCAGTTCGGTTGCAATGCTAAATCGGTTTGGTTCGGTTTTATTTTTGAAACCGAATTATAACTTTGGTTTGCCTAGTTCGAACCGAACCGAACCAATGAACACCCCTACATACACATTCAACCCCAAAAAAAAAAAAAAATTGCATCACAGTAGATTTTTACACATAAAGGAGATAGTGACAACCATACCAATAATAGCCCAGACATAGAAGATAATTTCCCAATAAGGGATTAAATTATAACCATTTTGGAGTAGGCAAATTTTATTACCAAGGCCTGGCCCAATTGAAATGCGCATTAAATGCATTTAACTATTTAAGCAATGAATTATTAGTCTAAAAGAACTGTGAAGGAGCAGCCTTTGGAAGTTAAGGTATTAGTGCTTCCTGCCAATTACTGGTGCAAATGCCAGGCATTACAAACATATAATAGTCTGCTACTGCACCACTGCTTTACCAAACCCATCATTGACTTGTCGGTCCACTGGACCATGTCTGTCCATCACAGGTCCCCTCTTGGGCCCACCCAGTCCTGGTGATATGATTTGGTCTACTCTTCAACTGCCGACATTTTTATAATATCCATAGTTAATTACAAATTAATAAATATATCCACGTTAGCTCGATATTTTTTAAAAATATTCAAACCAGTCATTTATTGGCCGGACTACTTTTTTTTCTCGACCAGTCATTAATGGCCGATTCTCAATTTTTTTTTTGTTGTTGTTTAAATGGTTATTAAATGGTCTTTATTAGTGTACAATTAAATGGTTGGTGAGTTTTATACGAATACAGTGGTATTTAATGTCATTGGATGCTGTGGCAACCAATAAAAACTCATTTCTACACAGAATTTGTCAATGAACAAATATTTTTTTTAATACGAGTTAATACTCAATAGATGGTTGGTGAGTTTTATTTAAAATTTTATTGAATCAAATTTTAAATAACAAATTTAAATAGTTGAAATCAATTTACTTGATGGTTGATTAATAATATGTTTTTATGCAAATTTATTAATTTTAATTTTATTTAGAGTAAAATAAAATGGTCAAATATGATAAAAAAAATGGATGTATTGAAAATAACTTATAATTTTTTTTTTTTACCGTTTGCTTATAAAGTAGATCAGTTTCAACAGTTTAAATATATTGTTTTAATTCGATAAAATATATTTTAGAGTTAAGCTTGAGTACATATTAGCATCGCTCATCAATTAATGGAGTCTTAGAAATGATGATGGCACACCTTTTCGATGTGGTTCGTTCAATTAAACGAATCGGAGCACACTATTATGATTTATAGGAGGTTTTTTTTTCAGTTTCGGTGTTAATTTGGTTCATCCATTTCAAATCTCATTCTAATATTTTTTTTATAATTTTTTTGAGTAAGAAGGCACAAGACCCGGTTTCATATAAAGATGAAACAAGTATTTTTTTTATATATAAAGGTGAAGATTATGGTATTTTGCATAACACTGTTCAAATAAAGTTTTTTTATATAAAGGTGAAGATTAAGGTACAACATATGTAAGGTACAACATTTTTAAGGTACAACATCTTTAATTTGATTTAATGACCATTTAATTGTACGCTAATAAAGACTATTTAATGATTATTTAAATAGCAAAAAAAAAAAAATTTGAGAACCGGCCATTTAATGGCCGGTTTGGACATTTTAAAAAAAAATCCAACTAACATGGGTATATTTATTAATTTGTAATTAACTTTGGATATTAATAAAAATGTCGGCTTCAACTGTACGGATTTACATTTAATTGTCCTATAGTATCTATATTGTATTTTTTTTAGATCAAATTTGACAATATAATTGTTTTTATCTGGCCATTTTATTATTTTTAAAATTAAACAAAACAAGCTAAATCGATCTTTTTGAAAAGAGTTGGAATAATTCTCTTCCATATAATTTTAATGTTAAATTGAATGAAATTTTGTCATATGATCGATGTATCTTGTTGCCACGTCATCACATCTCCTAATCACATTACAACAAATTATATATTTTATTGCATTAATTTTGTTATTATGTCATTGCAAATCCTCAGCTCATCTAGACATCATATCATATTATGGGATAAGGCTCTGCTGCTTTTTTCAGAGAAAAGCAGCATCCTGCTTTTCTGATCTCAACTATTCAAAAATTTTCAATCACGTATCTCGATAAAAGAACATTTTCATACACAGATCTCAATAATTTTGAATGGTTGAGATAGGAAAAGGAGGATCCTGCTTTTCTCTCAAAAAAGCAGCGGAGTCTGTTCCCATATTACGACCTCTCACACATAAAATAATACTTTAGCAAAAAAAAAAAAAAAAAATTGTTTAAATTCTAAAGTGGTTACACAGTCCCTGTTAGGTTATAGCCACAGAAAATCAAGTCATGTAGATTGGACTAAACAACAGAATAGAATTATTGATTTCTATTGGAGCAGGTATTGGAGTAGGCTGAAGATCATAAATAAGGAAATATGGAAATGGAATAGTCCAATCAAATGTATGAATTTGGAAAATGAATAATTGTCTGTGTGCTGTGGATTTGGATTTGGATACTCAGTAGGTGAAAGAGATTCTTGGTTTGTGCTTCTTTCTTTGTTTTTGAAAAGAAATATGTACAAGAATTGAAAAATTTCTCTCTCCAAATTAACATGTGGACATTCTTTGTCAAGATGGCCCCTGATTATAATGTTATCCTCACCTCCAGTTCAATCACTAATGGAACCATCAATAGTTATCTAGTTTGTCAAATATGTTTTGAATGCTACTTATCTCCCTATAAATTAAAATTTTGCATTTTAGTCTCTAAAGTTTTTTATTTTTGCAATAAATATTACTATAGCTCTTTTCATAGAATAAAATTACATGACACTTATTTATTACTATAGCTCTTTGGATGAGAATTATACAATCATTTTGAAATTACATAACAAGGTCAATTTTAAGATTCACCAATTACTTCCCCCAATTCCATAGCCAAAACATATATTGAGATATAGTAGGAAAAGGACATGTCCAGTATATTTAAAACCAGAGAAGAGTGTGAGTGAAGAGACATGAGTCTGTTTCCATGTCGACTGAAGGTGGTGAAGGAGATAGTGGATGGTGGGGACCTACATCTACATGCACTAAGCTAAGGGAGGCAATTTCTTCCCCTAGCAGGCTCGCTGCTAGCAGCTTCTTCCCCCCTCTTTCAGTCAAAATTTACTACCTCTTATATATCTCTCACTCTGTTCATCATTTCTCGCATTTATTATTTACTTACAAAAAGGCTGAATATATATATATATATATATATATATATATATATATATATATATATATATATAGTTTTCTTAATCATAACTTATTTTATCCCAATTAGGAATTTGATAAGATTGAACGGAAATTTAGAAATAAATTTTTACGTTTCGATTTGAAAAATTGCGTAACAAAAAAAAAACTTAATTTCATGCTGGACGGAATATTATTTTACGTTCAAATGTAATTATTTCGAGAAATTAAATCACACTAAAAGTTTTTTTTATTCGGGTATTAATTGTCTGATATTATTCTATGAACGTAAACAAAAAAAATGTAATGGTCAGATTTTTTTTTTATTTTTTTGAGAGAAAATGTAGAGGTCTAGTCTTCAATTTTTATTAATATGACTTGTGAGATGTCGCTACGTATTTACATTTTTTTAAGAAAAAACAAAAAATGAGAAAGTTAAAAGGTTTTCGCAAGAAGGAATCAGACTTTGATACGAAGGAATTCTCTTATTAGGTTTCAAACTTGCGATCTCTCATACGAATGACATATATTGCTTTTGTACTAGATTAAATGCTGGTTCTCTGAGAAGAGGCAAAAATTGATTTGAATGAGAGAAAATTGCAATGTGGTATTGTCGATAAATCAATGATCTTTAACACGATTATGATAAATTAAGATTTATTCTCTTCTCATTTTATGTATTCATATTTTCTATAAAAAAAAATTTGCTTGGATATTCATATTTTCTTTAATTTTGTTTTTGCCTTTTATAATGTACGTAATATAAAGTGTAATCCTATGTCAGTGACATAAGTAATAGAGTGAGGTTATGGTGCTATGCATAGCACGGATGGGGTCCGTGCTACGGCTCAAAATTTGACTTTTTAAAATCCTAACGGTCGATCCAACCGTTCAATGTGATAATCATATGAATATGTACTTGCAAACTAAATTTTATATTTTTTCGAATTTTTTTACTATTTTTTTAGATAGGTAGAATTTTGATGGTCCAGAATTTTCAGAAAACACTGATTTTTCTACCTATCTAAAAAAATAGTAAAGAAATAGTAAAAAAATATTCATATAGGCTCACTCTAAGTAATAAATAGAGATAAATTTTGAGAATTGTACAAACTTAGTAACAATGAATTCTCATCAATTAATTATTCGTTATTCGTTATTCATTGTGGTTTCTAAATCAATTCGAATGAAATTAATTCTATTTAATTCCGATCAATATGTCAGACAATATAAAAAAACCAATCAAGGTAGTGGATAATAAATTATAAATTGCTTATTTTATTTTTCTTAGAATTCTTTCTCAATTCAAACTTTCTTGGTTTAATTAATTGAGATTCTTTTAATTTTTGTAAAAAAAATGAACCTCTCTATCTTTTTTTTATCACCTAACCCAAAAAATTACTATGGAAATATGGCCAAACATTTATTATTCAATAATTAAGTGAAGATTATCTATTCAATAGAGATTAATGTATGAATTAATTATGGCTCATGCAATAGTAAATTCTTGCTGATGTGATACATGTGTGTGTGTGTGTGTGTTAGAGGGAGAAAGAAAATTAAATTAGTTTAATAATTGAAAAATTAAAGTTGCCCAAATTAACAATGTCTTTTTTTTTTGAAAGGCATGGTAGAAGCCCAAATTAACAAAATCATCCATAAATTAACTATATATAAGAAAAGGAACTAATTAATTAGGGCATAGCATGCAATTAGTGTACTATATATATAGCTAATAATTAGGGATCTTGAATGTATTTTAATTCTCATTATTACTGTGCCATGACACAAATAATTAATGTATTGTTGCAAGACGAGGTTTTCTCATTACATCAGACTTCCGCTTTAATTAATTTAGATTTGATTTTGCATGTTGATGAACTGATCTTGATAATAATAACAATAGTAATAATATTTATATTTATGCATGTTTTAAATATAATAATAAATAGGAACAGAGAAATTAAAATATTTATGCATGTTTTTGTTTATAATAATAACAGTAGTAATAATATTTATATTTTCAAAAGAATACAAATTATACCTGCAAACAACACTTGCGCTTTTGACATGTATTAATTAGTTCCAATATTCTAAATAGCGACGCAATAGCGGCGATATAGCGTTTTCAGACCTTAAACGCTAAGCTATGGGATAAAAGTGCGTTATTTCAGCTACGACCGTTATAGCAGTAATAGCGGTCCGCTATTTGCGCTACACGCTATGCTACATATGCTTTTATTTAAAGGTTCAAACTGAATTTTTTTAAAGAATCAATTTTTTTAAGGTCCGGATTGCTTTTGCTTTTAAATAGAAAAAAGATAGTTTATACCATGATGCTTAAGTTTTTTTAATAGAAAAGATATATAGTTTATGCTATTTTGAATGGAAAATTAGTTTTTTATATTATTAGGAATATTTTGAATAGCAATTTGGACTTTGTACTGGTTCAATATGAATATTCTAATTTCTCAATCAATTTTGCGTTACTTATCGCTATATGAGACTTTAGATAATGTTGATAATTAGTAGAAATATAAAACATAATTTTTTAAACAAAAAATGCTATGTAGGATAGCTTTCGCTATAGCTACGCTATTCGCGATAGCCTTTTATTTAGCATTTCCACGATAACGCGATAATCGCTATTTAGAACCTTGATTAGTTCACAAAATAAGAAAAATGTGTTGAGTATACCTCTTAAATGCCTATCTTAATGTTTAATTCGTGATGATATATACGTTGAGCATTTAGACACTTCATTATATTTAACAGTAATTAGCAAATTGCTTGTAACTTATAATTATAGAAAAGTTAATTATATCTGATTCCTAAATTATTTATACCTATTATATATACATAGTGTTTATCATAATTTTCCTTTTAGAATAATAATAAGAAAATTAAAGTTAAATACTAAGTTGGATGAGTTGTTATATATATAGTTTTAATCCTAGTAACATAAATTATAAACAATTTTTTCATCACTTACAAGTTTAAATACTTTATAATATATATAAACACTACCTTTGAAATATAGGTAAGAGGCACCTTTTAGTATAATAATTTGAATTGTTTTTCTCAAACTTCAAGTCATATTGAATTTTAAGTACATTGTTGATATTTAGGTGACGATCATGTCATATAAAAAGACGAATAATTATTCAATCTATTACCCTATTCATCCGCAGGGGCGGATCTATGAAGGCTCTGCAGGGGTAGGCAAGTGTCTACCCCTGAATTTGAATTTTTATTTAAGATTAGTACTAATTTTTTTATGGGCCTACTCCTGATTTTGTCAGGATTCGATGGAGTGCCTATCCCTGGTTCAAAAATACTTTTGCTTTGGCCAAGTCACTATTTTGAGAAAAAATCTGGTTTAAAACAAATACCTTTGCTTTGGCAAAAATCGGCGGTAGAACAGAAATCATAAAGATAAGAAGAGAAAAGTGAAGAAGACAATTCTGACCGGGGACCCATTAATTTATTACATATGGCATTAACATTTTAGATAATTTCAGACCAATTGGGCTCACCGAAAGCCCAAGTGTTTACTGTCTGTGTGCGTGTGCATACCTACCTTTCAGCCCAATTGACATTCCATAGGTATACATGTGCATGCCTACATTTCCGTCCAAATATTTATTGTGTGCCACTATAAGATAGGATATTATCAATATTTTGGTTTGGTTTTCCATTATTGACAAAAAAAAATATTTGCTTCTTAATTGTTATTTTATTTTGTCACGTATGTAACATTATTTGTTGTGTAATATTGGAATTTACAATTTAACTCTATTAATTTTGTAATTTACTTTTACTTTTTGTATGCTTTTATTGTATTATAGAGTGAGACATACGAATACAGTATTGTACCCGATAAGTTAATGAATTTGAATCTGATTAGTTATTTGAACTCAATTAGTGTCCTACTCTGATAGAAATCTTGAATCCGCCCCTGTTCATCTGTACAAGAAAAATTGAGTGGCACAAAATATTTTCACAATAGTGGTTATCAATCAATCATTAAGACTCTATTAAGGTGCTATTACAACTAAGTAACAAAGATATATGTTTAGTATATATGGCTACAATGCTACAAGTGTATATATATAGTAATCAAATGATATGTAGCTACACAAAGCCCTATGCGCTCTACTTCTCCTAGGAAGTATTAAATATTTTTGTCGTCTCTCTTTCTCTCTCTAGATCTATAGCTCTCATGTGATTTTAGTTGGGAGTATAATTAGATTTGAGTGGGGGAATAATTGTGGGGTTTGTGGGAGTATTTCTTGGGCTACTACAAAATCCCTGTTTATTCTCTTATCTAACATTACTTTTTAATAAAAATATATTTTAGTCCTTTTTTAAATGTTTATTAACTACTAAGAATCTGCTAAAGTTGGATGGATGCTAACAGCAAAACATTCTAACAACTTTCCATTATTATTACTTTTAAATTTTTATTCAAATTGAATGAATGTGTGATTTAAATTACAAACGAGTTATAAGTTTTTGGTTTTAGCTATTTAGTTCGTAAATTCATTCTTAGTCTCATGTGCGAAATAAATGATATATATATATATATAATTATGCATATAACATATTTTAAGAAAATTATCATTACAAACATTTTGTATAACATATTGTGTAGTCGGATAGATTCAATTATTTTACAAATTAAACTATTAAATGCCGTGTAATTTGATTTTAGAATGGGCACATTGATGTAATTTGAACTATGTTTGATGTTAATTAGATGATTCATACTGTTTGAACACAAATCCAAGTTGGTCAAAATTTAATTTAGAGATAAATGAGCGATCCCCATTTTCTTGTATTGTTTATGTCAAATTACCCTCTTTGAACTAAGAAATCATGTATTTCTTATGTTAAATCCTAGAATAATTATTTGAGTACTCAAGTACTCCAAAAATACCCGCATCTCATTTAGAGAAATTATGTACTATGGTCCCTACTAATTATTATTCTAAAAATATATTACATGGTTCATACTAATTATTATTCTAAAATTCCTGCAACACTCTTCCTCTATGATCCCCACTAATTATATAGTCCTCTTTTTCAGACTCCGCACTCATCTCCGCGTCAACCTTCATAGATATAAATATTTGGAAGATAAACACTTGAAAAATAAGATATTAATACTTTGATGCATAACTTGTTATGATCATCTCTTTTCCAGTCCCCAATCGTCATCGCGTCAACCTTCCTCTAATGAAGTAGTGGGGACCCCGAATCACAACATCAAACCTTCCCCAATCGTCTCCGCGTCAGCATTCCTCTAACAAAAATAGTTAACCACATAGGTATAAATACTTCAGTGCATAGGTATAAATACTTGTAGTACTTGATATTAATACATTCAAACGTCATCCAGTATCATATTTAAAAAATACTTGCAAGTATAGGTTTAAATACTTGCACGACGAGGTATAAATACTTGTGTGACGACGAGCCCAAAAGTACGTCATCATGGATCTCATTTGAAAGAGAAAATTGCATAGAAAATGTTTGTGGTTTTAGATTCACAAAGTTCCTCACAGATCATCAGAAATATGAACGAGATTGAACGGAGAAAAAAAAACTCTCCTCTAAAAACATGTATGGCCCCCCCATATAGTTTGAGTGGTCCTACACAATTATTTATGGTGCAGGTGCGTTTGTGAGATTTGGTTAGAAAGATAATTATTTATGTAAATATTGTTCACATCATAGGTATAAATACTTTCATGCATAAGTATTAATAATTTAGAAAAACAATTCAGTGCTAGAGTTTTTGCAGTTTCCCCAAGTAGTTATGGTAATTATGATGCGGATATAGTGCGGATACTGTTATCAGCTTCCTAAATCATATTATTGTTCTAATTTAACCCAATTTTTTTTTCTTTTTATATCCGTTTCCTAAATCATATTCTTGTTCTAAATTTAACCCAAATTTTTTTCTTTTATGTCCGTTCTTTCTGTGCTAATTCATTAAAAATTGAAAATATTTAGAACAAAAAATTGTAAAGAAGTGACACTTCAAGAGATCCATTTTATGTAATATATGTTACCTATTTAAAAATCAGATAATATAATCTGAATATTTGATTATATGTAATGAATAACAACTCAAAAATAATGTTAACCAGTACATAACACAAGATCACCGACGGTTAAAAGTGGACATCAAAAAGGGTTTTGCTAGCTCAAGTGATTATATTATATTCCAACTTATTTACCAATTTGACACAAATGACTAACACTGACGGTAATTTATAAGAACCGTCACTGATTAACTGTTTGGTTGGTGCATGATGAGGTGTTATTTACTAGTGATTCTAATGACTCGCATGAGATCTTTTTAAGTATATCTCACATGCATGCATTCTAAATTGATCTCCGTACAAGTAGTGGGATATGTTATTTACTCTAAACATTTCTCACAATCTAAATTGATCCCATGGGACAAAATATCAAATAAATTCAGAGTGAGGCTATGGTGCTATGCATAGCACGGATGGGGTCCGTGCCACGGCCAAAAATTTGACTTTTTAAAATCCTAATGGTCGATCCAACCGTTCAATGTGATAACCATATGAATATGTACTTGCAAACTAAATTTTATATTTTTTCGAATTTTTTTACTATTTTTTTAGATAGGTAGAATTTTGATGGTCCAGAATTTTCAGAAAACACTGATTTTTCTACCTATCTAAAAAAATAGTAAAAAAATTCGAAAAAATATAAAATTTAGTTTGCAAGTACATATTCATATGGTTATCACATTGAACGGTTGGATCGACCATTAGGATTTTAAAAAGTCAAATTTTTTGCCGTAGCACAGACCCATCCGTGCTATGCATAGCAGTACCATAGGCTCACTCATAAATTCACTAGTAAAAATTGTATAGAGAGAGAGAGAGATAAAGCTAGGGATGGCAATCACATGGGGGTGGTGTCCTTCGCTGTACTCCTCTGGTGTTAGTGTGCAATAGCAGTGAAAATGGGGACACTTCTGTTGCTAACCTAACGGTTTTCCAGTGCCCCAGTTACAGCACCACCATCTAATCTAATCTAATCATGTTCTTGATCATCTCTCCCTCTCTTCTCTCTCTAAAGTCTAGAGCGAGAGAGAGAGAGAGAGAGAGAGAGAGAGAGAGAGTATAGTAAGTGTATAGAGGGTGGGTTGCACATGGCCGGGTAATGTCGCTTTCCAGAAGGGAATTTCTTTCTCTCTTTATTTATTTCATTTTTATATCTATCTCCTCTCCATATGCATATGATATATATGACTCCATCTCTATCTATCAATCCAGACCTTCTGACCCCACCAACCCCCCCCCCCCCCCCCCCCCCCCCTCTTCTTTTTCCACTGCACTCTGCTGATGCGCTATCCTTCTTCTCCCCTTGGGACCACCAGCCTCGGAACCCGTGCCCAATTATCCCTTCTTGCACTTTCTCTGTACTCAATTCTGTGTAGCGAGTTAAATTGGCAGGATATTTTACATTAATAGATTAAAACTTTATTTGTGGATAACTCGCTACACAAAGCACTGACTGCACTGTACTTGTAAGGTAACAGAATATCAAGAGTGTAGGAAGATTCTTCCAAACTATGGAAGAAGCAGCAAAGCGTGTATGTACTCAACTTCTTGGGATTCCTCACGCTCTTTTTATTAGTACACTTAAATTATTAGTTGTACTAAATTAATACATTATGAATTAATGATGATATGATGAATTGATGGTTACTAGCTAGCAATAATAGCATTCCTTTTACATGGCCTATTCAAATTCTATACGTGCTTCTTTCAAATTTTCTTGCCAGGGAATATTATTTCCAAATTACGAGGTTTCTACTTTCTAGGTCTTGTTTTCAACTTTGAACCAATTATTATTGTTATTTATTTATTAATTTTTTAAGGGGATGTAGTGGGAATGTTGTCTTTGTATTAATAGGTTGTTTTTTATGGTATATATGAAATTCTCTTTTTATTTTAAGTTATTGTGACTTCATTACAAAACTTCTTCTTTTTTTATAAACTAGAGGAAGCGCATTAGCCGTACTATATATATATATATATATATATATATATATATATATATATATATATATATATATATATATATATATATATAGGCGATGAAAAACATATTGGAATATTTTTTGACCGACAACAAAAGATACAAAAAAATGGGCGATCGATCAGTCGTGCAAAAGAATCCAAATAGAATTCTCTAGGGTTATTTACCAAATTAGATCTCCATTTCTATGTTAATTAATCATACATGTATTTATCTATATCAATTAATAAAGAATGAATTTCAAAAGGACGACCAGAGTCAAAGCAAGAATCTTAGTCTATGTAGCTAGGTGACAATAAACAAAGAATACAAAACCAAACCAACCAACCAAAAACACACGCATATATACAATATATATATAGAGAGAGAGAGAGACAGAGAGAGAAGCGCGTACTAGAGACGCATTAATTTGTGACTTCCCGGGCTAGTAGGATATTTTTTTTTTCAGTTTTAGATATTAAAAATAATAAATTATCAAAAACCAGATTCATGAAACTTAACCATTCATTCGTTGCATTTATTTTCGCAAGTAACACACCAATAGCTTGTGAAAAATCAATGGTATCGAATTATTAGTTCGGTCTCATAAACCTGCACTTGAGAAGAGAAGAAAAAAAAGAGATGAGAGGAGTAGGAAGGGAGAGAATGCTAGGGATGCAGAGAAATGACTCGTGTGTCGTTGGTTTGGTCCCACACTAACTGACTAACAGCGTGTGTTCCGTGTTCTGACAATTCGCGTGACGTGACCATCCTTCCGAATATTGGTCACGAAAGTCACTTGCGATCAGGATCGTTAGATCTTGTTCGAGTGATGAATTTTGAATAAACTAACTTTAAATTATGAAAAATTAATAATTAAATGTCACCAAACGTGACCAATCACGTTTGAAGATGACACATGTGGTCATGGTGTGACTAACGTGTCGTGAACGCCCTTCCAAATTTAGTCACAACACGTCGTCACGTAAAAATCTGACTTGGTCACAACACGCGATCAAATTCACGATGTAACTAGTCACTACACAATTTTTCATCCTTAGAGGGTGTGTGTGATTTTCAGAACTTTTACTGAGACCAAATCAATGATTAAGCTCTAGTAGTTTTTGGATTTTTTTTGTGGCCATTGCCAGGTGCTAAGCCTCTCACCTATCCTTTGAAAATTTTGCATTATTTACCTTCAAAATTTTAAATTTTACAAAAAAATATTATTATTAGCCCCTTCATAATATAAAATTATATGACGCTTATCCATCCAGCTACCTCTATCTTAATTTTCTAGTTCCATCCCTGACCATTGCATGCCGGTAACTGACGGAATGAAACCATTAATTCAGTCTCAGAAAATACCCTAATAGAACCGAATCATTGGTTCGATCGGTGTCGTCTATGGAATGGAACAAACTGTACTCCATCTTGTTTCTAATAATTTAATTTTCTTAATTTCTAAAATTAAAAAAAAAATGCTAGTAGTATCTACGCTCCATATTCCTCAAGACCTTTCACAATCGCTTTAGTCAGCACCATCTCTTTCTCTAGGAAGAGAAGAAATCAATACAAGGTAATAATTGTGACAACCATCTCTATCAAGCGCTGAATTCTCAAACGCGGATTTAGTCCTATCCTCTCGTTTAATTTATGCATTCAAAATCAGAAAGGGGTATATTCATGATCACAATCTAGTTATTTTGACAATTATGTTAACTAATGTTAATTTTTCTTAATTTAAAGATAAAGTTATAAGTGTATTAATTAGACCATGCATGCATGTGTGTTGACGAAATCAAATAAATAAATGGAGCAAAATTTTATAATAGAATATAATTTTACGAATATTTCAATTTTCCTCCCTCTTACGAATATTTTATAATAGACATTTTATAATAGGATATAACCGACCTGCCTTTTATAATACTTTGACTCAGTAGTAGGGGTGGCAAAAAAGCTCGTAGCTCGTGGCTCGATTGTGACTCGCATCTGACTCGTTCGCTCAATATTACTGAACCAAGTTGTTACCGAGCCATCTCTTCACTAGCTCGATCCAGAATTAACGAGTTCAAGCTGGGACTTAGTTTGCTCTCTAACTCGCAAGCTAACTCGGCTAGGCATCACTTTGTGAATTTGTATGAATTTGTGTACATTTTATATTGTCTAGCTCGGTCCAGCTCGGTTCAGCTCGATCCAAAAAGTTTGTAGAATTTATTTTCTTCTTAAAACAAGATCCAGCCAGACCCAGCGAGTCAGCTCGTCAGCTCGCGAGTTAGCTCGGGCTGGCTTGTCACGATTTCAAGCTGAGGTTTTAGCTCGGATGCCCTAGGTCCAGCTCGCTCGGCTGTAGCTCGGTCCAGAATTAACAAGCTGAGCTAGGACCTAGCTCGGACCGAACCAGCTCGTTGCCACCCCTACTCAGTAGCTACAAATATTAAATATGGTACATCATCACCAAATTACCAACAAAGTTAAATCATTAAATTTTAAATAGCTTGTTAAAATTGCTAGTTAGTTGAGTTTCAAATTACACTAACTTTGAAATATGATGTATATCCAAATGATTGAGAGAATTAATTATATACTGACAATTTTTACTTTCTATTTAGATCATTTTATATTGATGTCAATTAATGCTGTCAATTAATTTTTTTTACCAATATAATATATATATTCCTATGAAAATATATGTAATGCCCTGAATTTATTACTTTCATTTATTGCTAGAGTGACCACATTTTGTATTTGAAAAGGTTGATTGATCCACATCTTAATTAGTTTTAAAAAGCTAAAATTTGTATGAAAACCACTTACAATGACCAGAATTGGGTATTAAAAGTGAATTATAAAAATTTATTTATGAACTTAATTATATACTAATTCTTAAATTAATTAAGTAACTAATTAAGAAACAGTGAAAGAACAGTAATGAAAGAAAGAGCGGTGAGAATTTCGTAAACTTAATTTGTTCTCCAGTTCTAATTATTTTATAATTAATAAACCGAAAGAATTCCAACAAAGAATAAAAATATATCACTCAGTATATATCTAATTCTTGAAATTATATTATCCTTAATTAGGGACTTAATTAGTCATTTTCGTCACCATGTCATAAATAGTATAGTTCCATCCTTGTTCTTATCCTTCAAAATTTAATAGTATATATAGTTTTAGTGGTCGACATGTCATAAATTAATGCAATATATATAATCCCCATTTTAATTCACTGGCCACAACTTTGATTTGAGACATTAACAATTGTCAAAGATATTTTAATATTAATTAAGCTTGTCTATTAATAATGTGATGCCATGTCACTCTTTAGCGGGAGCTAGCGGAGCCAGAAAATACAAAAGAGGGGAACAAAATTTTCAAGATATATAGGACATATAATTGTATAATTATTTTAAACACATATTTTTTTTTTAAATATGACAAAATAAGTATATTTTGAAAAAATAATTTAAGTCAGGGTACGATTTTAAACAAGTGCATCTTCCATAACCTAATTACTTTCTCCACCCCTGCTCTTTAGAGCATCTCTATTCCAGTAAACGTTTAGCAATTAATTTGAACCACGTCACTGAGTTTAGCAATTAAAGAGATTCTTAATTAACACATTAGATTAGCAATTTAAAAGAAATCACCGTTGTAGATGCTCTTAGTACCAATCTCTATACCATTATAAACAATTGGTTCATATTTCATCAACTGCTAACCTTGTTAATGGTTTGTTATTTTTTTTTTGTAACAATCTTTCAAATTTTTGGCAAAATATGTTTCGCGTTATTTTTAATAGCAAATCACTATATAACATGGTAATGAGTGGCACACAAACTTCATGTTTGATTGTACGTGGATCGAGTAAGATGTGGAATAAACTTCATAATCCGCACTTAAGCTATTAAACAATAAGTAAAATAGAAGAAGTAAGATAGAATAAGATATGAGTTAATCCGGAATAAGTTACTCTATTTCTCCAGACGGATTAACTTATTTCATACTTACTTTGCCTATAGGACCCCACTGTAATATGTAGAAGTTCATTTTCCAACATATTATTCCTCTAAACTGATTAATTTAAACCACAACTTAAACTAACAAACGAGGTGTATAATATATATAAGGAGTAAACAACTTAATCTTCGTTAACTTTATTCCACCATAAAACATGATCATACTGCCAGAAAATTAAAATTGTTGGTCCCAGTGCCTTACTACTCCCAACTAGTTGCATTGTAGAAGTGCTTAATTCTAAGCTGGTGGCTCAATGGACAAGTCATCCCAACTAAATATGTTGCAATCCTACACTTAGGATGGAACAGTATTTAACTGGTAAACAAAAATGTTCAGATTTACAACCTGTGTATATATAGAAGTACAAGAAACAAAATTCCTATATAAATTTTACTGCTATATATCTTCATTGCTAAAATTGAGTCATACTGAAACTTCTAATTTTGTATTTTTGAGCTAATATTATTTCTAACTTTTTTTGCCATAGTTTTAATGAAAACTTGAGAGTGCATGTGTGCATAACAGGAAATATCTGACCTCGAGAAATGAATCAATGATCAGTTTGTTTCACCTTTTAGTCTTTCCCGAGAAAGAATATGACCAACACATGATGTCCATTAAGCTGTACCTCTCAATTAATTTTCCGAATTAGCAAAAAAAAAAAAACTTTTTCATATGGAGCATCATTACCACTAATTGTAAAAATCTTATGTAGTATTAATTTTCACATCATAAATAGCTAATTTAGTAAGATTACTAAAACTTATCATTATTACATCAGTTCTATAATGTTTTATAAGTGAAATGGAGAAACAAATATGCTACAATTGAAATACAAATATATAGCTCTACAGCACATTGCCAAGTGGACCGCATGAAACCAATTCTTTTGTTTTTTTTTTCTTTAAAAAAGAAAAGAAAATGTGCTACAATTGTAATACAAATAGTTTGATTCACTTGCTACATACGTGGTAATGTGGTATACTGTCTATATATATATATATATATATATATATATTAAAACATTTGTTACAGCTGAAGTGATGGTGTGTTGCAATATTTTCAGTGTCAATCCAAAATTTTTCTGTTGGTGTTTCTGTAGCAACCATCAACATGTCTTCTCTCTAGACCACTAGCGCGCACAGAGCAATTAACCTCTCTCTCTCTCCACATCAGGTCAATAATACTTTGCATGCCCCATTTTGTTGTGTAGCTATTGGCAGCGAACCTTCTCCTCTGGGTTCCATTATCCACCCACCTTCTCTCTCTTTCTCTCTCTCTCTTTCTCTTAAAAACCAACCTCTTTCTTCCTTCTCATCTCTTCTACAACTCTACACCTTGATCTAGCGTTAATGGGAGAACCTCTTCTTATCCCCAATCCAACCATCATCTCTAACACCATCAACAGTACAACTCAATCCATGCCCCCAAACCCTAACCCTAATCCTAATTCTAACCCTAACCCTAACCAGACGCCACTCCGGTGCCCGCGGTGTGATTCATCGAATACCAAGTTCTGTTACTACAACAACTACAGCCTAGCTCAACCTAGACACTTCTGCAAGTCTTGCAAACGCTACTGGACACGTGGCGGTACTTTGCGCAACGTGCCGGTCGGAGGTGGGTGCCGAAAGAATAAACGCATGAAGAAACAACCATCGAATTCTAATCCTATTACCTCTGCAAAGATAGACCAGCCTAATTGGCTCTCAAATTCCATAAACCAAATATTCCACCACAATTCTAATTATAACTCGTCGCTTGACGGAAATCATGGATTTGGTGGTATCTTACCGGGTACTAGTACCACTAGCGGATTTGATTTGCAATCCCAAGCTGGCAGCCTTGGATATCTTGGCCAATCCAACCAATTCCAAAATTTGCAACAAAGTGGTATAATTGATGAGTATCAAATTTTTGGATCCTCTTTCTTGTCAAGTTTTAAGCTTCCTTATGAAGAGTTTAATGAGGTTTCGGCCACGGCAAATTGCGGGAATGTCAATGCATCAAAGGAAGCGAAGTTGCAGAGAGAAAGTAAGGTACAATGGCAAATTCCTTGTGATAATTTCATGGCTCAAATTGGATCTAATGATTCTCATGTGTTAAACAATAATTTGCCGGTGTACTCTAATGGCGGTGTTGGATTGTCGGATTCGGTGAACTACGGATCATCAGTTGCACCTCTTTTCTAGATAGTTCTCAATTTGTATTCTCTATTTCATAATTGGTTTGGCTTCTTTTTTTTGCTTTTTTTTCGGTTTGATATTAAGTGCTATATGATTAAGATCTATGGTCTTGGGTCTAGGTCTAGTGGGTGGTAAACTAGTAAGTAATTATATTTCAACAAGAGTTTGGATCGGAGAGATCGTCTCGGTTGCATAGGTTTGCTCAAGTGCCGTAAATTATTAGTTTTTTTGTCTGAAATAATTTTGCGGTCTGGAGAACTTGATCGGGCTTTGCACGGAGAGGAGACTTGGATCCATTCGGCTTGTAACATTCCTCCTCAAGTCCATATTTTGCAATGATATGAAGAAGAAAATGAAAGAAGAAATATAATATGGCTTTGGAGATATTAATGTGCTTAATTCTTCTTCTTTTTTTCTTGTTTTTTTTTTTTTGTTTGTGTATATGGGCATGGGATAATGGGATACTCTTGTTTTGTCTAATGTATTTGCTATCCTATATTATTTGAATTATAGAGGGTCATGGTTTAGGTCCATTTCTTCCTTGTTCTTTTGCTTCTGGCTTTTGTAATGGTAAAATCTATGTTACATTTCTTTTTATGGAATTTTACTTCATGTGTGGATGCTTTTGTTGTTTGTGTATATCCATCCCTTTTCAACTTACTGCTTTTAATTTGATCATGGCAGTTTTGTTAGTTCACCGTTTCTTAATATATTGTTTGGTGGTCTGATGTTACCAATGCAATTAATTAATGATCCCTTCAAATAATTTAGTCGTCAGGTTAATGAATTCCCTAAATATTACCAAACTTTGCTATATTGTTTTAATTTAATCGGTTGTTACCATTAATTTGCTAGCTAGCTATAGTTTCTCTTTAACTATTGCTTTAATCTCTGTCCCTTTGTAATGATTACTTCACACACCTAGCAAAACTTTTATTTATTTGATCTGAAAAACATTTTAAATGCAAGAGTAGCTGTTGAAAAGAATTACTAATGGTCGTACTGTTCCTCAAGCTTTTATTTGATCTTATGTTTTCCATTTTTTTAATGGAGGCATGCATGATAATATATATAACCGCCAAAATATAATGTAATTGTTACCAAACTTTGAAAAGACATGTTATCTAAAATGCATGATTTTATGGATCTAAACAATGAAAAAGGTTTTGGTCTTGAAAAGAGGGGAAGAAGTGACTTTTAGGCAGTGCTAAACACAGTGGCAGGAATAACGATTTTATCTCAGTATCTTAAAAGAGAAACTGAAATATCATATATACCTACTTTTACTTTCTGAATTACATAAATTACTGATTTTATTAAATTTTCACAAATATGATAGATTGATTGACATTTGCAATTCTATTGGACCAACATTTGTAGAGGCAAAGGTGCCTCATGAAATTGTCTAGAAAGCTAAAGAAAATAATAAATTAATAACAGCTTTTAAGTTTTTGAGAATCATATTCTTCTCAAAATAAAAGTTTATGAGAATCAAATATAATAAATGATACTTATTATTAGGATATTTAACAAAACCAAGAAACTCATATTGACAAAAGAAAGGCTTAAATATTTTGGAATGTTCACTTTAAAAAGAATGGGTTTAAATTCCTACAATTGGAGAGAAGTTTCACACAAGGATAACATGCTATCTATTAAAAAAGACGAGAAATTTAGAAACCCAAGATAGGATAACATAATTAATGTTATTTAACTTTTTTACTTCAATCCAAGTGTCCTTGGGAGATGAGAAACAAGGGAATTATACCCTCCTTTAGTCTTGGATTCGTATAGAAATACGCACTAAAGAGAGATACATGTCAGATGCATTGAGTCAGCATAGAAGGAAGGCATTCGTTGGATGTTCTTTTCCTGCATGTCAGGTAGCAGTTGTACCAGTTAGGCATGCATTTGCATTGGTCAGGTTTTTGTTACAGTATCCTATTCGTCATAAATTATAACAAACAAAAGATTCCTGCTCTTATTTTTGTTTATATATTACTTCTACACTTGTTTATTTATTTTAGAGCATGCACTTTTTTCAAAATCTGTTGTTACATTGGTCAGAGCATCTACATTCAAATAATTCAAATGAGTTTTTAATTTTTTTTTTAGAAATTAAGGTCTCTAAAAGTTTTAACTTTCACATCTCTGAAATTAATTTTAGAGTTTCTATTGAACCACGTCAGCAGCAAATTAAAAATTAAAAATAATTTGAGCTAATTATTTGGTCAGCATGGAGTATATAAACAGTTTCTTAATAATTTGAGCCAATCATTGCCAGGTTGTCGCACTCATTCAGAAATCTTACACTTCTTCTAATCCATAGAAAATAGTGTCTGTTACTATTGTATTTTGACTACTTAAACCGTGCTCCATACAGGGTATATAAAAGAAGGGGAGGGGAGAGAGATAGTGTAAAGACTTTACCTCCTCTACACTTTGATTTGAAGGTTATAAAATTTGAATAGTTTGTATATATAGCTCATCTCCTCTCAGTGGCGTAGTCAGGATTTGAGCCAGGAGTAGGTAGATATCGATCGAGTTTGGATTTTTTTCTAAAGGGGTTCGGGTTCGAATCGCCTCCATAAAAATATAAATATCTATTGTGCAGACGGCCATAGAATTTGATATGATGATCTTAAATGAACAAAGATTTAAAAATACCCTTCTTCCCTAATTATATTAAACGACTCACACACATCCATATCTGAATTCTGAACTGACAATTGATACTCCGAATTGAATTCAGGGGTAGGCAGAATCAAATCTAGGGGTAGGCAAGACCCATTAAAGAACCTAGTCCAAAAAAAAAAAAATTTCCAGGGGAGGCAACTGCCTACCCCTGTGGTACTGTAGCTCCGCCACTGCCTCCTCTTCTTCTTCCTCCTCTCTTCCTAACAATTTAGTATTCTGAAACAAATAACATGAGTCGGTCAGGTTAGGTCATCCCTCCCTCCCCTTATGTATCCTCTTCTGAAGCACGCTCTAAGATGTGGCAACAGATGGACGCAACATGATGAAGAAGCTTCACACAAAAATATGATCGATCATAGGATTATTAGCAATCTCTCTTAAACAAGTACTATCAAAATCTTTAAGAGTGCTCACAAAAATATGAAGAAGCTTCCGGCCTTTTGTCTCTGTTTCATTTTCCCTAGATCGGCCGTAAGAACAGTTCTAAAGGGCAACGCTTTTTTACTTTCTTTTATATTTGTAAAGAAGGCCCAAATTTAGAAACATCCACGCGAAAACTAAATTATTTGGAAGTCTAAGGAATTATCTTGATTAAAAAAAAACTCTGAAAATCTAAAACCTGTTGTGATAATTTCATTTGTTACAGTAATAATTTGAACTAATGAAGGCCAAATCATAACTAATCATTTCCAACAATAGAAAAAACATCACTCACAGTAGAACTAAATGTAGTCTGTCTATATGCAAATAGCTTTCCAGCACAAACTAACAAAACTATATCTGGGTGTACATGAAACAGTTCCCCAAACTACACCTAGTAATTGAACAGAAACCAACTTACATGTCAGTTTGTGCTTCAATTCATATACAAATAGAACCTAATACAATTGACCAAGCTGATCAACAAAACAAATGAGACCAAATACAACAGACTAAAATTGCAGATGTTTGCAAGAAAGTAGAAAGAGCAGAGATGTTGCTAATCTAGGCCGAACAGAGAGAAGCTCTTTGTTTTGCGAGGAGCTGCATTAGCTTAGCTACCAGCTGGCGATTGCCACACAAGTATTCCTCAAATGACTCTCTCAAACTTTTCAAAGTCAGCACGTCACTTGCCTCGTTTGAATGCAAGTTGAGTAATGTTTGAAACAGGTTCTTCCATAACTCAACTTTCCAGTACCTGAAGGAATGGAATAATAAAAAGTTAAAAAACATCCATAAGAGTCCCTCAGAAATCTCAACTCCATTTACATCATGCAAAATTATGTTACTTTACATAAACCTATTAAAAAGGAGAAATATCACTGTATCCTATCTCTCACAATTCTATAAATGCAGCAGTTTTGGGATCATTTAAACAAAAAGAGAGGGTTATAAATAGCATCTGTTATATTGTTCCAAGGGCTTTAAATAACTTTATAAGTTTCATGCATTAAAAATGATAATCCTTATTCTTTCAAAACGCGTACCTTCTCAAAGTGGATTTAGGTTGGAAATGATAGCTTCCATCAACATTCACTTTCTTTTCAATGTTCATGTAACTTCCATGGAGCATCATATGCACAATTACACATAAACCATATGTGTCAACCTATTTTTTGAAAGAAAAAAGTAAGAAGGATATATTTGTAAGGTTGCTAATCTTTGGTTCTTGTATAGATTTTTTTGTATATCCTCAATCCGTCAAATACCAACTTGAATATGTTTTTTGTATCTCCTAGATTAGAGATGATATCAATGTTCCCATGGAGAGCCCCCCTTTTTTATGATAATTTACCCTCAACTCTGATTAGTCGGTTTTCTTCAGCTAATATCAAAAATACAGAATATCAAACTTAGTTTACACATTTTTGTCTTACAACCAGCGAAAAATGGTTTTTTAGCAATATCAGGTTTCACTGTTAAATGCAATAGCTTTTTTTGGTAACATGACCAATAGAAAATGATTTAATATTGACTAATGGACCTGAAATTTCCACTTCTGTTTTTCTTGCATCTGCACACAGCGAAACCCAGACGTGCGACAATCTCCATGAAAAACTGTACCATCCGGAAAAAGGTTGACATCTATTCCTCTTCCCCAATCTATAAGGCATAGACCCTGAAAACACAAATATAAACTAAGACATTTTTAAATTACTCATATCCTCTATATGATGAAAATGCTTTTAAGGGTAACAGCCTCAAGTTTTAATTTTCCTTTTTTTCTTTTTTCCCTGATCGATCCATCCCAATAAAACTTCAGCTTTAGAATTTTCAGTTTAAAAAGGCTGTTTTGTGCAAAATGAGAGAGAGAAAGAGAGAGACCTGGTTGCGCCATGATCCATTTTGGTCATTGAAGATGTCCTCAGTGAACTCTCTTATACAATGAAACAACAAAAGGTTAGTAAGTATTACAGTTCAAACAATTGTTTAACTAGATTTCAAAATGTTGGAGAACTAAGGACGCACTACAAAAATTACCTCGGATAGCGAACTAGTAGATTGTTGGGCTTAAAATCACCATGAATCAAACCAACACCATGCAGAGTCTCTAGCATGTATAGCATCTGTATAGTGTAATACATGCACAGCACCTCATCCATGTGGTGATTCGAAACAATGTGGGAATTAATTGCATCCTATTATGTTTAGAAAGCAAGTTAGTAGGTAAGATACTTGCTCTGTTCTCAGTTTTCTCAAGAACTAGTAAATTAAGCCTCCCTGAGATTAAATTACTTACTCCATCTTACTATTCATATTTTAAACCTCGTTTGGTAGTTTAAGTCATGGCTTAATTTAATCTGCCAGGTGTAAAATTTTGGAAAACGAACCTCTACCTATGACGGTGGGCCCTAATGGCGAAGAAGTAAGTGTGGAGGAGGTTAATCCGTCTGAAAAGGTGGAGTAACTTTAGATTAACTCACCTCTTACTCCATCTTACTCCTTTTATTTTACTCCTCATTTGACAGTTTAAGTGTGGTAAGAGGTTACTCCACAATTAAACATCTAAATAGTTATTACCAAAATTTGTCAATGATCATGATTATATAGTATGGTGGTAACCAGTTGTAATAATAAATTAATAATAGTCGTATAAGTTTCACACGGTAAAATTTGTATATTATTTACCTGAAGTGTACCATGAGATAGATACTCACAAACCACCACGCTCAAATCAGAGTAAAGGTGTATTCTATGAGCATAGCCAAAGTTGAGTCTCTGATGTAACAATTAATTTTCAGAAACCAATGTTAGCAACCTATTGACGAATCAGAAACGAAATATTATTATTATTCTTGAAAGAAACTCTATAGATGACCTCATTTCCTGCTATACGTAAATCCAGCTGGCGGTACATATAGAACTCCCAGGGGAATGCTGGATTTTGAACCTACAAAATATCTAATAATATATTAAAATGTCTTTAAAGTTTCAATAGTAAATCAATTCTGAACTTTAAGATATTTTCATAAAATTTACAAATCACCTCCCAATATCTTAAAAAAAGGGACCTTCACGAAATAAATTTCTATCATAATTCATAATCTAGTTTGTTGAATCTATCATAAATTGAGAGTGAGGCTACGGTACTTTGCACAGCACGGATCGGTCTGTGCTATGGATCCATATCACCATTTTTTAAGTCCAAACAATCGATCCGAACCACTAAACATGATCTCCATATGAAAATACACTTAGATACCAAATTCTATATTTTTTGGAATTTTTTTGCTATTTTTTAAATTGGTAGAAAATCACTATTTTTGGATTGTTCAAAATTCTTCAGATCGGGTGATTTTTTACCTATCTAAAAAATAGTAAAAAAATTTAAAAATAATGTAAAATTTAGTTTGCAAGTACGTTTTCATATGAAAACCATGTTGAACGATTCAGATCGACTATTTAAACTTTGAAAACGAATATATTGATCCATAGTACGGACCAATCCGCGCTATGCATAATACCATAGCGTTACTCTTCATTGAATCTATCTTAAATTAATAAAAACAAATCTGATGATTTGGCATATTGTGGTTTTGCGAAGTACATCAGAATTATTTTCCTTGTTTCCTTCTGACCTTTAAAGCGACAACTTCCTCTGGATTGCCATCAACAAAAGCCTTGAACACCAGTGCAAAGCCACCAGAACCAGCACAGCCCTTGATCTGATATTTTCGGTTTCCTTTAACACCCAAAAAAATGATAAAAAAAAATTTTATCACTAAAAAGAAAAAACAAAACCAGCTTAAATTTTTACATTAAATTAAATAGGATGTATTACCTACTAGCTCAACAATCTTGTTTCGTGAATTGTTTTGAGAAGCCAGAGATATTTTGCCATCATACAATTTATTACTCCTATGAAAACCCTAAAAATACTCAAAATTGACAAGGAGTTGGATAAAATCCATGAATTTCCAAGGGTAAATAAGCAAAACCAAAATGCGTAAAATGAACTTCACACAGACACAAGCTAGAAATCTTGCCTCGTACTTCTTCATGCGTGGGTTAATCTTCTCTAGTAAATTAGTCATGGTGGAATTGCTCCATGGGTCGATCGAGCTGGGCTGCTCTGAACAAATTTGTACATCAGCCTACAAGAGAATTCATGAAAAAAATATTCTTCAGAACTTGCAAAATATATGGTAGAAAAGGTAATGATTTACAGATACTGGAAGAAGGGATTTGCAAAACAAGGAAAAAAGAGAACTATTTATCACTAATTGCAGTGTTGACAAATAGAGTATAGTTGTTCATTTTATGTTTTATAGGAACTCTAAGGACGCTTATGTAATTTTAAATAATTTATGGATTGTTTTGTAACTTTGAAAGATTATAATGAAAAGATTGTGGCGTCAAAGACAAGATGAATCTTAAACCCTCTTTTTGACAGAAATTGGTATTTCCTTCTATTCTTCCTAAGAACCCTAGAATCTTCATGCAAAAATCACTATTGACTTATTAGTATTGCAAAAGTAACCCATTATTGATTGTTTGAGGGAGAAAAGATATAAATAAACACTATGCCTTTACACTTTTAGGGCCACAAAAAAACCCACTTCTCACTATAATAAATCCCAACACTGCATTGCCCTTTGTGCTCTGCATGACTTCTGTAAAACCCCAACACTGATCACTTATAATAAATTGAAGAATGACTTAAAATAAATAAAAGATCCCATAATCAGAAAGCATAAAAAGAGTTTGTCCAAGGATTTTCTTCCTTGTCCATTCAATGTCAATATTTTTTCCATTTTGCAAGTACTGTAAATAAATTATATTATCAAAGATAAGAAATAGAAATAAGATACAGCACATACAAATTCTTGATACCGGTTGGATAATGGTTGATTGCCAAAAGAATTTAATTTTATTTGTTGTTTAATGGACAATGACAAAACATACTTGAAGTATGTGCATGAGAATTCAGATTAAAAACATTTATGCTAAATGATATGAGAAAACTATAGTTGTTATACCTCTAGGTTGGGCTCCGGTTTAACAAAAGTATGTGAGAACTTTTCACAGAAGCGCTTGTGCATTTCCAATAACCTATCAAGTGGCTCAGCATTCCTACAAAAAGGAAAGTATGATATGTATAACCTTACAAAATTTAGGAATGCCAACATATGCCCCTACAGGCGTGAACAAAAAAAACCACCCAAAAAAATGCCAAATTACTCCTTCCTGAGTATCATCTCTACATAAAAGAGAAGAGATATTTGGTAGTTGTGAACTAATTTGCTTAGGGGCACCTGTTAGACTAATTCCTCAGACGTACACAGGCAACAGAGTATCAAGATGAATTATTTATATAAATAGAAACCTAGATGAATGAGACAAGAAAAGAATATGCACCTTGAAATACCAAGCCTGAATATCCTGTCGGCTTCTTCAAGGTTTCTTTTTTTAACTAGAAAGGACGCATAAGCCTCATAGAGCAATGCTTCTTTCCCAAATTGCCCTCGCTCATCCAAAAATGTGTATGCTTTTTCAGTTTCCCCAGTTACATCACCCTGAAATGTGGTTTACAAAACGGAAGAAGAAGAAAAAGAGACATCATGGTTCAAATTAGTTCCTAGGGTACATGTAAGGGTGGAACTAGAAAATTCAGATTGGAGGGGTAAAACATAAAATGCACAATATAAGTATGTGATCACTGGAATTTAAACTCAAGTCTCCACAACAACAAAATAGAATTCTAACCACTAGGATACAAGTACACAATTGATATTTAATGAGGGGGGCTAAAGTATATAAAAAAAATTAAAGAAGAAATTTCAATATATATGATTAAAAAATTTAAAATTATGGGGATGGCTAAACACCCCTTGGCGTGACTATGATCAGCTCCTGTGTACATGCCTCCCAGATAGGGGCTTTGTATAAAAATTTCAAGTTGAAGCTCAATGTATTGAGAATAAACAGTAAGAAAAATTAATACAATATTATTGATAGGCCTTACATAGAGAATCCATATCTTGAGAAGTCTGGTATCTTCCTTGTACAGATCATTGCCTCCAATTTTCTTAATGCATTCCTCCAGGAGATTCTTGAAATGCTTCAAGGATTCAGCATTAGCATTTCTCATAAGATCATCAGAAACTTTTTTAATTTTCCTGAGTAAAATTCAACAGAAGTGCAAAAAAAAAAAATTTAGATCTCTTTTGTTCTGAACTATCATTGCAAATCTGCACACTTTAACAAGTAACAACAAAGAACAAATAGACAGAAAATCTTAAAATTTCTACAATGTACATGAAATAGTATTCAGGAGCATGGTACACTAGATTCTTGCATAGCCAACAAATTGAAAAAAAAAAAAAAAGACAATAAAAAGAAAAACAGTTTTTCAGAACATATAAACAAACACTTAAAATGCAGGGTTACCGTAGCCATGGCTGGATCGGATCAGCAAGATCAACCGATGAATCTTCATTTTCGAACAATTTCCTGCAAGAGAAGATGAAAATATTTAGATCTGAGCTAGATACGCTTGTATTTCTTGTTTCGCTGAGACTAAGAGGCATTTTAGGGTTTGTCGAGACGAGATTACCGCGTAGGGAGGAGTCGCTGAGGATTACTGGTGGAGACGCCGGCGTTCACCGTCCGGACGGCGAGAGGAGAGCGATCGACTATCGCCATTAGAGAGAGGAGCGGGAAGAGGCCAACACTTTTTTTGAATTTCCAAATGGCGCTGAAACCCTGAGAATTGGGCGTACTGGGTCGAGTACATGGTTTAACCTCGTCGAGTCGGATCAGACTCGGACTCGGGTCGAAAATCGATGAGAAACATGCAACCGATGTAGACATACGCTTTGTGTGGCGGGTCAGTAATGGGTGTCAATCCAATTTTGAAAATTTTCAATAACGAACTTGAGCAGGCAGATTTTTTATATATTTTTAATTTGTTTATTAGTCAAATGGGAACTCAAATTGGAGATTTATGGAGTTCGAAATTAATTAGTTTGAATTTAAACCTTGAACTTTACAGTACCTTGAACTTTATTAGTGGTAGACAGATTTCCAAGAATTTCATTGATACGCGTGAGGTTCTCAATCATATCACTAATGGTAACAAGCCGGTCATTTTCGCGAAGCTAGACTTTGCAAAAGCTTTCGACTCGGTGAATTGGAATTTCTTGTAATCGGTTCTCCATGCTAGAGGCTTTCCAGCAACATGGATTTATTGGGTTCTCAATTTTCTATGCACGGCATCATCACATGTGGTGGTAAATGGAGGTGTTTTTGACTACTTCTTTCACAAGCAAGGTCTACGATAAGGTGAACCCTTATCGCCCCTCTTGTTTGACTTAGTAGTAGATGTTCTACGACAAATGCTAATGGCTGCCAGCAATACCTTAAACACACCGATTTCATCCAGAATTGGAGAACCAGTACTTGCATTTCAATATGCAGACGATACAACTCTCATTACTAATGCTAACACGAACACCTTGATAACCCTAAAGCTGGTGCTTAGGCCTTTAAGTGCAGCTTCGGAGCTCCATATCAACTATCATAAGAGTAGCTTGGTGCCAATGAATATCTCGGACGAGGAAATACTGAGGGTTCTGGCCATCATGGGCTGTCAGCAAACGGCCTTTCCGGTCAACTACTTGTGTATGCCGCTCACAATCACACGCCCAACTAGACAACTCTTTATGCCTTTGATAGAAAAATTCGAAAAGCGCTTGATTGGATGGAGAAAGAAACTCATTTCTCGAGGTGGTCGGTCGCAACTAGTGAATTCGGTCTTATCAGCAATCCCAGTTTATTTTATAGCGTGCTCCATGCTACCACAGTGGGTTATACAACGAATTGACCGGATCAGAAGATCTTTTTTATAGGGAAAAAATGACAGTATGAGAGCGGCAGTGAAGGGAATATCGCTTATTAATTGGCAAACACTATGTCAGCCAAGAGATTTGGGAGGTCCCAGAGTGGCAGACCTAAGGATCAGAAACACAACACTATTACTAAGATGGTGGTGGTGCCTCTTTCATGATCCTGAATCACTATGGACGGAGATCATTTCCATGATTCAACAAGTTGGTAACAGGAATGAGGGCCCAGCCTACTGGATGGCACAGGGGTCATTTTATTGTCTCAATTGCGGAATCTGCGAACTCTATTTCAATGGTGTACATCATGGGACATAGGTCAGGGATCTAGGATCTCTTTCTGGTATGATAGTTGGGGAGACCTGCCACTGGTGACAATTGGGAGTATGGAGCAACCACCGGCAAGACAGCGCATCTCGCTAAAGGAGGCTGCCCCTATATCCTACAAGAACTGGTACCCGAGATGCAGTTAGATCAACCCCTAGTCTTCTCAACTGAAGATGATGTAATTAAGTGGAGATGGGAACAATCAGGTATTTACTCGGCCAAATCGGTTTACAAAATTCTTATAATAGGGGTATGATTACATGGCAACATAGGTCAGAATTGAAATAGTTGTCGTCTTTTCATAGAATTGAATTCGTGTTAGCAAAATGAATTTGGGTGCAAAAATGAAAAAACTTTAGTGTATCTAATCTAATTGAGGATCTCACATTAGTTAATTGGTTAATTAGTAAAGACAAAAAACAAGCAGTTCATTTTTACTGTGGACGCCCAAATTTAGTTTGAAGCGGTTTACACCAGAAAGTTAACAGTTTGATTAATTGTGCACAAGTAGTTTTGCCTAGTTAATTAACCAAGGTTATAATAGCCTAGTAAATTAGTCATTTTTTATAGCTATAGAATCTTGATATATACAATTATAACCCAATGTATATAAATTGTCCATATCTAGCTAGGGGTGAAAATGGAGCAGATAATATCCGATCTGTATTCGAAAAATTAGATATAGATATTCGTATCCGAATATCCGTGTGAATACAGATACAGATATGATTTTAAGTTTTAATTATTTGTATCTGAATAGTAGATATATATCATATGGTTTAATATATATTATGAAAAAAATTATCTTATTTACTATTATAATTAGATAAATATGATGAACTTTAATATTTTTTAATAATAGAAGTTGTACAGGATAGAGACACATTGGTTTGGAGATGGAGTGGTAATGGATTTTATTATGCTAAATCCATATACCATATCATAATGTCTCAATCAGCACTACTAATATCACGTTGGATTTTTTAGCACCCAAGCATCTATTCGTTCAGAGAGGATCTGAGCCATCCATTCAAAAGATCTCAGCCACTGATCAAACCACATCTTAATCTCAGCCTTTAATAAATAATTTTGATTTTATACATATGTTTCATGTTGTCAAGTGTGTAGAAATCTAAATTTATTTCGAAACATACCTGCTACATGAAAAACCACATAGAAATTATTTCACTTGAACAAACAGAAAAACGCGTTTCCTCTGTATTCGCTTCTTCCCAATGCGAATACGCGTCTCTTTTCTTTTTTCGAAGCACCGATCTAGGCGTCTCCTCTTTCAATACGCCGCGAGAGAGAGAGAGCAGAGAGATGGACAACGACGGTGCCTCTAGGGTTTCCATTTCGCGGCCAAGGGAAACGATGACGGCTCTGAGACTCTCTTCCTCCCTCTCCCCGGCTCTCTCAGATGGGAAAAACAAAGAGAAATGAAAAAGGCGAAGGAGAGGGTTGAGAGGGTTGATTGATGTAATCGACGGTGGATTTCCTCGAACCCAAATCGTCCAAGACCTAAATCCCCGCCTCCCATTCAGTTTCTCCGCAGAGGATTAAATTTTGAAACAAATTCAGTGACTCAATCAATTAAGGTACTGCAATATTTGATCTTCTTGCATCATGAGCATAAACTTTTTGAGGCATTTGTGTCCTGGATCATATTTATCACCACAATAGATGCACAGACCTTTACCCCTCCTTTGATCCATTATAATTCTACTGTTATTCGGAAGCAATCTGTTGGAACTATGACCTTTTTGCCCTTCTACTGGTTGAGGCACATTAAAAGTTCTTTTCGTGTTGTAGGTGCTATGTACATGAACAGATGATGGCAAATTGGCAACACTGTTGTGTTCTCAGATGGATGTGATAAGCAAATTAGGATGTGGCCCCTTAAGGCAAGTGCTCAGCCAATAACTGTTGCCATGCATGACACACCTGTAAAGGAGGTCGCTTGGATTTCTCAAATTAATCTCCTTATATCGAGCAAACTAGGACAAAATAATCAGGTTTTTTCACCTTTTGTTCCTAATTTTTATTTTCATAGGCAATCATGAAATATATATTGTAGACATGTATATCTCAATTTATTAATATAATGATGAAGCTGATAATCTAAATGGTTTTAATATCTATAAATCAGTAGTGAGAAAAAAAGAATAATTAAATGATTCTGGAGAGGGATTTTAATTTTAATGTTTGCTGACTTCATGCTTCTAATATAAGGTTTTACTTGCTGACTTGTTGACTTATTTTCACATTAATCATTGTTGACTTATTTTAATTTTTGCTGAATTCATGATTCTAAAATTGAAAAGGTACGTTTGTAGTGTATTATAATTTTTTTTGTTATGGTAGATTAAGTTGTAGTTGACAATCTCTTTCAATTAGGGCTTTACTGTGTAGATTTCCAGTTGAGTGTTTAAATTGCAACCTTAATCAGGTACAATGCATTCTTACTTACCCTTAAATACTTTCATAATTTCTAAATTTGCAAAACAAAAAGATATGTATATGTAAATATATAATTATTATCAATGGCAGAGGAGCTTTCATTGGTAATATCATCTAATATGTAATATTTTGTGGGTGTTATGGCAAACTTTGAACCTTACTAGATGCTTCTCTGGGTGTGTTTTGCATTTTCCTACTATTTTGTTGGTGTGGGTGTAATTTTAGGATGCTTCTCTGGTACATCTACCGTACATGTGAAAATTAATTTGAGATTTAGCTCATAAGTCATAACAATCCATAGTATTTCCATTGTAATTGATATCATGTTTGTAGCAACAAGTAAAATTATCTCATTTGGCTTAATTTTCTGACATGGTGGGTCGATAAAGAGTAGTGCTCATAAGTACCTTAGTTGCTGGTACAATTATACCTTATGTGGTATAGGTTTAATTTTTAAAAGTGGTTTATAATAGGAAATCGTACCAGTACAAACTGGTACAGACCTTTCTTTTCTTATTAATTATTACACATGTTCAATTTAGTTCTATAGTTTTATATTTTTACTGGTACATTTAATGCCTGGTATATTTTTTCTCACAGCCTCTTCTCATGTCACAATTCTAAGTCGTGTAACCCTTCTTGTGAGGTATGGGTTTCCATATTCTCATTTTTTGGATGCTTTTTTACCAAACTTTATACTAATTGGCAACAAGAGTTTACTGAGCTGCGTCTTGTTGTTCTCATATTTTGTTTGTATGTAACAACAAATAGGAAATTCGATAATAGAATAAACAAGTGACAAAAGCTTTTATGTAAAAACAAAATATGCTTCATTTAAAAACAATATAAGCATACTGTTAAATAAATTATTTAAATTAGGAATCTGTAGATGGAAGGAAATACATGTGTTTGCATGAAATAAAACTAAAATTAATAAATAGCTATACCGTGGGTTGATTTGGGATTTATCCATCATATTTAATCGAATATGTTGTCATAAACTTATTTGTGAGGCTAATCAAAATTCTATCTTTATCTGACAAACTGAAATCCCAAACACATAGTTATTGGGTTAGGTTGAGTTGGTAAAGTCAAATTGGTACTAATGCCTTTCTAATATTAAGCACTCAAAGCAAAGAAGCAATGCCTTTTTAATTTTTTTGTTTTAAATATGCTTTTGTAACAATGCCTTAGTTTTTTTCTTTCTGACATGTAAATTTGTAGGTATTTACACAACGATGCTTTCTTATTGTTGCTTTCTGACACATCTCACTAATCAATACATGGCATAGACATCAGTGATGGCATGGAGCAAGTGGATAGCTTCATATAAATGGCATAGACATCAGTGAAATATGAAGCTGGGGCAAGGGTTAGGGATACTGGTATTAGGTGATCAGGGTTTTTGTTTAGAACTATAACTTGGTTGTAATGTTCTTTGTTCCGGATTACAGTTTTTGTGGTTTTGAGTAGCTGTTTTTAGTATTTGCAAATGTATTTTTGGCAAATTCTTATTGAATGATTATTTACTGTTTATATGACTTCTTCTACAGAAAGAAAGAGAGGTCTATGAGTGATAATTGAAGAAGGGAAGCTCATGTACAAGCAAAGTCAACAATTGATAGATACATCAGAGGGGCTGAAAAGTGACAAATGGATCTTTGTTTTAAGCACTTCAAAGTCTTTGTATGTTGGCAAGGTACGTTTTCATTTTTTTTCTTTTTTGTATGCGTAATTTGTTTTTCATATAAAGTATACTTATATTGTTGGACCAAAACATAAATTTTATGCCCTTAAGAAATATAAAAGCTGCTATACTTAACCCTATTAATAAAAAAAATCGCATATGCCCCTCTTGAAGATGAAAATATCACATGTTCTTTCTTTGATTTTTCTTTAAGATGCCCAAAGCACTCTCCTTTCTTCCTTGTTTTTGTTGAGATAAAATGCAAGGAAGGAGCACTTTGTGTATCATTTTCAAGTAAACATGGAATGCAGGGACGGAGCCACGATATTATCATTTCGGGGGGCAACAAAAAATTTAATAATAATGTCCTCAAATGCCAAATTACCCTCCCTCCTTTAGTTTTTCTGGTATATGCATGACACTTTGAGGTTTTGCAGGGTTATGCTAGAAACTGCCCCTTTTACTTTGATTCTAATTATGTACCTTCTTCGTTATGCAGAAGAAAAAAGGGAAATTTCAGCACTCAAGTTTTCTTGCCGGTGGAGCTACATCTGCAGCCGGGAGATTGGTAGTTGAAGACGGGCTTTTAAAGGTATGCATATATTTCTCTGAGCCAGTAGAAACTATTAATTAGTTCAAGTAGTTGCTCTGAAGAGCGTCTTATTTACATAGTTTTGTTTTCGTTTTCATGTAGGCTATGTGGCCGCATAGTGGTCATTACCGTCCAACAGAGGAAAACTTTCAGGAGTTCACGAACTTTCTAAAGGATAACAGTGTGGATCTTACAGATGTTAAGGTGAGAAATTTTACTGAAAAACACATAATTATGCTGAAAAAAGCACCACCTCATCTGGGGTGAAATTGATATGAACTTCACCTAGGGTTTTTCATGTTTTGCGATGCTCTGATATTTGTAATTGGTTAATGTGAGGATACTGTACGGTATTTGGCTGGTACGAGATGTCCCTTCATTTACCTGACACTAAAGGGTACTACAGGGAATTAACCACAATCAGATTATAGAACTCGAAATGTTCAGGAATTTCAAATTAAATTCATTGAGACAAACTTTTAGTGCTTCTAAGATCTTATATTTTTTTAATTTTCCTTGTTGCAGTTTAGTCCAGAAGAGGAAGAAGAATTCTCAAATAAGCTAAAAAGCATTAGATCTAAACTCAGCATAGCTAGAGAAGAAGAGGAAGAAAATGAAATGCAACCTTCCCATAGTACCAGTTCAGTAGTTACCGCTCCAACAGAAAAGGCCCAAAAGAGTTTTGAAGAAAATATACCCCAAGAATTATCATCCTCAGTCAGTGAACTATAAGAAGAAAACCAAGAACTGGAGCAAGTGGCAGTGCCAAAAGAGATAATTCTACAGAGAATAAACTCAAAAAAAGGCTTGAAATCATATCAGTTAGGAAAACAACTCTCATGTAAGTGGAGCACAGGAGCTGGGCCTAGGATAGGGGTTGTGAGGGACTACCCGTCAGAATTGCAGTTACGCGCACTGGAGGAGGTGAGTCTTTCTCCTAGAAGTGCTGGTGTCTCTAGGTATTTTTCTCCACCACCAAGTTTGGCAAGTCCAAGAAATAAGGAATTCTCATGAGTTGGGGACAATTTTTATTCCATTTCTGTCTTTTGAATATAGGAGGCAGTTTATTATGTAGTTACTATTTTTTGTTTCTTTTTACTTGGATATATGAATTTACTGTATAGGTTTTTAGAGTATACCATTCATTTGTTGACAAGGTTACAACACTTAGTTCATTTTTTGTAACATAAGAGCAGTAACGTTTGAAAAAAAATTCTGACTCAGATTTATGATCTATTCGAGAATTAGAATATTCAGTAACTTGATGATCTTTGTTGCACGAGATTGCCATTTTAGATGAAAATACTTGTAACTTGGTCAGACTTAGAAGGTGTAGGATGTGATGATATACTACTAATGGCAAAACAGTTTGTACTTGAAGGGGTTGGTACCAGTGGTTTTGAGATGTAAAATGATATGTTAAATTTTTAAATTTTAGTGAATTTTTAATTTTAGTAGATTTTATAAAGCATGTGAATGTTTAATTTTATTGTTATATGATTTGAATGTTCATTTAGAATTTATATGAATTTTAGGCCGTGTGCAAGCATGTGAATTTTAGTAGTTTTTGTTACGAAGTCCGTGGGCAAGTGCAGTAAAATAATTTTTGTTTTCAATTTTTATTTTATATGAATTAATTTATTTTGTATAACACATTTCGATTTTATATGAATTAATTATTTATAAATAATTTTTGTTTTTAATTTTAGACCAATTTGTTCACATCTATCTTGAAGTAATTTTTTGGTTCGTAAAAAGAAGTTCATTGTCGAAGTTGAAAGAAATTTCCACCAATTTCAGCGTGCTTTGAATAAATTTGAAATCTAAAGTGCTATATATCTCGATTTTGATTCATAATTTTCATTCGCACTGCTTGGTTATGTTTGATTTGCAGGAATAGTTTAGGTAAAGTTATGACTTTTAATCAAGTAAATGTTTGTTTTTTTAATGCTTGGCATGAGTTGAGCTCGCGAGTTATGAGCCAAGCTGAAGGCTCAAATTGAGCGAGTTTTTTTCTTCAAGATCGAGCCGAGCCCGAGTGGAGCCTTTTCAATCTCCGTTGCAACGCACGGACACTTAACTAGTCTGTGAAAATATTCCTTTACATGTTCTTGCAAGACCGGATACTGACAAGAGAAGTGTTACTCAGGAGGTACATAGGTGTTTTTTAATAAATATTCAATCTAATCAGCTCTGTATCTGAAAAATAAAAACATATACGGATACAGGGGCGTAACTACATAGTAAGGAAAGGGGGGCTAAGTCCCCTTATTATCAGAAAATTTTGCAATTTTAACCTTTAAAATTTGAATTTTTACAAAAAGTATTACTATTAGCTCCCTTTATAAAATAAAATTACATGACGCTTATTCATCCAATCCCTCAATCTCAATTTCCTAGTTCCGCCCCTGTACGGATATGGTTTACCACTATCCGCTCCGTATCCGATCTGTTTTCACCTCTATCCATATCAGTATGAATGTATATATATTCACTCGAAATTTGCCCAAAATTACTGAAGAGTATAATTAACGCATTAATTGTTGTAAAACACGGTTAAGTTAATTTTATCTATGTATCTATGAAATGAAAGAGAAAGTTTGACAATATGTATCATTAAACTATGTATAACTGACCCCTGAAACAAAAAATACTTACTAGTGTGATTAACAACTTGTAGTATATCTAAATTAATGGATGTATAAGGTGGCTTGTACAAGAAAGGATCAGACTAGATGATATATTTTTTTTTTTCAAAAATAAAACAATCTTACGGAAAAACCGCATAATATCAACATAACTAATGCACTATTAATTCTTCGGGTAATTAAGATAATTATATTCTAACCACTTAATTAATTACAAGTTTGAATACAAAAATTATACCGCACTTATGTAAACACACATGATAATACCATAAATTACTCTTAATTATCATAAATCATTTTTTAAAAGAGTAGGGTTAAAATGCACCATTGGTTTTGTGCTCCAATCATGCTCCACATTCTTATCTTCGTTTCCAAAGTCCGAACAGTCAATCCGAACCACTTACCATCATCTTCGTATTAAAATGTACTTGGAGACCAAATTCTATATTTTTTGGAATTTTTTTACTATTTTTTTAGATAGGTACAAAATCACTGTTTCAGAACATTCTGGACCATCCAAAACAGTGATTTTGTACTTATCTAAAAAAATAGTAACAAATTTCCAAAAAATATAAAATTTGGTCTCCAAGCACATTTTAATATGAAGATCATGTTGAGCCGGATCGATTGTTTGAACTTTTAAAACAGAGAAAAAGACATGGAACATGATTGGAGCACAAAACTAATGGTGCATTTTAACCCTACTCTTTTTAAAATCTATGTAGTAATCTAGTAATTACTCAGAAATTGAGTTGTATGAACCCGCCTGATAATATTTAAGGATTTAGAAAAATGAAATGAAAAAAATTAATGTTGGTGTGAGGCGAAAGGAAGATCATGGAAGAATTTAATTATCAAGTAATAATTAGCAGATGATTAAATATGTGACTGTGCATTTATAAGATGCTGGTCAAGGGAAATGTTGCATTTTGCAATGTCGTTAGCAATTTAATTATACAGTGTATCAAAGCAAATTCCTTTGTTTTGTGGCAGTAGATTTGGATGAAATCAAAGAAGAACAATAGTTTGGCGGGCCTAATTTGTTGGTATCTGTACATAGGGGGGGAAATGGCACGACGGAGCCGGTTCCGTCACAGAACGACACGGTACGCGTGTTAGTTACGTGCTGTGATTCGTGTGTTCCGTGTCGTGATCATTCACATGCCGTGACTATCTTTTGAAATTTTGGCACGGTACGACACGTCACGTGAAAGATCTAGTCACGGCACGGCACGTGGTCACGTGAGTCACGTGTAATTATGACCATTAGATATTGATCAAATGGTGAATTTTGAATAACTTACTTAAATTATGATCAAATAGTCACGCGAGTCACGTTTAGTCAGGGCACGACACGAGTGCACGACACGTCACGTGAAAAATTAACTTAATCACGACACAGTATGAAACTAAAATCACGGCGTGTTAGTCACAACATGACACGACACGGCACGTTTTTTTTTTCCACTCTATCTATGCAAGTTGGTAAAATATGTCAAAATTGGACACTATATATTAAATGCTTGGTCTCAAATAAATAAAATGAAATAAAAAAAAAAAACTATTTGTGTTTTTGGGCTTGGTCGGAATAATTTCGGCGTGGCCTAATTTAAATTGGGCCCACTAACATATACTTCACAAATCACACTAATCATGTCTGGATTGGAAAGCCCAAACCGAAAAGGAGTCCATATCCCCTCACGTATCTGAGGAGTTAGAACCCAATCGAGGCCCAATTAATTTGGTGGCTATTTAACAAGGTTCTAAACAGTGATTATCGCATTATTGTTTTTAAAATTTAAAAAAGTTATAACGCAGTTATAACTAATTATTTTGAATTCTGATAAAAGAAAAATGACTAACATCATCATAACTTTTAAGATCCGAAAAAGCTATAGCACAACTCTAACTACTTATTTAGAATCCTACTATTTATAATGTATTTCATAAATTTTATGAGAGGAGAGGAAGGGAAGAAAGAAGAGAAAAACAACTAAACAAATTTATTTTCTTAAGAGTTCCAAAATTTAAACAATTAATATGTAGAGTTCACATCTTTTTTCTTTCAAAATTAGCATTTTGGAGTTAAAAAACAAGAGCCAATCAGATCCAGTCACCTCCATCTCTCCTCTCATCTCCTCCCCTTCTAGAAAGTTTTTTTTTTTGATAAATCATAATTAAAAATAATAATTTTAGGAAACGATTACTTTTGTTTTTATGAAAACTATAAGAATCAAAATTCCATTTCAGTCCGTATTGGTTTCTCAAATTTTCAGAAAGGCGGCCACATAAAATCCGAAAAAGACTCCGGACCGAAATGCCAATAACATTATTGTAAATTATTTTAATTTTTTACATGGAAATATATTTTATAGGGCAATAAAACAGTTGTTCGGATCCTGTAGCTAGTTTAGTTGATTTTTTTTACAAAACTATCATGTTTTCAATTTAGAAAATATTTACATTAACAAAGATGTGTAATTCTTACTCGCTAGATTGTGCCAAAAAATTTGAAAATGAAATAGAATAAATTCAAATTTCATCTAATATTCTCTATGGGAGATAAAAAAAAGTGATCCGGCTAAAAAGACATATTTAATTGTCTTTCGGTTTCAAATTCAATTTGACCTACATCCGATGTGATATATGATACACAAGTGAGAAATCTAACATTATGCAAACCCTAAAAAAAAAAAAAAATGTTGGGACCGAAATGCCATTTCGGTCTGGGCTAAAAAAACACTGGACCAAAATGGCATTTTGGTTCCAGAGTATTACACCAAAGGCTACACGGCAAACTGTGAAACCAACAGGGACCGAATTGCCATTTCGGTCAAAAAAAAAAAACTACCGGACCGAAATGGCAATTCGGTTCTTATGGTTTTTGTAAAAAAAAAAAGTAATCACGTTGGTTTGGTAAAACTATTTTTTATAATTATGGTTTATAAAAAAAAATTCCCTTCTAGGGGTGTCCAAAGTAACTCTAATTTTTGAGTTTGAATCCAGACCGTTCAATCAAAATTCAGATCAATTCAGAATAAATCGAACGATCTGGATCCAAACTAAAATTGAGTTACTTTTGGGATCCGAATTCCTTCTGAAGCCGAAATTTTTATTTTTAACATTTTAATAAAATAAATTAATAAATTGACCATCGTTTCTGGTCAATTCGAAATTTAACACGGCCGCACCGCCATTCTGCGGACCCATTTGAGCGGGGCCGCAGAATACCGGAGCGGACCCCCATATGGGGCCGCAGAATGGTTCTGCGGACCCCCAATTTTTCTTTTTTTTTTAATTCAGTTTCAATACTCAATGCACGCATCCCCAAAAATCAAAGTTAGAAAATCAATTATTAATTTTGAGCGGACCTAGCTTTTGACTCCTGGGTGCCTCGGTAAAGCAGCAGAAAAAAAAAGAAAAAAAGGGGTCCGCAGAATCATTCTGCGGCCCCATATGGGGGTCCGCTCTGGTATTCTGCGGCCCCGCTCAAATGGGTCCGCAGAATGCCGGTGCGGCCGTGCTAGAATTAGAATTGACCAAAAACGATGGTTATTTTATTAATTTATTTTCTGAAAATGGTATAAATAAAAATTTCGGCTTCTGAAGCACAGTTAAAATAAAGGAGGTCTGTTTTAAGATTCGTGCCAAATTGAACGGACGATACAGATCTTTAACAGTATTGCGCAGGATCTGAATTCACCGAAAAGGCCGAAGGAACAATCAAATGGATGACATGAGAACACGGATTACTACACGAGATCGTCACAATAGAACTTGCATTCACACTCTATCTGTCACCTGGTGTGAATACTAGAATAGATCTCCGACGAAGAGTTCAGCGTGCTCGACTGGAGAGAACAAGAGAGAGCTAGCATTAGCAATCGCATCTCTCTCTCTTCAAAGAATTGAGCTCTTCTTTGTTGGTGGAGATCAGAGATGGATGCGCTACGAAAGCACGCTAACAAATTGAAGGAGCAAGTCTCTAAGCAACAGCAGGTTTTTTTTTTTTTATTGATTTTGCAACGAATCTTGATTTACTTCTCTTCTTTTCGTCGATTTAAGGTTCTTGCATTGATTCTTGAATCTTTTCAATTTATCTTTTCATCACCGCGTTCTTTCTTGTTTGTTCTTTCCTTGGTAACGTTCAAAATTCGGTTCTCAAGTGCAAAACTGGAAATGTTTAGGGCTCATCTGTAATTTATTCTTTTAAGATACTTTTGGGTGAAAATTTGTTAGGTCTTTTAAATTCACTGAATTGAACTAATATTTACAAATATTATAGGCAGTGAATTGACTGAAATTTATTATCAGGGCTTTTAAATTCACTGAATTGAACTAATTTATTCTCATAGGTCTTTCAGTTCACTGAATTCAGTAAAATTTTATTATTAAGTTCCTTTTGTTTCTTTTCTTTTTAGTTTTATTTGCAGTTAAGACTTAAACATATAGTAGGGTACTGTGAATTTACGTTTCTTTGTCTAATCTTGTTTTTAATAATATTATAGGCAGTGATAAAGCAATTTAGCGGCAGTGGCTATGAAGGCTCAGATGTAATGGTCATAGATGAACTCGAATTGCAGAGACACCTTCAGTTAGAGAAACTATACAAGTCTACTCGATCCGGAAGGGTAATGTTAAAAATAAATTTTCATGGTGCCGAATTAAGAGAGAAATCTCACTTATGATCTTGCAAAATGTCAAATTATTGTTTATTTGTAAAGAAAAGTAGAAGTAAGATGGCTAATTTTTGTATTTGTAAAGTAACAGAGTTGTCTCACAAGGTACATTTTGTTCTACATGGGTGTATATTACATTTTAATGTTTTTATGGGGGACACAAATGGAAATAGGCCTATAACTAACTATTATTTCATTGACCATTACAGGATTTCCAGAAAGATATCGCACGAGCAGGTGAAGCCTTTGTTTTGTTGGGGAATAGGCACGTAGAAATCGGTAAATTGCTGTATTTTTACTCGTTTCTAGATTATTCTCAACAGCCTGTAACTGTATCTTGGTAAGACAGATGTGGGTCCCAAAGAAGACAGAAAAGAGAGGACCCAATATTTCTTCCTTTCGCAGCTGGCACCCAATTTCTTTGAATTCATATCGTCTGCAGTAACTCAAATATTGCAGTACGAATCCGGACCGTGTGATCCGTATTGGCACAAATATTAAAGGGGGGCGTGGGCCAAATTGACCCGGATTCTGAACGGACGGTCGAGATTCTAAACCCAAGATCGGAGTAAATGCAGAGGATATGGACTCAATTTCTTTTGAGATTTTGGAAATAGCATTCAACCTTTATAACTCCTTGTTTTTTTTTTCTTATTAAAAGTTCAATTATTGGATTAATGTGATAAAAAAGAAACCTACCATTAAGCATTAACAAATTTGCTTAAAATGGCTAATAAGACTATTGTCCTCTTCATATCAATTTAAGTAAAAATTAAAGAAAGTAGGCTTTGTATTGGGTTCTCAAATTAATTTGGTAAGGAAGCAATTAGGTTGAGTTGATTTTAAAAGGTTAGGGCAGTTTAGTGTTTCTTATTTTATTTTTCTTAATTTATATTTCATAGTTCAGTGTTATTTGCAAAGAAACAAATAAAGTGTATCTTGTATATGAGAAATGTTTGGTTCTTTTTGCTAATTGTGCCAGGGACAAAATTGTCAGAGGATTGTTTTAGATATGGAAGTGAGAATACTGCCAGCGATGCAATTCTTGCTAAAGCGGCATGTCTATACGGAGGTGCCTTGAGAAACGTCGAGAAAGAGTACGAGGATTTCAACCAGATTTTATCTAATCAGGTATTTCTCTCTTTACATAATATGTTGTCAGAATTCGGATTATTTTGGGATATTTATTACCTACGTCTTTTGTTCGGAATGCGCACCCATATTTGAAATGGATAGGGATCAAAGTCACGAAATATTCTCATTGCCTTGAACTGATTTTGTTGGGCACATTTATTTATTTTTTGTTCTTTGATAATAATTTTCTTTTAAATTGTTTACCAATTAACAAGTATGCAAAAGATTTTGATAACAATGAAGCACAGACAAGACGGAAAGGACTTCATAAAAAAAAAGAACAATAAAATAAGGAATTACAAGAGTATGATTATATTAGATGAAAGAATAATCTTTTCATGTCATCAATAAATTACTTTCTTGACAACACTTTCATAAAGCCCCCATTTAATGCCACTTTTTGTTATGGGTGTTAATTAATTTGCAAATTATCATAAATAGCGAGTTCTTTCTATCAGTAGTCCTTGATCTCTTTTTTTATAAATTGTAAGTTTGGTTTGAGTCTCAGATAGTAGAGCCACTGAAACAAATGGCAACAGGAACTCCATTAGAAGATTCTCGAAGTCTTGCACAGCGATACAGCCGTATGAGAACTGAGGCCGAAACATTGGTAATTTGTTCTTTTAAATTATTTACAATTTTTAATTTTATTTTTTGGAATGTGGTTTCATTGCTTCATAATGGGTTCTCTTCTGAAGTGCTTTTAGTTTTTTTGTGGGCTAAACTTTTATGTTATGCTCGGTATGAAAAAAACATAGTTCTGTAGATAGAGAGAGAGAGATTGCATTGCTAAATTATCAAATTTTGACTTGTTCTAAATATATATATGATATTTCTTTTCATATTTGTTGATAATAAGATGTCGCACGGATGGAGTTTTTGCCCTTTTTTTCTAAAAAAGTTTATAATTAAGCAAAAGTAGGTTTTCTGTGAACCAAACCTTACCCGTGAATTAACGTATCAATTTCACGAATCCGCCATGCCTACCCTTGAATTAACAAGGTAGGGAATAAGTAACAACTGATTAGAGAGAACCCATAAACAGGCACAAGAAATTTCTAGGAGGAAAGCACGTGTGAGGGAGGCGCCAGGTCTGGAGAACACCTCAAAACTCCAGTCGTCAGAGGCCAAAATGCAAGAGCACAAGGCGAACATGGCGGTGCTTGGTAAAGAGGCGGCCTCCGCGTTAGCTGCTGTCGAGTCTCAACAACAGAGGATGACGCTTCAACGCATCGTTTCTTTGGTAAAAAAATTCACTGCCTTATGTTATCTCCAACTCATGCTAGCACAAAAGAGCGATGACTTATTTTTCAAGATAATAGTTGGAGTGAGGCTATGGTAATATGCATATTAAACAGCGGCCTACACTATGGACTCATATCTCTGCTTTCAAAGCTAAAAAGTTGATCTAAACCATTCAATATGATCTTCACATGCAAACCAAAATTTACATTTTTTAGAAATTTTTTAGATAGGTAGAAGACCACTTGATTTGAAATTTGGACCATCCGAAAGCAGTGATTTTCTATATATCTAAAAAAATTCTAAAAAATGTGAAATTTGCTCACCAAGTACATTTTCATATGGTTAATGGATCGACTGTTTGAACTTTGAAAATAGAGATATGGATCCATAGCACAGGTCAATCCGTAATATGCATATTACCATCTCTTCACTCTTTTTCAACATAATAGTTTTGCTTGAAGACGTTCATTTTGAGAGGTTGAAGTGTTGTATCTGCTTTGTGTTGTTTTCTTTCGAGGAGAACACTCCCTTCTAACTTCAATTTAATGATTGATTCAAATTTGAAGGTAGAATCAGAGAAGTCGTTTTATCTGAGGCTAGCTGCAATACTTGATGATGTTGAAGCGGAGGTAATCTTCTTACATCTAGTACTAAGCAAAATAAATCGAGTGAAACTACGGTACTATGCATAGCACTGATTGGTCCGTACTACGGATCAATGTTTTCATTTTTAAAGTTCAAATAGTCGATCTGAATCGTTCAACATGATTTCCATATGAAAATGTACTTGCAGACTAAGTTTTATATTTTTTAGGTTGAAAATCACTACTTTTGAATGGTTTAGAATCTTTGGATCAAGTGATTTTCTATCTATCTAAAATAATAATAAAAAAATTCTAAAATTTGATCTACAAGTACATTTTCATACGAAGATCATGTTGAACGGTTCTGATCGATTGTTTGGATTTTGAAAATGAAGATATTGATCCATAATACAGACCAATATGCGCTCTGCATAGTACCGTAGCCTCACTCAAATAAATCAATATGTTGTTCCTAATTTGGCAACATGTGTAATTTAATTTAATATACAGATGGTATCTGAGAAGCAAAAGAAAGAATCTGCGCCGCCCTCAACTCCAACTCCAAAGCGTGCTGAGAAGGCCTTGTACTATCTGGCTGAGGTGCGTTCATTAATAAAATAAAAAACATGTTCTGTACATTTTTTCAACAGGTTTATATGGTTAGATGTTGCTTTTGTTATTTACAGGCAATGCACAACTTCAATGCCACATCAGAAAAGGAACTAAGCTTAATACGGGGTGATTATGTTGTTGTTAGACAGGTTAGTTTTTCTTGGGTGTTATGGCCGCCATATATATAATAGAGGGTTCCGATGCCTCCATTTTTAAAACTTTAATAACTTAAATTCTAAAACTTAAATGTTAAAATAAAACCGTTAGATATGATCTATATAATTTAAAAGATTAGGACATTTTAACTTTGTTTTGATTGGTATCAAAACCTTGCAAAAAGTACATTGATGTGGATAATTTTTGGACGTTGATTTTTTCATTTATTGATTCATATAAAATAAAATCCGAAAAATGATAGTTTTTTATGTGCATTGTGGAAGTATGATGGAGGCACATAAAATGAAGGCAATTTTACCGTCCTCTGTATAATATGCTCTTCCAAGCATTAATTTGTTTGAATATGGCTCATTTTGTTCTGAAAGGTTACTTCTATGAATTACTGCTAACCTTTTTTTTGTGCATTTTGAAACATTAAGGTTGCTCCGTCGGGTTGGGCTGAAGGAGAGTGCAGAGGTAAGGCGGGATGGTTTCCGGCTGCGTTTGCCGAGAGACGCCAAAATATACCTCCTAACAAAGTCTTACCCCAATAATCTTATGTATGTATAATATGTAATGGGGCTTTAATTGAGGAATTAATCATTTTTTTAGTAGTAACGAGGTATGTCAAAAGTTGAGAAGTTTATGTCTGTGTTTGTTGGGTGCTTTAATTAGTTAAATTCTGTCTTCAGGTAGACTGAATTAGTAGTGAGAAATTGCTTGCATCCTATATTTTTCAAAAAAAAAAAAAAAAAAAAAAATCTGCTTAGTTCCATTTGTCAACACTTTTGTGATTGTTATCAATTTTACTGCTCCTGAGGTCCTATTGAATTCAGATCCAACATGGTACCGGACAGTGTAGAATGAGCACCGAGTCGTCTGTATTATTCTGGCACGAATCTCAAAGTGCGGTCTGATACCACATAGGATACTCCCTTCTATTTGGGTCCTCCCATTTAAAGTGTAAACTCGTCAACTATTTACTAAATATCAGAATTTATGGTGCAAATCAGTGACAAAATTTACTTGTGCATTGCTTGGAGTGATTAATACTAAAGGAAAAGAAACAAACGAAAATGTTAATTGCTTCGTAAAATCAGAAAGTCTACCAATCAAGAAATATGTACGTATCATGCATTGTATGAAGACAATGTTGCTAATCTTTACCCGCAACTCTCCCACTGTCTATACACCTTTTCCTTTCCAGAAATGTATAATTTATCCAAAACCCCTTTCAAAATTTAGCATGTTTGCAGTTCAGAAATTGCATGCCCTCGATCGTCACAGGTGGTATCAAAGAAAAGTCAGGTCATAGCATACTGATTAGACAAGACTGGATCTGTTATTTTCTTTTTGTAGTAAGGTTAGAGGTGAAGCCACCCAGGACCCAACTGTTACAAGAAAGTCAGGTCATAATTTGCCTATGAAATGTAAAATATCAGATTGTAAATGAAAAATATCTCCCCCGTTAAGCTTTTAAAAAAAAATGAAAATATCTATGTAATTGTAAAATATCAGATTGTGCACCTATAAAATAACATAAAATCTTTCTGTGAACTATCAGTTACAAATTTTAAAAGGTATTTGGAAGGATAAAACTAAAAATTTCATAACTCACGGGTATTATCAGAAGATCTCTACTGCAACCCAAATTTTATTATCAGAAGAGCTCTACAAACACAGCATATCACAAAAACATCCTCGCAAGTTGTGAACCTTTTGCACAAAAAATACGCCCAACATTAAAATAAAAACAAAATAATAACAGATGACAGTGCAGAAACTACAGTAACCAAATAAGTAAAATTCCCACCACAAATAGAAGTACCAAACGTACACCACTCTACAAGATTTATCATAACAATTAAATCAAATTGTGCCAACTTTAGCCACAACAAAAAAGAAGGCAAATCTCAATGCCTCTATCCATAATCATCTAATTTCCCAACACTGACCAATGAATACAAAAAATCGTCATCTCCTCACCATGTACTTCCTACCTAATAACCAATCATCATATTGCATATTAATACTATGTTCATATATGAAAATGTAAATCATACAGTATTCCAATCCTGCGGCCATTTCTCCCCCAAAAGCATACAAAAATTATCAGTAGATATCACCTTAAAACCATACAAGCCCTGCCTGGGGTGTCTCAAAATTCCACCATCCGTAACTGCATCTTCTCTAATGCCAAAATCCTGTATAACAGACATAATTAACAATTAACAGACTAAAAAATGTAGCTAGTCGAGACAAAGCAGGCTGGAAACACCAAAGTAATGCCAAAACTCTACACATCTGAAACAGAATACTAATTTCTAATTACAAACAGTTGTATCATTTCCAATATTCAACTGTAATACAGCAGCTATATCATATTTCTAATTGACAAAATACATGCTTGGGAATCCTTACCAACTTGGGAACTTTTTCTAAAATAATACCAAGCAGGAATTGCATCCACTTCCGCAACAAATTTCAGCAATCTTTTTTTTTTTTTTGGGTTATTTGATTTCAATTAGGCTCCGTATTTTTGTTTCTATTTTTTTTTAACGCCTCCGGGATTTAGAGATCAGTGTTAAAGCCCAGTATGATAGCAAAATTCATCGATGAAATAATAATTAACATTGATCTAACCAGAACTAAATAAATGGTTAGCCTATCCCATGAAAATTTTCTCCTTGGTAGGTTTCTCCCTTCCTTTATATGCATCTCCTCCTGAACAAAAACCTAAGAAACATTTCGTACATACGCTGCATGGAAAGTGCGCCTCAAATAGATCAAGCATTTAATGTTGGACAATATAACAATTGATACTTTGGTTACAAGATATATAATCAAGCACATGAAAAAGATACACTCACAAGCCCAAATCAGAAAACAAGGTGGGATTCATCTAATATGTGGCGGTCGACAGGTAAGAGAAACAACAACACCATCCACATATTAATTCATAATTATAGATGAAAATATGAAAACATAAACTGGTTTTGCAAATCATAATATAAGATTTGAATTATGATCCAAAACTAAACCTTCGGAACAAAACATTTAACAATCAGTAACGGAAAATAATGCCATGAGTGAAATTTGTATGATCCCAGACCCTATTGGTATTGATTTATTGATAAAAACATTAAATATTTAACAAAAGCAGAGGAAACCAAAATATATATTTAACAGGCAGGAATTCATTTAGAGGCTGTTCGGCAAGCATGGAATAGGTTGAATCAGAATTGGGCGAAAAAGTGTAAGAACAGAATTAAAAAAGGTGCGATACATTGGACTTTTTGCAATTAGACCCCTTTCTATTCCTAATTGCATACTTGCCAGACACCTATTAAGAGTACACTGAGAATTTAAAAGTCAGATGCTTCGGTAAACCAAAGAATTCCATATAAAATATTTTCTATCAAGATTTATTAGTTTTAAACTTTTTCACCATATTTTTTAAATTTTGAAACAACAATAAAAGCTGAGACATGAAACCTTAAAAGGGGAATTAAGGATTTCTTTTAAAATTGAATTGGCTTAAAATGCTACAGAAAAGTACAACTTTATCTGTAATATTGAAATCTGAGTGAGGGTATGGTATTATGCATAGTGCAGATTGGTCAGTACTACGGATCAATATTTTCATTTCAAAGTCTAAATAGTCATCATGAGAATTATTCAACATACATATGAAAATGTACTTGCAAGCTAAATTTTATGCTTTATAGAATTTTTTTACTATTTTTTTAGATAGGTAGTACATTTTCATATGGATATCATGTTGAACGGTTCCGATCGACTATTTGGACTTTGAAAATGAAGATGTTAATCCATAGTATGGAGTAATATGCGCTTTGCATAGTACCGTAGCCTCACTCTTGAAATCTTGAAATATTAAAATTGAAGCAGCTTTAAGCAATCAACAACAGATTGCAAGGGACTTGAAACAACCATCACAGCAAACAAGGCAACAATACTCATATTTAAAGAAGACAAAATTGCATTTTGTAATGCATGCTTATAATGAGTCTATAGAATCTAAACTCAGATGAGATGGAAGAAATAAAATGGCAATAAATTTAAAGACATTCATACTCTACCTAGGCACCCCCAAAGCTAAGCTCGCTAAACAACACTTTAAAGGTAGTATGGCGCAGCTTCCAAGCCAAAGGTGTACCGGATAAACCAGGTCTAGTGATTTTTTTATCTCCTTCCTTGATACCCTTGCATCTCATATGTACCCATTCCATATTGCGCATTGGGATCGGCAACACCTTGTACCTAAAAAATGTCGAAAGAACTTGTTATTAGATATAAAGACAGAGAGTGCAGTAGAGATGTGAATTCCTACACAACTAAAGGTGTCACACCCAACAGGAGGCCTCCTATCCCTACGCAGCTCAGCAGGATGTTTACATAGCTAATTTATATTACAAACATGTAACAGAGCAGGATTCAAGTGCCTTCTACTTTTCATGCCTCATGTTTTTTATTTCCGTTTTCGAAGTCCAAACAACCAATCTGAACCGCTCAACATGATTCCATATTAAAATGTGCTTGGAAATCAAATTTTATATTTTTTTTGGAAATTTTTTACTATTATTTTAGATAGGTACAAAATCATTATTTTTCAGAAGATTCTGGACCATCAAAATATAGTGATGTTGTACTCATCTAAAAAAATATAAAATTTGGTCTCCAAGCACATTTTAATATGGAGATCATGTTGGGCGGTTCGGAACTCGGATGTCATATAGGAAAAAGTGAGAGGGGAGGGAGGAGAAACTTACAGGATTCATACCATAGACAGCCGCATAAGGATTGACCATGAAATTAGGATCAGGATTGCCATAGTTTGCAACAAAACCTGCACCTGTGCAAACATGCACACTTACAAATTAAGCTAGATTGTGTATCACAACCTAAATAAATCAAGATTGCTATTTTAACTAATTAACTTTGTTTCTATTTCATCCAATTTCTTTATGCATATAACTCAATAGCATACAGTAACACAGCCACTAAAATGGTTTGATAAATATGTGTTTCTATGTAGAGTATTGTATAATTAAGCCTTTAAAATGAAAACAACAATGGTTATTTCTATTTTATTTTGATTTAAAAGTTGGCATTTAAATGAGGATATATTCCAGCTTAAAAGAAACAATAAAAAGAACAATTCTATTTACAATGATAATCTACTACTACAAAAAACATGGGACAAGATTACTCTTTTGGGAAGGAGACGTCTACCTTGAGTACCGGCAGCAGCTGCAGCACGGGCCCGCTTCTCAGCATTAGCTATCTCAGCACGCAATTTCTCAAATTCACGAGCCATAGAAATGAGGTTCTTCTCCATCACCTGCCCCTGCTCGTAGTTCTCTGCATAGCCTTTCTTCTCTTGCTCAATTCCTTCCCTAATAAAATTAACAAAACTTGTGAGCAATCTGATTTCTTTCTTTTTTGGGGGAATTTCATGTATACCCCTCAAAAACTTCAAAAATTCATAATATCATATTTACCATTCTAATTTTCAAAAACTAACAAATTTACCCATTTCATTGTCTTTTTTATTAAGAAGACTTATTTTAATATCAGTCTTCTAATTGGTCGGTTTCCGAGGGCAAATGAATCATTTCTCCACTTCTGATGCTTACACAAGCATATACCTAAATGTCACAGTGTATCCGTAAGAAGTAGAGAAATGACCCATTTGCCCTCAAAAACTGACCAATTAGAAGACTAACATTTTTCTTAAACATGCTACATATTTTCATTTTTCTTATATGTCACTGTGTATTTACTTCTTTACACCCGTTCTAAGCCTGTGTTAAAATATCTTATCTACCAATCTCAAAGATGTAATACACAAATATAGAAGAGAAACAAGTAAATGTTGGGAATGTAACAGGATGCACAAAATATGGCAAAGCTACAGACTGGTGTATAAAAATATGATATAGTGCCAGTAGTTTCACAACACCTACCTCACTCGTTGAATCTCTTTTTTCATTGTTTCGATCTCAGCCTTTATCGCTGGGACCTGGCGTGCGTCAGTCGACGCCCTAGTCAAATCTTGGGTGAGTGCCTGCACCTGGCCCAAGAGATCCTGCCGATCACCCGTCAACTTTTGTATGTCATTACGTACATGCATCAGTTCAGCACGCATGGCATCTGTAGCCCCAAGTTCTGATTCCAGTTTCATCATTTTTTCATAAACCTATATAATTTATTATACAAACTAGTTATAAAGAAGCAATCTTTAAAGTAACAACAGTAAAGAAGAAAGTGTATGGCTTAAACACATTTTCAGAATAATTCAAAGGACAAGGAAATGAGAATTCTCTGTAGGAATTCAGATCCTCCGAGGGAACTCAAAAGTTGAGTTCAAATCCAGACTGTCAGTTACAGTTGGCATGAATTGTAAAGCTGCCTTGCTAATTCCGATCAAGCATGATTTTGGGCAACTAAATTATTTAATGTGCAATCAAAGGAGACAAGATGAGAAAACGTGCAATACAAGATTTTGATATCAACCACTGGTGACTATAGAAAAGGATAATTTTTTGCCTAATATTCACCTTTAAAGAATTGGGTAGTTTATTCAAAGATAATCCCATGGTTTTACTAATATTTAAACTTCATATGTGGGTAGAATCCTCATATATCAAAGAATAAATTGTATACGTAAAAAAACCCAAATTCTGACCTCGCGGAGGCGGAGATCAGCATCAGATCGAGAAGCGTCAAACACAATCGACGCTCGTCTAAGCTCGTACTGTGCCATCTGGACCTCCTGTTTAAGCGCCACGTGGGTGGCAGCCAGTCGTTGATTATCCGCCAGTAGGGCCTGTACATCGTCAAACTGCACCGCCATGCGATCCTCTAGCATCACATGTGGAGGCGGAGGGTGGCGTAGGTGCGGCGGAGGAGGAGGTTCATCGAGGTGTACGCCGCCGCCTCGGGCGAAAGGGGGCGGAGGGTGGCGGTTTCTCCCAGCCATGACGGTGCCCGAAACCCTAGAAAAAAGCCAAGTAGAAAAAAAAGGAACTCCCAGAGAAGGGAGAGAGAGCAATTGGTTTACTGAAAACCGTGTTTTCGAAATTGGAACGAATGCTACCGACGTGTGGGTCCAACATATCAGTCGGTGCCTTTGCTGCAGCGAATTCAAAGACCCAAAAGTAACTCAAATTTTGAGTTCGGATCTGGATCGTCCGATCTGCTTTGGCACGATTATTAAAGGGTCTCGTGCATTTCATCTCGGATCGGATGGGCTCAAATTCTGATCTGACGGTCCGGATTAAAATTCAATATTTGAGTTACTTTAGGCGATATTTAGAATTTTAGACCGGAAATGCAAGTGAATTTCGATTTTCGAATTCTGATTTGGCCTGGGTTTCGCCCGGAAAAGTAAAAAAAAAATAAGCTTTTATTTCGTATTAAGCCTTTTGTTTTCGACAAATTAGAGAAATTGAAGTTATTTTAACTTGTGAAAAAATTATTCTTTCGCAATTCTACCTCCTCCATAGAACAGTGAAGTGGAATAAAAAAAATTAAAGTGTAAGAAAGAAGGTATGACTATGTATTTTCATTCCAATTATACTTTTTTTTAACATAATATCATCTAATTTCACTCTCATTCGTCTACAATTTCACACTTTTTTCATTTTTTGTTCTTGTGCCTCAAATCCGACCGAATTGGGTTCGACTTGAATCGAAATAGATTCGTCCATTTCACTTGAACAACGATCTTACTTTGTACAAATTTTATGTTTTAAAACAAATAAAAAGACTTGTGTAACAATTTTGATTATAAAATAAATATCCTTTTTTATGAATAAAACGGTAATTATCAATACATAACTTGAATTTGGGGCAAGATATGCTCAGGATAGATTTTATTTAGGTAACTGTAATAAGTAATGGAAGTGACAAAAATGGTGAGATTGACAGTTTATTTACACAAACTTAAAAGAATGTCATATAATAATATATTTGAAAAATCACAACAAAACATTTGATAGCAATCCAATTATTTTTGGCACGGAATTCTGACGACCAATTTATCAATCAATACCTTGGAAACAAAATCATGGGGGATGTGTCGTTCGGTTAATTTCAAATAATATTTCAAGCAACAGCAAACAAGCAAATTAGCTTGAGAAGATAGTATTATCAATTCCCCATGCTATGCAAATACTATAAATAAGACGTTATACAATTCCATTTACCTTTCAGAAGAACCAGCCTCCTCAACTTCTTAAACAAATAATTGGCATTCAATCATTTACATATTCTTCGTAACAAGTCTTGAGCTGATTTAATATTTTACTGACACAAACATGTTACAATAACAATGAAGAGAATTATTTGAAGTACTAATGGATTCTAACAAACATGCAGCATCTACCAGTAAAACTGCGATTGAAAATTCACAAAACACTTGCACACACACACACACACACACACAGAGTAAGGTACCTAAATAAACAATACCTCTTTATCTTCACCATGCTATATTAAAAGTTAAGATATATACGGTCAGACATCTAACTAAACAAAAGTTATCCACAAACATGCTATGCATAGCTACTATCTAACTCCCAGACACCCAAAAATGCAAATAAAAAATCATCAGACCAGCCCCCACATAATATCCGTACCACCAGATATCAAAACATACATAATTCATAGTCATACCAAGTTAGTTCCTATAATAATACCCCCTACAAATTATCAACAGATCTCGCCTTCCTCGACATCCGCTTTGGCAGGGACCGCCAAATCTTCATCGTCAAAATCATCAGATTTTATGAACAGACCTAACTTTTCCAGAGGGTTGAGAAACCCTGATTTCATCTCAATTCCACATGTCATGTTCTGCTTGAATTCACCAGTTTTTCGCAAGTGCCAACTCCAGGAACAGTTCAGCCTTTCGAGCTCCTTTATAAGCTCAGTGTTGTCAAGGTCAACTGTCTTCTTAACCTACAAAACAAGTAGAGGATTATCAACCATTGTCAAACTGAGATTTTTAATCCAGATAAACGAGGTTCGATGCAAGTAAACAGATATTTAAATGAACCATACAATAAATAAATAACCCAAAAAAACGTCGAACTTCAAACAGCTGAGAAGATATACTAAATTACAAACACCGGCATAACACAGAATTGAACAGAAACCCTAAAGCCAGAAGCAACAGAATAAGTACAAAGGACCACCGCTGAGTTCTGACGATGGTTTTGCGGTGCTACACTAAACGACTCAAAGACTTTTTGCAAATGAAATAGACATTTGCACTTGTTGACAAATTCGAATGTTAAATCAGTATAGTTGATGAAGCTGCTCTGTTAATTATGGACAAAATTTCCTCTGCCTATGAGTCTCCTTCGTTTTTTTTTTACCCAGTTAGATGTACTAGACATTTCTCTCCTCTTCGGAAGTTTAAATACACTGTTTAATTATTATGGGGGAAGGGGAATTTCATTTTTATCCCTCCAAAACTTCAAAATTACATATTTCTCCCTCTAAACTTCATAATATCATATTTACCCTTCTAAATTTCCAAAACAAATTTAACTAAATGTGAGTTCTGAAATTTAGAAGGGTAAATATGATATTATGAAGTTTAGAGGGGGAAATATGTAATTTCGAAATTTTTTAGGGGTATAAATGAAATTCCCCCAATTATTTAATGCCGGGAAAAATGGCAATAGCTAACAAGTACAAAAGGCATAGGTTGTTTCTGTACTTGCTACAAGAAGACGATGTAATGTGCAAAAATTTCTTTATTTTATTGTCTTTCTACGGGTTGTTTAGTACCTGTTGCAGAGCAAGACGAGCAGCTTCTCTTTCCTTCTCCATCTTCAATTTTCGATCTTCTTCGGCTTTCTTTCTTGCGGCAGCCTGCGCAGCTCTAACCTTGGCTTCCAGCCTCACTTTTTCTGTTCGAAAACACAAAATAATACAAGATTAAAAGTGAACCTACTTAATTTACAAATTACAGTAAATCACATGCGAAGTTACCAAAACTTACAGCAAATCAAATACAACCGATAGAAAGAAGAAAATTTTGGTATGGAACAATCATCATAAATAGGATTTTATTCAGAAAGAGAGGTACAAATACTGCTAAAATGCTACTTTATAAATACACGAAAGAAATACTAGGTATACAGAAATGCTAGGCATACTATGCTATCATGTATCGCCAAATCTCATCTGCAATATCCGAAACAAAATGAAACTCAATTTTTTCCGACTCATTATTGTTTCAGTCTGTTAGAGGTCTAATCCATACAAGGTTATTCTTAAATCAATGTTTCAGTTCAGTGCTGAACTGTTCTAAAGTCGTACAAAAGAATTGAACCTAAATATTAGTGACTAACTCCCGGATTTGTGGGTTACAAGCTCCAAGTCTTTGGCTAAAAGGTTAAAACAATTTTGAGTGAGGCTATGTACTATGCATAATGCATATTGGTCCATACTATGGATCAATATCTTCATTTTCAAAATACAAACAATCAATCAGAACTGTTCAACATGATCTCGGTATGAAAATGTACTTGTCAATCAAATTTTATACTTTTTATAATTCTTTTACTATTTTTTAAGATAGGTATAAAATCATTGATCTAAAGATTCTAGACCATTCAGAAGTAGTGATTTTCTAGACCATTCATGATGAACATTTCGGATCAACTATTTGGACTTTTGAAAATAAAATAATTGATTTGTAGTACGGACCAACCCGCGCTATGCATAGTACCATAGCCTCACTCAAACAATTTGTTTATATTTGAAAGACTACAGGGTCATCTTTTTTCTTAACCTTACTTTGACAAATGTGGTCACCAATAGCCCACAAGCAAGGTGTTAGTTGCAACTAACAGGACAAAATTGAAGTACAATACAAGTGTGTCTACTTGCCATACAAAAATACCAAGTATGACATGGCACATGCTTACCTTCCTGTTGCCTTTTCTCAAGTTTCTCTCTCTCTAACTGAAGCTTGATTGGGTCAACATTCTTTCCCTATATAGGGACAAACAAATTGTTACGGTTCAAGCAAGTAAAACAAGAACTGGTACAAACCTGAGACACCTTTTCCTCAACTTATTGTTCAACATTTTGCTTTTCTACCAGTATGTACCAGTCAGGACAAACCTTCCACCAGTCTGGGGTAAAATACCAGCATAGGCCAAAGCATGCTGACCAAACCGCCCATTTACCAAAAATTTCTAATTCCACCTTAAAAGATCAAATTATGCCCACACACACAAAAAAAAAAAAAACTAGAGGTTATAATAAAAAAATATCTTTCCTTATTCCTACATTGACCTTAGGATCTAGCAAATTATGGTATGACAGTACCACCAAAACTCCCAAGCCCTGGACCTTCCAGTACCAAGCACTACAAGAGTACCTGATCCAGAAGAGCCCTCTGTTGTGCTTTCACAATTGTATCCGCAAAGCGGCTCTTTAGCATTGCAGCGCGTAGGGCTCTGCTTGGAGATAACGGTTCCTCCAAAGGAATTTCATCAACCTCTGAAAAGTATAAACAAAACATAATTGAGTTGTGTGAAAAAAAAAAAACATTTCAAAAGCAGCAATAAGTAGTTGTATTGCAAAATTAGAATCTCCAGTTTCATAGCTATTATGAATATATACGTATGAGAATCCAACAGATGTTCATGCATATTCTGGTGCAGCAAAGATCCCGTCCAGAAAAACTAGAACTACTTAATGCTGTATGCTTATAATATGGGTGAGGTTGCTACTAAAATTAACTAGGTAACCACGTGTGTAAGCTCTTGAAAAGTTTCAACCCTTTATGTGTTAAAAAGATAACGATACGAGATAATGCCAAATAGAAAACCTTTTTCAGATGCAATAGGGAGAGGTTCATGCTGACGAATCCCACAAGATCCTAATACAGAATTTGAAATCAAATATACATTTTTAGCAAAAGAAAATTACTCTGAAACAATAATTGGCAGAAAGAGAGAATCTAACTCACCAGCTGACGTGGAAATTTTGTCACAAATTGGCAGTCGCGTACCACCTAGCTTTTGGGGTGTCACCGATGCATCCTGAAAAGAGAGAGCACATGCAACATTTACACACCAAAAAACAGCTAGACCAAGTCACCAAGATTTATCAGGTTATACAATTATTTGACATATGAACTTGGAAAAAGTGTTTCTCAAGCGGTAACCTTCTTCGGCAAAGTTGACTTATGAGATATTGCATCTCGGCTATTACATTTCTCATTATTAGCACCTAAAAGTCCTGAACAAAAAAGCACAAGAAAACAAAATTAGATAAATAACCAATAAAATTAAGTGACATAAATTAAAGTTCCCCCAAAACATGACTGAGAAAAAACTTACTTTTACATGAACCTAATTTAAGAATCAACCGACCGTTCGATTTTTCAATTCGTATCCCTGAGTGGGACTTATCTGCACCTTCTCCTATAATTAAATCCAAAAATTAGAAGATCACAAAGTTTCAAATGAACTATTTCAAAGATAAAATTGTCTTACTTCATACCTTTGCACGAGGCCGGGGGTGGGCATTGCACCAAAGTCCTTACATCCTTTGAAGGCTACATAAAAAATATATACTTTTTTATTGAAGCTTCTTGAAAAGTATTATTTTTTAGACAGAACCCCCTGTTCTCCTAATTTTCCATCTTTCTGGGATATGCACAAAATCAATGCAAGGAAAAAACAGTAATACAGGAGTGAGGCTGTGGCACTTTGCAAATCGCAGGTCGGTCCGTGCTATGGATCAATATCTTTGATTCTAAGTTCAAACAGTCGACCGCTCAACACAATCTCCATATGAAAATGTACTTGAAAACCCAAATTTTATATTTTTTTAGAATTTTTTTTACTATTTTTTTTAGATAATTAGAAAATCACCTGATTTAAAAATTCAGGACCATCTGGAAGTAGTGATTTTCTACTTATCTGAACAAATAGTAAAACAATTATAAAAAAAAAAAAAAAATTTGATCTCCATGAACATTTTCATATGGAGATCATGTTGAGAGGTACAGGTTGACTGTTCGAATTTTAAGAATGGAGATATAGCACGGACGGACCTGCGCTTTGCAAAGTACCATAGCATCACTCCCCATACATTACCCAACATCTTACCTTCTTTTTTGGGGGCCCCACTTCTGCCAGCCTGGACTTGTCATCCACACGCCCCACATTAGAATTACAGGTTTCTTTCGCCCACTTATCTTCCAGCAATCGCCACCTCGCATCGAACACATTACTCAACTTTTTCGCCATGATGTGCACCCCATTCATCGGAGGATTATACAACATGGCATTTGAAAAGGTCAACCTCACATCCTCTGCGAATTGGACAGTACGCGTGTATTTTCTCTTATGGAGATTTTCCTTGACAGTGCCGAGATCCATCGGGTTTTTTATTATCGAGAAGTAATCCGGAATATTATATTGGACCGGGTCCACGGGATGATTGAAGACCCAGCCGGACTGGTCCTCCATTAGCATTTTAAGAAGAGAGAGACATTGCTTAAGCCGGGTCATATCCATCTTTTCACCCTTCAAGCTCAGCGAAGGTAATTCCGTAATATCATTGGCTTCGAAATCATGGGTCTTTCTTTTACGAGCTAGACCCATGGTTTCTGTTAAAGGACTTGCGTGTCAAAGATAAAGCATCAGTTTGCTCAGTAAATGAATACGGAATTTGTGGACCAATTTGCAATACAGTAATGCAATTGTTAAACTGCACTCAGCAGATATAAGTTATATGAGACAATCTAAGAATCATCAAGGAAGAAGACATTTAGAGCAAGGGTATAATTGTGAGAATGAATTTTAATAAAAGGGGAAAATCTGTCAACCTAAAAATAACATAAACCTAACCCTTCAATGGAAAAAAAAATGATGGAAGGGTTTCACAGTTGACGGTTTGGAATAATACATATGAACGTAAATTGAGAACAGTCAGGAAATTCATCTAGAAAACCAACAAACCCTAAGTAGAAATATGATACAAAGTTATCAAGGGAGAAATTGAACAGAATCTCTTACTTTCCCATAAAATAAGGGTAAATAATAACAAATAAATTATTTGCAATTACAAAGATAAAACCAATCGAAACAAGAATCACATAGAAATTAAAGGTAAATAATGGATGTGTTTCACAGTTGACGATTCGAAACAATACATATGCACATAAATTGAGAACAAGCAGGAAATTCACCTAGACAACCAACAAACCCTAAGTATTTCACGACACGGGCTGCTAGAAATGTGATACGAATTTGTCGAGGGAGAAATTGAACACAAATCTGTTACTTCCCCTTAAAAATAAGGGTAAATACTAGCAAATAAACTATTTGCAATTAACAAGAGAAAACCGAATAAAAGATCACTTCGAAATTAAAGGTCTAATTGCGACGACCAGGAGATATTTCTATCTGAAATCCGAAAACCCTAAGGAAGAGATCGGGAAAGAGAGAGAGAGACCCACAAACATGAACGCGTATAGAGAGAGACTAACCAGAGGGCGCAAAAAGGGCGGAGAACGGAGCGCGGCGGCTGGCGAGGGAGAAAGAAAATCTATTTCTTTTAGGTTTTTAGAAATGGCAAGAATTCTATCAAGGGAGTGCTCAGTGCTATATTCGAGAGTTTTTTATCTATAGAGATTGTTAAAATGAAAGTGCGAAAATAGAAAGAGTACTATAATTACACTTGAGAGTAGGTCCGATGGGCATCGGACCTACTTTGGTTTGGTTTGATGGTTTAATCACCGTCGATTTGCTTTAAGATTCGTGCGGAATGCTTTAAATTTCGTGCGTGTCTGTTTCAATTTTCGTGGACACATTTCTTAAATTAGATCGGATGGTCATCATGCTTGTTGAACCTACTTTTAGTCCGATGGGTATCGGATATTTTTAATTACCGACATTTTAAGAAATATCGGATATTTTTAATTTTTCTATTTCACAGAGACTTTTTGTGCCTTAAAAAAGCAGCTCATTATTGAATCAGACGATCCAAAGGCCACAGAAGACCTCGCTGCCATCCCATCTCTTGTTTTCTTCTTTTCCTTCGCCACCGATTTAAAAACACCTTCTATTTTCATGGTTTTCTCTCTGAAAAACATAAAATTCACTATTTTTTAACCAAATTTAAATGTATTTGTTGGAATAACCTTCACATATAGAGTATCGAATCTGTTTTTTCGGTGAGATATGATATTTTTTTTTAATCCGAATAGAAAGAAGAAAGAAAGAGAAATGGCAGTGGATCTTCTGTGGCATTGTATCAGATTTATTAAGTCCGATTCAATAATGAGTTGATTTTTTATGGCACAAAAAGTCTCTATTTTATGTAAAGAAAAACAGTTAATGAATCGGAACCGTTGAGTCCAATCCAGAAAAATTGATATTTTTAAAATTGTTGCAATCATAGTACTTTCTATTTCTATATCTTTTATTTTATTAATTTTTATGAATAAAAAATTCTCGCTATATCTAGCATATAAAGATTTTCTTTTAAATATGTCGAGTTTGCCTTTCATTAAAATAAAAGATTTTCTTTATATGCTAGATATAGCGAGAATTTTTTATTCATAAAAATTAATAAAATAAAAGATATAGAAATAGAAAGTACTATGATTGCAACAATTTTAAAAATATCAATTCATTTAACATATCACAAAAAATTATATTTGTCTCACAATTTCAATACTTCTAATTTCTTTTTACAATGACACATAACATGTCTAGTTACATTAATTGAAACTTCATGATTGTGCAAGTAGTCATTCATAATTCACAATCTTGTTGTTTTCCCTTCCGAAATTTTTATTGTTACCACGGTAAAAAATCGAAATTAATTCGTTACCACCCCGCTGACTCTTTATTCAAAACCACCACCCCCGCAAACCCAGTTCGCGCACCAAAATAGCTGGTGCGCGGACTGGGTTCGCGGAAGAAAAAGAAGTTCGGGAGAAAAAGAAGCTGCAATTTGCAACCACTTTTACTAGTTAACTGTGCCAATGTGTACGTACTGCTTGAGAAATACGACGTGGCGCTTCCCAATGTCAACAAATAATTTATTTATTCTATAATTAAATGCCACTGGGCAAGAGGAGACGCAGAAAACCATCTATATATCCAATTAATTATTAAGTTGCTTCTTTCGAGATTTTGCATTTGGAAATTGAATCTTTCTAAGTTTCCGTCATTAGTCTACGACGGCAGTATCACGCTCCGCAAACCCAGTCCGCGCATCAAGCTGGTGCGCCAACTCAGTCTGCGCACCAGTCATTTTGGTGCGCGAACTGGGTTCGCGGGGGTGGTGGTTTTGAATAAAGGGTCAGCGGAGTGGTAACGAATTAATTCCGATTTTTTGCCGTGGTAACAATAAAAATTTCGGTTTTCCCTTAATCTTGAATGAATAATCTGTTAAACGGCCTGTGGTTATTCTTTTTCTTTGTTCTATCGAAACAATGTGTGGGTCTCAATAACAACAACTCCTATCACACCCCAAAACTACATATTTTCTCGAGCCACAAATTGATAAACCATAATCTCTATCTGAGAAAAAATGGGTGTTCTCCTGATCAACTCATTAGAAGTCTCGACGGTTAACCTAATTAACTCAAGCTTTTCATTTTCTTGGTCATCATTATTGATCGGCTCGTTAAGATTCATCTGTCAACAAAGTACAAAGTGCTTTAGAGTTTTATATAAATTGTGGTTTTTAAGTACAAAAACAATGTAAAATATCATAAAGCTTGCACATGAAAATGAGCGATCATAGTATATTTCAGGTTAAATTTCACTGGAGGTCACTAAACTTTGTCATTTGTCACGAATTAGTTACTCAAGTTTGATTTGTCTCTTTTTAGTCACTCAACTTTGTCATTTGTCTCAATCAAGTTACTCTGTACTTTTTCATCCAAAAACGGAATATTCCCATTCCGTCCAAAATATTAACGAAATATACTTATTTCGTCCAAAATACTAACATAATAAGCATATTCCGTCCAAAGTACTAACAGAATGAGCATATTCCGTCCAAAATATTAACAGAATGAACATATTTTGTTAGCATTTTGGACGGAAAAGTATAGAGTGACTTGATTGGGACAAATGACAAAGTTGAGTGACTAAAAAGGAACAAATAAAACTTGAGTGATCAATTCGTGACAAATGACAAAGTTTAGTGACCTCCAATGAAATTTACCCTATATTTCATTAGAAAAGTTCATTTGTTACTACTATAGTATTATAGTATGAGATGGAATTTTTTTTTATATTTACTAATTCTAACTGAACCACATATAATTGATAATAAGTAATAATTTTTATGGTTTAAGAAAATCACGGGACACCTTTAAGCTTATCCAACCGGAATTTATTTTAGAAGTCACACTTCAAGTAAAACAAACTAATAAAAAGCACCCAATACCAATAACCAAGGCCGACATGAACCATGGCTTCTCATTCATAATTTTAGAAAGCATACTCACAAATTCCTGACAAATCATCTCTTAGTTTTTTATTTCAAGCAATTTATCAAACACCGCGGAAATAGAAAATCTTGATGGGGTTAAAATTTAAAATGCAATATGTAGTTGATAGGAATTAAACTCAAGTTCTCTACAAGTCTACAACTATATTTTATGAAGGAGATGGATTATATAGTGCTCTGTTTGATCCGGGGTACAGTAACAGGTCTAACTCCACTTGAAATTAAACCCGTTATGAAAAATAAAAAAATTGCAGTTAGTTTTTGTTTGGGTGCGCCAGGCCCGTGCAATAGTGCAGCGCATGGGCGACGCGTAAGAGCCCCAGTAGCAAGCTACTGTGGTGGGCCCTTCCCCACAAAAAATAAATTTAATATCATTGTGAGCGCATGGCCCACATATTAGATATTAAACTGATAAGAACAGATACTACACTTGATCTTAGCCAAAAGGCCGAGAAAGGTATGAGTTGGAATGAAACCGGGCGTTCTCTTTAATAAGCGGTCTGAGGAGCTTGTGCGGTTTACACTTAAATTGTGGGACTAATCAGGCGCTACAGTATTGCGTCTTCACAAAGGAAACGACCGGTTTAATAGCTAGTAATGGACCGGGCTTATCCTGATCTAACTGACTGGACTCAAATATGGACATACTTTGAAACGATTGATAAATATATATATAAATTTCTAAAGTAGATTTTTCATTACATTTATTTGGTATATGTATTTGAAGGCTACATGCTGACGGTGTACAAACGGTGTACAAACACTATTTCAGTATGAGGTATTTGTCTATCCACATCTGAAAAAAAAATTATATATATATATTTTTTGTTATGTTTATTTTTCCAGAAAGAAATACAAATATGTATACTTGTGTTTGAAATAATTATACAATTATGTTCTATTATGAAATTTTGTCCCATTCTTTCTGTTTTTCTTGCTTCGCCCTTGTGTACAAATGAGAACTGGAATGTACTGTATGAACCCGGACACCATGACATCATCTCCATCTAAAGAATTTTCTTTGATATTTGAATTATTTCCATTTACATTATTTTGGATAATTTTATTTTACGAGAACAATTCCGAGCTTTAAATGGAGCTCTTCATCCCCAGCTTGAGCACTTGAGAGTAGGTCTGATGGGCATCGGGCATCGGGCATCGGACCTACTTTGGTTCGACGGGTTTAATCACCATCGATTTGCTTTAAGACGTGCAAAATACTTTACAATTCGTACATGTCTGTTTCAATTTCGTGCGCACAAATTTTAAATTAGATCGGACGGTCATCATGCTTGTTGAACCTAAATATAGGTCCGATGGGCATCGGACCTACTCCGTTCTCCAGCTAGAGAGATTGCACAAATCCCACAATAAAATTTCACATCAATTAACACACTTCACTTCTGCGCAGGGCGGAGCTTAAGGTAATGCTGAGATTGCTTAGCCATTTTCATGATCTTAAAACTTTTCATTATGTGTATAGAATATTAATTGAAATTTCGTTATTTTTTAAGTTTTTATATAGTTTGTCTATTTATAAATGTTAAATATGTACCTAGTTGTTATAATTATAGCTTTTAGTTGTGAATACTTTAATTCAAATTCCAATGATCACAAATTATGCATTTGCATATTATATATTTTACGTTTCAGCTTTTCAATCTAAATTTTCTAGTTCTGCTCATGCATCTGCGTTCGTGCGCATGATGGGATATCCGAGTTGTTTGATCATCGCAATGTTAATCACCATGCTCATTGGTTCTTCACATTTTTCTTTACTCGAAGCTTATGTCAATGAAAATAGACATTTGGATGTGTGGAACATGGACGGTGAATTCCAGATGGATTCAAATGTACATCAGATGTTGCTCCAACCAGACAAATTAGATGTAAGCTATGGCGCCATGAGAAATCCGAACAGACCGGTATGCCCCAATCGCTGTCAAGAATCGGAACAGCCGTACACTGGCCAGCCGTGCTCGAAAGTTTATAGATGTAGCAATGGATAATTAATAATGTCCTAATACATCTCTATGTAGGATGTAGATTTTTTTTTCTTATTGTTTTTCCAAATTCTTGCGCGTTTAATTTCTTTGGAACTGATTATATATTTAATTTAGAAGTTTTGCAAGGCAATATGAAAGTCGTATGTCCTTTTGTAACTCCCTTTATAAAATTCTCTTATTTCTCTCAAATTTGTTCATGTAAAGAGAGAAAAAAACAAACTTATAAAAAAAAAGTTGCTGGTCACATGAACCTGAAATTTTTATTAATACCATTCTAAAAAAACTACAAATTTGACATAATTTCAAATTTACCAGGGCCAAAACTATATATAGGGGCCGCTGGTATCCAAATTTCATTAGTTCAGACTCATAAGTTTTGATTTATAGTTTGTTAGGTGTTTTGTCAGATATTATGACTTATTTATTTTTATCGGACATTAGATGTTTTTGTTTTATTTGGACAGACTTTGGTTATTTATTTTGTTGCTTTGTTATTTATTTATTTTGTTGATTATATCATTATTTCTTCGTATACAAATGACATTTCAAATGAACGTATTGTACAAATAAACGACAGACTCAGGAATTTGATCGACAAACAAACGATATTTTAAAAATAAACGACATATCCAATAAACAATATTTAAAACAAAATAACAATTAAACATAATAACTAAACTATATAAAAAAACAAATAAACAAATAAAAGGGAGGGCCACAATGACGAATGGCGGCCCTAAGAATGGGGCTGCAACAACAAATGGCGGCACTAAAAAATAAAGCCGTCAATTGTCGTTGCAGCTCTGGTACTTTTTGAATTCTCTAAAATTAGTGGGGTTTTTTTTTTAAATTGTATTAATAAAAATTTCAGCACATGAACGCCTTAACCCTTTCTAGTTTCCTCAACTACCGCACTTCGAAACTCTCTTTATAAAAACTTCTTCTCTCTCAAATTCATTCATGTTAAGATAGGAAAAAAACACATTAAAAAACAAATAAAATAGGAAATATAAGTAAAATAAGACAAAACAGAGAAAGAAAAATAGAAAAAAAAATTGTAATTCGTCCGATTGAAAATCGAAAAGTATTATAGGCTTATAGCAACTGAGTCTAAGTTTTCCGAGAACACAGTACTTAGGCAATGAGTTCTTTAAAAACAAATTAATATAATAAAGCTGTTAGAGAAGCTCGAACCGTCGATCTAATTTGTATAGACAATCAAAGTGAGAGAATAGAGAGACGAATAGACTAATGTTTTGATTTAATTATGTTAAAATATGTGATTTTTTTTACGATGCGTAATTATGCAACGTGATTAAAAATAGTAAAAGACAATTATATTACACGAATGTCATGTCACATGTCACGATTACATGTGACTTGACTGGTCACGTTTATTTATTTATTTTTCCAGATTTTAAGTTACTTCGAAAAAAAATGTTAAAAAAAAAATTATAAAAAAAATTAAAATAAAAAACAATATTTTCTGATGTGATATGACCAGGTCAGTTTACATGATATATCATTTTCGATCGATGGGAGGCACGTCAAGTGACACGCGAGCCACATAACGTGACGCAACGTACCCATAATGTATTGTGACGAAACTGATAATAATGTGATTAATTTCTTTCACTACTCTTGTTGCACAAGAAGAGAATGTATTTTATCCCCTTTGATATATGGTTTTACTCAAAGAAATTCCATTTTTTTTTCTTTTACTCTTTATTTTTTTAATATTTCTATCTATTTTGAGATATTTAAGTAGATAATTTATTTTTTATAACTGTTTAAATTTTGTGATGCAAAAAAAAATTGAGGAATTTTTTTTAGGTGTTTGTTACATATCCTTATTATTATATTGAAGAACTGTTCTATTTAAGACATCTTATTCGACAATTATCTTCTTATTACACTTACCTTAATTTCAAATTTTATGCTTTTTTCTTTTGAAAACCTTCGCAGAGGCTGCAAAGTCGTGAGGAGAAATCAAATTCTTGATTTTTGAATGAGAGAATCGAACTCTTGACCTTGGGTAACCAATAGTTTCATAATTTTTTTTCCTAGCCAATTGTGCTACCTTATTTTTCTCAAAATTTGAATCATTTCTCGATTTGTGCGTGTCATCCTTGCACAAGCATCATGCTAATTTTCTCTGTATCATTCCAATTTTATCGGATGTCTCCGGAGAGACTCCAAATCTTATTTTCAGAATACAAATATTTGGTTAGTATGAGTTTCATGGGGGAAAGTAGAATTAAGTTGAGATGGTTCTAAATTTTATCTTTAGATCCCTCAAAATACAACAGCAAATGAAACCAGCATGGGGCATAGTGACATAATTCGCGTATAATTCGTTTTTTCGACGTTACTGAACCGAACTCCGAATAAAATGCAGAAAAACATATAATACATTTTATTCGTGAATAAAACGCGAGTTGACGAATTATTCGCGATAAAAACGCGAAAAAAACGCAATTTTTAAAATTTTTTTTTTTAACTGTTTTTTTGGGGTTTTTTTTTTAACTTCCCTGTTGTACCGAATCATTTCTAAATTATATTCAAATTACCCGAATCACGAAATTTTTAATCTCGCCGAACCGAATCCGAACTATTGATTTGTCACACTGGCATGGGATGCTTTAATCCAGACCCAACACTATGCATATAAAGGAAAAGTTGGATCATTACAGGGTTTTGTGTAAAAAACTTGTAGCAAGTTCAGTTGATCCATTATGTACCTTTAAATGGATCATTACACAGAAGTATGAATAGTTTATCGCTACGAAAGATCTCAGAGAAACCAGCCGAAATTTAAAAAAGTTCGAGATAACTCGCAGATTAGAAAAAGTGAGGAAAGGGAGTCGCCGTGATGGATGGACCCTCTCCTAAGAAAAATATATTAAAATCGTGTGAGCACATGGGCCATATCCCATGTGGCCCATATATCGGATATTAATGGGGCCTTTTCTCCAGTTAAACAGTGCCAACTTGTCTGTGAACCGTCCGATTTGAGATGGACGGTTGATGATTGCTCTCGCTGACGATGATATTCCCGCTTGTCCATTTGGCTTCTTTTCTGCCACCTGTACTTCCTCCCTTTTCCTTCACTTGCCACGTCTCTCTCCCTCGCTACGTGTTTGTCGCAGTCATATTCTGTTGGAGACACATCGCCTACCATTTCTCCTCTTCCCTCTTTCTTGCCATCTCTTTTCCATCTAATTTCTATGCGATTTCAAGACGACGAAGTTTTCGCGTAAGAAATAGAAAATCAAAGGCGTAATTTCTGGTGCGATTGGGGGATGCAACCTCGACCACACAAGGCCAGACCTTTCGCTGATATTGAGGTACGTTCTTAGTTTTGAAGTATTTTTTCCTTTCCCATTAATTTAACAAACAAGCATCAATTTTATGTAGAAATGGAAAGAATTTGTTGATGCAAATATATTACTGTAAGTATTCCCCAGGATATGTTTCCAATTTTTTTTTGTTAGTCATATCTTCTTAGTTTTCCATTTATTTCTGGTGTTTCAGATTGACTGTTTGGACTTTGAAAATGAACAATATTGAATTTTTTTTTGTTAGCAATATATCATTCTAATCCTTGCTATGAATTTTATTTCTACCTAATGAACACTCTCAGATACTCCGAAAGAGAGACACAGCCTTGATATCATGATATTTCAATTTTCTACTAGTAAATATGTAAACCAGTGTATTTAGGAGGATATGTGCATAATTTGCAAGTTTTCTAAGAAGACCGGCATTCGTAAAATTCTATCTATAAATCTACAAATTCTTAGTTTGAGATTATACAAATTACGTAATTTGTACCTTTCATGGTCGGTACCATCATTTGCACAATAAAATTGGTAGAATAACTACAGAAATAACTTTTCTCTATAACAATTTGTGCAAATAGTTATAGGCCATTTCCATTTTGGTCTAGACATTGCTTTTAATTTTCTTGACAGTGAAAACAGCAAAGACCAGTATAATAGAAACAAAAATTGCTTAAGGGGCAAAATAAATAACAACACTACATTAGGACAGATAAATTATGCATTTGCAGAATATATATATATTATCAATTCTCATTACAATTTAAGTGAAAAAAATGAACAATCATATATAATAGAAAACAAACTCGCGTAGCAACTCATTATTCCAACAAACATCGTTGAAGATTTTTTCTTCATTTTATTGTGATGATCAACTCAACAATTCCAAATATAGTTTTAACTTTTTAGGAACATGCTGAACCAAACTGCAGATTTCTTCGGATATCTTGTGAGATTGTTGTTGTAATCGACGAAATAAAGACCAAACCGGTTGGTATAGCCGCTTGCCCATTCAAAGTTATCCATGAAAGACCATGCAAAATAGCCTCTCACATCCGCACCATGTCTGTTCATAATTAATACAAAATATAGATATATATATTAGAGGAACTGTAACTAATTCTTTTTACAAGGCTAAATATTAACCTCTCTGAATTAACTGGTGAAATATTTCTTATTTTTACAAAATGTGTATCTTTTCCCGGGGCCAGTGCAAACCAAAATGCAGATCTTGTGGTGGTATTAATTTCTGTTATTCTATGGAATTTTGACTTGCTAACATGAATTTCGTACAAAAACCGATATATTAACCAGTTTTCCAATGCGAATAAATTTAATAAAAATAAGAGTGAGGCTATGTTACTATGCATAGCGTGGGTTGGCCCGTACTACAAACTAATATCTTGATTTTCAAAGTCCTAACAGTCAATCTGAACCATTCAACATGATCTCCATATGAAAATGTACTTACACTCTAATATTTACATTTTTTAGAACTTTTTTACCATTTTCTTATATAGATAAAAAATCACTACTTTCTATAATTTTTTAGATCAAGTGATTTTCTACCTATCTATGAAAACAATAAAAAAAATGTAAAAATCTGATCTACAAGTATATATTCACATATGATTCAGATTGACTGTTTGGACTTATGAAAATGAAAATATTGATCCATAGTACAGATCAATATACTTTAAACATAATATTATAGCCTCAATCTAAAAATAACTTGTTCTACACTTCCAAATACAATTCTTCTTTTTAAATATGTTTTTGGACCTCTTTTCTAACCGAAATTGAGTCCGACTCCGACCCAAACTGATTCACCCTTAGATTGGATAGGTCCTCTTCATTTTCAAATAAATTACACCCCTGAGAAATGTACCTAATTAAAAACAGATTGCTAAGTAATGATCACAAAAATGACGTACTTAATTGCACTACGCAATGCCAGGAGATGATTACGGTGATACGATAACCTGATTATATCATTCAAGGCTTCCTTCAGCGGTAAGCTGTTGTTAGCGAGCTCGTTCACACCTAGAAATAATGTATAATGGCAATGTAATATTCACTGTAAGGTAACTATTTAAAGGGCTGTAGTAAAAATCGACACTAGCAAAAGAAGATGAGAAAGAAAGGAACTGTGTTAATAGTACAAGGGAGAATTTCGTGTATATTCCTCAAGAACTCCAAAAGTACGTATTTTCCTCCTCTAAAATTCATAATATTATATTTGCCCTTCTAAATATCATATTGACCTGTTTCTGAGGGCAAATGTGTCATTTCTCTAATTTTCACTCTTACATAAGTATACCTAAATTTCACTATATATGTGTCAGAAGTAGAAAAATGGGTATTTTATAAATTTAAAATGAGTTTGAATAGAAAAGACAATAAAATGGATAAATTTGTGAGTTTTGGAAATTTAGAAGGGTAAATATGATATACGAATTTTAGAGGGGGGTATGTGTAATTTCAAAAGTTTTGAGGGGTCTACATGAAATTCTCCCGTATATCAAATTATCCGATTGCACGACGTACCATTTTCAGTGATGTAAATGACAGGATTCTGGTAGATGGCCTTGGTATAAAGCATTAAATCTTTTAACCCAGGGGGGTATATGTTAATAAAAGATGTCTTGAATGGCTGTATACAGAATAATGCTTTTAGTCAATATAAAAGGCAACACAATAGCTGGAAGATTTTCAAAATAATTAGTAAATTTTTTAGAAAATCACATACCTTCGGTAATGCAATACCATTGCGCTCACCTGGTAAAGAGTACAGAAAAGTAAAAGTGTGAAAGTCACTACAGTATATATTCCTGATTTCCTTTACATCCATCAAATAGGAAAAAGTTTATTCTAGTGACTGTAATTTGTGTAAACTACATGATGCCTTTCTTGTTTGCATTTTTCATAACAGAAAAGAACAATTTTACCGATAAATGACTAAATGAACACAAATTCAATTTCAGTTTCAATTTATGAGTTAAATACTTTTAAACTGGCCAAATGATCATAGTTACCACAAAAACTATATTTTATTATTTTACACCTTTTTCAGACATATTCCTCAGGTTTACTTCTCATTTTCAAGTAATTTTATCAATACATGAACACAAATTCAATTTAAAAGTTCCAATTTATGAGTTGAATACCTTTGAACTGGCCTAAAGATCATAAATGATAATGAGGCTTAAATACAGTAATAAGTACAAGAATTTTGTTAATTATAAGTATATTTGCATTCAGTTATTTTTATGACAAAAGGCACGTACCAGTAAGGTTAGCCATAGAATCAGTGTTGTAACTCTGGTGCAGTAAATTGCTGGCCGGATTGCTTATGGAATAATAGGTAGTATAATAGTTTATACCAACAAAATCATATGATCTTTTCAGAGACTCAGATTGTTCATTTGTAAATTTTGGTAGACGAATTCCCAGTGACTTTGTCATGCTTACTGGGTAATCTCCATATGTCAAAGGATTCATAAACCTGCATATCACAAATTATGAACTAATAATTATAACTATATATAGAAGTATATAGAAGTGAGACTATATATGCATAGCGCACTTTGGCCCATACTATGGATGTATATCTCTATTTTCAAGGTCCAAACTGTCAATCCGAACTATAGCAGGACTAAAAAATTATGAACTAATCATAAATTCATAATAATTATAGAAGGACTAGAACCGCGCTTTAATACTCAAAAATAACATCTGCTAGCCTAGGATGTACCGGGTCCTTTTAATAAAAAAAAAATATAACAGGACTACAAGATTGAAGAAATAGCCTCAGAGAAGAGATCATACCATCCATACATGAAATCCAAGCTACGCGTCGCAGCGATAGTATCTGCTTCGGATGAAGAGTGAGGAAGAAACCAATGTGTAGCAAGTGTTATCCCAATTTTGCCCTTCTGGGTTCCCTGGTAACAACAAATTAATCTAGTAATGACCTTCTGCTTTTTTACTAGAGTCATGTTTTTCTTTTTTCTTATTCCAGCTTTGTTGCAATTAATATAGGATATTTAACAGTTAAAAGAAGGCTAAATTATTGTTTGACTTATTATAATTTGGTATGGATAACAGTAATTGCAATGGCCCTTTGGAGGGTATTGGAGATGTTAGTTAGACTAGGGGTATTATTGTAAATAGGCACAGCTGTAGTTAGTTAGTGGCAGAGCTTGTAATTAAGATGATCATTAGACTAAGCTGTTGCTTATAAATAGTGGATTACTTCTTTGTAACAGAACTATCAAGACAATCAATAAAGATTACATTTCTCTCTATTCTCTCTTCTGTTTCATGGTATCAAACTCTAATCCCTCTCAAAATTCTACTATCTCTAACTCTAATGGCACTCAAGAACATCAACTTGTGATGCTTAATCTTCCTATCTCTACAAAGCTTGATCGAAACAGCTATCTCTCGTGGCAGTCACAGATCATTCCCCTTCTTCATGCTTACGGCCTATACCGATTTCTTGATTCTCACACCCCTTCCCCGACCATTACTGGTACGACTGGTGCAGCACAAATCAATCCCGACTATCTCCCCTGGTACAAGTAGGATCAGATGCTGTTAGGCTGGCTCCGATCGTCGCTGACACGAGAAATTCTTGCTCAAGTTGTTTCCGCCAAGACCTCTGCTGAGTTATGGGAAATTCTCCGCCAATCTTTCTCTGCCACATCCCGCGCTAGGTTGTCCGAGCTCCGCCGTTTGCTCCATAACACAGCCAAGGGCGGTTCAACCTGCCTGGAGTACATCACTCTGCTTCGCTCAGTTGCCGATGAGCTGGCGTTTATCGGTGAACCCCTCACTGACGACAACCTCCAGATGCATATCCTTCAAGGACTTGGTGCTGAGTTTGATTCTCTAGTGGTGGCGGTTCAAACGGCGCCGCCGCGATCTATAGCTGATCTCACAGCTCTCATCTATAGCCATGAGGCTCTTCTCCTCTCTCGTCAGAGCACTGGAGCGTCTCTCCCTTCCGCTGACAACCCTGTCGCCTTTGTATAACTCAAAATCGGGTTCGGGTTCAAGAACTGGAAGATCCAATAGAGGAGGCGGTTCCTACCAGCAGCGCTCCTCTTACTCTCAACAGCGCCCTCCTTACCCCCAGCAGCGCACTTCCAATCCGGGTCTACTTCCTAGGCCCAATCTTCCTGGCCCACGCCCCTCCTTTACTCCAAGGCCTCCTGGCCCAAATCCAGACAGAGACATTATTTGTCAAATCTGCTACAAGAAAGGGCACCAAGCTCGGAGCTGCTGGTACCGATCTGATCTGGTTAATTACCCTGAACCTTCTCCATCTCAATTTCATGCTCACTTGGCTCAACCTACCTCTTTCCAAGCCAATAGTGCTCAAACTACCAATCTTGCTTCGAGTCCCGAATGGTTCCTTGACTCGGGTGCGACTCACCATGTGACGAACGACTTGAACAATCTCTCCTCCTTTTTGCCATATGACGGGATTGACCAACTACACATTGGTAGTGGTGAGGGTATGGCTATTAGTCACATTGGTTCCTCTATTTTTCATGTTTCGAATTATACAATCTCATTGAATGATGTCTTATTTGTTCCCTCTTTTACTAAAAATCTTGTAAGTTTATCCAAACTCTTACAAGATAATTCCATTCTTATTGACTTCTTCTCTAATCTTTGTGTCATTAAGGACCGCCACACTATGAAGCCTCTTCTTCACGCCAAGGTTGAAAATGGTCTCTACCCTCTTCCTTTTCACATTAAACCTCAAGCCTTCTTTGGTGCACGAGTTTCCATCGACTTGTGGCATGCTCGCCTTGACCATCCCTCTTCAATAACTACTCAAAAAAATTTGCATTCCCATGCTTTACCTTGTATTAGCAATAAGATGTCTTTATGTCATGATTGCCTTATGGAAAAAGCACATCGTTTACCATTTCTACCTAGTTCTTCTTCTTTATTTACTCTTGAGATTGTATATTTGAATGTATGGGGACCCTCACCATTGAAATCAAATAACGGTTTTCGTTACTATATTGTGTTATACATGGATTTATTTTTTGCACTCTAAGGATGAGGTTTTGCAAGTGTTTTCCTCTTTCAAGAGTCAAGTGGAAAATTTGCTTCAACACGATTAAAATTCTCCGCACGGATGGCGGTACGGAGTACAAGCCAATTTCTCGTTCTTTCCCCTCTCTCATTCACCAAACTTCTTGCCCTTACACCCCACAACAAAACGGGGTGTCGGAACGAAAACATCGACATATTGTGGAGCTCGCCCTTGCTAATATGGTGCATGCTAATATTCCCGAACGATTTTGGGACGATATTTTTGCAAGTGTTGTCTATTTAATTAATAGGCAACCCTCCACAAGTGATTCTTCTTCTCCTTTATTTAAGCTATTTCATAAACAACCCGACTTCTCTTTCTTACGGGTTTTTGGGGTGCTTGTGTTTTCCCTACACACGACCTTACAATGATCACAAACTTCAACCTAGATCTCGACCATGTATTTTTATTGGTTATCCAAGTGCTCAAAAGGGATATAAATGCTTGCATATTGACTCTAACAAAATTTTCGTGTCTAGACATGCTATTTTTTGATGAAACTCAGTTTCCCTTCAAGAATTCCAGATCTGGAGCTGATTTGGCTAATAATTCTCTGCCTCAGCCAACACAGTGGCTTCCTCTGTTAGGCACAGCTGATGGTGCTGGTGGCATGCCTCACACTTGCCTCATTCAACCGGCCTCACTGGATCCCAATCAGGGTTTGGCGGACTCTACTCTCATTAGCTCTCTCAAATTTTCGGATCCTTCAGTCTCTGGAGCGGATCAGCTCGCCCCACCACTACTCTCTTCTCCTGTTGCGGATTCGTCGCCCATTGTAGCGGATCACACCTCCCCACCGCAACCCCTCTCTCCTGGTGCGGGTCCTGCCCTGATTGCAGCGGATCAAACCTCCTCACCGCTACCCCTCTCTCCTGGTGCGGATCCAGCACCCATTGCAGCGGATCCTGCTGCCCCTCTCAGTAGATGCCCCCCTGTTTCGGATACTCCTGCTTCTGCAGCGGATCCCAAACCCATTCAAATCTATTCCAGACGCGCGAAGTCTTCTTCTCACAGAGAGCACCCAGTTTCTGTCAATACACCCGAAATTCTTCCAATTTCTTCCTCTCAGCCTGGTTTAACAACTTCTAATCACCCTATGATCACTAGGAGCCGCAAAGCTCATCCTCCATCTGATCGGGTTGCTTTAATTTCCGAAACCTATCTCACTACCGAGCCTAAGTCTTACAATCAAGCCAAATCGCATTCTCATTGGGTCGAGGCCATGACCAAAGAACACGATGCTCTTCTCGCTAATCACACCTGGGATTTAGTTGCCCCTTCTCCTAATCAAAATGTGATCGGTTGTAAGTGGGTTTACAAAATAAAAAGACGTGCCGATGGCTCTCTCGAACGGTACAAAGCCCGACTTGTTGCTAAAGGCTTCCTACAAGAAGAAGGTATTGACTATTTTGAAACCTACAGTCCCGTTGTGCGCCCTACCACCATTCGACTCGTTCTTACCATTGCTCTCACACGTGGTTGGCCTCTTCGACAACTTGATGTTCAAAATGCATTTCTACACGGCAATCTTCAAGAAACGGTCTTTATGCAACAACCTCCCAGGTTTGTCGATGCCTCTAAGCCTCATCACGTATGCCGCCTTTCCAAAGCCATCTATGGCTTGAAACAAAGCCCTCGAGCATGGTTCAATGCCCTAAGCAATGCTCTTCTCACCTAAGGTTTCAAGGCTTCTCGATACGACCCCTCTCTCTTTATTTTTTCTTCCAAAGGCATTACCCTCATAATTCTTGTTTATGTTGACGATATAATCGTCACGGGCTCCAGCTTGGATGTGATTCACTCTCTCATTCACACTCTTCAAAAGCGATTTCCCATCAAAGACCTTGGCCGATTAAATTTCTTCCTTGGCATTGAAGTTAATCCGGTTTCTAAAGGGTTGCATCTTTCTCAAACTAAGTACCTCAAAGAAGTTCTAAGCCGAGCTAACATGCTTCACTCAAATCCTTTGCCTTCTCCCATGGTACCCAACCTCTCTCTTTCTAAGTTTGATGGTGATCCATTTGATGATCTTCACCTCTATCGCTCCATTGTTGGCGCTCTCCAATACGCCACGCTCACCCGACCCGACATTGTCTTTGCGGTCAACAAGGTGTCGCAATTCATGCAATCCCCTACTTCCACTCATTGGGCAGCCGTCAAGCGTATTCTTCGCTTTCTAAATGGCACCTTGTCTCATGGGATTACTCTCCAACCGGCCTCCTCTCTTTCTCTCCATGCCTATTGTGACGCGGATTGGGCCGATTCCATTGACGATCGCAAGTCCACTTCTGGTTTTTGCGTCTACTTGGGTGCTAATATCATTTCTTGGGGGTCAAAGAAACAACCCACAGTGGCTCGATCGAGTACCGAGGCGGAGTACAAATCCCTAGCCACTACTAGTGCCGAACTAGCTTGGCTTCGATTTTTATTGGCCGAATTGCATGTGCACCTACCCTCTCCTCCAACACTATGGTGTGACAACATAGGGGCTACCTTTTTGGCTTCTAATCCTATGGTGCATGCTCGAACCAAGCACGTTGAAATCGATTACCACTTTGTACGTGAACGGGTGGTGAACAAATCTCTACACATTCGGTTCATTTCTTCCAAGGATCAAATAGCGGATGTCTTCACAAAGCCTCTAGCTTCTCCTCGTTTCAGCCACTTAGCTTCCAAGCTTACCCTTTGTTCCCTCGGTTCAGCTTGCGGGGGGAGTATTGGAGATGTTAGTTAGACTAGGGGTATTATTGTAAATAGGCACAGCTGTAGTTAGTTAGTGGCAGAGCTTGTAATTAAGATGATCATTAGACTAAGCTGTTGCTTATAAATAGTGGATTACTTCTTTGTAACAGAACTATCAAGACAATCAATAAAGATTACATTTCTCTCTATTCTCTCTTCTGTTTCAGAGGGTTTAATTTTCTTTTTCTTAATTCCAGCTTAGTTATAGGATACTTAACAGTTAAAAGTAGGCTAAAATATTATTGTTTGACTTAATATAATTTGGTTTGATAAGAGCAATTGTAACAGCCTTTAGGAATAATAATTAATTTAAGTGAATTATTGTTTGACTTATTATTGTAATTTGGTTTGATAAGAGCAATTGCAACGGCCTTTAGGAAAACATTTAATATAAGTGAATTATTGTTTGACTTATTATAATTTGGTATTGATAAGTGATAACAGCAATTGCAACGGCCTTTAAGAAAATTTAATATTAATTATTAAGTGAACTAATTTGGTATGGATAACAGTAATTAATATTAATAGCAATTGCACGTACCAGCAATTGCAACGGCCGCATTATCTATAAAAGTACTTCATGTTTGACAAAGTAAGATAAATTTCAACACCTAATTAATACACAATATCAAACTTTAAAACCCCATCATACGTGAAAATATTCAACAAAATGTTGTTTTACTTACTTGATATTGTTCCTTGTAGAGCTTGACAGCGGCACTATGAGCGAGCAATATATTGTGACCGCAAATGTAGGGCTCAGTTCCGGAGTTGCCAGCGGTGCAATTGCCGGCTTCCCCGGGGGAGCATCGTCCCGGTGCCAATGTGCCACTTGCATAACCAAATGAGCAAAATATAACGGGCTCGTTGAATGTTATCCAGTGCTTCACCCTGTCACCAAATTCCTTGAAGCAAATATCGATGTAGTCGACATAGTCTTTTCTGCAATGGATCCTTATCATTAGATGAGCAATAGATGTTTCTCTTTATATGCAACAAATTAGAAGGTGCTGCCTATTTGGATTTGTGGGTTGGCGACTTACTGTCATACAATTTGGATGTTTGAGGAGCTGTTTGTGAAAAAAAAAATATGGAGGAATAATTGTCACAATGAAAAGCTTCTTTTTATAAAAAAATAAAATAAAAATAGAATAATTAAAATCATACAGAAAAATTTATTTTATATTTAAATGAAAAAATATCCAAACAGATATACAAGAATAATTTATATTTTTCTTTGGGTATATTTGGTTGTTGATGTCGTTGTAGTGTGTTGGAAAGAATATTTAGATGTTATCATGTTAACACCACACGTATATGTTTCCAACTTTAAAATATGCAACTTATTGTTTTCATAATTATTTTTGTTTTGAAATTCACAGGTTCATAGTTAAGTGGCAAATGGACTTAATTTATTATAAGCCTACTTTGAAATTAACTTGTATTTTACATTTGTAAAGTCCTGATCCCCACCTGAGTCCACATCAGTGGGGTATATATATGATGTGTCATTATGCATAGAAATCGTCACATCAAAATCAAATGATTTTGATTAAGACTTCATTAATTTTCTTGATAGAAACAGGCATGATTTTACACCTTATATATACTTGTCAGCACTTGCATAGCTGTGGATCTGGACAGATATAACTAGATGAACAGATAGCATGTCAAATTTTTGTAGATTATTGGAGAGAGAAACTCATTTAGTAGCTAGCGTTGCTTTCAATTTGATTTGTTGTGCATGGTCCTTGCTAGGAATCATATTACATTCTAATTCTGATTTTTCTGTTTCTTTTTTAATTCCCTTTCCAGTCTCCAGGTCCAGGGGCTATCTGCTAACCATTTTAATTCCAAATTTGGCAATGATCGACCTTGTTTTATCCATCATTTAATAACACTAGACATTAATTTTGGGGGAGAAGGACAATTAAGGAGTTGGCTATTTTGTAGAACCAACAGAAGAGGAAAAAGGATCAGAGAAAGAAGAAAAAATAAGCGTGCCAGAGCTATTCATGATATCACCTGTCATCTCACGTGCTCGGTGAAGACTAAAGAATAAAAAAGAAAGAAAGAAAGAAAGAAATGAATATGCCAAATTAATTATAACACAGACTCACATGACAAGTGGGCTCAAGAAACCCAAATATTTATCTTCAATTGCTTGCGGTACATCCCAATGAAATACTGTCACAAATGGCTGCATTCCTACATTAATTAATTTCCCACAATTTCACAATTTATAATTAGGCAATAGTTGTTGGATCGGAACATTAATTTATGCATTATTAATACTAAAAAAAAAGAGAAATTCAAATTCTTTAAGAAATTATTAATATGGTGCGTGCATGCTTCAAATTAAGTTGCTTTTCTCAATTTTGGAGATTATTAGTAAAATTCGACCTATAAATATTGTAATCCAATATATTAAAATCAATAGTATAGTATAGGCGAGAAAAATGAAATGTTAATTCTAAGTAAAAGTGATCATCTAATTTCATCACCGTTGGATAATATTTCATTGATGAGATTATTGTAGAAGTTGATGCCTTCTTTGTTTATCCCACCACATAGGCTCCCATCTGCAAATTATTAGTTGCATCATATATAGTTAAATATCTATCTATATATATTTAATCAAATTGAAATTATATTAACATCATACCTATATTATATTATTAAACAAATTATTGCGGTTGTAAAAAAAAATGATAGTCAACATCTACATTCCCATATTTAAAATGCTAATAAATTAATTACTTGGTAGAATCCTTGGCCAAGATATGGAAAACCTAAATGCATCCATGCCCATCTTCTTCATATTTTTTATATCCTCCTGTCAATATCAAATTAATTTTAATATCATAATTCAAGAATCATAAAATTGTCTTAGAAAGGTCATTTTCCAAAACTATCAAATTAAAATGGAAAAAAGACAAGGATACTAATGAAAAAAATGATAATGTTGTACCTTATAACGATGGTAGAAGTCGTCAGCTACATCACCATTGCTTCCATCTGCTATCTTATCTACATAAATCACAATTATAGATTAATTTTTGAAAACCCATTTTACCATACCTTTCACCTATAGTGATGAAAACCTATTTTACCATACCATACCTTCCATACCTTTCACCTCTTTCACAGTGCTTCCATCACGCCACAGAATGGTACGGTTCCATCACGGCACAACACGTGTGCCAATTATATGTCGTAACTCATATGTTTCATACCGTGATCATTCGCGTGCCGTGGTAATCTTTTGTAAAAATAACACATCACGACACACAAAACAAGCTAGCTGATACAACACGAAATGGCATGTGAACAATATGAAACGGCACATCATGACACGTGGTCACGTCACGTGACTATGGACACAGAAATGCACATGCATGACACATTACGTGGTCACGAGGTGACTAATATGCCGTGACAAGTTGCGTGACGTGACTGTTCCTCTGATTTTGATCACAACACGTGAAACTTTATTTAGTCAAGGTACATAACCCAAGTCACAAACTAGTCACGACACAACAAGTATATATTTACATCCCTTGAAATATATATGAAATTTGGCACTTGTGGGTAATTTAATTTAATATGCGCATTGCACATTGGACAGTACTGGAGAGAGGAAGAGCCGAAGAGGTTGAGACTTGAGATGTATACCTGGGTGTAAGTGGGTGAAGGTATCCCAAATGCTAGGCCCTTTGCCACCTTCTCTAGCAGCCCCTTCATACTATTAATTAATTACACAACAAAATCAAAATAAATAGTAGGAGAAATTAAATTGATAGGAATTAAAGGAGGGGAAAATGAATTAAGTAATGTATTAATTAATTTTGATTAATTATATTGTAGGAATATGAAAAGATGTATATATACCTGGTAAGCAGAAGCTGCAGTTCCAAACACAAATCCAGGAGGGAAGCTGCTTCTGTTGAAGGAACTACAAGCGCCATGCTCTAACAAAGCAACCAAAACAATCAGAGCAAGAATAACATTGTTTCTGATAATTAGATGTTTAAAAGCCATGTCTAGCTAGGCAGTTTAGTTTAATTGCTTGCTCTTTAATTCCCTCTCACTTCCAAAGGAGGCTTAATATATTAAAGAGAGAAAAAGTCAGCGATCGAAGTATTAATTGTACGAGGAATTTACAGAAATGCCCCTCCGGATTAAGTGAAGCATGCAATGCATATGTTGATGTACTTTCAAAAGATAATTAATAAGTGTTCGGATAAAATTTCGTTGGCATACAAGCTTCCCTTTTAAATCCTAAATCTGAACATAAAACAAGCGAGAGACACGTTGCATAGCCAATCATGCATCCTATTTGACTTTAATGGTAAAGTTATACAACCACCGAACCACGCACCTTCATGTATCTCTGTCAATGTATGATATCGAATATCCAACTTATGGACGTACAATTGACACTTGACACCATATTATTATGGGAAAATTGGCATCTTCTCTTTTGTGTTGTACTTGTCTTCTCCTTACCGGAGGTGTGACCAATGAAACCATGTTAACCGTTTATTCAACCACTTGAGAGTAGGTCCGATGCCCATCGGACCTACTCTGGTTCGATAGATTTAATCACCGTCAATTTACTTTAAGATTCGTGCAGAACACTTTAAAATCCGTGCGTGTATGTTTCAATTTTCGTGCGCACAAATCTTAACTTAGATTGGACGGTCATCATGCTCGTTGAACCTAAAAGTAGGTCCGATGGGCATTGGACCTACTTCGTTCTCTTATTCAACATGTATCGTATTCGATAAGGCCGAGATAAGAATTTTTTTATGGTCGATTTAATAGATATAGGTATTAATAAGAAAAAAAAATCGTTATCATTATTAGGTAAGAGTATGACTAAGAGCATCTCTATTCTTAGTATTATTACAGTTTTTAATCTGAAATGACAATTTTTATTTCATGAATGTAACATAGTTCTTATTTAAAAACTATTTAAATAAGAAAGAAACTCATGAATGTAAATAAGAAACTCAGTTTTTATTTCATGAATGTAATAGTTTTTATTTCATGAAATTGCAATTTTTAGAAACTCATTTTAATTGTTGAGATGGAGATGCTCTAAGCGCTAGTTCGTACCATTACCCTATATAAGATAATTGATAATATTAAATCATAAATTATAGTATTTTTATTTAATACTTTCCGATAAATTAATTTATTCAACATTTTATATTGTTTTCTAATGATGAAATTGATTTGCGTGCTATTTCATATGATAATGTTTTAAAAATAATTAATAATATACTTATCAAAAATGATATGATGAGGAAGTGCATGCCTTTTGCTATAAGCAGAATGTTAAACATATTATTGTTGTTTGTATGTCTTATTTTTAGTTAAATGACTAAAAATGAGATATTCGTTTTTTTAATTTTTTTCGATAACAATATAATTTAGTTGGAATTGATTCCACATTTGTATTTTGATTTTATATTAATATGATTGTATATGTGTGAAATGAATAAGTTTTGATAGTTTATTTGTAAAAAATAATAAAATTAATTATTATATTAGTATCATTCATTATTCGTCTGTTACTTTTTCGTTACCCTATAATCTTAATGGGTAAAGGTAGGGAATGATGATGTCAATTCTAATAGTAGAATAGGGACACGAGCATGAATATTGGTGCAATCAATGACAAAATAGCTAACCCTAACGGCCAGTTTCAGATCTGTCTATTCGAGGTGCTTTGATCTTTCTTTCTTGTCTTCAAATTCAGTGTTATTCCTTTGACACTGTTGGCAAATTCCATCATTTCAACTTCTTGAATCTCGTTCAATCCATAAACACGTGCAATTCTATCTCCAACTGAGATTACACGCCCGATTTCATCTACATTCAAATCAGTATAATAATTGATTATTCTATTTTCTAAGAGAGTAGTAAGTTCTGTAGCTTTTGGAATGTATGTGTAAGAAAATGCTTCCACCTGTATCGTATCGTATCGTACTGTACTTATTGACACCTCTGAGGCCCTACTTCTTTCTTCTTTATAATATTTCAAGAGGTGAGAAACAGTCTGTGATCCAGTGATTAATGCAATATTTTTTGTGTAAAAAATCAAAAATTTAAAATCCGAATAAAATAATTTTTTATAAATATTAAATAGTTAAATAACTTGATTTATAACTTTTACTTAAAGAAATAATAATATTTCCAGAGGCGACGGCTTGAGAACCGACGCTATTATAGTAGCAAGAAATTGACAACAATCTTCTTTTTTTATTCATTTGTTCTTCATCTTCTCCTGTACTACAAGGCTTAATTAATTAATAGACATTTTGAGCACAAAAATCCTGAATGATTTCACGTCAAAACAGCTAAGAGAATCAGAGAGAAGAAAAATATTAAATTAGTTCAAGTAGTTGAAGTAATCAATGGACCTTCCTTATTTGGTGGCCCCATTACTACAAATAAATTATTAGAAAAATTATTTCATTTTTAATTTTAGTTGGAACCTTACATAATTCTTAAAAAAAAAAAAAAACGAGATATTCATGGATGCCATTCGAGCAAATTGAGTATGGTAAACCATTTGCATTTCAATAACTGTAAAAAAAGTAATGATTTTGTCACATTAATAATTTTAGAATTATTTTTAAATAATTCCAAACAATTTTTCTGCTGCATTTTATGTTTCATTTCAATTTTGTAAGACTTATTTAATATTTTCATATCTTTTATTTTTCACATCTATACAATCAATTGTAAATATTAATTTTCATATCTTTTATTTTTCACATCTATACAATCAATTTTGTAAGACTTATTCAACATTACAATCAATTGTAAATATTAATTTGATAGTTTCAATAATAAATTAAATATTTTTTTACTAAATTTATATTTATTTTGTAGTTGTCAAATTAATGTACCTATTAGTATTTGTAATTGATTTGTAGTTTTCCATTAAGTCCGTTCTATGGAGTTGAGCTAGGGGTGTAAACGGATCCGGATAGTCTGATCCCCGTATTCGATCTGAATCTGGAAATAATCTGTATCCGTTTGATCTGGATTCGGATATAATCCAAATCTGGAAATAATCTGTATCCGTTTGATCTAGATTCGGATATTTATTATATGTGGTGAACTATTCCGCGAGGGTCGAAACGGAGCCCGATAACCCGCATATATAGCACGAAATCTGCATCTGCTGTTTCGCTTCCATCCCATTCCGATTCAAAAGCTAACTAACCTTCAGACTCCGAAGTGCTATATATGTATCCCACATTTATTTCAGTTTTGGTTGTGGGATAAAAGATATTAGTTTTCTCTTTTGCTTGTTTGGGCTATACACGTGATGTGAGTCATATGTAAAATAATAGATCTGTTCCATTCGAACATTTAAATGCATTTAATTATTTCTTTAAACATCTAAAGAATAATACAAATAGATTATGTGCGCTATACTTAAATATTCGTGCAAAACCGTATTAATTTTGTGCGCACGGATCATAATGATTTAATGGTGATTGGATGGTCTTGGTACCCATCAAACTAAAATATAAGTCTGATATCTAATTAATTTTGTAAAATTTTAGTTACTTTTTGAACAGACAATCAGAATAAAGAAGAGTATAACTTATAAAAATTATGGAATTTAAAGGGGTCTAATTTAGGATTGAATCTAATTTTGAGAGATGAAGGTTCACCTCATCAATTTCCTTTGGAGCTGCACAAGTAATAAATTGGGCCGAAATTTTTATTTATACCATTTAAAAAAAAAAACTAAAACATTCCAATATTCGGGTTTTTCTACATTTACTCAAGGCGCATAACACCGATACGGCCCCATTTAATGGGGTCCGCAGAATGCCGATGTGGCTTCCTGGTAGACTATATTAGGGGGCCTATCAGCTAGGATTACAGTCTGACTCAGACGGTACCTCCTGCCTATCAGCCAGGGTACGTTCAGACAGAGCCCGTCCTGCAGTTTCCTGGGTGATCATCACAGCGGGCATCGTATCCTTACCTCCATGATGACCCCATAGCCATACAAACGTTTTTATTCACGCAGGCTGAGTCTGAACAGACTACGGTTTTTGGTCCTGGAGTCTTGCAGACATCCGAGAATGAGGAGGTTCATGACGAGCCGGTTTAGTCTTTGGATGTCCAGGCGGAGGACTCTACAGACTCAGCAGATACTAACAAGAGGCCACTCTCCAGGCGGGGTCGAGGGTTCAGGAAGAAGAAGCCGAGGACGGTATTTAGTCTTGATCCGTAGGCTTTGATTTGTACTTTGTTAGATGTTTTATCAGATACCGGAACTTATTTGTTAGAAACTTTCATTTATTTATTTTGTTGCTTTGTTATTTATTTTATTTATTTTTTGTTATTTATTTATTTTGTTCATTATATCATTATCTCTTCGTACACAAACAATATTTTAAACGAACGATATTTTCAAAATATTTGATCCTACAAGCGAAACAAATTTTACCAATAAACAACATTTCAAACTAAACCCAAAACAAATAAAACAATTTTAAAATGCACAAAAGATTTCAGAGAAGTAAATTGCATTAAGCTCACGAAGGGAAATTGTATATCTATTATCAAATTAACATAATATTGATTTTTCATAAAATGCAAGTCAAGACATACTTCATGAAGAGAGCTTTTCATTATACCTACAAAAGGTTCAACTGTGAATTGATCGTGTATACTTCTTTTTGTGTATGTATGTTTTGCAGAGAACTTTTTTTTTTTACTGAATAATTGCTTCACTCGTCACTTGGTTAGCAAAAGATAATATTTGAATTACTGTGCGTAATCTTTTGTAGCAATTTTTTTTATGAATTAATTATTGCCTCACTCATCTATTGGTTAGTGGAAGATAATATTTGTATTTCTCTCAGCATCTGTGTTGTTTTCTCTGTTCAGTGCAGCGTCGGTTGTTAGCTAAGCATTCACTGGTAAACTGCTGGGTTTCCTTTTTCTTTGCTTCTGTTTTTTGGTTGATGGAATAAGTGTTAATTTAGTTTGTTTCTCACTAAGATCAAGTTAGGTCTTCCTTTTTTGTCAATTGACATGACATCCTGAAATCCAATTCATCCTCCGCTTCATGTTCATTTTGGAATTAGTGTTTAATATATTTATTTTTTCACTACGATTAAGTTTGCTCTTCTTCTTCTTTTGTCAATTGAGATGGCATTTTGAAATCCAATTCATCCTCTGGTTCATGTTCCTTGCACAGGCCAACTGTACTAGAAATGCTGTATAATTTACACAGTAAGCTCAATTAGGTTCACACATCAGTTAGAAATGTTTTTGATATGTCTTATTTCGAGGAGAGTAGGCCGTATGGAAATGGATTGGGCTGAGTTCGTTCTGTCACGGGATGACGGGCCGAAGTGTGGACCGAGTTTGGAACTCGGAAAGGTTTGGAGATATTCGGTCTCTGACCTATGTGATATCTCTCTTTAAAAGTTTCAATCCCTGTTTAATGGGTCTTCCTGCCTTATATAGTCTGTCCATAACTACTATTCCGGGCGGTTATGGGAGACATGGGCAGTTATGCAAACCGTATCGGCGGTTATCCCACGCGAAGGCGGTGCAAGCCAATTTCGGGCTAAACCTTGTGAGGCTGTTTCAAGGCTTTTTATTGGGTCTTGTTTGGATAGAATCTGAATTTTTCGTATTGATTCCGGGTTGGCCTCCTAAGGAGGTTCGAATCCCGGTTCTTTCATGGCTCATAAAAAAATAGTTTTAAGGGCATGTGAAACATGACCTCATCAGTTTTCACCTAGCTAGAAAATCCAGTATCTTCTTGGTTTGACCTCTCTTGGACAACCAACATATATACCTCTCATGTGGAAGATATAATACACAACTCATTTATAAATAAGAATGGTATAGAATGTAACATTAGGTTCAGACTTTGTAAAATTAATGTGATGTATGACATACAATATATGTCTTCTTAATTCCATACATCCTCCTTGCATGGCCTATAAATAATAATTAGATCATGCCCTCATGATATCTACAAAGTCCAATAGCTCCTCATCTTCACTTTTCTTGCACAGGCCTTCTATATATAAGAATACTGTGCATCACAATGTTATACTCATGTTCCTTCCAAATTACATCACACTCAAAATATATATTAAAGTTCTAAAATGTACCTCAGATCATGTAGAATGGTTTCCGGTACATATTTCATTATTTGAATCAAAATTGCATTTATTTGATTTTCAGAAATTATTTTCAGCTTTTTCCCAAAACTGTGCAGAGTGTCATTTTGTAAATTCAATATCTTTCTGTAGGTTTATTGGATGAGGTTGAAACCTATTGGGAAAGATGCTCTACTAATATTTCTATGAGCAACAGAAAATTCAAATTCTAACTCAAAACCGACAGAAGGTTATTACCATTTTAATAAGGCACTTTGAACACAGTTTCAGCTTATTTGAAAAATTACAGATAACTTCAAAGATTTTTACTTTTTTATCCATTGCTAAAAAAATGTGAAAAATTAGGACAATTTGTACTTGAGTACCCTCAACCTACAGTAAAATCGCCAATTCCAAATTCAGAACAGATTGTAACTTATGATTCTTTTTTTAAATGGACAAAAATGCCCCTTTTCTAAGCCAGGTGAAGCTTTCATCTGAATTTCTTGCATAAGCTATGCATATCATTGTGCAAGACTTTAATACCCAAACGCATAATCAGATCGAGATGCATTTGGGAGGTGCCCCGGTGAGACTTTTGGTTACTTAGAACTCAGAAACATTGAGCTTCTCTCTCCTCCTCCTCATAGCAAAAGGGGTTCAATTGTAATCAATTTGATTAGAGAGTTTTACTATCATAATCTTTTTTTTTTACTGCATTAGTGAAAAAGTAATATAGATATATTACCAATGGTACCACCAGTACTCCATGAAGTAAGAATGTATGATTTAGGGTTTAGGGTTTAGAGTTTTCAATCCCCCTAATTCCAGCTATTAACCACTCATTTTGCTTTGTTAGCACATCATGTTTTTAATAGTGTAATTGAAGCCTAATTGATGTGCTAACAATGTATGGTTCAGTTTAGTAATGCTTAGGGGACTGTTTCTTAGAATACTGGTACTGAGGAATTTTTTTTATTCAATCATGTTTGATATATACTTTAAATTTGATGAAATTTCCAAAAGAATGGCTGGAACTGAGGAAACTACAGAGGGTTGTTATGGTCATTATGAGTAAGGCTACATGTGAGTATCTGGAGAGATTGAATTTCAATATAGTGACTGATGTTGAGGTTACTGAAAAGGGGTTGTTAATTTTTATGCCACTTTTATTATCTACTTTTGTCTTCCAATAATGCTCTTCTGTGTTATTTGCATAGATCAACACTCCTCACATAATTAGCCGTGATTTTTATTTTTACCCAAAAAAAAATATATTTTAATATAAATAACCAGGATTTTAAAAGATTTTTATTTCTACCCAAACCGTTAGGATTATCAGCGGTTCGAATTAAAAATTCCTCACATAATTAGCCGTGATTTTTATTTTTACCCAAAAAAAAATATATTTTAATATAAATAACCAGGTTTTTAAAAGATTTTTATTTCTACCCAAACCGCTAGGATTATCAGCGGTTCGAATTAAAAATTCAAACCGCTAGGAATATCAGCGGCCTGAATTCTTAATTCGAACCGCTAGGATTCCTAGCGGCCTGAATTAATAATTCAAGCCGCTGATATTCCTAGCGGCTTGAATTCTTAATTTTATTACAAAGCATTATTTTATTATTTTATTACAAACCGCTGATATAAACCGCTGATATAAAATTTCATTACAAACCGCTGATATAAAATTTTATTTATTATTTTATTAAATGGTAATTTTTCACCGATAACCCTAGAAATTTATTCACCGATAACCCTAAAGTTATTTTTATTACAAAGAATTATATTATAAAAACTTATCAATAAAATAAAATTTCATTTATTATTTTATTAAATGGTAATTTTCACCGATAACCCTAGAAATTTATTCACCGATAACCCTAAAGTTATTTTTATTACAAAGAATTATATTATAAAAGCTTATCAATAATATAAAATTTCATTTATTATTTTATTAAATGGTAATTTTCACCGATAACCCTAGAAATTTATTCACCGATAACCCTAATGTTATTTTTATTACAAAGAATTATATTATAAAAGCTTATCAATAATATAAAATTTCATTTATTATTTTATTAAATGGTAATTTGTCACCGATAATCCTAGAAATTTATTCACCGATAACCCTAAAGTTATTTTTATTACAAATAATTATATTATAAAAACTTATCAATAATATAAAATTTCATTTATTATTTTATTAAATGGTAATTTTTCACCGAAATTTTATATTATTGATAAGTTTTTATAATATAATTCTTTGTAATAAAAATAACTTTTGGGTTATCGGTGAATAAATTTCTAGGGTTATCGGTGAAAAATTACCATTTAATAAAATAATAAATGAAATTTTATATTATTGATAAGCTTTTATAATATAATTCTTTGTAATAAAAATAACTTTAGGGTTATCGGTGAATAAATTTCTAGGGTTATCGGTGAAAATTACCATTTAATAAAATAATAAATGAAATTTTATATCAGCGGTTTGTAATGAAATTTTATATCAGCGGTTTATATCAGCGGTTTGTAATAAAATAATAAAATAATGCTTTGTAATAAAATTAAGAATTCAAGCCGCTAGGAATATCAGCGGCTTGAATTATTAATTCAGACCGCTAGGAATCCTAGTGGTTCGAATTAAGAATTCAGGCCGCTGATATTCCTAGCGGTTTGAATTTTTAATTCGAACCGCTGATAATCCTAGCGGTTTGGGTAGAAATAAAAATCTTTTAGAAACCTGGTTATTTATATTAAAATATATTTTTTTTTTGGGTAAAAATAAAAATCACGGAACATTCTTTAGTCCCACAAATAGATGTGAGAGAAGAAGAAGCTCCTTATATATAGTATTTCACATACGTGAGTCTAGGGGTGTTCATTGGGTCCGGTTTAGTCGGTTTTGAACCGAACCGAATTAGTTTGGATCAAACGGTTCGGTTTTTTTTGGTTTAATGGTTCGGTTCGGTTTGCTTTTTAAAACCGAATTATAATTTCGGTTCGGTTCGGTTTGAAAATTTTGAAAACCGAAATAACTGAACCGACCGAAATTTTATATATTATGAATTTGGTCCGGACCGCCGCGGTTTATTTCTTAATACCCCGGTTTATTTCTTAATCAATTGCTTTAAATACTTCGGTTTATTTCTTAATATCCCGATTTATTTCTTAATACCTCGGTTTATTTCTTAATATACTTCGGTTTATTATATAAATCAATTGCTTTAAATAAAAAAATTAATATATTTCGGTTTGAACCGAACAAACCGAAATAAAACTTGGGTTCGGTTCGGTTCGGTTGCAATGCTAAATCGGTTCGGTTTTATTTTTGAAACCGAATTATAACTTTGGTTTGACCGAACCGAACCGATGAACACCCCTATGTGAGTCTAAGTTGAAGTAAAGAAAAGTCAACTCAAATTATGACCTCCACGTGGAGGAAGAGAGAGAGAGATTGGAGAACTAAAAAAATGAAGTCCAGTACAAGTGCATGTTTTTTATGCCATAAAATTACACTGAAAACGGATACGGAACGGATAATCCACGAATACGGATACAAAACGAATAATTATCGGATAATTGAGTTATATAAACTTTAAGATACAAATGTTAATTAACAAAATTTAAAAGGTTTAAAGAGCAATAAAATATATGTTGTAATTCAGCAGAAAATATAATAAAAAAATAATTTCTTATAGGAATAAAATTTATTGGAAGAAAGCTGCACGGAATATTTGTAAAAAAAGTATTAAAATTGAGATGAGGATTGACTATTGAGGAAGGAAGCTGTTACATTACGCAACAAAATACAATTGAAATTGGGATGGGGAGAATGGAACATAATATGTGCGTTGTTCAGTTAATTCATTTAACCCAGCCCCCTTTTGAAACCTGTGGGTGACAAAACAAAAGAAAACATTTCCTGTGACCAGAGTCTGTGTACACTGTAACCCATCCACCGAAAATTGGATCATGTGGGCGCCATCAATACAATAAATTCCAACAAGAGGAACATGGATCCAAATTTGTTTGAAATCTAAAATCATGAACAGTACCGTTGAAATTTGTTTGAAATCTAAAATCATGAACAGTACAGTTGAAATTTTTGAAATTCTGAATCCAGTTGTTGAACTGTTTCGAGATACATGCACAGAAAAACCAGCTATTTCGAGATGCATGCACAGAAAAAGTTGAACGGCTGGATTCGGAATTTCAAAAATTCCAGAAATACTGATCATGTATTTTGGATTTCAGTTGATTTGAATCCGAGGAACAGTGATAAAGAGCAACAACTATCTTTTTTTATTATTTGTATTAATATTTCAAAATCTAAAATTTAAAAGTTTAATAATGCATATAAGGTCTTTGTTATTTTAGGCACCAGTGATGGGAGTATATATAAATTTATGCTAAATTATTTTGTTAAATAAAGTTCTTTAATTGATATCAGTTCCGTGTTGGCTCTGTATCAATCCAGTACTGTATCTAATTCTATGGATCAGTTTTGATTTCTTACTTTATGTTTATAATATTATATCTGGATGAAAGCAACAAAATATTAATTAAAAGGGAGACACCTACTATCAGTATGAAGGGAATTTAAGTTTGGATATACCGCAACCACGCTATATATTCACAAAAAGATACAAAATAGTACTGACAAAAAGCAACAAAACATATTTTTTATTGATTTTTTTATTAGTGTTATTTTCTTTAAGACTTCTGTATGTTTCCTTTTTTGTCATCTTTTGGATTTCTAAATCTTTTTTGTTTTGACTTAGTAGTAGGACCCTTATTCTTGGGTCTACCATTTTTCTTTTATTTTTCTTTCATAGGTGTCACTTCAAAGTAGGACGGTAAATGCTGAGTTTGAGCGAGCTACTTCTAGAGTATTGAAAAGGGGCCGGGTCGGGTCGGGTCGGTCCAAACCCGCCCGGTCCCCGGGTTGACTCGGGCACGGGTTAGCCCGGGTCAACGGGTTGAGTCGGGGGGGGGGGGGTCGGGTTGGGGTCTGACTCGGCCCATCCTAACCCGGTCTAAACCCGGCGGGTTAGGTCGGGGCGGGTTAGGCCGGGTCGGGGATCGGTCCGGTCCGGTTTTTTTTTTTTTTTTTCGATTTCTGTTTTATTTTTTCTGTTTCCAGAGAGCCAGAGAGCCAGAGAGGCAGAATTAATTTTTTTTTTTTGCATTTTTTTTCTTTTTTTTTTATTTGAACTCAATAATTTTTGTTATAACAAAATCAAATTAAGTTAAAACCGAATTTTGTTAGAACCAAATTAGTTTAAAACCAAATTATTCTAAAACCGAGATATACCGAATTAGTTTAAAACCGAATTATTTTTATCTTTAAAACCGAATTATTTTAAAACAATAGATTTAAAAACAAAAGTTACCCTCCTCCTTTATTCCGGGCTTGAGACCGGCTATGTAAAATAACATAGGCGGAGTTCTAACTTTTTTTTTTTTTAGTAATTATTCTTTAAAATGAAACAATTGAAATATTTAGAAATTATAATTTAAAAAAATAACAATAAAGATTAAAAGAGGTTAGAATTTTATACCGACACTACCTATCTAGTAGTTGTTGTGCATATACCATAGGTCGCTCTCTTGCTCACCGTCCGAATCCTCGTTAGGCTCAGGTCCCTCGGTACCGCTTTCTTGAGTGTCGACACCGGATGATGACGCTTCCAATTCCATGGCATGTTGCGTGCGATTTTCAGCATCAATCCAGTCTTTCAAGCACACAAGTCTCTCGAAAACATGTGCACCCAGCTTACTTCGTTTATCGGTAAGGATCCTGTTCGCCGAGCTAAAACATGATTCAGAAGGGACGGTTGACACGGGCACGGCAAATATGTCGCGGGCCATCATCGCCAGTGTTGGATAGGCAGTTGCATTCCTCCTCCACCAATCCATGAAGTCAACTCCTTCACTTTCGGTGGTCCCCAAACAGTAGCTCATTAGCTCGTTCGTGTTACCTTGGGATCCCGTCGGGTCGTCATCATCCTGAAAATCGCCTAACAATCCAGTACTGCTGTGTGTGGATAGACTATTAAAACAATAGAAAAAATTAGTGGACAAATAATGTAGATATTATAAATAATAAATATTAAAAATATATGTATATTTATATTCATACCTCACGCCACCGGTCGAAGGCGGTTGGTCGGCATTTCTTCTTTCGTTGTATATGGCAAACATGTCCTCCAATGCCTTTTGTACGCGGGGCTCCTCGTCCCTCCAGTTTAATTTTAGATTTCTCTTGTAGGCTTGAAGTATTTTTACCGTGAACTTCTTCTTGTATGTCGGATGGAGTCAGTTTGCGAGAACGGTCAAAAGGGGTACCTCTTCCCAATATTTAAGAAATTTTACCTTCATGGCTGCTACGATCGGATGGAGAGGGGAATCCTCACTATCCCTATCTTCCATATCACGGTACACCTTGGAAATATAGTAGAGATGGTGCAGCAACTCATGTGCCGTCGGTGTGTACGAGCAAGATAATTTCACGGTTGCGGTGAAAAAGGTTCCAAGGAATTGTGCAAGCATTATTATTAGCTGCCATTCGGAGTCGGTGAGTTCCAAAGCTTGTCCTTCGTTCGTTGATCTCAACATCTCCCCTATAGCTGCCTTGTAAGGAATGCATCGGTGCAGCATCCTGTAGGTGGAATTTCAATGGGTGTCTATATCCCAAGGTACCCTCATTTTGCCCAAGCCTATTCTTTCGCACAAAGCTGCGAAATTTTGTTTTCTTTCTTGGTTTGAATAAATATGGGCAAGACCTCCCTTGAATTTAATTATCAAGTCCTTTACGGCTTCTACCTTAAGACCATCTTTTACGGTAAGGTTTAGTATATGGCAAGCACACTTTTGGTGAAACAGTGCACCATTCATGATTGGGTTTAGGGACCGGATGAAATGATCGATGGACGCTACATTGTTGCTAGCATTATCGAACGAGATAGAAAAAATCTTGTTCCGTAAATCCCTTTTTAGATTATATTCTTGTAAAACCTCAATAATTGAATGGTAAATAACTTGTGCAGTGTGCGGGGACTCTAACACCCGAAAACTTAAAACCCGTTTTTGTAAAACCCAATTCTCATCGATCCAATGACCGGTAATACAAGAGTACCCTAGGCCGTGTTTACCGGCAGTCCATATATCGGAGGTAATGGAGACATTATAATTGGCATATCCAAATGTAGCTAGTAGCTCGTTTTTCTTTTGGATAAACTGGTTTTTCATTTCACGTACCATTTTTCTATGATGGATTTTCTTATACAATGGTTGAGCTAACCCCCTAATGCAGAGCCGGGCAAAACTACTACAATTACCCATACTAATTGGTTGTTCCTTGTGGGCAATATATCGGGCAAATTCTTCAAGCATTAATTTTTCATCATATCTTTGGTGGGTTCTACTACCATCCGGGTTCATAAGGGTTTGGACTAACCTCTGGTCCGCATTTTCTTGCGGTAACTCACCCTTTTTCGCATGACCATCGGCATGTTTCTTAAAAGTGGACATACCATTTGCAAGTTTATACTCGTAAATAACCTTGCAACCGCGTACCTTACATTTTAGAGTACGGACAACTCCACTCGCATTCAATGTCCTCTCATAATACCTCCACCAATCCGCCTTGTATTCGGGTGTCTTGGTTTTCCTCTTCTTCGGTGGTTCGATGGGAATGGGAGCAACAACTTCGGCTTGGGTTGCGGGGAAAACTTCAATTTCCGGGACACTTGTCGAGGGACCGCTTCCTATAGGGGCGGTGTATTGAGTCGATCCTGTAGAAGCCGTACCTGCTCCATATGAAGGGTTAGAATAATAGTAATTAGGTGGTGCCATTTGGGATGGATTTTGTGGATAATAGTTAGGATATTGTTGATGATAAATAGGTGGTGGCACTTGGGAGGGATTTTGTGGATACGGCGGTTGCACTTGGGAGGGATTTTGTAGAAAAAGTTGTGGTTCTTGTTGTTGAATCATGCTTTCTATTGCGTCCATATTTTGATGTTGACCATCGGGCGTAGGGTCGAAAAAATCGGCGGAAGCTCTATGCATCCAAGGTTCGTCCGCCATTTGTTCTACATATTAAAATTAAATCCATTCAAAATAAATCCGAAATTATCTAACCTATTTAAATGTAAATCTAAATTCAATATAAATTAGATTAAATGTAAATTAAATCTAAATTACGTTTAAAATAAGTGTAATTAAAATTTTAAAAAATAACTCTAATTCAAATTTAAAAGAAATAAAGTTTAATTCAAATTTAAAAAATAAAGTCTAATTGAAATTTAAAAAATAAAGCCTAATTCAAATTTAAAAAATAAGTTTAATTCAAATTAAAAAAATAAGTTTAATTCTAATTCAAAAGTCCTTGGCCGAAATTCAAAAGAAAAAAGAAAAACGAAAAAAAAAAGTGAAGCCTCTGCCTCTGCCTCCTTGAAGGCTTGACCGAACTTCAAATAAAAAAAAAAAAAAAACTAAGTCTAATTCAAATTTAAAAAATAAAGTCTAATTCAAATTTAAAAAAACAAGTCTAATTCAAATTTTAAAATTAAAAAAAATAAGTCTAATTCAAATTTAAAAATTAAAAAAAAAAGTCTAATTCAAATTTAAAAAATATATTTAAAAAAATAAGTCTAATTCAAATTTTAAAAAAATAAGTCTAATTCAAATTTAAAAAAAATAAGTCTAATTCAAATTTTAAAAAAAGGTCTAATTAAAATTTTAAAATTAAAAAAAAATAAGTCTAATTCAAATTTAAAAAATAAGTCTAATTCAAATTTTAAAATTGTAAGTCTATTTAAAAATAAATATAACTATCCAACAAATTCAAAAATAAAATATAACTTATTTATCTAACCTATTTAAGATAAATCCGAATTTAAAAAAATAAAATCTAAAAGAAAAAGAAAAAAAAATAAGTGTAATTAAGATTTAAAAAAAAAGTTTAATTCAAATTTAAAAAATAAAGTCTAATTCAAATTTAAAAAAAGGACTAATTCAAATTTTAAAATTTAAAAAAAAATATAACATATTTATCTAACAAATCTATTTATCTAACCTATTTATAAATAAAATAACTTATTTTAAAAAGTAAAATCTAACCTATTTCAAAATAAAATACAATAATCTAACAAATCCAATAATCTAACATATTTAAAAATATATCTAAAATCTAACATATTTGAAAATATTCAAATGTAACCTATTAAAAATAAAGATAACATGTTTAAAAATAAATCTAACTATCCAACAAATTCAAAAATAAAATATAACTTATTTCTCTAACCTATTTAAAAATAAAATCCGAATTTCAAAAAATAAAATCTAACCTATTTCAAAATAAATCCGAATTTCAAAATAAAATATAATAATCTAACAAATCCAATAATCTAACATATTCAAAAATAAAATCCAATAATCTAACATATTCAAAAATCTAACATATCCAATAAAGTATAACATATTCAATAATCTAACATATTCAAAATTTAAAAAAGAAAATATAACATATTTATCTAACAAATCTATTTATCTAACATATTTATAAATAAAATAACTTATTTTAAAAAGTAAAATCTAACATATTTCAAAATTAAATACAATAATCTAACATATTTAAAAATAAATCTAAAATCTAACATATTTGAAATTATTCAAATGTAACCTATTAAAAATAAAGATTACATATTTAAAAATAAATCTAACTATCCAACAAATTCAAAAATAAAAAATAACTAAAAAATTTAACCTATTTAAGATAAATCCGAATTTAAAAAAATAAAATCTAACATATTTCAAAATAAATCCGATTTTCAAAATAAAATATAATAATCTAACAAATCCAATAATCTAACATATCCATTATCCAATTAATAATCTAACATATTCAAAAATAAAATCCAATAATCTAACATATTCAAAAATCTAACAAATATAACATTTATTTGAACAAACAAATAAATGTAGCTTATTTATCTAACAAATTTAAAAATAAATCCGAATTTAACAAAGAAAAACTAACAATATTAAAAATTACTAACAATATCTAACAATTACTAAAAATTACTAACAACTACTTATAATTACTAACAATTACTAACAAAGTAACAATTACTCAAAATTACTACAAATTTCTAAACATTACTAACAATTACTTAAAATTATCTAACAATTCCTAACAATTACTAAATTAACCTATTTAAACTAATTCTAATTAGTTAACAATTACTAAAAATAAATCTAACCTTTTAATCTTGCGGAAAAATCTTGCGGGAGGTAGAATGAAAAAAATCCTTCGTAATTCCTCTACTTTCGTCTTTCGTATTCCTTTGCGTATTTGTAGAATGAAATAAATTGCAACTCTTTTTTTTTAAACAATAAAAATAAAATTTGAGAATAATAAAAATATTGAGTGTATGAGAATATGAGATTGAGAGAATGAGAGATTGAGAATAATGAGTATGAGATGTGAAAATTTATGAAGAATGGGGGTATATTTAAGAGTGTTTTTTTTGGGGGGGGGGGGGAATTTGCCGTTGAAACTCAAAAAAATTTCAAATTTCGGTGGGGGGGTCGGGTCCCGCCGGGTTTGACCCGGGTTTCGGGGGGGTTAGGTCGGGTTTGACCCGGGTTAGGTCGGGTTTGACCCGGGTTAGGTCGGGTTTGACCCGGGTTAGGTCGGGTTTGACCCGGGTTAGGTCGGGTTAGGTCGGGTTAGGGTCGGTTCACCCGGGTTCGGCCGGGTTTGAGGGGGTTTAGTCGGGTTTTGGGTCGGGTTAGGTCGGTTCGGATCGGGTTTAGGCCGGTCCGGGTCGGGTTCGGGTAGACGGGTTGAAACGGGGGGGGAGGTCGGGTTTCGCCCAGAAAACCGCATCCGACCCGTTTTAAACCCGACCCATCCCTTTAGGACGGTTCGGGTCGGGTCCATGCTCGGATCCGGGTCGGTCCGGGTCCGGGTCCCGGGTTTGCGCGGGTCGGGTTGGACCGGTCGGATAAAATCAATACACTAGCTACTTCTAACTCGAACTTAGCTCATTAAATAAATGAACGAGTCAATTCGAGTTGGGAGCTAACTCGAACTCAGCTCGTTATCAATTCAAGTTGGCTCACAACTCGTTTATAACTCATTTAACTAGTTAATTATATACTACTAGTAAAAGAATTTATCAGTATCTAGCAATTTTTCATACATCAATAGTACATAAGCACCAACAATTTTTCATACAGCAATTTAGTACATAAGCACTAGCAATTTTTCATACAGCAGCTTAACAAAAACAATTTCTGAGATTTATTGTGACCAATGCTATGTAACTCGAGTTATAAATGAGCGAGTTGGGGTAAGCTCAAACTCAGCTCATTTATTAAACGAGTCAACCAACTCGAGTTGGAACTGATTCGAGTTGTAAATGAACGAGTTAAAGCGAGCTGCAAATGAGCGAGTTATGAGCGAGTTACGAGTTTGAGCAATTTTGCCCAGCCCTACTTCAAAATATGTTTATACAATTGATTGCAGTTTAGAGACTTGACCCTTATTTTTGTTTAAAGAAAAAGCAACAACTATTTGCATGAAATTTAAGTTATATGTTTTGATATCTCGCTATCTTGACAAAAAGATACCAAAATATCAAAATTGGATGTCAAAGAAACACTTAATTTCATTTAAAAAAACAAATTGCAGGATTAATTGCTATCGAATTGTGAAACTTTTTTTTTTTGTTTTAATTAAAGGATTGGGATGAAGTAATCCAACATTCTTTTCAAACCTCTGTATTACAATGAATTGTGAATCTTATACTGACATTAATCTTAAGCAATTATTGTCGAGATACAATTTCGATCGCCAACTCACAAATATTATTTGTCAAAATTATCATTTTAATAATATTTTTTTTGTTAGTAAAAATTAGAGATCACACCATCAAACTATTTAATATTCATAATAAATTATTCATTCGAATTTTGAAATTGAGTCTGCGACCTTCCACACAAATTAAAATATCCTTAGACTAAATTTTTTGTTTATATTAGAACATGTGTAGTAGTCCAAATTTTTTTAGTTACCACAATAAAAAAAATTGTAATTAAATGATTACCAATTTTGGACACCATTCATTCGAACTATTTAATACAATTATAGTCTATTTTAGACACATATATACCTACCTAACTATTTAAAAATAACAAAATAAATAAATTAAGTAAAAAAAATTACCTTTTTACTCCGCTTGGTGCGCGCTGCCCTGTTTGAGCACCAAATTTGGTGCGCGTCCCTTTTATAGCACCACCCCTTTGGTGCGTCTATCCAGTCCGAGCACCAAGGGGTGCGCCTACCTAGTTCGCACATCAAGGGTGCGCCAGCCCAGTCCGCGCATCCGTCCAATTTGGTGCGCGAACTGAGTCCGCGTGAGTGATAAGATTGAAAATGTCATGGAGAGGGTGGTAATCATTTAATTTCGATTTTTTAACTAAAAAAATTTCGGGTGTAGTAGTGAACCCAGCAAGGCATTATTAATGAATTCACATCACCCCGGTACCGTAATAGTTAATCTTTTACAATTGCTTGATCTGGACCGTTCTTTTTAACTTGACACGAATCTCAAAGCCCAATAATACTGCCCCCTCTGTCAGCCCGAATCCCAAACCGGCTGGAGTTAATCTCAAACCGTAAAGTGAAGGGAATCTTTTACGGTACCGGGGAGGATATGGATCCATTATTAATCACCTATTCTGCTTTTATTTATTGTTATTGTGCTTACCTCGAAATTTCTCCGAAATTACACTTCCCCTGATTAATTCGCCCAAAACCAGACATGCCCCAGGTCCAGCAGCCCATTTGTCGCAAATCTGATCTGATGCGACACATCATCTTGTGACATTTATATACGGTAATTCAAGATAAATATTTGTTTATTTTATTGTGTTCCAGCTCGTATGCAAAATTCATATTACTTAATTTCTTATTAAACTATTATGATATTCTACTAGTTTATTAATAATATGTAAATCAGTAATAATGTAATGAAACTTAAAGCAAAAAATAATATTAATTCTATGCATGAGAGATTCTATGGAATTAGTAATGGTGCTGGTCGCATGGACTCTCATAATTAACGCCACAGAAGATCTTTCTTTTCATATGCAATCTTCCAAGAAACCAAGTTGCTCCTACAAAGAAAAACCATCAAAATATCCATTAAAAATCCATAGAATCTCTCAGTGCAATATAAACAAAGACACCAATAACCTGTCAGCCTTATCCAATATATCTTTGTTGACACAACACCACCGTCTCATCTCACCGACAGACCAACCAAGTAACTAACCTCCACGTGTCCAAGTTCAACACTTGACTAGTTCATCCCAATTACGATTTGATTCGGTTTCTGTGCCGGCTGAAACCAAGTAACCTCCACGTGGCCAAATGCAACCAAAAAGAAAATGTTTGCTTATTCACCGTTTCGGCTGGGGAGCAGCTTGGGTCCGATGCCCATCGTACCCAAAGTGGGTTCGATGGGCTCCATGACCGTCCGATCTGCTTTACGATTCGTGCCCATTTTTGACTGGTACAAGCAAGTATAAATATACCCCAATTCAAAACCATTATAATCATTCATCAATCTCACAACACCAAAAACAAAAACAAAACCTAGCTAGCGTTAAGCACAAGTAAAATTAAGATGTCAGACATAGCGCTCTTGGTTGCAGAGGAATTTGAGAAGAGAAAAGATTTGGCGAGAGGGATGGCGCAATTCAACTCTTGGGTTTTCTCCAAGGCATCTACTCTTGGAAATAAGGTGAGAGAAGAGGCAATTTTACTCAAAGATGCCGCCATTAAAGAATTGGAGAAGCCAGATAGCACTCCCGGCGTGGCCGCCATTGACGGTGTTTTCTCAGCTTAGATCAATTAATATCTTGTTCTGTAAGATCAAGCTTGTAATATATATATATATATATATATATATATATATATAAATTAAGCGCTGAAAACTGGAAGTTTTGATATTTTTTTTCTTTTCTTCCTTTCCTGGGTGGTTTTAGCTGATCCCAAAATTGTAAATTTGACTTAAAAAGTAAAAATTGGGTATTTCAATTTTAATTTCTACTATCAATTGTCTCTTTTGACTGGAACTGTTATCGATTTCGCCAAAGTTTAAAATTGTGAAACACAGGAGACTCACTTTAAAAAAGTCTGAAGTTCCGTTCACGTTGAAATTAATCTTACAAACAGAACTCAAGAATTTGTTATTGAACAATTATTGAACAACCCGTTTGAGCGCCTCTAGCCCGTCTGAACAATTAAGGGATCTTTTCCCTCCCTCTCTCTCTCTCAGTTCGGTACTTCACCTCTCTCTCTCGTTTAGTTGGATCGATCTCACCATCTCTCTCAGACTCACCCTTCATCCTAGAGGCGCGCCATGTCTCTCTCCTCTCTCTCTTCCAGACGACCTTACACCGACCCTCTGCCCGACCCTTTCCCTGCTCCTCTCCATTCTTGGTAAGCACTCCATTCCTCCCTCTCCCTCGTTCTCTCTGATTCGGTTGAATTCCATATCAAGGAGTCAAACTGAGACTTTACTTCCTGACAAAAAAAAAAATCTGTGTGCTTCATTATATTGGACGCAGGAGAAGCAAATTTTTTTAGTGTGCCTGATTATATTCCCCGATAAATTTTTTTTAGTGTGCTTGATTACATTTCATTTAGAATGAATATTTGCTGATTATTTTTTTCTGGATAGCATTTCGTTTATCTATTAAGCTGTTTGAATTTATTTATTTATTTATTTTTTTGCAAAAAAACAACAAATCTGATATGCAAAACAACTCTTATTTATGTTGGGTATTCTAGAAGGGGCGAAATCAACATTGAGAACATGATAGGGTGAAATTTTAAGATGTGACATAATTTTTTAATTATTTTGAAAATAAAGAATATTTTTACAATTATTTGAGTCAACTTGTTTTGGTATCAGACCTTTATTTTTGGGTCAATTAGGGTTCTTCTTTGACCTTGTTTCATAGTAGGTATTGGGTGGGTCTTGATTGATATCCTCTTGAACAATTTCTTCTCCATGTAAATTAAGGAAACTGTAGGTTCATTTCCATCAATTTTTTGGCCTTATTGTGGAATTGTAGACTTTAAGAAAAAATGTGTTAAAAAATTCCTTAATTTGTATACAAGGAAAGTGTTACTAATTAAAGATAATTATATACTGTCTACCTTTTTTTCCTTTTGAATTTATTAATTGAAGGTAAAGTCAACTCATTATTTATTCTGTAATATTGTGAGTCAATACAAGCGTTTGAAGAAATTCAAACAATTGAGTTCTAAATTTACAGAGAAAAATACATGAAAATAAATTGAAAGTAAAAATTAAATGCAATATAAGCCAATAATTTAAAGCTTTTTTAAAATTGTAATCGTGATGATGATATTAGTATTTGATGAAATCTGACTAACCACAACTTACCCAACTCCTGATGCTATTTAAACTAATTTTGGATGAAAGAAATTCAACTAAACTTTAACCAGACAAACTTAATTAAAATGTGGAATTGACTCCGCCTAGCATGACCAGATGTGAACCCCAGACCGCTTCCAACCCAACCCCACCAAAAAACCAGAAGATAATATTATAGTATGATATATAAATAATAAATAAATACATAAATAAAAAGGAAACTTGTTTGAAGCATGAAGCAGATCTATTTAATAGAATAACCTAACACCCGACCTACACTTAAATTAACCCAATGATTGATTGGTTTGAAATTAAATAATGAACTTAGAGCCTTGGACTGAACTTGAAAAATCTGTTCCAAATTGAAGAACTAGCCTGACCTGGTTGCACTCATGTAGAACCCAACTGGACCTGAATTTGAGAGAACCCAAAAGGCCAGCGTGTGATCTGGAACCCTAGAAGGGTCTGGCTTGGACCTAATGTTATTGTTAGCAATCTGACTTGGAAAAAATGAACAAGTAAATGTTTCAATTCTATGGTTTTACATTCTGCAAATAGAGCAGAACCAGGATATAATCCAACCAACATCAGTAGCTAAATGACCAATTTGACCTGACTCTATCTTAATCTAAAACCTATTGAGCCAAGCTTAATAAGTTGCAGCATGGAGCAACTGGATATCTGATTGAGTGGAACCATATGGTCCAACCAACAATTTGTGGAACTGAAAGGAAAGGTAGCACAGTTGGCTAGAAAAAAAGTCATAGGATTGTTGGTTAATAATGGTTATTCAAAGGTCGAGAGTTCGATTTCCCTCACGATTTTGCAGCTTCTGCAAATATTTAAAAAAAAAACAATTTGTGGAACTAAAGCTCAAAACCGGTTTGATCCAGCTAATGAATTAAATATCCAATCAGTCCCATGAAAATGAAGGAACCATATGATTTTTTTGGAAACTAGGTGAACTGAACCAAATTAAACCGGCTGGTTCTTGAATGCTCTTTGCAAAGACATTATAATAAGCATAGAAGGTACTCTAAAATATTCTTTTCCATTTGTACTTGCTTCAGACAAGGAAAAACAAAACAGGTAATGCGTGTGAAGGAACAATATCTGTTAAATTGTAAGAATTTCAAATTAACAGTTTTGCATATCTCAAACATGTTCTCTTTACTTGCCAATGTGTGTCCGAGAAATCCTAAATTTTAGGAACTGGAGGTCAACAATAATATCATTTTTATTTTTAAAGTTTCTTTAGATGTAAAAATTACAATCAATCTTGTTCGTATATCACTTAGTTATAATATATAACTGGTAGACGGGCAAAACTGTAACATCACACTTTTTTACCTCCCAAGTTTGAGGGACAAGTATCCTCTCTAATATTGTAAAAGATTCTCTTCACTTAACAGTTTGAAATGATGAGATTCAGGCTAGCGCAGGAGGCAGTATTATTGGACTTTGAGATTCATGCCATGTTAAAAAAAACAGTCCAGATCCAGTAATTCTAAAAGATTATCTGAATTCAAGTTTGAGCTTATCCAAGCAAATATATTAAAAGAAAGAGGGAAATTGTGACTTGTGACGATGTGGACTTGTAAACCATAGCGGTACTTTAAAATCATGTATCCTTCTTAGTCGCTGACTATTGCGTATTAAATTTGAATTCATTTCTTTCTCCCAAGTCCCAAGTTCTAATGGGAAAGGGGAAGCTTCACATAGCCATGGTGCCATGGCTTGCCATGGGTCACCTCATACCATTCATGGAATTATCCAAACGCATAGCTCAACAAGGCCACAAAATCTCTTTTGTCTCTACTCCAAGAAACCTTACAAGACTCCCAAAAGTGCACCCAAGTTTATCACATCTCATTCAACTTGTACACCTTCCCTTACCTCCTACTAAGAACTTACCGGCCGATGCCGAGGCAAGCATCGACTTGCCATCCGACGATTTGAGGCCGTATCTAAGGATAGCCTATGACGGTTTGGAGAGCCAGTTGTCAGAATTTCTCCAAATGGCTAACCCAGATTGGATAATTATTGACTATGCACCTTACTGGGTCCCGCGAGTGGCGGCGAAGTTCGGGATCCCGTGTGCATTTCTCAGTCTATTTAGCAGTGCATCCCTCTCCTTTTTTGGACCTCCATCAGTCTTAAATGGAAGTACTTTGGCCCGAAAAACACCTGAGGATTTCACTAAGGTGCCTGAGTGGGTTCCATTTGACAGTTCTATTTATTACCGTGGCCACGAGGCGCGCAAATTATTTGAACCAGGACTTTTACCTGACGAGTCGGGCGTGTCGGAAGCGTATCGGTTTGCCAAGGTGATAGAAGATTGCAAGGTAGTGGCTGTACGCAGCTGCGTAGAATTCGAGGAACATTGGTTGGAACTCCTCAGCGACATTTACCAAAGACCCATCATACCGGTTGGCGTTTTCGCACCTTTACCAGAACGAGACGTGCCATTTTTACAACATGATATAACAGATTGGTTAGATAAACAAAAACAAAATTCAGTGGTTTATGCTGCATTTGGTAGTGAGGCCAAGCTTAAAAGCACACAAGTGCATGAGATTGCACTTGGTTTGCAAATGTCTCAACTGCCATTTATTTGGGCACTAAGAGACCCCAACGGTTTACCTGAACATTTTGAGGAGAGGATAAATGCTCAAGGAATTATATGCAAAGGATGGGCCCCGCAAGTCAGTATCTTAGCGCATCCGTCGGTTGGAGGGTTTTTAACCCACGGTGGTTGGAATTCAATCATAGAGGGGCTCGCATATGGATTGAAACTAGTACTGTTACCTTTGATGTTTGATCAAGGCTTAAATGCAAGAGATATGGTCGACAGAGGGATTGGGATCGAGGTGGATCGGGATGAGACTGACGGGTCGTTCACGGGTCGGGATATAGCAAAGGGCTTGCAGTTAGTTATGGTGGAAAAAGAATTAGGTGAAGAATTAAGGTGCAAAGGGCAAGAGTACAAGAGGATTTTTGGAGATGAGGAGATGAATCAGAGGTGTGTGACCCGTTTTCTTGAATACTTGTCAAATAATACATAACAGTGATGTTATCTATCAATGTACACTTTTTTGTTCCTGTTAGTGTCTTTTGTATTGGACTAGTAAGTGCCAGCCACGCGTTGCCGTGAGGATTGGAAGTCTGTTTTGATCACTTTTTTTAAATGTGCTTAATTTAAAAATTGATTGCATAATTATGTATTAGTCAATAAGCAAAGGAAAACCTTAGTATTTGATTCTAAAAATATGACGAGATAACTACATGTTTTTAAAATTGCATCACATCCAAGACTTATTCTCTTCTTGTCAACAATTCACCGACACTAACATGAATGTGTACTTTCCTTTGAATTAATTTGCAGCATCGATAACACAGATATATCCCACAATAGGTGCTCCATTGGGGTGCCGAAGGCTGGTACAACAAGAAATTCTGTAAAAAGAAGAAATCATAAAGAAAATATGTCAAAAGAAAAAAAATAAGAATGTATCATTACCAAACTGAAGAACTGCCATTCCTGGAGGATACGGATTCAAGGATACTGTCACAAGTATTGAAAATGCCCTTCTGTCAAGGATTGAGATATTGAAACATAATATAGAGAGCACAGGGCAGCAAACACAAACCCATAGCACTGGCGCACCAGTGCTATGATACCACAGCATCAAATGTGAAGATGGCAGTTAGGTTTAGTGATATGTTAGTTAGTTTGTTAGAGATATGAATGTAATTAGGCGGTTAGAACTCTAATTAATAGTGTAAACCAAGGTTAAGTCTATCTGTTTTTACAAAACACTTTTTAAGGATATTTTTGCAAGAGGCTGTACCAGTTACGAGAAGATCAATAGAAACAACTTATTTTTGTTTAATTTATGAGAATATATGAACCAAAATCACTGTCAGTGACCATGACAAGATTTTTTATAGTTAGGTCCCTATCTTTACTATTATATTTTTTGCAGAGGGGCATTTCAGGCCATTTTTGTTTCAGTTCTCGTCTGCCTTGATGACCATGCAACATTGCCTCTCTCATGGTTCTCTTGTAAAATTTTCTTTCTTTCCTCTTCGTTATCCCATTTCTTTAAATTCAAAACAACTAAAGTTAACTTCTTTCAATGACATACAAAAGTAGTAATACTTCAAATTATACACTTTCGAGCATCATATTCTTTCTCTGCTAGGTAATAAAATAACATAAGCAAATTTTTTGATAGTAATAGCAATGATATTTCACAAAAAAAAAAAGAACAACAACAATCTAACAAGCCTTAAAATTTAGTGTCATCAATACATTCAATACAAAACCAGAGAGGAGCATATTGACACTTCATCCAAATATCCTCTGCATTAGCTGGATAGCATCACGAAGTACTATGCCAGCTGCTATCATCTCATGCAATCCCTTTGCACCCTAATAAAATTGAAACAATTAATGAACAGGAGAAGAATCTTAGATATTGCCTGAAAGGCAATGCATGGGAATTCAACATTACTACTTGCATGGGAATTCCATATTACTACTTGCTGACACAATTATTTTAGACTATATGAATGTGTTCAATTATTCTAGACCATGGATGCGTTAAAGGGTATATAACTATGATTAGCATTCGCCTTTTCCTACCATTCATTTTTAATTTTTGGCATGTCATTTAGGAACACTATGACTATATTTCTCAAATAGTAACATCATTTCATCTTAAAAAAAATAGGAAAGTAAATGAGAAATAGAATAACCCGGAAAATGCTTGGTTAACCCTGACACATTATGAGTTATGTACATCACCATCATTGTATAAGAACTATATTCAAATTTTGTTCTCACCTTACTATGACTGTACACACCGGTTCTTTTTCCAGACATCATAGTGCGAAATCTGCCTTGCTCTACTTGTAGCATCCGAGCTACAAGAACATTTTAAAAACAAAATGTTGATTTAATTTATATTTTTGTATAAAAAGAAGTAATCACCATGGCTATATAAGCAACGAAGGACCTAAGGAAACCCTAACCTGATTTGAGCAAAATTGAAAGGGGAAAGAGGGGGCGTCATGCAAACAGATCGCACAATCGAAATATTCTAAACACGTCAAACTTTTCACAGCAGGAACATATTCTAAACACATCAATTTGTGAGAAAAAAATACACCAATAAAATGGTCATGAGAACTTTACATAGAGAAGAAAAGAATCAAGACGCTTTAATCATGCTTCTTGTGCTGACGGACACACTACAGATCGATAATAGTTGTAATTAGCCATTAAACAAAACAAAAAGAGAAATCATAATAGCTTATGAGCATATCACGACTTCGAATAAATACTCAATTTGAGATTGACAAAAGAAAAGGAAACAAAACATACCACGATGATTTTGCTGGCCTGAGATGAAAACCTTGGTTCCTTTGGAACAGTTCTCAGTTTTGTTGACCTAATCACGCACATAATACAAGTCAGTTTGTCATATACTTTTTCCAATAAAATTACAAGAGCTGCTTATAATTAAAATTATTTGAAGTTAACAGTTAATACAGAGGGAGAAAATTGATAGTTAATACAACAAATAAAGATGATGATAAAAATCATTGATAGGACACCCTCGTTCACCACCGTGGGGCCATGCCTAGCCCAAACGCAGAACTAAATGGCTCGTCCGACCACATCAACTTCGCTCCCACCAGGGGTGATGACCCCGCCCGGGATAACAATCACACCACCTCCAGTGGTAACATCACCCACAGCAAATCCTTCCCACAGTCAATTCCCAGGGCCGAGGCCTAACAGCTCAATGGTACGACCTCAGGGTCCTCAACCTGCTCAACCTCGCCCCGACGTTACTCGACCTTCATTCACTGAAGGGAACGCGACCAGGCCACTCTACGTCAAGCACAATCAGGTAACTGGTGAATATCAGATACCCTACATACCGTATTACCCTCAGCAAACGCCGCTGTATCACTACGGTGCGACTCCTTACACACCTTACACTCCCACGGGCCCCCAGTATCCTTATGCCGCACCACCTGTGCAATGGGGCCCGGGAGGCGCTCACGGGACGTATCCCATGACAAGTCCAACACAGTATTCCCAGTAAATACCATTGCGACCTGTCCACCAGACCGTACCACCCGCCGTAGCTGTACCGCGACCTTTGTCTGCAAACCGTGTCCACAGTCGACCAGCAAATCTTTCGCCAAGAAATCTGGAGCGAGAGTTCGTACAGGTCCGAACAGGCAATGAGACAAATACCCCATCACTACCTGACCAACAGGTCCAATCCGAACGTAGGGACCAAAATGTCCTGCCTACAGGGGTACACCCCGATGTAGGAAGACACCCGGAAGGTCAGGATGAGAATAGGGGGCCACACCCTGCGGAAGGACCACATACCGAAAATCCCAGAGCCCACCTTAACAACGAGCGAGAATCAGCTAACCACGGCAGAGGGTCCAGACCATCCCGCAGAGATCAATCTCGCTCCCGTAGAGAGCGCGAACGAAGCCCACCCCGAGGTCGGGAAAGAGTTCGCCACGATGACCGAAGAAGGAACCGGCGATCACCAACCCCAACCCGAGGTATCAACATGGCCCAAGTCGAAGAGCTGATCCAAACCAGACTCGCGGCTAAACTAGCCGAACTCGAATCCCAGAAGGCAGGCACTTACTCTCGGCCTATGGGAATCGAGGACGGCCCCCTGTCCAGAGACATCTACCGCCAATCAATGACGGACTTCAAATACCCAACAACCCTTCCCAGCTTCCGAGGTAGTGGAGATACGCAGGATCCACACAACTTCGTGTACGGGTTCCTTGAGCGGCTCCGCCTTCTTGGAGCTACCGATGCCATCATGTGCCGAGTCTTCACCACTTGCTTGACTGGAGAAGCATGGGACTGGTACATGACACTACCCCGGAGGTCCATCAACAAATTCGAGGACTTCGCGAAACTGTTCTTGGAAAGATATACAATAATCAAACCACCGCAAGCCACGTGCGAGATGCTTTTGGACATAGTCCAGGGACAGCGGGAAAGAACAGGTGCGTTTGTCAACCGTTTCATACAAGCATCTCGGCGAATTCAGAACCTCAATGAGGAATTCGCCCTAGCCGCAATCAAGAAAGGACTCCGCAAAGGGGGTCCAGGAACCTTGCGTTACGAAGCCCACATGAAGAAAATGAATACTCTGAGGGAGTTTGTGACCTTTGCGGAGGGTTACATCCGTGCCGAAGATGACAACGGGAGTCCCACGAGACCGAGATCTCGATCTCCCCGCCACCAAACTAACAGACAGCCGGCTCCGGACAGGTTTCGCAACCAAAGGGAACCTCGGAGAAACCAACCAAATCGATCAACCGAGCAAGAACACAAATCTGGCACTGAGGGGTACCGACAACATTTCGTGAGATACGCGCCTCTCACGAAGAAACGACACGAGATGTACAACATCATAGAGGAGATGTTCGACTTGCCCCCACCATTGCCTGAAGGCATCTTGTCACACCCCCGGACAACCCGCCGCGCATTTAAACGCAAGGCGTTAAGCACATCACATACATTATCAATAATACAACCAACAAGCCACTATATTAAACAATAAAGGAGTTCACAAACAACTAGAAAGGGAAAATATGTCAGACATGGCTAGTCAAACAGTTACCGCCATGTCTACACAATATATAGTTCATACAAAAGTAAATTTAAAGCAAATAGTGGCTACTTTAAGAACTTCCGCTAATTCCTCACTCGCGGCCTTCCTCCATGTCTTCTTCTCCATTTCCTGGAACTCACAAAAAAGGTGGTACGGTGAGAGATCGAACTATCTCTCAGTGCGGGATTTAGTTCCAGCCCGGTGTTTTTACAAATCAATGCATTTGATATCCCAAATAACAATAAAGTAAAGATTTCAAAATTTCCCCCAAATTTCCTATCAATTCAGATATGCAATCATTTCAAAACCATCTTTATCCCCGCCTCTTTTAAATTCACGTTTAAGGTTTTTAAATTCCACACTCTGGAAATCCATGCCCGTACATAGAAATCCGGCGAATCGCCACACAAGGACGACCCGTTCAATCACACTCTAGATGGGCCATTGCGGGGACCCATCCGGCGAACCGCCACACAAGGACGACCCGTTCTGTTCACATTTCACACTCTGGGGTCTGCCACACACGGACAGCCTGATTTTCAAACACATGCTGAGCCGCCTCGCACGGACGGCCCTAATTTAAAGAAAACAATTCATTTACATTCCTCATTCCCAATTCACATTCACAATTCTTGTCAATTCAATCTCATGCATCAAGAACTCCTATCATGCAATTCTAAACAAAATCAAACGAATGTTCGACATCCACAACATGCAGTTTATCTACCAGATTTGAAAAAAAGGATTTTCTTACCTCAATCCATGCATTTGTGTATTATTTGTAAAAAGACCAGGAACCCGCACCTGTATTCTCAGTGACCTCGCGTGTGTCGGGATCTCGCATATTCTCAGCGTCTCCTAGAACCTCGCGGTTTGCTCCTAAGTTTATAAACGCTTGATTAGGTTCCTATCTCTATTTGTATTTAATTCGATTGTCAACTAAACAACTTTTAAAAAAAACAATCATTTAAATGGGTTAATGGGTTCAAAATTTCTGTTTGGTTATTGAGTTCTAGGTTAATGGGTTAATGGGTTTCGGGTCTAGAATTAGGGTGAATGGGTTTCGGGTTTGGGTAATTGGTTTAATGGGTTTCGGCTAGGGTTAGGGTTTTCGGCCAGCCAAGGGGAAGGGGGGAGAGAGAGAGGGCGAAATAGAGAGAGAGGCAGGGGTTCGGCGTGGGGTTCTTCGGTCAGCGGCGAGAGAGTAGGGGTTCGGTTTGGGGTTCTTCGGGTCAGCGGCGGCGGCCAAGGAAGAGGGCGGGTAGAGGGAGAGAGGGCAGGTGTGGGGTTCGGTTGGGGTAGAGAGGGAGGGTAGCGGCGGCCAAGGAAGGAGAGGGCCGGCGGTTTGTGGTGATTTGGTTTGTGGCCGGCGGCAGCCAAGAAGAGAAGGGGGGGCGGAAAAAGAAGAAAGAGAGAAAGAAAAAAAAACTTACAGTAAGAGGGAATGATTGTCTGTGGCAAAATAGAGGAGAGGGACAGATTATATGGTGGGGAATTTGGGCTAAACTTAGAATTGGGCTTTTATTTCATTTCTATAAATTTCTGAACTCTAATTTAATACATTTATTATTTTCTAAATTAAATTCTGTATAATTTTAATCATACCATTATTTCGAAGCGTTACATCCTCCCCCCCTTGGAAATCCTGTTCAGTCCCCTGAACAGTCTCGGCGTCTATGTCTTCGAACAATTCTGGGTATGTGGCACGCATCGTTTCCTCCATTTCCCAAGTTGCTTCTCGGCTGGAGTGTCGTCCCCATTGTACTAAGACCTGTTTAATGGTTTTACGCCGGAGACTTATTTCCTTGGTGTCCAGTATTCTCATGGGTCGTTCTTCATACACTAAAGTTTCATCTAACCCCAGGTTTGAAAAGTCGAGGATTTGGGAGGGATCTCGGATATATTTCCGTAGTTGCGATACGTGAAAGACTGGATGTACTTTATCTAGAGTTGGAGGTAGCGCCAGTTCGTATGCAAGTGGTCCGATTCTTCTAAGAATTTCAAATGGCCCCACATATCTAGGACTCAGTTTTCCTGTTACGCCAAATCGTCTCACTCCCCTCCTTGGAGAGACCTTCAACCAAACATGATCCCCGGTTTCGAACTCTAGTGATCGTCTCCTCAAGTCTGCATACTTTTTCTGTCTGTCTCGAGCAGTGTCTAATCGGTTTAGAATCAGTTGAGTTCTATCTGCGCAATCTTTTACCATTTCTGGCCCTGTTGGCAGTTGTTCCCCGTTGTTTCCCCACCACAAGGGGGTCTTCTAGCGATGTCCACACCAGGCTTCAGATGGTGCCATTTCGATACTGGCATGGTAGCTATTGTTGTATGCGAACTCGGCCATTGTCAAATGATCAGCCCATGAACCTTGAAAGTTGATGGCACACGCCCTTAGCATGTCCTCTAAGGTTTGGATTGTTCGTTCCGACTGTCCGTCCGTCTGGGGGTGATGAGCGGTACTGAAATTGAGTCGGGTTCCCATTGCCTCCTGAAAACTTTTCCAGAAGTGTGAGGTGAATCGCGTATCCCGGTCCGATATGATGGTTTCAGGAGCTCCATGATATCTGAACTGATATTGAAGAAATAATTCTGCTAACTCTCCACCCGATGTAGGGGTTCGTAGGGGTATAAAGTGGGCTACCTTGGTTAGTGTGTCTACAATGACCCAGATTGAGTCATACCTCTTTTGGGTACGCGGTAACCCAGTGATGAAATCCATAGTAATAATCTGGAACTTCATTTGTGCTCTGGAGTTTGGATATAACAATCCTGATATCTTTCTCCGTTCGTCTTTCACTTGTTGGCAGGTGATGCACCTAGCCACGAATTCGGACACGTCTTTCTTCATATTGGGCCACCAAAATTGGGTACGAAGGTCCTTATACATTTTTACCTCTCCTGGGTGAATGGTATATCCCGATTCGTGGGCTTCTCGCAGAATTTCCCTTCTCAGTCCCCCCTGTTCTGGCACACAAACCCGCTGGTTAAAATAGAGGAGCCCATCCTCGTTTTCCTTGAAGGTCGACGTTGGATTGGTACGGGCCAATTCCCTGTATCTTTGGTGTTGCTCGTCGCCCTGGTCTGCGTCCCGTATTCGAGACTTTAATTCCGGTTGTACCGATATAGCTGCTAGGGTGAGTACCGCATTCGTCGCGGCTCCTTTAGTGTCAGTTTGCTCTTGAAGCCAGCTGGTGGATACACACACTCCCAAATTCATTTGTCGCATTTTCTTGATCAATTTTGTCTCTTGGGTTATGATTTCTGCCAAATTTGTCGCCCCCTTCCTGCTGAGCGCGTCTGCCACCACATTTGCCTTCCCGGCCAGGTTCTGTATGTCTAAATCATAGTCCTTCATCAGTTCCAGCCACCTCCTTTGTCTCATGTTCAAATCTTTCTGGGTGAACACATACTTTAAGCTTTGGTGGTCCGTGAATACTCGGCATTTCGCCCCATAAAGGTAGTGTCTCCATGCCTTGAGTGCGAAAATAACTGCTGCCAATTCTAAGTCGTGTGTGGGATATTTCTGTTCATGGTTCTTCAATTGTCGTGACCCGTAAGCAATTACTCGTCCATCTTGCATGAGTACACATCCTAGGCCGTTCCTTGACGCGTCGGTATACACCATGAACTCTTGGTCTGGTTTCGGCAATGTTAATACTGGGGCACTGGTTAGTAGTTTCTTCAAAGTTTGGAAACTCTCTTCCTGACTCTCCGTCCATTTGAAAGTAGTCCCTTTGTGTAGAAGCTGGGTCATGGGTCGGGCTGTCTTTGAGTACCCGGGAACGAAACGCCTGTAGTATCCCGCTAATCCTAGGAAACTGCGTATATCTGTTACATTCTTGGGTTGATTCCATTCTACCACTGATTTAATTTTATCTGGGTCTACCCGGATACCTTCCCCCGTCACTACATGTCCCAAAAATTTAACCTCTTTCATCCAAAATTCACACTTAGAGAATTTGGCATACAACTGGTGTTCCCGTAGTCTTTGTAATACTGTACGTAGGTCCTCGGCATGGTCTTCTTCCTTTTTTGAATAAATCAGAATGTCATCTATAAAAACAATGACGCAGAAATCAAGTAAGTCGTGGAATACTCGGTTCATCAAATCCATGAATGCTGCAGGAGCATTGGTTAACCCAAATGGCATGACCGTGAATTCATAGTGCCCGTAACGGGTACGGAATGCTGATTTCTCTATATCCTGAGGTTGAATCTTCAACTGATGGTACCCTGATCTCAGATCGATCTTGGAATAAACGGCCGCACCCTGGAGTTGGTCGAATAGGTCTTCAATTCGTGGGAGAGGGTATTTGTTTTTGATCGTGACCTTGTTTAACTCTCGGTAGTCGATACAGAGTCTCATACTACCGTCCTTCTTCCTGACGAACAGTACTGGTGCACCCCACGGCGATGTGCTTGGTCGTACGAATCCCAGTTCTAGGAGTTCTTCTAACTGGACCTTCAATTCCTTAAGTTCTGCCGGTGCCATCCGGTACGGGGCCTTAGAGATTGGACGGGTACCAAGGAGTATGTCTATGTGAAATTCAATTTCCCGATCAGGGGGTATTCCTGGCAACTCCTCCGGGAATACATCGGTATACTCCGAGGCGATAGGTACTGACGTTATCTCGGGTTTTTTTGTCTCGAGTTGCATTATGGTGACTATAAAGGCGGGACTACCGCTGTTGATGAGTCTCCTTGCCTGATTGGCAGATATTGTCGGGGTTCCGCCTCCTCGTTTCTTGAGTCGGACAGAGAGGTTATGGAGACCTGGCCTGTTAATGACCATTCTCCCTTAAGTATGTCTTTCCTAACGTGATACGTCCAGTCGTTCCGAACTTCTGACATCGTGAATGGTTCTGCTTCCATCTCCGCTCTTATAGCTGGGTCTTCTTATTCCTTCTGGGGTTTTTCCCCGATGAGCTTGCTCTTATTTCCCGATATTCTCCGCATTTCTGCTCTGAATGGTTGTTCGTGAGGCGGCCAGAACACTAAGCTGCGGTGCGCGCAGTCTATCAGCACGTGGTGCTCCTTGAGCCAGTCCATTCCTAAGACCATTTCGTATGCTCCGGTGTCAGCCACGATTGGGTCCACTCGCCATTTTCCATTCTGCGTGTTCACATGAAGATCCGGACAGTATTGCTCTTCCACACTATGTTCGAGCCCTGCGAAGAAACGGCGTCTTCCGGTATTCTTCACCCTGAATCCGCTAGCCTCCACTACGTGTGGCGAGATGACGGAGTAAGGACAATTGACGGAGATTGCAGTATTGACAGTGATTCCGGACAAGTCGACCCATCCGACCATTTCCTTGACCTTTGCGGTGGCTGAGAACGTCCGTAGCCAAGTGGGCTGTCCGTTAAATTGATTTGCCATCTAGGAAAAGAATCTATTTTGCTTATCTTCTACAAAATTTAATTGGTTCAATAATCCAAGGAGAATATGTTTGTTATTTTTCAAAATAAGTTGTACCGTTACTACAGAGGCATAATCCGTCACCAAATATATATACATTTGTTACTAATGGTACGCTCGGTCCACATAGTTTGGTCTATGACCTAAACGTCGCATCCTATTGCTAACGCTCTCTTAGCGGAAGTTTATTGATATTGTATGTGCTGGCTCTGATACCAACTAAGTTGTCACACCCCCGGACAACCCGCCGCGCATTTAAACGCAAGGCGTTAAGCACATCACATACATTATCAATAATACAACCAACAAGCCACTATATTAAACAATAAAGGAGTTCACAAACAACTAGAAAGGGAAAATATGTCAGACATGGCTAGTCAAACAGTTACCGCCATGTCTACACAATATATAGTTCATACAAAAGTAAATTTAAAGCAAATAGTGGCTACTTTAAGAACTTCCGCTAATTCCTCACTCGCGGCCTTCCTCCATGTCTTCTTCTCCATTTCCTGGAACTCACAAAAAAGGTGGTACGGTGAGAGATCGAACTATCTCTCAGTGCGGGATTTAGTTCCAGCCCGGTGTTTTTACAAATCAATGCATTTGATATCCCAAATAACAATAAAGTAAAGATTTCAAAATTTCCCCCAAATTTCCTATCAATTCAGATATGCAATCATTTCAAAACCATCTTCATCCCCGCCTCTTTTAAATTCACGTTTAAGGTTTTTAAATTCCACACTCTGGAAATCCATGCCCGTACATAGAAATCCGGCGAATCGCCACACAAGGACGACCCGTTCAATCACACTCTAGATGGGCCATTGCGGGGACCCATCCGGCGAACCGCCACACAAGGACGACCCGTTCTGTTCACATTTCACACTCTGGGGTCTGCCACACACGGACAGCCTGATTTTCAAACACATGCTGAGCCGCCTCGCACGGACGGCCCTAATTTAAAGAAAACAATTCATTTACATTCCTCATTCCCAATTCACATTCACAATTCTTGTCAATTCAATCTCATGCATCAAGAACTCCTATCATGCAATTCTAAACAAAATCAAACGAATGTTCGACATCCACAACATGCAGTTTATCTACCAGATTTGAAAAAAAGGATTTTCTTACCTCAATCCATGCATTTGTGTATTATTTGTAAAAAGACCAGGAACCCGCACCTGTATTCTCAGTGACCTCGCGTGTGTCGGGATCTCGCATATTCTCAGCGTCTCCTAGAACCTCGCGGTTTGCTCCTAAGTTTATAAACGCTTGATTAGGTTCCTATCTCTATTTGTATTTAATTCGATTGTCAACTAAACAACTTTTAAAAAAAACAATCATTTAAATGGGTTAATGGGTTCAAAATTTCTGTTTGGTTATTGAGTTCTAGGTTAATGGGTTAATGGGTTTCGGGTCTAGAATTAGGGTGAATGGGTTTCGGGTTTGGGTAATTGGTTTAATGGGTTTCGGCTAGGGTTAGGGTTTTCGGCCAGCCAAGGGGAAGGGGGGAGAGAGAGAGGGCGAAATAGAGAGAGAGGCAGGGGTTCGGCTTGGGGTTCTTCGGTCAGCGGCGAGAGAGTAGGGGTTCGGTTTGGGGTTCTTCGGGTCAGCGGCGGCGGCCAAGGAAGAGGGCGGGTAGAGGGAGAGAGGGCAGGTGTGGGGTTCGGTTGGGGTAGAGAGGGAGGGTAGCGGCGGCCAAGGAAGGAGAGGGCCGGCGGTTTGTGGTGATTTGGTTTGTGGCCGGCGGCAGCCAAGAAGATAAGGGGGGGCGGAAAAAGAAGAAAGAGAGAAAGAAAAAAAAACTTACAGTAAGAGGGAATGATTGTCTGTGGCAAAATAGAGGAGAGGGACAGATTATATGGTGGGGAATTTGGGCTAAACTTAGAATTGGGCTTTTATTTCATTTCTATAAATTTCTGAACTCTAATTTAATACATTTATTATTTTCTAAATTAAATTCTGTATAATTTTAATCATACCATTATTTCGAAGCGTTACACATCTTCACGGTACAAGATAACTCCAAGAAGTGCGAGTATCATGGACAGCCAACCCCGTGCTTGTCAAGAAGTCCAACGGTGACTGGCGTATGTGTATCGATTACACCGATCTCAATAAGGCATGCCCCATGGATCCATTCCCCTTGCCAAAAATCGATCAACTGGTCGACTCCACCTCGGGACATGCCTACCTCAGTTTTATGGACGCGTTTTCCGGGTACAATCAAATCCGGATGAATCAAGACGACGGAGAAAAGACCGCTTTCACCACTAACTCGGGGCTATACTGCTACCGAGTCATGCCTTTCGGGTTGCGCAATGCTGGAGCCACTTTCCAGCGCATGGTTAACACTGTATTTCACAACCAGATCGGACGAAATGTAGAGGCATATGTAGATGACCTGCTCGTCAAGAGCATGTCGGACCTTGACCATGTCCGAGATCTCCGAGAAACTTTCGCGACACTGAATTCAGCCAACATGAAACTAAACCCGAAGAAGAGTTTTTTCGGCCTAACCGGGGGTAAGTTCCTTGGTTTCATGGTTTCTATGCGAGGCATTGAGATTCATCCTTCCAAATCACAAGCCATCCTCGATATGAACCCGCCTCAGAACCTTAAAGAACTGCAATCTCTCACAGGCAAGTTGGCCGCCCTCAATAGGTTCATTGCGAGATCCGGGGATGTGTGTTTCCCCTTCTTCAAAGCCATGCGTAAATCCGCCAAATTTGAGTGGACAGAAGAGTGCCGTGGCCTTCGAAAAAGTTAAAGCTTACCTCGCTAATCCTCCATGTCTTAGCAGGCCGACCGCGGGCGATGTCCTGGTATTGTACTTGGCAACAACGAATCATGCGGTAAGTGCTGCCCTTGTTCGGGAAGAGGGGCGAGATCAAAAGCCGATTTATTTCGTCTCTCATGTGCTTCGGGATGCCGAAACAAGATATTCCCAGATCGAAAAGGCAGCATATGCTCTCGTCATTACCGCCAGGAAATTGAGACCTTACTTCCAGTCGCATTCCATAAAGGTTTACACCGGGATCCCACTCAAGAAGGCATTTGCAAATTTCGACTCATCCGGGCGATTGCTAGCTTGGGCACTCGAATTATCCGAGTTCGATGTTTCTTTCCATCCCCAAAATGCTCTGAAATCACAGATCTTCGCTGATTTCATCGCCGAGTATTCCGGCGCTCCTCCCGAGTCTAAAGGACGTTGGACAATCCATGTCGATGGTGCTTCTTCATTACAGGGGGCGGGGGCCGGGGTATCCCTCACTGGTCCACATGGGGAAACCCTGAATTATGCTCTCCATTTTCAATTCCCGGTAACGAACAACACCGCGGAATATGAAGCCATGATAGCAGGCCTTAAGCTAGCCAAAGAATTGGGCGCCCGCGAGGTTCATTTTCGCAGTGATTCCGAGTTAGCGGTAAAACAAATAAACGATGAATGCCGCGTCATGGACGAGAAGTTGCGCAAGTACCGACACCAGTTCCACCTACTCAAGAGTCATTTCAACGAGGTTGATATCCAACATGTCTCCCGCAACAAAAACTGCCAAGCCGATGCTTTGTCCAAACTTGGCGCCGCGGGCAACCTTGACAAAGATCGGCCCGTGAGTGTTATGGATGTCCCAGAATCCAGCATCACCCTTGACACCACAGCTGTACTCGCCATCGGGGAACCCGGTGAGTCCTGGTTCACTCCGATGTGGAATTTCCTTAACACCGGGGTCCTCCCCACCGACCAGCTGGAAGCCCGACGTTTGAAAAGGATCGCACCGATGTACTCCATATTCAACAACCATCTATACAAACGGGGGTACGTGCGACCTTGGCTTAAGTGCATCAATGAGGAGGTGGCCTTACGAATGCTTTCCGAGGTGCATGAAGGCATATGCGGAAGTCATCAAGGAGCAAAAACTCTCACCAAACGAATTCTCAGAGCTGGTTTCTATTGGCCAACCATGCAGCAAGATGCGGCAAACTTGGTCCGAAAATGCGAACGCTGCCAATTCCACAGCAAGCTGAGCAACATCCCGGCATACGATCAGATATCCATCTCGGGAGCTTGGCCGTTCGACTTCTGGGGAATAGACATCGTCGGGCCGTTCCCTAAAGCTGTCAGGCAACGCCGCTGGATTATCGTAGCCGTGGAGTATTTTACTAAATGGGTTGAAGCCGAAGCACTGGCCAATATCACCGCCGCAGCAGCAGAAAAATTCATCTGGCGGAACATCATATGTCGTTTTGGCATACCCCATGCACTCATATCAGACAATGGAACACAGTTCAATGCAGCCAGCACCATGTCATTCCTCTCCAATTTGGGTATCCAAAACAACTTCACCTCGGTCAGTCACCCTGCTAGCAATGGATTGGCCGAGGTCACTAACCGTACCATCCTGGACGGTCTCAAAAAGAAAGTGGCGGCTAACAGGAAGAATTGGCCCGACATTCTCGATGGAATCCTGTGGGCCTACCGCACAACACCTCGCGAAGCCACACAACAAACACCTTACTCTTTGGTGTTCGGGATGGAAGCAGTAACGCCAATTGAGATGATGGAACCATCTCTCCGTACTCTGACATATTCCACTGACGAGAATCGCGATGCACGTGCCGTTGAACTCGACCTCATTACAGAAGGTCGGGAGAGGGCTCGCATTCGGACCACGGAGTATCAACGCCGGGTTAAACGTGCATTTGATAAACACGTGGTACCCCGGGAATTCCAGCCGGGCGATTTGGTACTCAAAACTGTGGAAGCGACCGGCAAACATGTCAGCAAACTTGCTCCTCAATGGGAAGGTCCCTTTAAGATCATTCGCCCGCGAGGTAAAGGCGCCTATGAATTGGAAGACCCAAGTGGTTTCATCCTAACTCGCCCATGGAACACTTGCCATCTCCGTAAATTCTACACTTAATGTATGTCGTTTTTTATATTTTTTAGCCGCGAGATACTCAGGGCGAGATAAGCCTTTTGTTTTCTCCTCATGTATTCACTTAGCCCACGATACAATTTTTGTATGATGCTAAGCATTTATCAATATATATGATATTTTTTACAATTGTATTTTGTGTATTGGGTCCGAGATATATGAACGAAAGCTAAGGCAACGAAATGTCTTGGTTAAAATCCCGAGATACGCGACATCACTTAATGCAGTCCTAATGGACGATGCCTGTAAACCAGTAACATGACTTTTATTATGTCGCGAACATTTATCGAAAACCCCTCGGGGTAACGCATACGTTTGCTCGACGTACATGTCCCCCACATTGACCATTTTTGTCAAAAAAAAAAAGGGGGGGCATGGCTATATTACCAAGTACACTTTACTTGAAAATCAAAGCATACAACCGAGATATCAAATAAACACAAAATTCAACCTCGGGCAAAGAAACATACGATTAAAAGAAAGAAGTTACATCTAACTGTTCTGTTAAACCCCCACATCCCGGAGGTATCAAATACTATTACAAAAATTTCTGTTATAACCCCCAAATCTCGGGGGTGTAAATAAAAATAGTGCACAATACAACAGCTTTAAATCCCCCACATCTCGGGGGTACAAATGTATTACATAAGCCGGTGTTGCTTCCAAAGCACGACATGGTCCTTCCTACAAACAAAACAGAATGATTAGTATGGATAGGCATAAATCCAACATCTCGGTGATTGCGATTTTAGACCTTACTTACAAGGAGTAAGGAGCTTCGCCCCTGAGGGAGCGGTATCTCCTTCATTACGGTGAGAAGTATTTCCTTCATCTTCTTGTTCCTCATCGGCAACCATCTCGGCATATTCTTCGACATCCCTTATCTCGGTATCATCCTCTCCCCCCTCGGACGAAGCTTCAGAAGGAAGGTTTTCAAGTTCCGCTTCAGGGGCAACATCAGGAAGATCGAGATGTTCAGGCCATTTGTCTTTAGGCCAAGGGTGAACAATGCCCGCTGAAGGATGATTCTCGAGTTGGAGTTCCTCCTTGAATAAAGAGCCATCCGGGTTCAAAAGTACATCCTTTTCCTCGTCCCAACCATAGCTAGACAAATCCCTGATCACGAGATTTTCCGGCTCCACTGCCGTAAACCCGACATGCTCGGGTTTAAACGGATAAAAACCCCCCATCATTTTAAGATAACTATATACGGTATGCGTCATCATATCTTTCACCGCACACGGAACGGCTTGTGCGAAGGCATGGCTGCCTAAGAATTTGCTGAGGTACTTTCTTGGCAAGTCCCGTGCTTCATCTCGTATATAGGCGTTCTCGGATCTCGCCTCTTCCAACTCCTTGGCTTGGACCTCGAGCTTGGATTTCAGATCCTCGATCTCCTCTTTATACTTTTCAGCTTTACGTTTATAACGCTTTGCTTTCTTCTCGCTATCCTGACGCTCGACATCGGCCTTCCTACCCGTGATGCAGGCAAGTTCATATTTTGCCAAGTTCACGGCGGCTTGGCCGGTGGCCACCCTTTTTTCCTTATCTTTTTGCTGCGCTAGTTGTAAAAAATGGTTCCTCTCTAAAATCGCCTTATTAAGCGCCTCCTGATCAGCTGTGACAACAAGAGCATCGCGCTTGTTACTTTCAAGTGAATCCTTGAGGAACCCAAAGTACACCCCGGCGTCATGCAACGACCTCAATACCTGGCCCACGACTTGATCGGGATTCTCCTCAGCCCACTTCTTTTGATATTGAGTAGTGGTGAGTCTAAACGTTTCTCGAGCATACGCGGCCCGGACCTCGGGATGATCTTCCTCTTCTTGCATCCGCGTATACCCAGGAAGATAGCCTAAAAAGCTGTCCGGGAATCCCCGAGAAATCCCAGTCCCCCACACAAACCCGGTATGTCGCCCTCGCTTAGAAATCTTTGACTCGAGGAATGCCTTATGTTCCTCCGCGGGATCCCACACGTCACCAGCTGCTTCGTCAATAATTCTTCCTAAGTTTGCTTCAGCAGCGTCAACCTTGGCTTGCGAAGGCTCTTTTGGAACGACTTGGGATGTCACCAATACAATATCGGACTGAGTTTTTTGCTTCTTAGGCTCAGGTTCAGGTTCCTCTATTGCAGCGTCTTTTCCCTTCTCTTGTCTAGTTACACGCGAGGGGGGGTCAACCGAAGTCTCCTTCCTCTTCCGCGATACCTCGAGTTGAGAAGAACCAGAGGCACTGCCCTTCGCGCCTTTTGGGACAGTTGCGGATCTGGATTTAGGTGTTGATCTCGAAGAAGTTGCCGCAGGATTGACATGAGCCGACTTCGATACCTTCTGAACCTTAGAAGGACCCGATTTCGGAATTTTCGCAGCCTCCTGAATGAAACCGCCTTCGGGATTATCCAAGACAGGAATTGGACGAGCGGCCTTCCACGGTAGTGCCATAAAACCACGGTCTGCGACATAAGTAAGCAATGGTTAACAATTCATTCATGATAATACGAGATAAACAAACATATACGCTGCACGGATATATCGGTGCAAAATAACAAAAGGAGAAAGAGACTAACTTGAGAAATAACGGTCAATAATTTGGACAACTTTTAATTCGGATGAAGTCAAGGAGGGGGATGAATTCGGGGTCAAATTTTGCTTATCTAGAGGACGCCACTCCCTCCGTACCTCGCGGAAACATTGCAACTCGGAGGGATTCTCCAGATATACCCACCCATGATTCCAATCATCAACTTTTGACAGCTTGTCAAAGAGCGCAATACCATTAGGATTCTTCCGAATTGCGAGGTGGCTTTCATTATTGTATAAAACAGAGAAATAATGAAAGAACAGCCCTATACTTGGGAAATATAGCTTTAACTCGGGCATATAGTCAAACAGGTACTTAAAACTCATAACATAGCACCATGCAGGTGCGGTTAACTGTGCAGGGGCAACGTCGAGATGTCGTAATATCTCGCGTACAAACTTGGATACCCTGATTTTGAAACCACATTTTGGCATCTTCCAATATATGCACATCCCCAGACTCGCGTCATGCGCTCGATCATTTACATTTGGAGCTTTCAGTTTGAGCGCATGTCGCGGATACTCTTCTCTGTAAGCCTCGTCCACGAGATCCTCATAAAATGCGTCAGCATACGCTTTGCATCGGACGACCGCTTTCGGAGAGATACCGGCAGATACCGGAAATATCAAGTCATCCCCATGACCATCTCGGGGCACGATTTCTTTCTTAGCCTTTTTCTTTCTAGGCTTCGAGGATCCGTGCGATGTCCCCGCCTGGGCCACTATGAGTTCGCCACGAGGTGAACTTTCGACATTTTCCTCATTCCCTTCGCCATACTGCTCCTCACAATCCTCTGGCAAGGCATCAGGGTGAAGGGGAGACATACCAAAAAGATTATTTCCCCTACCTGGGCGGAAAGATTGACGCGATATTGGGGACAACTCTGCTGAAGCACCAGGAGATTGGTCCCGAGATCCTTCATGCTCTTCGGCCATGTCTAAATTTACGAAGAAACATGGTTGGCTTAGGTAACCGTTGTTATTTCTAAAGGTATCATATTTACCGACTTATCAAATACAAATCGATTGCACTAGTTAGAGCTTTAGTCATTAGGTTGGCAACATTACCATGCCTATGTGGTCATTACATTACTGTTGACCTCGGCAACAATTATACAAGTTACTATAAAATTAATCAATACAAAGTCGACTACCGAGATGATGAAGTATTACCTTGTAGTAAGATTCCTTCGTAACTCGGTCTTTGCCCGATGTATTTTCCGACGTTATCTGACAACTCTGAACTCCCTCTGCTATAATCAAGATTATTGATAAATATGGCTCCGAGGTTGAATTGCTCCGAATAAACGATAATGAATGATGACTCGGGCCGGAGTGTATATATATAAGGGTCCTCATTTTTTCCCGCTCAATACTTGCACGAATTTCGAAACAAGGCCTCGAAACGTCGCGTGGCCACCTTTCATCATGACGACGCCTCGATTCCCGCGCTTCGAGCTCTCGCCGAGCTGAATAATGACAGGTGTCACTCACGGATTGTACCGTACACTCATACCCCTGACTGATTTGATGCCTGATTTGATGGCTGACGGAGGGTAACGGAAGACGAGGCGTCATATAATTAATGTCGGTATACTATAAATATTTCTTCCGTCTCCCTTTAAACGGGACACCCAATAATCACTGCTATCCCTCCCAACTCGGGTTTTAGCACGATGACAGATAACAAGTTCATGATGGACCTAATTAAAAAGGAGAATGTTGCCATTCCATCATTACACCCGTCTCCTCCACGTAAAAAACCCGACGTCAATACCGAGCAACCCCCAGCTATCCCCGAAGAATCAGCGGATGACCCGTTAGCTTGGGATAGATGTGCCATTTGTCAAACCCGAGGAAATTATCGGCACATGTTCCATTGTGTGGATGCGAAGAAGCTTTTCATTCCGGATGTCTAGCCCGCAGATCACCTCGGAACCATGATGATCCACGTTTCACATCCTTCATCTGCAGGAGATGTCTGGCTCAAGAACGCCGGGCTAAACGCTCCCGTCATGAATAGGATTAGCTTTATAAATTATCGCGGGACTAGCCCGCCTTTTGTTTTAATTCTATGTCAACTTTAAAACTACATTTATGTTTATGTAGCAAACTTAGCCGAGATTTCTCTCTCGTGCTGTTTTAATTCTTATATGTTTTAAGCATTTTGTTACTTAATGCTGTTTAATGCGAGTCGATTTGACCACCTCGGGAATGCAAAAAGCCTATCATCTCATTAACGAGGCACATTGCCCAATGACATTTATGGCTAGTAGCTGGCGGCTACCTATTTAGGCAATATGGCCCACGCTTATTTATGGCAATATTTACCCTAGCGACTATAAATACCAGAGTCACCATACGGTAAAGGGCACATTTCACTCTTTACCTCTCCTCATCTTTTCACCTATCTACTTCCGAGATGCCTTTCAAGAGAGTTGCTTCCAAAACCAAAACGCCCCTTGATCGTGGTCATAGTTACGATATCCAACCATCAAGGCAAGGCCACAACTCACCTCCCCCTAATCCTCGATATTCTCGGGACTCAATACGGGCCCTATCTCGACCTGAGCGATGGACCCTCCTCCAACATTTTCCCGAGAAAGATTTGGATTGGATGCTCGTGAATGAGGACCTCCAAATCGGTGATCTTCTCGACCTCACCCTTGCTAACGCACCCTCGTTCACCAAGGAAGACGAGAACGACATTTATAAATTCAATCTCGAGCCCAAGATGCGTAGGTGCATCATCTGCCGTTACAAAGAAGACAAGCACGAGATGGTGAAATGTCGGGGGTGCCATGAGTGGAGTTGTTTCACCCATTACGACATCCAAGGTCGGTCAGACCCTCGTCGTCGGTTTTGGAAATGCCCCGAGTGTTTATCACGCCATACCGGAGGTCCAACGTTGTATACCGCCATTGAACCCGAGCTCATATCGGATAACCTCTTTGAGGATACCGACAATGAGAAGGTGTAAGTGTGATTTTCAACTTAAAAAAAAGAAAACGACATCACACTCGTCTTTTAGCTGAACATGGCTATCACGGTGCATGGAAGGCGTGACATGACAGACATAGCGCCCATGGTGGAAATATTCTTCCAGGCACTATATAATATCATGTCTCATGTTTAGTCTAATTAGGCGTTGTATGATTTCGATGTTTTACTAGATCGAGGCGTTGTATGATTTCGATGTTTTCTTATATTTCGACTTGTTCTGTTCTTGAAATATCAATGATTACTTATAATTTCTATGTTTCACTTCTTTCATTATTTTTTGATTAACTCGGATACCATTTTCCTCGTCACATTCTAACTCGGATATCTTCTTGTTAAAAAAAAAAAAAACATAAAAATGGTAAGTATATTAATACCGAGATAGGTATATGATAGAACATTGTCGTTTGTAACAAGATATGTACCCGACATATGCCACACCCGAGTTATTATAGCTCGTTTAGTATACAAATGTCGGTAATAAAAACCGTGTTTTACGAGTTATTCACCTTCAAGTCGAACGCATCTCGCCGATGCATTCCGACTTCGGGGGCTAATGATAGGGCCATGTTCCACAGGCTCTTTTACTTGTTCAAAACTGGGCCATGAAAGACTGGGATTCGGACCTTTACAAGGCCAACCCGATGTCATATGAAAAAGCCCAAAGATCCACTAAACCGGGGCCCAACTCGGAGGCCTCAAAAGTATATGGCCCGAATATAGGTTAAAGCCAACCGACATACGGGATAGCCGTGGAAACGGCTAGCTTAAAGCCCACGTCCCAATAACGGACGACATAACTGCCCACGTTCCCCCATAAACGCCCGAGTTGGCGGTTATGGCTGGACTATATAAGGCAGTAAGCCCCAGAAAACAAGGGAGGCAATTTTCATTAAGAGAGAGATCATACAGGTCAGAATCCGAATCTCTCATAAACCACCCCGAGTTCTTAGCTCGATCTATACCTCGGCCTACCATTCCTTGGCAGGACGAATCCAGCTTATCCCAAATTTCCATACGGCCTCATCTCCCGAGACGTATCAATCATATAATTAAAAAGCACAATAATAATAAAGGTTCAAATCACATAAATTTAAAAAGAAATGCAGTGTATTGATCACAAATTACAATTTAGAACAATCATCATACTAAATTTTTATTTCATAATGTCATGGTTGTGTGAAAAGAGAAAATACAATATCTGACCTAACTATACATTTGGGGACCAGGTAAAGTTGTTACTCACTAAAAACATCCCATTAATCAAAATAGAAGGGCACATACAACAGCAGCTGTGAGCACATCGGAGGCGCTGGTGTGCCTCAGTGTCAGAGTCAGAGTATCTTGGATCACAGCCTCTCATCGCAAGTCGGAGTGTCATAGTCGGTGCATCAGTGCCATTTACAAAGAGAAGGGATGAAGAAATACCCATCAAAATGGATGTCAAAATAGATCTCTGCAACTTTTTTTTCATAAAAAGTAGATTCAATGACATATCGGGTCGCTTAATATAAAGAAATACAAGCTAACTTAAATTGTCTACTCAAAAGATGAACGACTTACTTGCACAATCAATTGTTGCTTTATGGAATCGACACCATTTATTATAACACTGCATCAATTGTCACAAAATATACAGAGAAAAAGGGAGGAGATGGTGCTGGTACAGTGGTGCTGGTACATTGGTTGTACTAATGACTCAAAGTGGTACTGGTACAGTGAACATAATGAATATATCAAACTGTAACAGTGACAACAAAACTCTGACTGGAGTAATGAATATACCAATTTCTAGTAATTTATGATTATTTAAAACTCTTTTGATTCGTCTAAAATTAACACATACACATAACAACAAAACATGCTAATTCATCCTGTGGATTCTCAGTTCAAAAAATACAAAGAGATGCTTAAACAATTTATAAGATTTCTGAACACTCATTAATACCACATTGCGTACTGGTACGAAAATATGACACTGTGATACTGGTACCGTCAATTTTCAGAAAAAACTGGAATCTGCATCTAATTACCGATTGGTTCGCGAACTCAAACTATACCCAATTGGGAATTATCACCATAGAGCCTTTTTAAAAAAAAAATAACCAGCTTTCATTAATACATTATATAGCTCAAGATGTGATCTTTTAATAGAAGAACAAAACAAAAGAAAGAAAATTACCTGTTTCACCTTTATTCTGCTTCTCCCGATCCTCAGACGACACCTCTTCTTGCAACTCCTTTGGCTGGCGCTCAGCTTGCAGTACCTCCACTTCCACCTCCTTTTTCTGCTCCAGATCGGCATCCTCTGAGGAACTCTCGCATCAGAGCCGTCGTCGTTCCCCTTGGCCGCGAAATGGAAACCCTTGACGTGCCGTCGTTGTCCTTCTCCCTGCTCTCTCTCTCGCTCTTCCTCTCTCTCGCGGCATATTGAAAAAGGAGATGCCTAGGTCGGTGCTTCGGGAAAAAGAAAAGAGACGCGTATTCGCGTTGGGAAGAAGCGAAGACAGGAAAAGAGAAAAGAGGAAAGAGGGAGGTAGCGAAGAGAGAAAAGAGAAGACGTAGGAAGAGAGATGAGAATCCGCGTATTCGCTTGGTGAGTAAGGGAGAAGGAAAAATATGTGTCGTCTTGTACGTTGCAGGTAATTCGACTTGTACACGGATAGATATATCAAGTATATGCATAATATCTCATATTTAATAGAATGATTCTGAATCATTGGATCTGCTGGATGGACGGCTGAGATTTTCTCTGGACAGATACACTCTTCAGTCCCTTTTATCTCATGGTGCTATTATAGGAGTTATGATATGATGTGATAATTCCTTTTTCAGTGGTACATGCTTTTTTATAATCTTCTTGAAATTCAATTTATCAAGAGAAATTTTTTTATATATATATATATATATATATATATATATATATATATATATATATATATATGAGGAGGGTTCCACTGCACTCTCTTTTGGTGCACCTAACGTGCACCCAAAACTCATATCTTCATTTTCAAAGTTCAAATAGTCGATTCGAACCTTCCAACGTGTTCTTCATATTAAAATGTGTTTGGAGACCAAATTTTACATTTTTTGGAAATTTTTTACTATTTTTTCAGAATTTTTGAAAATCATCACTTTGCTGAATTTCAAATTATTGTTTAGTTTAATCAAAAATTCTGAAAAAATAGTAAAAAATTTCCAAAAAATGTAAAATTTGGTCTCCAAGCACATTTTAATATGAAGAACACGTTGGAAGGTTCGAATCGACTATTTGAACTTTGAAAATAAAGATATGAGTTTTGGGTGCACATTAGGTGCACCAAAAGAGGGTGCATTGGAACCCTCCTCATATATATATGCCCATCATAACTTCTTGATTTAGATATTTTCCCATAAAAATTTTAAAATTAGTTATCTAATTCTCTATCTAAACTCACTTATTTTATTGATATGCCTATTTGCTATTTAATCAATTAAAAATAAAGATTGATATAAAATATGAAAAAAAAAACTAGAAAAATGTGAAACATGGATATAATTGTGTAATTAACTTTAGCAGTGAAACTCAAGATGTTGTGTGCTGCACCAATTATCACAGGTTGGTTGGAACATTAGATCAAATCTATTATGGATTATCATGACCAACTGTTTAGAGGGCTTAAAATTTTAAATATTTTTTGTTACTAATTGTGTTTTATCTATTTAAACAACAAGCCAAAATCAATATTTAATCTATTCACATGATTCCCAAACACCTACATATAACTCAAACTGTGTTAAATTAAAAATTTATCAAAGAAAATCCAAATCACAAAGTTATAGGATTACACTTTCCATAAATAATTTCAGGTAATTAATATAATTGAAGCCCGACAACAGAACAAAATTACAAAAAAACACACATAAATTGGAATTTATGACTAGCTACTTAAATTGGGCTCAAGCTAGAAACAATTGTAGGGTTCCCTCAAGCACTTGAAATCAGGGTTATGCATTCTGGTTTTCATGTTGTAGTAAAATATCGCCGTGCTAGTTTCGTCTTGAAGCCGTGGCAAGTACAGTTTGTTACTGTAACTCTTGCATGGAGATGCTCTTGCAATAGAAGTTCTAAAATCCAAAAATAGTGTCAGATCCCCTAAATCTTCGAGCTAAGTCCAAGCCATCTTTGATCTATCCAACTTGTAAACTCGGACATTATCCTTGTTAACTGCTTGAAACACGGAGATTAAGTCACCGTTGCATTCTAGCAAATAACAATATTCTGAGGAAATCTCAGGCGTCAGATCTAGATCGGAATAAATAGGTGACAACTTATCGAGAATTCTCCATGTGTTGTTTTTTGGATTAAAAACACCAAGGCTACCCAATCTACTCAAACAATAGAATTCCCCATCGATGAAAACAGGATTGTTGTCAGCCACAGGGAATGGGCAGTTGTTGTGGAATTCCATTTGATACCATTCATCCTGCCCATAGTGCCATGCGATAATTTTCGTAAATTCACCTCTAGGTTGACCAACAAGTGCAAATACCACACAACTGAAAGAGTTTGGCTCACAAGACATTGCAATACCATCATAGGAATAAGGATACTCTAATATGGGGAGATGATGAAAATCATTGGTGAATGGATTTAGCAAACAAAGTTGATTGTAACCTTGTAGTGCTAGAATCCATCCGTCTTTGGAGAAGAGCAACCGGCTTGGCTCATTGGAATTAAGGTTCTTTACATTTAGCGTAAATTGTTTGCCTTTGAAAGGATCGATTGTACATTCGACATGTACCCGATTTTTTTTGGGCAATACATAAGCCACACTCGTTCTTCTTTGATAAGTTCGTCCATGACTTACAAACGGCTCGAAGGCGTCCAGAATCCTTCAAAGGTAATTTTTCTGAAATTAACTGCACCATGTGTATGAGTAGATTATTAGTTAATTGCAAAGAGATAGCATATTCCTTGTTTTTATGTTCTTTTGCATGTGACTTTGAGCTTTTTTCAGAAACCTGTTGGAATATAAAAAAATATACTGGTAATTAATTAAGATAAGAATAATAATTTCTTCTTTACTAACAAAATAGGGGCAAATATAATTAAACATACCTCAGTACTGCATGCATTAGTATAAGATGAAATACAAAGTTCAGGCTTCAGGACAGGTCGCCTACAATTAAAATTATAATTAGTTTGTTTGATGTAATAAAATTAAAAAACATCAAATTTAAAAAGGAAAATAAATTATGGATGCAGTCTTTAATATATATTGTGACATATATATATATATATATACCTCATAGGTAGTAACCAATTGAAAGAGCCATAATATTGGCCCTGTATTGCCTCTTCAGATAGTAATTTAAAACTTAAGGTTTGATTATCCAAGCATATTTTGTAGAGCCTTTTCCCATCATAGCACGGCAACATCTGATAAACACAATTCCGGTCCATTCGAGCATCTTGTGCACGAAACGACTGTCCACCTTTACCATGCGAATCGAGGAAAAATGCACAATCGCCGATGCTCTCCACTCTCTCCTAATTAGTTTTTGTTTCTTCAAACTTGAAAATATCAAGATCAATAACAGTTTGTGTCGGACCAGGAAAACATGTTCTCACAAAGAAAAGATCTCCGCATGACTCCACCAAGTTCCCAAGTCGTCCAATTCCAAAGGAAAAAAAAGTGTTCAAGTTTATCCATACTTATAGTTTTCACATGAGTAGTACTGACGCCCGTCGAAAGGGATGCTATGTCAATTATCTCTATACTGTTTAGAAGCACAACATATAACTTTTCTTTGTACTTGAGCATCATTTTTACATGAGTGACATCTAGGTCGACAGGCAACTCAGTCCATTCTTTGTCACTCGGATGTGGCAAAAGAAAAGAAAATTATCTTCTTCGCCAAAAAATATGATGATGCAGTCAGGAGAAGTTGGTGATGATGTTAAAGTAAGAGAAGGTAGAGTTACTTAGATAGAGAAGGTAGCCATCGGAAGTCAAGCAAGAGAAGAAGACATCATCTAAGGAGGCAAAGGTTATTTCATTTTCAATTGGGTTGTAATTTATGTTCTCCTTATTTTATTTCTTTTATTTTGCCATAGTCATGAGAAACTAAACTTCTCATCTCTCGGGTGAGGGTTGCACTTGAATTCTTAATTATGTTTTAATATATATTTATGTTTTGTTTATGATGATTTGAGTTTCTTTATGTATTTTAAATTCATTTTTATTACGTCCTTACATATATAGTTCTGTCTACTATATGTCAATGATACTCCACATACCAATAGGTGTTTAGTCATTGCATCCTGGTGTGAGTAGGATAATGCATGTAAGTACTATAGGCACTTCGGCTAACGAGGCTTGGCAGCGATTCAAAGACTAGGGTTAGAACCCAGTGGGTTCCCTTGGCAGGATAGCGTAAATTGTATATATAGATTATATTAGGAAGCACTTAGATTAGGTAGGGTTTTTGAGATATTTCAATTACGGGATAGTATAGAAAAAAAATATAATTGCGTACCTAAAATACTTCAGTCTTGGCAGCCCAAAAGCCGATCGCAAGATCGGAAAACTTTTCAAATAGCATAAACAAACACCCAACACGCCCTGCGGGTAGTGACAATGCTGTATGTGGAGTAGCTATGGGACAATCTAGGCCGCATGCGATAGTGACAGTGCCGCATGCGACATAGAGAGACGTTCAAATTTATATTTTGCATAATTAAGAAGGATAGAACCTGAACCATAGAGAGGCTCTCTATCTACTGTTTAACCTTAACCTTGATTGCAATTAGTGCCACCGCATCAAACTTTTATAAAACCCGATAACCTAGACTAGTGAAAATTGTTTAAAATATAAACACTGTCCCTGTGGATCGATACTCCAATCATACTACACGGTAGAATCATGCGCTTGTGATCTGAACGTAAGTAGAAATTAGAGTTTATAAATATTTAAAAATAGTAGTTGACGTTGAACTCATCAATCATCTCCAAAAAATTTGAAAGAGGCAATCCACTATGTAGTTGCCAGGTGGATTGTCTGAGCTAATTAATAAGTAGAACAGAGTTAATTTTATAGTCTTTAATTTCAATTTAGCCCCTTTATTTTGTCATGTCTTTCTTTTCAGCGTATGAGTTGTTTCACATATTGTTAAACATATAATAAGTTTCCTCCCATAGCCATGCAATTTAATTCTGGCAAAACAAAATAGATATAAACATACCTTAAAGCTGGCCGATTTTGTCCCCCCTTTTATTTTTATCAAAGTGTGTTCATCTTTTATTTTTCCCTTAAAAATATATTTGGAAAATAATATAGTAATTTTATTATTATCTATTTGGAAAATAATTTTACTTTTCCCTTAAAAATATTTCACTGTTTATTGAGTAATTTGCAATATTAAATAACAGTTTGTATTTAACGATACTTGATGAAACAACAAATAATATACACACGTTACATTTAAATTGATAGCTATAAAGCTATATATAACCAAAGTCCAAGGATGTCACATGAAAATGCAATTAAAGCTGGACTGGAAATATAAAATAAAGCTATAAAGCTATATATATATATAACCAAAGTCCAAGGATGTCACATGAAAATGCAATTAACTGCACAAAAAACACACAAATGAAAGCTGGACTGGAAATATAAAATAAAATAGTAAGACATTAATTTGACCTGCTCTAATCAATTTATGTACATATATGCAAAAATAAATAAATCGCTCTGAAATCATAGGATATAACCTCGACCTAGTCTCAATTAAGGACAAAGATATTGACAAACAATGTTTGGCTTCATGCAGCGTATGATCAATAGAGAAAATGGAACAAGTATATGACTGGTGCGCTGCATGAAGTAAACCAGCTCTGTCAATATATTTAACCTCAATTAAGCTGGATTTAATTGGCTTTAATTCCCTGAGAATATCCTATATATAAGAATTATCTCACAACTTGAACAATTGCCATCTATATATTGTTCACAGTTCAATCCACAAAGAAAAAAATTTCCATTTTTGTACATTTCAATTCTTGTCACTTCCTGCTTCGAGCGCCGGTGGGATCGGTGGTGGGCCCCTTTTTCTTCCGATTCTAACGATAATCGCAGGACTTAGTCTCCAATCGGCCACAGGTTTCTCTACTTTCATGGTGACTGCTGTGACTCTTTCCAAAGTTATATACACTCTGTGCTTCATGGATAAATCTCTGATAAATTACGAAATCACCCTTCTGTCAGAGCCATGCATGTTATTAGGTGTAAGCATAGGTGTTATGTGCAACCTTATGTTTCCTGGGTGGCTTACTACAGCATTATTTGCTGTGTTTCTTGCAATTAGCACTGTTAAGACTGTGCAATCTGGGTGCAAGATTTGGAGCAAAGAAACAGAGAAGGAGAGGTCAGTTAGGGAACTTAGGGTTGAGGAGAGAGAAAGTGGAATAGAGGTGCCACTTTTAATGGACAAGAGAGAGGAAAAGGGAAATGGGGCACCAAATTCAATCCCATGGAAGGATTTGGTGGTACTTGTCATGGTTTGGATATGTTTTTTTGTGCTACATGCTCTTATTGGAGATGAATATGGCAAGGTTAGTTATATTTATATATTTTTTTTTATTTTCACTTTGAATTGATTGTAGCAACGTTGCCCCAATTTATTGCTTAATTTGAGTCTAATTATCACACTGAATTTATAACAGGGATCGATATTGCTCTTATTGGGCAATTTAAAAAAAAAAACAAATAATTGAGCATGGAAAGGAAAAAAAAAACAGTTGTGTTCTTTAAACAAACATAACTACAGATTCAATAAGTATCAGAAGGAAAATTAATTATATATATTTTTTTTTTATAAAAGGCAACGAAGCACCCGTTTCATATAAGAAACATAAAGTTTTAATTACAGCGGACTATTAGTTGAGCACAACCGCTAAACACAAAAATACCAGACTATGCGCTAGAACAAACAAAACACATAAGCCCTTCTTTTGACAATCCACCAAAACACAGAAATAGAGAAGTATAATATGGCTAAATATATTATTTATCGTCTAGCAGTAGGGTGTGTAGTAAATTTGAAACAAAATTCTCTCACCAAAAATGAAAGCAAAATTTGATCCCCAAATGTTTTTTCTCATTAATTTTTCTAAACTCAGCTAATATAATATTTCTTACTTTTCTAGGGAGTGATAAGCATAAGGCAATGTGGTATCACCTATTGGTTGATAACTCTATCTCAGATCCCATTGCAATGGGTTCACTTCATACATTTTGTACTCCAAGAGAAAGGAACATGACCGTGCAAATCATGGCACTGACACGGTAATATACAGGGGTGTTCATTGGATTCGGTATATTTGAATTTCAACTGAACCCATAAATTTTGAATTAAATGATTTAGATTTTCGGTTTAAATAGTTTGGTTTAGTTTAGTTGAATTTTTAAATTACTTCTGTTTTTTATATTTGATTTGGTGTAATCTCTCTTAGTTTTATTCTTAATACTTATTTTTATAATTATTAAATGTATTTGTGTATGTATTGAGTTTTGAACTTCTAAAATTTAATTTCTTGTATTTCTGTTCAACCAAACAAATCGAACTTTATTTCGATATTTTGTTCGGTTGTTATTCTATTAACAAGTTTAATTCAATTGGTTCAGTTAAATTTTTGAAAACCAAATAATTTTTTTGTTTGACTATTGTCATTCGTTTTTAGCTGAACTTACCGTTTAAACACCCATAATAATATATATAGGCAACAATTGTATACCAATCTATTTTTTCTAGATTATATTTTCATCTAGTTTAATTTGAAGTAAGTAATTCCAGATATACACCGATCCAATAACTATAAACTGGTAAATTAATTCTATTGCGGAATTTCTACGAGAAATTAACCTATTTTCATACAAAACTTTCACTGTTTTTGAGTCATTTAATTTTATCATCAGACAAGTGCAATCAAGCACAATCTTGAATCGTTGCCGATGTATGCATTTCCTGTGGCGGCGACATTAATGGGTGCACTAAGCGGTTTGTTTGGAATAGGAGGAGGTCTACTTTTGAACCCGGTTTTTCTTCAGATCGGTCTACCTCCACAGGTACATTAATTTCTTTCTTTTCATGTTTGTTTAGTATCAAATTATAACATGTACTCACCAATATTAATGGATGCGTGCAGTACTAAGCGGGTTGTTTGGAATAGGAGGCCTACCCTTAACACTTTTTTATATACAGATTATATTGAACGGTTAAGATTGACTGTTTGCGATTTTTTAGGCAGTAGCAGCCACATCGGCGCTCATGGTTCTCTTCTCAGTGTCCATGTCAATGGTACAATATATAATTTTAGGCACGACAAAGATTGACGAAGCGGGAATCTACGCAGTACTGTGCTTTGTTGCGTCAATTGTTGGAATGGTGATAATGGAACGGGCGATAGCGCAATCAGGCAGGGTTTCCCTGGTTGTATTTTTGGTCATTGCGTTAATGGCGCTTAATTAGTACCGTGGTAATTACATTGTTTGGAACAATTGATGCGTGGAAACAGATTTCTAATGGCGAGTACATGGGATTCAAGCAGCTCCGTTGAAATGTTGTTTTCTTTGTTTCTAGTGTTGTTATACTGAGATTTGTTTTAAGGGAAATTCTGCTCTGGATCTAAACTTTTCAGAAGAAGTATTATATGAATTTTATCCTTTTTTATTGTTGACCAGATACTTTAGTACGTATACTTTGAGGTAACTATATTGATAGAACTAGTTTGGCTTCACACAGCGTAGATAAAAAAAAGAAAGGTAGACTGATGCGTTGTATGAAGTCAAATAATTAAGCTATATCAATATCTTTACCTTTTAATATGGAGTGTGAGAAACTAGAGATTGGCAACATGTGACAAATTAAAAGTTCGGGTTCGGTTCGGCGAGGTCAAAAATTCGTGATTCGGGTATAATTCGGGTATAATTCAAGAATGATTCGGAAATTCGTACTTATTTTAATTTTTTAATTTTTCAACTGTTTTAATAAAATTTTGAGGGAAAAAAAATATTTGAGAAGTGCTAAGAATTTGGTACATATCATATTTGAAATTCAAAAGTCGACTTATTATAAAAAATGTCAATTACTGTGGTACCCACATGTTCATATTTGAGTTGTGGGTTCATAACTTCATATTTGATAATTGATAGTTGATACCCACGTGGTGGGGTCCACTTATACATTTCAAAATTCAAAACTGTGCCTAAGTCTCACCCACGTGGTGGGGTCCTCCATTTCACTTAAGCACAGAGCCACGGAGGCACGAGCAACGAGCGACGAATTTTTCGAATAAAACGCGAATAATTCGTAAAAAATGTTTTATTCGCGTTTTATTCGCGAATAAATCAGTAAAAGTTCGGTCAACCGTTTTATTCGTTGTTCTGTTCGGAAACCTCCAAAAAACGTTTTATTCACGTTTTATTCGCGAATAAAACACGAATCATGTTTGGCAGAGAAGCTTGAAAATTTTGATGTGAATTCTGATTAGTTTAATTTTTTTTTTCTATTTGAATACTAAAATGAACAGCTTAACACTAATTTGGCCCAATTAGCAAACAATTTTCAAGTTGCAATTAATACTAAAGTAGAATGTGTGTGTTCTAATTGTATATATTAACGCTTAGTCGTGCTAAATAATTATTTCAAATATTACACATTTTAATCTGGATCGTCCTCCCCTCTAGATCAACTGTATAGATCATCCAGAAGAGCATAGATGGTTCAATCCATGGTTAGCACAGTTATTCATTAATTAATGAATTAAAAGATAAAGATATTGACAGAGCCGCTTTAGCGTCATGCAGCGCTGTTTTAGCACTATTGTCAGGGCGCTGCATGAAGCAAAAACTAATCTGTCAATATCTTTACCCAAATTAACATCAATGAATAATAGGAAGCTTTAACGGGCTCAATCCAAGGCCCATAGAATAGAGGCCGGAGGCAGTTAATTTAAAATTTTGTTACGGGCTTTTCAGGCAAAAGTTCACATTTGGTTGCATATTCTCCCAACAAAATTTAAAACCCCTGAAGTAACTCAAATTTTGATATTGCATCTGAACCATCCGGTCCGAGGTGGAAAGCACTGGACCGCTTGAATAATCGTGCAAAACATATCAGACGGTCTGAATGAAAACGCAAATTTGAAGTACCTGGCGGACTGAATTCCTCATTTGGTTCCATCGTCTCCCAACTCCTCCCGGGTCCACTCGCCTCATCCGAGCAGCCGTCGTCTTTTGTCTTTTGAGGCCGAAAACCTTTCACCTTTTTAGAAGCTGTGCTCAGTGAGAGAAGCGACTATGACTATGAGTCTCTCTGTGGGGAGAATGAGAATCTCTTGCCTCCGGCCATCTCTTCCTATCAATCGGAGCACACCACTCGCCTCCTCCAACGCTCCCACTCAAGCGTCGCCTCCAAATCCCCACTTCGCCGTACAGTACCTCGTCCAATCCTGCGGTTTTTCCACCGACGAGGCAATCAAATCATCCCAGCTTATCTCGCACATCAATTCCCCTGATAAACCCGATGCAGTGCTCGGTTTCCTGAGAGAGATCGGTGTAAACGAGTCGGATATAAGAACCGCTGTGTTGCGGAACCCTCGGTTACTTTGCTCCCATGTGGAGAAGAACTTGAGACCAAATGTGGCTAAGTTACAAGATCTAGGGTTCTCCATTGAATACATCTCAGGTATCATTTCACACAGCCCTCATATGTTTCGGTTCAATTTTGTGCGAAAGGTTGACTTCTGGATGGGGGTTCTTGAATCGGCAGAGAATCTTTCTGAGGTACTCAAACTGCGCGACAGTGCGTTTATCTGTAGCAACTTGGAAAAGGTTCTCATGCCCAACTTATCTTTCCTGCAGGAGCAATGCGGTTTATCTCCCAAACAAATTGTTCGGCTGATGAAGTCGGCACCTAGATTGATCTCATTTAATCCTGATATTTTCAAAAAGGTAGTTGAGAGGGCGGAGAAATTAGGCGTTTCTCGTTCATCGGGAGCATTTATCTATGCATTAAGTATGGTTAGTTATCTGAAACAAAGCACCATTGATGTAAGGTTAGATAACTTGAAAAGAATCGGGCTTTCACAGGAGGAGGTATCGTTTTTGATTAGTAAAGAACCTTTGTTGTTGGGGATGCCGGAGGAGGTAATGCGTAGAAAAATGGAGTACCTGATAAATGAAGCGGGTTGTGATAAATTGCATGTGATCCGAAATCCAAATTTGCTCAAATGCAGCTTGGAAAACCGACTGATGCCACGGAATGTTGTCAGAAAACTTATGATGTCAAAAGGTCTTCCTGTGGCAAATCTAAAATTTGCATCTTTTAATCAACTAAGTGAGGAGAAATTTGTGCAGAAATTTGTTTTGCCGTATGAACATGCGATTCCGGGTCTCCACCGGGCATATGCCGATGCTTCCGCTAAGAAAATTGGGGGTGTTGAATAAATTAAGAGTGTCTTAAGTTGACTTTCATGCAGGCTGAGATACTGCATTTTAGATTTCACTGGGTAAGATTTTTTCGATTCTTTTTCTAATCTTTCTACATAAGTAATGACTAGTAAATTGGTTGTTAACCATTAATTTTGTTTAGATTGAGTGCTTAAATTTCTACTTATCTCCAGTTTATTAATCTTATATTTAACCCTTTTAGATGTTGGCCGACAGCTCTTTTCAAGGAGTTACTCCAAATTCAGCAAAACCCTAGGAACCCTAGTGAAGGTGTAGGTGAAAGGGAGAGAGGATATTATATATTTAAAAACCAGACATTTTATGGCATGCACGTGACATACATTAATTTTGTTTTCAAAAAATTTGTTATCATAGTTAAAACTGGCAGATTTGAGACAGAAATCAAATATATTTGATAAGTATAATAATGACGATTTAAAGTACTTTAAAATATTTATGTATCAGGATCCGCTTACAAAACTGATACAGTATTTGTATCTGTATCTGCAAAATTCGAATACGGATTCAGATATGGACAGATAATATCGGTTTGCACTGCTAAGCTCAGGCTCCTTAGGCCTTGTCAGAACAAGCCTTGGCCTCTGAATTGCCTGAAAAGAATCTTCCTGGATTGCAATTCAACAATTGATAGAATTAAATTCATTCATATGAAAGATTAAATATATCAATGGTGAAATTCATCATTTGGGTCTGCATGTGTTACAGCATTTAGTTAATTCAAATGAAATATCAACGGATAAACTTACATGACGCAACAACTTATTATTCTGAGAAATTCACATAATACTTGTTCCTCTTTGTAGCAGTACATTTATGGTTCAGTCAACCGGTTTGACATTCATTTAGTTTCATTTTCTGGCTGTACTGCATTGGATTGTTTCTCTATTTTTTTTTTCTTTTTTTTGAAGAATTAGGTTAGACTTCATGGGAAAAACTCAGCTGGTTTTACCACCTGGTACAGTTGTCATCAGGTCCTGTACCAGAATGCTCCATATGTGTGCTTGGTCTACTACTTCAAGTAAGTTTAGGGATAACAATTAAGGTAAGATTCATTATTAATTAAGATGCCATTACCACCCAATTCTAGTCAGTACCAGTAAGAGTTTTAATTAATTAAGTTATAAATCAGGATTGAAAGTGCTCTTTTAAGTTAGGATAAAGAGAATTTCGGCAAGAGAAGAGTTGGTAATACGAAGATCGTTAATTCTGTTTCAGGAAAGAGAGAAAAGGGAAGGGGAATTATGTCTTTCTATTTTCTTAATCAAGTGTAAATCAAGAGTGTTTATTATTATTTAACTATAGTTAATTAAGAATTAGTTAAGTGATGGATACATAAGAAATAGTTGCAAGAGTTAGAGCGATAAATAGATAAATTTAAATTGAGATAAATAAGAAATTGAAGATGTAGAATTACATGCTAAATAATTTTAAAAATTGTTGTTTCATAATAGCAAAGTAAGTTAAAAAAAAAAGTATATACTATATTAGTAAGTGGAATAAATAACAATAAAAAGAATGTCAAAAAATTGTAAAATTTAATGCTTTAACTTCACTTTGACGGTACTTTAATTTTACTCCGTCTTAAGACAGTTTAACACATTTTGATTTGATATATTAAATTGACAAATCATTCATAGTTTGTTATTTTTTGTGAATTGGAACTTGCATTTCACCACCACCATATCCTCTTAATTTTTTATTTTGTGACAATTAACCTTCTTAACTTTTAATTTTGACAATTACCTTTTCAAACATTAAACAATGTGTGATAATTAGTCTCTCAACCGTTGAATTTACTTAATACCATTAACTTTATAATGACAAATGGCAAAAATACTCTCAAACATACATAATTTTGTTATTAATAATTTTACATTTCTTATATTTAAAGACAAAAGGACAAATAGATACTCTACTTTTAGGAAAAATAAAATAGAGAAATAAAGATACAATACATGTACGACTAATTAGCTCTTTATGTTGCATATTATAAAATAAATTTTATTTTTCCATGAATTAGTTTTAAAATAAATCTTTTGTTATAATTTATTTTAATTATAATGTAAAATTAAAGAAATATTTAAATGAATATTTTTGTACTTTTAAATTGAGAAAACATAATTTCAACATATATAGAAATAACTAAAATGAATGCTAAATTTAAGAATACTCTCGTCATTTATCGACTTAACTTAACGGTGTTAATTGAATTTAAATATTCAGGGTTTATTGTTACAAAAAAGTTTTGAAAGATTATTGTCAAAATTAAATGTTTGGTTGTGGAGTAAAGTTAAGAGGAATTAAATTGCTTACTAATTAAAGTGAATTAAGTTAATCATGTAATTTTGGAGTAACCGTGGAGAAATTAAGAGAAAATTAAAAGATTGAATGCTACTCTGACAGTGGGATCCACAGGCAGAGTAACTGTGGAGTAAGTTACTATATCTGGAGAGAAGTAACTTACTCCGGATTAACTTATATTACTTTACTTACTCCTTCAAATTTACTTCTCATTTGATAATTTAACAGTGAAGTAAACTATTTACTCTACTTACGCCACAACAAAACACATACACAACTTATATTATGATTTTAAACTATGCTGCAATTTGACCACCAGAAGAAAATAACAACCAAAAGTTAAATTTCGAAATAAATCAAACATAAATGAAAGAATCTAACTATTTATCATCAATTTGAGAATGGTAATTGAACCGGAGCTACCAGAATTAATAACAAATCATTCTGAAACACAGTGTGAAACTGTGAATTAATTCCACCGAAAATTTTATTTCAAAGCAAGTTATTATAGTCAATTAAAATGTGAGGTGATTCATTGAACTAAATAATACATTTTTTCTTTTCTTTTTGTTCTGTTTATGCTTGATTTCTGGACAAAACCCGGATGTCCGGTTCTTGTACGGAAACTCGTATGTAGTGTTTGTGTGCAACACCAAGAAAAAGGTATGTGTTTGTGTCCTTGTGGGTGGCTGACAGTGACTCGCACCACTTTTAACGCTTCCATTTCTCGCCACAGATAACTGTGATTGCCCAAGAGAGAGCACTCCCTTTCCACCTTTCTCAGAAGCGCGACATCCCGAGTCCATATCCTCTGAGGTAACAGAATACTTCTGTTTATATGCGGACCGTTCGATCAGAATCCGGGCCATACCGTTTTGAGGTGGAATGCACGGTCTGCTTCAATATTCGTGCGGATTCTGATTGGACGGTTAGTGATCTAAATGGAAACATTCTGTTACCTCAGGGGATATGAATTTTGATATCCCAACCCTTCGTTTCTCTTTCTCTTTCTCTTTCTCTTTCTTCCCCCGCCCCCTCTCTCTCTTAACCCCTTCGTGTTTGCTCCGTCGCGATCTGGATCCCACCAGTACATGCCTTTAAAGCGAGAGCTGTTTTGATCGGACGGGACGGGTTTATATATTCGCGAGAGCCCCTCTCTCTCTATATCTAACGATGTCGGGTCCGGATGCAATGCAAGAGGCGATGGAGGCCCGCTTCAGTAATCTGTCGCTTATCGGGCGTGGCTCCTTTGGCGAAGTCTACAAAGGGTGAGCAATGCACGATAGATTGCTCCTCGAAATGGAAATCGGGATTGATTGATACCTGGGGTTTATTTAAGATATGGTTTGTTAATTGAATTACTTAGCTAGGTTTTAAACCCTCGATGGAGGTTCTTTTGACCTCAGGTTGTTTAATTCGAGGTGGTTTTGCATATTTCTACTGAATTATTAGCGGCAGTGTGATATGCTATTGAATTTTGCAATTAGTTTGTAAAATTAGGAGTGAAATTTGTTATGTGACAATGCAATTAGTTTGTTTTACATAAATGTGGCTTAATGTAGGTTTGACAAGGAACTGAACAAGGATGTAGCAATTAAAGTTATTGATCTAGAAGAAGCGTAAGTCTCTGCTCTTAAACTATAATTCAATGCAATGGTTAATAGGCTGAAGTGTTTAAACTATCGGTGATTTAATGTTGTTGAAAATATAAAAAATAAACAATTGTTTCAACTGCTTCTATCCATGAGTATCTCTGGATTTGTTATTTGACACTCTTCCTTTCTTTCCTCCTTTTTTTTTGCATGTAGTGAGGATGATGTTGAAGACATTCAAAAGGTACCCAACCCCCTTCTCCAAAATTGTAGAACAAATGGTTAAATTTACTCCATAAATTTTTGGGATTTGCAATATAGTCCTTGTGGAATTTGTAGCATCGCAGTGTGGTTAACAACTTGTCAAAAGGATTATGCTATAATTTGTTCTACTTCCTGGACCAAATAATAAAACTGAATGTTAGGGTATTACTGGTGGTAATTTTTTTAGCTTATATATATTACAGGAATTCTAAATTGGTTTTTGATAGTTATGTCAGTTCCTTTTCAAAGTTCTTCTTTTTTTCTGACAAACTCTTATTTGAAATATGCAAATAAGATTTTATTATATGTTGAAAAGAAAATAGTTGAAATGAATTGAATGAAAATTTTATAAAAATCTTTGTTAGGGATTTCAGGTATTCTATGGTTCATTTTGCAAAAATTGCCCATTATTTTATTGGTCATTGAGATTCATGGATAATTCAGATTAATATTTAAAGAGAGATGTTAACCAAAATGATTAAAAAAAAAAACTAAAATCCCATCTTTTTAGTTTAAGCAAGAAAGACTTATGGGAACTCTTCAAACCGGCGAAATTAGTATATAAAAAAAAAATACTATGTATTGTATTATTACTAAGTGTGCCCAGAATTGATGCTTTCTTGTTATACTGTTAAATTTAAATGTAGGAAATATCAGTACTATCACAGTGTCGATCTCCATATATAACAGACTATTACGGCTCGTATCTTCACCAAACAAAACTATGGATAGTAATGGAATACATGGCTGGTGGGTCCGTTGCTGATCTCGTAAGTTTTTCTCTGATTAAAACGCATTTTAATTAGGCTGTAGTACAATCTTTTAGCACATAATACTGGCACAGTGATTTGGATACAGGCATGTAGGGCTGTGAGTTCAAATTCTAGTGCCTTTTAGGCAATTTTTTGTATTATCCGCTTCAATTAAATGGTGATTTAGCTTTATAACTAATGCTTGACACAAATAAACAAAACCATATTTTGAATTCAGAGCTTAATCTCTAAAACTGATGGATTGACTCCAAACTATTATATTGTAACCATTTATCATGATTTACATGATGAATCAAGCAATAACTCTTCCAAATTATTCATTTTTCGAGTTTGTACAATACATCAAGATGTCGAAAAAATGTTGAAAAATGAACAAGCTATTTTCTAAATCTCTTGATCTTATACAAAATGATCCCGAAAATGGAAATTTTTAAACATATACACTTGGCTTGTCAGGTAGATTAAGATCAATGGTTCAAATTTATCATTGAAGCCGATCCGATGATGTTTTAGGTTAAGCTCATGAACTTTGTTGTGAGTTTAAGCTCATACTAGCTTCAATTTATAAAATTATTTTCTTTTTTTCCTTTTTGTTTTTACATTCTATTATTTGCTGTAGCTTCAATCAGGACCTCCTCTAGATGAAATGTCAATTTCATGTATCTTGAAGGATTTGTTGCATGCCGTGGAGTATCTCCACTCAGAAGGAAAAATTCACCGAGATATAAAAGGTTTCTGTTCATATTTAAATTGTAGTTTAATTTTGAGCTAAGAAAAGTATGAAGAAATAAGAGCAGAGTTCAAATGCCTTGTGTCTTTCATGCCTTAATGGTGCCTCATATCCTTATCTCCGTTTTCAAAGTCCAAACAGTCAACCTGAATTGCTCAACATGATCTTCATATTAAAATGTGCTTAGAGACCAAATTTTATATTTTTTGGAAATATTTTACTATTTTTTTTAGATAGGTACAAAATCACTGTTTTAACATGAGACATGAGGCACGGCTGTTCAAATAATATATTCAATTGAAAAGATCCACAAAAAGCTTAAAATTAAATATGCAATGGACCATAATACCATGGAATTGTATTTACTATAATATTGGTCCATCACGTGTGCTAGTGCAAAGCACATTTCCTGTTATTTTTTTTTTTGTGTTTATATACCTGATAATCTAATATATAGCATTTTTGCAACCTTTTGTTTTCAGCTGCAAACATATTACTCACGGAAAATGGAGATGTTAAGGTTAGTTCATAGTTGCTTTGTATCTAGCAAAATTGCTCTTGGAAATATGTTATTAATTACTAGAATCTGGCATGGTGTTATGTGTTGTAGGTTGCAGATTTTGGCGTTTCCGCTCAACTCACCAAAACTATGTCTCGCAGAAAGGTATTGAATTCTCTTTATTATTGTTATTTCAAGCAAAAGAATATATTGTTAGTCTTAACTCGAAATTTATCAAGCAAAAGAATATACTACGTTGAACATATTGTGTGCATAATTTCATCGATACCTATTACTGAGAGTACTGCCCCTGTTATGTATGCAGTAGCCTGCCTGAGTTTGTAATCTTTATGCAACATGTCGTGTATTACTAGCAAGGAAACATTCATACCTTGTCTTTGGTTTCTCAGTGTGTTCTATAAATAATCTTTGTGATATGATAAGTTGCATTATAGTTGTTGAGAAATTCATGTTGAATTTGTGTTCATTTCAGACATTTGTTGGGACTCCTTTTTGGATGGCTCCTGAGGTTATTCAAAACTCCGAAGGATACAATGAGAAGGTACACATACACAAAAAGAAATCTGTTGAAGATCAATCCTAAAAGCAATTTATATTTTTTTACTCTTGCTTTAAAATAATATATCTGTTTACGTTATATGTAGGCAGATATATGGTCTCTAGGTATAACTGCTATTGAAATGGCAAAAGGGGAGCCTCCTTTGGCCGACATCCATCCAATGAGGGTTCTATTCATGATACCAAGAGAAAATCCTCCACAGGTCTGCACAAGCAAGTCCTTAGTTATATTTATGTGTGATGGTTATACATCATTTTTTTTCATGTTTCAAATAGTTAATTATGAAGGTCTAACTCATAAATTTATCCTTATATGTTGACAGCTCGATGAACATTTCTCGAAACCTCTCAAAGAATTTGTTTCTTTGTGCTTGAAGAAGACCCCAGCTGAGGTGAAACTAAGTTATTTCAACACTTTCTTTTGTACAATATACCAATCTCAGAATTTTGCTGTGATTTATACTATGTTATATGCCTGGATTCTGACATGTACATGATTGCTGAGTTGTGATACCTTTTGCTTGTAATTTGATGAAAATGATTTCACTGGAAATAAATATTTATTCTCGGACTTCTTAGTATTTCACTTTTTTTTTTTTTTTGCTACAGAGGCCTAATGCCAAGGACCTTCTCAAACACCGTTTTATTAAAGGTGCGAGAAAGAGTTCCAGGCTAATGGAAAGAATAAGGTTCTCTCTCTCTCTGTGTTTTGTTTTTGTTTTTTGCTTTGTTTTTTGAAATCTTAGCAGAGACTGCCAAGATAAGGTTACCTCTCTCTCTCTCTCTCTCTCTCACACACACACACACACACACACACACACTGAATATTCTTGTTAACTTCATTGAAGATGGGGCAAATTGAATTTCTGACAAATTTCACCAGTACTCTATCACATGTATATAGTTGCGATACATCTGGTGTTCTTGTCTAACCTTTGAACACCAATTTAACCTTATACAACAAATGTTAGCACAGCAACCACAATAGAAAACTAAATTGATTTTGACCAATGGAAACTGGCTGATATTTGACTTACTACTATCAGACTGGAACTATAATTCTGAGATGAGTGAGGCTATGGTACTTTGCAAAGCGCACATTGATCTGCACTTTGAATCCATATTCTTGTTTCAAAGCCCAAAAGTAGATCCAAACCGCTCAACATGAGATCAAATTTTACATTTTTTAGAACCTTTTTTACTATTTTATAAAATAAGTACAAAATCACCTAATTTTAAAATTCTGGACCATCCAAAGTAGTGATTTTCAACCTATCTAAAAAGGTAGTAAAAAAAATCTAAAAAATGTAAAATCTGGTCTTCAACTACATTTTCATATGGATATCATGTTGAGCAGTTCAGATTTGACTATTTGAACTTGAAAACAGAGATATGAATCCATAGTACAGTCCGGTCCGTGCTTCAAAGTACCATAGCCTCACTCTTCTGAGATTACAACTGTTGCTTGTAATTGAATTCTGTTGCTTCTATTTTCCTAATTTGTCATTTTTTTTATATGTCAGAGAACGACCTAAGTTTCCAGTGAAAGAAGACGTGGAAGGCACCTTACCCCGTCAAGATGTAGTCTCCGGCACAGGCACAGTTCAGGTTGTTAGAGACCCAAGAGATGAAGCTCCTATACCCAGGTACGTACTTTTATTTCTAATATAACCTCACCTTCTGTAGTAAGAGTTGGTTGTAGTAAGCTTAGACTTGGCCGTGTTTCATATCAGTTTATTTTAAATTCAAAGTTACCGGAAAACAAGATTCACTTTGCAAAATAGTCAGTTCTCTAGACATGTTAAGTCGTGAAGCTACTTGTAAGGCATATAATATAACAACTCTATATATTAACTGGAATTTTTTGTTGGAGAACTTAAAACTGATGAAATCAAAGTGTTCATCAAAGTGAGTTTTACTTACAAAATATTGCCAGTATATAGTTCTCTTCCTTATTGTAGCTGATGGGTTTTAACTTATTGGACAAATTAACTCTTGCATGATTTGTATTTTAAGTTGTTAATAAATTTAGCTACCTAATTGGTTAAGTTCTGCCGGTAAACATTTTCTTGGCTTGACGTAACCTTAAATAGTGAAATCTTACATTACAAGATTTCCATCCACAAATGATTGTATTGAAGTAATACTCTCTTGTAGGGGTGTTCAAATGGATCGGTTTATTCGGTTTTAAACTGAACCGGCAAATTTCAGTTTAATTGGATCGGTTGTTCGGTTTAAATGGTTCGGTTCGGTTTTGGAATCTCCAAATCGGTTTGAACCGAACCAACCGGTTTAATAAAAAATGGATCGGTTTATAATGGATCGGTTTATTTTGTGTGGTTTATAATGGATCGGTAAATCGGTTTATCAAAAACCGGCTTGTGTGGTTATCAAAAATGTTATCCAAATCGGTTTGAACCGAACCAACCGGTTTTGAAATGTTTATTTGTAACTTGAAATGTTTGTATTCGGTTCAACCGAACAAACCGATGTTTAAATCAGTTTAATCAGTTCGGTTTTAGATTGGTTTGGAATTTTAATTCGGTCGGTTCGGTTGGGTTTTCAAAATTCGGTTCAAACCGCGGTTCGGCAAAAAAAGTTCGGTTTGACCCGAACCGATCGGTTGAACACCCCTACTCTCTTGAAATAGTTGATCGAATATTATTTCTATTATTCCATTGCAGTGCACGAAACATTCCCAGGGACTCTACATGGAAGCAAAATGTTGAGGGCACAGGGACTGTGAGAAGCACTCCGTCAAAACCACCTCAATCGTCAGTACTGAGAGATAAGAAACCAGACCTTCCCTACATGTCTACTACTCCCAAAGGACAAGTGAACGCTATTTTCTCACGCCAAGGAGCTCAAGTTGGTCCCGATGATGCCGGATCTGACAGCTCTTTAGAAGATGTATGTGCTTCTAACTTCCATTTTTTTAGTTGCAAAACAAGAAATATAAAAAGGGCACTTCAGAGAAAATAGGAGAATTGAAGTATAGTGAATATTTTCCATGTTTAATAGTGGTTGTGAACATGTTGATATGGTTTAAATAATTTCAAACAAGGATTTTTACTAGCTGGTGTTTGTAGGGGATATCTGATTGGTCTATGGCTGTAAGTCGGTAACCAGCTTAAGTGGCCATATTATGAGTGAGGTTGTGGTACTATGCATAGTGCTTATTGGTTCGTACTATGGATCAATATCTCTATTTTCAAAGTCCAAACAATTGATCTGAACCGTTCAACATGATCTCCATATGAAAATGTACTTGTAGATCAAATTGTACATTCTTTATAAATTTTTTTATAGGTAAAAAATCCCTTGATCTAAAGATTATAGACCATTCAAAAGGGATTTTCTACATATCTAAAAAAAATTCTAAAAAATATAAAATTTAGCATGCAAGTATATTTTCATATGAAAATCATGTTGAATGGTTCAGATCAACTATTTAGACTTTGAAAACGAAAATATTAATCCGTAGTACGGACCAATCTGCGCTATGGATAGTACCATAGCCTCACTCCCATATTATTGTTGACAGTAGGAAAAGTATATTGTTCTACTACTCCCCCATGTGTTTCAGTACATGATGTTAGTAGGTGCGGTAGAATACCGAAATATGACATTGTTGGCATGTTAAACCATAATCTTAGTTTCTTAGGAGCTTTCTATATATTTTCTTGCTTTATGTCCTTTCTGCTTCTGTATTGACAGGATGAGTTGGCAAGTGGGACAGGTACAGTTGTACTACGTACTCCAAGAGAGATCCTTAATGCCGCTTCAAACAATCAAACGAATAAGGTAACATGAGTGAGCACTTGTTATTACTGGTGCCTCGGTGAGCACTTGTTTTTAGAGTAGCAACCACAATTAAGCTCAAATTAGGCCTGAAAAAGAAAGAAACAAGACTGTATTTGCCTGAGGCCTGTATGCCTTTGTAACAAAAAAGTTAAAAAAGAAAAGAAATGGTATGATATAAGACATAGATCTCACTTTTTTTTTCTTTATTAGCCTGTTAGCAGGTTCTCCTCTAGTGATGACTCAAGTAGTGGTACATTGGTCATTCGTTCACCGAGCGATTCAGAGTCTCCTAGAGCTCCTAGATCAAGACTTGGAATGCAAGAAAAGGCGTCATCTGCCTTGCCGCGTGAAGACAGTGCTACCAATCTTGCTGAGGTATTCATATATATGTTCTCATGTAAAAAGGTTTCTCTGAGAATGACTATTTTGACTGGTCCATACCAGGTACTGTTCACTGAGACGATACCTATAACTGTATTTTCTGTAAGCTTTTTTAAAAGTTATTTTGAGTGGCCACGTTTTTGGGCTGACGATTTCATTCGAGCACTCAAAAGGTGCCAATAATTGAGCATGGATGTTAAAATATACCGGTTTAAAGTTAAACCACCATTGACCATAGTCAACTTGTATTGTTACAAGAAGAGACTGAAAAGGACTATCAAAGTCAAGTAATTAGGTCTTGTTATTTCTATGGAATGACTTAATTAGCTGCACTGCAAAAGCACATACTTTTTGTTACCAACTAACAATCCATGTATATGTTAAGCAATATTTGATACAATATAATGTTTTATACATGATTTTCAGGCAAGAGCAGCTTTATTAAGAAAAGGTAATGCTCGAGAAAGGCCAGTCATGGCCCGGCACGACAGAGAATCCAATGACTCTAAATTATCTGAAAAAATAAACAGCCGTGAATCCTCCAGGTATTGAATTTTGGCTCATCTTTTCTCTATTTCGATGGAGAACTCAAACATTCCTCCTCCGTTGTAATATCTTGCCGCTGCCAATACCTTATTTATTGGTCAGCTTGTGCTTTACAAAGGACGTAATCATGTGACAATATTAAGTAATAGACAGGATATGAATACTGCATACATTTTGTATTTTCTGTCACTTACAATATTTGCTTTTTTCCCTCTCCTAAGAGAACCTACAGAAGCACGTGGCAGTAAATCACGTCCCTCAAGTGATGCGCAGCTGGCTGCTCGGGCTTCAGCTGTTTCAAATTCTTCGGCATTATCTCTGTTACTCCTTCCTTCACTGAAAGATGTATGATCTAGGGTTTTATCTTGTTAATAATTATTCACCAGTAGACATGTCTAAATTTTTTTTCTCTCTTAGGCCATGGAAGATAAATCAGAGGTTCCCACCGCAAATGCTGTAGCTGAGTCTTTGATGGATCTGGAGTATCAGCTACCGGGCTCTTGCGAAAAATTCGTGCTTAAGTTGCTTGAACACCTTGGAAGGTCATAATTGTATATTTTATTTATTGTTGGTTTTCAGTAATCATTTCGGATACTGCACCTGAACTTTAGTGATTAATTTCACAAGTTTTCAAGATCATCGAAGTGTTAAAAAATGATGAGGATGAGGCATGATGAAATTGCCCGCGACTTTTGTCAGTTATTTAATTAAGATGACTTTCAGCAATAGTACAATTAAAAAAATTTAGCATCATAAATATTAAGAATGCTAGTTAACAGAAATTATATGGTTAATTTTGTTCCCAGTAGTTCGTCCAATGTCCAAATTTATTGTTCTTATGATTTGATTTTATTTGAGGAAACATACTTGGTAAGGGTAATTTGTCAAATTTGCCGAAATGTAAATCTGTGCATCTCACTGATTTAATAATTGTTGTTGATGAGCACATAATATCAAGATAACTGTCACAAGTCGACGAGGACTAGGTCTCAGTTATGAAAAATGTTTAGTGCTATTTGGATCTCAAGTCTTGTATATAATTTGCAAATCCGATGAGATAGTATTTTGTTATTTTTGCTATCATTTTTGCTAGTTGTGACTGATTTTTTTTTTAATTCTCCGCAACAGTTCAAAGGAACCGGCCTTGAGTGCGCTACAGGAAACTGCGGCTAGCTTTGTATCGAAAAAATTTGCGGAGATTTCTGCTAAAGAAGCATACACTGATAAAAAACCAGCAATTGGACAGCCACTTGATACAGCTAGTTTAAGCCCTCTCTCTAGATTCCTTCTGACAAGGTGGGCACTTCGTATTATATATCTAATTTTTATTTATTTTTTATTTTCCTTTTTGCAAACTACTGACATCTCCATGTCATGCGAGAAGCATCTATTGCTTGTTTTTGCAAATTGTAGCCAAATAATTTTTTGTATTGGCAAATGGCACTCCAGGTTTATAAATGAGGATTAAGTTCAGTGCAGGAGCATAACTAGAAAATTTAGATTGGGGGCTGAAATGTCAAATGCATAATACGAATGTGGCCACAACGACAAAATGAAATTATAACCTCTAGACTACAAGCACACATTTAACATTTTATGAGGGGACTGAACTATATAATTTAAAAAAAAAAATCAATATACATGATTAAATATTTAAAATCATTGGAGTGGCTAGGCACCCCCACCCCCGGTTTTGACTTATGATCCGCCCTGGTTCACTGAAAAAATTTCCTCAAAGAAATTTTAATGATGAAATTGACCCTAGAGTTCCAGTTTGAGCTTGAAAAAAAAAAGGGTTCTGGTGATTGGTTAGTATTGGCTGTTTTTAAGGTATTCATCACATCAAAACAATGGTTGGATGTAATTTAAATTATGAGAAATTACTAGGTTGTGAACACAGTATAAAAAGAATTTGGATTCCCAAAAGCAAACTCAAATTTTGAGTTTGAATCTGGACTGTCTGATCGGAATCTGCACAATATTAAAGGATTGATCCGGGTTATGAATCCAAACTCAAATTTTGAGTTACTTGAGGGGATCCAGACCCGCATAAAAATGGGTATGGTTTTGATTATTTTTTTTTTCTTTTGGAGAATAATTTGTTACTTTTTGGTTGCAGGTGGCAGAGCCAAGTTTCTCAAGACCTTAGCTCAGTTTAGAGAGAATGAAGAAATGAAGAAATTGTTATTTTCATATTTGTTGTGTCGAATGTATAATAAATTTTGAGTGTATATAAACTGAACAGTATTTTTACCCTATCTGGTTATATTATTTATCGAGTTTACCAAGCTAAGTTTAGATCTGTGTTATTAATAAACTTAAAATTCGCAAGTGGATGCTTGTCAGTACCCCGTTTTTCATGAAATTTAAGAATACATTTTGATCCCAAAGTGGACATGTATGCTTGGAGATTGCACTCACATGGTTTTCGTCTGAAACCGATTTACAAGATAATGTAACAGAAGCATTTTGCGTTAGGCTTTACAATTTATTTTTAAGAAATAAAATAATCTTGTCAGGAAACAGGTTGATGGTTTGATCACTTACCTCTTTTTTTTTTTTTTTTTTTTTTTGCGATCTGTTTTCCAGTGTTGTTCATGTATGATCAAGGGTGACTGTTTCCTGACAACTCGATTTTTAATTTCTAAAGAAGAATTGTAGGATTTGGTTCCTGGTCCAGCTTTTGGGTTTTAGGCCAATAATAAAAATCATGAATTTGCATAGCTTAATGCATGCTATTTTATATATCTATATTGTATTTTTTAAAAGTAACTCTAATATTTTGGATTTTAAATATTTGACAAGAAATTGTTCATTTTTATAAGCATACATTCAGCAACAATTCAGAGAATGTTGAAACATAATTCTTACAAGTAGGAGGCTAAGAAAAAAGATTGAACGAATGTGTTAGGATCGTGTTCACGGTTAACCATAAATGCATATATTTAGATAGTTGAAAAAACACAACATTAGATCGTGTTCACGGTTAACCATAAATGCTATAATATTTTTTTCAAAAATCTGAATATCAGTAAAAGGTTAAACAAAAGGTAGGTAGCACTGTACTGGTAAAAAGTGGTTGATATAATTTAGTTCACGAGGTACTCATGCAATTGGAACAACTCCATTTAATATTTTTCAATGTAACTGTACAACTCCATTTATTTTTTCAATTAAAATGCTGCAGTATATAAAATCAAAACAGTCGATTTAAACCGTTTAACATGATTTTCATATGAAAATGTATTTTCAGACTAAATTTAACATTTTTTTATTTTTATACTATTTTTTCAGATAGGTCAAAAATAATGAATTTTTACCAATATGAAAATATAGTACAAAAAGAAAAATATAAAATTTGATCAACAAATACTTTTTTATATACTTATTATGTTAAACGATTTAAATTGACTGTTTAAACTTTGTCAAAAATACAAAAATTAATGAAGATATTGATCCAAATACGGACCAATGTACACTATACACAATAGTCCCATAGCCTCACTGAAAAGAGAAATAGAGAAGTTTCGGAGTACATATATGAAAAACTGCTGATAGTGACATTTTGTTCCTCCGCGCTCCCGCTTGGGGACCACCACAACAATTCTTCCTCTGCAGAAAAGTTTCATTTTGTTTACTAACTTATATTTACCAATTTCTACTACAGAATCAATGTGCTCCACATCCACTGCCTCTTGATGACATGACTGTGACTCTAACTTTGCCACGTGAGAAATTAGTAGAAAAATGTAAAACTCTTCATATTGATTAAGCATGGGCCAAAAGAGAGAGCCGTTGTCTTATGTAGTGTCCAGGTCTAACATCACACATGGCACACCGGTCAATGAATTAATGAAACAGATTAATTAATTTCTAATAAGAATGTTTGGAGGTACAGAATCTTTCTTCTTTTATTTTTCTATATTAACATCACACATGGCATCAAACCTGGCTGGTGCGCACCCGGGCAAATATCCTTCCTGGTACCGTAAAAGATTCCCTTCATTTTACGGTTTGAGATTAACTCCCAGCTGCTTTGGGATTCGGGTTGACGGAGGAGGCAGAATTATTGGGCTTTGAGATTCGTGCCAAGTTAAAAAGAACGGTCCAGATCAAGTAATTGTAAAAGATTCCCTATTACGGTACCGGGGTGATGTGAATTCATGCTCACCCTGAGGAAGGGCACCAGTTTCGCGCGTACTGGGAGGCGCACCAGTTGATGCCCCACCTAGGGGTGCACACCAGCTTGGTGTCCCAGCTGAAGGTGTGCACCAATCTCTGTTTTGTCTTGAAATTTTGGAATTCATACTTTTTTTTTGTAGTGCTTAATTATGTTTTGCTCTGAATTTTGATAAAATTATAATGTACGTTGTATGTTATACATATTTTCGTATGTCCGACGTATGGTGTTCTAAATTTATAAGTGTAGTATTTTATTGCATATGCGTTGAAAACAATTACCCATTATTAGTTAGAACCCTCCATATTAGAATGATACGATACACAATAAAAGCAGAACATACGATAAAAGTAGAATAAAAAAAGAATATCAAAATATAAGTCCCTAATATTCAAATAATATCATAAAAGTCGAACATACGTAATAAAAGTCTGTCACAGCATAATAACTAAATAACAGTCCCCAAAACATAACAGCTAACGAAATAACAAGTAAAACATCTCCAACTAATGGCTCGGTGGTGTGTATGGCGCCTTGAAATTCCTTTTTCTCTTGGAACGCTCCTCCTCCATCTGTTCCATTTGCCTCAGGACCGAAAATAACCTCATGTGTATCATCTGCAGTGTACACGGGTCGATATGGGACATCCTACTGGATCACTGCTGCACTATCCTGTGGGAGTGGCTCATCCTGTGTGTAAAACATAGGAGAAGAGTAATCCTGAGTGTATGCACCGTACTAAGAACCGCCTCAGTCAAACTCAAAGGGTTGGCAGTGGCGCGGGCTCCTCATCATGTCCCCGCGGTATATCTCCTTGAAATAAATTAATTAGATTTCACAATTTAGATGATATTGATGGTTACCTTGAAATAAATTAATTAGGTTTCATAATTTAGATGATATTAAATATTATTAGAAAAATACACGTACCATTATACGACCAACTACGTCAAATACTGCCTCAGCAGTCACCGCAGAGTGAATCTCCAAGAAGTTCGGCTCTGGGGTGCTTATTTGTTCCGCAGAATCCCAATCATCATAGTCTTTCAAATCTTCATATTTTAACAAATCTACCAGCCTGAATCTAGGCCAAAATCCTCTACAAAATCTGCACATCCCTAAAACGTTTCAACTATCCTATCCTCTGGCTCTGCTAAGAACTCTTTTGCAATTAATAAATTCTGCACATGCTCATACGCAAAATGAGGAAAATATTTGTGAAGAAAGAGCTTCTAGGCTCAATAATAAATTGAAACTAACAAATAATGAATATTAAATGAGGGATCTACTTACAATATTCTATAGTTACAATATCTTACAACACACGATTTTTCAAAACTCAAACAATCGATCCAAACCGTTCAACATGATCTCTTTATTAAAATGTGCTTGGAGATCAAATTATATTTTTTACTATTTATTAAGATGAGTACAAAATTCAATAATTTGAAAACAATAGTTTTGTAAAATACTTAATACATAGTAAAAAAATTAAAAAAAAATGTAAAATTTGATCTCCAAGCATATTTTAATATAGAGATCACTTTGAATGGTTTGGATCGACTGTTTGGACTTTGAAAAATCGTGTTGTAAGATGTTGTAACTATAGAATGTTGTAAGTGGATCCCTCATATTAAATAACTATCAATTATTTATTTTTAAAGGTTAACTATCAATTATTTTAAAATAGAGAATTCAAAACCTTGTATTAGTATATCTAGAACAATAGTTTATCATAAAGTACATCGTTTTCATTGTATTGCTGTATCAAATAAACATATCCAGAAATTTGAAATAAAATTTATACCATACTGAAACAGTTTGAACAAGGGAAATTTTCTTTTTTCTCTTTGTAATATTTTATGATACATTTTCGTACAAAGGAATCTATTTAGATTATTTACCCTAACTAGTTTAAAGATATAAAGTAGATTCCGATTGTTTATTTTAAATTTGGTTGGTCCAGTAATATTTAAACAACTATTTGGCCATAAGTGATTTGAATCACCAGATCTGAAATGGATGGTTTAGATCAGTTTTCAGCCATCCAACACAATCCGTCTGTCCGACTTGGTGCTCCAGGACCAGGAGCAAAGGGTATAGGAATTTAATTCTAACCTTCGATCTAATACCTTTGAAATATTCCCGGAGCATCGACTCAGGAAGCAATCCACTGTATGGATCCCACCGCTCAGTCCTACGGATCACCGCGTCGGCTAAATTTCCGAGAACAGCCAAATTCTTTTCCCATTACTAACACTTTCTGGATAATTTCAAAATTCGACCGTTGAGATTTCTAACGTTCCTCTCCTCTTACATCGATAAACAGATTTCTAACGTTCCTCTCCTCTTACATCGATAATTTCAAAATTCGACCGTTGAGATTTCTAACGTTCCTCTCATTCGGAAGGAATTATCAAACAGAAAGAAAGAAAGAAAGAAAGAAAGAACTGCAGAGCGAGGGAAGGAGAGAGAGAGAGAGCCTTTTAGATCAAGAGATCCAGACATGGCATCCGGGTCAGTTCAGATCGATGAGACCTATGAGTTCTCAGCACCAGGATTCTTCGATTTTTTAAAAGAAGAGACGCAAGAGGAAATTAGACTAGCTGAGATCTGGTTTGAGAACTCTTACAGCCATGCGCCTTCTCGTAAGAACTCCCTTTAATGATTTTTACTGCAATTTCGAGTGCTTTATTGTCTTCTCCATTGAAAATTGTTGAAAATCCTTTGATCTGTGTTGTTTGACATCTTTTCCATGGAATTCGATATACTTCAAAATTCAGACGTCAATTGTAAATAATCTGGAGTTATGGAATAGTCGAACTGTTTGGGAAGCTTTAATAACGAAAGTAATAATTATATCAAATAAATTTGCTGCGAGTTTAAATTTAGACTATAGAAAACGATCAATTCAGCATAATTTCTAACCTTGGCTTATATATTAGTTTCACTGCCCCAATTTCTTCTTTTAAAATTATAGAAGTGAAAACCTAATTTCTAACTCGTTTGTTGTTTTGATTGTCTAATTTGAGTTCTCTGATGTCTCCCCTTGGCACGTTGAAATTAATAATACTATTTTATGGCAGATTGATAATTTTTTTCGCGAATTGACATAATCCCATTCTTTAAAATTCTGGGTTTTATTCTAACCATGTTAAAATTCTCATTTTTAGCCTTTATGCCAAAGATAAAGAAGGAGCGATCTATTAAGATCGAGACGTTATGTGACTTTGATGAGGTCGATATGGAAGTTGAAAAGGTTATAATAATCATCATATATAAACTTTGATTATAAACTTTGATTTTGTTTTACTTCAATTGTTATTTCTGAAATCTTATTTTTGTTACATTCCAGTATTTAATTTAACTCCCAGTTACTTCTACTTTTGCAGGATGGTGAACTTAAAGATCAGAATAAGCAAGAATATGAAATAACTGGGTGAGTTGTGTTCTCTCTTTAGACATTATTTATGTTTATAAACTTTTATGGTGATGTTTTATTTGTTTATCTGTACAGAACTCACCAAGGGAATGATGCAATTCAAGAGTCAAGAGATCAAGAACTGAGAGAAGAATCAAAAGACAGGAAGTCGATTTCTTTTGACTGTGTAAGTACCGATTTCTCATGGAATTGATCAAAGATTTTTCCAGGAATTGTAAAGTAGAATTCATTTATTTTAAACTGAAATATTAGGTTTTGGATTAGGCTAGAAATTTGTGCCTGTCAAAAAACCATGCAGGATTAAATGCACCCAACATAAATATTTTTGTTATTAGGTTTTAGTTAAATAAGGTTACTACCTACCTTATTTATTAATTTCTGGACATTTTTTTAGGTCCCAAATGTATCAGGAGATGCACATGCAACTGATAGCCAGGATCCTAGAAAAGAGACAAGGTATAATAATTTTCTCTGAGATATTACATTTGTTTATAATTTAATGCCCCAAGATCTGATTTTAAATTGCCTTCTTTAAATGAATGAACGAATAGCCTAATTGCTGATCCGGAGGGAGAGGAGACACCTCCTTTTGAGTTTCCAGTTCCACCGGTAAAGAAATTGGAGACAATAAGTGAGTAAAATAACTTCAATTTCTTTTTACATTCTTCCTAATTCACTCTCAGGTTTTTTGTACCTTTTTTTTAATTTTCTACCTTGTTTTCGTATCCCACTCAACATTATTTACTGTATTTGTACTGTTGGAGCTTAATTTCACAAATCAGAGTATCATACTATAGAGTTAATTTCACAACTCAACACTTTACTACCTTATTACTTTCACTACCCATAGAACTTTTTGCCAAGCGGGCTTAAATTGGTGGCATCCTTACCTTTCTAATCAGTACAGGATTCTTCCGCACATGACATGAACTTTCTTATATATTATTTATTTGTTTTTTTTTTCACAACAGATGTCGGATTTTGTACACCGAATCTCGTCCCTACTACTGTAGGGAAGCCACCTAAGCCTATTCCTGCTAGTGGGGTCCAGACTGTAACTCAAATACAGGCAAATCCCATGAAAGGAACTGGACCTTCCGGTTCCAAAAATCTGACTGAAAAGAAGACAGCAAGTGCACTTGGAAATAATTCATGCATAAAAAAGACACCTTTGCCCTTCCATCAAAAGAACTTGGAATACAGAAGCTTGATCAAGTGAGATTTTGTAACTTGATTAAAGAACTTTTACTGGTACCAACTAGAATTGGGGTGGGGTAATGGCCTCTTAAAAAAATATGGAGCATTCTGGTACAGGATCTGATAACAACTGTACCAGGTTGTAAAACCAGCTGAGTTTAATTAATTCTTAAAAAAAAGGAACAAATAAAGAAACAATCCAATGCAGTATAGAATTTGGTATATAATTAATGGTTCTAAAATTTGGTATAGAATTTGATTTGATATCTGATGTAATTCTTTGATTAGGTCTCAAAATGGGATGCCAAAGAATCCTGCTGCCCGTGATATTGCACAGGAGAATCAAGCAGTTAAAAGGCAAAAACTTGACGGAGGGAGGACTAGACAGGTTAATATTGTATATAACCTCATTACAAAATGCATCCAGGCCACTCCACTTTATTCAATTTCACACTAGTTGTTAGTATATGATTCTTTGTTTTATTGTAGATAATGAATGTTAAACCGGTTGACTTAACCCACAAATGTACTGCTCCAAAGAGAACTTAGGAGATCTCAACTTCACACTAGTTGTTAGTATATGATTCTTTGTTTTATTGTAGATAATGAATGTTAAACCGGTTGACTTAACCCACAAATGTACTGCTCCAAAGAGAACTCAGGATCTCTCAACTTCACTAAAGGTATAATACAAACCCGAGAAAAAACTACTATTTTGTTGAATCTTTGATAATGAAATTTTGAGTATACTAAATTTCTTTATTGTTATATTATAAGCAGGGAACACCATTTGTTTCTGCTGCTGAGGCTATAAAGCGGTTTGAATCGGGCACAAGGGACAACCTGAGAATTTCTCAGAATAATAACAAGTCACTTCATGTAAAGTTTATCCGTTGATAATTCATTTGAATGAACTAAATGATGAATTTCACCGTTGGTATTTAATTTGAATTAACTAAATTTTATCAATCGTTGAATTGCATGCAATGCAGGAAGATTCTTCTCAGGCAATTCGAAGGCCCAGACTAGTTCTGACAAGGCCCAAGGAGCCTGAGCTACAGACCTCACAGCGGGTCCGGGCAGTTCGAGTGAAGAGTTCAGAGGAGATAGAGGCTGAGATGCTCGCTAAAATGCCTAAGTTCAAGGCCCGACCCTTCAACAAAAAAGTAAAACCTTGCAACTGATTAAAAATTTTGTTTCCTTGCATTTATACTCTGCGAATTTTCTGGATCAATTCAGGGTTTTATTGAACAATCATATTTAGGAATTCGCATCACCTGAGTTGATCTGTGGAAAATCTGGACCGTTCAAATTCTTTCTGCACAGATCTCAAAGCACAATAATACTGGCCCTGTATTGGAATACCCGTATTGGAATAGGCACCAAAAATATTTGACAGAGGGTTTATAAACAGAAAATTTGAGATATATATCTCAGAGGATACGGACTCCATATTTACTTCACTAAACTCTTAAATAAGTCTCTCTAGCTAGAACCAAAAAAAAAATAAAAAATATTCAAGACTAAATGTGTATTTAAATCATAAAATGTAATAATAAAGCAACTATCAGTAGTAAAGTTTCTGTTTCGTGCCAGATTCTTGAGGCTCCCTCTCTTCCTCCAGTAAACAAGAACACTCATCAGCCGCTAGAATTTAAGGTTTGAATATTATTCTTCCTTGGTGATATCAATGATTATTCATTTTATTATCTCCATTAAATTATTTTTTAAAAGACATATAAACTTTCATTTTTACTGGATTTAGGAGTTCAACTTTAAAACTTCTGAAAGAGCAAGCCGGCATGCCGATGCATCCTCTGAGACTTCCTCAGTTGCAGGATTCACTTTTCAGGTAAGACACATTTTAAAATTTTAAAATTTAAATTTAAAATTGTTTTTTAAGAACATTGAGGTTTTTCTTTGACAGAGTCAGAAGAAGCCCCTAAAACTAACTGAAGCAAGACCACCTCAGCTTGAAACATCACTTCGGGCCCGGCCAACAAAGTAAATTCATTTTCCTATTACTTCGTTACCTTTTATTAGGGGTGTCATTAATATACACACTCTAAATATATATACACATATATACAAGTTGTTGACATTACATAGAGTTCGGTTGGTTTCAGGGGCGGAGCCAGACATTCGATCAATGGGTGTCAAACTAAAACCGAAGTAATTCAAAAATTCAACCGAACCAATCCATTTAAACCGAACCATTTAATCCAAACCTTTTCGGTTCGGTTGAAAACCAAATAAACCGGACCCAATGAACGCCCTATATGTTAATTTAATTTCCCTGCAGGGTAAAGAGTTCTCAGGAGTTAGAATTGGAAGAAATAGAAAACGCACCCAAGTTTAAGGCCAGGCCTCTGAACAAAAAGGTAATCTCAAAATCTCTGAAAGAAAACTTAAATTTCTATTTAATTTTCCCTTTACCTAATTAAAATAACAACTGCAGATTCTTGATCGTACGCTTGATAGAATTTCAATTTCTGTGCCAAAACCTCCTTCAACTACACCAAAAGAGTTCCACTTTGCCACAGACGAACGGCTGGGGCCCTCTACTGCATCGGTTCTCGATCAGTTTGATAAGGTACTGTCGCTAATATATATGTTTTCTGCTGTTTTGTTTACATTGTTCCTCCTTAAATTGTTCCATACAACCCCATTTCTTCATTTGATTTATTTTATGTATTAAAAAAATACATTAACATTAACATTATTATTATTATTATTATTTAATAATAATATTACAACAAATAGTATTTTTTTTACCTCATTTTATTTCCTCATCTCATGTATATTTTATCTTTTGTTTTGTTTTACCATCCAGATTTCTCTACACTCTGAGTCTTCATTCCACAGTCAGAAGCTAATTAATTTTGTACCTGGGTTTACCATGCCAAACCCATTCAATCTTCACACTGAGGTACATTAGCAAAATAAATTGCAAATTTGCAATGTAGGTTGTTTAGTTTTATGAATACATGTAAATGAGGTCTAATGTAATATATTTTAGGAGAGAGGGCTCCAAAAGGAGATGTTATTACAGACCCAGTTGGCACGCAAGCAAGAAGAGGAAGAGAAGGCTAGAGTTCCAAAAGCTACCCCATATCCTTATACTACTGATTACCCAGTGGTACGTACATCTGAAGTTCAAGAATCACTTCAAAATATGTAATTCTGTAATTCTGTACCCAGTGGTACGTACATCTGAAGTTCAAGAATCACTTCAAAATATGTAATTCTGTACCCAGTGGTACGTACATCTTAAGTTTCAGATGTATACTGATATGTAATTCTGTACCCAGTCTTCAAAATATTACTGGTACGTACATCTTAAGTTTCAGATGTATACTGATATGTAATTCTGTACCCAGTCTTCAAAATATTACTGGTACAATCAAAGTTTCAGATGTATACTGATATGTATGTGTACCCTAGTGGTACGGACAATTAAAGTTCAAGAATCACTTCAAAATGTGACTGGTACAATCAAAGTTTCAGATGTGTACTGATATTTAAGTCTGTGTACCATGGTGTGTAGGTACCCTCGAAGCCGGTACCGAAGCCGTGCACAAAGCCGGAGGGTTTTCAACTGGAGAGCCTTGTCAGACATGAGGAAGAAATGCGAAGGAAGATGGAGGAGAGAGAAAGGATGGAGAGGGAGGAGAGAAAGAAGAGGATTTATCGGGCAAAGCCTATTCTCACAGAGTAACTTCAATTTGCTTTATCATTGATATTATATAATCTTGTCATATTTTTTTTAATGTTTTTTCTTATTTTTCACATTTTTCTTAATCTCAAAATATTTTTTTTGAGACCTAAGTTCGGCTTGTGAACCGACCTGATTACAAAGCAACATGTTGCTTTATCATGTTATTTTATATAATCAGTCTTTCTGAATTACTTGTATTATTGATATATCTTTTTTTGTGTTTTTTTTAAAAGGGACCCACTGCCAGTACCAGCAAAGGAAAGAAAGGCACTGACAGAAGTGCAGGCATTTGCCTTGCATGTTGACCAAAGATCAACTCAAAGACAAGAGTTTGATAATAAGGTAATATCTTCATATAATCAGTTTAGGTGGTATGTATTATTTGGGTACTCTTTTTGACGTATATCTGACACACAACTGCAAGTATATTTTCTAAACTAATTATTTGGTTTTGGTAACAAAACCAGTAACACACAATTTGTGACTTGGTTTGTAATAAAATACCGTGTGAGGTGGTAGGTTCAAGATATTCTTGCACCATTTGGAAAAGAAGTTATGGTATAAACAAACAAAGTCATTTCTTTTTGTGAGGTGGTAGGTTCAAGATATTCTTGTACCATTTGGAAAAGAAGTTATGGTATAAACAAACAAAGTCATTTCTTTTTGTGAGGTGGTAGGTTCAAGATACCATTTGGAAAAGAAGTTATGGTATAAACAAACAAAGCATTTCTTTTTGTAATTTGCAGATAAAAGAAAAAGAAGTTATGTATAAAAGACAGAGAGAGGAGGCTGAGTCTACAAAACTGGTACTGACATTATGTCCTTTATTGACTTTGGCTTAGTAATTAGGAGGAAACAAAAATAATCACTCTTATGAACTAACTTATTTGAAAAAAAAAAAAAAATCTCTGTATTTTTTTTAAGATGGAGGAAGAGAAGGCACTGAAGCAACTGAGAAGAACTATGGTGCCTCATGCAAGGCCTCTTCCCAAATTTGAAAAACCCTTTGTTCCTCAAAGGTACCTTTTTTCTTTTCTGATTTGACAGCAAGTTTGTAGTATTTTCTGATTACTTAATGTTTCTCAATTAGCAATGATTTTTGGGTTATTGGCAAATAACTCCAAGCTTGTTAGAGTATAAAAAGAGCTTGTTTTTTTGAGGGTCAGTGAGCAATGGCTCACCAACGATTTGTATTAAATAATGAAAAAAATATTTACAAAGTCACCTCCAGTAAGTTACAACTCCAGCAAGTTACAAAACGAAACAAAAAGATACAAGTTACATGTAAAGCAACAACTAACTAGCAAATAAGACTTCTAATAAAACACAATACCAGCTGGATTTGTAACTTACTGGAGCTTGTTAGAGTATAAAAAGAGCTTGTTAGAGTATAAAATAATGAAACATATTTTGTATTACACAAGGAAGGTCTACAAAGGAAGCGACAAAGGCAAAATCGCCGCACTTGCATGTGGACGAAAGGGGTGAGACAAGGAAGCAAAAGATACACACACATACACACACCTTCTTTCGGTAACTCTGAATTTATAACCGAGTTGGTTGTTCAAGGCTGATTTCAACAGTCGTTGATTAGATTGTTTTTCCTATGTATTTAATCACTGTTTACTTTGTCAAATTCTTTTTCCATTGTGTACTAATTGGTGCTCTCGGGTTTGTATATTGATAAGTTGGCTTGATATCTTTAATTAGATTGTTTTTTTTACTTGGTTAATCAATTTTTACTATTCAATATCCCCGTATATACATTATTTATGACAAAGCTTTCTGAAAATGTCACCAAAAATTCAAGATGTCAGGAGTTGTTCTGAAATCACCTGACAACAAAATATGTTAAGAATTTGGATAATATTAAAATCAGTAAATTTTCATATTAAAATAATATTAAATTTGAAAGGAGGGATACTGTCGTAGGTGAAGAATCAAGGTTCAAAACAAGGGCTTGATATCTACAAGTAACAATAATATAATAATATGCACTATTAAAAAAAATTTAAGAGAAAGTATATTTTTTAACTCCTGAACTATTATTATATCTGGATTAATTAAGCCCTTTAAAACTGTTTGTTGGATCAATGTAGTCTTTCAATTGCCCTTCAGTAAATGTAAAAAGTTACCTTGATGGGCATTTTTTATTTCAAAGCTAGCCAAAAAGCACGTGGAGATGGGCATTTTTTATTTCAAATGCAAAACAAAGAAAACAGAAATCTGAATGAAAACAATAGGCCTATTTGGCAACATAGAAATTTTGTAGGAATGATAATTTTTAATATGGGAATGGGAATTTCAATTTATCAAAACCAAAGGCATTTAATCTATGGGAAATTTTAGGATATAGGTGTTCGGTAAATGCATGAGAAATGAAAAAATAGATGAAATTATGTGGAATGATTATGCTAGATGTTAGAATAGAAACTTAACTTAAAAATTAGTCTTGTGTTTTATTCATTTAAAATTTCTTGTACTTTTAAATTATGTTTTGCTTAATTATTTTTAGTTTCATGATTGATCAATTAATTATTTTTATTTTTGTGCTTGATTGTTTTGTTTGATTAAGTTAAATTATGCTTAATTTAGTCTTTGTTTAAGTATGATTGAATAGGAATTTTTATGGGAATAGAAATTTTTTGATTTTAAAAAGTATGTTCGTATATTTAGAAAGTTGGTTTTCAATTAAAATTTGTTTAATTTTAGTTTAAAATTTTGTTTAATATAGTACAAGAAGTAAGTTATTCACAGTATAAGGAGTAATTAAAATTTTAGAGGAATTTTAAAGTTTTTTTTTTAATTTATACTAATTACTTCACAGTACCATGAAATCAAGAAGTAATTGATATTGCAAGCTCCTTGATCGAAGTATATAATTCAAGCAGCGAAGATCAGATATAAGGAGGTTCCACTAATAGATGTAATTAATTCAAGCAGCGCCAGAGATTCATTAGTTGGGAAAAAAAATGGAGCTCAAACTTGATTTTTTTTTCCTCATGAAAACTAACTACTAGATGGGAAATAAACCTTCTTTGAAAATTTATATAGGAATAAAAACCATGCTACCGAACGGGAATTAGGAAAAATAACTACAATTTGTTTTTTGCCCATGAAAACCCATGGTAATGGGGCTACCGAACGGGGTCTAAAGGTCATAGAATACCTATATTCAACGCACATTTTTATGTTTAGAAAATATAAACAAATCAATTTTTTCAACAAACAAATTGATTGTTATTTTTCTCAAAAATTTAGCAAGAACCGAACCAAAATTTCGGTCCATACACGGATTGACCAAAACCAAATCATTCTTTATTTTCTGAAAGTAAAAAATGTATTCAACGATCTATGAAAGAGAAATGATTGTTTTTTCTTAGTTTTTATTTGATGGAATTAGTTTATTCCCTCAGGTTGTAGAAGGTCAAAAGGGTGATATGCTGTCGTACACAGTAAAATATCAAGCGAATTCCCTCAGGTTAAAGAGCACTCTCTTATTCTTCTTTTCTCTCTCGCTCTCATTCTAGAGTGCTCTTTTTCTCAAAAGAAAATGAATGGATTTGGATCCGGTTCTCAAAGGAGAATTTGAAATACTATAGTATAGAGAATTAAATCAAAATTTCAGTCAACTCCTTTCTTATTTAGGTTTCGAGCATCTACATCTCTAAAACTCTTAGAGTTTTTAAATAACTATTAACTGCTATTAAGAAATTATAGACTCTGGAGTTTTTAAATATTCACATCCCTGAAACTAATTTTAGAGTTTCTAATAAACCACATCATCAGTAAATTAAACTAATTTTAGCGAATACAGGCCAATCGTTTTGCCACGTCAGAGTTTATAAATGATTTTTTAATAAGAAATTATTAAGCAAAGTTGCTAAATAAGAAATCCATCTACATTCCTGAAACTGGTTTAGCAATTACCACGTCAGATTAAAAACTCTAATAGTTGCAGGGATGCAGCTGCTCTAAATAGAGAGGACCAAATCAAATTTTTTATCACACCACATATATGTTATTTTCCGTATTAGTTGATGTAAAAGAGGGACCAAATCAAAATTCAGTCACCTCATTCTTGACCGAAACTTTAGTTCATATCTTACTATTTTTGAAGAAAAAATAGCAATTAATATGTTTCCCTGCCAAATTGATTTTTTACTTGACAAATTGATTTTTCATTTTCTAAAGATGAAACAATTGACGTTCCAACCTCCTATTATTTTTTCCTGTTACACCCATACAAATAATATTTTTCCGGGAAATCGAATATCAAAAGAAACGAGAACAGCTTGGGTCCGATGCCCATCGGACTCAAATTTGGGTCCGATGGGTTTAGGGACCGTCTGTTCCACTTTAAGATTCATGCGCACAAATTTTAAAGCAGACACAAAAGTTGCTGGCGCGAATCTTAAAGCAGATCGGACGGTCATCAAACCCATTAAACTCACTTTGAGTCCGATGAGCATCGGACCCAAATTGGTTCCCAAAAGAAACAGAGAGAAATTTCTCTTGCAAATAATTAGCTACTAAATTAAAGCATACGAATTTTAGGTTCTTATGTTGTGGTTGCCCGGTTCGATTTGTTCTGAATTAACAAATTGAAGCAATGAATTTTCTTGGTGCTTAGTTAATCAACTGTAATATCTTTTATATATCATTCATTTTCGACAACCAAGTTGAGATGATTTTAGTGCAAGCAAACATGAGAGAACTAGTTTGTGCTCATCTAATTAATTGCCTATCTTCATTATTTATTTTATTATCTATTCATTTATTTTCCTAATTATTTTTCTTTTATAATTATAAAAGTGGGTGATCCCACCAGTTTCATTAAGAAATTATTTGTACCGAATTGGTACATACCTAAACCAAGCTTAACAAAAGATATAGACCTAGGAAAGTTTTTCAAAACCTTACACAAAAGAGATGATTTGAGTTTCTAAAATTCTCAGGGGCTGTTCGACAATACGGGTTTAAGCTTCCTTAGCCGCTTAATTCTACTGAAAACTAGTTCTTTAGCACAGATTAAGATCACCTCCTTTAGCCTTCTTTTGCCCGGACCTTAAGGCTTAATCCGCTTCTTTTAGTTTTCTTAGCCGCTTAATCCTGCCGAACACCAGTTTTTTAGCGTGGATTAAGATCACATCCTTTAGCTTCCTTTTGCCCGGACCTTAAGGCACCTCTACCACTTCCTTTAGCTTCCTTAACTTTTACCTACGAATTAAGACAACCGAACATCGGTTCCTTAACGCTCCTTAAGACATAAGAAAGCTTAATCATGTATTGCTGAACAGTCCCTGAATGATTTAGATGCAGTATTTCTAAAACAAACTGAGTTTCTTTCTAACTATAAAATACAAATAAATGCATCCATTATGCCCTTATCAGTTCAATTAACAATCTATCTTTGAGGGAATCAAGCTTCAAGGCATCAACAAACCACAAGTCTTCTATTGTGTTACACCTAACAATGTCATTATGATTAGCTAATTAATTAAGACCAAAGAATTATTACAGCTAACAATGTGATGATCTACTTTGATTAAATACATAATATTATCTAGCTTGATTTTGTCCTTAATTAACAACCTTCTTTCAAGTTATTTCGACGCTTCTCTCTTTTTATTGACGCACTAAATTCTAGAGAGAGAATCTAAACTTAGTTGTGGTAATATTAAGTAGCTGAAAGAAATTGTAAAAATAAAATTCAGTGTTTTTACTTTTTGGCTTAAAATTATATAAATAATAGAGTAGGGTTAAAATGTACCGTTGGTTTAGTGCTCCAATCATGCTCCACATTCTTATCTTCATTTTCAAAGTCCAAACAGTCAATCCGAACCGTTCACCATGATCTTTGTATTAAAATGTGTTTGGAGACCAAATTTTATATTGTTTGAAATTTTTTTATTATTTTTTTAGATAGGTACAAAATTACTTTTTTCAGAAGATTTTGGACCATTCAAAACAATGATTTTGTACCTATCTAAAAAAATAGTAAAAGAATTTCAAAAAATATAAAAGTTTGTTTCCAAGCACATTTTAATATGAAGATCATGTTGAGCGGTTTGGATCGACTGTTCGGACTTTAAAAACAGAGAAAAAGACGTGAAGCATGATTGGAGCACAAAACCAATAGTGCATTTTAACCCTACTCTAAATAATATGATCTAGTTTGATTATGTCCTTAACTGAAATTTAATTATCCCAATTCCCAAGTCAACAATAGAATCTCTGAAAAATGCTACAAATTCTTTTAATCAAGGAAAATATTTTGTGGCATGCTAACTGTACGGATTGCTTAATCAAATGTGTAAGTATTTTTTTTTTAAATATTGTACTTGAAGATAGGAATATTTGTATTTAATATTATTAGAAAATAATAACTTTGTAAAGTTATATTTTATTTAGTTGACAAAATATTTAACTTTTATTTTCTTATATTAAGAATAGAAAAAACAGTGAACAATTTGTCTGCCGAATACAAATAATATTTATATATTTAGTTATAAATAACTAACATGTTATATATAAACACTTTCATACAAACATAAATAATGCAGAAAATAAGATGTAAAATAATTATTATAAGTTTATTTCGATTTCACAGTTAACATATCCCCCAATAGTAATTTCAGATTTATGTAAGAATTAATTGTGGGACAATTATGCGACCGCTGTTGACCGGCCCGACATTTTTATTAATATCCAAAGTTAATTACAAATTAATAATTATACCCAGAATACTTAAGTTTTTCTAAAATAGCCGGTTTTTTTTTTAAGAGACACTCTGAAGAGCAAGATAATGAAATCTAACACTGAAAATTCAAATTTTTTGTTCAAATTATTTGTTAGATTAATTTATAATTAGCATATTTATACTAAAATACACTATATTACTTGAAAAAAGAAAAAAAGAAAACTAGCCCGAAAATGGCCGATTTGGACATTTTTGGAAAAACTTAGATATTCTGAGTATAATTATTAATTTGTAATTAACTTTGGATATTAATAAAAATGTCGGTTGACCAGCACACAATTTCTAACTATTATTTCTAGCAGTTAGCAAACTTTTTTTTAATTTATATCTGACAAGCGGCATTATTAATTAGCACATGCATCACGATGAGGGGACCTTGCTATAAGGGCCACCAAATATTTTAAAAAATAAACAGTCAATAGCACTTGCTGGGATGAATCATTACAGTTTGAGATTAACTCTGTGCCTCAACAGGCTAGCACGAGGGCAGTATTATTGAACTTTGAGATTCATGCCAAGTTAAGAAGAACGGTCCAGATCCAGTAATTCTAAAAGATTTCCTATTACGGTACGGGGTGGATCTGAATTTCATGAATCATTCCAGTCATGGATGCTCTCAACATAGGGGTGTAAACATAGCGAATTCGGAGCGGATAATGCTAATATCAAATCCATATCCATGTTTCATTGAGCGGATACGGATACGGATAGTAAACGGATGTCACAATTTAAAACCAAATCTACCTTAAACGGATACGGATACAGAGTGGATAATCCACGGATATGGATTCAAATACGGATACAAAACGAATAATTGTCAGATAATTGAGTTATATGAACTTTAAAAGATATATTTAATAATTAATAAAATTTAAATATGAAAATAAATGAACAATTAAATATGAAATATGTAATATATTTGTATCCAAATTCCAAAATTGGATTCATGATAGAAACAATTAATAGCCTTCAAATGTGTCGTGAAAAGAAAAATTAAGCAGCTTTCAAATCACCTCCATTTATACATAAATGGAAATAGTATTTCATAACTAAAATATAAAGAATGGACAAGTCCATTTAATTAAAAATGGAAACAATATTTCTCAACCAAAATATACCCAATTTTAGACGTAGAAGTTGTCCACTAAGCAAGCTACGTATTAAGATATTAAAGGGCGAGTGAAAGGCTACCCAATATTTGAAAAAGTAAAGCTGGCCATGTGCATAGCCCAAAAAACCGACATTTTTATTAATATCCAAAGTTTAATAGAAATTAATATTTATGTCCAGAATTCTGGATTTTTGCCAAAAATGCCCAAGCCGGCCATAAAATGGCCGGTTTACTCTCTCCATAAGCCGGCCGGTTTATTCCTTTTTTTTTTTAGACACTATGAAGAGCAAGATAATGAAATCTAACACGGAAAATTTGAATTTTTTTGTTTAAATTATATGCTAGATTACTTCTTCTGATATATAATTAGCATATTTATACTAAAATACGTTAAATTACTTGAAATTATATTGAATTACACTATATTCAGTTAAATTACACTAAATTACATTACATTACGCTAAAATACGGTAAATTACACTAAATTACATATGAATAGGGACGATATCCTCACTGAAACGGCGCTCAAGTGTCCGATTTCAGCAAAGACCACTTTTCGGAAAGCTTACAAAAAGACGCATGCGTCCGTGCTAGCTATGCGGGATTTCAAAATTCAGAATTGCCAAAAAACTAAGGGAAGAGCCTCAAAACTTGAGTTGAAGTTTCCGATTAAGATTTTTATTTCTATTATTCAATCTAAATAGCTCAGTAAATTAGTTACATAATGAACTTGTAGAATACCAATTTTTACGATTTTCTGAATTTTTTTACTATTTTTTTATGATTCATGAAAGATGACACAAAATCGGTCTACTTTAGCGTAATTTACCGTATTTCAGCATAATTAGCAAAGTTATTGTAATTTAGCGTAATTTAACGTAATTTAGTGTAATTCAACATAATTTATTGTAATATAGTGTAATTCAACATAATTTCAAATAATCTAGTGTATTTTAGTATAAATATGCTAATTATAAATAAAAAAAGTAATCTAACAAATAATTTAAAAAAAAAATTCAAATTTTCAGTGTTATATTTTATTATTTTGCTTTTCATAGTGTCTCTAAAAAAAAAAAAAAAGAGAGTAAACCGATCATAAAATGATCGGTTTACGTAAGCCGGCCATTTTATGGCTGGTTTGGGCATTTTTGGCGAAAGTCAGAAATTCTGGGCATAAATAAATTTCTAATTAACTTTGGATATTAATAAATATGTCGACCCAAAAAAGCACAAAGTCTTCTCGGAGCGACGCGGAAAAGAGAAAACTAATATCATTTATCCCACAACTAAAACTGAAATAAAGAATCTGGCTAATATGCTACGCGTAGCATAGGCCTCCATGCTATGACTTAATATTTGAGTTTTCAAAATTCTAACGGTCGATCCGAACGTTCAACATGATCTCCATATGAATATGTATTTGCAAATCAAATTTTACATTTTTTAGAATTTTTTTACTATTTTTTTAGATAGGTAGAAAATCACTTGATCTGAAAATTTTGTACCATTCAGATCAAGTGATTTTTTACCTATCTAAAAAAATAGTAAAACAATTCTAAAAAATGTAAAATTTGATTTGCAAGTACATATTCATATGGTGATCATGTTGAACGGTCCGGATCGACCATCAGAATTTTGAAAACTCAAATATTAAGCCGTAGCACGGAGTCTCTCTATGCTATGCGTAGCACCGTAGCCAACTCCCTGAAATAAATGTGGGATACATATATAGCACTTCGGAGTTTGAAGGTTAGATTTTGAATCGGAATGGGATGGAAGCGAATCAGCAGATGCATTTTTCGGATTCGGATATATGCGGATATCCGCTCCGTTTCAACCCTCGCGGAATTATCTGATACAGGTGGAAGTATTTTCATACACATACATTCCAAGAGCTGCAGAACTTACTACTCTATTAGAAAATAGAATAATCAATTATTATACTGATTTAAAATTAAGTAGATGAAATCGGGCCTGTAGTCTCAGTTGGAGATGGAATTGCACGTGTTTATGGATTGAACGAGATTCAAGCAGTTGAAATGATGGAATTTACCAGCGGCGTCAAAGGAATATCACTGAATTTGAAGACAAAAAAGAAAGATCAAAGCACCTGGAATAGACGGGTTTGAAACTGGCCGTAGGGTTAGCTCTTTTGTTGTTGATTGCACCAATATTCCTGCTCGTGTCCACATTCTACTATTAGAATTGACATCATCTTTCTCTACCTTTACCCATTAAGATTATAGGGTAACGAAAAAGTAACAGACCAATAATGAATAATACTAATATAATAATTAGTTTTATTATTTTTTACAAATAAACTATCAAAACTTATTCATTTCACACATATACAATCATATTAATATAAAATCAAAATACAAATGTGGAATCAATTCCAACTAAATTATATATTAATCAAAGCAAAAAAATAAAAAAAAAGAATATCTCATTTTTAGTCATTTAACTAAAAACAAGACATACAAACAACAATAATATGTTTAACATTCTCTTTATAACAAAAGGCATACACTTCCTCATCATATCATTTTTGATAAGTATATCATTAATTGTTGGGTTTTATGGTACTTAAGGCAGCGGAATTTCAAAATTTTTAACAAGAAAAGTACCAAAAGAGATCATCATGTGTGATTGAAATCAAACCAAAATCAATTTCCAAATCATTAAACATCATACCTTTAGTTCTTGTCTCCAAACAAGAAAGGAAGGTCCTTGAGATGTAGGGTTGTAGCCTCCACCTCCTTGTTGATGCTAATGGTGGTTGATGCCTTGCAGCGCCTTGGTGGTTGATGTGTGCGTGACCTAGAATATCTTTGCACCAAAATGAGACTCCAAAGTAGAAGTCCTCCACGATATCCACCAAGAAATTAATTAGAAACCAAATATTCCTCTTGCTAGCGAGTACTAACTTGGTTGCTCCTTAATCCCTATCCTTCAAGAGAACTAGATTTTGATCTTTTAGGATTTATGGTTTCTCAACACATGAGATATGAAACAAGAGAGAAAAAAAGAGTTCTTGGCAGAACTTCAACTCTAAAAACGAAATCACACTCAAAAGGAATGAGAGGGAAAGTATATATAGCAAATGAGGAATGTGAATTCAGTTTCCAAAACTAACCCCACGTTCTCCCACGTTTTTTATCATGATCTAATTCGAATTTGGCTTCCCTCCAGAAGACAGTTCTAGATCTTTCTCTTACCTTTCCAGAAAGATATAGAACTCCCAAAACTGACTTCAGCTGAGGGAGATATGATCAAAATAAGAAACGTGTGCGGCAGTTTTCAGAACATGGCGGTCCAAAATAACCACCACGTTCTACTACGTTTTTGACCACGATTTAATTCGATTTTGGCTTTCCTCCAGAGAGAAAACGTTCTAGATCTTTCTTTTACCTTTCCAGAAAGATATAGAACACTCAAAACCGACTTCGTATGAGGAAGATATGGTCAAAATAAAAAATACTGCGCAGCAGTTTTCAGAAAACGTGGTAGTTATTAAGAAAACAATTCACAAACATGGGCCACAATTAACAACAGTTATTGGACTTTGTTTATTGGGTCAAGTTCTATTCTTTCTTATTTGAATTAATACAATTAATCTAATTAATTGTAGTATCATATAATTATTCCAAATAATTATATTTCTTATGTTCTGGTGGAGAAACCAATTTATTTATCATGTCATATATGTCAAATAAATTAAGGAGCATTTCTAATTAACTTCTTATTGGTGTGACCCTATGGGATCTATGTCAAATGGCAATGGAATCTGAAACTCCTTTCGATTCCATAAACTACAAGCGGCACCTAGCAATATGCATTGTAGTTACCCAAATAACACAGATGATAAGTACCGTACTGTATCACGATCCCTAAGCAACAATTGCCTCGTGTCAATTCCATGTCTCATGATATCATGAATAGATCCAAGGTATGAATGTGTCATCCTTGCAAATCTACTCGTTTCTTGATTCCGAAATAATTCAGTAATTATGATTAACTCCTTAATCATATGTGCACATACTTGTATTATTTCATCAAGGGGCCCAGTGATATCATCACTCATTTACATGAGGGACATTGGTATTCTTGATAATTACTATCCCTCCACATGAGAGATACATACTGAGATAGAATCTGTATAACTACCAGTTACTGACAGTGTTGGATAATACCAACGAATATGTATTCTCATGTGAGAGAAACAATCATCTCATACCTTAGAATTCAAGACACAAATAAAACATTAATGACACAAACACAATCCATATTAAATGTTTTATTTTGGTCACGTCCAATTCCTTGATCTCCATCAGGTATCCATTTGATTAGATTGACAACCCATTGTTACATGATCTGCAGAACATGATCATCATCTAATCCAAATGTTAATCTTATGCTGGTAATTAATGTTCCTTGTTAATTACCAAGACTAGGGACACTTTAGAGTATTTATTACTCCTGTATAGAGTTCCACAATTCCAGGTCCTCAACCCGAATGATCTATAAGTAATAAAATACTCAAGGAACAAAATGATAAATATATCATCCAATTACATGAACGAAACTTAGAAAATAATCATCCTATGATTGGCTTCTAGATCACAACACTAACAATCTCCCACTTGAGCTAGAGCCAATCCCATATACATCTCCATGCATAAAAGCTCTAAACAAGTGTAGCCTTACACAATCTCAAATCCACTCTCTAATGTATCTCATACTCATAGAGGCAGTGTGCATCGTATGCTTTGTTTGAGAAAGCGGCTTTGTTAGCGGGTCAGCTGTGTTGCCGTCCGTATCAACTCTGCAAACCTTTACATCACCTCGATTGATAATCTCTCGAATCAGGTGAACCTTTGTAAAACATGTTTGGATTTCTGGTGTGATCTTAGTTCTTTGGCCTGTGCAATAGCCCTATTATTGTCACAATGGAGCTCTACAGGATCCAAAGAACTATGAACCACTTCAAGTTCGACCAGGAACTTCTTAATCCAAAATCCTTCTTTCGCAGCTTTCGATGCCGCTATGTATTCAGCCTCGGTGGTTGAATCAGCTGTGGTCTCCTGCTTGGAACTCTTCCAGCTCACAGCACCACCATTGAGAATGAACACATATCTCAATTGCGATCTCATGTCGTCATGGTCGGTCTGGAAACTAGCATCGGTGTAACCCCTTACAACGAGCTCAGATTCCCCACCATAGACAAGGAACATATCCTTAGACTTCATGAGGTACTTTAGGATATTCTTGACAATGGTTCAATGTGCCAATCCTGGATTAGCCTGATATCTGCTAGTTACACTTAACGCGTATGACACGTCTGGGCGGGTGCATATCTTGGTATACATGATAGAACCAATTGCCGAAGCATATGGTACTTTTCTTCATGTAATCAAGCTCAACAGTCGTCGTAGGACACTGTTTCTTGCTCAAAAAGATACCAGATGACATTGTAAGAAACCTTTCTTGGAATCTTGCATGCTAAACCTTTTAGCACTTGGTCAATGTATACACTTTGACTCAATCCTATGAGTCTCCTAGATCTATCTCTATAGATCTTGATGCCTAGAATATAGGCAGCTTCACCCAGATCCTTCATTGAGAACACCTTCATCAATGAAGTTTTTCACAGAATTCAGAGAAGAAATGTCATTTCCAATCAGAAGTATGTCATCCACATATAACACCAGAAAAAATGACTGCACTCCCACTTACCTTTTTATATACACAAGGTTCTTCTTCGCACTTGACAAAATCAAACATTTTGATCTCTTTGTCAAAGCGTTTGTTCCAACTCCGCGATGCTTGCTTCAGTCCATAAATGGACCTGTGAAGCTTGCAAACTTTCTCAGCATTATTAGGATCCACAAAACCATGAGGTTGTGTCATGTAGACATCATCTTCTAAATCCCCATTTAGAAATATAGTTTTGACATCCATTTGCCATATCTCATAATCATGAAATACGGCAATTGCTAAGATAATCCGAATTGACTTAAACATAGCCACGGGCGAGAAGGTTTCATCATAATCAACTCCTTGAATTTGCTTAAAACCTTTCGCAACCAGCCGTGCTTTGTATGTAGCCAAGTTGCCATCCATGTCCGATTTCCTTTTGAAAACCCACTTGTTCTCAATAGGCTTAATCCTTACCAGAGGATCAACCAAGTTCCATACTTGATTGTTGTACACAGACTGTATTTTGGATTCCATGGCTCCTAGCCATTCTGCAGAGTCGGGACTCACCATCGCTTCCGCATAGGTCAAAGGATCTTCAGTATCTTATACTGTCACCTTATGGAGCCCTAACCATCTTTCAGGCGGATGACTCACTCTTGCTGACCTACGAATAACAGGTGCTTGAGGTTCAAGAGCTTCCTCCACAACTCCTTGTGGATCTGCCTCTTGACCTTTTTCCACAACTCCTTGTGAAAGTGGTTCGTGGGACGGAACTTGAACTTCTTTCGCAACTGATTGCAAAGGTTCTTGTTGACTCCCACTAGCCTCCACATTCATGGGTGAGACAATGGGATCTAACCTGATCTCACTGTTAAGTGTTGCATCATGAACTCTTCAAGTTGCACACTACTCCCATTACTTCTTCTTGAAAGAAACTCTTTCTCCAAGAACACAGCATGTCTAAGAACAATCATCTTGCTTTCAGACTGCTTATAGAAGTAATATCCCTTAGTTTCCTTGGGATAACCAATGAATAAGGACTTGTCAGATTTGGGTCCTAGCTTATCTAATATCAACTGTTTGATATAAGCCTCGCAACTCCAAATCTTTAGAAAAGACATATTAGGAACCTTTCCATGCCATATCTCATATGGTGTCTTCTCTACGGATTTCGATGGCACCTTGTTCATTCAAGACATTTTAGTTGAAATTGGAAAATTAGTTTTGCTCATTCAAGATCGAACCAACAAGTTCAATCTTGTCTCTTGGAACCACCAAAACTCCTTTTGAGTGCTCATAGAGAGTAAGTCATGGGACCATCCCAAACCATGAGCATTTGAATTTCAGACTCAATTTTCTGCTTTCATGATCTAATCATAAGCTTATGCCTTTATATCGAGTTGTTTTCAACTTCGCTCTTAAATCCTTTTAAACCGTTCAAAAGGATTCAAGATTTATGTCACATAAATAAGTAAGCACCTAAGTGAACCAAAGGACATACCTAAGGCCAGCAAAGGGCTATTCTCACTATGGACATAACTACTGTCAAACCACAGTAGATGAGATGAATTATTGAAACACAACTCAATTTGCTTATCAACCCACATACATCATATGTATTGGATCCAATAAGCCTTTTCACCTAACATTGTGAAAAGTTTAACCTAGTCATTTCTTTTAAACAAGACTCATTCGTCACAACTGATTTTGAATCAACTTGGACTAAGAAGTCTAACTTCTCTGCAATTCTTGTTTATTTGACCTAGGTTGCAACGAGAGTCATACTCTCTTATTGAGGCTTACTTTTCCTTTGGAAATTGATGTTGTGTAAAGTCATTTTATAGATTGTTCTTCATAGGAACATCCATAATACAAGAACATCTTTGCAATGTGACCTTCACAATTGCAATAGTCGCAACACTTGCAACATAGATATCTTGTGACTTTATCAATCTTGCTTTGCTTCCTCCATTTCTTTTTGCATACAAATCCGAGCACTTGATTCCTAATCTCAAATGGAATTTTATGACCAAAGCAAATCATCCAAGAGGTAGCAAGCTCAAACATCAATTTCAAACATACTAAATGAAGTAAGAACATTTCTCAACTTCAAACAAAGTATTTTGCACAATTTTCTTTCAATGTCTTTTACCTTTCTTGATTTTCTTCCCTCCCACACCGACCGCAAGGACATGAGAAACTCCTTTCTACATGTCAACCTCTGCAGTCTATGCAACTCTTCCATATACTTCTCCATTCCCTGATGAATGAAAAATAACTCAATGGTAGAGAGTTCAACACGATGTCTGTGGCCAACCCCTTGCCCACATGACACTCGAGCTTCTCCAGCTGTTCCACATAGCTCATCATCTGGAGCATGTGAGCACTCATGGAGGTACCCTCAGCCATCTTGCATGCCATAAAACTCTTTGGTCACGTTGTACCCCTCAACATAGGCTTGCTCTTGAAACCTTTTCATAAGCTAGCCCATGCTGTAGTAGGATGATTGTGTCTTGAATCATCTCTACAATTCTAGACTTATCACCACTACTAGGAGGCACAATGCATCAAGCTCGTCCCACGTGCTTAATGTACATGTCCTTAGTTTTCTGATTTGCATGATTATCTGGTTCGTTAGGAAGAGGAGTAGTCAAGACGTATTCCTTTTTCTCGCGCCTGAGAACAATTCTCAAGGTGCGATGCCAATCCATGAAATTTGAACCATCACTTTCAATTTTTTCCTTTCCAAAAGAGAACACAACGAGAAGGAAGATTCTTTCGACATGATTTACAAATTAGAAGGTTTGAGTTAAGTTCATGCTTATGTGTTTTATTACCACAATAATAAAACTCCCACTACAATTATAAAATTTAAGTCCAATTTTGTAGCAGGTCCAAGATCCATATTTTCACTAAGACAAGCCAGCGTCGGCATGAAACTTGAACTTAGCTATTTTAGGTAGGCAACCCCTTGCCAATCACAACCGGGTGATTCTTGGTGTTTATCCAACCATCTTATGCTTGAATAAACTATTCCCCAAGGCCCAAAACCGTTTTGGATTATCCTTGTCAAGTAAACTTCTCTCTATTTGGTTTGACATGACCGTCATGCCCCACATCTCCTAAAGATAGAAAGTGATGCCTACTGAGTAGGTCCCATCAACTAACGATCGATAGTTTGATCTGGATAGAGAAGGAAGGGAATGACACTTAATTTTTCTGGACTTATTTAATTTTTAGGTAGTCGTGTGATTCATACACCCATACCTATCCTATGTCTCTCATAGGATTTATATAAAATACAAACATAAATCATATCACATATGCTTTGTGAGTTTGTATGGCTCTTGCGAAAACACTTTCCGCAATCGTCGCTCCTTCCACCATCTCCATGACCGAAGTCACATATTGAGCAACTTATGGCTCTTGCGAAAACTCTTTCCGCAATCGTCGCTCCTTCCACCATCTCCATGGTCGAAGTCACCTTTTGAGCAACTTAATTACCCATGCCCTCCCAAAATCTACTTAGAACTATTCTAATAGAAATTGAGATTACATTTAAAATTCTCAATCCTAAATGTAGTAGGCATGCAAGCCTTGAATGAATTACATGAGAAGCAAGTTAACATCCTTGCTTATTTAATAAATAAAATTATTAATACCATGGGGCACCAAAGGCCGCGTTACAAGCATTCACACATGCATTCATTACATCACACAAGGCATTGAAATCATGAGCCACACAAACCCATTGTTCACTGCAAAACATAGTTAGCTTTTGTGCAACTATTGCACACATGCACAAACAATTCATGCATTCTTATTAATCAATTAATTCCCAACATGATATCTAAAATTTCATATTTTAGGATTTAATTGACTAATCTTATTTGGAAATTTGGCCAAAATCAATCACACATAAGCCCTATGCTCTGATACCACTGTTGGGTTTTATGGTACTTAAGGCAGCGGAATTTCAAAATTTTTGACAAGAAAAGTACCAAAAGAGATCATCATGTGTGATTGAAATCAAACCAAAATTAATTTTCAAATCATTAAACATCATACCTTTAGTTCTTGTCTCCAAACAAGAAAGGAAGGTCCTTGAGATGTAGGGTTGTAGCCTCCACCTCTTTGTTGATGCTAATGGTGGTTGATGCATTGCAGCGCCTTGGTGGTTGATGTGTGCGTGACCTAGAATATCTTTGCACCTAGATGAGACTCCAAAGTAGAAGTCCTCCACGGTATCCACCAAGAAATTAATTAGAAACCAAATATTCCTCTTGCTAGCGAGTACTAACTTGGTTGCTCCTTAATCCCTATCCTTCAAGAGAACTAGATCTTGATCTTTTAGGGTTTATGGTTTCTCAACACATGAGATATGAAACAAGAGAGAAAAAGAGAGTTCTTGGCAGAACTTCAACTCTAAAAACGAAATCACACTCAAAAGGAATGAGAGTGAAAGTATATATAGCAAATGAGAAATGTGAATTCAGTTTCCAAAACTAACCCCACGTTCTCTCACGTTTTTTATCATGATCTAATTTGAATTTCGCTTTCCTCCAGAGAGCCAAAGTTCTATATCTTTCTCTTACCTTTCCAGAAAGATATAGAACTCCCAAAACTGACTTCAGATGAGGGAGATATGATAAAAATAAGAAACGTGTGCGGCAGTTTTCAGAACATGGCGGTCCAAAATAACCACCACGTTCTACCACGTTTTTGACCACGATTTAATTCGATTTTGGCTTTCCTCCAGAGAGCCAAAGTTCTAGATCTTTCTCTTACCTTTCCAGAAAGATATAGAACACTCAAAACCGACTTCGTATGAGGAATATATGGTCAAAATAAGAAATACTGCGCGGCAGTTTTCAGAAAACGTGGTAGTTATTAAGAAAACAATTCACAAACATGGGTCACAATTAACAACAGTCATTGGACTTTGTTTATTGGGTCAAGTTCTATTCTTTCTTATTTGAATTAATACAATTAATCTAATTAATTGTAGTATCATATAATTATTCCAAATAATTATATTTCTCATGTTCTGGTGGAGAAATCAATTTGTTTATCATGTCATACATGTCAAATAAATTAAGGAGCATTTCTAATTAACTTCTTATTGGTGTGACCCTATGGGATCTATGTCAAATGGCAATGGAATCTGAAACTCCTTTCGATTCCATAAACTACAAGCGGCACCTAGCAATATGCATTGTAGTTACCCAAATAACACAGATGATAAGTACCATACTGTATCACGATCCCTAAGCAACAATTGCCTCGTGTCAATTCCATGTCTCATGATATCATGAATAGATCCAAGGTAGGAATGTGTCATCCTTGCAAATCTACTCGTTTCTTGATTCCGAAATAATCCAGTAATTATGATTAACTCCTTAATCATATGTGCACATACTTGTATTATTTCATCAAGGGGCCCAGTGATATCATCACTCATTTACATGAGGGACATTGGTATTCTTGATAATTACTATCCCTCCACATGAGAGATACATACTGAGATAGAATCTGTATAACTGCCAGTTACTGACAGCGTTGGATAATACCCACGAATATGTATTCTCATGTGAGAGAAACAATCATCTCATACCTTAGAATTCAAGACACAAATAAAATATTAATGACACAAACACAATCCATATTAAATGTTTTATTTTGGTCACGTCCAATCCCCTGATCTCCATCAGGTATCCATTTGATTAGATTGACAACCCCTTGTCACATGATTTGCAGAACATGATTATCATCTAATCCAAATGCTAATCTTATGCTGGTAATTAATGTTCGTTGTTAATTACCAAGACTAGGGACACTTTAGAGTATTTATTAACTCCTGTATAGAGTTCCACAATTCCAGGTCCTCAACCCAAATGATCTATAAGTAATAAAATACTCAAGGAACAAAATGATAAATATATCATCCAATTACATGAACGAAACTTAGAAAACAATCATCCTATGATTGGCTTCTAGATCACAACACTAACATTAATTAATGTTCAAATATTATCATATGAAATAGCAAGCAAATCAATTTCATCATTAGAAAGCAATATAAAATGTTGAATAAATTAATTTATCGGAAAGTATTAAATAAAAATACTATAATTTATAATTTAATATTATCAATTATCTTATATAGGGTAACGGTGCGAACTAGCGCTTAGATAGGGGTGTAAACAGATCTGGATTATCCGACGGATATCCGCTCCGAATCCGCTTATAATCCGAATCCGGATCAAACGGATATGGAAAATACTGGATACGGATCCAGATAATTACGGGCTAACAAGAAAATACCCGGAAACAGATACAGATAATACAACAGACCCATAAACGGAGCGGATATCCGCACACATCCGTCTGCTAAATCTCTTTCTAGTTTGACGGACCGAAGTTATATATAATTGTCTCAACATTATTTATCTTTTTCTAGTGGGACTAATTTCTTGAGCACCTCGGGTCCAGACTTGTTTCTAGGCCGTTTTCAATTCGCTGCCTTCTTAATCTCTTGGTCCAATAAAAGCTTAAATGTGGCTACTTTCCAATTAAGACCTTTATATAAATAAGGAAGGGACTGAGCTATAGGCCGAAAAGTAGAAACTCCTTGTTTTTTTTTCCTATAATAGTTTTTTTAATGGAAAGATTGTCAGTAACGATGATTAATGATCAAATGTGTATAAAACTACTATTACTGTTTTTTTTAATTGTACTAATTTGATTAAAATCAAACGCTAGGGAAGATATATTGTTTTAGTCTGAAATTTTATATGTTATTATTCTTAGAGTTAATATATATCATATTAACTCAATTATTCGTCAAATATTCGTTTCGTGTTCGTATTCGAATCCGTATCCGTGGATTATCTGCTCCGTATCCGTATCCGTTTAAGGCGGATTTGGTTTTAGATTTTGACATCCGTTTAGTATCCGTATCTGTATCCGTACCCGCTCAATGAAAAACGGATACGGATTTGGTATTAGCATTATCCGCTCCGTTTTCACCCCTACGCTTAGAGCATCTCCATGATAGGTGTATTTTATATACACCGTCGATCTAGTTTTTATCATAAAATAACACCAAATATCTTGTATTTTGGATATAAAGCGAATATAATACACCAAGAATCAAGTTACTGCGTTCGCTCGATGTTTCAATGCAGAAAACAGTGCAAAATGAAGAAAAACTGCCCAGTGCGGACGCATTCTCCACCAGTGCGGACGCACTAGGTACTTAGCCGATTTTCCAGCAGCGCAGACCTCACAGACGAAAAGTCCGAGCATAATGCGTCCGCACTCAGCTCCAGTGCGAGTGGGGTCATCCGCATTCGCTACTTAGCCGATTTTTGCGACTTTCAGAATCTTCCGAAATACAGAAGTTCAACTCCAGTGCGGACGCACTCACAGCCAGTGCGGACGCACTCAGTACTTACACTATTTTTGAAATCTTCGGATTCTTTGGAAAACAGAAAACAACATGCCAGTGCGGACGCACTAAGATCCAGTGCGGACGCACTAAGATCCAGTGCGGACGCACTCAGGAAATTTTGCAGAAAATCCAGAAAAGGAAACTTGGAACCAAAGGGGATTTGGAGTCGGTGCGACCAAGACCACCCGCACTCAACTCCAGTGCGGACGCACTGGACTCGCAGACAGCCAGAAATTCGCATTTTCAGTAGGTTTTCCATTTTTGGCCAACAAGGAACACGTTTTAGAATGCCAAAAATAGCCATAGCAGTCTGAGGAGTGCACCCACTAACCCCACTACTATCCTCTAAATTGGGCAAGGCCTTTGGCTATAAAAGGAGAAGAATTTCATCTCTCTGATCATCCATTATTGTACAGATCCATATTTATATCCATCTTTCCACAAATTTAGAGAGGGAGATCCTGCAGAAATTCTCGAAGTTCCAAGGAAGGAGAAGAAGAAGATTCAAGCAAGGAGTCGGCAAGATCGAGGTTTTAGATCTAAGAAAGGGTGTAATCATTTCTTTATCTCATTTCTTATTGTTTTTGCCAATCTTTGTTATGGATCTCTCCAAGAGAGAGTAGTTCTCTTTCTAGGGGTTTAGGTCAATGCATGAACTTGTTTAATTCTAGATTATTCGGATATTTGTTTTTATTATGATTGTGTTATCGGATTTGATTGTTAATTTCTGTGATTTATTCTTTATGAATTTCATTAGTACTCGTTCCTTTGAGTTCACCTGGTTAGGGTTTATTGAATTGAAGTAGTTTTGAAATCGCGTTGATCGTGTTTTTCCGCTTTAAATTTATTAAATTCCGGCATTGGTCATGAGGAGACTACTAATTGAAGCCATAAAGACACACCTTAGGGTTGGGTTAGAAGCGACCGTACTTTGATATCCAATCCGGAACTATAGAAATTAAGGTTAGGATTTTGGTGAAGGACCGAAAGGCGAAGGCAAATCCTAATTAGGACACCTTAGAACAAATATCGATATATGCTTTGAAGCATGAGATTAAATATCCCTCTAGGTTAGTGACATCCCTAGAATTCGAGGCACATTAATCCATAAAGCGCAAAGTATTTGTATTAATATTTGTTCCAAAGGCTAACATAGGTTAGAAACCTCATCAAATCAAACATGAATTTAAACAAACCGAATAAATAGAATTAGCAAGGGATTGTAGACCGAATACCCCTAGATCTCCTTAAACTTGAAAACAAACCAATCTTTCTTTCCTTTATTTTATTTACATTTATTGTTTGAAACTCCTCTTTTTCGGGTATTAAACCCAACTTTAGGATTTTAAGAACAAACCCCCCCACTTTACTTTTATTGTTTTGTTTTAGAAGTAGTTTTCTTTATTAAAAATTAGTATTTCCCTATCTCCCTGCGGATCGACACCTAAATACTACAATCGATAGGTTGTGCGCTTGCAACTAACCTATTCATTGAGTACGAAGGTTTTATAAATATTAAAGGCAAAAGAGTACAAAATTATTATATCTAAAATACTCAACAAGCTTTTTTGGCGCCGTTGCCGGGGAGAATAGGATATATACTAGTTTTTATTTTAGGAAAGTACTTTTAATTCTTAGTTTCCTTATTTACTTTTCAGAAAATTAAAACCCAAAAATAGTTTATTTCCTTTTTTTTATAATTTCTGAAATTTACTTCCTTATTTAGAAAAATCCAAAAATATTTACTTTCCTTATTTAAATTTCTGCACTTTACTTTTCTCTATTCTCTCTCTTTCACATCTCATCTCTTCTCTTTTTCTCTCTTGTAAATTTGAGCATTGGCCCCCATCACGAGGAGACAAGTATCAAAACTCAAGGCCGACAAATCTTCTTCTCAACAAATGGCGGGCCTAAACAATAATCTACCACCACATCCACACAACAACAACAACAATGAAAATGGCCGTAACCATCAACAAGGCCACCGCTTCGGTTTCATACCTCAAGGCCAAGATCCATGCGAAATCAAGCCATCTCTCATCCACTTGCTTGGCCAAAGTCAGTTTGGGGGAGCCCTAAACGAAGATCCACACGCCCACTTGGCGGTCTTCGAAGAGTCATGTGGCACCTTCGCTCGAGAAGGAGAAGAGCTCGACAACCTAAAGCTCAAATGCTTTCATCTATCCCTCCGTGACAATGCAAGGACATGGCTAAGGACCGTGAATCGTGACAACATAAGAAGATGGGACGACATGGAGAAGTTATTCTTAGGAAAATACTTTCCTCCATCCAAAACCCAGCACTTTCGAACGAAGATCACGACCTTCAAGCAAGCCGAGGGAGAATCTTTGACCGAGGCATGGGATAGATGGGCCGAGCTTCAACGCTTGTGCCCTAACCATGGTCTCGACATGTGGTTGCTCTTCCAATTCTTCTTTGCAGGTTGCACAATCGCCACAAAGACTCACTTGAATTCCGCCGCGGGAGGTAATATGTCCAAGATGGATCCTCAACAAGTCATGCTAATGATCGAGGACATGGCAATCAACCAAAGGGAATGGACGGCCGAGAGAAGTGGACGAACCCAAACCACACCGGGAGTCCTAAAAACCGACGAAGTTACCGCCTTGAAAGCCCAAATAGATGCCTTGCAACATCAAATGGCACAAATGCAAAACGCCAAATCCGTGACAAAGAAGGCTTCATGCGGCATTTGTGGAGAGTCGACTCATATCACCGCCGATTGCCAAGTTCTCTTGGAAGGAGAGGAGGTCGAGCAAGTCAACTCCATGTTTTACAATCATGGTGATAAGAGGAACGACCCGATCTACAATAATGTTAGGCCAAATGATAATTTCAATTCAAATGCATATAACCCTAACACAAGGTGGAACCATCCAAATTTCAAGTGGAGGTCCGATAATGACAACTCCAATCAATATCAAGGTAATTCCAATCAATTCCAAAATCGGTCAAACCAAAACTCGTACCAAGGACCTTCTCAAAACAATAAATTAGAAAAATTGATAGAGGGCCTTGTAATCTCTCAAAACGAGTTCATGAACCAACAAAGAAACACCAATACCGAAATTTCGGATTCCTTGAGAAATTTGAACAATAGATTTGAGTTTTTAGAAACTAAAACGAAGATGCTAGAGACACAAATAGCACAACAAGCATCTTCATCCTCTCGTCAACAAGGCACGCTTCCGGGCAAACCCGACATCAATCCACGAGAGTATGCAAATGCTGTGACTTTAAGGAGTGATAAGGAATATGATGGACCAAAGATTCCAGCCAACGATGAACCAATTCAACCACAAGGACTTCCTCAATCCACACAATCTGAACCGATTTCAGCCGCACCAATCGATCCACCAATTGCAACAACTCCGGAAAAACATCACAAAATGGGTAATTCTAACTCAACAAAGGTACAAAAATCTGAAACTCCAAAGTATGTTCCTCCTCTTAGGTTTATACCATTTCCACAACGGTTGGTAAAGAACAAACTAGACCAACAATATGCCAAATTCATTGAACAATTGAAAAAACTGAACATGACCATACCTTTCACCGAGGCAATTGCACAAATGCCAACCTATGTCAAGTTTCTCAAAGAAATGTTGTCAAACAAAAAGAAACTTGAAGAGGTCGGAACCATCTCCCTAAATGCGCAATGTAGTGCACTTTTCTTGACCAAACTACCTCCCAAACTTAAGGACCCCGGTAGTTTTACTATTCCATGCAAAATTGGGGAGACCGAATTCAATAGTTGTTTGTGTGATTTAGGTGCTAGCGTATGTTTAATGCCAAAAGCGGTTTATGAAAGGCTAGGTCTAGGAGAATTGAAACCAACAAAAATGTCACTCCAATTAGCGGATAGATCCATTAGATACCCGGTAGGAATTATAGAGGATGCGATTGTCCAAATTGGTAAGTTTTTCATACCGGTATATTTTGTTGTGGTGGAGATGGAAGAGGATACACAAACTCCCCTTCTATTGGGACGTGATTTCCTAACCACAGCAGGAGCAATCATAGATGTGCGTGTTGGAAAGATTTCTTTCCGAGTAGGTGATGAAAATGTTGAATTTAATGTTTTTAAATCTTCCCAATATCCATCTAATGACAATGATTCGATATGCAGGGTAGATGTTTTAGACTCTACAATTAATGATCATTTAGATAAGATAAGGGAAAGAGAACAACTAGATAGAATTATGGGAGAAATTGATGAAGAATCAGCCCAAACCGAAGGTACTTTGACCAATTCCATGTCACCGAAGGTCGAACACAAACCATTGCCAACAACCCTCAAATACAAATCTCTTGGCCCAAATGAGACACATCCCACCATAATCAATACCGCCTTGAACCAAGAAGAGAAGACAAGGCATTGGCACGACAAACACATCGGAAAAAGTTTTCAAGAAGGACCATATCGAGTATCACGAGTTTTCAACCATGGTGCCTTCGAAATATGGAGCGAAAGAATGGGTTCATTCAAAGTCAATGGACAGCGGCTCAAACATTTCATTCAAGATGAACCGATCATCGAAAAGGAGGCAATTGCCCTCGATGATCCACCACTTTTAAACTGAGCCTCAACAAGTCGAGCTCCCGACGTTAAACCGAGCAATATCTTGTGAGTTTCTATTTTTCTTTTTAATTTTCTCTTCTAGTGTGAATTGACACATTGAGGACAATGTTTTGTTTAAGCACATTGAGCACAACCTATCGATTGTAGTTTACACAAATTACAGTCACTATAATAAACTTTTTCCTATTTGATGGATGTAAAGGAAATCAGGAATATATACTGTAGTGACTTTCACACTTTTACTTTTCTGTACTCTTTACCAGGTGAGCGCAATGGTATTGCATTACCGAAGGTATGTGATTTTCTAAAAAATTTACTAATTATTTTGAAAATCTTCCAGCTATTGTGTTGCATTTTATATTGACTAAAAGCATTATTCTGTATACAGCCATTCAAGACATCTTGGATTAACATATACCCCCCTGGGTTAAAAGATGTAATGCTTTATACCAAGGCCAACTACAAGAATCCTGTCATTTACATCACTGAAAATGGTACGTCGTGCAATCGGATATTTTGATATACGGGAGAATTTCATGTAGACCCCTCAAAAACTTTTGAAATTACATATATCCCCCTCTAAAATTCAAATATCATATTTACCCTTCTAAATTTCCAAAACTCACAAATTCATCCATTTTATTGTCTTTTCTATTCAAACTCATTTTCAATTTATAAAATACCCATTTTTCTACTTCTAACACATATATAGTGACATTTAGGTATATACTTATGTAAGCGTAAAAATTAGAGAAATGACACATTTGCCCTTGGAAACAGGTCAATATGATATTTAGAAGGGCAAATGTAGAGAGGGAAAAACGTGCCGTGCCGTGCCGTGCCGTGACTAACACGCCGTGACTTTGGTCTCGTGCCGTGACCAAGTTAATTTTTCACGTGCCGTGCCGTGCCGTGACTAAAATGTCAAGGGGTGGTCACGGCACGCGAATGGTCACGCCACGTGAGTCACGCCGTGCCTAAACGTGCCGTGACCCGCGTGACTCGCGTGACTCGCGTGGCCATTTATTCATACTTTAAATTAATTTATTCAATATTCACCATTAAATCAATATCTAATGGTCCTAATTACACGTGACTCGCGTGATTACGTGTCGTGCCGTGCCGTGACTAAATTTTTCACGTGCCGTGCCGTGCCGTGCCAAAGTTTCAAAAGATGGTCACGGCACGCGAATGGTCACGGCACGGGACACGCGAGTCACGGCACGCGAATGACACGCGTGCCGTGCCGTTACCGTGCCGTTCCGTGACGGAGCCGGCTCCGGCGTGCCATTTTTCCCACTCTAGGCAAATGTAATATTATGAATTTTAGAGGAGGAAAATAGGTACTTTCGAAGTTCTTGAGAAATATACATGAAATTCTCCCTTGTACTATTGACACAGGTCCTTTATTTCTCATCTTCTTTTGCTAGTGTCGATTTTTACTACAGCCCTTTAAATAGTTACCTTACAGTGAATATTACATTGCCATTATACATTATTTCTAGGTGTGAACGAGCTCGCTAACAACAGCTTACAACTGAAGGAAGCCTTGAATGATATAATCAGGTTATCGTATCACCGTAATCATCTCCGGGCATTGCGTAGTGCAATTAAGTATGTCATTTTTGTGATCATTACTTAGCAATCTGTTTTTAATTAGGTACATTGGTTTGCACTGGCCCCGGGAAAAGATGCACATTTTGCAAAAATAAGAAATATTTCACCAGTTAATTCAGAGAGGCTAATATTTAGCCTTGTAAAAAGAATTAGTTACAGTTCCTCTAATATATCTATATATTGTATTAATTATGAACAGACATGGTGCGGATGTGAGAGGCTATTTTGCATGGTCTTTCATGGATAACTTTGAATGGGCAAGCGGCTATACCAACCGGTTTGGTCTTTATTTTGTCGATTACAACAACAATCTCACGAGATATCCGAAGAAATCTGCAGTTTGGTTCAGCACGTTCCTAAAAAGTTAAAACTATATTTGGAATTGTTGAGTTGATCATCACAACAAAATGAAGAATCTAATGTTTCTAATAATTTATTTGTAGTAATGGGGCCACCAAAAATAAGGAAGCTAGGTCCATTGATTACTTCAACTACTTGAACTAATTTAATATTTTTCTAATGGATCTCTCTGATTCTCTTAGCTGTTTTGACGTGAAATCATTCAGGATTTGTGCTCAACATGTCTATTAATTAATTAATTAAGACTTGTAGTACAGGAGAAGAAGAAGAACAAATGAATAAAAAAAGAAGATTGATGCCAATTTCTTGCTACGTACTATAATAGCGTCGGTTCTCAAGCCGTCGACTCTGGAAATATTATTATTTTTTTAAGTAAAATTTATAAATCAAGTTATTTAACTATTTAATATTTATAAGAAATTATTTTATTCTGATTTTAAATTTTTTACTTTTTTACACAAAAAATATTGCATTAATCACTCAATCACAGACTGTTTCTCACCTCTTGAAATATTATAAAGAAGACAGAAGTAGGACCTCAGAGGTGTCAATAAATACGGTACGATACGATACAGGTGGAAGCATTTTCTTACACATGCATTCCAAGAGCTGCAAAACTTACTACTCTCTTAAAAAATAGAATAATCAATTATTATACTGATTTGAATGTAGATGAAATCGGGTGTGTAGTCTCAGTTGGTGATGAAATTGCACGTGTTTATGGATTGAACAAGATTCAAGCAGTTGAATTGATGGAATTTGCCAGCGGTGTCAAAGGAATAACACTTAATTTGAAGACAAAAAGAAAGATCAAAGCACCTGGAATAGACGGATTTGAAACTGGCCGTTAGGGTTAGCTCTTTTGTCGTTGATTGCACCAATATCCCTGCTCGTGTCCATATTCTACTATTAGAATTGACATCATCCTTCCCTACTTTTACCCATTAAGATTATAGGATAACGAAAAAGTAACAGGCGAATAATGAATAATACTAATATAATAATTAGTTTTATTATTTTTTACAAATAAACTATCAAGACATTTTTCACACATATACAATCATATTAATATAAAATTAAAATACAAATGTGGAATCAATTCCAACTAAATTATATTTTTATCAAAACAAAAAAATTAACAAAAACGAATATCTCATTTTTAGTCATTTAACTAAAAACAAGACATACAAACAACAATAATATGTTTAACATTCTCCTTATAACAAAAGGCATACACTTTCTCATCATATCATTTTTGATAAGTATATCATTAATTATTGTTCAAATATTATCATATGAAATAGCACATAAATTAATTTCATCATTATAATTATAAAGCAATATAAAATGTTGAATAAATTAATATATCGGAAAGTATTAAATAAACACTACTAGAATCCCTAGTAAAGGCAACGGGAGCAAGTGCTTGTTGCAAGCGTAGGAAGGGTCGTTGCAAAAGATTTTGGTTTTATGATTAAATTAATACAACTGCAACGGGAGGCCCTTGCAAATAATCACGCTTGCAAATATGTGATGGATCCCCTTGCTAATGTCTCCTATTGGCCCTTGCAAATAATAATACCCACCCCAAACACGATAGATATTATTTTATTGTGAATTGTGTTACTATTTGCAAGCGGCACCGTTGCAATTGTTTTTGGATTTATTTTTATATTATTATATTCTAAAAGACATTACTATTTGCAAGAGGCACCGTTGCAATTGTTTTTGGATTTGTTTTTTATATTATTATATTCACCAAGACATTACTATTTGCAAGGGCTCCCGTTGCAAATGATTTTACGTTTATTTCTTATATTATTATATTCCAAACGCCCTAACTATTTGCAAGCGACACCGTTGCAATTATTTTTGGATTTAGGCTTATATTATTATATTCACCAAGACATTACTATTTGTAAGGGTTCCCGTTGCAAATGTTTTTAAGATGATGTGTTTATTATTTTATTGTAACGCCCTAACTATTTGCAAGGGTCCCCGTTGCAAATGATTTTAAGTATATTTCTTATATTATTATATTCCAAACGCCCTAACTATTTGCAAGCGACACCGTTGCAATTGTTTTTAAGTTTAAGTTTATATTAATTTAATGTAAAATGACTAACTATTAGCAAGGGGCACCGTTGCTAATGTTTTAAGTTGTACTTTATATTTTTTAATTGTACTAACTATTAGCAAGAGCCACCGTTGCTAATGTTGTTTTAGGTTGGGTTTATATTATTTTATTGTAACAGTCCTAACTATTTGCAAGAGACACCGTTGCAATTGTTGTTTAGTTTCGGCTTATATTTTTTTGTTATATTATGAGACAATATCTGTAAAATTGTTCAGGGGGGTCCATATTTCAGTGGTCACTGGTTCAAAATCGCCCTTTGGCTGATTTTTGTTATTTTTCTAACACTTGCTGAAAAATTATGTACCATGTATAACAATAAGATTATAGCCCCATATATTATATTTGATATTCCCTTGGATACGAAACAGTAATATAAATGACAACAGTCAAATAGTTTTAATATCGTGGTTAAGGAGAAGGGAAATGATATTACATAAATGAAACCAATTCAACAAATGAAATTAACTAGAAATTTAATGTGTCATAAATAACAGCATACATTAATTCTGTTCACTTTGGTTGCCTTAACACAAAAGAGCCCATGCCAACGAAAGGGTGCCAAGGGCATATGAAGGAGATCAACAAACACAAAAGAGCATAATCTTCTCCTCTGCAACAAACACACACAATCACAATATAATTAGTCTTGTGATCCGAATTTAAAAAAAAATGAATAGAATGGAAACTGTAAACCATACCAGCAATCAAGAGAAGAGCAAAGATCAACAATCAAGAGATCAAATATTCAGTTCCTCCTTTTTTTTTATCAAAGTCATTTTTTATGGTTTACATGGGCCTTGTCAGAACAGTACATGAGATTTTTATATTGAGGTCCCTAACTTGTTTCTATTTGTATTTTTCTAATTTAAAAAAAGGCAACATGAAAGGAAATTGATATCGGATTATACCAGCACAATACCGTATTGTGATTTAAAGATACATTCTAAATGATGGCAAGTAACTCTAAGATTTACCTCACAGTGCTAGGAATTTTATTGCTCAGTTATTTGCACAAATCAGTGCAGTTTGCTGTGCTTGTTGTGCTTGCTGTGCTGTGTGGAGAGTTGATTTAATTGATTAATTGGTAGTTTTGTTGTGCTGTGCTTGCTGTGTTGTGTGTATAATGTCAATATGGATCGCCCGGTACTAACAATATTCAATTAAGTCCCAAACTAAGCATGTATTGAAGAAATTGTAAATATGTGACTTCTTACCAATTAGAAACCATCCTCCTTAGATTCATAAAAGGCCCCCCAATGAGCTTCTTGCCCAGCTGGCTCCATGTCATTCTCTGCCTCATCTTGCTCTATCGGGTTACCGTCGTTCGACCTAATTGGTTGTGTGACCTCCATGATATCGTCCACTAGGTCGAACTCGTCTTCTTGAATGACCGTATTATCCCAATCAAAACCTGGTCCGTCCGAGACCTCGATGTGATTGTCCATCATTTCCTCTTGGTAAAATTCTTGGTTTGCATCGTCTTCCTCGTCACGAAACTGGCCTTTCGGGGTTGTTTTGAAAGCAACCCACCATTTTTGTCTTTCACGGTCCGGAGAGGCATAAGGAAGGTAGCTCACTTGGACCGCTTGACATGCCAATACAAATGGCTCATAAGTTTTTAGCCGAGAAGCATGTTTAACCTCCACAATCCCATGTTGGCGGTCGACCTTCACACCATTTGTTATGTCAAACCAATAACACCTAAAGAGAACCACCTTGTTGCCTCCTTCGTATGAGAGCTCAATGACCTCTTCAAGAACTCCATAGTAGTCGTGAGGAGTGCCACCTAATTCCCACTCTCCTTTGATGCAGACACAGCTATTTCTTGACGACTTGTTCTGCCCATGCGTTTCAGTGTGATATCGGTACCCGTTGATTTCGAACCCTTCGTAACAGCTAGCTCTTTTGAGTGGTTTGATTGCTGCCTTTCGAACACATGGGTCGCATTCACGGTCGGTTATTACCTTTTGTCGTAACCACTCTGCGAACAGATCTTGACGGGCTTTCCAAAGAAGTTGTGGGGTAGTGCCACGGTTGAGCATGACAGTATCAAACTCCCTACATTTTCGAAGATAGTCATTAAAATATATTTTGCAAGATTCAGCCCTTCTATTTTATACTTTAGTATAGTGTGAAATAATAGAAGTGATAAATAAGAATATTGTACCCTAAGAATTTGTCACGTATCTCTGGGCAGTTGAGGACGACATAAGTGTGTGCTGCTTTAAATTCATCATCAGTGAGTGTCCTTCGATTCTCCCTACCAATGGGACGGCCAGTTCTGTCAAAAATTGAAAGGTTTCCCCTCGAAGTGTTACCCTTTTCAGCTCCCCCACCGGGAACCTGTCTACTGCTGTACATCCATGAACGTTGATGCGGCATTTTCTGGTGTTAACAATTCAATTACAAGGTGTGAGTTTAATCGAGTAAAATTGGGCAGAGAGCAGTTTTTGGACAATGCTGCCTCAGGAGTCTATTGGGCAAGTTGGTTGGTTATCTTAAATTGTTGCTATCTTAAATGTTGCTCTTTGTTAAAATGGGCAGCAGCTCCTTGACTTTTTGGGTTATAGTAAGTTACATTGAGATGGTCACCTTCTTACAGACTACCATTGTAGGGTTTGAGAAAATCAACAGTGGATATTGAGGTGACAGTTGGCCTTTGTGGTTGGAGTAAATGCAATTAGAAATGTGCGGAAATCAGACTTTAGAAACTTAGGCCAACCACAAAAATCAAGGACAAAATGAAGAGCATTCAGGCCAACCACAAATTAGAAATTAAAGGAGCCTAAATCACGCCTAGGGTTTGAGGAAAATTACCATTGTATGGTCGATTTGCCAATTGATAACCAATAGTGCAGATAAAATTTATGGTTTTCTCCATTAAATCTCAACGGAACCAATAAAACGATAAAACTCAAGGAAAGAGATAAAGCTACGAACCTCGGCCTCAAAACACCTCCTTGTGCTAAGTCACGCTTCTGATGAGAGCGAGAGAGAGGCGGAGGAGAGAGGGATAAAATTTCATCTCCAATTGGCGGAGAGAGGGAGGGAGTGGATTTCATTTCAGTGCGGCGGGTTGTAGGGAACGGGTTTTCAAAAACGTGTGGGTATTTGTTTCGTTTAGAATTTATTCTGACTAAAGCACAGAAGGTGATGTCAAAGAGAGGGGGCGGTATTTACATCGGAATTCCATAACAAATATATGTGGTTCCCTGTGTAGAATTTTCAGAGTTTTGATGCGTACCCAATTTGTACGCTTCAAATTTAAGTCTACACTAAAAATTATGAAAATTACATAGGTTCACCACCTTCTTCATGTTCAGCAAGATAAGAAATATATAAATCACATCCTACTTATATCACATCCTAATGGATAAATAACGTTCACATCTTACGATCCGATTACTGTTTAAATTAGTCACTGTCCAGAAGATCCGATTACTGTTTAAATTATATCACATCCTACTTAAGCATCTTACGATCTTACGATGCGGGTTAATTAGTAATTGTCCAGAATATTTCTACTTAAAAAAAAAGCATTTCAGCCAAGCTCCGACGCATCACCTCCACCATCTTGGCCCCTTAACTCCTCCTAAAAAACAAATAAACTCAGTCAGGTATTTAAAATTTATAAATTTGAAGTCAGAACTTTCTTGAGTCAATTGATGAAATACCCTAACTTACATCAATTGGTGGAGGCCTTGTTCCCGTAGCCTTGAATAGCGCATCGATACAAATGTTGCTCCATTTATTCTGTTTCTTGACATCTGCCATTTCGGCTCTGTTTCGTTCCTCCTGGGCAGCTATCTCCTGAGCAAATGCACGACGTTCAGCCAAAATCTTCTCATTAACTAACCTGGCCACCTCTGAGTCTGTGAAGGTTTTCTTCGCATCCTCAGCAGAGGTGGCCGTGCTCTTCGTTGGATCCGTTCCGAATGCCTCCATGGCCTGCAGCTCTCTGTTGGCTTTGCTTGTTCTGGCCTTGTTGCCAAAGCCGAACACCCTTCCACGTCGGTCCTCCCCGTCAGCAGCAAGCACCCACAACGCTTCATCAATGTATTGGTGTCCAAGAAATTTTTTGGCTTGTTGATACCTCTCCTACATCGGTCATAAAATCATGTAAACTCATAAATCATTATTAGTAGCACTTAACAGAAAATAAAAACAAACTCCGCTTCCAATTCATAACAGTGATATGATCAGACTGATATAGAAAATCTCTCTCCTCTCTTAAACCCAGACCCCAAATTAATTTTTCTAACTAAGTTTAGACCCCAAATTAACTAATTTATATGGGGAGAATACTAATAAATTAAAAGCCTTGAATATTGTACAGCCTACAGATTTCGGTTCTATTTCAACATTTTGCTAGATGAGTGTGCAAAATTATGTGAGAAATTCTCATATGGACTCAAAATAAAGAAAATCAATAGGCTGCTTGTGACAAACTTTTTTTATTAAAAAATTGGGCAGGGATAAAATGATTCTCTTACCCCAACATCTTTCGCCCTATCATTAACGTAGACCTTGCCTTCGTCTGTATTGCGTGTATGAAGTCGATCGAATACATCCACCAGTCCAACTGAAGGTCCCTTTTCAGCTATCTAAAATTTAATGACATAATAATTCAATTGATGTAATTGAAAATCACAACTTAATGAAAACATCATGCTATCTGGGAGCAAACTACATATTTTTATATACTAAAGCAGTAGGTACTCTATTGGATTTGACCTCACTTTATGTAGTTTTAAAATCTCCTTCAAAACTACATATTTTTTTATTGGATTTGAACTCACTTTATGTAGTTCTAAAAAAAAAATATGTAGTTTGTTTAAGAGAAATATTAAGTCTTCAAATTGGCCAAGTGTGATGGCATCTAGTTCATCATCCCTGTTACTGCTATTTTTAGAACGAGTATGCGGTGAATTTTCTTTTTTTCTTTTTACTGTCGTAAAAAAATTTGAAAGATCATTGACTCCCTACATAAAGTGAGTTCAAATCCAATAGGGTACCTACTAGGTGCAAACTACATATTCAAATATATATACTAAAGCAGGGTGTGGAAAATACCATGGCCTCCTTGTGCTTGTACGTGCTCCTCGGACCACCAACATGGTGGACCACCCGACCCATCTTTGTCTGGTTATCTCGATTGGTGCACGACAGTTGGTCCCACTTCCAGTGGCTCCAAATATCACATAGGCCCTTCCAGTGAGATAAATCCAAGCACCACGGGGGACAGTACTCTTTCCACAACTCCTTCACCGGTCCGTACTTTTTCCGGCACGTGCTCCTTGCTTTATTCAGCATACGAGTGTATGTCTCAGCAGCAATGTTTTCAAATACATCGAGACACCGAGCCTCATCTTCTTCAGCCCCCCATGAGTACCTCTCCAAGAACCGTCGCAGGATTACTAACCTGGCACTCGATGGGAACATGTTGTACGTCCTGCAAGGCCCCGGCATTTCGGCCGTGGTCAGAAGCCTTATGGTACTTACCAGCTTAGTGCACTTGGGTGACGATGTGAACTCACCGTCACCCACGACAAACACTTCAGGTCTGTCCTGTGGCTTAGCCGGGTCACGGATCTTGGCAAGACCCCTTCCACGTGGCTGGACATCCTTCTTCCCTTTCTTAGGTCTGGCCCTTTTCTTGCCAGATGGCACTTTCGCTTCCGCTTCATCAAGTTATCTTCCTGATAGCCCAAAAGCTTCCGGACAGGCACGTAGGGGTCGACGCATACGGAACCTCCTACCACCATCATCCTCCACAGCCGCTTGCTGTCCCATCGATTGTTCGGAGAGTTCCGGACCATGCGAATTTTCCGGAACAGTTCCCTGAGGAGCTGACTTTGGAGCAGCAGATTGTGGAGCAGGCTGCGACTCTGATGTACTGTCCTGCTCCCAATCTGACCAGGCTGACACCTGCTCAGATGGCGGAGATGCCGCAGCCCCGGCCTCCCCAAGGTTCGACCGCTGAGGGGAGGGTGAGGATACGAAACCCTCTGGCCTCGGCGGTGATTCCGAGAGGCCTTCATCTGCCATGTGGCTATTCTGGCCTTCCTCCACCCTTTTCTTAGGTTTAAGTCTTGGATTGGTGGGGTTGGGTCCAAAGAATATTTTCGCTGACGAGACCGACTCTGCCTGGTCTGGGAGGAGAGGGGAGCAGAAAGTGGAGTTGTTTCTTGTGGCTCAGGTGGGGGCTGAGGGGTTGAAGCCACCTTTTCGGGGGCAGTTCCTATTAACGGCAGCGCATCCTCATCACCCGGATTGAACCTCTTCGATCTTCTTCGCACTGCCGGGTCGCATTCTCTGGAGGAAATCTGCCGCTCCGGTAGTGATTTCCCCTTCTGTTTCAGTTTCCCGGGAGCACGCGCCGCCGTTGCTGCCTGGGTCGGCGGCGGTTGCGGAGGAGGCGTCGCTGCCTGGGTAGGCTGCGGTTGTGGCACCGCCGTTGCTGCCTGGGTCGGCTGCGGTTGTGGAGAAGGCGTCGCTGCCTGGGTCGGCTGCGGTTGTGGAGAAGGCGTCGCTGCCTGGATCGGCGGCGGTTGCGGAGAAGGTGTCGCTGCCTGGATCGGCGGCGGCGGAGCAGGTGTCTCTTCCTGGGTCAGCGGTGGTTGCGGAGCAGGCGTCGCTGCCTGGGTTGGCGGCGGCGAAGGATCGGCGATAACTCCCTTCCTTGGTGGCAGCGGGGGCCTTGTCAGTAACTTGGGTGTCCACTCAGGGGGTGAAGGGCCTGGCTCAGTACTGGGATTGAGACGAGCGGATTTCCGGCGCTGGACAGTGTCAGCCTCATCCATGCTAATTTGTGACAGGTAAATTTGTTTAGGTACAGAACTTTTGCACACTTTTATACATATGTAATATGAATACTTCTAAAGGCATGTAATAAAAAGGACTCCCAAAACTGCATATATTGTATAAAAGGACTATTTAGTGACTTTGTTGCCAGAGTTCATATAAACACTTGCTGTCACTTGGATTAAGTACTTAAGTATGAAATATGTTATGCTGGACTGAAAAAAACACTTTATCAGTTTCACAGTTAAATTTAGCCCAATAAACAACACCCAATAATTTACACAAATTGTATTTCACAGTTCATTGTCAATCAACCGTACTTGACAGTTCAATTTCACAGTTCAATTGCAATCAACCATATTTCACGGTTCAATGTGAAAGTTCAATGTGGAGCAACCACCTTTTCACAGATAAACATAAAAAAATAACGGGTGAAACCCTAGATCAATGTCAATCTTACAATGTTGTCTGTCAAATCAGGTGGTAGCACATCAGACAATGGCGTAAAGGCTGGTGCTGGAATGGTAACACGAGCCCCCGGTTTTGGCAGAGATTGCACAGCTGTGGCAATAGGCCCTGATAGGTCGATACCCCCCGTCATAGACCGTGTGGATCTCCGACGGTTGATGTTTGGTTTCCCATTCGGTTTCCGCGAACTGGGATCAGAAGGGGAAGTTGCTGCCAAGGTCGCTGGCGGTTTCGGAGAAGGCGTCTCTGCCTGGGTTGGCGGTTGCGGAGGGTGCGTCATTGCCTGGGTCGGTAGCGGTTGCGGAGCAGGTGTCGCTGCCTGGGTCGGTGGCGGCGCAGGATCAATACTGGGATTGAGCCGCTTGGATTTCCGGCGCTGGACATTGTCAGTCCCGGCCATGATTGCCTGTGACAGATAAATTTGTTTAGGTAGAGTGATAGAATTAAGAATGAAGACTTAGCATGATTCAATTAATGTTATAGTGTGCAAAGACTTAAATACCCTTCTTTATCAAATATTTTTCTTATCTTCTAAAGTAGTCATGTTCTCTAACAAAGTACAAATAATTTGATTTACTGGTAAATTACAAGAACAAGTTAGAAGCAGAGGTGCTGGTACAAATAATTGAGCATCTCCTGGGCAAATTGACAAATGGACAATTTTGCCCCTTATTCCAAATTCTGTATCACTGAAACTTCTGGTAAAATTGGGTTTCAAGTAAGTAACCCTAACGAAGAACAAATTTATTGATTGAATTGTACTTTTCCAAAGAACAAAATTATTGATGAAGGAACAACATTTTTGCATGTGCTGTTTAGTAAGATCAGGCCAATCATGTGCCCAAGACCAATCCAAATTAACTAATTTAGTTTTCATTTAAGCTTTCCCTTTTCTATGGTACTGATCGCAATATTATTTCTGATATAGTAGCAAATGGTACAAGAGTGAGTGAAGTAAAAAATTGACTAAATTGTCTTAGAGTTGAAACCTTGAGTTCTTGACACACTGAAATTATTAGTTTAGTGACTCACAGAAATGAGCATGTAATTGCTGTTACAAAGTCAGAACTCAAAATACAAGCTAATCACCATTTTATTTACTCTCTTCTCGACCTAAGAAAACACCGAATTAATAGAAGAAGTGCAAAATCATCTTGAAAATGGAGTAAACTGTAATGGGAACAAAATAGACATATCAAATGAGTTAATCACCTTAATTTTGTACTGTCCCAAATGTACATCTCTAAATTTATCAAAAATTTACAAAAGGGGCCAATCATGTGTTGGTACCGAAGTTGCAATACATCATGATTTCCGAAGATTTGAAATATACATACTCTATCACTTCTATATATGCTGACTGGGCCAAGATCAAGTCTTTCTTAAACTTTTTTATTGTCACAAGTTGTTTTCAAAAGGCTTAGCAGTTCTCAGATGGATCCTGCTCCGATAAGTCGTATAAAGTTCAGTATGGTAGAATTAGTGTTTGACATTAAAAAATCATAATTAATTCTTCATTCATCATCAATTGGTTAATTACTTTATTTACTTTATCAGATTCAAAGGTTCAAACTACTGAAAGAATTGGAAGCAACTTGTGAGATTTCTGAAAAATTAACCCTTAAATTTATAATTTTAGATTTCTGAAATGGTAAAATTGGGGGAAAGGATATGAAGCAGGGAACAAATGGTCAATTTAGAATTGTATTTTCATTAAATTATACTTTTAAGTTGTAAAATTGACAAATGGGTATATTAATAAATTAGTTAACTCTAGATGGGTAAATAACTAATTGTTAAATTTAGATGGGGAAATATCAAAGTTCAGAGTCTATAATGAAAACTTAAAAAGTAAAACCCTAGATCGACGAAAACTTACTAGATTTGTCTGTTTGATGCAGTCTCCCGCGATTGAGCGCGGTCTTTGTCCAAATCAACAGATCTCCGATCGGCGGAGCAGCCGCCGGCCTAGGTTGAGGTATGAGAGATCGGGGAAGGCAGGGTGGTAGAGAGAACGGCCGGGTTTCCTAGTTACAGCGTTCGAGAGAGGGGAGAGGAGAGGGGGCTGGCGCCCTGGCAGTGCGTCTAACAGAGTAGTGAGAGGGAGTAGAGAGAGGAAAATGGTGCTAGTAGAGAGGGAGGGAAAGGGCAAAGTGCGAGTAGACAAAGGGAGGTTTAGGGTGTTTCAAAAACGCTTAAGTCCGGGGTATTGAAAGTTGAAACCCCTCTCCCTCGCATTTACTTGGACACACCTACTCGTGAATACGTATCCTCTGCATTAACGCACCGTTTGAGTTAATTTATGAACCGTAGATCAGAATTCGGACCAATCCTGTCCAGTCATATATCGCACGTGCACTTTAATATTAATGCCGATCTCAATAGGTAAATTTAAGATCTTAACTCAAAATTTGAGTTAATACAGAGGATACGAATTCCCTACTCGTGGGATCGGGCCAAAAATGCGGTAAAGTAACGTTTATGTTAAAATCCAACCCGTTCAATGTTGCTTCGCACGAATCTTGAAGAGGAAATAAGCATCACATGACAGCGGATCTGAATATATGTATTATGTTACCTTAGAAACAAAAGAGCAACTATCCCCGGACTACTAAATGGAGACATCCATTGAAAATCAGAGCTATTGATTGACTATCGGACGGCTCAGGGTTACAGCCAACCTATTTTGATGATGCATGTAGAGAAATTAATTTCAATAAATCGGAAAAAAAACATATTGAATTTTTTTAAATATTATGTACACAAATAATGCATATAATTGTAATTTTTATTAAATTCCCTTATTATTTGCATTTTAAAACATCTTGATTCCATGTGGACCGTTCGTTTTCGCATTAAATCTCAACGGTCGATTTGTGATAAAATCAACCTAATTTGGTTCTGAAGTGATCAAAGTAAAGAATTTTACTTAATGAAAAAGAGAAAATTTAAGTTTGACCCGAATAGACTTCGATCTAACGATGAGTATTTATAGCCCTACGATGTTAAGGTATTTCGTCGGTTGGATGGATAGGGAAATTAGGATAAAATGTAATCAAACATTCCGAGAATCAATAAAATTCGATAAATTTTTAAATGAACGGTTCTGATCGATCAACGGAGCACATATATACACGGGCCTTCATTAACTCGTACAACCATAGTTCATGTTACATGTTCATGTGTAGAGGATGTAATTGTTTTAGTGAAGACCATGTATATTCCTATATAGATCAACATTATGTGTCAAAACCATTTACTAATGCAATACACATTCTGAATCATCAATTATTTTGTATATATCTCGAAATACAATTTATAATGGTTGTAATTCTTAAAATATGAGAAACATTTGATAAATTATTTACGTATTATTTAATTATCAACTAAATTCACAGTTACACATAATCAATACATCCTACTGTTACTCTAATTTTTTTTACCAGAAACTCCCAATGAACGAAACGATTCATTAGTAATTGCTTTTATTTGTTTCGTTTTTCTTACCGTCATCAATCCATAAAATCCAAACACGTGAACGGGTCGCCATACATATATATATAAATTGAACCTCCTCATGACCTTGAAATGAAGAGCAACTAAAATTGGAATAAAAACAATACAACTTCATTAAAAAAAAACAAATAAACATTAATATCAAATATATTTCGAAATTACCTAAGTGAGGCATTAATTTCTTACTGTAAAAATTAAACTGTGACAAAAGAAAATTCACAATTAAGTAACTCCCCACACATTAATAAATTTTTACTATTTTACTTAGTGCAGTGGCAATGGGTGATATTTGGTACAAATATAGGAGTTTTGTTAACAGGGCATTAATGGCTCTGCGCAGTGCACATATTCTTCTCTTAGTTCAAGCTCCCACACTACAAGTGCCGAACATGAAGCAAAAACAGCTCTCCATTCAGCACAGCTAAATTAGGATTTCCCCCCAAATGGCCCCTGGGAAATTTCATTTTCCCCCCAAATATCTCCAATTTGCCTATAAGGTACCTCATACTATACATTGCCGACGTGTCTGTTGTTCTACTAGGGAGGGCGCACGTGTCCCGATCAAGTTTGCTTTAAGATTTGTAGAGAACGCATCATATCGGTTGAGATTTGTCAAACAACTTGAGTATATTGTGAGGTAACTCTGATGTAGTGAAGTCCAGACAGATGAAACCCCCCTGTATGCCATTTCTATCGCACCCAAATTTCATTCCCACCAAAACTAAGTTCTAGTCGCGCCTCCCTTGGAGATGGTTTGTGAGGGATTTAGCGCTTACGATCTTGACGGCCTTTGAGGTCGTATCAGATCTGACGACATTTCATCACACTTTTAGCTCTATTTGTAAGTACATTGTTACTCCTAACTTTTCAGCAAATTTACTTTAGTCGAACTAGTTTCCTTAAATTCTGGCTTTGGGTTCAGAACTAGAGGTAAGGCCTTGAGATAAGAAAAGTATTTCCGGTGATTCTTTCCAGAATTTAGGTCAAATTGGAACCCTTAACTAGAATTTTTTGGAATTATAGAGATTCTTGTCTTGATTTCCTTTCGACATTTTTTTATCTTTCTTGAAGTACCAAAAAGTAACAAATCCATGCTCAAGTAGTTGTCACTTATTGGACTGTAATTAAAAGTAACCAATTTCATGGCCGATGAAACTGTACGATATGATGGGCATATATCTAAGCTTGAATTAGTCATCAATTAAACACTAATTCAAGATAATTAAAACAATTGAAATGGAATTGATGAGTATAAAATGGGAGAGATGAGAAAAAAAGATCAATTTGTAAGTCCGCGTCTCATTCTCTGATTTTTCAATATATTCGAGAATATGAACCACTTGATTTAGTCAATAGTATATATCTCCTGCACTGCAACTTTTAGTTCCGATTTATGTCTATTTTATTTTCTTCAATTCTTATTCAAGCAGTACAATATGTGGTGTAGGGAAAGAAAACTGGATATGGAAGGGAGGTGCAGGGAAAGAGGGAGAAGGAAAGGGGTAGAATTGTCATTTTATTTTCTTATTAATATTGATTTGTGTTTTTTATTGATTGAATTAAGAAATGGGGATATTTATAAATTAAGAGTGTTAAGATGGGGAAATAACTAATTTGAAAGTTTTGATGGGTAAATATCTAATTAATGAAGTTATGATGGGTATATATCTAAATTTCTCTTTAGTTAATTGTTTCCCGATTAATACCTCTCTGTTGTTTACCAAAACTTATAATTTTGAAATTATCAAAGTTTTTTTCGATGATTGCCTGTGCTAGAGTTTATACACTGTCTCCATAGACCATGTACACTCTCTCATTATGTAAAAGACACGTGGTTGTAAACTTGCATGAATGTTGGTGTAGATGCCATCCATGTCAGTCCTTATGTCAATTCCCTCAATCAAATGATGCACTTGATGTTGGCTGCCCAAAACTAACATGAATGTTTGTTGTTTATTTTGCAGGAGGTAGACAAAATTAAACATATGGCTCATGTTCGCGCAGAAGCGCAACGCAAGTTTCGGTACGCTTGAGGGCGTACCTTTTAAAACCGCGTTTACACTTCACGAGTAAGAGTTGCAAGTGCACAACCCCTATCGAGTAGTATAATCGGGTATCGATCCACAGGGACGGGCAATTACTAGGTTAGAATCTACCAAACTCAATTAAAAACTAGAAGTGAGAAGGTTTTGGTTTGGTATTTAAGTTCCTAAAAAGGTCAATTCAAGCAATTCAAACAATGTAATAAAATGCTAGAAGAAATGTAAATTGTGTTTTGATTATGGATAAAAGGCGTTTCCAGGGTTTCAGATTTCATCTGTGATCTGCCTCTAGTGGTACGGCCCGTACCAAGTTGGTACGGCTAGGCCGTACTCCACTTGGTAAGGCAAGGCCGCACCACTCTGGTAAGACCCGTACTGGCTTGCCAGAACAGAGCTTACCAGTTCGAGTTGATGCATTCCTTGCTGGTACCTTGTGCTAAACTCTTTAGAAAGGTTCAATTGACCATACCTAAGGTTCCTAAGCCTCAACCGTCGTGTGTTGGATCAAGATTTAGGTTGGAATGCAATTGATTGCCTTTCAGGGATTTCTACACCTCAATTCTCATGTGTTGGTACAGATCTACCCTAGCTGGTTGATTGGAGACCTAAGGCACCCTCTAATCTGTCGATTAGAGGAGAATTCAACCTCTCGGCTTCAATTCGAACAAGTCTACCCTAAACAATTGATTTGGTTGAGAGATTGAGATGATCACATGACCTTGATAGGTTTGATCTAGACCTAGAGGTTCATCATACACAATCACAGCAATCAAAGCAAGAGATGGCAAAGAAAATTACAATCAATCAAAAGAGTTCATACAAGATACAAGTCAAAGAAAGTCAAAGCAAATCAAGAATCCATCTCTAAACCCTAGAAACTGAAATAACTACTCACAGCACATGATCTGATCTAAAAATACAATAAAAGGGATAGAGAAAGCCATGGATCGAAGGGATCGAGAGGAGGAAGCTTGATCCGTCGAGTTTCGCCTCTTTCCTCTTCCTTCCTTCTTGCTCCTAGCTCCTTAGCTCTCTTTCTCTCTCTTACTGTGCTCTCAATTAGATCTGAAATGGAATCCTTGTCGAAATTGGAGAGTTCCCCGTTTTAAATAGCCTCTGCCAAAATTTGAATCTGTCAGGCCGCCTTTAGGTACGGCCCGTACCAAATTGGTACGGCCAGGCCGTACCAGGCATGATGAGCTGAAAAATGGCTAAGTCCGGTAAGGGCCGTACCAGATCATCCCAAATCGTCGTTTCTTCGTGTGTTTTACTCCAAGCCTGCAGAAAACAAACAAACACTCAGCAGTACCAAATTCTAAAGATATATCGATGAAATGCACATGATTCTGGTGAATTAGGGCACAAATCTGGTACTAAAACAGGCCTAAAATAGACTAAATATGCGAGGTATCAGCTCCCAGAAAATCTGCTCTGAAAAGAGCAAAAGCAGCAACATACAAAAAGAAAAAGCGCACGGTAGATGAACGTAATGAAATCGGGGAGAGTTATATGGCTCCAATAGAAGGTGAAGTACAACCACCTACGAAAAAGGGAAGAGGCCCTGGAATTGTGCAAGACGCGACCGAGGATGTCGAACAACGTCCAGAAATTTGGGTGGTTGGGAAAAAGGAGTTCACCTGTGCAATCAAACCAAAAATCAAACCAAAGGATATCACCGCATCGATCACTAGGCTAGCTCTCAACTTCATGCCTGGACCAATAAGAAGTTATCACAGCTGGGACAAATCGTGGAAGGACATTTTCGAGAATGCGTTCTTGGTAATGCATTTTCTTTTTATTACTTTTGAAAATAGCGGGTGTAATTTGTGCCTAATATGTGCTCTAATCTGTGCTTTTTAGAACAAAACATACTACATCTAGGTAAGTGGGTATTTACCAATGTATGAAATGATAGAACTGTGGCTACAACTCGAATTGACCACATCCTAACATGCATCAATAATTCTCCTCTTCTGGCAATGCATTACTAACCTTTGTAGTCTGTGCTGTTTCCTTTATGCCGTGATGGTTGTTAATTTAGTGATTCCCTTTCATAACTTGAAACCAAGGGTAACCTGCCAAACAACTGTGGTGCATCAAATTCAGTGCCTCTGATAATTAGTCAAATTAATCACTAAATTTTGTTGATTTAGTCACAGCTACCATTTGCCAATCTAATTAGGCACAACCACCATTGGCCAATCTAATTAGTCACAACCACCATTGCCCAGCCATCACAGCCTCCATGTATTGGCGTACTGCACAGCCTTCTCCTACACCGCATGATTTAAATTATTCAACGAAAAAGTTCAGCTTACTGACCAATATAAATGTCGGGTGTCGCTCCATTATTTCCAAATTTTACAGGAAAGATGTCAGCCTTTGTCGGACCGTTCTAGATGCCATTGCAGCCAAACGATACACTGAGGAGCTGAACAAAGCTAGAACTAAATGCATAAAGAAATTTGGAGATGATATAGATTCATGGAAGAGCATGGTTCCTCACTGGTGTCTTCAACCCTCCCATTGGGCTGGTCTCTGTGATATCTTTGACACTGAAGATTGGAAAGGCCTGAGTAAACAAAACAAAGAAAACCGCCTTGCATCTGGTTTTGCGGTCCCCCACTACGGTGGTTGTTCAAGCGCACACCAGCATCTTACCAAACTGGTAACTAGATGAACTGCACTTGTGTTAAAAACTTATATCACTGTAAAATGTAGTCATTACTATAGTCGTGAGCACTAATTTATTACTGTTTTTTCTTGTGGAGAAAACTCTGAAAAAGGGAGGAGTGCCAACTATGAGGGAGCTCTACGTCCATCTTCACAGTAGAACTGTAGACGGGAAATCACCGGTGCTGGCCAAATACAACGAATTCGTGGAGAGTGCATATGAACTCAATGATAATGATGAGGGTACTGTCTCACTGGATCCCATAGACTTCGACACCACCTCCTTGAAATTTACCACTGAGAAAGCAGAAAAAGTATTTGTAAGTTTTTTTTCGACATCACCTCCATGATAAGCATAATATTTCTAATTTCTCCTTTTATCTATTTAAGTTGTTTAATTATTTTAACTAGTATTTGACAAATATATCCTTGTTCCTCTGACTTGACCTGGTCCATTGAAGAACCTCTGAAACAAAGGTCAAATTGAAGATTGGATGATCACCTTAGAAAATTTCATACAAATATTAACAATCTAATGTGATTATCAGAAATACAAGCTTGCATGGCAGAGGTCTCAATCGACCAGGTCAATTGGGCAAACACCATCCAATTTTATTGAATAGATCCATGCATATAAGTTGTTTGATGAAATGCTCAAATCAAAGGCACTTTGGCATGAGATTTCCACTTAGACCACACTGGATAATTTTCTTTTCTTGGTTGTACTGTTGTATATCTGAGAGCATAGCACTAACCAATAGGATGTAGTTGTAAATTTCATGTTTTGCTTGTGTATATGTGAGGGTTTAGAACTTTAAATCAATTAACTATGTACCTTTGTTGCTTACCAGTACCAGTCATGAATAGTGCTTTGCAAATAAAGGAAGAAAAATAAAAGTTTGATTTAGCAATGTCCAATTGGATGATTAATGTGAGGGTCTCCTTGCTCTAAGAATAATGGCCAAGTATATATTTAGCTTGGATTCTAAGAATATAGTTTGGATTTAATTCCTAATTTCCTATTTGATTTATTAAGTTTCCTATGCATTTTTATATCTTAATATCTTGTACCACTATGAAGGACAAAAAAAGAACAAGGTGAACCAGTCCCTTGTTATTAATTGGATAGAGAAGGATTGATTTCAACGGACTCGGTACACAAATTGATCTATATTGGAAATATTTAAAAAACATAGGACTAAGTTTTAATGGGTTTTAATTTCAATCTAAATCTTTTGAGAAGATAAGAGCATACCTTGGGCAAAATCTATTGAACTCGAGAAAGCTTTTTGCACCAAAAACCTGAGCTCCAGAGTCTTGTCCCCAAGAGCCTTAAGTGCATGAAGGACAGAATTAATATTTGGAGAATGGGGATATTTATAAATTCTATAAGCAACATGACAGCATTAGGATCCTAAACTTACCAAAGAGTTTCATCTATCAAACACTAAGACAAGTTTGCCCTTTTGAGAAAATTCATAATTATTAGGGTCATTTTCGCATCTTTCTCAAACCCTTAGCCTACAGTGAACAAATATTGCAAATAATAGTCAAGTATATTCATCCTGGATTCTAAGAATATAATTTAAATTTAATTCCCATTGTCCTCTGTGCTAGAATGGTAGAATTGGGGAGTCAATCCAACAGCAGTACGCAGAACACTTCTAAGAAATCCCTAGTTTTGCTGTTCATGATCCTAATTTATCATTTTCTAAGCATTCCAAAGGGCATTTATGTAAATGCAGTAATAGATATTGGAATCTCACTGAGATAATAGAGGAGAGTAGAAGCTGGTAACGGCTAAGGAGAAGTTCCTATCTCTTATTGGTCCTGTTAAAAATCGATGTTAAAAAAAAAAATTTAAGCATTTAGATGAGATTCGTAGCAATCTAAAAACTAATATATACAATAATATAAATCTCTTTTATATTATCGATTGCTATATTGCTTGTTTATTTCAAATCTTGCTTCTCATCATCTTTTAGTAAAGCAATATACAAGTTAAATTTTGACACTAAATATTGCTAAGTTAGCTTCTAGGGGTAAAGACACACAGCACTACAGCAGGACTGACAGTAATGAAGCAAAACCAACTAGTTTCAGTTTTTTTATTATTCATTTTCCCCACTATTATGTTGGAGTTAAAACATGAAAATCTATCTAATTATTCTTTCTCAAACTACAGATTCTGATTACCTAAAAATAATGAACATATGCAACCTGAAGTTAAACTAATAATATGAATCAAACAAAAGCCAAGTGAGAATGTACTAAGCTTGTTGTACACAGAGCATTGATGCAAATTTCAAAGTTGTATGCTCTAAAAAAATGAAATTAGAAGATTGGATAATATTGTACCTTGCAATCTCTCACTTGTGAGTTGTGACAAACCAAGCGGTGGGGCACTTAATTCAAAGTTGTATGTTTTTTGTATGTTATTGAATGGTTGTCGTATTTTACAGTGGGGCACTTAATTAGTTTACTATTCCCAACTCCCAAGCTAGGTATTTATCTTTATAATATAACCTTGGAAGTCGCTTCCAAGTTTCCAAAAAAAAACTCCCAAGCTAGGTAAGCGCAATTATGATTAATAAAGTATGGTTTGAGCTTTTAATTAATATTCGCTCAGATCAATTAAAAGAAGGGAAGGGGAGAATTCTAAGAATCGTAACTTTTAGTTTTTAAACTTTATTGATGGTTAATTTTCTTAGTAATTTGAAATGTTTTTTTTTTAACTTGGTAGTGACTAATTTGAAATGTTAAACTTTTATTTTTGATGTGGCTGCCTTGAGGTGTGTGAGAATATTTGTAACAATTCACTTGCTTTTTTTACTTTGAAATGGTATTTTGGTATTCTCTTATGTCATTGATATGTACTGGTACATCTTATTGTAATTTATGGACCTTCATGCAGTATTTTGAAGTAAGAATGTTTATTATGTAAAATGTGGCATTGATTCAGACTTAGACGAAAAATTAATAACTTGTTAGTATTTCAGGTTATAAGTTGTAAATTTGTTAAAAAACCAGCAGTTGAACTGATTCACCCACTGGTTCGACCAGTGAACAAGTGACCCGTAGTTCTACCGTGTCGATGTCCAGTCCGGTTCTAATAACATTACTATCAAGTGAGTACCAATAACTGTACAATACCAGTTTGGAAAAAACAAACATTACAATTTGGAAACAAAAATTTAGCAATAATATATATTTCTCGACTATTGCATATAATAGACAGATGTTACGGGTATGACGGCTCACGAGGACCATGCTGACGTGGATGAGGCTGACCTGTTTATGTCAGCGGTTGGCGGTAGCTACCATGGCCGGGTTAGAGGCTTGGGATGCGTCCTAGACCCGAAGTTGCCCAAAACAACTGGACGAGGACGGACCACCCCTGCACAATCCGACCTTTCTGATGTCACAAATATTGGAAGCAAACGGATCTTCACCGATGATGTCCTAGTCGGAATGTTAAACGAACGTGATATGCGACTGGCCGAGGAAAGGCAAGAGAGGAAAAGAGAGCAAGAAAGATACAACATGCTCTTCACCAAATTATTCAGTCTGGTTGGACAGCAAAATCCAGCTGTACAGGTTAGTCCGACTATGCAAGAGTCTTCAATGTTATACTTTCCACTCACTGCCTTTATTACAACTTGTATTTCTTTGGTCCTTTCGACATGCCAGTTTGTCCTTCGGCTGTTATAGTCCCATTCATATGCTTAGAATGCAAAAGGATGATCAATTGATAGTTTACTTTTATTTCCTTTTAACTATTCTTCAAATATCCATTTTCAGCTTATCTCTTTACCACAACTTGTTCAATAGAGGACTGTGTAAGCATGATAAAAATATGGACTGTGTAAGCTTAATTAAGAGGGGACTGTGTAAGCCTAAGGTTTAACCTGATAGAAAAGGTTTTACCTACCTAATAGAAAATGGTAAATCTATCCTATCGGTTATGTATTTCACACAAATGGAACAAAGCCGGCAACATTTTCAATAGGTTCTTGAGAGCCCAACCAATTGCCTGTTGTTTTAACTTATTTACAAACTTCCCACAAACATGTTTAGTGTATCCGTTTAACAATAGAATAATTTGAACGGTTACAAGATGGGCGTCAGGTTAGCAGTGCTAACCTTTCTTGTGTATATTTAACACAGGCACAGGTTAACAGTGCTCATGAGGGGGTTATGGGGAATATGCAAACTCTCCAGGTGAAATCTTTGAACTTAACAACTCAATCCTTTTAATTATTTCTCTACGATCAGATGTTGTGCTATCCAAATGATAACAGTGCGCTTGAATATTGACTAGTGTCAGGATCCCACCTCTCTACCTCAATCTCAGGAAGGAGCCCCACTAATGCAGTTTGCCCACTCTCAAGTAAGGAGATTTATTAGTACTTATTTATATACGCAATATATAAACACAATTAGGTAAGACAGAACCATCGAGTTCAAATATTTCAGCAACGACAAGAACTGATATGTAGTATTGTGCAAACTCTCTTTTATTCCTTTATTTTTAGTGATTTGAGTGAATACAATGAGTATGGTGCAAAATCAATTTCATCGAGGGTGGATTCTGGCCAAAATAACTTTTTAGTTATTTTTAGTGATTTTTGCCAAAATTAGTTTTTGCGGGAGTTCCAACATAGTGGTGCTGGTTTATTTTCTTTGGACTTGGTGATGTGGTATATGTGGTTTAGTTTCAAAACATATATATGCTGGTTTATTTTCTTTGGAATTGGAATTGGTGATGTGGTATATGTGGTAACTTGCTCGCTTTGGGAATGTGGTATATGTAGGGTCCACCATATGTGCTGCCATCATCAAATCAAGAGGGGGGATTCCAAGCACTACTGAAGGCAAATTCTGGACAAGAGGTGGCCAACCTTTTAGGGGCCGAAGCGTCAACGACCGATTGGTTTGCAAATGACATCTCGAACAACAACCGGCATTAATGGTCTGGGGTATTGCCAACCTTTAATGGATAATTATAGATTTTTGGATTTACACATTAACACCACAGGTTATGTTTCTTTTTTGTAAATTTTTGTTGATGGGTGGTGATTATATTTTGAGAAAGGGTTATGTAGTTATGTTTCTTTTTGTAAATTATTGTTGCATATTATAGTGTGGCTGTAATGTTATAATACAGTTGGTTTCTGATATTATAGTGTGGCTGTAATATTATAATGCTAATTTCAAGCTTTCTTATTAAATTTCAAGGTGTTATGTTATTGTTATTTCTTTCATTGGAAAATGTATCATATTACCGGGTTGGTGCCCGATAGGTAATGGGAAGATTTTAGAAATGGGGTTGCTGATATACTGGTATTAATTGTAATTATTTTTGTCACAATATCAACAGGAATATGATGAAATTATAGAGCATGCAAATAATCAGGTGGGACCCACAGCACCTACCCTTGCAAAAAAACGGATGGGACCCACTATCGCTATCCTTGCAAAAAATAAGGTGGGACCCACGCTGGTGTGCCTTGCAAATAATAATGTGGGGTCCACTCACGCTAACCTTGCTAATAACCCGTGTGCTATCCTTGCAAATACCCTATGGGACAACCTTGCAAATAGTAAGTGGGTCCCACAACTGATATCCTTGCTAATGCCGAGTGGGGCCTACACTACCTCTCCTTGCTAATACACAGTGGGGCCTACACTACATCTCCTTGCTAATACTAAGTGGGGCCTACACTACATCTCCTTGCTAATACTAAGTGGGGCTTACACTACATCTCCTTGCTAATACTAAGTGGGGCCTACACTACATCTCCTTGCTAATACTCAGTGGGGCCTACACTACATCTCCTTGCTAATACCCAGTTGGGCGCCAAAAACCAAAGTATTAGCAAGCGTACTTTTTGCAACGGCAGCCCTTGCGAATAGTAAATCAAAATGTATTAGCAAGCGTAACCCTTGCAAAAAGTCTGAAAATGAGTATTTGCATTGGGGCTTAAAGCAACGGGAGGATTTGCAAGCGTAGCGCTTGCTAATGGAGTTTTTCGGGCTTTTAGCAAGCGTAAGCCGTTGCAACAAGCCAATTTCTCCCGTTGCCTTTACTGGGGATTCTAGTAGTGAAAAATACTATAATTTATAATTTAATATTATCAATTATCTTATATAGGTAACGGTACGAACTAGCGCTTAGAGCATCTCCATCTCAACAACTAAAATGAGTTTCTAAATAACTATTAACCACTTCAAAATTAAAATCTCTAAAGTTTCTAAACTTTCACATCCCTTAAATTAATTTTAGAGTTTCTATTAAGCTACATCAGCAATAATTTTAGAGTTTCTATTAAATTTTAACATCACTTTAATTAATTTCAACCAACGATGGAGTTTATAAATAATTTCTTAATAAAAAAAATTACTAAATAGTTTTTAAATAAGAAACTATGTTACATTCATGAAATAAAAACTTCCATTTCAGATAAAAAAAACTGTAATAATACTAAGAATGCAGATGCTCTTTGTCATACTCTTACCTAATAATAATAACGATTTTTTTTTTCTTATTAGTACCTACATCTATATTTAAATCGACCATAAATTTTTTTCTTATCCATCGGCCTTAATCGAATACGATACATGTTGAATAAACGGTTAACATGATTTCATTGATCACACCTCCGGTACGGAGAAGATAACTAAGTACAACACAAAAGAGAAGATGCCAATTTTCCCATAATAATATGGTGTCAAGTGTCAATTGTACGTCCATAAGTTGGATATTCGATATCATACATTGACAGAGATTAAGAGATACATGAAGGTGCGTGGTTCGGTGGTTGTATAATTTTACCATTAAAGTCAAATAGGATGCATGATTAGCTATGCAACGTGTCGTCTCTCGCTTGTTTTATGTTCAGATTTAGGATTTAAAAGAGAAGCTTAAAGGGAAATACACGATAGCAAACATTTGATATACTCTTGTAAAATAAAAAGCAGACCCAATTCTTTGACAATTATTCAATTTCACATTTTCTTTATTTTAATTAAGCCTCTCGTATGACACGTACCAGTAATTCCAGTAACTTTTTCTTGATTATATTATTTGACAAATTTTCTCCAAACCTTTGTTGCTCATTAAGTAGCTAGGGAATTTATAATCAAGAGATATTTTCTTAGGCAATTATGTGCATGGTAAAAAAATAAACCCACTTGCATGTTTGAAAAATGCATCCACGTGCATGCGTACAGAATTCATTTACTCTTGATTAATTACTTATGACAACGAAATTTTATCCGAACACTTATTAACATTATTAATTATCTTTTGAAAGTACATCAACATATGCATATGCATATGCATGCTTCACTTAATCCGGAGGGGCATTTCTGTAAATTCCTCGTACAATTAATACTTCGATCGCTGACTTCTTTCTCTCTTTAATATATTAAGCCTCCTTTGGAAGTGAGAGGGAATTAAAGAGCAAGCAATTAAACTAAACTGCCTAGCTAGACATGGCTTTTAAACATCTAATTATCAGAAACAATGTTATTCTTGCTCTGATTGTTTTGGTTGCTTTGTTAGAGCATGGCGCTTGTAGTTCCTTCAACAGAAGCAGCTTCCCTCCTGGATTTGTGTTTGGAACTGCAGCTTCTGCTTACCAGGTATATATACATCTTTTGATATATTAATTCCTACAATCAATCCAAAATTAATTAATACATTACTTAATTCATTTTCCCCTCCTTAATTTCCTATCAATTTAATTTCTAGCTCCTACGATTTATTTTGATTTTGTTGTGTAATTAATAGTATGAAGGGGCTGCTAGAGAAGGTGGCAAAGGGCCTAGCATTTGGGATACCTTCACCCACTTACACCCAGGTATACATCTCAAGTCTCAACCTCTTCGGCTCTTCCTCTCTCCAGTACTGTCCAATGTGCAATGCGCATATTAAATTAAATTACCCACAAGTGCCAAATTTCATATACATATTCTAGGGATGTAAATACTTGTTGTGTCATGACTAGTTTGTGACTTGGGTTACGTACAGTGACCAAATAAAAGTAATAAAGTTTCACGTATATATTGTGATCAAAATCAAAGGAATAGTCACGTCACGCAACTTGTCACGGCATATTAGTCACCTCGTGGCCACGTAACATGTCATGCATGTGCATTTCTGTGTCCATAGTCACGTGACGTGACCACGTGCCATGATGTGCCGTTTCATATTGTTCACATGCCATTTCGTGTTGTATCAGCTAGCTTATTTTGTGTGTCGTGATGTGTTATTTTTACAAAAGATTATCACGGTACGCGAATGATCACGGTATGAAACATGCGAGTTACGACACATAATTGATACACGTGTTGTGCCATGATGGAACCGTGTCATTATGTGGCGTGATGGAAGCACTGTGAAAGGGGTGGAAGGCATGGTATGGTAAAATAGGTTTTCATCACTATAGGTGAAAGGTATGGTAAAATAGGTTTTCAAAAATTAATCTATAATTGTGATTTATGTAGAAAAGATAGCAGATGGAAGCAATGGTGATGTAGCTGACGACTTCTACCATCGTTATAAGGTACAACATTATCATTTTTTTCATTAGTATCCTTGTCTTTTTTCCATTTTAATTTGATAGTTTTGGAAAATGACCTTTCTAAGACAATTTTATGATTCTTGAATTATGATATTAAAATTAATTTGATATTGACAGGAGGATATAAAAAATATGAAGAAGATGGGCATGGATGCATTTAGGTTTTCCATATCTTGGCCAAGGATTCTACCAAGTAATTAATTTATTAGCATTTTAAATATGGGAATGTAGATGTTGACTATCATTTTTTTTTACAACCGCAATAATTTGTTTAATAATATAATATAGGTATGATGTTAATATAATTTCAATTTGATTAAATATATATAGATAGATATTTAACTATATATGATGCAACTAATAATTTGCAGATGGGAGCCTATGTGGTGGGATAAACAAAGAAGGCATCAACTTCTACAATAATCTCATCAATGAAATATTATCCAACGGTGATGAAATTAGATGATCACTTTTACTTAGAATTAACATTTCATTTTTCTCGCCTATACTATACTATTGATTTTAATATATTGGATTACAATATTTATAGGTCGAATTTTACTAATAATCTCCAAAATTGAGAAAAGCAACTTAATTTGAAGCATGCACGCACCATATTAATAATTTCTTAAAGAATTTGAATTTCTCTTTTTTTAAGTAGTAATGCATAAATTAATGTTCCGATCCAACAACTATTGCCTAATAAATTGTGAAATTGTGGGGAATTAATTAATTAATGTAGGAATGCAGCCATTTGTGACAGTATTTCATTGGGATGTACCGCAAGCAATTGAAGATAAATATTTGGGTTTCTTGAGCCCACTTGTCATGTGAGTCTGTGTTATAATTAATTTGGCATATTCATTTCTTTCTTTCTTTCTTTCTTTTTTATTCTTTAGTCTTCACCGAGCACGTGAGATGACAGGTGATATCATGAATAGCTAAAATTAAATATGAATAGCTCTGGCAAGCTTATTTCTTCTTCTTATTCTGATCCTTTTTTCTCTTCTGTTGGTTCTACAAAATAGCCTACTCCTGAATTGTCCTTCTCCCCCAAAATTAATGTCTAGTGTTATCAAATGATGGATAAAACAAGGTCGATCATTGCCAAATTTGGAATTAAAATGGTTAGCAGATAGCCCCTGGACCTGGAGACTGGAAAGGGAAAAAAGAAACAGAAAAATCAGAATTAGAATGTAATATGATTGGACCATGCACAACAAATCAAATTGAAAGCAACGCTAGCTACTAAATGAGTGTCTCTCTCCAATAATCTACAAAAATTTGACATGCTATCTGTTCATCTAGTTATATCTTATAATAAATGAGGGTCCAGATCCACAGCTATGCAAGTGATGACAAGTATATATAAGGTGTAAAATCATGCCTGTTTCTATCAAGAAAATTAATGAAGTCTTAATCAAAATCATTTGATAATGACACATCATATATATACCCCACTGATGTGGACTCAGGTGGGGATCAGGTAGGCTTATAATAAATTAAGTCCATTTGTCACTTAACTATGAACCTATGAATTTCAAAACAAAAATAATTATGAAAACAATAAGTTGCATATTTTAAAGTTGGAAACATATACCTGTGGTGTTAACAAGATAACATCTAAATATTATTTTCCAACACACTACAACGACAATATCAACAACCAACTATACCCAAAGAAAAATATAAATTATTCTTGTATATCTGTTTGGATATTTTTTCATTTAAATATAATAATAAATTTTTCTGTATGATTTTAATTATTCTATTTTTATTTTATTTTTTTTATAAAAAGAAGCTTTTCATTGTGACAATTATTCCTCCATATTTTTTTTTTCACAAACAGCTCCTCATACATCCAAATTGTATGACAGTAAGTCGCCAATCCACAAATCCAAATAGGCAGCACCTTCTAATTTTTTGCATATAAAGAGAAACGTCTATTGCTCATCTAATGATAAGGATCCATTGCAGAAAAGACTATGCCGACTACATCGATATTTGCTTCAAGGAATTTGGTGACAGGGTGAAGCACTGGATAACATTCAACGAGCCCATTATATTTTGCGCATTTGGTTATGCAAGTGGCACAATGGCACCGGGACGATGCTCCCCCGGGGAAGCCGGCAATTGCACCGCTGGCAATTCTGGAACTGAGCCCTACATTTGCGGTCACAATATGTTGCTCGCTCATAGTGCCGCTGTCAAGCTCTACAAGGAACAATATCAAGTAAGTAAAACAACATTTTGTTGAATTTTTGCACGTATGATGGGGTTTTAAAGTTTGATATTGTGTATTAATTAGGTGTTGAAATTTATCTTATTTTGTCAAACATGAAGTACTTTTATAGATAATGCCCAACTTAGATAGATTTAGAAGAGGCGCACACAACTATAATTAGTTCACTTAATATTTAATTTTCTTAAAGGCCGTTGCAATTGCTGTTATCAATACCAAATTATAATAAGTCAAACAATAATTCACTTATATTAAATGTTTTCCTAAAGGCCGTTGCAATTGCTCTTATCAAACCAAATTACAATAATAAGTCAAACAATAATTCACTTAAATTAATTATTATTCCTAAAGGCTGTTACAATTGCTCTTATCAAACCAAATTATATTAAGTCAAACAATAATATTTTAGCCTACTTTTAACTGTTAAGTATCCTATATTAATTGTAACTAAGTTGGAATTAAGAAAAAGAAAATTAAACCCTCCAAAGGGCCATTGCAATTACTGTTATCCATACCAAATTATAGTAAGTCAAACAATAATTTAGCCTTCTTTTAACTGTTAAATATCCTATATTAATTGCAACAAAGCTGGAATAAGAAAAAAGAAAATCATGACTCTACTAAAAAAGCAGAAGGTCATTACTAGATTAATTTGCTGTGACCAGGGAACCCAGAAGGGCAAAATTGGGATAACACTTGCTACACATTGGTTTCTTCCTCACTCTTCATCCGAAGCAGATACTATCGCTGCGACGCGTAGCTTGGATTTCATGTATGGATGGTATGATCTCTTCTCTGAGGCTATTTCTTCAATCTTATAGTCCTGTTATATTTTTTTTTTATTAAATGGACCCAGTACATCCTAGGCTAGCAGATGTTATTTTTGAGTATTAAATCGCGGTTCTAGTCCTATAATTATTATGAATTTATGATTAGTTCATAATTTTTTAGTCCTGCTAGTTCGGATTGACAGTTTGGACCTTGAAAATAGAGATATACATCCATAGTATGGGCCAAAGTGCGCTATGCATAGTACGATATAGTCTCACTTCTATTTTTACTTATAATTATTAGTTCATAATTTGTGATATGCAGGTTTATGAATCCTTTGACATATGGAGATTACCCAGTAAGCATGACAGAGTCACTGGGAATTCGTCTACCAGAATTTACAAATGAACAATCTGAGTCTCTGAAAAGATCATATGATTTTGTTGGTATAAACTATTATACTACCTATTATGCCATAAGCAATCCGGCTAGCAATTTACTGCACCTGAGTTACAACACTGATTCTATGGCTAATCTTACTGGTACGTGCCTTTTGTCATAAAAGTAACTGAATGCAAATATACTTCTAATTAACAAAATTCTTGTACTTATTACTGTATTTAAGCCTCATTATCATTTATGATCTTTAGGCCAGTTCAAAGGTATTCAACTCATAAATTGGAACTTTTTAATTGAATTTGTGTTCATTTATTGATAAAATTACTTGAAAATGAGAAGTAAACCTGAGGAATATGTCTGAAAAAGGTGTAAAATAATAAAATATAGTTTTTGTGGTAACTATGATCATTTGGCCAGTTTAAAAGTATTTAACTCATAAATTGAAATTGAAATTGAATTTGTGTTCATTTAGTCATTTATCGGTAAAATTGTTCTTTTCTGTTATGAAAAATGCAAACAAGAAAGGCATCATGTAGTTTACACAAATTACAGTCACTATAATAAACTTTTTCCTATTTGATGGATGTAAAGGAAATCAGGAATATATACTGTAGTGACTTTCACACTTTTACTTTTCTGTACTCTTTACCAGGTGAGCGCAATGGTATTGCATTACCGAAGGTATGTGATTTTCTAAAAAATTTACTAATTATTTTGAAAATCTTCCAGCTATTGTGTTGCATTTTATATTGACTAAAAGCATTATTCTGTATACAGCCATTCAAGACATCTTGGATTAACATATACCCCCCTGGGTTAAAAGATGTAATGCTTTATACCAAGGCCAACTACAAGAATCCTGTCATTTACATCACTGAAAATGGTACGTCGTGCAATCGGATATTTTGATATACGGGAGAATTTCATGTAGACCCCTCAAAAACTTTTGAAATTACATATATCCCCCTCTAAAATTCAAATATCATATTTACCCTTCTAAATTTCCAAAACTCACAAATTCATCCATTTTATTGTCTTTTCTATTCAAACTCATTTTAAATTTATAAAATACCCATTTTTCTACTTCTAACACATATATGGTGACATTTAGGTATATACTTATGTAAGTTTAAAAATTAGAGAAATGACACATTTGCCCTCGGAAACAGGTCAATATGATATTTACAAGGGCAAATGTAATATTATGAATTTTAGAGGAGGAAAATACGTACTTTCGAAGTTCTTGAGAAATATACATGAAATTATCCCTTGTACTATTGACACAGTTCCTTTCTTTCTCATCTTCTTTTGCTAGTGTCGATTTTTACTACAGCCCTTTAAATAGTTACCTTACAGTGAATATTACATTGCCATTATTCCTTATTTCTAGGTGTGAACGAGCTCGCTAACAACAGCTTACCGCTGAAGGAAGCCTTGAATGATATAATCAGGTTATCGTATCACCGTAATCATCTCCTGGCATTGCGTAGTGCAATTAAGTACGTCATTTTTGTGATCATTACTTAGCAATCTGTTTTTAATTAGGTACATTTTTTAGGGGTGTAATTTATTTGAAAATGAAGAGCACCTATCCAATCTAAGGGTGAATCAGTTTGGGTCGGAGTCGAACTCAATTTCGGTTAGAAAAGAGGTCCACAAACATATTTAAAAAGTAGAATTGTGTTTGGAAGTGTAGAACAAGTTATTTTTAGATTGAGGCTATAATATTATGTATAAAGCATATTGATCCGTACTATGGAGAATTGTGTTTTTGGTTTGCACTGGCCCCGGGAAAAGATCCACATTTTGCAAAAATAAGAAATATTTCACCAGTTAATTCAGAGAGGTTAATATTTAGCCGTGTAAAAAGAATTAGTTACGGTTCCTCTAATATATCTATATTTTGTATTAATTATGAACAGACATGGTGCGGATGTGAGAGGCTATTTTGCATGGTCTTTCATGGATAACTTTGAATGGGCAAGTGGCTATACCAACCGGTTTGGTCTTTATTTCGTCGATTACAACAACAATCTCACGAGATATCCGAAGAAATCTGCAGTTTGGTTCAGCATGTTCCTAAAAAATTAAAACTATATTTGGATTTGTTGAGTTGATCATCACAATAAAATGAAGAAAAAATCTTCAACGATGTTTGTTGGAATAACGAGTTGCTACGCGAGTTTGTTTTCTGTTATACATGATTGTTCATTTTTTTCACTTAAATTGTAATGAGAATTGATAATATATATATTCTGCAAATGCATAATTTATCTGTCCTAATGTAGTGTTGTTATTTATTTTGCCCCTTATGCAATTTTTGTTTCTATTATACTGGTCTTTGCTGTTTTCACTGTCAAGAAAATTAAAAGCAATGTCTAGACCAAAATGGAAATGGCCTATAACTATTTGCACAAATTGTTATAGAGAAAAGTTATTTCTGTAGTTATTCTATCAATTTTATTGTGCAAATGATGGTACCGACCATGAAAGGTACAAATTACGTAATTTGTATAATCTCAAACTAAGAATTTGTAAATTTATAGATAGAATTTTACGAATGCCGGTCTTCTTAGAAAACTTGCAAATTATGCACATATCCTCCTAAATACACTGGTTTACATATTTACTAGTAAAAAATTGAAATATCATGATATCAAGGATTATATGATATCTGATCAGGCACTATTGTCCTGAAAGACGGCCAAAATTTCCTGAATTTGGAAATCGTACCAGCATTACAAAAATTCCATTCTTGATAAATTTGAGTACTTGTATGCAGTATGACCTGATAGTACACAAAATTATAATTTATTAGGCTGTGTCTCTCTTTCGGAGTATCTGAGAGTGTTCATTAGGTAGAAATAAAATTCATAGCAAGGATTAGAATGATATATTATACTGAGCAAAATCAGTGCCTCATGCAATTCATAATATGCAAAGCAATACCAAGAGGCATGGATTATCTCCTGCAATGCAATACCACAGGGGATAGAATGAAGTCCCAACCGAGCCATGAATATAGATATTAGCTGATAAAAATATAAAATGAAGAGGATACGGATATTTGAATATAGATAGATATTAGCTGGGACGGGTATGATCATATGAATATTGATAATTTTTTGGTGGATACAAATATGTTTATGTTTTTAATATAGAATTGAATACGGATAGTTATCAATTCATATTGAAAACAAGCCTTTAATTTAAAAGTCATGCGACACATAGGCTTGGATATCTTGGATTCATAATTCGGTGTTTCAGGGAACATCACAGGTCATGATTAACGGGCTACTGGGAAAGAAAATCATTCTCAGACGAGGAGTGCGACAAGGCGACCCGCTATCTCCCTCGATATTCATCATCGCCATGGACTTTCTTGCTAGATACCTGCAAAAACTGAAAGACAGCGGCGCAATCCGACTCCCGGTGCCAGACATACGACCCTGCCTACTGTACGCTGACGATGCCCTCCTCTTCCTCAAACCAGATATCCACCAAGCGAGGGCAATAAAGGTCGCCTTATTGGTGTTCCAAGAAGTCTCAGGCCTGCACATCAACCTGCATAAATCGGAGGTACTGCTCACAAATACGACCCGGGACCGAGCGGCACAATTGGCAACCATCTTCGGATGTCGCCAAGCAAGCTTACCATTCACGTATTTAGGAATCCCTCTCTCTGATAGACGACTACCGAAGACGGCGTATGCTCCGCTGGTACACAAACTCAACAAACGGTTGGGAGGCTGGGCGGCAAAATTACTCTCTATGGCGGGTAGGCTCGTGTTGGTGAACTCAACCTTGTCAGCACTGCCCATATACATCATGACGGTCCTCAGGCTCCCGCAGTGGGTGCTTCACGACATCGACAAAATACGTCGTCGATTTCTTTGGCATGGCGCTACAGACCAACAAAGGGGATACAACTTAGTTAATTGGGAGGAAGTATGTCAGCCAAAAAATTTGGGGGGCCTCGGAATCATCGATCTAAAAGTCTTCAATCAATTCTTACTCCTCAAATGGTACTGGTGGTGGCATGCATCCGGTCACAAGCTTTGGAAACCTCTCATGACACAAACGGCAACCACCACCCAGGGCCGTCCACACACAGCTCTCTTCAACGCAGTGTTACCACAGATGGTCGACTTCTTCAACAGCACAACGACCTGGACCCCGGGTGATGGCTCATCCATTCAAATGGGGAACCACAACTGGGGCAGCGGTCTGCTTAGAAGTACATTCCCATTGCTCTACTCCTTTGTAATCGATACCGACATAACACTGCAGCAAGCAAAAGCAAATTGGGATGCTAACTTCAGACCAAATCTATCAGTTGAGGCTGAGCAGGAACTACTCCAACTGTCCTTTATCATAAATGGGGTCAATTTGCTACAGGGAGTATCGAACCAAATTGTCTGGATCGGACAGGGAATAGGACATTACACAGTCAGATCGGCATATAGGCGATTTAAGAATGGACCGAAAGTGGGGACGGTAATACACAAAATATGGAAGGTACCAGCACCGCCAAGGATGAAGCTTTTTGCATGATTGGCAAACCGCAACATCATACTCACACATGACAATTTGAAGAAACGGGGATGGAACCTGGTAAGTAGGTGTGTTTTGTGCAAAGAAGATCTCGAAACCGTCCATCACCTATTCCGGGAATGTCCCTACACGCGACAACTATACGCCAAACTAAAGACCACATTCCGATCACACACCTGGCCATCATACCCGACAATAGCCATCTTTGACAGAGCAAAGACAGGCCCCATCACCAACAACCAGAAATCGGCAATGCTAATTATGCAGTTTGTTATTTGGAGAGAACGTTGTGCGCGCAGCTTCACGGAAACAAAAAAAACCACGAATGAACTGCTATACGAAACGGTGGAACAAATGCATTTCTACGGACAGGGGAGTCATGGCCGTAACCACGGCCAATTTTTCCAGGGGTGTCACTGACACACTAACGGGTACGGGCTCACACCCGGTACCGATCCGACTGGGTAACCAATACTGGTAGGGTGGGTATAACAGGGGGATAACAAGAGCAGCGATACCACTTCAAACCGACTACCTGGTACACGTTTCAAGCAATATTGGCGGTACAGATTCAAGGCCCGCAGGCGAAGGCAGTACCGCACCTAACAAGGAATGGTACTTCCTCAAAGCAACGGAGCGCTGATTGTTCTCCCCCTCTGCTCTTCTTTGATCAGTTTAAATGCCCCACCAACGGAGCCTTTTATTAGATTTAATTTTATTTTACCTAAGCTTTCTTACTACTCTGTAAACCTCAAAACGTTCAGCTAGTTGAGCGTTCTCATTTCCCTTCTTTCACATTGATTACAAAACTCTTGTAACCTCATCATTATCAATGAAATTAAGTGCGGGCTAGACTCGCTCTTTTTCTCAAAAAAAAATCATTGAAACCGATGGCCACTTAACAAGTGGTTCGTTTACATGTCAATATTTTAATTTTTTGAATTAATTTAGTATAGAGTCAAGTGGTAAAAAATAAATAATTTATAAGTTCATTCAAATGAGTTTATTTTTCATTATTTATTGACCGCTTGACTTTATACTAAATTAATTCAAAAAATTATAAATTTGATATGTGAACGCATTACTTTAAAGTAGATCGATTTCAACGGTTTGAATCCGTCATTTGAAGTCAATCCGATAGATTTTAGAATTAAACTTACCAATAAACTTGGTGAGCAAAAAACAACCTCTCGAATTCTACTCTTTTAATTCTATCCAACTATTTTATTTCTTTCTCCAAGTTAGATTGGATTTGAACTCAAGTCTCCACAACCAAAAATTCTAATTCTAATTCCTATATATTACAAGTACAAATTTAACATTTTATGAAAAACTATATAAAAACAATACATATATAGTTTGTTCCTACATGCAATAAATTTAACACCCAATACAATAAATTTAACACCCATGCAATAAAATATAACGTGTCATTATTGAATTGATCGTTGAAAATGCAATTTTTTTTCTCATCATACCAAATTCTCAAATGCAAAAGTGTTTAATACACAAATTACAAATATAAACCATGTATTAATTAGCCACAATGATAAATTTTCAAGCACCCATGGCCAGTGTACGGCTTTCCCGGTTCTGGATTGCCATTGGGGCTTGCTGGCTTGTTCGCATTTCTCATGGCGTCATAGCCTACTTCCGGATTGCTCGCTTGGAGCAACATCTGATGTACATTCGAATCCATCTGGAATTCGCTGTCCATGTTCCACACATCCAAATGTCTCTTTTCGACATATGCTTCGGAAAAATGTGCGGAACCGATGACGAAGGCGATTAACATAGCAATGATCACACAACCCGGATATCCCATTGTGCGTGTGTGCAGATTTAAGTGAAAATTTATTGTGGGATTTGAACAATTTTCTCCTAATCTGGGGATGAAGAGCTCCATTTATAGCAAAGCAGAGATAATGGTGAAAGCAAAATGAAAATGGATGGTCTAACTACCGACATTTTTATTAATATCCAAAGTTTAATACAAATTAATAATTATACCCGACCTTCAAGGGTTTTGCGAAAAATACCCAAACCGGCCATTTTCTGGCCGGTTTAGGGAGGGTACTTGGCCGGCCAGAAAATGGCCGGCTATGTACCTTTTTTTTTTTTTTTTTTTAAATAGGTGATTTCTATTAGAGTCAAATATTTAATTTCTAACCGTTCTATGTACCGTTCTACACGTACTCATTTGGGGATGAAACTTGGTACTGACCTTGGCCGTGCGTGTAACGCACCAATTTCATTTTTTCAGCTTTCCCCCAACGTTTTTTGATCTTCTGCAAAACCCGGTCAGAAAGAACCTGTCCCCTGTCTTGTAATTCCATTGCTCGCTGACGCCGCGCAACGAACCATCTGTTGCACGTGTAGAACGTATCCTCCACTACGGCACAAACAGGCAATCTACGACTCGTTCGGAAGACTTGGTTGAGCGACTCGGAGCCGTTTGTTGTCATGATACCAAACCGGTATCCTCCGTCACAGGTTTGGAAAATCTTCTCATAATTGGACGGCTCCATCGCATCATTAGGACGTACTTTGCCCACCTTCTTTAAATATGCATTGCACTTCGGATTTCGCTGCACAAAAACAAAGGGGTGTTATTTCATTTATGTATAATTCTTATACGATAATTAAACGAAATGTTATAAGTTAGACGTACATGAGCAAACTCTTGGAACATCTCTTGTAATCTTCTCGGCTTCTTCCTCTTTGCTCCTTCCCTGAACCTCCATCCGTACCATTTGTCTCCACAGTTCGTGACTAAGTTGTCAGCAACATGCTGCATACAATACCTGTGCACAAAGAGCTCGGGAGGCCATCCGTATTCAGCTGTCAGTGCAGCTTTGATCCCCTTGTGCTGGTCCGATATGACACATACAAATTTACACGCCCCGAGTACTTCATTTCTCAACCACTGCAAGAAAAAACCCCAATTCTCAGTATCCTCCTGCCGTACAATTGCAAATGCAATAGGCAACAATTGGTTCTCGGCATCGTAGCCGCAAGCTATCAAAAGCCTCCCATCGTATCGCCCAGACAAGAAGCAGGCATCGATGCTGATCACTGGTCTCAAGTACTGGAACGCTGCAATGCATGGACCAAACGCCCAGGCTACGGCTCTGAACTGGCAAACACCTGGCATGATTAGTCCTGTTTCCTTATTCCGTACCGGGCTGGTCAGAAATTGGTGGGTCGAGCCGGGATTGTTGGCGCAAATTGCAAGCATCAGTGGTCTCATCAAGCTGTAAGAAGCCTCCCAACTCCCAAATTGTCGGGCTATTGCCAGCTCACGGCCCCTCCACAGTCGGTTGTATTTAGGTGTCACATTGTCATACACAGACAAAACAATTGACTGGACCGTCTGGATGCTCATACACGGGTCCTTTTTAATGGCGTTCTCAATGACATCGGCAATGAGTGATGCCGTCAGACATTCGTGGTCGACCCTCGTATGCTCAGTCCTACATGTGTGAGGCCATCCGTATAATGTGGTGCCGCTGATCCAGAGCCCGAACTTCCAACCCCAGGCTCTACCGGAACTCTTCTAGCAAATATTTCTATTAGAAAATTACCTTGGGACCTCAAATAACCGAACATGCCTCTCCACGTACTCTCATCTACCAGTTTCGCAACAATCCATTTCCCGTTGGAGGGATGACAATATCGGGTTGCCAATTCTAGGTCGCACCTTTCTGGGTTGTAACCGGTGTGTGTGTAAACTATGGATTTGAGGTCCAAAAGTGAGATGTCATCTGGAATCATCAATGAATGAGCTGCATCTTTGTTGTAGTACGCCCCTTGTGCACTATTAAGCATCTTCCCACCATAGTGTAATGAAATAAAGGCCATGGTAAACAAACTACATTTTAGAAAATTGCTTAGTTTTTGTCAGATTACTAAATAGTAAATAATTGTCAAGTAACTAAATAATAAACAATTGACTGGTAAACAATTAAGTAAATAGTAAAAAATTAAGTAAATGGTAAAAAATTAAGTAAATGGTAAACAATTAAGTAAATGGTAAGCAAATGGTAAGTACATGGTAAGTAAATGGTAAGTAAATGGTAAGTTAATGATAAGTAAATGGTAAACAATTAAGTAAATGGTAAACAACTAAGTAAATGGTAAGCAACTAAGTAAATGCTAAGCAATTAAGTAAATGGTAAGCAATTAAGTAAATAATAAGCAACTAAGTAAATAATAAGCAACTAAGTAAATGGTAAACAACAAAGTAAATGGTAAGCAATTAAGTAAATGGAAAGAAATTAACTAAATAGTAAACAATTAAGTAAATAGTAAAAAATTAAGTAAATGGTAAGCAATTAAGTAAATGGTAAAAAATTAAGTAAATGGTAAACAACTAAGTAAATAGTAAACAATTAACTAAATGGTAAACAATTAACTAAATGGTAAACAATTAACTAAATAGTAAACAATTAACTAAATAGTAAATAATTAACTAATTAATTAATCTATAAAATAAAAAATAATAATAAATTAAAAATAAAAAAAAAATTAAAAAAAAAAATTAAAAAAAAAAAACAATTACCTCAACAGTTGAGGTACAGTAGAGCTGCCGCGGATTTGAGCGAAAATTGCAGCTGCCTCGGTGCTCTTTTATAGAGATTTTGGGGGAAAAAAAAAAAAAAAAAAGGTACATAGCCGGCCATTTTCTGGCCGGTTATGTACCCTCCCTAAACCGGCCAGAAAATGGCCGGTTTGGGTATTTTTCGCAATTCCTTCGGCAGCCGGGTATAATTATTAATTTGTATTAAACTTTGGATATTAATAAAAATGTCGGGTCTAACTACCAAGGCACTTAAAATTGGGGTCCGGATCCCCTAAAGTAACCCAACTTTTGGGTTTTCAATTAGGACCGTTCGGTCGAGATCGTCTCGGGATTCGAATCCGTCGTCGGAATGTGTGCGCTCCACTTCAAGATAGATGGTTCGGATCAGAATCGGACGGTCCTGATTTAAAACCCAAAGTTTGAGTTACTTCACAGGATCCCAATTCCTTAAAATTGTGTGGAGAGCCAACCAGTCCTAGTCAGATGGCATATAAAGATATGAGGCCATTTTTGTTTTAAATCTCAGTGCAAACCTCAATGATTAAATGAAACTTAAATATAGAGAAAAGTATTAAAAGAAAGTTTGTTTCTTGAATATATTTAGTTCATTATAAATTGAAGGTCAAACAATTAAATATACTTTCAGAATTGTTTTCGTAAGACAAAATTATCCAAAGAATGCGAAGGAAATAATTCAATATTGTTTATTGGATATGTCGTTTATTTTTAAAATATCGTTTGTTTGTCGGATCAAATTTCTAAGTCTGTTGTTTATTTGTAAATATCATTCGTTTGAAAGTCGTTTGTATACGAAGAAATAATAATATAATCAACAAAATAAATAAATAACAAACATTTCCTCAAAAAAAAAAAATAACAAACCAACAAAATAAATAACCAGAGTCTGTCCAAATAAAACGAAAAACATATAATGTCCGATAAAACTAAATAAGTCACAATATCTGACAAAACACCTAACAAACTATAAATCAAAACCTACGGGTCTGGACTAATGAAATTCAGATACCAGCGACCACTATATATAGCACAGGGGCAGCAACAACACATGGCGGCGGCCCTCATTCTAGAGGCCGTCATGTGTCATTGTGGCCCTGGTAGATTTGAAATTCTTATTAAATTTGTAGTTTTTTTTTAAATTTCAGATTCATGTGACCAGCCACGTTTCATAAGTTTGTTGTTTTTTTCCTCTCTTTACATGAACAAATTTGAGAGAAATAAGAGAATTTTATAAAGGGAGTTACAAAAGGACATACGACATTCATATTGCCTTGCAAAACTTCTAAATTAAATATATAATCAGTTCCAAGGAAATTAAACGCGCAAAAATTTGGAAAAACAATGTAAGAAAAAAAAATTCTAGATTCTAGAGATGTATTAGGACATTATTAATTATCCATTGCTACATCTATAAACTTTCGAGCACGGCCGGCCAGTGTACGACTGTCCCGGTTCTTGACAGCGATTGGGGCATGCCGGTCTGTTCGGATTCCTCATGGTGCCATAGCTTACATTTGATTTGTCCGCTTGGAGCAACATCTGATGTACATTTGAACCCATCTGAAATTCGCCGTCCATGTTCCACACATCCGATCGAATGTCTATTTTCATCAACATAAGCTTAGAGTAAAGAAAAATGTGAAGAACCAATGAGCATGGTGATTAACATTGCAATGATCAAACAACTCGGATATCCCATCATGCGCACGAACGTAGATGCATAAGCAGAACTAGAAAATTTAGATTGAAAAGCTGGAACGTGAAATACATAATATGCAAATGCATAATTTGTGATCATTAGAATTTGAATTAAAGTATTCACAACTAAAAGCTAGAATTATAACCACTAGGTACATATTGAACATTTATAAATAGACAAACTATATAAAAACTTAAAAAATAACGAAATTTCAATTAATATTCTATACACATAATGAAAAGTTTTAAGATCATGAAAATGGCTAAGCAATCTCAGCATTACCTTCAGCTCCGCCCTGCGTAGAAGTGAAGTGTGTTAATTGATGTGAAATTTTATTGTGAGATTTGTGCAATCTCTCAAGCTGGAGATGAAGAGCTCCATTTAAAGCTCAGAATTGTTCTCGTAAAATAAAATTATCCAAAATAATGTAAATGGAAATAATTCAAATATCAAAGAAAATTCTTCAAAAAGTATATAAAAAAAATAGATGGAGATGATGTCACGGTGTCCGGGCTCAGACAGTACATTCCAGTTCTCATTTGTACACAAGGGCGAAGCGAGAAAAACAGAAAGAATGGGACAAAATTTTCACAATAGAACATAATTGTATAATTATTTCAAACACAAGTATATATATATATTTGTATTTCTTTCTGGAAAAATAAACATAACAAAAAAATATATATATAATTTTTTTTTAGATCATACTGAAATAGTGTTTGTACAGTCAGCATGTAGCCTTCAAATACATATACCAAATAAATGTAATGAAAATCTACTTTCGAAATTTATATATCAATCGTTTCAAAGTAAAAGCCCATATTTGAGCCCAGCCAGTTAGATCAGGATAAGCCCGGTCCATTACTAGCTATTAAACCGGTCGTTTCCTTTGAAAAGACGAAATACTGTAGCACGATTAGTCCCACAATTTAAGTGTAAGCCACGCAAGCTCCTCAGACCGGTTATTAAAGAGAACGCCCGGTTTCATTCCAACTCATACCTTTCTCGGCCTTTTGGCTAAGATCAAGTGTAGTATCTGTTCTTATCAGTTTAATATCTGATATGTGGGCCATGTGCTCACAACGATATTAAATTTATTTTTTGTGGGGAAGGGCCCACCACAGTAGCTTGCTACTGGGGCTCTTACGCGTCGCCCATGCGCTGCACTATTGCACGGGCCTGGAGCACCCCAACCAAAACTAATTGCAAATTTTTCTTCTTTCATAACGGGTTTAATTTCAAGCGGAATTAGACCTGTTACTGTACACCGGAGCAGACAGCATTCTCGTATCGATCTCTACCATTTCTGCTATTGTCTAAGGTCTTCTATAACTTCAACTATATATGTTTCTGTGTAACGAGTCATTTAAAGTGGTATAATGGGTCAACAGAACTTGCTACAAAGTTTTGTACACAACCCTTAAACAATGATCTATTTTTCCTTCACTTGCGTGCAAGTAATAGATTCAGCTATAGCAATCATAGTGACAAATCAAAAGTTCGGGTTCGGTTCAGCGAGGTCAAAAATTCGTGATTCGGGTATAATTCGGGTATAATTCGGGAATGATTCGGTACAACAAGGAAGAAAAAAAAAAACCCTCACAAAAGAAACGTAAAAAAAAAATATATATTTTGAAAAAATTCAAAAAAAAAAAAAATTTGGCGATTTATTCGCATTTTTATCTCGAATAATTCGTAACTCGCGTTTTATACGTGTTTTATACGTTTTTCAGCGTTTTATACGGAGTTCGATTCGGCTATGCCCAAAAAACAAATTATACGTGAATTATACGCGTATAATTCGCGAGTTATGTCACTATGATAGCAATAGGTCAGGAGAATGAAATTATGCAAAATCACCACATGTTGTTTGCAAATCAAACATTGATAAAATAAGATGGTACATTTGGGTGACATCGAAAATTTGTTAATGCTTCATATTTCCGCTTATTTTTTTAGTTTCTGATTTATTTCTTCTTTCGCCAAACTAGGATAAAAAAAACTGGACTTATTAACAAAAATTTAAATATGAAAATTCATCTATATTGATAAAATTTCTCATATTTATTTATTATTTACATTTTCTTGAAAATATAGAGGTAAAATAATAATAGGCAAAGGGAGTACTGAGCGGATTATCCGATTATTCGGATCCCAGATTTCACAGCAGCATAATCCAATTTGCATAATTCAAATTTGATCAAACGACCAATAACTCAAATTAGTCTTATATTAATTTTGTTTAATTATACAGTACATGCAATTTAATTTGAATTATACAATTTTGATTTGCATAAATTCTGTATTATTTTTAAGTTCTCGTTAAGAAAATTAATTATCAAAAATACTTTCCACACTCCCTTTGCATATTATTATTTTACCTCTATATTTCCAAGAAAATGTAAATAATGAATAAATATGAGAAATTTTATCAATATAGATGAATTTTCATATTTAAATTTTGTTAATAAGTATTTATATCTTACAGTTCATATGAGTTAATTATCCGACAATTATTCGTTTCGTATTCTTATTCGAAAACGTATTCAGAGATTATCCGCTCTGTATTCATATCCGTTTAAGGCCGAATTTAGTTTTGAATTTTGACATCCGTTTACTATCCGTATCCGTATTCGTATCCGCTCGTTAAAAGGTGGATACGGTTTGGTATCAACATTACCCGCTCCGAATCCGCTCCGTTTTCACCCCTAGCTCGTAACCAACAACATTTTTTTTTTAAATTTGCATATTTTATTAATGTTAGTTCTCAAATATATTTAATTTCATAAGTAATCAAGAAAAATGTATTTCATAAATAGTATTGAAATTATTCAAAAATATTATTGTTAAATTTTCCGGGTGTTACAAAGATCCTATACGAAGACAATTAAAAATCGCACTCCAAACTCTTTTGGAAACTGAAAAGTGAATAATACTCGCAACACGATTAATACAGAAGAACGAGTACAGAAATACACCAGTGAAGATTTACCCCCCATCCCGTCCGAGAGTGCGTATCCTCTGAGGTACCTCATATTTTGCGTGACCGACGTGTCCCGTGCCTATTCGGGATAGCGCAGTGGGCCAGTAATATTTGAACTTTGAGATTCGTGCAGAACGTATTTGAACTTTGAGATTCCTCAAAAAGTCACGCAAAACATGGGATATCTCAGAGGATGCGAATTCATCCCTTCCAGAGTTCCAGCGCCCCTCATTCTCTATGTCGGAACTCCATAGCCAAATGGCAACGAGTCTCCCTGTGGCACACTATACCCGCTACATAGAAGTTCTACACATTAAAAGCTAAAGGATCCAACACAGGTACTCCAAAATAGTGAAGGAAAAACGTGGCGTTACGCTCCGTCAAGTGACTGAATAAAATGATAGAATACAGTCATAATACGTAACATGATTGATCACGTTTAAATACTCTTTTTTTCTTTTTTTTTCTTTTTAGATTTTAAGTTAGTTCACAAAAAATAATAATAAAATATGCTCAAAAATAAAATACTATAACAAAATAAAATTAATAAAGAAATAATGTTAAAAAAATTAGTCACACATGTCATATTATTTTCAATCGAAAAAAATATGCCACACTACATACAAGTCACATCTAGTGACTTGACACACATAAGATTAAGACATGGCCGATTCATTCATACGTCTACTAGCATTTTTTTTTATCGATCTGATATATTGCCACATCAGATACCAAGGGTTAAATTTGCACAATTTTACTCCCAATTTTGCAATCGATAATACTGACTCTCATCTTTATTGTTTGAGCAAAGCAAATTCTAGCTTTCGCGTTTGAAGATGGAAAATGTCTTCGAATTCCATACTTTTGAAATTGTTGAATTTTTTGGACAGAATGTATGAACGCTTCTTACGGAAGCCGGATTAAAGACCCAAGTCCCCTGTAATTTGTACACCCGGAGAACAATGCATTTCACATGTCACTTTTTATGATTAACCAGACTGTAAAAAAGGTTCATAACAATTTTTTATTTCCATAAAAAAAAAATCAATTCGTTATAGATAGTGCTAATAAACGTAATTTATTAAACGGATATGAATCTTAGAGAATTGTAAAATTTAGAACCAAATTCACGCCAAAATAAATGTAGATATAAAACAGATAAATATGCAGTATAAGAGAATAGATAATTCAAAATAACGAAACAAAAGTATTAAATAACAAAATTAATACTTGACATGCTATATATTATTAATAATATATAGCAAGTATACAAAAACGCAATTTTATCTCAACAAAAAACAAAATTAAATTACAAGTTTGAGATAGTTTGACAAATCCTACAGATAAAAAACCTCATAGCATATACTATAAATTAGTGAGTGGCTACTCTACTTACATAAGCATACGAGGGCATATGTTTACAATTTATTTTTGTGTTTTTGAAGACCAAATAGTCGATTTGAAACGCTCAACATGTTCCCATATTATAATGTGCTTGGAGACCAAATTTTATATTTTTTGGAAATTTTTTACTTTTTTTTAGAATTTTTCAAAACAGTATTTTAATATGACAAAAAAATCTAAAAAAAAAATCTGAAAAACACTGTTTTGAAATTTTTTAAAAAAATAGAAAAAAAATTCTAAAAAATGTAAAATTTCGTTTCCAAACACATATTAATATTGAGAACATGTTAAGCGCTTCAGATCAACCATTTAGACATTAAAAATGCAAAAATAACTTATCTCTATGGAACTATAAATTATTCGTATTTATATTAATTTATACAAATACATATGGGTATGAATACCAAATAATTAGTGTATAAATTCTACTGATAATAATATACTTACAGATAACTACGCTGATAGGGGTATAACTGGAACAGATAATTATTACACCCCCTATTTGAGATTAATTATGGTAATGGAACAGATAATTATTACACCCCTATTTCCAATCTGCTTTAGCACGAATATTAAAGGAACCTCATGCATTCCATCTCGAACCAGATTGGCGCGGATTCTGATCGGATGACCGAATCCAGACTCAGAATTTGAGTTACCTCAGAGGATCCGGACTCAAGTAAATTCCAAGCACAAGAAATAAAATATAATGGAAAAGACATCAGCATGCCTATAATCAAATTCTTTAACTAGATAGTCAAAGAATGAAGAATAACATTTCAACTAATCTGACCACAAATTCAATAAATATTTCCTAAATAAGATAACAATTATATTTGAATAAAAATTCCACAGAGCCAACTACAAGTCTACAATCAATGCTTTCCTAATACTGGGATGGTGTCCACAAAAGCATATAACAAGGAGTAATAAGATAATAAGCAAAAAGAATTGACAAACAACATTTCTTTTCAACTTCTTTTGATTATCTCATACCTCTTTTGGCTTTTTTGTACTTTCATCCCCACTTATTTTAGCATCTTCTTCTAATTTGATTTCCTTATTGTCATTGCCACTGGCGGCGGCTGTTTCTTTGTCATCCTTCTGTTTGTTGCTGAAACCACTAGGCTGATCAATGTAGAATAAGAAAATATAACATCAGAATGAATTTTTTTGAAGAAATATGTATGCTTTCGAATGGAACCAAAATACATTTTGCTACAAAAATAATATTTGTGAAGTTTTATAAATTACCTTTATTTTAGGAGAATTGTTTTTCTCATTTGGCTTAAGAGGTTCATCTAACAACCCAAGGTGGCGGCGCACCTCTACTTGTGACCTGAACTTTTTGCCAGTACCTGGCTCGATATAATACTGAAATTTCAAAAGGAAAAAAAAGAGACAGAAATGTTAGGAATGGCATTTTTTGTCAATAACAATACTAACTTAGTAATATGAAAAGGAGAGACTGAAATGGAATCTAAAATTGCAAATTTTTAGAACTAGGCAAGTTCGCAGATTATATTTGCGAAACCCTTGTTCGGTGCAGAAATATAGTGTTATATTGTGTAAATGGAGGGAGGTTCACAGACAATTTGGAAGTACCATATGATAAAATGTCCTTAGTACCCTGATGTGATATTCAATTTGAAAGAATACACAGAATATAATACTAAATGTCTGCACAAATTTTCTAATGAAACACAGAATAACCGATATAATCAATTTTTATTAAATTAAAAAACAGAACCCATCATCATTACAACATAAGTATCAAGCATTTAAGACCTTGAAAAAAATCTAAGTTCAGACAGAGAGATTATTGAAACATAAATCACCATATACTCTGTTATTAAAAAGGAATTAAACCTTGTCCTTGAAAATCTAAATTCAGAACCTGGTAGCTACTACCATGGCCTTTAAAAAGAAAAAATCTAAATTCAGACATAGAGATAATTGAAACATAAATCACCATATAGTCCACTATTAAAAAGGAATTAAACCTTGTCCTTCGAGCCAGCGGTTTTGCCTCCTTCCCTGACACGCTCTATAATAGTCCATCCTTCCGGAAGCCAATCCGGTCGTTTGAACTCAGATGAAACAGATGGTGCATCCTCGTCAGTTTTCGACTTCTTCGCCTTTTTCGATTCAGTCGAGACAGAGGGTGATTCCTCGTTCACTTTGGATCTTTTACTCTTTTTGACTTTTTTTGTGCTGTTTGGAGTTTCTCCAACAGATGGAGTCGGATTAACACTCCCGATGGGCACTCCTTTAGTGTCAGGTGGCGCAAAGGAGATCGGGACTGGGTTCAATACGACTTCTGGATTGGATGAAGCTGCCATTGATCTGTATTAAATTGCATATAGAATTAAGAACAGTAAAACCATTTTTCATTATATTTTCACTCTATTTTTTACCCCTTTTATTTGTCGAACCAAAAAAGGGGACTCTAGGTTATGGAAAACTTAACCGGAGCAAAACCAATATATGGAATTCTAACCCTAGCCTCTGACTAAGATTAGTACAAATCTGAATTATAATAACCTTCAAATAAATATTTTTTGTAAATACTCTCTAATAATTTTAGGCCAAAATTTTACGGAATAAATCCAATTAGGAATGACCAAATTGGAAATCGTCTAATTTTAAAAGTTATTTAGAATTTCAATCCAAATATAGCATATATGGAACAAGAAAAAGACTTTCGTATGGAAACAAAATCTAGGTTGCAACCTACATAACCGTTCACTTAATCAATAAAACTTTAGAAATTTGGTTCATGCTCCTATTTCCATCAATTTCCGTCTATATATATCACTTAATCAGTATAAACCAGCAATTCACATAAAAACGATCACGAAAAACCTGAAAATTTTAGTATTTATTAAAGAAGGAAACAAATCTAAGATTAGATCAAGCTAAATTTTGGTCTAAAAAAGGTAACCCAAGAGTTTAACGACCTCAAATTAGACAAAACCAACAATACAACAACTTCAGTTTAACAAAATATTCTATTTTCTTCACTAATTAATTCTCTAGAATCTTCCCTACAAAATATAAATAAAAAAAACCCACGACAGAGCAAAAGAGAGAGATACCTTAAAATCAAAGCTCCTTGAGAGACAGAGAGAGAGGGAGGGGTGGGGTGAGCGAAGGCGGAGAGCGAGAATCGAGCGAGAGAGAAGAGAGAGAGAGAGAGAGAGACCAACGCGCAGTGAAAGGTTGCTTCGTAAGTAGATGAGAAGACAATTTTATAAGTTCTTTCTCAGCGAAGAATTGTCTTTCTCTTTTAGTAACGCTTTAATTGGATACAGTGTACAAATGTGAAAGAAAGAAAAAATAAATAAAGATACGGTGAACGATGCCACGTCCCAAAAAATAATGGATCGGACGGTCCCAGAACCCATCTGCTTTGAAATTCGTGCGCACGAATGTCAAAGCAGATCGGACAGTTCCACAATCCATCGGACCCAACCTGCTCTCCTCAGATATAGTGAATATATGTCAAAAAAAGAAAAAGAAAAAGAAAAAAGGTACTCTGAACAATATCACGTCGCATTCTTTAATTTGATACGGTGAACAAATATTAATAAAAAAAAATACAATGAACAATGCCGTAAAACAACTATTAATGGATTGAATTCAATTAAATTTTGTACAAATTTTCAATTTGATACGGTGAACGATTTTCAATAGAAAAAAAGATACATTGAACAATGCTACGTCATAACTATTAGTGGGTCGGATTCAATTAAATTATGTACAAACTCTTCAATTTGATACAGTGAATACATGTCAATAGAAAAAAAAAAGATACAATAAACAATACCATGTAACAATCATTAGTGGGTCGAATCCAATTAAATTATGTACAACCCTTCAATATAATACATGGAACAAATGTCAATAGAAAAAAAAAAAATACAGTGAACAATGGCACGTAGCAACCATTAGTGGGTCGGATTCAATTGAATTTTGAACAATCCTTCAATTTAATACGATGAACAAATATCAATAGAAATATAGTGAACAATGTCATGTAGCAACTACTAGTGGATTGGATCCAATTAAATTCTATACCATCATTCAATTTGATGCAGTGAACAAATATAATTAAAAAAATGTAGTAAACAATGCCATCCCGCAACCATTAGTGGGTCGGATTCAATTAAATTATGTACAACCCTTCAATTTGATACGATGAACAAATGTTAAAAGAGAAAAAAAATATACAGTGAGCAATGTAACGTTGTAATCATTAGTGGATCGGATCCAATTAAATTATGTACAACCCTTCAATTTGATACAATGAACAAACATCGATAGAAAACAATAAAAGATACAGTAAACAATGCCACGTGGCAAACCTTAGTAGATCAGATCCAATTAAATGTACAATGAACAAATATCAATGCCACATCGCTACCATTTGCCTATTGGATCCAATTAAATTATGTACAATCCTTCATTTTGATACCATGAACAAATATCAATAGAAAAAAAAAAGATACAGTGAACAACTAATCTAAACTATTAGTGGGTCGGATCCAATTAAATTATGTACAAACCTTCTAGTGAACAAATATCAATAGAAAAATAAAATAAAACAACAATGAAAGAAACAAAGGATAATAACTTCCACTGAGAGGTGCCAATGAACAAATTCTTTTTTGAATAGGGTTGTCAATGTAATTTTTGTAATAACTAAGTAAACTGTTAAATAAATAAAAGAGGAGAAAGAACAAATAATATTAAATATTAAAGTGTTTTTATACAAAAATTGACTATTTTCAAAGTATTTATGTCACTGTTCATCTAACCGTTCAGCAATATAGGTGGTGTTTGGTTGTGGACTAAAGTTAAGGTGGCCTAAGTTGTTATTCCAACTTAGGCCGGCCTAAATTATTTATGTTTTGTTGAGGTCTAAAGTTAGACCACGGCTTAAAGTATTCCTTGTTTGGTTAGAGTTGGTGGAGGACTAAAGTTTTGGAAGCCTAAGTTAGTTAATTATTAATAACAAGATATTAATTATATAATATTAATTATTAATTATAACTATAATATATTATAACATTTTTATAATAATTATTTAATATATTAACAATATAAGATATTAATTATATAATTATATATTAATAATAAGATACTAATTATATAATATATATTAATAATATAAGATATTAATTATATAATTATATATTAATAATAAGATACTAATTATATAACATTAATATATTAATAATCACTATAATATATTATAATATATTATAATAATTATTTAATATATTATAATATATTATAATAATTATTTAATATATTAACAATATATGATATTAATTATATAATTATATAATTAATAATAATAAGATACTAATTATATAATATTAATATATTAATGATAACTATAATATATTATAATATTATTGTTAATAATTATTTAATATATTAACAATATAAGATATTAATTATATAATTATATATTAATAATAAGATACTAATTATATAATATATATTAATAATATAAGATATTAATTATATATTAATAATAAGATACTAATTATATAACATTAATATATTAATAATCACTATAATATATTATAATATATTATCATAATTATTTAATATATTATAATATATTATAATAATTATTTAATATATTAACAATATATGATATTAATTATATAATTATATAATTAATAATAATAAGATACTAATTATATAATATTAATATATTAATGATAACTATAATATATTATAATATTATTGTTAATAATTATTTAATATATTAACAATATAACATATTAATTATATAATTATATATTAATAATAATTAGTAATAAAAAGATACTAATTATATAATATTAATATATTAATAATAACTATAATATATTATAATATTATTGTTAATAATTATTTAATATATTAACAATATAACATATTAATTATATAATTATATATTAATAATAATTAGTAATAAAAAGATACTAATTATATAATATTAATATATTAATAATAACTATAATATATTATAATAATTATTTAATATATTAATAATATAATTATATATTAATAATAATTATTAATAAAAAATACTAATTAATAATGATTTAATATATTAATAAAATAAGATATTAATTATATAATTATATACTAATAATAATTATTAATAATAATATACTAATTATATACTAATAATATATTATTACTAATTAATGAGGAGAGGGGTGAAATAGTTGAAGGTGAATGACAGTGGGCCCCAGTGGCGTAAAATTGAAGCCTAAATTTAAGGCACCTCAAGAGGTGGTTTAATTTAGGCCCGTTTAGGCCGGCCTAACTTTTAAGCTATTCCATGTTAGGCCAATTAGTTTAAATCGTGTTTGGTGGAATAAGAGTGGCCTAAAGCCTTTAAGCCACCTTTAGGCCACAACCAAACATGGGGTACAGGAAGAAAGAACAGTGATAGCCTCTAACGCAATGATATGACAAAATACTTGTATATTTCAGAAATATATTTTTGCTATATTTATTGCATAATGCATTTGTAAAGTTTTGTGCTAAAATTGTAAAATATCCTAATAAAACAAATAAATATAATTTGAAATATAAAAAAAAAATTGTGGAAGTATATAGTATAATACAACGACAAATGGCGGCCTTATTCTTGTGGGCCGTCATTTGTCGTTGCGGCCCCCTCAAAAACCAAAATATTCACCGTAATATGCTGAGTTTTTTTTTTGTTTTTGAGGGGCCGCAACGACAAATGGCGGCCCCCAAGAATGGGGGCCGCCATTTGTCGTTGCGGCTCTGGTAAATATGAAATTTCTCAGTTTCAGTGGTCTTTTGGTTTATCTTTTTGGGAATAATATTAATAAAGATTTCGGTATTCTTGACCTTAGAATTTTTATTGTTGAAGATTTTTACGTCCATATTCTACAAATGCTAAACGATTTTCAATATAACAGCATTTAGAGTATCTACATCTCTGGTATTATTAGAGTTTCTAATCTGATGTGGCAGTTTTTAATCCAGTTTCAGAGATGTGGGAGAGTTTCTTATTTAGAAACTATGTTCTTATTAAGAAACTGTTTATAAACTCCATGTTGGCCAAATGATTGGCTCAAATTATTTATCATTTTTAATTTTTTGCTGACTTGGCTTAATAGAAACTCTAAAATTAATTCAGAAATGTGAGAGTTAGAAATTTTAATTTCTAAAAAGTAGTTAACAGTTATTTAGAAAATCATTTGAGTTGCTGGAATGTAAATGCTCTAATATATTTAATATTAAACTCATTTTGTTCATGAAAAATAAGACAGCAATTTTAGTATTCGTTCCAATAAAATTTGACATTCGCAAGAAGCACATGTTTGTATATAATTGAAATAATATTATGTTAAGGAAATATGTAAAAATTATAAATATCATAGGGGGGCTTTATACATGTACTTATTTCATAATTAAATAGTTATGTAATATTAGAGATGTAAGAAAATCACATTGTGACCGCAAATGTTATAGCATAACACTATTCCATCATAACACAACACGACACGTTTATTGTGATGATACACATGTCAAGTTAATTACATCACACAAACAAAACAACATAACTTTAATTGTTTCATTATTCATTACAAATAACAATTTCAAACTTCAAATAAATTTATTTTTTACACGTAATTTGTTTGTAGAATAATGGTTCCTTATTTATAATTTATACAAATGTTCATATTTTTGATATTTTTTCAGAATTTTTGTTCCTAAACAAATTTAAAGAATAAAAATAGTTGTAAGTGACTAAAAGTAACTCGATGTCATCAATATATTTAAGTTAATCACAATGTGACTAACGTGCTGTGTCTATTCGTATGTTGTGGCTATTTCACAATTTTAGTCACACAACGACATACAAAACTAAACTTGTTACTGCATAACACGATACGCTATTTACGTCACAATATAACTAATCATGTAGGGGTGTCAATGCATACTTGGGTTGAATCATTTTCATACGCTTTACTTTAAAAATTAATCTTACTCTAACTTATCTTTACCTATTAAAATTATGGGATAACGAAACAATATTGAACAAATAATAAATAATATTAATATAATAATTAATTTTATTATTTTTTGCAATAGATCATCAAAACTGTAATTACTTCTATCTAAGAGCATCTCTATCGCAACAATTTAAATGAGTTTCTAAATAAATGTTAACCACTTTTTAGAAACTAAAGTCTCTAAAGTTTATAAACTTTAACATCTCTGAAATTAATTTTAGAGTTTCTATTAAATCACGTCAACAATAAATTAAAAATAAAAAATAATTTGAGCCAATCATTTAACCAGCGTAGAATTTATAAATAGTTTCTTAATAAAAAAAAATTCTGTATAGTTTCTAAATAAAAACTCCCTCACATATCTAAAATGGTCATAAAAATTGCTACCCATATTAAAAAGTCTAATAATATCATACTCTAGTGTTTTTTACAAATTCACATCACCTCAGGTTACTTGACTCAAGCAAATTACGATCGGACGGTCCATTTAACATGGCACGAATCTCAAAACATACTCCTATAGTCTCAATAGGTACCGGATTGAGTTTGATCCAGATAGAACTAATCTGGGCCAGCCGTTACAATTTGCTTGAGTCATTTACCTGAGAGGATATCTGTCCGTTTTTTACTGCACTGTATTTCTGTTACCGAAGAATTGAAGGCAAGGGCGCGGAATGTAGAAATGGAGACCGACCAAGTAATTTAAATATCTCGTTCCGCTGATGTATAAACCTTTGGATCTCTATTTGACGTCAATCCCTCAAGTAGTAGTAAGTAGTAACTAGTAAAGATTGCCACTCCCACGTTCCATTGCGGACAAATGCAGTTTCCGAATAAAACGCGTCCAGGAAGCGTTTCTGCCGCCTGAGCGACGGAGGATAATTTCTGCAATGCACTCTGAGTGATTCCTAGTGTGGACTGTGGCGAGCATTTATGCGCAGCATAGTAATATAATTCGCGTTTTATTCGTGAATAAGACACGAATAAAAATATTTTTTGGAGGTTTCCGAACAATAGTTGACCGAATTTTTACCGATTTATTCGCGAATAAAACACGAATAAAACGATTTTTACGAATTATTCGCATTTTATTCGAAAAATTCGCCGCTCCATAATCCATGCATTGGGGGGTGAAATTCGTGGCATGACAGGACCCCACGTCCGTTATTTTTATTTTTAACATTTTAATAAAATAAATTAATAAAATAATCATCGTTTTTGGTCAATTCTAATTCTAGCACGGCCGCACCGGCATTCTGCGGACCCATATGGGGGTGGCCGCAGAATGCCGGAGCGGACCCCCATATGGGGCCGCAGAACCATTCTGCGGACCCTTGTTTGTTTGTTTTTTTTTTAAATCCGGTTTCACACCTCAGCTGCACGCATCCCTATAAATCAAATGTAGGAAAAAAAATTTAATTTGGGCGGTAAGACTTTTGACCGCAGGGATGCCTCGGTAAAACAACAGAAAAAAAAGGGGGTCCGCAGAATGGTTCTGCGGCCCCATATGGGGGTCCGCTCCGGCATTCTGCGGCCACCCCAATATGGGTCCGCAGAATGCCGGTGCGGCCGTGCTAGAATTAGAATTGACCAAAAACGATGGTTATTTTATTAATTTATTTTATTAAAATGTTAAAAATAAAAATTTCGGCCCCCACGTGGATGAATTTGAGGCAAAGCTTTTGAATTTTGAAAGGCATTAGCGGACCCACCACGTGGTGAATCTGAGGCAAAGTTTTTTGTGAGCATGCTAATGCAGCATTCTATATCTTCTATATTTAAATCAAATCTTGAATTTTGGATTTTTTTTTTTTGCTTTCTTGTTATACCGAATTATTTTCGAATTATACCCGAAATATACCCGAATCACAAATTTTTGACCTCGCCGAACCGAATCCGAACTATTAGTTTGTCACTATGATGCATATAAGTGTAGAACTATAAACTTCAAAACAGAAACAAAAAACACAACATAGGCCATATTTGATCCCGTTAAGCCACGGTCCTTAGGGTCGCTGGGCCCCACTCTGGGGCCTACAGCGTAGCGTTTGGATTATTGTGTTCCTTTTTCTGTATGAATCTACTATGGTAAGTTGGTAACCCTTGAGAATTTTAATGTGAACCCGCTTCACAAAATATTACATATTTACATGGGCACTGTCACTTATGATGCAGAAAAAGTTAGGCAGAAATGGACGAGAAAGGCTTGGGTCCGATGCCCATCGGTAGAGTGGAAAAAATGGCACGTCGGAACTGGCTCCGTCACGGAACGGCACGGCACGCGTGTCATTCGCGTGCCGTGACTCGCGTGTTCCATGCCGTGACCATTCGCGTGCCGTGTTCATCTTTTGAAACTTTGACACGGCACGTGAAAAATTTAGTCACGGCACGGCACGTAGTCACGTGTAATTATGACCACTAGATATTGATTTAATGGTGAATTTTGAATAAATTAACTTAAATTATGATTAAATGGTCACGCGAGTCACGCGAGTCACGGCACGTTTAGGCACGGTGTGACTCACGTGGCGTGACCATTCGCGTGCCGTGACCACCCCTTGATATTTTAGTCACGGCACGGCACGGCACGTGAAAAATTAACTTGATCACGGCACGGCACGGCACGAGACCAAAGTCACGGCGTGTTAGTCACGGCACGGCACGGCACGTTTTTCCCACTCTACCCATCGGACTCAAATTTGGGTTCGATGAGTTTCAGGACCGTCCGATCAACTTTAAGATTCGTGCGCATGAATTTTAAAGCAGATGCGAAAGTTGTGGGCGCGAATACTAAACAGATCGGACGGTGAGCGAACCTGTCGAACTCACTTTGGACTCGTTACACAGTTATTTATATAAAGTAAGCACACGAAATCTCCAAATAGTACTGTCCACTCTCCAGTGTTTTCATACTGTCTGACAGGACGATATGAGATTTGACACGCGTTAGACACGTTGTTTGGTCACGTGCTAATGTGTCTCGTGTAAAACGGGAGAAACACTGTTATTCTACAGAGATAGGTGTAGGTCCGATGCCCATCGGACCTAGTTTGGTTCCGATGGGCAGATCAACCGTGAGAAAACGGAGAAATTTGTGCGCACAAATCTTCAAACATATACGCACGGATTTTAAAGTATTTCGCACGAATCTAAAATAAAATAAATGGTGATTAAACCCGTCGAACCGAGGTAGGTCCGATGCCCATCGGACCTACTCTCAAGTCTATTCTACAGGCTTTTTCTAAAAATAAAATAAAAAAATAACAGAAACATTTTCATTGGAACTTTTAGCACATTTTATTTCGTGTCAAAACATGAGATGATGCTATTAGAACCACGTGCTGGAAAATATGAAAACAGCTGAAAAAAGAAATAATAACAAAATAATTAATATTATTTATATTTAATATTGTTTTATTTTATTGCTATTTCTTTTCATACTAGTCGAGTGTCGGATTTATTTTTATTAGTAGCATTAACAAAAATAAATTTAAAATACATGAGATCGATTCCATAAGTATGCAAAAAAAAAATAGCATGGATGGATGAACTGTTTCAGCCCCCTCTTTTTTCTACAAGGATGAATCTGATTAAATTAAAATTAATTTTTTTAAAGTAAAAGTAAAATAATTTGTCAATCATATTATTTGAAAATCTTAACAATATTTTTAAAATTAAATTAATAATATTAAAAATTAAAAACTATATTATATGTAAATCAAAAGATAAACGCAAGCACATGTGTTTTTAATCTATGAGTGTATGCTAATTGATACGTTCTATCTCCGAAAAGATTAAGGCACGGTGTGTCTGAGCACGTCCTAATGCGAGAATGATTAGTCCGTGCGTATTATGTGTGTATTTATTGCGTGTCCGAGTTCAAACTTGTTGCAGATCTCCTCAGTACGTAACTCTATCCTCTATGTACTGCGTAGGGATTGGCCCATGTATTTCTTTCATTGAACCAGAAGGGGTATATTAATTAGCAACAACACTTAAAGAGTCTTGCATGAATATAACAGTAGACTATCATTTTTAACAATAATACGATCCACTAAAAATTTGGAATAATGGGCCAAAATGCAACCTTTTCTTCCCTATTGCCAAATATTCATCCAAAATATATTAAATAAATGGGTCACCAATCTGATGGGTATTTATGGAAAGAAAGATGTTGATCTTTCACTCAAAATTGGAGATCATCACTTAATAAAACCATTTCATATTTCCTACTAAGTGACAGGACAATGCAGTAGGCATGTTTAAATTAAAATCATGCAAGGATAGCATATATCCAAATTGTATGACAAAAAAAAGATGTTCCTTTGAGATTTGCTTCAAGTGCAATACCAAAATGTATTTGTATAAATTTAACCTTAAATAATAGAGAGAGAATCTCTCTCTCTCTCAGATTTCGGTTGCTTCAAAAATTCTTTCAATCAGTGCACTCAAATCAGACATCGCTCGAATCTTCCCAGTGGCTTTCCCACAGCATTGGGTATTTGGGTCTACGGATTGACGCCATCAAACTTCAAAATGTACTCAGACCTAGTCTGTGTGTCATCCAATTTTTTTTGACATACATATCTAGAGCCTAAATAAGCATTGAAAGCACTCATCGTATCTCCCCACCTCAGTGTGGAATACGCTGTGCCGTTGTCATTGCCGGTAGAGAAGTAGAAGCAAGGGGTACACTATCTAAAAAGTTCGAGAAGAAATGATGAATGAAAACTTTGTTGTATTTTGTTATGATTCTTACGGTCTATTTATAGATCTTGTCAATGTCCGGATTGAATCTCATTTGTTGAAAGTCAAAATCAACTGCCAGACATTTTCACCAAAGCACGGGAGAAAGGACCATTCGAAAAAATCTTGTTCAAGTTGGGATCAATCAGCCTGTTTGATACCAACTTGAGGGGGCGAGAATATTGATGCAAAAGAAAATAAGGAATATGATATCCAACAGATCTCATAAATTATTATTCATTGATCATTAATCCAATCACAAAGGCAACCGACAGTTCATAATTTACATAGGCAACCTACAGTTGGCTTCTATCAATTAGTACTCAACCTTTATTTTATACCATACTTAGCATTTTGTAATTAGGCAACATAGCAACGGTCACTAGGTGACAAGGGTCTATAAATAGACTATAAGAATCAGAACAAGAGGAATCTGCGTAACATAATAACTCAGTTTTGTTTAGCTCCATGGAATTGAGTTGCCATGCCATAATCGTGTTGTCGCTGAACTCCCAGTTGTCGGCATCTCTATCGGGTTTCTTCTTTTCACCAGTGACATATTTGAACTTGCCTCTTCCCTTCAAGGAGATGGCCACGACTCTAGACCAGGGAAGGTAATTCTTCCTATTGAGCAGCATGTTTGTAAGTTTTGGGTTTGTGATGATTTCATTGGGGCTTGACTGGTTTTCTGTCATCTTTCTGTTTTTTGTTGAGGGTAAGAAAGATGGATTTGGGTGGCCTTTACTAGCCCTTGATTGATTTGGATTTTCAGGTCAATTGACCTACTCTGATTCGGTGATAGCATAATAAGTTTGAGAATAAAATGATGAATGAAAACTTTGTTGTATTTTGTTCTGATTCTTACAGTCTATTTATAGACCCTTGTCACCAAGTGACTGTTGCTATGTTGTCTAATTACAAAATGCTAAGTATGGTATAAAATAAAGGCCGGGTACTAATTGATAGAAGCCAACTGTAGGATGCCTCTGTAAATTATGAGCTGTCGGTTGCCTCTGTGGTTGGATTATGATCAATGATGAATAATTTCTGAGATTTGTTGGATATCACATTCCTTATTTTCTTTTGCATCAATATTCTCAATACTATCTGCTGATGAGACCGGTAACATCTCCTCTAGGAGGCCGACCCTACATAACATGCCCTAGAGCTGGGGCTCCAACTCGGCATCGACCATGATGGAGCCAGTCTTACAAAGCATGATCTTTTCCAATCTCTTCGACCCCTCATAACAGTCAATTTAATAGCAAATGCCACATTTCAAATAGTCAGCAACATCTACAAAACATTAATGATTTAATTAGATAAAAAATGCATGAAATATTATTAATTAAATTAGTAAAAAGAGTTACTTACCATGCATGCAATTGGTGGCCCGCTCGGAATGTATCCATGTGGACCGTACTCGTCATGTGCTACCGGTACCGGATGCAACAGGCTCTCAGATATCACCCCACGTAGGAAACTAGTGTAAGCGCAATGATGCTGACAAACATGATTGTTTTCTGGACTTTTTTTTTTATTGTTAAGCTCTACCTAGCTCCTATTGCTCAACAATAAAACCCCTCAACCCTTTCTGTTCATCTCATATCTCTTCTGGTTCTTTTGCACTTTGCTCCTCACTTATTTTACCATCTTCTAGTTTAACTTTCTCATTTTCTTCACCATTGGCACCTGTTTTGTTGTCTGCCATCCTATTATTGCTCTCCTTTTTATTGCTGGAACCACTGGACTGATCAATGTAGAATACAAAAATATAACATAAGAATGAAAATTCTGAAGAAATTGTTATGCTTTTGAATGGAACCAAAGTACGTTTTGTTGCAAAAATTATATTTGTGAAATTCTATAACTAACCTTTTGCTTTAGGAGCATTGTTTTTCTCATTTGGCTTAGGAGGATCATCTAACAACCCAAGGTGGCGGCGCACCTCTACTTGTGATCTGAACCTTTTGCAAGTACCTGGCTCGATATAATACTGAAATTTACAAAAATAAGAAAAAGATAATTTAGTTATATGGAAACGAGGGACTGAAATGGAATCTGAAATTCCAAATTTTTAGGAGGGAGTTCACAGACAATTTGGAACTACCATATAATAAAATGTCCTTTGTACCCCTAAATATGATATTCAATTTGAAAGAATCACAAGGATGACAAATTTTCTAATGAAACATTAAATAACCAACATAATCAATTTTTACTACATTAAAAAACAGAACCCAACATCATTACAAAGGAAGTTATATCAAACATTTAAGTCCATGAAAAATATAAATTCAGAAATAGAGATAATTGAAACATAAATCACTATATACTAATATGAATTAAACCTTGTCCTTCAAGCCAGCCTTTTTGCCTCCTTCTCTGATGCGCTCTATGATACTCCATCCTTCCGGAAGCCAATCCGGCCGCTTGAACTCAGCTGAAACGGATGGTGCATCCTCGTCTGTTTTCGGCTTCTTCGCCTTTTTTGATTCAGTCGAGACAGAGGGTGATTCCTCATTCACTTTGGATCTTTTACTCTTCTTGACTTTTATTGCGTTGTTTGGAGTTTCTCCAACAGATGGAGTTGGATTGGCAGTCCCGATGTGGACTCCTTTAGTGTCAGGTGGCGCAAAGGATATCGGGACCGGGTTCAATATGACTCCTGGATGAGAAGAAGCTGCCATTGATCTGTATTAAATTGCACGTAGAATTAAGAGCAATAAAATCACCTTTCATTACTTTTCTCCATGTCTTATCCTCTTTCCGAACCAGAAAAGGGACTCTAGGTTATTGAAAACCTAACCCGAAGCATATATCAGATATGTAACCCTAATCCTAGCTTCTGATACTAAGATTAGCACAAATCTGAATTACAATAACTGTCAAATAATTTTAGGCCAAAATTGTACTAAATAAATCCAATTAAGAAATGACTAAATTGGGAATTGACTAAATTTCTCCAAATTTACTCCAATTATAGCATATTTGAAGCAAGGAAAAAGACTTTCGTATGAAAATATAATCTAATTGTCCACTTGACCAACAATAGATGAATAGATCCCTTCGAATTTTGGTTCTAAAAAGGTAAAATTTAGAAATTTGGTTTTAAGAACTATTTCCATCAATTCCCGTCTACATATATATCACGTAATCAATATAAACTTGAAATTCACATAAAAAGATCAACAAAAATCTGAAAAAATTACTATATATTAATGAAGGAAACAAATCTAAGATTAGATAAAGCTAAATTTTGGTCTACAAAAGATAACATAGGAGCTTTACGACCTCAAATTAGGCAAAACTAACAATACAAAAACTTCAGATTAACAAAATATTCTATTTTTAATTTCTTCACTAATCATCTAGAATCTTCCTTACAAAATATAAATAACAAAACCACGACAGAGCAAAAGAGAGTGATACCTTAAAAGCAAAGCTCTTTGAGAGAGAGAGAGAGAGAGAGGAGGGGCGGAGGAGAAGAGAAGGAGATGAGAAGGGAGTTTTATAATTTCTATCTCAGCGAGCAATGGACTTCCTCTCTCCCCAATTGTTCAGCGTTAGTGACGCTTCAATATACAATGAACAAATGTAAAGATAAAAAAAAATATTGTTACTGGTGTATCGGACTCAATTAAATTTTGTATAACCCTTTAGATAAGAGTATTACTGGATCCATATCCTCGACGGTACCGCAAAAGATTCCCTATTACAATTAACCGGTTTGAGATAACTCTCAGCCGGTTTGGGATTCGGGCTGACTGAGGGGGCAGTATTATTGGACTTTGAGATTCGTGCCAAGTTAAAAAGAACGGTCCAGATCAAATAATTGTAAAAGATTCTCTATTACGGTACTGCACTGGATGTGAATTCATTGGCGGCACTCTTCGTCCGTTTATTCCATTTGTATCATTTTGGATAAAATGGGAATGAGAAAGGTTTTTTCCTTAATTTATTGAGTACCGGTATGAAAATACTTTCACTCGATCTGTATTGTATCCGTTGACATCTCTACCTTTAATATGATATAGTTTATAAAAAAAAAGATACAAAAAACAATACCACATCACAAGTATTAGTGAGTCGGATTCAATTAAATTTTGTATAACTTTTTAATTTGATACAGTGAATAAATATCAATAGAAAAAATAAAAAATACGGTGAACAATGATATGTTTCAATCATTAATGAGCCAGATTCAATTAAATTTTGTACAACCTTCAATTTGATAAAGTGAGCCAGATTCAATTAAATTTTGTACAACTTTCAATTTGATAAAGTGAACAAATGCCAATAGAAAAAAAATTAAGCTAATAATGCTGCACCACAACCATTAGTGAGTCAGATCTAATTAAAATTTGTACAACTGTTCAAATTGATACAGTGATCTAATCTCAAAAAAAGAAAGAAAAAAAACACAGTGAACAATGTTACGCTGCAACTAATGGGAAAAACGTGCTGTGCCGTGACTTTGGTCTCGTGCCATGACGTGCCGTGACTAAGTTAATTTTCACGTACCGTAACCAAAATATCAAGATGTGGTCACGACACGCGAATGGTCATGCCACGTGAGTCACGCCGTGCCTAAACGTGCCGTGACCATTTACTCATAACTTAAGTTAGTTTATTCAAGATTCACCATTAAATTAATATCTAATGGTCCTAATTACACGTGACTTGCGTGATTACGTGTCGTACCGTGACTAAATCTTTCACGTGCCGTGCCGTGCTAAAGTTTCAAAAGATAAACACAGCACGCGAATGTTCACGGTACGGAACACACGAGTCACGATATGTAACTGACACGCATGCTGTGCCATAACCGTGCCGTTCCGTGACGGAACCGGCTCCAGTTGAAGAGAACGGAGGGGAGGGATGGTGAAGAAAATATCGGGAATTCACCTGCGAAATATCAGAAGGAAAGAAACCGGAGCCAGAGTGAAGCGTTAACCTAGACCAGCGAAATATCCAAATCAAGATTTGGAGTGTAGACGAAGGAAAAGAGGACCCACGAACAAATTTTACGGAACTTGCCCTTTTTGTCGTCGTTTTCTTTCTTCATTTTGGACTTTCCTGCAAATCGGTACTGCTTTCTGTGTCTCCGTCGTGTAGTACACTGGTACTTTCTCTCACCGGCTCGGTCCAGTAATTCAAGGTAATTTCTAAAAAATTCTCTATCGCTGGTGCTTTTGGTAGTTTTCTCTATCGTTGATAACCACACAGGATAAATCTGACGCTCCAACAGATAGCGCTTATAAATGAAATCAAGTCTATTGTTAACAAAGTTGATGTTAGGAAGATATGATGTTCTTCTTTGCTTCTTTTCTCTACCAACATATGTGAATATGTTCTATTTGATTTTGCCTAACCTATAGTTTTGATTATCGAGTTTAGTTTGCCTAATAACTATGACATTGAATCACTCCAGTCAGTGGCGGATCCAACAAAGGTAAGGGGTAGGCAAGTGCCTACATCTGTTGCCTAGGATTCGAAATTGTTTTTGGAACTAATGATATTTTATATTTGTGCTTATTTCTGGATGGATATAATGTCTATCTTTGGATTTAATCATGCTTCAGTAGAAGAAAATTGTGCGGAAAAGAAAGTCAGTCCAGACCTATGTTGCACGGATACGCCAATTTAGGCGCCATACCCTTATCGGACACGTATCGGATACCGATACGCACCCGATACGGCACCGATACGTATCCGATACGCTAACTGGCGTATCGGCTTATGTGGCGTATCGGCTTACGTGGCGTATCCTTACTCAGTCGATACGGTTGCCGATACTCCGTTGAAACCCACAGATACGGCTGAATATTGTGGATACGGCTGGATACGGCTGCCTGGCTGTGAACCGCGCCTGTGGACCGCGCCCAACTGTGAATCGCGGTGGACCAGCGCCAAAAATCAAATTTTAGTGCTCTGCAGGAATCAAACCCATTCCCTTTCGAACCCATTCCCTTTGAGTTAACAACATACCCCCTTTACCACTGCACCAACTCATATTTGTTGTTATAATAGAATAACTATGATATTTAATGTATAATTGGATTATTGTATAGTCTCCCATCTAATAATTTTGATATTTAATAAGTGTTGAATTAATAACATAAATAAAATAATAATAAATAATATATTTAATTGGCGTATCCGGAATTTTTGAAAATTGCTGTATCGCCGTATCCGTATCGTATCGGATACGATACCCGTACTCGTATCTATGCAACATAGGTTCATACTGATTCACGTAAAAGAAAGACAGAAAAAAACGTAGTCCGATTCGTTACTCTACTTAGAAGAATCGTTGATTTCTTAGGAGAAAAAAGAGGTCCGCTATTAAGAATATAAATATGTACTGTGCCGTGACTAGTCACGTCGTAATTTGGATTACGTGTCGTGCCGTGATCAAATTTGGAAAAATAGTTATGGCTCGTGAATTATCACAATACGTTCATTACGCCGTGATCACACGTGACGTGTCCAAACGTGACCGGTCACATTTGTCACGTTTAACTATTTTTTTATAATTAGGTTAGTTTATTTAAGATTCAACATTCGATCAAGATCTAACGATCCTAATTGAACATGACCATGTGTCGTGCCGTGACCAAATCTTTTGTATGACGTGTCTTATCGTGTCAAATTTTCGAAAGTTGGTCACGGCACGTAACCGGCACACGTGCCGTAATGAAACGTATCACTACAGTAGAAAGGGGCATCAGCGACCGGTTTTCCGGTCGCTGATAATATAGGCGCCGGTCGCTGATACTCATTCCGGTCGCAGAAAGCCAAATTTGGTCGCTGCAAGACCGGTCGCTGTAAGCCTTGTCGCTGATACTCTTATGATGACGTCACCGGTCGCTGATAATACGTCACCCGGTCGCTGATAATCTTTTGCGACCAAATTTTTTTGGTCGCTGTCGTTTTTTTTCTGACGTTAAGAAAAAGGTATCTGCGACCAAAAAACGGTCGCTGATAGTTAAAACCGGTCGCAGAAAGTCTTCTGTCATGTTTTTGAAATTTTTTTATTATTTAAATTTGCACCATTTAATAATTAGTACGACACGTACCAACATACAACATAAACATACAAACAAATTTAAGAAACATCGATACATATATACACTAGAGCGAAACATGCCATTTACAATCCAATTAACCTAACTAATGTTGCATGATTTTGCATTATTAGAACAATGGGCTAATAGTAATTAAAATTCAAGATAGTACTATTTGCAACCTATGAACCTATGAACCGAAGACTGTGGGCGCTGAAGGCTGTGGGCGCCGATCGCCGAAGGCACAGAAAATGTCATCTAATTGTCCGGGTTTATCCCCAGGAAACTGTTCAGAAAATAGGAAAATGAGTTATGAAGATATTATACCAATCTAAATAGATAAAGTTTAAAGATTCAATTAGTAAAACAACTAAAAAATAATTTCTACTTTTCTCTGGCTAATACTGGTATGAGCATCAGGAATGCTGTAAAGTTTAGCAGTGCCTTTGATTCAAATATAATGTAAACAAAAGAAATTAAGAAAACCAACAATGTACTTATATGTTTATATATAGAAATAACTTGCCTCAATTCTCTGCCTCAGAAGAAGATATCTGCTATGAGTTCGTTTGCCCCCAACATGCACAATCATGTCGCACTGTAGACAAAGTGATGTGCTATCTACCTCACAATAGAAGAAAGCTACAAGAAATGTACAGCCACAATACTCATTTGCAGTTACAGCATTTAATACCGAATACAATTTTTTTTTAATTATTGACAGCTCTAGAAAATTTTTTATCAAAAAATAGATACCTGGGGCGTTCTCACAAATGTCACAGCAGGGTACTTTATTGTGTTGGGCAAGTTTGTTACACATATGCACCTGCATTACAATTTAAATTTGACCAATCCATGTTACTAACTGAATTTGGTAACAAAAAAAGAAGATTAACAGGAAGCGGATACTGATATTTTACCCACTCAGATGCAATATCGCTTCATTACCATTTGCTAGCCCGTAGGAACCCGGTACAAGTCAAATTGCTGCACTTTTCACCTTCAGTTTTCTTTTGTTTCTTTTGTTAGTGCACAATGATATACTAATTCTAGTAATAATCCTTGATTCATTTTCTCAAAAACGTCTCAATTATCTCGAGCATGAGACATCAAATTATCAACTAAAATTATACTAAAAATTAGCTCGAGCATGAGACATCAAATTATCCACAATCTTAGAAGCTTACTATTCCAAACAAAAAATTGAACGCGACTAGAGACCTATCACAGTTTTGCTACAACTTCTGGAGCAATAAACTGAAACAATTTCTAGCAATTTCCTTAAAATTTAGCAATTTCACAGCACAATCGCAAACCAACACGGAACAGGAACAAGGAAAAGAAAAGGGCACACACACAGCCTCCAACAATGGTACCTAGTCGGTTTTGGGTGTGTAAGGTTAAACTGGTACCAGTACGAACCAGTCCGCATGGCCACCGTACCAGTACTGGTACGGTACCAGTAATCAGCATACAAGGAAAAGAAAAACAGAAATCGACACAGAGGCACAAGAAAGACAACCGCACAACCCAATGTCACCGTCTCACCGAGAAAATCAACAACTCGTGTGAGACGATCAAATTTTCCCTAAATCGAATCACATTCTCACAAAAATCAAATAAAAAGGGTGTGCTTTAATTACCCGAAAGGAGGAATCACAAAGGCAAGATATCGGCCGGCACCAAGGTACCTCCTCGCCTCACGACCAGAAGAGAGGAGCGTCGAGGATCGATTAGGAGTCGCGCGCCTGGAGAGAAGGAGACGGAGAAGGAGTGCGCTCCGGAGTCACGCGCCTGGAGAGAAGGAGGCGGAGAAGGAGCTAGCCGCGCGCCGCCTGGTGCGTAGGTTGTGGAAAGTGAGAGAGAGAAAGAGAAGTTGAGGGGCGGCGCAGGGTTTGGGTTGTGGCGGGCATATTTTGGGGTCTGGCGCTTCTTTTCACCAAAACTTTCAGCGACCGATGTTAAAGGTGGTCGCTGAAACGGTCGCTGAAAATTTGGTCGCCTGAAACTTTTGTGATTTCATTTTTTTGGTGGGGAAAAAAAGCATCAGCGACCGGCGAAAGTACTGGTCGCTGATGCTCAATTTTGCTGTAGTGTATCGTGCTGTGACGTATTACTTTTTTAGATCCCTATCCACTACTCCGATCCAATTCTTCAGGAGAAAAAAAAGTTATACTCTTGTTAATATTTTATGTCTATCTCTGATCAAAATTCTGAATCCGGCCTTTGACTCTAGTAAATGAAGTAAACTTATTGAAAAATTGCTCCGGCTGGGTAAGTTCTGAGATTAATTGTACAAGTGCATGACCTGAATTTTCAAATTACCGATATTGGGCTGGTACCGCATATCTCGAAATTTATTTTCAAATTGATATCAATTCTTTATTTACTTACCGCCAAAAAAATGTGTCTTTTTTGGCGAATTATCTCGACTTTAGTACTTAAGTAGTTAAGTTGGTACCGCATATCTTTATTACTTGTATGCTTTTGTAACTTTTGCATACTTGGAATGAATCAGTTTATCTTTTGTAACTGTTATTGTTTGCTTTCTATTTACCTTATTGTGCTTGTTTATGTTTGGAATGAATTATGGCTTACCTCATACCATGTGTTTGTGTCAAGCTTTGAGTAAGATATCAGTCTAGTAGATTGAATTATGGCTTACCTCATGCCAATTATGGAATGAATTAAGTGTTTGATTATGCTTGATTATGCTCTGCTTTTTAAGGATCCGGTATGACGCAACGTGGGGCCTACGTCGCAATCTCTTACATGAGCTGCGCTGATAAAAGACTCTTTGTCTTTCTGAATTACTATTTTTGATTGAAAATTGCATTTGAACCCAAACAAGACTAATATTTGGTTGAGCATTATTGTATTTCTCAAGTGCTAATGTTATTACTCTCCTTCAAGTACTGCTACTATTCTCCTCTAAATATTTCTCAATTTTGTAAATTTTTGTGAGAAGTTTATAAATGTTACCAAATGTACTAGGTCTACTTGGTGCTGGTATCTGGTTATACTGGCACGAACGTTGAAGTTTGATATCTTAATGAGGGCCCACTAAGACTTATTTAGGGCTATATTATATATTATGGCATTCTTTTCTTTTCTTTTTTCCTGAATAATTTTATTTCTTTTTTTAAATGATGCTCGGCATATCCAAAGTATCTGTTAATTTTGACATAATATAAAATACCGGCAGGGGCGGATGCAGGATTTTGATCAGGGTAGGGCAAGAAATTATTGAATCGGGTCCAAATCCATTAGATAATCGGATACTAGATAAAAGCATGATAACAAAAACAACAAAAATAGTATTATAACACAATCTACTCCATAATATTTAGATAATCAACTAATCAAACTACTAATTAAAACATAACAAAAAACCAACAAAATAGTATTCTTTTGCATATTAAAAAAAACAAAATATTATCCTTTTACATATTAAAAACAAAACAAAAATACTAGATACTAGATAATTAAGTCAATGGAGAGAGAGTTCCTTTACGGGTCTTCATAGATTGGAATCTTTGCATAATTCTTTCATCATCGACACGCATAAACAACTCCTTCTCAATGTAAGTAACTAACAAATCATTCATCCATTGATCTCCCATAGTACTTCTTAAGTTATTTTTCACGAAATTTATTGCCGAAAAAACCCTTTCAACACTAGCGGTTGCCACAGGCAATATCAATGCCAATTTCACTAATTTGTAAACCAAGGGATAAACATTGTGCTTGTTCGTTTCCACCATTTTTTTAGAAAGTTCACTTAAGCTCTTAAACTCAAAATCTCTATCATCTTTCATATCTAAGTGGTAATTCTCCAATTGACTCTCTAAGGTTAATAGATCGTATTGGTTGAAATCAGAGGGATAAAATTGAGCAAATTGAAGCAACCTATCTTTGTTAAATGATGAAAAAGAGTTCTTTGGATCTAAGCATGACATACAAATAAGAAGTTCGGTATTAGTTTCCGTGAATCTTTCACCAAGCTCTCGCAATTGCATATCAATAACCGTGTAAAACAAATCAACGCGATAATAATGCAAATTAGCTAAGTTTGTTGGGCGTCGCGGGTTCACTACATATAAATCCTCCATATTTAGAACTATAATACCATATTTAGAACTATAATACCATGTTTGTCACACAATGTACACACTTCTTGGAATAATGAATCCCAACCACTATCCCTCATATCTTGCAATCTAGATTTTGCATACTTCACCAAACGCATAGCATTCAACATATCTTGATCTTTGCGTTGCAAGATTTGTGATAGATCATTTGTAATGTTTAATATTTGCCTCATGAGATAACACGAAAATACAAACTCAAAAGTTTGCATAGATATATGATATGTACCTGCATCGGCCTTTTGGTTTATGGTATTTCCTTCCTCTTGTACAACCTCAAGTACATCTAGAATGACTGAAAATAGTGTTAGCAAACTATTTAAAGTCCTCAAATGAGAACCCCATCGAGTATCACCTGCACGTGCCAGAGTCATTTCTTGGTTCAAACCTCTTCCGGTTACAATCTCATCATTTGAAAGAGCTTCCACAATTTCAATTTTCCGCTTCTTACGTAATAGTTTCTCTCTTTTACAAGATCCACGAACAACATTGACAATATTAGAAATCCTGATAAATAGTTCCCCAACCTTTTGATGATGTCTGGCTACCGCAACGAGAGTTAGTTGCAATTGATGGGCCCAACAATGCACGTAATATGCGGACCCGTTCTCCTTCAGGATCAATGATTTGAGACCCTTAAACACCCCACTCATATTACTAGCTCCATCGTAACCTTGGCCACGTAATCTAGAAAAAGTTAGACCATACTTACCAAATAAATTCTCAAGCCCCACCTTCAAAGTCAGTGCTGTAGTTTCAGAAACATGAACGATACCTAGAAACCGTTCAACAAGAAAACCTCTCTTGTTCACAAACCGAATCACAACCACCATTTGCTCTTTGGTTGAGCTATCTCTTGCCTCATCAACCAAAACAGAAAACAATTCATCTCCAAGCTCTGAAATTATCTCCTTAGTTGTCTCCTCTACGCACGCGTTAACTATATCCTTTTGTATTGTAGGTGCAATCAACTGTCGGTTTTGGGGAGCATTCTCCAAAACCACCTTATCTATTTCTTTATTATGATCTCCTAATAATCTCACAAGTTCACGAAAATTTCCTTCGTTGATAGAGGTTTCTGACTCGTCATGTCCACGGAATGCCAAACCTTGCTTGCAAAGTCATCGAACACAATGTATAGTGACAGTTAATTGTGCTCGATAATTCATCTCCTCAGCAACACTTTGTTTATCTAGCACAGCTTGAATGCTTTGTGAATGGTTCATCAAATTGGAACATTTCTTTTGAGCCTCATTGTGCCAAGAATTTGAATCACCAACATGATCCTCAAACCCTTTTTTAGCATTTTTCCAGTTTTTAAAACCATCTCCTACAAAGTTAGTTCCTCCACCTGATCCAAGAATCTCCGGTCTAAAAAGATAACAACAAAGGCAAAATGCCGCATCATTTTCTATGCTATACTCCAACCAAGTTTTGTACCGATTGAACCATTCTTTGTTAAATCTTCTCATTACACCACTAAAATCTCTTTGGGGAAAATCATGGTTGAAAGGTTGACATGGACCCTTTATTAGCAACTCTCGACGTATACGGTCATGCTCATTTGGATGATAATGAGATATCGGTGGCCTTCGAGCAGGATCATAAGGAGGGATTTGTTCGGCACTATTAATCTCATGAGAGTGATTAGAACTCGAAGATGAGCCTCTTGGAGGATTGGATTTCTTCTTAAAAAACTTGTGCATTTTTTATACTATGAATGACAAATTAAAGAAAAGAAGATATTAATCAACTTAAATTATACCATAATTCAAGACTTAAATGAAAGGGGTTAATAATTCATGTACCAATTAGGGTTCTAAAACCTAATAATTCAATATGCCAATTAATTAGGGTTCTAATAAATAAATCTACCAATTAAATAGGGTTGTAAGACCAAGTCTAAGACCTAAAAATTGAATCTACCAATCAATTAGAATTCAAAGATCTAAATTTAATCTAAAATTTCAAACCCTAATTTGCAATTTCATAAGATCCAAAAATCTAAAGAAAAATAAGAAGTTTAAATTACCACATAAAATAGAAGCAAGGTATTTGGTTATTCTTTCGAGTCAACAAAGCCAGAAGAGTAAATCTCTGCGTTTTTTTTAATTTTCTTTTAGCAGGGTTTTTTCTTGTCTCGAGTCAGAGAGACAGAGGCGCATTTGTTTTCCTTTTTTTGTTTTGGCATTTCGTTTGACAAAGAGAGAAAGAAAGCTACAGGGTTCAATATAATACTTTAATCAATTGACCTTGATGGGCCATTGGGCCGTATCTTATTTGATGGGAATGGGATACATCTCATTAATCAATTAAATATAGAAAACACAGACAAGGGCGAGCGGGCATGTTTCGAATTGAATTTAATTAGACCGTATGCTATATAATTTATCAAATTTAATATACAATGGGCCAGTAATTTTAATTGGGCTGCAGGGTAGGGCAATATCAATTTTCAGGGTAGGGCAAAGGTCCAAAATCCAGTCTTTGTAAATTAATTTTGGATTTTTAGGGTAGGGCAGTTGCCCTACCCTGTGCTACAGTAGATCCGCCCCTGAATACCGGGTACCACTATTGTCTTACCAGTAAGATTGATGAAACATTTATTTACAAAATTTAATATTTAGATCATAAACATAGATATATCCAAATGAAGGTGCTATTTTTCTTGTCGTCCATTTGAACCAGTCTTTAATCATTGTTGGACTTGTTTCTGCGTAAGATATTAGTAGAGAGACGTCTGAATTTATGTTTTGCATAATTTAGAAGTAGAGCATCTGATTCCTAGAGAATCTCTATTTTACTGTTTAATTCTAACCTTAGCATAATTAGTACTGATCAGAGTCAAAATAATGATGATTTACGTAGGGTTTTGGCTTAGGTTTTGCATATTTTCTCACACTTATGTTTAATTAATTAGAGAAAAAGGCTATTGTCACCCTTCTTTATGTTTTATTGCAGAAAATAGGTTTTAGGACTATTTTACATCAAATGGAGCTAGAATCGGGTCAATCGGACAAGCGATGCTCATCGACTAAGTCTCTGTTACGGCCCATATTGCCTAATACGGACCAGGCCTAGCACAGACCAGAAGATAGCGCTGGGAGCATTAAACTCTAACCGTCAAGGTCTTAATACGGACCGTATTGCCCAATACGGTCCGTATCCGAAGGCGTCTCTTGGGGAATAACTGCCGACAGCTGTTTCCAGATCAGTTTCTTAGCCCCTACTCAATCTCCAGACGTCCCTCCACTCCTATATAAGGTCCCTGGGCAGAAGGAATAGTTATCTTTGTAATTAGGGTTAGATTTGATAAAAATGAGAAGAGATGAGTGCTTGTAACAATGCCGTTCCGCGGCTAAGTTCCTTTTCTTAGGGCTAGGCAGTAAACCTTGTTACTCTTGATGTTTTGATATATATATTTCTGTTGATTATGATTTTTTTTTGTTGAAACAAAATGCTTTTGTGATTTACTATCTCTTCATCTAACTTCAATGATCTAGTTTGAGTCCGTTAGGGTAGTGACAGTACTTTAATGGTAAGAGAAACTATTTGTATGAATTAGCCTCGTTGAGATCTATTAGGTTTATGTGAAGAAAACCTTAGCGGGGAAACCATAAACCAGACCAACAAAACGCGTACCAAATTCCATCACTTGCGTAAAGTAAATCACAGTGATCTGTGTAGTAATTTGGGATATTTGAGAGATCAGACATTTGCGTAAGGTAAATCGCAGTGTCCTATATAGAATCTCGGTGAAAGATCTGTCATTCTCGCGTAACATAAATTGCAGTGACCTATATGGTGTCTTTCATTAAACAACAACAGGAAATCAGACGCAACAGGAATATATTGTCAAGGCGGATTGAGTGGCAATGGTGTGCCGAAACCCTAGGAATCCTCATCTCTATCTTTATTTTAATTACTTTTAATTGCTTCCTAATTTACATTGATCAAAACAACATCTCTCAATTTTTAGATTTCGTCTAGCATTTCGAAAGATTGTGATTCGATCGCTCAAAGCATTGAACCAATATTCCCTGTGGATCGACCTCGAATATACTACTCGATAGGATTGTGCGCTTGCAGTCCGAACCAATAGCATTTCCGAGTTTATAAATATTAAAAGAAACATTGCTCTCTTTTGAGTGATCAAGCTTTTTGGCGCCGTTGCCGGGGAATAACGGTTCATTGTGCAAGGCCTCGCGAGACGTCCTTGCTTTGACCATTGAATCCAATTAATTAGAAACGCCTAGATTTCTTTTTATTTTCTACATTTTTTTATTTTCAATTTCGTTTTTATTTTTATTTTCTTTTTATTTTCAGTTTTTAGTGTAATTTTTCAGATTTTCTTTTCTTTTTAGGACACTGCACGCTGGCCGAATCATCCGTACGAAGATCCGAGAGGATTTCTTGTAGGAGAGGACAATTCGCTTCCACATCACCGATAAGAACCAATCATAGTTCTTCATCAAGTAATTATGAAAGCGAAGAAGACTCAGATTCGATCAACATGAATATCCCACCGAACGAACCGATCAACAATGGAAGACAAAACAATAGTGTTAATGAAGTTCACGATGCAGCAAGACCCAAAATTCTACGAGACTATTGCGTACCACTCGCGAATGATCCTAATTCTAGTATAAACCCGCCAACTGTTACGAACCGTAATTTTGAGATCAAACCTGCTCTCATAAATATGGTTTCGCAACAGCAATTTGGAGGATTTCCACATGAAGATCCGCATCTTCATTTGTCAATTTTCCTAGAGATATGCGAGACGATAAAGATCAACGTAGTTACCGATGAAGCAATGAGGCTAAGTCTATTTCAATTCTCATTAAAAGATAAAGCAAGAGCATGGTTGTTTTCCTTACCGGCCAATTCCATTCAAACTTGGGACCAATTGTTTAATGTGTTTATTGCAAAATATTTCCCACCATCCAAAACTTCGAGGTTTAGAAATGCAATTACTAATTTTGAACAAAGGGATGGTGAAACATTGTGCGAAGCATGGGATAGATATAAGGATATGTTAAGGTGTTGTCCACATCATGGTCTAGAAAGATGGCTGATTGTCCAAACTTTTTATAATGGTCTAAACCCTACCGATAGGTTGTCTATTGATGCTTCCGCAGGAGGAGCAATCATGAACAAGGAACCTGACGAGGCTTACAACCTAATTGAAGAGATTGTAATCAACCAACACTACTGGATTCCTGAGCGAAAGAAGCCAACTCCAACACCTGGCATGCACCGAGTAGATGATATATCCATGCTGAGCGCAAAGATTGATGCTTTGCAAATGGCACTCAACAAGCAAACCAAGCGGCGAACGGTAGCAGCAGTCAATGCCGCAGCAACATGTGGCTATTGTGGAGGAGCGCATGAGATGACTGAATGTATGAATGTGACACAAACTGAGGAAGAAATGGAGCAAGCGAACGCAATAGACAACAGCTTTCGACCTCAGCCCGCTTACAATACATACCATCCGAACAACCGAAACCATCCAAATCTCTCATACGCAAACAATCAAAGACTTGTTGTACCCCAACAGAACTATCAACCACAGCCCAATTATCAACCGAGATACAACAATCCTCAACAGAATTATCAACCAAGGCAATACAACCAACCACAGCAACCTGACATCACATCTTTAATTGAGAGATTCCTAGAGAAGCAAGATAAGGCTAACGCCGAAATCGCACAAAAGATCGAATCCTTAACAAACCGCAACAAAGACTTAGAAGACAATGTCTCTAAGATGGCAAAAGAACTCTCAAGTATTACACGTGAAAAAGGCAAATTTTCGGGCCAACCGGAAGAAAACCCGAGAGAGACTTGCAAGAGCATAACATTAAGAAGCGGTACAGCTTATCAGGGACCTCCCATGCCCGATCAAACTTCTGATGAGATGCATGCAGAGCCATCGTATTCCGAGGAATACGAGCCGGAACCACCGGAGCCGCCCGTATTCGAACTGCAAACAGACCTTATTGAGGAGCAGAATGACACCGTAGGTGGAGACGAGCGACAACCCGAACCTGAATACATTTCACCACCACCCTACAAGTCACCTCTGCCATTCCCTCCAAGGCCTGCCAAGCACAAGATGGAGCAGCAATTTGCGAGATTCATGGAGACACTCAAGCAGTTACAAGTCACAATCCCCTTCACTGAAGCAATTGCAAGCATACCCTCGTATGCTAAATTTCTGAAGGAGATTCTTTCAAATCAAAGTAGGCTCCAAGAATTCTCAACAGTTCCACTCAATCTAGAGTGTAGTGCGCTCGTGCAAAGCAAATTACCGACAAAGTTGAAAGATCAGGGTAGCTTCTCGATACCATGTACAATTGGCACAACAGATTTTAAGAGAGCTTTGTGTGATCTGGGGGCAAGTGTGAGTCTGATGCCTAAGGTAGTATTTGATAAACTGGAATGTGGAGACCTATCACCAACACGGATCTCATTGCAACTAGCTGATCGATCAATTTGATATCCTGAGGGAATGTTGCTTGACATCCCAATCAAAGTTGGTAAATTCTGGATACCAGCAGATTTTGTGGTAGTTGATATGGAAGAAGATGAGCAGATTCCGATCATCCTTGGAAGGCCATTCCTCGCCACATGTGGGGCAATGATCGATGTTAGGAACGAGAAGATTTCACTCAATGTTGGCGAGAACAAGATGGTCTTCAACATGAATGAGACCAAAGTCCCACCTGACATAAATCTTGTCTACAATTTGGAAACAACGGACGAGTATGGCAATGATGAATTGCGAATGGATGAATTTGAAGACATCGAAGAAATGATGCACGAATCAGAAATGGAGAGATTGTTCATTGTACAAGATGACAGTCAGATCCATCCAACCTCCGTGACAACACAAACCGATGATCTGAACAAGAGCCCCAATATCGCAAACAACAGGAATTATTCTCTCTTAGCCCTTGCATTAATCAAAAACCTACGCGAAGAACTCGATGCAATTTCTCAAAGACTGGACGAGGTCGAATCGGTGTGGGTCTGGCATTCGACCCCGGACCTCAAACACCAACTGACTTCTTCGAGAAGGGCAGTGATGATGAGACCACAGAAGATGCTGAAGGCGAGCCACCCGACAAGCAACCCACTTGCATTGACGGGAAAATATCTGGAAGGAACTGATACAACACAAAGTCAAGCTAATGACTTTAAACAAGCACTTCTTGGGAGGCAACCCAAGGTCACCTATATATTCCTATAATTATTGTTTTTCTAGTTTATTTAGGACTTTAACAAAGAAACAACTCATACCCACCTTTTTCCTGTGATCAGGTAACATGTTGGAGGAAAGGCTTGATTAAAGACATCTCGGAAGATGGAAAAAATACTCTCTGAGACGACCTGTATTGGCTGATACAGACCATACTAGTGGATATGAGGGCAATAGAATAAGAAGACAGGAAACAAGTGGTGAATACGGTCCGTATTGGCTGATACGGCCCGTATTCACAGGGGTTGAAACTTGGCGGTTATTGGGTTTGAGCATAACGGATTGGATACGGACCGTATTGGCTGATACAGCCCGTAATAAAGGTTAATCCGGGAGATGCGAACCCATTAAGAGAGACGTTTGAAATCCCACGCGAATCACGTCTCATAACCGTTAACCATTTTCGTTTTAACCCCTAAACCCCTTCTCTTCCTCTCTTCCCCTATTCTCTTCCCCTCAATCTCTTCTCCTTCTCCTCTTCTAATTTTGCCCGAAATCAAGTTCCTCTACCTTGCCGCCGATCGCCATCACCGCTGCACCTACGCCTCCACTCATTGAAGCCGCCGCCTCACTCCCCCTCCGCGCCTCCGCTCTAATACGGACCGTACCGGGTCCGTATCCGACGGCCCCTCGGATCCAACTTCTCCAAATTCGGTTTTTCTAAACCCTTTTTTTTTAATTCAAAGTTTAAATTTGTTTTTGCATTTGTTTTAATTTAACTCTGTTACATTAGTTTAGATAATCAGAATTTTATTTTTGCAAAATCACAAAAATCACAAAAAAAAATTAGGTTTCTGTCAAAAATCCCAATTTTTACCAGTATAATACGGTCCGTATTGACCCAATACGGTCCGAATAGTTTACCAGAACCAGCACTTGGTCTTTCCAAAAATACCTTTTAATACGATCCGTATTGGTGATACGGTCCGTATTCAGTCCTGTACTTGGTCGACTTTCACCAGCTAACCAGCCCGTATTAAGACCGTATTGACCGATACGGTCCGTAACAGAGACATTAATTTTAGACAAATGGCTCCAAAAATGAAAAAAGATTTTAGGGGCAGTTACAAGGAGTGCCAAGAAAGCCCTCGGAAGCGCCGGCCCGAGTAATTCACCCCAGGGCTCCTCCAGCCGATCCTCCCGGTCTCCGGCTCGCAACCACAATCCTCTAACCGTTCATCCTCTCATTCCGACACTCAGCAATCAATCAGAGACACACCAGTCTCAGATGCAGACTATGAGCCAGAGGAGTTCAACCCTCGAGATTTTGGTCTTGAGGAAGAAAATTCTGATGAATCGATGGAAGAAGCAACCGAGTACCAACCCGTCTTCTCACATCCACAATTCGGACAAAGCTACGAGAAGATGAAAACAAGGGAGGTCATATACCACAAATCCATCAACACAGAAACACTCGAGCGACTAGGCCTCCTCGTACAAACCGAGCAGCTCGCCAACCGCATCCACCTCTGGCAATTCCTCAAATTGATCAAAGGAGTCAAAATTTACAAGGTACTCACGAGGGAGTTCCTTGCGACTTTCAGATACAATGAAGACTCCATCACTTTCCAGATGATTGGCGAGCAGTACACAATCGCCATGGATGATTTCTGCGCCATCTTCAACTTCACCGACGATGGCACTTCTGATTCTCCTGACTGCCGAGATTTCTGGTACAACATCACTGAAGACAACCAAAACTCAACTCGACCGGCAAGCAGAATCATCCATCCCCAAGTCCGCCTCTTGTAAGTAATCCTTGCCAATTCCATTTTTGCGAGAGGCGAGAGTTCATCCAAGGTGACATTACCCGAACTCTATCTTCTCAAGTGCATGATCGAGCCAACACTGGTGCGACCTCACCTCGGCCATCTCCTTTGCAATCAAATCCGTGAGGTCTCCCGTGCTAAGAAAAGTAATGGAAAGATTTCCATTGGATTCTTGGCCACAATCTTAGCCAACCAACTCTCTCTGCAAATCGATCATCTCAAAGAGGCAAGCGGTCTCACACAAATCGACATGTCATGCCTCCAAGCCATGAAATTTGTCACCGGCCACTATCCAGGTCCCTACTTCTACAATTCGCCGAAGAGAATTCTCCAATTTCCCTTCCGACATCTCAATCTCCGTAGTAGGGCTCATGGAAAATGGCACGCCATGCGAGCCCGACTTATGAGCCTCCTCAGGATTACATTGATGTAATCGAGAGCCAAGCCACAATGTAAAATCAGGCTAACATCGATCGACAGCAGAGAGGGGAGGGGGAGCCACCTTGTGATGCATATAGGGGGGGCAGGCACATCGGCCACTAGAGACGGATCTTCAGGGGCGGCACCATCTGATGCCCCTACAGATGATTACGATCAGTTCATCCAAATGGTAAATTGGATGGACTCGAACCTCACTGCGCTCACCTTGACGACGGACGAAACCACCCGGCAAATGGAGCTTAACAGCTCTACAATTTACCAAGAGGTTGGTGAAATCCGAAACATCATGGAAGAGGTTCGGAGGAGCGTCGACGAGGGCAGGCGCGAGACTCAGCAGACGAGCTACATGGCACAGCAGTACTACCAGCATGCCCTTACCACCGGATTGTCATACCAGCCACCACCATACGGACTCTTCGACCCATCATTCTACGAGGAGATCCAGCGCCCACCACCACCTTCACCACCTCAGGATTGAGGTGCAGTGAGTTGTATCTTTCCCTAGTCTTTTTACTTTACTACTTCATTTATTTTTATCTCTCGAGCATTGGGGACAATGCTCAATTTTATTCGGGGGGTAGGAGGTAAATTGACCATGTATCTTTAAAAAAAATTCGCAATTTAAATTCTTAGGTGCTAGTAGTTTTACTCAATTTTTGACTAGAGTTGGAGGCTTTACCGAAAATCCTAGAATGATTAGATTGAGCTTTTTAGCTAGCTTGCATTTTTATTTTTTCTTAGGAGTAGGATAATCAAATAGGAATTGTTTTTAAATTGAATTAGACTAAGGTTTAGACAATTAGCCATGATACCAAAAATTCATAATTTTAAAAATAATTAGTGATCTCAAAGTGAACAATTAATTGCTAACCATGAGTGTTGACAAATAATCGCAAACCTTATAATTTTATTGTTGAGTAATTTATTTTTGCAAAGTCTTTAAACTTGATAGTGTTTTAGAATACCCATTTATTATAGATAGACCCCTAGCGAAACTATGCAATAATTTCTTGTATGAATGAATACTTGGAATTGTGTGTAATCATGGTGCTTTTGACACAAAAATAGTTTATTTTTCAGAAAAAAAACGAAATATACAAAAAAAATCAGAAATGAGAAAAATCCAAAAAAAATAGAAAAATCAGAAAAAGTAAAAAATAGAATAAAAGATGGAGGATAAAAAGAGTACGGGTGCCTACGCAAGACTGGTTACCAATAGGCTTGAGAAAACCTCCCAAATTTAAATTCTTGTACACATCTAATTTTTCAAAAATAGTCACAAGTACCAACACACTTAGTTGTCATACTTTGCTCCAATCAATTGGGAAGAAAAATCAAAATTTATATCATTAGAATTCCTATTGATTGGAAGGGATCCATTTATAATCGAAGGGGAAATTAATACTCTCAAATTTAAGGATATTTGTGAAATAAATTGTTCGATAATCATTTTTCTAGGGTAAGCATAATGAGGTCAATCATGGGGTGAATAAATTGTTCAAGGGAGAGGTCATGAATATTTTTAAGTTCTAAATTTTTATTGTCATGCCAATTGTACCAAACCTAAGCTCTAATTTGATTTTTAACAAGACCTTGAGATTGTATGGTTTAACCTAGACCGAATCTTTGACCAGCTGGGATGTCGTTGCTTGAGGACAAGCAACAATTCAAGTTGGGAGGCGTGATCAGAGTCAAAATAATGATGATTTACGTAGGGTTTTGGCTTAGGTTTTGCATATTTTCTCACACTTATGTTTAATTAATTAGAGAAAAAGGCTACTGTCACTCTTCTTTATGTTTTATTGCAGAAAACAGGTTTTGGGACTATTTTACATCAAATGGAGCTAGAATCGGGTCAATCGGATCAGCGATGCTCATCGACTAAGTCTCTGTTACGGTCCGTATTGCCTAATACGGACCAGGCCTAGCACAGACCAGAAGATAGCGCTGGGAGCATTAAACCCTAACCGTCAAGGTCTTAATACGGACCGTATTGCCCAATACGGTCCGTATCCGAAGGCGTCTCTTGGGGAATAACTGCCGACAGCTGTTTTCAGATCAGTTTCTTAGCCCCTACTCAATCTCCAGACGTCCCTCCACTCCTATATAAGGCCCCTGGACAGAAGAAATAGTTATCTTTGTAATTAGGGTTAGATTTGATAAAAGTGAGAAGAGAGGAGTGCTTGTAACAATGCCGTTCCACGGCTAAGTTCCTTTTCTTAGGGCTAGGCAGTAAACCTTGTTACTCTTGATGTTTTGATATATATATTTCTGTTGATTATGATTTCTTGTTGTTGAAACAAAATGCTTTTGTGATTTACTATCTCTTCATCTAACTTCAATGATCTAGTTTGAGTCTGTTAGGGTAGTGACAGTACTTTAATGGTAAGAGAAACTATTTGTATGAATTAGCCTCGTTGAGATCTATTAGGTTAATCCTCATCTCTATCTTTATTTTAATTACTTTTAATTTCTTCCTAATTTACATTGATCAAAACAACATCTCTCAATTTTCAGATTTCGTTTAGCCTTTCGAAAGATTGTGATTCGATCGCTCAAAGCATTGAACCAATATTCCCTGTGGATCGACCTCGAATATACTACTCGATAGGATTGTGCGCTTGCAGTCCGAACCGATAGCATTTCTGAGTTTATAAATATTAAAAGAAACATTGCTCTCTTTTGAGTGATCAAGTATACCACCGCATAAACCTTGAGGGTATTGAACCCTACCTTTTTATTATTAAAAACTATTTTAAACTTATTTTCAAAAGGTAGGGTTGTCTTTCATGTCCTATTTATTAGTACAATATGAAAGACAACTAGAAGAAAACGAAAAACAACTAGTAGAAGATGAAAAAAAAGTAGTAGATTAAAGACAACTAGTAAAAAATGAAAGACAACTAGAAAAAAATGAAACTAGTAGTAGATAAAAGACAACCATTAGAAAACAAAAGACAACTAGTACAAGATGAAATACAACTAAAAAGAAAAGAAATACAACCAGTAGAATGAGAAAGATAACCAGTAGAATATGAAAGACAACTAGTAGAAGATGAAAGACAATCAATAGGACATGAAAGACAACCAGTAGAAACTGAAAGACAACCAGTACAAGATTAATAACAACAAGTAGAATATGATGACAACTACAAGAAGATGAAACACAACCAGTACAAAATGAAAGACAATAAGAAAATATTGAGATACAACCAGTGGTCGATGAAAGACAACCAATAGAACGTGAAAGACAACACGTATAAGATTAAAGACAACTAGAAGAAGATGAAAAACAACTAGTAGAATATGAAAAACAACTAGTAGTAGATGAACAACAACTAGCAGAAGATGAAAAACAACTAGTAGAATATGAAAAACAACTAGTAGTAGATGAACAACAACTAGAAGAAAATGGAAGACAATTCGTATAAGATGAAAGAAAACCAGTACAAGATGAAAAACAACTTAAAAATAAGTAGTTGAAGATAAAAAACAATTTGAAAATAAGTATTTGATGATGAAAAACTACTGGTAGAATATGAATGGCAACTATAAGAAGATGAAATACAACCATTAGTAGATGAAATGCAACTAGAAGAAGATCAAGGACAACTAGTAGAACATGAAAGACAACTAGAATAAAATGAATGACAATCATAGAACATGAAAGACAACTAGAAGAAGATGAAAGACAACCAGTAAAAAATAAAATTCAACCAGTAGTAAATAAAAGACATCAAGTAAAACGTGGAAGACAACTTGTAGTACATGACGGAAAACAAGTAGTAGTTGAAAGACAACTAGAAGATGAAAGATAACTAGTAGAACATGAAAGACAACTAGCACAAGATGAAAGACAACTAAAAAAAGATGAAAAATAACTAGTAGAAGCTTAAAAACAACTAGAAGAAGATGAAACAACTAGTAGAATTTGGATGACAACTAGAAGAAGATGAAAGACAACTAGTACAAAATTAAAGACAACCCGTATAAAATGAAATAGAACTAGAACAAGAAGAAAAACAACCAGTAGAAGATGAAAAACAACTAATAGTGGACGAAATACAACTAGAAGAAAATCAAAAACAACTAGTAGAACATAAAACACAACTAGTATAAGATGAAAAATAACTAAAAGATGACGAAAAATAACTAAAAGATGATGAAAAACAACTACTAGAAGATTAAAGACAAATAGTAAAATACTAAAACAGATGAAAAACAACTACTAGAATATGAATGATAACAATAATAAGATGAAATACAAGTAGTAGTTGATTAAAGACAAATAGTTGAACATGAAATACAACCAATGTTGAGTATTTTAGATATAGAGATTTTGTACTCTTTTTGCCTTTAAATTTATAAAACCTTCGTACTCAATGAATAGGTTAGTTGCAAGCGCACAACCTATCGATTGTAGTATTAAGGTGTCGATCCGCAAGGAGATAGGGAAATACTAATTTTTAATAAAGAAAACTACTTCTAAACTGAACAATAAAAGTAAAAAGGGGGGTTTTTGTGTAATTTCGTTTTTAAAGGAAAATTAAAGTAAACTAAAAGTTCGTAACAAAAAGCAATAAAGTCGGGTGAAAATCAAGTTTGAGAAGTCTAGGGGTATTCGGTCCACAATCCCTTGCTAATTCTATCTACTCGGTTTGTTTAAATTCATGTTTGATTATGACGAGGTTTCTAACCTAAGTTAGCCTTTGGAACAAATATTAATACGAATACTTTGGGTGGACGGATTAATGTGCCTCGAATTCTAGGGATGTCACTAACCTAGAGGGATATTTAATCACGTGCTTCAAATGTATATATCGATATTTATTCTAAGGTGTCCTAATCAAGTTTTGACTTCACCGCTAAGTCCTTCACCAAACCTTAACCTTAATTTCTGTTTTTCCAGATTTGAATACAAAAGTACGATCGCTTATAATTCAAATCCTAAGGTATTTGCAATCACAATTTATACTATCCTATATGATCCTAATCTACTTTTAATCAAGAAGACTTAAGCGGGACGCTACAAGTCAAACACAACAAGTTGCACTATCCTATATGATCCTAATCTACTTTGGGTCTAAATGATCAAAGCGGGACGCTACAATTCAAGTACAAATCATGGAACATCACAAATAATAAATCACAGAAATTAACATCAAATCAAACAATCATAATAAAAACTAAAATCCGAGTAAAATAGAATTAAACAAGTTCATGCTACATGACCTAAACCCCTAGAAAGAGAACTACTCTCTCTTGGAGAGATCCATAACAAAGATTGGCAAAAACAATAAGAAATAAGATAAAGAAATGATTACACCCTTTCTTAGATCTAAAACCTCGATCTTGCCGACTCCTTGCTTGAATCTTCTCCTTCCTCTTCCTTGAAAAGCTTCGAGAATTTCTGCAGGATCTCTCTCTCAATATGTGGAAAATGGATATAATAATGGATGATGAGAGAGACGAAATTCTTCTCCTTTTATAGTCAAAGGCCTTGCCCAATTTAGAGGATAGAAGTGGAGTTAGTGGGTGCACTCCTCAGACTGCCATGGCTATTTTTGGCCTTCTAAAACGTGTTCCTTGGAAGCCAAGAATAGAAAACCTCTGGAAAATGCAAATTTCTGGCTGTCTGCGAGTCCAGTGCGTCCGCACTGGAGATGAGTGCGTGTGGTCTGGGTCGCACTGGCTCCAAATCTCCTTTGGTTCCAAGTTTCCTTTTCTGGATTTTCTGTAAATTTTCCTGAGTGCGTCCGCACTGGATGTGAGTGCGTCCGCACTGACATTTAATTTTCTGTTTTCCAAGGAATATGAAGATTTCAAAAATCGGTCAAGTACTGAGTGCGTCCGCACTGGATGTGAGTGCGTCCGCACTGGCCTTGAACTTCTGTTTTTCTGGAAATTCTGGAAGTTGCAAAAAATCGGCTAAGTAGTGAATGCGTCCGCACTGAAGGTGAGTGCGTCCGCATTACTCTCGGACTTTTCTTCTGTGAGGTCTGCGACGCTGGAAAATTGGCTAAGTACCCAGTGCATCCGCACTGGCTGGGAGTGCGTCCGCACTGGATGGTTTTTCTTCATTTTGCACTGTTTCCTGCATTGAAACATCGAGCGAACGCAGTAACTTGATTCTTGGTGTATTATATTCGCTTTATATCCCAAAATACAAGATATTTGGTGTTATTTTATGATAAAAACTAGATCGATGGTGTATATAAAATACACCTATCAAATACCCCCAAGCTTGAACTTTGCTTGTCCCCAAGCAACATTTAAACTTGAACTATAATTCGATCTACAATTCAACCCTATATCAAGTATACATTTCTCAAAATGAAAAACTTGTATGATCTTGCCAAAATTTAAAAATCTCCATGCATATTTCCCAAATCCCAAGTTCAACCCTCGAATAATTATGAATCAACCCATAATTCGATTACTCTAACTTTCATTTCCTTAAAGACTTTGAATTTGTGAACTTCGTATACCCAAATTTAAAAGATATGCCATTTAAAATGTAGAATTTTCAAAATACCCCCAAGCTTGAATCAAACTTGGGTAAGAATAATTACGGACTTCGTGTGTTGATACATGCATATTCTTTTGTTTTTGTTGCTTTTGATTTTCTCACTTTGAACACTTTTTCATGATTTTAGCACTATTTTCCCCATCCTCATTTAAGCACCGGTTAGTTAAAAGTAGTTAACCGTACCCAACCGTTCTAATTCAAGGGTGCTTTGCATGCTCTTAGTCTAACCCTTCCACTAACACGAATGTCAATTTTATCGGGAGACTAGCGGAGCAAGAGTGCTAAGGACTCATAACCATAAGTACGTCATGAAGCCGTAACATAGGTCATTGGAGTCACTTTTTATTTTCAAAATTTTCAAATTTTACCCAATTTCTCAACATATATGCATATATCATGAATACACACATCCTAAGTATTCGTTCATACTCACGGATATCCTAATTTTTCTAAAAGATTTCCAAATCTAAATGGCTTCTCTAATAAATTTAAATTCCTAATGTCTCAATTTCAAACACCTTTATTTCCACAAAGTTTTTCGCCGAATTATGTCGTCATTTCAAAATTATTTTAAGGGTTTTACTAAAAATTTGAAAAATCGTGCAAGAATACTTTTTAATTTTTCTCAATCACTCAAGTTTATCAAAAAATTTTATTTTTGCCAATTTTTAACACAAAAAATTTTTAAACATGATTTTATACTTTATGTATTTTTAGACAATTAAGTCCAATTGTGCAAGACTCTATTTTTCATAACCTCGTAAAACGTCTTGACAAATTCGTAATCGCAAGCAATTAAGTTCAAAATCACAAATCCTATTCATGGTCAAGTAAAAAACAAGGTTATCAATCCTAAAAAGTTTTCGACAAACTGAAAAATAAATATGCATGCAGATACAATTTTTCGACAAACTGAAAAATAAATATGCATGCAGATACAATTTCTTCCCATCCCCCAAGCTTAAATAAAGCAGTGTCCTCAGTGCTAAAAATAAACTAAAAAGAGAGAAGAAACATGAACTACTTTACTGGCGTAATATGGTGGTGGTGCTGCGCTGGATCAATCCTTGTCACGATCTATGTCTTCGGCCTCATTCTCCTCTACTTCATTGTTGCCGGCCTCTTGTGCTAGTCGCGCCGCCTCACGCTCCTGCGCCATCTCGTACTCTCTCCTTTGAGCGGCCCGTCTTTAGTACGGCGGTGTCGGTGGATCATCCTCAAAATGCGGGTTTGCGTGCATGCATCATCGGCGGGAATAGTATGTCGCTCGGGCGGCCTCGGCCTCTACCTCATCAAATCGGCGGTCAAAGACATCCATACGGCGATCAAAGGCATCCATACGATCACCAACATTGATGCTCAAATTGTTGATGGAGGTGTTCATGGTCTGCATAAAATCCCAGATTTGTTGGTTGGTGGGCATGCCTTGTGCTTGTGCGGCATCGGGTGCGGCTTGTTGTGGTGGTTGTTGTGGTTGCGGCGGCGGTGGTAGCTGTGGCTCGAGTGGCTCATCAACAATTTTCCAAGTGTCGGTATCCAAAGGATCGATTTGAGTTTGTAGAGGCAATCGGTGCCGGATGTTGTCCTTTGGACCCAAGTTGATCCAAGCCTCTTCAATGTCATCCCAACGGATGAGCCTCGCCCGAAATAGACCATCTAGGTCGACAAGCGTGTACCCGAGTACCACATCTTCACCGGTCCGTATTTGCAAGTGCCGGGCAATCTTTGTGACGATACCGCCAATTCGAATCATTCCACCCGATCGCACGTTGTGCGACACATTTTGCATGTGTTTGGCCAAGTTGTATCCAATGTGCGGCATGTACGCCATCTCGCCATTGTTGCGCCAAAGCATGCTGCAAACATATACCATATCTCCGAGGTTGAAGACCGATGCGCTCTCCCCACGGGCAAAGAGAGTGTGAGAAAGTACCCGCTGGAGATATCGGAGGGCCGGGTGGAGAACATGCTTGACCCTCTGCTGGCCGAGGATCCCGTCTTGGCATGTTAAGACGCGGAACTGGGCCTTGCTCATGTCATGGTAGAAGTCGAGAATGGTGCGCATCTCGCTGACATTGTCGGTGGATAGATCGAGTGCGGCCATGAGTTCGGTGGTGTGCAACATATGTGAGAAGCCCCCAAGGTTGAATGTCAGCGTTCGTGAACCCCGGTCGAACTCGTAGGAGGAGAGGAATTCGATGGTGATGGCTTCATAAGTGTTGACCTTGTCACATAGAAACTCCCACAAGCCAAGCCGCTCGGTGAGCATTTGCACCGACTCGAGGAGTCCGAGTGTTTCGAGTGTTTCTCGGCATATCCATCGAGATGGCTCGAGGGTCCGGCAGGACTGTAGAAGGTTACGCCTCAATTCTTGACCTTCGTTGAGTGGCAAGGCGGGTGGGTAAGGAGGTGGTTGGCGACTGCCCTGTCCTTTCTCAAACCTTTGTTTCTTGGCACTTGATTTCTTCGGCATTCTAAAAAAACTTGAAAGAATTAAAATTTCGAAATTTTTGATATAATTTGGGCTGAGTGCGGACGCACTGGTGGTCAGTGCGGACGCACTGTGTACAAACAAGTTCAATTTTGGTTCAATTCAGGGCCAATTCTGATTTTTCCCGAGCCTAGTGCGGACGCACTGACTCTCAGTGCGGGTGGTCATGGCCGCACTGGGTACTTAACCAAAAATATCATGTTTTTTCTAGGTCGCAATGCGGACGCACTGGTGATCAGTGCGGACGCAGTGGGTACTTAACCAAATTTTTGAACATTTCGGGGCTGCTTCGGAAAAGTACGGACGCACTGGCTCTCAGTGCGACTGGTCTGGTCGCACTGGGGACTTGGACAAAAAAACCGAAAAATAGGTCTGGTTAGGTTTTCCCCCAAGCTTAGTGCGGACGCACTAAATGGCAGTGCGGGTGGGGGCACTCCCACTGGGGTACGAATTTGAACCGTTTTCACCCATTTTGGTCGATTTCTCTGATTTTGGTACCAATTTCACAGATCTAAGTAGTAATTGACAAAATTAGAGTAAGGAGAGATCAAACCTTGTTGTAGATCGCGAAAATTTCGAGAAAATGCGAAGAAATCCGAGTTTTAGCGAAGCGGCGCTTAAAAAGGTTGAGAAAAGTTGGGTTTTCGGTTTTGAAGAGGAAAAGAGAGAGAAAAGAAGAGAGAAGTGGTAGAGAAGAGAGAGGAGAGGGAGATTTTGAAAGAAAAACGAGGTTTTCGGGTTTTGGGAGAGAAAAATCAAGTTTTTCGGTTTTAAAATCGAAAAGGCGCGAAGAAAAATTGAAGAGAAGGGTCAGTTTAAGAAGGAGAAGGAGCCCGAGTGCGGACGCACTGGGCCGCAGTGCAGGTGGTCATCCGCACTCACCCAAAAAATTCGAATTTTTCCGATTTTCCAAAAAATTTGAAAATTAAATGTAGCGTACCTCGGGTGCGGACGCACTGATCCTCAGTGCGGACGCACTGCTCTTGGGTAGAAAGTTCAGGATGTGCAGACCTGCAGTAGCTGTCGGTGCGGACGCACTGGATTTGTGTGCGGACGCATTACGCTCGGTCTGGCCAGTTTTTATGGTAAAACCTGTCTGAAAAATTCTCTAAGTAGGTAGTGCGGACGCACTGAAGTTTAGTGCGGACGCACTCAGGTTATTTTCATGAATTTTTGACCTGAAAAATTGGCTGAGTCATTAAAAAAATGTAAATTTTTGATAAAGTAAAAATAAAAGTGTAAAGAAAGAAAAAGTAAAAACTTGGGTTGCCTCCCAAGAAGCGCTCAATTTTACGTCGTGAGCTCGACATGGCTTTTGCTTATTGACGAATAGGGTTGGCTAGGTAGGAACCGTCCACCTTTTCTATTGGATCTTCATGGTTGAAGTGCTTAAGGCGTTGTCCATTTACCTTAAAGGAACCCGTATTGTTGCTCCAAATCTCGATTGCTCCATTGTTAAAAACCTTCCGGATTTGGTATGGGCCATTCCATCTTGACTTCAACTTTCCGGGAAAGAGGCGGAGTCGCGAATTGTATAGCAAGACCATATCTCCTTCGTGAAACTCTCGCCTTATGATGTGTTTGTCATGCCACCTCTTTGTCTTTTCCTTGTATAGCTTGGCATTTTCGTATGCATTGAGGCGCAATTCATCCAACTCATGTAAGTCGAGAATTCGTTTCGCACCGGCGGCTTTTAGATCGTAATTTAGCGCTCTTATCGCCCAATATGCCTTGTGCTCAAGTTCGACCGGCAAATGACATGGTTTGCCATAGACCAATTTAAAGGGAGTCATACCTATTGGTGTCTTGTAGGCGGTGCGGTATGCCCAAAGTGATTCATCAAGTTTCAGCGACCAATCTTTTCTCGATGTGTTGACAACTTTTTGTAAGATGCTTTTTATCTCACGATTGGAAACTTCTACTTGCCCGTTTGTTTGAGGGTGGTAAGGTGTGGCTACCTTGTGCTTGACTCCGTACTTGAGTAGAAGATTGTCGAATTGGCGGTTGATAAAATGAGAGCCGCCATCGCTAATCACCACTCGAGGTACTCCAAACCTAGGAAAAATAATTCTTTGAAAAAGCTTTCTTACCACGGCGGAGTCGGCGGTTGGGCTTGCCACGGCTTCTACCCATTTTGACACATAATCGACCGCTACAAGGATGTACTTGTTGTTGCATGAACTCGGAAAAGGGCCCATGAAGTCAACTCCCCATACATCGAAAACCTCCACTTCTAGGATCCCTTGGAGAGGCATCTCATGTCTCTTTGATATGTTGCCGGTTCGTTGACATTTGTCACACTTAAGCACATACTCTCGCGCATCTTTAAAAACCGTCGGCCAATAGAATCCAGCTTGGAGAATTTTTGCTGCAGTTTTGTCGGTTGAGGCGTGTCCTCCATAGGCGGATGAATGGCAACATTGGAGAATTTGGTTTACCTCTTCTTGTGGTACACAACGCCTATGTATACCGTCTACCCCCAATTGAAATAACAAAGGTTCATCCCAATAATAGTTTTTAACATCTGAAAAGAATTTCTTCCTTTGTGTGTAAGAGAGCTCCGGGGGTACCAACCCACATGCTAAGTAATTAACATAATCCGCATACCAAGGGGCTTCTAAGTTTTGTACCGCGTATAGTTGCTCATCAATGAATGAATCATCGATTGACAAGTCCCCTTCTTTTGGTATGTTATTGATGCGTGAAAGGTGGTCCGCCACAGAGTTTTTGGTCCCTTTCTTGTCTTTAATCTCTAGGTCGAACTCTTAGAGGAGGAGGATCCACCGAATTAGGCGTGGTTTGGCATCTTTCTTGTTGAGAAGGTACCGGATTGCCGCATGATCGGTGTATACCACCACCTTAGATCCCACCAAGTATTGTCGAAATTTGTTGATGGCGAAAATTACCGCTAAAAATTCCTTCTCGGTTGTGGTGTAATTCATTTGTGCTTCATCTAATACCTTGCTGGCGTAATAGATCACATGTGGCTTGTTATCGGCTCGCTGTCCTAGGACGGCTCCCACGGCGAAATCGCTCGCATCACACATGATTTCAAAGGGCACATCCTAATTAGGAGGTCGGAGAATTGGGGCTGAGATTAGTGCTTCTTTAATCCTGCAAAAAGCTTCAATGCAAGGTTCATCAAATTTAAATTCAACATTTTGCATTGTCAAATTAGTAAGAGGTTTGCAAATTTTCGAAAAATCTTTGATGAACCGCCTATAGAATCCTGCATGGCCTAGAAAGCTTCGCACATCTTTTACGCACGTTGGATAGGGCAATTTCTCTATCACCTCCACCTTGGCTTTGTCGACTTCCAACCCCTTGGATGACACCACATGGCCTAAGACAACTCCTTGTTGCACCATGAAATGACATTTCTCCCAATTGAGTACTAAATTGACCTGCTCACAACGTTCTAAAACTTTGATTAAATTAGTCAAGCAATTGTCAAATGAAGTACCAAATACCGAAAAATCATCCATGAAAACTTCCACAGAATTTTCTAATAAATCGGAAAATATAGCCATCATGGCTCTTTGGAACGTGGCCGGTGCATTACATAAACCAAACAGCATCCTACGGTACGCGAACGTACCATAGGGACAAGTAAATGTTGTTTTCTCTTGGTCATCGGGGTGAATTGGAATTTGAAAGAAACCACTATACCCATCTAAGTAGCAAAAATGTGAATGGTAAGCGAGTCTTTCGAGCATTTGGTCGACAAAAGGTAGAGAGAAGTGATCCTTCCTTGTTGCATTGTTTAGCTTGCGGTAGTCGATGCACATTCGCCAACCGGTCACCACCCTTGTTGATATCATCTTGTCGCCTTCGCCTTTCACCACTGTGGTACCACCTTTCTTTGGCACAACATGAACCGGACTTACCCATTTAGAATCAGAGATTGGATAGATGATGCCGGCATCAAGTAACTTGAGGATTTCCATCTTCACCACTTCTTTTAGATTCAGATTGAGCCGCCTTTGAGATTCGATAGAAGGCTTGTGATCATCCTCCATTAAAATTCTGTGCATGCAAAAGGAGGGGCTAATTCCGGTTAGATCATCGATTGTATATCCGATAGCCTTCCTATGCAATCTTAGTTCATGAAGGAGCTTCTCGGTTTGATCTTTGTTGAGCTCGGAATTGACTATCACCGGATATGTCTCATCTGTCCCCAGGTACTCGTAGCGAAGAGTAGGTGGCAATGGCTTGAGTTCGACCTTTGGTGATGCGGAATTGGTCGAATTGGCTTCGATTTGAGCTATTTGGGCCTGAGTGTGGACGCATTCATATTCAGTGCGGACGCACTGCACCTGGGTAAGCAAATTGGAATCTGCGGCATCATTGCGGGTTGAGTGCGGACGCACTGTGGATTGGTGCGGACGCACTGAGGTTAAATCGGGCAAGGTGCGGACGCACTGTGGGCTGGTGCGGACGCATTGCGCTCGGTCAAGTGCCCCTGACTCCTCTTCTGTGAAAGTGCGGACGCACTGAGGGTTGTTTTCGCAGTTTTTGCCGTTTTCGAGGTCGGTTTCTTCCAGGATTTCGTCCAGTTGCTTTCCTTTCATCACCCTATATAGATGATCATCAATTATAGAGTCTAAAACATCAACCCTACATATTGAGTCATTATCATTAGAAGGAAATTTAATAGATTTAAACATGTGAAAGTCAACCTTTTCTCCACCAATGTCAAAGGAAATTTTTCCTTCTTTAACATCGATATTGGCACCTGCAGTTATAAGGAAATCACGACCTAACAAGATAGGGGTATGAGTGTCCTCTTCCATTTCCACAACCACGAAATCAATAGGCACAAAATATTCACCTATTTTGACAATTACATCCTCCACAATTCCCTCGGGAAACCTTACCGTTTTATCGGCCAATTGCAAGGACATTCTCGTTGGTTTTAATTACCCTAAGTCTAATCTTAGATATACCGATTTTGGCATGAGACTAACACTTGCCCCTAAATCACATAAACACCTATCAAATTTGGTATCACCTATCTTACATGGGATTGCAAAGCTTCCCGGGTCCTTAAGTTTTGGAGGTAGCTTGTTTAAGAAGAGGGCGCTACACTCCTCATTTAGGGACACCGTACCCACTTCCTCAAGTGTTCTTTTGTTGGATAAAATTTCTTTTAAAAACTTTGCGTAAGTGGGCATTTGGGTAATCGCTTCGGTAAAAGGGATGGTGATATTCAATCTCTTTAAGTGGTCTACAAATTTGGCAAATTGTTGGTCTAATTTATGCTTTACTAACCTTTGAGGAAAAGGTACAAACCTATGTGGGGGAATGTACTTAGGAGTTTCAGCATTTTTTACCTTTGGAGAACTTGAATTACCCGTTGTTTGATGCTTTTCCGATGGCCGTGCATCCGCACTTGTAGGTGCTGCATTCGCATCAAGGGGAGTTGCAATATCGTGTGTTTCCTTGGGAGGTTGCTGCTCCTCTTCATTGGGCATGGTAGGTCCTTCGTACTCCTTACCGCTCCTCAAGGTCACGGCATTCGCATGCTCTCTCGGGTTGATGTCGGGTTTGCCCGGAAGCGTCCCTTGTTGACGGGAGGATGAAGATGCTTGTTGTGCAATTTGTGTTTCTAGCATCTTTGTTTTGGTCTCTAAAAACTCAAATCTATTGTTCATATTTCTCAAGGAATCCGAAATATCGGTATTGGTGCTTCTTTGTTGGTTCATGAACTCGTTTTGAGAGATGACAAGGCCCTCTATCAATTTTTCTAATTTGTTGTTTTGAGAAGGTCCTTGGTACGAGTTTTGGTTTGACTGATTTTGGTATTGATTGGAGTTACCTTGGTATTGGTTTGAGTTTGAGTTTGAGTTTTCAGTCCTCCACTTGAAATTTGGATGGTTCCACCTTGTGTTAGGGTTATATGTATTCGAATTGAAATTATCGTTAGGCCTAACTTTATTGTAGATCGGATCGTTCCTCTTATCACCATGATTGTAAAACATTGCATTGACTTGCTCGACATCCTCTCCTTCTAAAAGGACTTTGCAATCAGCGGTGATATGAGTCGACTCTCCACAAATGTCGCATGAAGCCTTGTTCGTCACGGATTTGGCGTTTTGCATTTGCGCCATTTGATGTTGCAAGGCTTCCATTTGGGCTCTTAAGGCGGTAACTTCATCGGTTTTCAAGATTCCCGGTGTGGTTTGGGTTCGTCCACCTCTTTCAGCCGTCCACTCCCTTTGGTTGATCGCCATGTCCTCAATCATTAGCATGGCTTGCTCAGGATCCATCTTTGACATATTACCTCCGGCGGCTGAATTCAAGTGAGTCTTGGTGGCTATTGTGCAACCTGCAAAGAAGAATTGAAAAAGCAACCACATGTCAAGGCCGTGGTTAGGGCACAAGCGCTGGAGCTCGGCCCATCTATCCCATGCTTCGGTCAAAGATTCTCCCTCGGCTTGCTTGAATGTCGTGATCTTCGTTCGGAAGTGCTGAGTTTTGGATGGAGGGAAGTATTTTCCTAAGAATAACTTCTCCATGTCGTCCCATCTTCTTATGTGGTCCCGATTCACGGTTCTCAGCCATGTTCTCGCATTATCTCGGAGGGATAGGTGGAAGCATTTGAGCTTGAGGTTGTCTAGCTCTTCTCCTTCTCTAGCGAAAGTGCCGCAAGATTCTTCGAAGACCGCCAAGTGGGCATGTGGATCTTCGTTTAGGGCTCCCCCAAACTGACTTTGGCCAAGCAAGTGGATGAGAGAGGGCTTGATTTCGCGTGGATCTTGGCCTTGAGGAATGAAACCGAAGCGGTGGCCTTGTTGGCGAATACGGCCATTTCCGTTGTTGTTTGGATTGACACCGAAGAGAGGATTATTATTGAGAATAGGTGGATCGTTGTTGTGTGGATGTGGTGGTGGTTGGTTGTTATTTGGAGGAGGAGGAGGCGGAATGTGATCGTGAAGGTTTTGGTTGAGAAGGCCTTCCGGATAGTCTTCCACTTCTACCTCAAAGCTGCGAGGCATGCCTAGATTAGGATCTAGACCTGGCATTGGTTGAGAGAGAGAGAGTTCGCCGGCTCTTATCTTCGCGGTTTGACTTCTTGTGACTGGTGCCAGCGCTCAAACCTATGAGAGAAGAAAAGATGTGAAAGAGAGAGAATAGAAATAGAGAATAGTAAAGTGCAGAAAATTAAATAAGGAAAGTAAAATATTTTTGGATTTTTCAAATTTAAGGAAGGTAAATTCAGAAATTGTAAAAAAAAAGAAATAAACTATTTTTGGATTTTTAATTTTTTCTGAAAAGTAAATAAGGAAACTAAGAATTAAAAGTATTTTTCTAAAATAAAAACTAGTATCTATCCTATTCTCCCCGGCAACAGCGCCAAAAAGCTTGTTGAGTATTTTAGATATAGAGATTTTGTACTCTTTTTGCCTTTAAATTTATAAAACCTTCGTACTCAATGAATAGGTTAGTTGCACGCGCACAACCTATCGATTGTAGTATTAAGGTGTCGATCCGCAAGGAGATAGGGAAATACTAATTTTTAATAAAGAAAACTACTTCTAAACTGAACAATAAAAGTAAAAAGGGGGGTTTTTGTGTAATTTCGTTTTAAAGGAAAATTAAAGTAAACTAAAAGTTCGTAACAAAAAGCAATAAAGTCGGGTGAAAATCAAGTTTGAGAAGTCTAGGGGTATTCGGTCCACAATCCCTTGCTAATTCTATCTACTCGGTTTGTTTAAATTCATGTTTGATTATGACGAGGTTTCTAACCTAAGTTAGCCTTTGGAACGAATATTAATACGAATACTTTGGGTGGACGGATTAATGTGCCTTGAATTTTAGGGATGTCACTAACCTAGAGGGATATTTAATCACGTGCTTCAAATGTATATATCGATATTTGTTCTAAGGTGTCCTAATCAAGTTTTGACTTCACCGCTAAGTCCTTCACCAAACCTTAACCTTAATTTCTGTTTTTCCAGATTTGAATACAAAAGTACGGTCGCTTATAATTCAAATCCTAAGGTATTTGCAATCACAATTTATACTATCCTATATGATCCTAATCTACTTTTAATCAAGAAGACTTAAGCGAGACGCTACAAGTCAAACACAACAAGTTGCACTATCCTATATGATCCTAATCTACTTTGGGTCTAAATGATCAAAGCGGGACGCTACAATTCAAGTACAAATCATGGAACATCACAAATAATAAATCACAGAAATTAACATCAAATCAAACAATCATAATAAAAACTAAAATCCGAGTAAAATAGAATTAAACAAGTTCATGCTACATGACCTAAACCCCTAGAAAGAGAACTACTCTCTCTTGGAGAGATCCATAACAAAGATTGGCAAAAACAATAAGAAATAAGATAAAGAAATGATTACACCCTTTCTTAGATCTAAAACCTCGATCTTGCCGACTCCTTGCTTGAATCTTCTCCTTCCTCTTCCTTGAAAAGCTTCGAGAATTTCTGCAGGATCTCTCTCTCTCAATATGTGGAAAATGGATATAATAATGGATGATGAGAGAGACGAAATTCTTCTCCTTTTATAGTCAAAGGCCTTGCCCAATTTAGAGGATAGAAGTGGAGTTAGTGGGTGCACTCCTCAGACTGCCATGGCTATTTTGGCCTTCTAAAACGTGTTCCTTGGAAGCCAAGAATAGAAAACCTCTGGAAAATGCAAATTTCTGGCTGTCTGCGAGTCCAGTGCGTCCGCACTGGAGATGAGTGCGTGTGGTCTGGGTCGCACTGGCTCCAAATCTCCTTTGGTTCCAAGTTTCCTTTTCTGGATTTTCTGTAAATTTTCCTGAGTGCGTCCGCACTGGATGTGAGTGCGTCCGCACTGACATTTAATTTTCTGTTTTCCAAGGAATATGAAGATTTCAAAAATCGGTCAAGTACTGAGTGCGTCCGCACTGGATGTGAGTGCGTCCGCACTGGCCTTGAACTTCTGTTTTTTCTGGAAATTCTGGAAGTTGCAAAAAATCGGCTAAGTAGTGAATGTGTCCGCACTGAAGGTGAGTGCGTCCGCATTACTCTCGGACTTTTCTTCTGTGAGGTCTGCGACGTTGGAAAATTGGCTAAGTACCCAGTGCGTCCGCACTGGCTGGGAGTGCGTCCGCACTGGCTGGGAGTGCGTCCGCACTGGCTGGGAGTGCGTCCGCACTGGCTGGGAGTGCGTCCGCACTGGATGGTTTTTCTTCATTTTGCACTGTTTCCTGCATTGAAACATCGAGCGAACGCAGTAACTTGATTCTTGGTGTATTATATTCGCTTTATATCCCAAAATACAAGATATTTGGTGTTATTTTATGATAAAAACTAGATCGATGGTGTATATAAAATACACCTATCAACCAACACAAGATAAAAGACAACTAGAAAGAGATGAAATACAACTAGAGATTGAAGAAATGCAACCAGTTGAATATGAAAAACAACCTATAGAAAATGAAAGATAACAAGTAGAAGATGAAAGACAACTAGAAGAAGATTAAAATACAACTAGTAGAATATGAAAAACAACTATATATATAAGAAAATGAAATAAAACTTGAAGAAGATCAATACAACCAATAGTAGATGAAAAACAACCAGTACAAGATTAAAAACAACTAGAAGAAGATGCAAAACAACTAGTATAATATAAAATACATCTAATAGTACATGAAAGACAACCAGTAGAACATGAAAGACCACCAGTACAAGATGAACGACAATCAATATAAATGAAAGACCACCAGTAGTAGATGTATTCAGTATACATAAAAGACAACTAGTAAAACATGAAAGACAACAGGTACAAGATGAAAAACAACTAAAAAAAGATGAAAAACTACTAAAAGATCAAAGACAACAAGTTCAAGATGAAAAAAAGTAGTTGAAGATAAAAATCAACTAGTAAAATATGAATGACAACTAGAAGAAAATATAATACAATCAATAGTAGATGAAAGATAACATGTAGAATGTGAAATACAACCAGTACAATATGAAAGACAAGCAGAAGAAATATTGAACAACTTGTACAAGATGAAAGACAATTAGAAGAAGATGAAAGACAACTAGTAAAACATGAAATACACCCAATACAAGATAAAAGACAACTAGAAGAAGATGAAATACAACTTAAACTCAAATAAACATAATGAGAAGAAGATGAAAGATAACCAGTAGAATATAAAAGACTACAAGATAAAAGACAACTAAAAGAAGATGAAAGACAACCAATAGAACATGAAAGACAATCAGTAAAAGATGAAATACACTAGAAGAAGATGACATTTAACTAGTAGTAAATGAAAGACAATCAATAGAACGTGAAAAACAACTAGTTGAAGATGAAAAACAACTAGTAGTAGATGAAAGACAGCTAGAAAAAGATGAAAGACAACTACTAAAACATGAAATACAACCAGTAGAATGTGAAAGACCAGCAGTAGAACATGAAAGACCACTAGTAGAACATGAAAGACAACTAGAAGAAGAATAGACAAACTAGTAGAAGATGAAAAACAACTACTAGTAGATGAGCTAACTTGAAGAAAATAAAAGACAACCAGTACAAGAAAAAAGACAACTAGAAGAAGATGAAATACAACAATTAGTAGATGAATGACAAACAGTAGAACGTGAGAGATAACCAGTATAAGATAAAAAACAATAGAAGAAGATGAAAAATAACTAGTAGGAGATGAAAAATAACTAGTAGAAGATGAAAAACAACAGTAGAACACGAAAATAGGACATGAAAGATAATCAGTAGAAAATGAAAGACAACCGGTACAAGATTAAACCAAATATATAAGTTGAAAAACAACTATTAGAAGATGAAGAACAACCAGTATAAGATGAAAAATAACTAGTAGAATATGAATCACAACTAGAAGAAGATAAAAACAACCAGTACAAGATATAAAACAACTAGAAGTTAAATAAATATCTTGTATAAGATGAAAAACAACTAGAAGAAGATGAAAAACAACTAGTAATAGATGAAAGATAACTAGAAGAAAATGAAAGATAACTAGTAGAAGATGAAAGACAACAAGCTCAAGATGAAAACAAATAGTTGAAGATGAAATAAAAACTAGTAAAGTATGAATGACAACTAGAAGAAGATAGAATACAACCAATAGTAGATGAAAGATAACTAGTAGAATGTGAAACACAACCAGTATAACATGAAAGACAACTAGAATAAGATGGAGAACAACTAGTACTTAGAAGAAGATGAAAGGCAACCACTAGAAAATGAAATACAACCAGTACAAGATAAAAGAGAACTAAAAGAAGATGAAATACAACTAGAGGTAGAATAAATACAATGAGAAGAAGATGAAAGACAACTAGTAGAATATGAAGAACAACTCGTAGAACATGAAAGACAACTAGTACAAGATGAAAGACAACTACAAGAAAATGAATGACAATCAGTAAGAACATGAAAGACAACTAGTACAAGATGAAAGACAACGAAAAGAAGAAGAAAAGCAACTAATAGAAGATGAAAGACAACCAGCTCAAGATGAAAACAAGTAGTTGAAGATGAAAAATAACTAGTAGAATATGAATGACAACTAGAAAAAGATGGAATACAACCAGTAGTAGATGAAAGATAACTAGTAGAATGTGAATCACAAGCAATACAAGATGAAAGTCAACTAGAAGAATATTAAAAACAACTAGTACAAGATGAAAGACAATTAAAAGAAGATGAAAAATAACAAGTAGAACTTGAAAGACAACCAGTACAAGATAAAAAACAACTAGAAGTAGAAGAATATATTTAGAAGAAGATGAAAGACATCCAGTTAAATATGAAAGGCAACTATAAGAAAATGAATAACAACTATAGAATATGAAAGACAACTAGTACAAGATAAAATTCAACTAGAAGAAGATAAAAGGCAACCAATAAAACATGAAAGACAAGCAGTAAAAGATGAAATACACTAGAAGAAGATTAAATTCAAGAAGTAGAGTTACTCTAGAAATCAAGCTAGGTCACATATTTCTTTGACTTATTTTTAAGTGAAGTGATCTGATGTATGATCTTTTAACTGAATTGAGCAAGAGGTGAAACAAGTCGGCTCATGATCAGGTCATTTTGTTGAGTCCACAGTGGGGAGTGCTGACCAAAGAAATGTGTCGACACATTGTGTCATCCTACACATGCGCCTTGTACACTCCAAACATGAATTTATTGAAAGCAACAAAACCAACCAGGATGTCTTTATACCTTTTCGTTGTTGCTACTCGTTGTATATAGATCTGAGAAGAAGCCTTGTCTGAATTGGATAGCTTCTTCCTTTTTTGAGCTTACTTGAATGCTTAATAAAAAAGAGCTTTGATCTTTGCTTTTCTAGTTCATCGTTGGCTGTCTAGTTTCCCAGTGATTGATGGCTGAGAGGAGTAAGTCTCAAACTATTGTTCATGTCCCAGGCTAGAACCGAAAGAGTTAAGGCAAAAGGTAAGGAATTTCTGGTACCAAGGTCGGTTATTTTTATCCCTAATTAGACTTAGTTTAACATCCACATGTCCCAATTAAGCCAATTTTGCAATTACAAATTGGAGGAATCCTTGAAACACAAATGGACAATGCAATGCTGGTATATACTGGGTACTGCAAGTGAGGAGTATTTAAGTCCGAGCCCAGGTCAAAGAGTTTTTTATGGGTACTTTTAGCATTTAGGGATTGCCTTTATTTTGCAGAAATTTCCCCTGGTCTTCATTATGTATAGCTCAGCCTCAGTTTCACACGTGAATGAAATTCTTAAGGTTAGCTGCGTTGAAGAAGACAGGTTTCAGGTTGAGCTGACCCCCACTTCCCTATTCGCTTTATAGGCTTGTGAATGAATTCACTAATTGGGCCTTACTGTTGCAAAGAGAATACTTGCCATAAGGCATATTTTTCAATCCAAATGAACCTTTATACGTTTCTACCATTCTGACAATTTGACTTGTATCTATGGGGTAGTATAAAAGGATTTATGATAAACTGAGGGGAATTGCATCTTTGAACTTTGAAAGAATCCTTTTCTCTTATTCCCTACTGTCTCTGAAAGATAAGATGCGAACTCTTCTCGACTCTGAACGAAAGGTTTCAGCTGTTGTCCAAGGAGAATATCTCAAGTGGAAGAAGATGAGTTTGTTCCCATTCCAAAGTTTCTTTACCCAAAGAATGGATGTTTACTCGGTAAATTGGACTAGAGATTTCGACTTGAAAGAATCGCCCACTCTATTTGAAACTGGACAAAGGCTACATCTGGATCTGCAGAAATGATATCACTACCCTCCTAGATTCATCATGAACACACAGTTTCTTCCAATGGATAGGCAAAACCAAATAGCTAGCAGTAGGGGAGCAAGTAGTTATTAAGTAGTTGTTTACTAAGTGGTACGAAATTCGGCAGCATTTTTCTATAGTAATGTTTGTAAATACAGTCAGTAAAACGTGAAAGACAATTTGTATAACATAAAGGAAAACAACTACAAGATGAAAAACTTGTTGAAGATGAAAAACAACTAGAAAAAAACAACTAGAAAAAGATGAAAGACAACCAGTAAAACATGAAAGACAACAAGTACAAGATGAAAGACAATTAGAAAAAAATGAAATACAACCAGTAGAATGTGAAAGATAACCAGCAAAACACGAAAGACCATCTGTACAACATGAAAGACAACTAGAAGAAAACAAAAAACAACTAATAGAAGAAGAAAAACAACTAGTAGTAGATGAAAGTTAACTAGAAGAAAATGAAAGATAACCAGTACAAGAAGAAAGATAACTAGAAAAGGATAAAATACAATAATTAGTAGATGAATGACAATCAGTAGAACGTGAGAGACAACCAGTACAAGATAAAAAACAACTAGTAAAAGATGAAAAATAACTTGTAGATGAAAGACAACCAGTAAATGATGAAATTCAACCTGCAGAACATGAAAGACCATCAGTACAACATAAAAGACAACTAGAAGAAGACGAAAAACAACTAAGAGAAGATGAAAAACAACTAGTAGTAGATGAAAGCCAACTAAAAGAAAATGAAAGACAACCAGTACAAGAAGAAAGATAACTAGAAAAATATGAAATACAACAATTACTAGATGAATGACAATCAGTAGAACATGAGAGACAACCAGTACAAAATAAAAAGCAACAAGTTGAAGATGAAAAATAACTAGTAGATGAAAGACAACCAGTAAAAAATGAAATTCAACCATTAGTAAATGAAAGACATCCAGTAGAACGTGAAAGACAACTGGTAGAACATGAAAGAAAACAAGTACAAGATGAAAAATAACTAGTTGAAGATGAAAAATAATTGTAGTAGATGAAAGACAACAAGAAAAATATGAAAGACCACCAGTAAAACATGAAAGACAACCAGTACAAGATAAAAGACGACTAGAAGAAGATGAAATACAACTAGTAGTAGATGAAAGACAACCAGTAGAACGTGAAAGATAACCAGTAGAATATGAAAGATCACCAGTACAACATGAAAGATAACTAGAAGAAAACGAAAAAGATGAAATACAACAATAAGAAAATGAAAATGAAACACACCAGTAGAAGAAAACCAACCAGAAGAAAATGAAACACACCAGTACAAGAAGAAAGATAACTAGAAGAAGATGAAATACAACAATTAGTAGATGAATGACAATGAGTAGAAATGAGAGACAACTAGTACAAGATGAAAAACAACTAGTATAAGATGAAAAATAACTAGTAGATGAAAGACAACCAGTAAAAGATGAAATTCAACCAGTAGTAAATGAAAGACATCCAGTAGAACGTGAAAGACAACTTGTAGAACATTAAAGAAAACTAGTACAAGATGAAAAAACAACTAGTAGAAGATAAAAAATAACTAGTATATGAAAGACAACCAGTAAAAAATAAAATTCAACTAGTAGTAAATGAAAGACATCCCGTAGAACGTGAAAGATAACTTGTAGAATGTGAAGGAAAACAAGTACAAGATGAAAAACAACTAGTACAAGATGAAAAACAAATAGAAAAAGATGAAAGACAACTAGTAAAACATGAAAGACAACAAGTACAAGATGAAAGACAACTAGAAGAAAATGAAAACAACCAGTAGTAGATGAAAGACAACCAGTATAACATAAAAGATAACCAGTTGAACATGAAACCAGTACAAGATAAAAAAAACTAGAAGAAGACAAAAATCAACTAGCAGAAAACAACTATTAGTACATGAAAGCCAACTTGAAGAAAATGAAAGACATTCAGTATAAGAATAAAGACAACTAAAAGAAAATGAAATACAATAATTAGTAGATGATTGACAACCAGTAGAACGTGAGAGACAACCAGTACAAGATGAACAAAACTAGAAGAAGATGAAAAACAATTAGTAGAAGATGAAAAATAACTAGTTGGTGAAAGACAACTAGAAAAAAAATGAAATACAACTTGTAGAACATGAAAGACAACCAATACAAGATGAAATACAACTAGAAGAAGATGAAATATAACCAGTAGAACATGAAAGACAACCAATACAAGATGAAATACAACTAGAAGAAGATGAAATACAACCGATAATAGATGAAATACAATAAGTAGGATATGAAAGACAACCAGCAGAACTTGAAAGACAACTAGTATAAGCTTAAATACAACTAGAAAAATATGAAAAACAACTACTAGAAGATGAAATACTACCATTAATAGATGAAAGACAATCATGTAGGACATGAAAGACAATTAGAGAAAAAACAATTAGTAGATGAAAGACAATCAGTAAGATGAAATACTACCATTAATAGATGAAAGACAATCGGTATGACAACCGATACAAGATGAAAAACAACTAGAGAAGTTGTAAAACAACTACTAGAAGATGAAAAATAATCAGTACAAGATGAAAAAACAACTAGAAGAAGATGAAAGACAACCAGTACAAGATAAAAAAAAACAACTAGAAGTTAATTAAATACAACCAGTATAAGATGAAAAACAACTAGAAGAAGATGAAAGACGACTAGTAGAAGATGAAAAACAACTAGTAGTAGATGAAAATCAACTAGAAAAAAATAACAACTAGTAGAACATGAAACACCAACAGTATGAGATGAAAAATAACTATAAGAAGATCAAAAACTACTAGAAGATGAAAGAAAACAATACAAGATGAAGACTAGTTGAAGATGAAAAATAACTAGTAGAATATTAATGAGAACAATAAGAAGATGGTATACAACCTGTAGTAGATGAAAGACAAACAGTTGAACAAGAAAGAAAACCAATATAAGATAAGACAACTAGAAAGAGATTAAATACAACTAGAGGTATAAGAAGTACAACTTGAGGTAGAAGAAATACAACCAGTTGAACATGAAAGACTTCTAGTAGAAAATGAAAGATAACCAGTAGAAGAAGAAAGACAACCAGTAGAAGATAAAACACAACTAGAAGAAAATTAAATACAACCAGTAGTCGATGAAAAACAACAAGTAGAACGTGAAAGACAACCCATATAAGATGAAAAACAACCAGTACAAGATGAAAAACAACCAGTACAAGATGAAAAACAACCAGTACAAGATGGAAAACAACTAGTAGTAGATGAAAGACAACTAGAAGAAAATGAAAGACAACTAGTAGAACATGAAACACAACCAATATGAGATGAAACATAACTAGAAGAAGATGAAAGACAACCAGTACATGGTGAAAAGAAGTAGTTGAAAATGAAAAACAACTAGTAGAATATGAATGACAACAATAAGAAGATGGAATACAATTAGTAGTAAATTGAAAGACAAAACAGTTGAACATGAAAGACAACCAACCAATACAAGATAAAAGATAACTAGAAGGATATGAAATACAACAGGAGATAGAAGAAATACAACAATTTGAACATGAAAGACAACTAGAAAAATAAAATAAAACACAACCAGTAGAACATGAAAAACAACCAGTACAAGATGAAATACAACTAGAAGAAGATGAAAGATAACTAGTAGAACATGAAAGACAACTAGTACAAGATGAAAAACAACTAAAAGAAGATGAAATACAACTAATATTAGATGAAAGACAACTAGTTGAATGCGAAAGATAACCAGTAGAATATGAAAGACAACCAATACAAGGTGAAACATAACCAGAAGAAGATGAAAAACAACTAGTAGAAGATGAAACACAACTAGAAGAAGATGAAATACAACTTGAAGAAGATTTAATACAACTTGTAGTAGAAGATGAAACACAACTAGAAGAAGATGAAATACAACTTGAAGAAGATGAAATACAACCTGCAATATATGAAGGACAACTAATAGTAGATGAAAGACAACCAGTAGAACATGAAAGACAACCAGTACAAGATGAAAGACAAGTAGAAGAAAATGAAAAACAACTAATAGAAGATGAAACACAACTAGAAGAAGATGAAATACAACTTGAAAATGATGAAAGACAACTAGAAGAAGATGAAAAACAATAAGTAGAAGATGTTAGACAACTAGAAGCAGATAAAATACAACTAGTAGTAGATGAAAGATATTCAGCAGAACATGAAAGACTACCAGTAGAACATGAACGACAACCAGTACAAGATGAAAAATAAATAGAAGAGGATGAAAAACAACTAATACAAGATGAAAGACAACCAGCTCAAGATGAAAACAAGTAGTTGAAGATGCAAAAAAACAACTAGTAGAATATCAAAGACAACTAGAACAAAACGAAATACAACTGAAGATAACCAGTAGAACGTGAATCACATCAGTACAAGATGAAAAATTAGAAGAAGATAACAAACAACTAGTACAAGATTGAAGACAACAAGTAGGACACGAAAGACAACCAGTACAAGATAAAAGCCAACTAGAATAAGATGAAATACAACTAAAGGTAGAAGAAATACATTTAGAAGAAGATGAAAGAAACCTGTAGAAAATGAAAGACAACTAGAAGAAAATGAATGACAACCATAGAACATGAAAAAAGACAACTAGTACAAGATGAAAGACAACTAGAATAAGATGAAAGGCAACAAATAGAACATGAAAGAAAATTTGTAGAACATGAAGGAAAACAAGTACAAGATGAAATAAACTAGTTGAAGATGAAAAATAATAGTAGTAGCTGAAAGACAAAAAAGAAAAAGATGAAAGCAACCAGTAAAACATGAAAGACAACAAGTACAAGATGAAAGACAACTATAAGAAGATGAAATTCAACTAGTAGTAGATGAAAGATAACCAGTAGAACGTGAAAGATAACCAGTAGAACATGAAAGACCACTAGTACAACATTAAAGACAACTAGAAACAGACGAAAAACAACTAAGAGAAGATGAAAAACAACTAGTAGTAGAAGAAAGCCACCTAGAAGAAAATGAAAGACAACTAGTACAAGAAGAAAGATAACTAGAAGAAGATGAAATACAACAATTAGTAGATGAATGACAATCAGTAGAACGTGAGAGACAACCAATACAAGATGAAAAACAACTAATTGAAAATGAAAAATAACTAGCAAGTGAAAGACAACTTGTAGAACATGAAGGAAAACAAGTACAAGATGAAAAACAACTAGTAGTAGATGAAAGACAACTGGAAAAAAGATAAAAGACAACCAGTACTAGAAAAAAGGAAATACAACCAGTAGTAGATGAACGACAACCAGTAAAATGTGAAAGATAACCATTACAAGAATAAAGACAACTAGAAGAAAATGAAAAACAACAAGTAGAAGATGAATGACAACAAGAAAATGAGATACTATTTGAAAAAGATGAATTACAACAAGTAGTAGATGAAAGACAATCCCTAAACAAGAAATTCAACCTATAAAACATGAAAGACAACTAGTACAAGATGAAAAACAACTAGAAGAAGATGAAAAATAACTAGTATAAGTTAAAAGACAACCAACTCAAGATGAAAACAAGTATTTGAAAATGAAAAACAACTAATAGAAGATGAAAGACAACCAACTCAAGATGAAAACAAGTAGTTAAAAATGAAAAACAACTAGTAGAATATGAATGACAACTAGAAGAAGATGGAATACAACTAGTATTAGATGAAATATAACCAGTAGAACGTGAATCACATCAGTACAAGATGAAAGACAATTAAAAGAAGATAAAAAAAAACTAGTACAAGGTGGAAGACAACAAGTAGAACACGGAAAGACAACCAGTTCAAAATAAAATACAACTAGAATAAGATGAAATACAACTAGAGGTAGATGAAATACATTTAGAAGAATATGAAAGAAAACCTGTAGAACATGAAAGACAACTAGAAGAAAATGAATGATAACCATAGAACAATAAAGACAACTAGTACAAGATAAAAGACAACTAGAAGAAGATGAAAGTCAACAAATAGAACATGAAAGAAAATTTGTAGAACTTGAAGGAAAACAAGTACAAGATGAAATAAACTAGTTGAAGATAAAAAACAATAGTAGTAGATGAAAGACAACAATAAAAATATGAAAGACAACCAGTAAAACATGATAGACAACCAGTACAAGATGAAAGACAACTAGAAGAAGATGAAATTCAACTACTAGTAGATGAAAGACAACCAGTAGAACGTGAAAGATAACCAGTAGGACATGAAATACCACTAGTACAACATTAACGACAACTAGAAGCAGATGGAAAACAACTAAGAGAAGATGAAAAACAACTAGTAGTAGAAGAAAGCCAACTAGAAGAAAATTAAAACAACCAGTACAAGAAGAATGATAATTACAAGAAGATGAAATACAACAATTAGTAGATGAATGACAATCAGTAGAACGTGAGAGACAACTAATACAAGATGAAAAACAAATAATAGAAAATAAAAAATAACTAGCAGATGAAAGACAACTTGTAGAACATGAAGGAAAACTAGTGCAAGATGAAAAACAACTAGTAGTAGATGAAAGACAACTGGAAAAAAGATAAAAGACAACTAGTACAAGATGAATATTAACTAGAAAAAAGGAAATACAACCAGTAGTAGATGAACGACAACCAGTAAAACGTGAAAGACAACCAGTATAAGATGAATGTCAACTAGAAAAAGAGGAAATACAACCAGTAGTAGATGGATGACAACAAGTAGAACATGAAAGACAACCATTACCAGACTAAAGACAACTAGAAGATGAAAGACAACAAGAAAAAAATGAGATACTACTTGAAAAATAAGAATTACAACCAGTAGTAGATGAAAGACCATCCCTAAACATGAAATTCAACCGGTAGAACATGAAAGACAACCGGTATAAGATGAAAGACAACTAGTGCAAGATTAAAACAAGTAGCTGAAGATGGAAAACAACTAGTAGAATAGTAATGACAACTAGAAAAAGATGGAATATAATCAGTAGAACGGGAAACACAACCAGTACAAGATTAAAGACAACTAAAAGAAGATGAAATACAACTTAAAGAAGATGAAATACAACTTGTACAAGATGAAAGACAACCAGTAGAACATGAAATACAACTAGAAGAAGATGAAATACCACTATAGGTTGAATAAATACAGCGATAAGAAGATGAAACACAACCAGTAGAATATGAAAGACAACCCTGTACATGATAAAAAACAACTAGAAAAAGATGAAATACAACTAGAGGTAGATTAAAGATAACCGGTAGATAACGGAGGACAACTAGTACAAGATAACCAATAGAACATGAAAGACAACTGGTAAAAGATGAAAGACACTAGAGGATGATGAAATTCAACTAGTAGTAAATGAAGGACAAACAATAGGACGTGAAAGACAACTTGTAGAACATGAAGGACAACCTGCATAAGATGAAAGACAACTAAAAGAACATGAAAACAACTGGTAGAAGATGAAAAACAACTAGTAGTAGATAAAAGACAACAAGAAGAAAATGAAAGACAATTAGTAAAAAATCAAAGACAACCAGTACAAGATGAAAAACAACTAGAAGAAGATGAAATACAATTTGAAGAAGATTAAATATATCCAGTAGTAGATGAAAGACAACCAGTAGAACATGAATGACAACATGTACAAGACAAAAAATAACTAGTACAATATCAAAGACAACAAGTTCAAGATGAAAACAAGTAGTTGAAGATGAAAAACAACTAGTAAAATATGAAAGACAACTAGAAGAAGATAGAATACAACCAATAGTAGATGAAGGATAACCAATAGATCATTAAACACAACCAGTACAACATGAAAAATAACTAGAAAAAGATGAAGAACAACTAGTACAAGATGAAAGACAATTAGAAAAAGATGAAAAACAACCAGTTGAATAAAAAAGACAACTTGTAAAAGATAAAAAACAACTAGAAGAAGATGAAATACTACTAGAGGGAAGAACATGAAGGACAACCAGTAGAACACGAAAGACAACTAGCATAAGATGAAACACAACAATAAAAAAATGAATGAGAACAAGAAAGACAACTAGTACAAGATGAAAGACAATTAGAAGAAGATGTAAAACAACTAATAGAAGATGAAAGACAACAAACTCAAGATGAAAACAAGTAGTTGAAAATGAAAAACAACTAGTAGAATATGAATGACAATTAGAAGAATATGGAATACAATATTAGATGAAAGATAACTAGTAGAACATGAATCACATCAGTACAAGATTAAAGACAACTAGAACATTATTAAAGACAACAAGTAGAACACGAAAGACAACCAGTACAAGATAAAAGCCAACTAGAATAAGTAGAAATACAACTAGAGGTAGAAGAAATACATTTAGAAGAAGATGAAAGAAAACCTATAGAAAATGAAAGACAACTAGAAGAAAATGAATGACAACCATAGAAAATGAAAAACAACAACTAGTACAAGATACAACTAGAATAAGATGAAAGGCAACAAATAGAACATGAAAGAAAATTTGTAGAACTTGAAGGAAAACAAGTACAAGATGAAATAAACTAGTTGAAGATGAAAAACAATAGTAGTAGATGAAAGTTAACAAGAAAAAGATGAAAGACCACCAATAAAACATGAAAGACAACCAGTACAAGATGAAAGACATAGAAGAAGATAAAATTCAACTAGTAGTAGATGAAAAACAACCAGTAGAACGTGAAAGATAACCAGTAGAACATGAAAGACCACTTGTACAACATTAAAGACAACTAGAAGCAGACGAAAAACAACTAAGAGAAGATGAAAAACAACTAGTAGTAGAAGAAAGCCAACTAGAAAAAAATGAAAGACAGCCAATACAAGAAGAGAGATACCTAGAAGAAGATGAAATACAACAATAAGTAGATGAATGACAATCAGTAGAACGTGAGAGACAACCAATACAAGATGAACAACAACTAGTAGAAAATGAAAAATAACTAGCAGATGATAGACAACTTGTAGAACATGAAAGAAAACAAGTACAAGATGAAAAACAACTAGTAGTAGATTAAAAATAATTAGAAAAAAAGATAAAAGACAACCAGTACAAGATGAATGTCAACTAGAAAAAGAGGAAATACAACCAGTAGTTGATGAATGACAACCAGCAAAACGTGAAAGACAACCATTAGAAGACTAAAGACAACTAGAAGAAAATGAAAAACGACAAGTAAAAGATGAATGACAACTAGAAGAAAATGAGATACTACTTGAAAAAGATGAATTACAACCAGTAGTCGATGAAAGACATTCCCTAAATTTGAAAGTCAACCTGTAGAACATGAAAGACAACTGATACAAGATGAAAATCAACTAGAAGACGATGAAAAACAACAATTAGAAGATGAAAGACAACTAGTGCAAGATGAAAACAAGTAATTGAAGATTAAAGACAACTAGTAGAATAGGAATGACAACTAGAAAAAGATGGAATATAATCAGTAGAACATGAAACACAAGCAGTTCAAGATTAAAGACAACTAAAAGAAGATGAAAAACAACAAGTACAAGATAAAAGACAACTAGAAGAAGATGAATGACAACCAGTAGAACATGAAAGACAACCAGTACAAGATAAAAACAACTAGAAAAATATGAAATACCACTATAGGTTGAATAAATACAGCGAGACGAAGATGAAAGGCAACCAATAGAATATGAAAAACAACATGTACATGATAAAAGACAACTAGAAGAAGATGAAATACAACTAGAGGTTTAAAGACAATCAGTCGAACATGAAAGACAACCAATAGAACATTTAAGACAACTAGTAAAAGATGAAAGACACTAGAAAAAGATGAAATTCAACCAGTAGTAAATGAAGGATAACTAGTAGGACTTGAAAGACAACTTGTAGAACATGAAAGACAACCTATATAAGATGAAAGACAACTAAAGAAAATGAAAACAACTAGTAGAAGATGAAAATACAACTAGTAGTAGATGAAAGACAACTAGAAAAAAACAAAATACAACTAGTAGAAAATCATAGACAACCAGTACAAGATGAAAGACAACTAGAAGAAGATGAAATACATCCAATAGTAGAAGAAAGACAAGCAGTATAACATGAATGACAACATGTATAAGATGAAAAACAACAGTAGAAGATCAAAGACAACAAGTTCAATATGAAAACAACTAGTTGAAGATGAAAAACAACTAGTAAAATATGAAAGACAACTAGAAGAAGATAGAATACAACCAATAGTAGGTGAAAGATAACCAATAGAACGTTAAACACAACCAGTATTAGGGGTGAGTAAATCGCTCACAACTCGTAACTCGCTCATAACTCGCTCGCTAAATGCTCATTAACAACTCGCTCATTAGCAACTCGCTATAACTCGCTCATTAACAACTCGCTCATTAACTTAATGAGCCGAGCATGAGCATACCCCAACTCGCTCATACTCGCTCATTAGCTCATTAAGAAATTAGCTACACAAATCCTGCCACATCTAATTCCTAGAATAGTATTTGGTTCTGTAGCTAAAATTTTTGAAACTATTTAGGCGGCAGCAAAATTTTCACCGACTAAAAACTTAAGAGGCAAAACTACAAAATTGCAAAACTAAAGTCACAGAGAGTCAGATTATGTATTGTTAATTTGCTTATGGACAATTTTATGTTAAATTATGTATTGTTTAATTTGCTTATGGACAATTTTTTGTTAAACTTGTTTATGGAAAATTTGTTAAATTCTATAAATGAAAATTAGTTTTTGAATGATGTATTTTACACAACTCGGTAACTCGCTCGACAACTCGCTCATTAACAACATGCTCATTAACAACTCGCTCATTAACAACTCGCTCTAACTCGCTCATTAACAACTCGCTCATTAAGCTAATGAGCCGAGCATGAGCATACCCCAACTCGCTCATGCTCGCTCATTAATCACCCCTAACCAGTATAACATGAAAAACAACTAGAATAAGATGGAGAACAACTAGTACAAGATGAAAGACAATTAGAAGAAGATGAAAGAAAACCAGTTGAATATAAAAGACAACTTGTACAAGATAAAACACAATAAGAAGAAGATGAAATACTACTAGTGGGAAGTACATGAAAGACAACCAGTAGAAGATGAAAGACAACTAGCACAAGATGAATGAGAACAAGAAAGACAACTAGTACAAGATGAAAGACAATTAGAAGAAGATGTAAAACAACTAATAGAAGATGAAAGACGACCAACTCAAGATGAAAACAAGTAGATGAAAATGAAAAACAACTAGTAGAATATGAATGACAACTAGAAGAAGATGGAATACAATATCAGATGAAGGATAACCAGTAGAACGTGAATCACATCAGTACAAGATGAAACACTATTAGAAGAAGATAAAAAAACAACTAGTACAAGATTAAAGACAACCAACTCAAGATGAAAACCAGTAGTTGAAAATGAAAAACAACTAGAAGAATATGAATGACAACTAGAAGAAGATGGAATACAATATTAGATGAAAGATAACCAATAGAACGTGAATCACATCAGTATAAGATGAAACACAATTAGAAGAAGATAAAAAACAACTGTACAAGATTAAAGACAACAAGTAGAACACGAAAGACATCCAGTACAAGATAAATGACAACTAGAATAAGATGAAATACAACTAGAGGTAGAAGATACATTTAGCAGAAGATGAAAGATAACTTGTAGAACATGAAATACAACAAGAAGAAAATGAATGACAACCATAGCACATGAAAGACAGCTAATACAAGATGAAATATAACTAGAAGAAGATGAATGGCAACAAATAGAACATGAAATGAAGGAAAACAAGTACAAGATGACATAAACTAGTTGAAGATGAAAAACAATAGTAGTAGATGAAAGTTAACAAGAAAAAGATGAAAGACTACCAGTAAAACATGAAAGACAACCAGTACAAGATGAAAGACAACTGGAAGAAGATGAAATTCAACTAGTAGTAGATGAAAGACAACATGTAGAACGTGAAAGATAACCTGTAGAACATGAAAGACCACTAGTACAACATTAAAGACAACTAGAAGCAGACGAAAAACAACTAAGAGAAGATGAAAAACAACTAGTAGTAGAAAAAAGCTAACTAGAAGAAGATGAAATACAACAATAAGTAGATGAATAACAATCAGTAGAACGTGAGAGACAACCAATACAAGATGAACAACAACTAGTAGAAAATAAAAAATAACTAGCAGATGATAGACAACTTGTAGAACATGAAAGAAAACAAGTACAAGATGAAAAACAACTAGTAGTAGATTAAAAACAACTAGAAAAAAGATAAAAGACAACCAGTACAAGACGAAATGTCAACTAGAAAAAGAGGAAATACAACCAATAGTTGATGAATGATAATCAGGAAAACGTGAAAGACAACCATTAGAAGACTAAAGACGACTAGAAGAAAATGAAAAACGACAAGTAGAAGATGAATGACAACTAGAAGAAAAAGAGATACTACTTGAAAAAGATGAATTACAACCAGTAGTTGATGAGACAATCCCTAAACATGAAAGTCAACCTGTAGACATGACAGACAACCGGTACAAGATAAAAATCAACTAGAAGAAGATGAGAAACAACAACTAGAAGATGAAAGACAACTAGTGCAAGATGAAAACAAGTAGTTGAAGATTAAAAACAACTAGTAGAATTGGAATGACAATTAGAAAAAGATGGAATATAATCTGTAGAACGTGAAACACAACCAGTACAAGATTAAAGACAACTAAAAGAAGATGAAAAACAACTAGTACAAGATGAAAGACAACTAGAATAAGATGAATGGCAACCAGTAGAACATGAAAGACAACCAGTACAAGATAAAAGACAACTAGAAGAAGAAGAAATACCACTATAGGTTTAATAAATACATCGAGACGAAGATGAAAGGCAACCAATAGAATATGAAAAACAACATGTACATGATAAAAGACAACTAGAAGAAGATGAAATACAACTAGAGGTAGATTAAAGACAACCAGTCGAACATGAAAGACAACTAGTACAAGATGAAAGACAACTAGTAGAAAATGAAAGACAACCAATAGAACATTTAAGACAACTAGTAAAAGATGAAAGGCACTAGAAGAAGATGAAATTCAACCAGTAGTAAATGAAGGACAACTAGTAGGACTTGAAAGACAACTTGTAGAACATGAAGGACAACCTGTATAAGATGAAAGACAACTAAAGAAAATAAAAACAACTAGTAGTAGATGAAAAGACAACTAGAAGAAAACGAAATACAACTAGTAGAACATCATAGACAACCAGTACAAGATAAAAGACAACTAGAAGAAGATGAAATACAATTTGAAGAAGATTAAATACATCCAGTAGTAGAAGAAAGACAACCAGTAGAACATGAATGACAACATGTATAAGATGAAAAACAACAATAGAAGATCAAAGACAACAAGTTCAAGATGAAAACAACTAGTTGAAGATGAAAAACAACTAGTAAAATATGAAAGACAACTAGAAGAAGATAGAATACAACCAATAGTAGATGAAAGATAATCAATAGAACGTTAAACACAACCAGTACAACATGAAAAACAACTAGAATAAGATGGAGAACAACTAGTACAAGATGAAAGACAATTAGATGAAGATGAAAGACAACCAATTGAATATAAAAGACAACATGTACAAGATAAAACACAATTAGAAGAAGATGAAATACTACTAGTGGGAAGAACATGAAGGACAACCAGTAGAACATGAAAAACAACTAGCACAAGATGAAAGACAACTAGCACAAGATAAATGAGAACAAGAAAGACAACTAGTACAAGATGAAAGACAATTAGAAGAAGATGTAAAACAACTAATAGATGATGAAAGACGACCAACTCAAGATGAAAACAAGTAGATGAAAATGAAAAACAACTAGTAGAATATGAATGACAACTAGAAGAAGATGAAATACAATATTAGATGAAGGATAACAAGTAGAACGTGAATCACATCAGTACAAGATGAAACACAATTAGAAGAAGATAAAAAACAACTAGTACAAGATTAAAGACAACCAACTCAAGATGAAAACAAGTAGTTGAAATTGAAAAACAACTAGTAGAATATGAATGACAACTAGAAGAAGATGGAATACAATATTAGATGAAAGATAACTAGTAGAACGTGAATCACATCAGTACAAGATGAAACACAATTAGAAGAAGATAAAAAATAACTAGTACAAGATTAAAGACAACAAGTAGAACACGAAAGACATCCAGTACAAGATAAATGACAACTAGAATAAGATGAAATACAACTAGAGGTAGAAGAAATACATTTAGCAGAAGATGTACGAAAATCTGTTGAACATGAAAGACAACTAGAAGAAAATGAATGACAACGATAGAACATGAAAGACAACTAGTACAAGATGACAACTAGAAGAAGATGAAAGGCAACAACATGAAATGATGGAAAACAAGTACAGGATGAAATAAACTAGTGGACGATGAAAAACAGTAGTTGTAGATGAAAGTTAACAAGAAAAAGATGAAATACCACCAGTAAAACATGAAAGACAACCAGTACAAGATGAATGACAACTAGAAGAAGATGAAATTCAACTAGTAGTAGATGAAAGATAACCAGTATAACGTGAAAGATAACCAGTAAAACATGAAAGACCACTAGTACAACATTAAAGACAACTAGAAGCAGACGAAAAATAACTAAGAGAAGATGAAAAACAACTAGTAGTAGAAGAAAGGCAGCAAGAAGAAAATGAAAGACATCTAGTACAAGAAGAGAGATAACTAGAAGAATATGAAATACAACAATAAGTAGATGAATGACAAATAGTAGATAGTGAGAGACAACCAATACAAGATGAACAACAACTAGCAGAAAATGAAAAATAACTAGCATATGATAGAGAACTTGTAGAACATGAAGGAAAACATGTACAAGATGAAAAACAACTAGTAGTAGATTAAAGACAACTAGATAAAAGATAAAAGACAACCTGTAAAACTTGAAAGACAACAAGTAGAAGATGAATGTCAACTAGAAATTGAGGAAATACAACCAGTAGTAGATAAATGACAACCAGTAAAACGTGAAAGACAACCATTACAAGACTAAAGTCAACTAGAAAAAAATGAAAAACAACAAGTAAATGATGAACTAGAAGAAAATGAAAAACAACAAGTAGAAGATGAATGACAACAAGTAGAAAACAAGAAAGACAACCGGTACAAGATGAAAAACAAATAGAAGATGATGAAAAACAACAACTAGAAGATGAAAGACAACTAGTGCAAGATGAAAACAAGTAGTTGAAGATGAAAAACAACTAGTAGAATAGGAATGACAACTAGAAAAAGATGGAATATAACTAGTAGAATGTTAAACACAACCAGTACAATTTAAAGACAACTAAAAGAAAATAAAAAAACAACTAGTACAAGATGAAAGACAACTAGTAGAATATGAAAGACAACCAATACAAGATAAAAGACAACTAGAAGAAGATGAAATACCACACTAGGTTGAATAAATACAGCGAGAAGAAGATCAAAGACAACCAGTAGAATATGAAAGACAACCTATATATGATAAAAGACAACTAGAAAAATATGAAATACAACTAGAGGTAAATTAAAGACAACCAGTAGAACATGAAACTCAACTAGTAGAAGATGAAAGACAACCAATAGAACATGAAAGACACTAGTAAAAGATGAAAGACACTAGAAGAAGATGAAATTTAACCAGTAGTAAATGAAGGACAACCAGTAGGATGTGAAAGACAACTTGTAGAACATGAAAGACAACCTGTATAAGAAAAAAAACTAGTAGAAGATGAAAAACAACTAGTACTAGACGAAAGACAACTAGTAGAACATCATTGACAACCAGTACAAGATGAAAGACAACTAGAAGAAGATGAAATACAATTTGAAGAAGATTAAATACATCCAGTAGTAGATGAAAGACAACCAGTAGAACATGAATGACAACATGTATAAGATGAAAAACAACTACTAGAAGATCAAAGACAACAAGTTCGAGATGAAAACAACTAGTTGAAGATTAAAAACAACTAGTAAAATATGAAAGACAACTAGAATAAGATAGAATACAACCAATAGTAGATGAAAGATAACCAATAGAACGTTAAACACAACCAGTACAATATGAAAAACAACTAGAATAAGATGGAGAACAACTAGTACAGGATTAAAGACAATTAGATGAAGATGAAAGATAACCAGCTGACTAAAAAAGACAACCTGTACAAGATAAAAAACAACTAAAAGAAGATGAAATACTACTAGAGAGAAGAACATGAAGGACAACCAATAGAACATGAAATACAACTAGCACAAGATGAAAGACAACAAGAAAAAAATGGAATGAGAACATGAAGACAACTAGTACAAGATGAAAGACAACTAGAAGAAGATGTAAAACAACTAATAGAACATGAAGACAACTAGTATAATATGAATGACAACTAAATGAAGATGGAATACAACTAGTATTAGATGAAAGATAACCAGTAGAACATGAATCACATCAGTACAAGATGAAAGACAATTAGAAGAAGATAAAAAACAACTAGTACAAGATTAAAGACAACAAGTAGAACACGAAATACAACCAGTACAAGATAAAAGACAACTAGAATAAGATGAAATACAACTAGAGGTAGAAGAAATACATTTAGAAGAAGATGAAAGAAAACCTGTAGATCATGAAAAACAACTAGAAGAAAATGAATGACAACCATAGAACATGAAAGACAACTAGAAGAACATGAAAGGCAACAAATAGAACATGAAAGAAAATTTGTAGAACTTGAAGGAAAACAAGTACAAGATGAAATAAACTAGTTGAAGATGAAAAACAATTGTAGTAAATGAAAGACTACAAGAAAAAGATGAAAGACCATCAATAAAACATGAAAGACAACCAGTACAAGATGAAAGATGACTAGAAGAAGATGAAATTCAACTAGTAGTAGATGAAAGACAACCAGTAGAACGTGAAAGATAACCAGTAGAACGTAAAACATTAAAGACAACTAGAACCAGACAAAAAACAACTAAGATAACCAGTAGTAGATGAAAGACAACTAGTAGAAAATGAAAAATAACTAGCAGATGAAAGACAACTTGTAGAACATGAAGGAAAACAAGTGTAAGATGAAAAACAACTAGTAGTAGATGAAAAACAACTATAAAAAAGATAAAAGACAACTAGTAAAACATGAAAGACAACCAGTACATGATGAATGACAACTAGAAAAAGAGGAAATACAACCAGTAGTAGATGAATGACAACCAGTAAAACGTGAGAGACACTTGTTAGAAGAAAATGAAAAATGAAAAACTACAAGTAGAAGATGAATGACAACTAGAAGAAAATGAGACACTACTTGAAAAAGATGAATTACAACCAGTAGTAGATGAAAGACAATCCCTGAACTTGAAAGCCAACTTGTAGAACATGAAAGACAACCGATACAAGATGAAAAATAACTAAAAGAAGACGAAAAACAACAACTAGAAGATCAAAGACAACTAGAGAAAGATGAAAACAAGTAGTTGAAGATGAAAAACAACTAGTAGAATAGGAATGACAACTAGAAAAAGATGGAATATAATAAGTAGAACGTGAAACACAACCAGTACAAGATTAAAGACAACTAAAAGAATATAAAAAAAAAACTAGTACAAGATGAAAGACAACTAAAAAAAGCTGAAAGACAACCAGTAGAACATGAAAGACAACCAATACAAGATAAAAGACAACTAGAACGTAAAACATTAAAGACAACTAGAACCAGACAAAAAACAACTAAGATAACCAGTAGTAGATGAAAGACAACTAGTAGAAAATGAAAAATAACTAGCAGATGAAAGACAACTTGTAGAACATGAAGGAAAACAAGTGTAAGATGAAAAACAACTAGTAGTAGATGAAAAACAACTATAAAAAAGATAAAAGACAACTAGTAAAACATGAAAGACAACCAGTACATGATGAATGACAACTAGAAAAAGAGGAAATACAACCAGTAGTAGATGAATGACAACCAGTAAAACGTGAGAGACACTTGTTAGAAGAAAATGAAAAATGAAAAACTACAAGTAGAAGATGAATGACAACTAGAAGAAAATGAGACACTACTTGAAAAAGATGAATTACAACCAGTAGTAGATGAAAGACAATCCCTGAACTTGAAAGCCAACTTGTAGAACATGAAAGACAACCGATACAAGATGAAAAATAACTAAAAGAAGACGAAAAACAACAACTAGAAGATCAAAGACAACTAGAGAAAGATGAAAACAAGTAGTTGAAGATGAAAAACAACTAGTAGAATAGGAATGACAACTAGAAAAAGATGGAATATAATAAGTAGAACGTGAAACACAACCAGTACAAGATTAAAGACAACTAAAAGAATATAAAAAAAAAACTAGTACAAGATGAAAGACAACTAAAAAAAGCTGAAAGACAACCAGTAGAACATGAAAGACAACCAATACAAGATAAAAGACAACTAGAAGAAGATGAAATACCACTATAGGTTGAATAAATACAGTGAGAAGAAGATGAAAGGCAACCAGTAAAATATAAAAGACCACATGTACATGATAAAAAACAACTAGAGTTAGATAATAGGCAACCAGTAGAACATGAAATACAACTAGTACAAGATGAAAGACAACTAGAAGAAGATAAAAGACAACCAATAGAACATGAAAGACAACTAGTAAAAGATCAAATACAGTAGAAGAAGATGAAATTCAACCAGTAGTTAATGAAGGACAACCAGTAGGACGTGAAAAAAAACTTGTAGAACATAAAGGACAACATGTATAGGATGAAAGACAACTAAAATATTATGAAAACAACTAGTAGAAGATGAAAAACAACTAGTAGTAGAATATCAAAGACAACTAGTAGAATATCAAAAACAACCAATACAAGATAAAAGACATTTAGAAGAAGATGAAATACAATTTGAAGAAGATTAAATACATCCAGTAGTAGATGAAAGACAACCTGTAGAACATGAATGACAACATGTACAAGATGAAAAACCACTACTAAGATCAAAGACAACAAGTTCAAGATGAAAACTAGTAGTTGAAGATGAAAAACAACTAGTAAAATATGAAAAACAACTAGTAAAATATGAAAGACAACTAGAAGAATATAGAATACAACCAATAGTAAATGAAAGATAACCAATAGAATGTTAAACTCAACCAGTACAACATGAAAAACAACTAGAATAAGATGGAGAACAACTAGTACAAGATCAAAGACAATTACAAGAAGATGAAAGATAGCCAGTTGAATATAAAAGACAACCTGTACAAGATAAAAAAACAACTAGAAGAAGATGAAATACTACTAGAGGGAAGAACATGAAGGACAACCAGTCGAACATGAAAGACAACTAGTACAAGATGAAAGACAACTAGAAAAAATGAATGAGAACATGAAAGATAACTAGAAGAAGATGTAAAACAACTAATAGAAGATGAAAACAACTAGTAGAATATGAATGACAACTAGAAGAAGATGGAATATAACTAGTATTAGATGAAAGATAACCTGTATAACGTGAATCACATCAGTATAAGATGAAAGACAATTAGAAGAATATAAAAAAACAACTAGTTCAAGATTAAAGATAACAAGTAGAACATGAAAGACAGCCAGTACAAGATGAAAGACAACTAGAATAAGATGAAATACAACTAGAGGTAGAAGAAATACCTTTAGAAGAAGATGAAAGAAAACCTGTAGAACATGAAAAACAACTAAAAGAAAATGAATGACAACCATAGAACATGAAAGAGTACAAGATGAAAGACAACTAGAATAAGATGAAAAACAACAAATAAAACATGAAAGAAAATTTGTATAACTTGAAGGAAAACAAGTACAAGATGAAATAAACTATTTGAAGATGAAAAACAATAGTAGTAGATGAAAGACAACAACAAAAAGATGAAAGACAACTAGTAAAGCATGAAAAACAACCAGTATAAGATGAAAGACAACTTGAAGAAGATGAAATTCAATTAGTAGTAGATGAAAGACAACCAGTAGGACATGAAAGACAACTAGTAGAACATCAAAGACAACCAGTACAGGATTAAAAAACAACTAGTAGAAGATGAAATACAATTTGAAGAAGATTAAATACATTCAGTAGTAGATGAAGACAACATGTACAAGATGAAAAACAACTACTAGAAGATCAAAGACTAGAAGATGAAAAACAAGATGAATGACAACATGTACAAGATGAAAAATAACTACTAGACGATCAAAGACAACAAGTTCAAGATGAAAACAAGTAGTTGAAGATGAAAAACAACTAGTAAAATATGAAAGACAACTAGTAGAAGATATAATACAACCAATAGTAGATGAAAGATAACCAATAGATAGTTAAACACAACCAGTACAACATGAAAAACAACTTGAATAAGATGGAGAACAACTAGTACAAGATGAAAGACAATTAGAAGAAGATGAAAGACAACCCATTGAATATAAAAGACAACATGTACAAGATAAAAAACAACTAGAAGAAGATGAAATACTACTAGAGGAAGAACATGAAAGACAACCAGTAGAACATGAAAGATAACTAGTACAAGATGAAAGACAACTAGAAAAAAAATGAATGAGAACATGAAAGACAACTAGTATAAGATGAAAGACAACTAGAAGAAAATATAAAACAACTAATAGAAGATGAAAGACAACCAACTCAAGATGAAAAGAAGTAGTTGAAAATGAAAAATAACTAGTAGAATATGAATGACAACTAGAAGAAGATGGAATACAACTAGTATTAGATGAAAAATAACCAGTAGAACGTGAATCACATGTGTACAAGATGAAAGATGATCAGAGTCAAAATAATGATGATTTACGTCGGGTTTTGGCTTAGGTTTTGTATATTTTCTCACACTTATGTTTAATTAATTAGAGAAAAAGGCTACTGTCACCCTTCTTTATGTTTTATTGCAGAAAACAGGTTTTGGGACTATTTTACACCACATGGAGCTAGAATCGGGTCAATCGGATCAGCGACGCTCATCGACTAAGTCTCTGTTACGGCCCGTATTGCCTAATACGAACCAGGCCTAGCACAGACTAGAAGATAGCGCTGGGAGCATTAAACCCTAACCGTCAAGGTCCTAATACGGACCGTATTGCCCAATACGGTCCGTATCCGAAGGCGTCTCTTGGGGAATAACTGCCGACAGCTGTTTCCAGATCAGTTTCTTAGCCCCTACTCAACCTCCAGACGTCCCTCCACTCCTATATAAGGCCCCTGGGCAGAAGAATAACGTATCTTTGTAATTAGGGTTAGATTTGATTAAAGTGAGAAGAGAGGAGTGCTTGTAACAATGCCGTTCCGCGGCTAAGTTCATTTTCTTAGGGCTAGGCAGTAAACCTTGTTACTCTTGATGTTTTGATATATATATTTCTGTTGATTATGATTTCTTATTGTTGAAACAAAATGCTTTTGTGATTTACTATCTCTTCATCTAACTTCAATGATCTAGTTTGAGTCCGTTAGGGTAGTGACAGTACTTTAATGGTAAGAGAAACTATTTGTATGAATTAGCCTCGTTGAGATCTATTAGGTTTATGTGAAGAAAACCTTAGCGGGGAAACTATAAACCAGACCGACAAAACGAGTACAAAATTCCATCACTTGCGTAAAGTAAATCGCAGTGATATGTGTAGTAATTTGGGGTATTTGAGAGATCAGACATTTGCGTAAGAAAAATCGCAGTGTCCTATGTAGAATCTCGGTGAAAGATCTGTCATTCTCGCGTAACATAAATCGCAATGACCTATGTGGTGTCTTTCATTGAACAACAATAGGAAATCAGACGCGACAGGAATATATTGTCAAGGCGGATTGAGTGGCAATGGTGTGCCGAAACCCTAGGAATTCTCATCTCTATCTTTATTTTAATTACTTTTAATTGCTTCCTAATTTACATTGATCAAAACAACATCTCTTAATTTTCAGATTTCGTCTAGCCTTTTGAAAGATTGCGATTCGATCGCTCAAAGCATTGAACCAATATTCCCTGTGGATCGACCTCGAACATACTACTCGATAGGATTGTGCGCTTGCAGTCCGAACCGATAACATTTCCGAGTTTATAAATATTAAAAGAAACATTGCTCTCTTTTGAGTGATCAAAAGACAATTAGAAACAGATAAAAAACAACTAGTACAAGATTAAAAACAACAAGTAGAATACGAAAGACAACCAGTACAAGATAAAAGATAGCTAGAATAAGATGAAATACAACTAGAGGTAGAAGAAATACATTTAGAAGAAGATGAAAGAAAACTTGTAGAACATGAAAGACAATGAGAAGAAAATGAATGACAACCATTGAACATGAAAGACAACTAGTACAAGATGAAAGACAACAAGAAAAAGATGAAAAACAACCAGTAAAGCGTGAAAGACAACCAGTATAAGATGAAAGACAACTAGAAGAATGTGAAATTCAATTAGTAGTAGATGAAAGACAACCAGTAGAATATGAAAGACCACTAGTACAACATTAAAGACAACTAGAAGCAGACAAAAAATAACTAGAAGTAGACAAAAAATAACTAGAAGCAGACAAAAAATAACTAAGAGAAGATGAAAGCCAACTAGAAGAAAATGGAAGACAACCAGTACAAGAAGAAAGATAACTAGAAGAAAATGAAATACAACAATTAGTAGATGAATGACAATCAGTAGAACGTGATAGACAACCAATACAAGATGAAAAACAACTAGTAGAAAATGAAAAATAACTAGCAGATGAAAGATAACTTGTAGAACATGAAGGAAAACAAGTACAAGATGAAAAACAACTAGTTGAAGATGAAAAACAACTAGTAGTAGATGAAAGACAACTAGAAAAAAAGATAAAAGACAGCCAGTAAAACATGAAAGACGACCAGTACAAAATGAATATCAACTAGAAAAAGAGAAAATACAACCAGTAGTAGATGAAGGACAACCAGTATAACGTGAAAGACAACCATTACAAGACTAAAAACAACTAGAAGAAAATGAAAAACAACAAGTAGAGGATGAAAGACAATTAGAAGAAAATGAGATACTATTTGAAAAATATGAATTACAACTAGTAGTAGATGAAAGACAATCCCTAAACATGAAAGTCAACCTGTAGAACATGAAAGACAACCGGTACAAGATGAAAAACAACTAGAAGAAAATGAAAAATAACAACTAGAAGATGAAAGACAACTAGTGCAAGATAAAAACAAGTAGTTGAAGATGAAAAACAACTAGTAGAATAAGAATGACAACTAAAAAAAGATGTAATATAATCAGTAGAACGTGAAACACAACGAGTACACGATTAAAACAACTAAAAGAAGATGAAAAACAACTAGTACAAGTGAAAGACAACTAGAAGATGATGAAAGACAACAAGTAGAACATGAAAGACAACTAGTATAAGAAGATGAAATACCACTATAGGTTGAATAAATACTGCGAGAAGAAGATGAAAGACAACATGTACATGATAAAAAACAACTAGAAGAAGATGATATACAACTAGAGGTAGATCACTACTAGAATTTTGGTTTCTTGCATGGATGAAATTTCGGTTGTTGCATGGGCTTACTCATGCAACAAGCCCGAAAAAGGCTTGTTGCATGGGTTATCCATGTAACAACTACCCATGGTACAAGCCTCGATGCAAATACTCAATTTCAGACTTGTTGCATGGGTTATTCATGTAATAACTTTTCCAAATCTTATTGCATGGGCTTTCTCATGGAACAAGTACCCATGCAACAAGTCTGAGAATTGGCGCCTGCAGGAAGTATTTGCATGGATAAATAGCGTGGGCCCCATCTGAGTATTTGCAAGGATGAAGAGCGTGGGCCCCACCCTAGTATTTGCATGGATAGACAACTGAGTATTTGCAAGGATAGAGAGCGTGGGTCCCACACAGGTTATTGCAAGGCAATTGAAGGGAGTAATTGCATGGATAGACAAGGTGGGGCCCCCAGGTTATTTCCATGGCTATGTAGGTGGGCCCCACCAGGTTATTTGCATGGATAATGCTGGTGGGCCCCACCAGGTTATTTTCAAGGATATCATTTCGACCTATTGCATGCACTGTATTACCCAATATTTGTAATGATATTCCGATGGAAATAATTGACGTTCCAGCAATATATTATCGTGCCAGATTTCTATAATCCTCCCAGTACCATTTGGTACCAACCCAGTGGCAAGCAAGAAATCTGTTTCATTTCCCATTCAAACATAATAAAAACAATACAATAAAACATGTGGCAAGCAAGAAATCTTTGGCATTTGCCATTGAAACATAATATGAACAATTCAAACCAGTTAACATGGAGAGTAACATTTTAATTATCATGAACCAACATTTAAATTCAAGCAAGCATTGTAACATAAGACCAAAAAGAGCACGGCCCTTTTGTTTTTGTATACACAAAATATAAGCACGGCATATCACCAAAAATTTACAAAAAGAGCCTACTATTTGTAGCTGCAACATCCCCACACTAGAAGGGCTGATTGTTGGGGTTGTTCTGGTTTTCTCCCCCGAACCATTGGTTGATGGCGGCTTCGCATGTTGCCACATCTTGTCCAGATTGCCCATTGAGGAGTGCTTGGAAAGTGGCTCTCCCATCTGATTGTATAAAGTCAGCACCTAGACCCTACATATACCACATTAGCATAGAATAGAAGTTAGTATTATTTGCATTGTACCAACACCGGGTACCAGCACAGCACTAAGATGAACAGCAGAGGTAGCAGCACATCAATAATAGGAATATAAGTTAGTATAGATAATGGTTCAGCACAGCCACTGAACAAAAACAGCCGGGCTGCCTTATAGAGGAAGGATAATCCTTGGATTAGAGATCACCAAATACAAGCTAAATTAGGTCAGCTATTTTTGCTTGTAAGTATGGTACGTAAAAATCCAGAAATAAAAGACTTTCATAATACAACATATGTTACCCAAAAAAATAAGGTTCCAACTACAGATATGATACCTGAGAGATGGCCATCGGCATTCGTGAAGCTCCTTCCTGAGACTGAGGTATAGTTGTGGTACCTTGACCCTAAGCATTAAACATTGTAGAATTATGTTAGAATATGGACATTTCAACATCTTGTTAGTGAGTAATATTAACATCATCTAGTATTGTAGTTAACAATTTAACATGCAAATAAGTGATTTTCCCCATTACACCAACATGTAGACTGTTAAACATGAATCAATTTGAATGATAAATTTAGCAATCAGAAACCCACAGTAAATCAAGAGACACATGAATCTTGATTGGTAGGCTATGTATAATTTCAGGTATGTATCATTTCAAGTGACAAATGAATCTTGATTGGTAGGCTATGTATAATCAAGTGACACATAAATCAAGTGACTCATAAATATAAAAATTCAGAAATTAATAGTAAATGATATATTTGCATACAACACATTAACATGAATTTTGATTGGTAGGATATGTATAATTTCAGTAATATACCCGTAATTACTTTATAACCATGATGAATTGAAGATTGTAAAAATTCTCGAATTTTGTGCTGATATTGAAAATAATACCATTTCGTACCTGTAAGTTAGGCCTTTGCACCCCCATCATTGCAAACAGTTGCATGAACATGATGTTATTTTCTGCTTGTATTCTTTTCCTCTCTTCTCGCTCCTCAATAAGACGTTGATCTCGTTCTTGCACTAAGATTGCGTTCATTTCTTCATGAGTGTAAGTTTTCTGCGACCCATGTTGTGTCACCCCAGAAACAGAAGATGCTGCATGGGTTGCCCTGGCTCGTGTTGTTGTTGTTGGCAGCATAGGATCAAGCACGCTTCCGAAGCCTCGTATCCTGCCACGGATTGATCCCCCAACAGCAGTAATATACAAAGCGCTCTCGTCCTTGTCAACATTTGCCTCATCGGCCCTCCATTCAGTAACATCTTCCTATAAGTTGCAACAGGTGAGTAAAATGAATTTTTGATACATGTAGTTAACAATAATAACTTGATGTAATTTTGTTCGTATGTGGTTTACATCAAGTTCACTTCAATTGGAACAATTTTGCTCAGGAACTGCACTGAACAGAGTTGTGTGCAAGACATTATATACATATCTAGTTTTATGCAAGACATTATATATACAAATTTACATCCAAAATACCTTTCTATACTACAAATTTACACCCAAAATAACTTTCAATACTCATAGAATACTTGTATCATTTATAATCCTTAAAATAATGTGTCTTTAAGGTACTGTACTGTTATTGAACTGATACATGAGGATACCAATTTCGGTTTGGGTATCAACTATCAACTATATTCCCACCAACATCAATCTAGCACAATAAATATAATTTCATTTACTCTTCATGTTTGCATCAGATATTAGACTTTAGAAATAAATCCTCAATTTTCGCCAAGATCCTTTCCTTTGTAATTGTGCCATAAAACCCCTCAAATATCAACTTTTCTCACTTATTGTCATTTGAATCATGCATAAGCTGCTATTCAGTCTTATTGGTCTATATATAGTGCAATTGTGGTAATTTCATGTCATGCCAAAGTGAGTACTGTTAATACAAACTGTACCAGAAATGTACAAAAACAAGGTTGGTACTGCTAATAAAAACAGCATACTAACAATGTTGGGACTGTTAATAAGAACGGTACAATAACAAGGTCTTGTGACTATACAAAATTACCACTTACATAAACTTTTTTGGCTCTATCGTTGGTGAATTGCAACGAGTTGATATCGAAAGTTAAGGAGGGTGTGGTAGTCTCCTCTGTTGGTTGGTTTACGATGTCATTAGTATCACCATCTTCAGTGGTTTCAGTCACGCCCTCCGTGGCAGCCTCATATTGAGACAGCACAGGTGATTTTCCATTTTCTAATCTACAATGCATGTGTAGGTAAATCTCCTCCAATGTTGGAGTTCCTTTTTTTAGTGTTGTCTCCACATGAGAAGGAATAAACAAGAGGTTTGCAATTAGAGGTTTACTAGTAATCTGTAAATAGTGTTAATTTTTTAACACAGTAGTTAATTAAGCTTACCAGTTTATCCACATGCTGGAGTGTGCTAGCTGATCCACCGTGGTGTGCGATTTTAAATCCTGACGCTATGCGGTTTATTTTGTTTTGTGTCCTCAACCCTTGCCACTCCTCTGTGTTGAAGATGTCACAGAGACCGTGCCAATTTGCGGCTTTAAGACACCAATGCGGCACGTTGGCCTTCCATAAGGGCATGTCCCAACCAAATTTGTTGATGCACTTGTCCCTTGCGGTGTGCAGCTCCTCAGCGTACCTCTTGACAGCTATGGCATCAAAAACTTCTCGACAATGGTCGGCATCTTCACCTTCTCTGTATCTAAATCTTTCCTGTAAAAAAGAAAAGGGAATCAGATAAGTTCGAAATAAATCATCTATTTCAGATAAGTTCAATAAATCTTTCATGTATCTAAATCTTTACTAACTCCGAAATAAACCATCTATTTCAGATAAGTTCAATAAATATTCATGAAAAATATTAATAATTCTAGTCAATATAAATACTGTCATGTCAGTTTCTGGCGACATGCATGTCGACATTTTGACTTGGCTAATTGAATTTCTGACTTTGTATGTATAAAACAAAAATCAAACTTATTTTATAATATAGAACATTACTGGTACTGTACTGAAAGTTGCACTTGTTGCACTTGTTGCACTTATTGAATTACTCACTAACCAGATGTCAATTATCAAAACAACCAGATGTTGAATTACTCACTAACCAGATAAAGGTCAGCTGTCCAGAATCTATATTACTTATACTGGTACTGGTACTGAATCTATATTGTGCAACAAGCTGTCCAGTTATCAAGATGCTCCCTGCTATCCAGAATCTATATTACTGGTACTGTACCGATAAAGGTCAACTGTCCAGAATTGTCTACATTTCAACATCTCAAAAAACACAGATGCGACCCAACTCAGGAACAGATCAAAGTGTGGGAACATGAATTGTGTTGTATTAAAAAAACATGAAAGTTAAAGGGTACCAAAAACGCCTTCTCAACGTTATCCTTTGTACGAGGATCAAAGGCGTTATAACTTCTTAATGGCGACGGCATGTAATTAAGGGCAAGCCTAGTTATTGCAGCAGTGATTTGCCTTGAGTCCTTTCCGCACGAGAACTCGTGCATCCCAACAGGCCATATCTCCGGTCGATTTTCAATAACCTCTGTCGCATCTCGTATAGCTCCAGGCCCTCGTCCATTTTTCTTTGGTGGTGGAGTATCACATTCATGAGTTGCATCTACAATCCCGACACCAAGGGTCTGCTGATCTGTTGGGCACTTCCTCTTGTTATATTTAGTTGCTCTCGCTCTTGTCAGACCAGAATTTCGGGGAGGCATTTTGGTAGTCGCCTTCTATATTCATAAAAAACATAGAAATGTGTTATAGGCCTTAGAGGGTTGATTAATACAAAATAAAGGAGGCAATTCATCGGAAGCCCCAAGAAAACATAGAAATGTACCATATAAGAACCCACCAGGCCACCACTAATTAAAATCTACGTGCTGGATCAGGTGGTGGCGGAGGCGGGGGCAATGGAGGTGGGGGTGGTTATGACGGAGGCTCTGGTTATGGCTCTGGCTACGGGTCTGGTTACGGTGAGGGTACCGGTTCAGGAGTTGGTGGGGGATATGGCAAGGGTGGTGGCAGCGGCGGGGGTGGTACCGGCATAGGATCTGGTTACGGGTCTGGGTATGGCTCTGGGTCCGGATCAGGATATGGTGGTGGTGTAGGTGGTGCAGCGGGTGGCGGTTATGGCAGCGGTGGAGGTGGTGGTGGAGGGAAAGGTGGAGGCGGAGGTTCTGGTAATGGATATGGGTATGGATCTGGTTATGGTTCTGGGTCTGGATACGGCGAAGGTGGTGCTCATGGTGGTGGGTATGGCAGTGGCGGCGGTGGAGGTGTAGGTGGGGGTGGTGATGGTGGCAGTGGATCTGGGTCAGGATACGGATCCGGTTCTGGATATGGTTCAGGATCCGGTAGTGGGGGTGGAAACGGGCATTACTAAGCTTTGAGTTTGCTGGTAATTCCAAATGCACCGTATGTTTAAGTTTGAACTTTGTAATTCTGTGATACAAAAAATAAGTAAGTCACAAATATAATTAAAGGTGATGTCGAATATTGTTGCTGTCACAAATATAATTAAAGGTGTCACACCTAGTGGATGTCGAACATTGATTTCGCTGTCACAAATATAATTAAAGGTGAAATTGTTGCTGGACATTAAGATTTCATTGATGAGCGGAAGTAATTATGTTTACTGATTACATTGATGTCAATTAGGGTTAAAATGTTAAAATTGGGGATTTTATGTTTCAGTCAAGAGCTGCATTTTTTTGTTTTCTTTTTTATTGGAGATTAATTAAAGGACTGGAAGAGGAAAAAACAAAGATACAAGATGAGGCTAGAAAGTCATCAGCTCAACAGTTCTATAAGAATGCTCCGGAGAACTACAAGGTATAGCGATCTTTCAAAAATAAAAGAGAACTTTTTTTTTGAAGGTTGGTAGCATTGAGCTCCAACAATTGATTGACAATAAAAATATATTTACAAGGTCCCAAGTATAAATCTACATCAAATATATATACTAAAAGTAAGGTAGGAGGAACATATACATGGTCTCCCTCAGAATTGTTTCCCAATTATGTAAAAGAGAATTGTTTCTTTGTTTTTTTAATATATTTTGGGGTGATTTCTTTATAAGAAAACTTACTAAATATCTTTTGTAGAAAATAAATGAAGCATCATCAGGAAATCATGAAATGGGATCATCTCCTTCTAGTTCTGTCAGGTTATATTTTGAACTTCAATAAGAAATTAAATTTTGAAGCGATGTTAACACACATATTTAAAATCATGTAGTATACTGTCCATGAGACATTTACACACAGTATACAATGCATATGAGACATTTACAGCACAATTGTTCATACAATGCCTATGAAGACTACACAATTTTATAAACTTCAAAATGATCAAACTACACAGTATTTCTATTTTTTCAGACATGAACAATTATCATTTCAGAGAATGGTGATTGTGGAGCACATATCAAGTGTATGTCCAGATTAAACTACATTTTCCGAGAATTGGCAAAAATATCAAGAGAAATATTCTAATGTGAGGTGAGAAGGTGGGAACAATGCATAGATACGCACATTGAAGAGAATCAAGTTCGAAACCGGTTAGATATTACCTGAAAAGGAAAGTAAAATCAAATTTCTTGAGGGGTGCATGTACCTCCAAGAAGTGTGAGAGGTACCTCCGTTGGTTGGATCTACCTCCGTGCCGTCAAGAAATTGGGTGATTTTTTAGAGACGGCGAGAAAGAGGGTCAAGAAATCGTGACCTAGCCAAGGAGAGAAAGAGGGTGGAAATGAGTGGAAAAGTGAGGGAGGCGGCTAAGTAACTGAGGTTATCTAATGGGGAACATGTATCCTCTCCAATACTGCAAAAGATTCCCTTTCAATTTACGGTTTAAGATTTACTCTTAGCAGTTTTGAGATTCGGGAAAGAACCGTCTGGATGCAGTAAGCGTAAAAGGCTCCCTGGTGCGGTACCGGGGAGGATGTGAATTCGGTAAAGGGGGGAACTTTTCGCTGGCTGCGATGGGGGGAAAGTTTCCGCCAATTTTATTAGCACATCTGTTTTACTTTCCGGCAGTTTTTTAATTGGTTTATAACGTGAAATGTACCAATGTGATGTGCTGCGTTGAACCACACCTGCTCTGTTAATATAAATATACAAAATTTGAGAGGGAGTTGAAATAGAACTCCGTATTCTCGCTAGGTACACAGTATTTTGACACGTGTCAGGTGCTTATTCAGGAATTTATTATGGGGCCAGGAGTTCAGTGAAATAGGGTTTAAATAAGAAGTGGGATTTTACTATGTTAACTGTTCGCGCAGAAGCGCAACGCAAGTTTCGGTACGCTTGAGGGCGTACCTTTTAAAACCGCGTTTACACTCCACGAGTAAGGGATGCAAGTGCACAACCCCTATCGTGTAGTATATTCGGGTATCGATCCACAGGAACGGTTAATTGCGAGGTTAGATTCTATCAAACTCAATCAAAAACTAGAAGTGAAAAATGTTTGGTTTGGTGTTTAATTTCCTAAAGGGTCAGATCAAACAATTCAAGAAGATGTAATAAAATGCTACAAGAAATGTAAATTGTGTTTTGATTATGGATAAAAGGCGTTTCCAGGGTTTCAGACTTCATCTCTGATCTGCCTCTAGTGGTACGGCCCGTACCAAGTTGGTACGGCTAGGCCGTACTTCACTTGGTAAGGCAAGGCCGTACCACCCTGGTAAGACCCGTACTGGCTTCTCAGAACAGAACCTACCAGTTCGAGTGAATGCATTTCCTTGCTGGTACCTTGTGCTAAACTCTTTAGAAAGGTTCAATTGACCATACCTAAGGTTCCTAACCCTCAACCATCGTTTGTTGGATCAAGATCTAGGTTGGAATGCAATTGATTGCCTTTTAGGGATTTCTACACCTCAACTCTTGTGTGTTGGTACAGATCTACCCTAGCTGGTTGATTGGAGGTCTAAGGCACCCTCTAATCTGTCGATTAGAGGAGAATTCAACCTCTCGGCTTCAATTCGAACTATTCTACCCTAAGCATTTGATTTGGATGAGAGATTGAGATGATCACACGACCTTGATAGGTTCGATCTAAACCTAGAGGCACATCATACAACAATCACAGCAAGCAAAGCAAAAGATATCAAAGTAAATCACAATCAATCAAACTAAAGAGTTCATACAAGATACAAGTCAAAGAAAGTCAAAACAAATCAAGAATCCATCTCTAAACCCTAGAAACTAAAATAACTACTCACAGCATATAATCTGATCTAAAAATACAATAAGAGGGATAGAGATAGCCATGGATCGAAGGGATCGAGAGGAGGAAGCTAGATCCGTCGAGTTTCGCCTCTTCCTCTTCCTTCCTTCTTGCTCTCAGCTCCTTAGCTCTCTTTCTCTCTCTTACTGTGCTCTCAAATGGATCTGGAATGGAATTCATGTCGAAATTGGAGAGTTCCCCGCTTTAAATAGCCTCTGCCAAAATTTGAATCTGTCAGGCCGCCTTTATGTACGGCCCGTACCAAAGTGGTACGGCCTGGCCGTACCAGGCGTGAAGAGCTGAAAACGGCTAAGTCTGGTGAGACCCGTACCAAGCCTGGTAAGGGTCGTACCTCATCATCTGAATCGCCGTTTCTTCGTGTGTTTTGCTCCAAACCTGCAGAAAACAAACAAACACTCAGCAGTACCAAATTCTAAAGATATATCGATGAAATGCACATGATTCTGGTGAATCATGGCACGAATCTGGTACTAAAACAGGCCTAAAATAGACTAAATATGCGAGGTATCAAATTCCCCCAAGCTGAACCTTTGCTTGTCCTCAAGCAAAAAGTTTCAAACTCGGGTAAAAGTGCTGGACAACTAAATCTAAATGCAGATACAAGTCTAAATGTGAAAACCTACGTGAGTCTGCTATAGTCAAGAATTTCTAGAATCGATTCGGTTGTAATTCAAATATCCCTTTATAAACCTTGATTCACTCCACCAATTGGTCAATTGAACTTCTTATTTTGAGATGCTTCTAACAATGGAAAGACTAATTACCTAGGTTTGATCGAAACAATTTCATTCTTTTTCCGAATCAGTGCTTTTATTCAAGGTGATTTTTCTTTTCATTTTCCCTCCCCCAAGCTTGAATCAAGCTTAAGGGTAAGAAAGTTGCGAACGAAGTGTGTTGGTATGAGCAAAATTTTCTTTCTTTATTTCTAATTGGGAGACGAGCTCAAAGGCGCCCATTCGAGGCTTATTGCCAGTACTCTTATGTTCTCCATCTTTTTCATTTCTTTTCTCTTTTCTTTTCTTTTTTTCTTTTCTTTTCTTTTTTGGTTTGCTCATACCATGAATACACACATCTATTGGTATTCATTCATACCAATGGATATTCCAAACTTTCTTAATTTGAAAATCCCAATTCCTAAAGGCACAGTTCAGTTTTTTCGAATAATCTCGTTCGATTCAATTCTAAGTTTGTTTCATCTTTTCCATTATTAAAAAAATCTCAACCTAAGTAGTTCAATAACCAATCATGGGTTAGTTCCAATTCACTCAGGTCTATTCTAATCACAACTAAATTGTTTCAAAGTTATTCTCAATTCTAGCAATTCACGCAAATCTTCACCTAACAATGCACGAAAATACGAAAAAAAAAAATGTAAGAAAAATAACGGTAAAGTAAATATGACCTAAATGCAAATGCAATCCCCCCAAGCTTAGCCTGAGCATTGTCCTCAATGCTTCAAGACTAGAAGATAAAAGAGATAAAAGAAGCTCGGGGAAAAGAGAGCAAACCTGATCAGTCCTCAGGGTGGTCGTACCAGAGCCAGTCGCTAAACCGCTCCTCTATCCCAGTCACGCGCTGCTGGAGATCATGGAGTATGGCGCCCTGCTCACGAATGGCAGCACCCTGCTCATAGAGTGCAACACCCTGATCCTGACGCATGCCGTACATCAGGTGGTAGACATCCTGGATGGTGGGCTCAGAGAGAGGAGGGGGGTACACAGGTCTACTGAAGGAGGTGGAGGGGCCGGCAGCGTAGGCGGAGGTGGAAGGGCCAGCAGCGTAGGCGGAGGTGGATGGGCCAGCTCCATAGAATGAGGTACCTGCACCAAAGGGTGAAGGATGTACCTGCTCGAAGAAGGGGGGAGCCTGGCTGGGGAAATGTGGCACATGAGGAGAGAGAGGATGCAGCGGCTCAAACGGAGCCTGGACTGGAGAGGTGGTGGCATCGATCATGTCCTCATCGCCCTGCGGTGGTGGTGGAGGAGGTGGAGGTGGGGCTACAGGGGCAGGCTGCACGCGGGGCGGACGTCGGAAAAACCAAGTGCTCCGGTCAGTGAAGGAGAGAGTGACCGGGAAAGGCATGACATATCTGGTATGCTGGTCAGGCATGCGCCAAGCCCAAGCACCTCGCCCATCGCGTCCTGCTGCTGACTCGATGAACTTGTAGGTGGTGAACTGAGTGAGAGAGAGAGAACGGGAGCTCCTGCACTCCTCGTCGCCGAAGATCTGGAGGTGTAAGCGCTCGGCGATCAGAGTGACGTAGGCAGAGATGTAGACAGTGCCACCCGGCTTGGGCTGCCTCTGGATGTCGATCCAGTGGTGGATCATGGCGAGCATCAGATCGGGCCGCTCGAGAGTGCTGTCAGGGCGCAGCATATGATCCACCAGCTGCAGATCCTCAACATTGGCGCGGGCGAACGTCTCGCCACGCGCAAAGATGGTGCAACTGAGGATACGCAGCAGGACCCGGATGACTGGATGTGGGACATTGAGCTGCTTGTACTCCTTGTTGAAAGCTGACCCGGCTGGGGCGCCAGAGATCAGCTGCCAGAAGGTGTCGCGCGTCAACTCCCCAGAGAAAGAGAGGGAATCAGTAGTCGGGTTCGGCTCAAAGCCAAACCACTCCCTCAAGTCAGACAGCCAAACACGGTGGGTCTCACTCAGCAAGCGGAACCTGATGAACGGATTATCGTTCCGCGAGTACTTGAGCTCCAGAGAGGAAAGAAACTCCATGGTGAGCTTCTTGTATCCCCTCTGGGCGATCTCCCAGAAGGCTGGAGTGATCCCGACCCGGGTGGTGATGCGGCGGAACTCATCCTCCAGTCCCAGCGTCTGAAGAGCAGAGAAGTCAACAATCCTCGTATTGTTGATCGATTTCTTCAGCAGCATATCAAAGTACTTGAACTGCCGACGGGTCGGTATGGAGAAGTACTCCTCGGCGTACGCATCGGCACGCTCGGTGGCGTCAGAGAGGGCCGCATCAGTGCCGAAGGAGTCAGAGGCGTGGTCGGAGTCGTGGATGGAGGCCTGATCAGAGCCCTGGGCCTGGTCAGAGGCCTCGTCAGAGCCCTGGTCCTGGTCTCCAGATGGATGGTAGGAGGGGCTCTCATGTGGGCTCCGGTAGACTGACTGATGGCCACTGGATGTGGTCTCTCCCTCATAGTAGATGGGCGTGACGGCGTCCTGAAGGGAAGGACTCTGGCGGGACCCAGTCCTGGCTGCACTCTCTCGGGAGTGGCAAGATGCGCGGGAGTCACTCCGAGACGCACGCCGGTGGGAGTGATGAGATGACGTGGGGGCATCAGCAGGAGGGACGTTGGCCATCGGGCCAGTGGCGGAAGGGATGGAGGCGTCAGAGGGTGTGGAGGAGCGAGAGGATTGACGACGCATTTCTCTCAGACGCTCGTTGGGCTGGTTGAGGGTCCGACTGAGTAGGTACGGCCTGGTCTGACCTAGTTGGTACGGCCTGGTCTGACCTAGGTAGGTACGGCCTAGCCGCACGGGCTGGTACGGGCCGTACCTAACTTGGGGTTTTGGTGATGGCTGGTAAGGGCCGCACCAACTGGTACCAGTTTGGTGTCAGTTCAGAGAGACTGGTACGGGCCGTACCTACTTGGTACGGGTGGGCCGTACCAAGCTAGGGTTTTGACAGATCAAGGGTGGAACCGAGAGAAGAAGAGAGGGATGCACGAAAAATGGGTGAAAACAAAGAAAATTGAAGAAGATGCACTAACCGAGAGCAAGGAGGTGCGGGTCGGACCGAAGAGGCGTGCGGGTCGGACCGAAGAGGTGCTGGTGGTGCGCTGATCTCCGGTGCTCCTGTGCTTCTTGTGCTCGGTTAGGGTGGAAGGAGAGGTAGAAGGAGTGGAGAGGGAGAGAAAATGGAGAGGGAGAGAAGAGAGAGAAGAGAGAAGGAGAGAGGTGCGGCTGGGAAGAAAGAGGAAAGGGAAGGGGTGCGGGTTCGGGGGTTTAAAAAGAAAAAGGCGGCAGTTATGGCATCGGTTCGCGTTTCTGACCTAGATACGGCCTGGCCGTACCAAATTGATACGGGCCGTACCAATGTGGTATGGCCTAGCCGAACCAACCTCAAATTTTTTTGGTTTCTCTTTCTCGTGACTTCTCAAGCCGCTCGTGATGCAATGCAGAAGAATGAATGCATGTCTATCTGTTCCTAAGATGCAAAACAGGTAAAAATGGCTTGGGCTGCCTCCCAAGGAGCGCTCGTTTTAGGTCTCGAGCTCGACCTTCTCTCGTCAGGCTTTGGTTGGAGATGGATCGGGTGGCACTGGAGGGAGCACCCACTTCTGAGGTACACGGACCGTGCGATCACACTCTTGCATCAGAAAAATCCGCAAGATTCCCATCAAGTTCTTGATCGAGCGCCCGATCGCGCTTTTGTGCGCTTCCAATTTCTCCAAGAGTGTAGCAGTCCGATCGGGTTCAAGATCTGCGCTTATGATTACATGACGACATCTATCTGGGTCTAGAAACTCGTACCTGAGGTGAGCTGCTGGAGGCTTGAGCTCAGGAGTCAGCCGCTCTGTCTGGGTCTTGACGCGGGTCGCATCAGGTGGAATGGCATCGCATGCTGACCAATCCGACTCGCTTCCTTTGGTCTCCAGGTCATCAGAACACGGCATGCGGGTCGCATCGGGTGGTGTGCGGGTCGCGTCCATGTACTCTTCAGGTGGAGATGCGGGTCGTGTCTCAATGATGCGGGTCGCGTCAAGTGCGGTCTGGTCTGTTGGTTGGGCTGGTCCTTCGCATTCTGGCTGAGCTGGCAGCTTTTCAGGTTGAGATTGGCGTGAGGTGATGATGTGACTCAACTGCTCCAACAACTTGTTTTGAGCGGCCATTTGATTTTGTTGAGCAGCCATCTGAGTGGACATGCTCTGCATATGTTCCCACATCATCTGATTCATCTTGCCTTGCTCGTGTATGAATTCGATCTCAGCGGGATCAACGTACGGCTCGGGTGGGTCGGGTTGGAATACGCAATTGTTCGAGTCATCAAATGGTGCAGGGACATAGAAATTGCAATTGTTGTTGCTGATATAGCCATCCTGCTCCGGTTTCTCACTCCAATCAGCCAGTGGGCAATACTCATAAGAGTGTCTCATGTCCCCACACATGGCACATGGCTGTGGTTTCTGGTTTCTGGCTGCCCTCATGCTCATTCTGATTGAATAACTCTCCATGGCCTCCTCTAGCTCGGCAGCTCTAGCATATAGAGCTGCGATCATGGCCTCCTCTAGCTCGGCAGCTCTAGCATATAGAGCTGTGATCTGATCAGCTTTGGATCGGCCGCCTCCTCCAGCTTGAAAATTGTCGCGGCCAAACCAATGTTGGTCTGTCGTCATGTTGTACATGAGATCCATGGTGTCTTGAGCTCCTCAGATAGTAATCGCCATAGTGTTCCTGAAAAAAGAGAAAATAAATAAATAAAAGAAACGAAACAAAATAAAAGAAAATAAAGGATACAAGATAAAGTCTAGATTAACTAAGTAAGGTAAAATCTAACTAGGCAATTGGTTACCGTCCCCGGCAACGGCGCCAAAAACTTGTTCGCGCAGAAGCGCAACGCAAGTTTCGGTACGCTTGAGGGCGTACCTTTTAAAACCGCGTTTACACTCCACGAGTAAGGGATGCAAGTGCACAACCCCTATCGTGTAGTATATTCGGGTATCGATCCACAGGAACGGTTAATTGCGAGGTTAGATTCTATCAAACTCAATCAAAAACTAGAAGTGAAAAAGGTTTGGTTTGGTGTTTAATTTCCTAAAGGGTCAGATCAAACAATTCAAGAAGATGTAATAAAATGCTACAAGAAATGTAAATTGTGTTTTGATTATGGATAAAAGGCGTTTCCAGGGTTTCAGACTTCATCTCTGATCTGCCTCTAGTGGTACGGCCCGTACCAAGTTGGTACGGCTAGGCCGTACTTCACTTGGTAAGGCAAGGCCGTACCACCCTGGTAAGACCCGTACTGGCTTCCCAGAACAGAACCTACCAGTTCGAGTGAATGCATTTCCTTGCTGGTACCTTGTGCTAAACTCTTTAGAAAGGTTCAATTGACCATACCTAAGGTTCCTAACCCTCAACCATCGTTTGTTGGATCAAGATCTAGGTTGGAATGCAATTGATTGCCTTTTAGGGATTTCTACACCTCAACTCTTGTGTGTTGGTACAGATCTACCCTAGCTGGTTGATTGGAGGTCTAAGGCACCCTCTAATCTGTCGATTAGAGGAGAATTCAACCTCTCGGCTTCAATTCGAACTATTCTACCCTAAGCATTTGATTTGGATGAGAGATTGAGATGATCACACGACCTTGATAGGTTCGATCTAAACCTAGAGGCACATCATACAACAATCACAGCAAGCAAAGCAAAAGATATCAAAGTAAATCACAATCAATCAAACTAAATAGTTCATACAAGATACAAGTCAAAGAAAGTCAAAACAAATCAAGAATCCATCTCTAAACCCTAGAAACTAAAATAACTACTCACAGCACATAATCTGATCTAAAAATACAATAAGAGGGATAGAGATAGCCATGGATCGAAGGGATCGAGAGGAGGAAGCTAGATCCGTCGAGTTTCACCTCTTCCTCTTCCTTCCTTCTTGCTCTCAGCTCCTTAGCTCTCTTTCTCTCTCTTACTGTGCTCTCAAATGGATCTGGAATGGAATTCATGTCGAAATTGGAGAGTTCCCCGCTTTAAATAGCCTCTGCCAAAATTTGAATCTGTCAGGCCGCCTTTATGTACGGCCCGTACCAAAGTGGTACGGCCTGGCCATACCAGGCGTGAAGAGCTGAAAACGGCTAAGTCTGGTGAGACCCGTACCAAGCCTGGTAAGGGTCGTACTTCATCATCTGAATCGTCGTTTCTTCGTGTGTTTTGCTCCAAACCTGCAGAAAACAAACAAACACTCAGCAGTACCAAATTCTAAAGATATATCGATGAAATGCACATGATTCTGGTGAATCATGGCACGAATCTGGTACTAAAACAGGCCTAAAATAGACTAAATATGCGAGGTATCATTAACATGTGGATTTATAAGAATATATATTCTGAACAGATGAGATAAATTTTGTAAAAATTTTAATAATTATATATTCATATTTTAATTAAATTTGTAAAAGTCATGAATATGTGATGAACAAATTTAATTTATTAAATATGTGTTATTAGTTTTTTGCAATGAGTTGTGTAATTTAGTAATCAATGAAGAAAATTGGCATTTCTTTTTGTTAAAAAAATTTATTGGAAATTATATTAGTATCTCTATTACCCAAAATGAATTTTTAAACATGTTTTTGCATATTAGTAAATGATTTAGACACCTAAAATATTAAGTTAGTACATGCATTTTGTCTTAACAACTCATATGCCATATATACTTGTCATGCAACCATAACTCTAGTTGTGCAAGTTAATGAAGGCGCAAACCAAAATGTCGTGGCCCGGTCGATCGGAACCGTTACAATTAAAGATTATTACCTTACTTTTGGTCTTTTAAAATTTTGTCCAAATTTACGTTGATTTTCACATCCATCTAGCCTACGGAATATCAAGCCATCGAATGGCTACAATCAAATCACGTCGGATCGAAGCTTAGAGACGGCCAAAATAAAAAACACTTGTGTTGTACATGTTAAGGGTCCTCACTTGATCATTTAAAAATCAACTTTGAATCATTTCATGACAAATCAACCGTTGATTTATAACGTGAAAATGTACGGTCCACATTCACTAACACTATTTTAAGATGCAAATAATATTAAAATGGTATAAAATTGATATTTGTAAGAATAATTTACATATATAATATGATAAACTTTAGTTTTTTGCATTTTGCATTTTCAGTATATTATTTGCTGTGTAATTATTATCTAAATGGCCACTGGGCGAATCAGAGCCATCTGATGTGTGATGAACTGTCCTGATTTAAAAATGGGATCTCCATTTTAGTAAATGAAAATTATGCGATGATGTCCCCTCAGGTAATATAAATAATGTGTTTGTATCCGCCCCAGGTGGAAGCCCCTCTTTACTCTAAGATTTGTGCTAGAGGATCATGCGGCACCGATATGCAGTGGTAAATTTGAGGTACCTCAGGCCCTCATAGTAAATGCGATACAGAGAGGGGTTAATGCAGGAGTCCGGATCCCCTAATGTAACCCAATTTTTGAGTTTTGACGTGCACGGTGCCTATTCGGTGGTAGCGCAGGGGCCCAGTATTATTTGTGGGGTCCAGACTCTTTAAGATCGTGTTAGAGCATCTTGGACGGTTTGGATCAAAACTCAAAAATTGGGTTACATTAGGGGATCTTAATTCTTAATGCAGAGGATACGAATTCATACATACTTAGGTCTCTGGAGAGGGAGTCTGGGACTTAGCTTTTTTTGAAAAGGCAACCAAAACCCCTCCTCTCCCTAAACCCTCACACATTACCGCCCGAGGCGCAACCCTTCCTCTCCCTCACTCCGCCTCTCCGATCGGGGTCGCCGCCAAAGAACACTCCCACCCGTCGCTCTGTTCTGTCTCTCGATCGACCACATTCTCAACCCTCTGTACTGACGATCGATCGACCCCCGCCGCTCTCTCCGCCAATCTCGCTTACGTCGGAGATCGAAGGCTCTTCGGAATAGGTACGTAGATAACTCGTTGCTGTAATTTAGGTTACAAAAATTAGTTTTATTAATTTAGGTTTTAGGAAATTCGGGCAGTATAATTTTAGGTTTTAGGAAATTAGTTTTATTTAGGTTTTAGTTTAGGTTTTAATTTTAGGTTTTAATTTAGGTTTTACAATACAACTAAATAAAACATTTCTTTGAAGTGTCCTGAATATAATATGAGTTAATTAAATGGAAAAAAAAATTCCCATGAAGAGAAGTGCAGAACTATTGTTGGAAACATTTATTATATATATACGTAAACAATAACATGTATTGTCTCTGAATTTTGTATATGGAGCAGGAAGTTGGGAGGTTCCAATAAAATTCTTTTACATAATTATTTATATTTGGGCGGGGTGCTGTGGGTACTGCGCGATCTAAAAATAGTACTAAAGAATTTATATCTGCCGTAGTAATATAATGAAACAACGGTAATAAGTACACAATTTTATGAAATGAGAGACACAGGCTCCTTCATGCAAAAACAAACGATAGAAATTTCAAAGGAGAATACTTGCATGTGCACGGATAAGTTTGGTAAACTCGTGATGTTTGGTTATATATTGACAACCACTACCAAAAAAGAACCTCAAAGTAGATTGATTAGTTAGGTTTTCTATGAACAATTAAACCATATATATATGATGAATTTCACAACTATATGGTATTAATGCATTAATTTAGGTTTTAGGAAATTAGTTTTATTAATTTAGTTTTCATTCATCTTTATTGACTCAAAACTTTAACTTGGGTTTAAAATCATTAATTTAACTCAGAGGTAGTTGCTATTATATATATGCATGAAAAATGAGGATTTTTTTGTCAATTGTTTTTTTGTATTGCTGACCTGATCAGATGTAGTCATTCCTATATAAGATGTGGCAACCTGATTTGTCCCTTGTAGTCTTATGTTGTTTGTTTATAAATATAATATTCTGGTAATGAATTAAAAATATAGAGTTATTGTTGCATAAGCTCATTGATGGAGTTTTTTATTACTGATACTTTGATTTAATGAAAGGTAGCTAAGAACCTGTTATCCATGGTTGGCTTATTCTGCTACTGGTTACCTTTGTACCTATCATCGTCAGTCAGTATTGAATAGCTCTGACACGTCAAATTCTGAAAATCAATTAGCTTGGGTTATGGCAGTAGGAGCCTTCATAGTCAGCATGAATAAATTACCTTCTCTTATACTCAGAAAAGCCCTTTATGATCTCCAAAAGCACCAAATAAACAAAAATATATCAATTGATGGTATTACATTCAGAAACTGTAGTTAATTACATTGATGGTATTACAATGTATTGATGTAGCTTAAAGGTGTCTAGAAAAGCTTGAAAGTACGAGAGGCTTGAAATTAAAGGTGTCTAGAAAAGCTTGAAATTCGAGTTAGGTTTACATCGATGGTCCTTTGAAAACTTTTTGGGGTACTGGAGCATAAACTAGTAAGAATAAATATTGAAACAAAAAGAACCTCTTTGATTAAGGATTGATCATGTCTCAATCGATCTTCAATTTGGCAATTGTCAACTAAAATCACTGTCTATTTGTCACTGATACATTAAATAGACCGTTTAATAAATGATAAACTGGACCTTGATTCTGTTAGGTCAGTTTAGTAGAGAGAGGGCAGTATCAATATTTTTTTGTTAAGTCTAGGGTCTATTTTGTAAAAAAAAAGAGATATTAGAGGTCCAGTGTGTTCTAGTGTGTTCTAAACAGCTTGGTGTTTTGTCCCTCAAGTTCTGTTCATCTTTGGAAAAAAAAAGAGTAGAGATAGAAAGAAAAAGAGAAGAGTACGTGGGTTGGTATTGAAGGCTGGTACAAGCTTTTTGAGTCATCTCTCTTTGTTTATCTCATTTGTTTTGATCTCTCTTGCAATATGTACAAGATGAAAGATGTGTGTATAGTTCTGTAAGTGCAAAGACCTTGATAATCATCAATGAAAAAATGTCTCTGGTTTCAGAATTTGTGGGATGTACTAGTACTGGTACGCATCTATGTTGTATAGTTCTTACGTTATCTAGTTCTGTAAATTGGTGCTGATTTTAGTCTTATGGTTGCTTTTAGTCTTATGGTACGCATCTATGTTGTATAGTGCTTATGGTTGCTTTTAGTCTTATGTTGTATAGTTCTGTAAATTGGAGCTGATTTTAAACAAGTAATTATCTTATCTAAATAAGTTGACAAATCTAAAACATTTCATGAAAGGAATCACTTGAACCTGATTATTGCTTACATTGATGGTATTACAATGTATTGCTGTAGCTTAATTAATAATTTTGTATTGTTCTGTCACAGATATGATGGAGCACAGTGATGATTCCGTAAGGACCACGGTGTCTGGACGCCGGAAATCTCCGAGGCTTCATCCCGAGGTGGAGGGAACTGACACGGCGACTGTGACACGTTCTCCCCCGCCAATGGCAGAGCCAGAGGCCACTATGACACCTCCTCCACCGAAGTCCCTTTCCTCTAAGAGAATGGTTCGTAGACCAAAACCCTTGGGTGCTGACGTTGATGGCCGCCGAAGATCCCCAAGGCTGAATCCTATTGAGTATCCTCCTCTGTCACCACCTCAGCCCACCAAAGTGAGTGTTCCACTTGCCCCATCCTCCAGCCCTCCCACCGACGTACCTCCTCAGCCCGATGGACATCCAAAACCGGTCGAGCAGCCGGTCGAGGAACCGGTCGAAGAACCGGTCGAGCAGCCGGTCGAAGAACCGGTCGAGCAGCCGGTCGAAGAACCAGTCGAAGACCCGGTCGAAGAAGATGAGGCAGAAGAGGGGGTCGAAGAACCGGTCAGGGCCAGAACATATTCAGGGTATAGTCCCGCTTACCTGGCATACTTGAGGGCCAGAAGAATGTTGGATGATGACTCTGACCAGTCTGAAGAATCTGATGAAATTCTCAGCAGTGAAGATATTGACACCGCCCGAGGAATGTACACAATTGAAGAGGATGAGACAGAGGGGGCCTCCGCCTCCTCTCCCAGTCAGAGTGCTGAACCCCAGTCACAACCGCCGGAGCCCCCACATCAGCCCGAGCAGCAGCCGCATCCCAAGCAGCAGCAGCCCGGTGTGCATCCCGAGCCGCATCACAAGCCGCCGCCCGAGCCGCAGCCCACTGTGCAGCCCGGTGTGAGTCCAGCAGAATCTGACAATACTGAGGATATTCACAATTCTGACATGAACCAGCCATCTAACTTCTCTGCAGAGGAGGCTGCTGCTGAACCCCAGTCATTACTGCCGGAGATAGAGGATGATGGAAGTAGGAGGTTCCGTAAGCGTCGGGTTCTACGCATGTGTCCTGAAGCATTCGAATTGAACGGTGTAGACCTGGATTGGTCAGCAAATATAGTGCAGACTAGCAAGCGAAAGCAAAACAGGAAGGGGAAGAAGTCTGATGTCAGGGGTGTACGGGGTCTTGCCAAGTCTCGTGACCCTGTTCACCCAGATAGCAGGCCTGTACTGAAGGTTGTTGGTGACTAAGAGTTCACAGCAGCCCCTGAATGCTCAAAGGTGGTGACAACAATAAGGCTCGTGACTTGTGAGTGCCTGCCGGGACCAATCAGGTCGTTCAACATGTTTCCTTCGACTGTGAGGTTAGAAATCCTGCGTAAATTCTTGCAGCGATACTCATGGGCCGAGGGCGAAGATGTCGGGCGTTGTCTCGATGTCTTCGAGAACATAGCGGCAGATACCTGGCTGCGTGTACTGACAGACACTAGGAGAGTGTGCAGGAACAAATTTGGAGAGGACAAGGAGTTATGGAAGGATGTTTGTCCAAGGTGGTGCAAGAATTCGGACCACTGGAAGGGTCTGTGTGACATTTGGATGAATCCCAAATGGGAGAAATCTTCAAACATCAACCGGGCTAACAAAACTGGGTCTAGCAGCTCTGGAGATAAACGTGCCGTCAGTCATGTGGGTGGATCCAGGAGCTCGTACAGGCACAAACAAAAATTAGTATTTCTTCTTTCGTCATATACTTTACAAATAAACAAGAATTTGCTAGGAGGTTGCTTATTTGCTGTAATTTGCTAAGAAGTGGCTTATTTGCTGTAATTTGCTGTAATTTGCTAAGAAGTGGCTTATTTGCTGTGATCGATTCGAGATTTCCATCTTACACATTGAAAATTTAATTTCATGAATTTCCTTCTCTTATCTGTTGTATTGATCTACATCTTATACATTGAAAATGAAATTTCAGATTGTTGAGAAGGGGAGTGCCGTTGGTCTTCAGGATGTTTTTGATCGAACTCATTTGAAGAGGTCACCGGCTGGGGAGTACGTCAGCGATAGAGCAAAAAGGGCAGCGGTAAACACAAATTTTGTCTATGTCTTCATTTTCACACAACATGAACCAATTTGATGGTATTTACGTACAGCATGAACCAAAATTGTGCAACATGAACCAATTTTGGGTGAGGGTTTTACCAAATTCTGCTTTTGACCATTTAAAAAAAAAATCCTTTAGCTATTGGGTCAACTGGAGAACTTTCTATCTATTTCTCAACATTACCAAGCCGGCCTGGTTTGCTATAGTGTAATCAGTTCCTTCTTTTGAGAATTACAAGCACAACTCAAGCAACATAAATGTACCCTTGTTTGGAAAGTGAAATTGACTATAGCACCCTTAGCCCCAAGATTACAGTCCGTTAGATGTAATATAATGATTTGCAATTTATAACTTAACTTACTGTGTCGATCCAATGCAGGATCGGTTCAAATCATTAAAAGAGGCACATGGGAATGAAATGGACGATGAAGCGCTATGGAAACTTGCTGTGGATGGAGAGGACAAGAGAGGCAGGATGTACGGATTTGGCAATCGGTCAAGAATGTCAAAAGCCAACCAAGAGCTGGAGGCAATGGAGGCAGCCCCATCGGAACCTACCAAAAGCACTGCCACCTCTGCTGAACACACAAAGAAATCGTACACTGCCGAGGAGGTGGAAGAGTTAGTTAAAAGGAAACTAGATGTTGCACAAAGAGGGTTTGCTCAGGAGATTGCTGCCCAAGAGATGCGACACCGAGAGGAAATGGAAGAGAATAAAAAAGAAAATGCGTACAACAGGGCATGTATCGCGGCGCTCTTCGCCAAAACAGGAGCTGACCCTCCTAACTTCTCTGTAAGTGCAATGTCCCTTTCAACTCATTTTTTGGAAATCACATCGTAGTATATTAATGCATATTTTCCATTATTTTTCTGCATTTTGTTAGGAGGTTGTCACAAATGTGCAGTCTTCTGGTGGTGGTGGGGCCGATATCGGAGGGGGAGGGGAACCTTCTGGTCGCGGTGGGGGTGATAAAGGACGTGGATGATCTCTGGAACTCCTAACTTCTCTGGTTTTACGCCATTTGTAATAGTGTAGCGGCTAACAAAACATAACAGTTATGTATCTAATTTGATTGGGAGTTATGTATTAAGTGAACAATATTAAGTATTTGGATGAACAATTAAGTAGGATGTGAACAGCATTAAGTTTAAACTGAAGTTTACTATACTTCAGTCACTCATCTTAGATAATTAACTCCTGATATGTTTTTTCTTATCCTTGGCATATATTGAGTTTCATTTTCTGTTGGGATATATAAAATGGGATGTAGTCTTATGTTGGGATATATACAATGCATGGTGGGAATTTGTGGTGGAATTTGTGTATCTCATTTAGTTTTTAATATACTGCTATACTTCATGTTGCTTGCTGTGATATACAAAATATATTCAATTTGAAAGGAGAGATCAAATATATACAGGAAAGGCTCTGTCCAGGAATTTATATAACATTTAACATGGGTAGTCGCATGCAACTAATATTTCTCGACAATCTAGATTAATTGCATGGATAGTGTAGGACTTCTTACATGGACCTTTGGAATAAAATAAGAAAAAAAGAATCATCAAAACTTGTTACATGGATAAGCCCATGCAACTGTTGGGTCTCAGTTCTGCAGACTTGTTACATGGATAGTGTAGGACTTCTTACATGGACCTTTGGAATAAAATAATAAAAAACTAATCATCAAAACTTATTACATGGATAAGCCCATGGAACAGTTTCGTCTCAATTATGTAGACTTTTTGCATGGATAGTGTAGGACTTCTTACATGGACATTTAGAATAAAATAATAAACAAAGAATCATCAAAACTTGTTACATGGATAAGCCCATGCAACTGTTGGGTCTCAGTTCTGCAGACTTGTTACATGGATACTTCTTTTGGTTTTTGCATGGACCTTCATTAAAATATACTATCAGGCGTTGCTGGCGGGTCACGGGTCATCAAATATTAGTTGCATGGGTCGGTAAGAGACAATTGCATGGATAAACATCAAATCTTTTGCATGGGTTACTTTTTGCATGGGACACCCATGCAACAGATATTGTTGTGTCAGAAATGTCAATTCTTTTGCATGGGACATTCACATCCATGTAACAACTAAGTTTTATCCATGCAAGAAACCAAAATTCTAGTAGTGGATTAAAGACAACCAGTAGAACATGAAAGACAACTAGTATAAGATGAAAGACAACTAGAAGAAGATGAAAGACAACCATGAAAGACAACTAGTAAAAGATGAAAGACACTTGAAGAAGATGAAATTCAACCAGTCGCAGCCTCCTTGACTTATAAAGCCAGTACTTACTGTTTCAAAATTGTTCAAGAAACTTGTAAACCAAATTTTTTAACTGAAATTAACTGTTTTCAAAGGGATAATTCTTTTGCTCATTTGGGATTATAAATATGCGTTTTGTTTAGCTTTGGAGGTCGCGTGTGTTTATGTACTATTTGAGAGATAAATCAAACACAATGTCTAATTAGAATTTTAATTTATGAACACCATGTTGAATTGCACATTTTGTTTTGTGTATTCATTCAAACAGTAAAGCTCAGATGGTTTAATCCATCAAAATTAGTTTTGTATTTAGAATGGTTGTCTAATTCACGGTCAATACTAAACAGCTACATTAGCTTTTTATTAATTTATTAATTTGTTTATTTAATGAAACCGCATTGAAACTTACGGCAGATTGTAATATGTAAATTGTATTGCAATTAACTGAGGATAAATTAAAGCAAGAGCCTTCGATCGGTATTAATATTTATACATATTTGATTCTCATGAATCTTAAAATGAGTATGGCTAGTATGACACCAGTGTCATTTCAACTTATATAACACCAATTATAAACCTATTGAATCAACTTCAAATGGTTAATCCAAACTGTTCAAATCAATCTATTTCATTAGTTATGCGTTTACATGTAGAATTATATTTTTTTGAATTTATTTATTATCAAGTTAGACAGTCAAATGTGGAGGTTTTTAAGCTAATTCTAGTGCATTCATTTTTCAACATTTGTTACCACTTAATTTGATACAATAATAACTCAAAAAAATAATTTTTTACATATAAACACATCACCCATAAAGTAAATCGGTTTGAACAATTTAAATTAGTTATTTAAAATTTATTCAATATATTTTAAAGTTGGTGTCATATGACACTGATATATACTAGTCGAACTTCTCTTCCGAAATTTTTATTGTTACCACGGCAAAAAATCAGAATTAAATCGTTACCACTCCGCTGACCCTTTATTGAATACTACCACCCCCGCTAACCCAGTTCGCGCACCAAACTGACTGGTGCGTGGACTGGGTTGGCGCACCAGATTGGTGCGCGGACTGGGTTAGCGGGCCTGTGGGCTGAATGGATTTTTGGGGTTTAGGGTTAAGGTTAAGGTTGAGGTTTAGGGTTTAGGGCTGACTGAATTTTGGTGTTTATTTTTATTTTTGCAACGGGTGTCTGAAAATTCTGTTTTATTTTTAACGATGTTCATCAGACGCAAGGCAGCAGGCAGGTAAATAACGTAAAAACTAATATGTTAAATTGATTGCGGAAGAACTAAACAACAGAAAAACAAAACAACATAAGAACTAATATCAAAATAATATCGAGATAACATCCAAATAACAAGAACTAATACCAAAATAATATCCAAAAACATAAACTACAACAAGTAACTCTATCCTATCTGCTCGAGGGTGTCCACGGCTTCTTCTCTCTCCTAAGTCTCTTACCCCGCCCCTCCTCCTGACGCTCCCTCTCCTCCAGCGATGTGTACTGTCGTGATGGATGTGGTGGAGTCTCCTCATGTATCTCCCCAAAAAGTGTCTCCTCGTGTGGTCCCTCATCTGCACCAGGTCCGAAAATAACCTCACGCTCTGTAGAGTACACGGGTAAGCGGAAGACATCCTGCTGGACAGCTGCTGCACTGGACTGTGGGAGTGGCGTCTCCTGTGGGAGTGGCATTTCCTGTGTGGAAAACGGAGGAGAGTCTACATCCTGCGTGTAAGCCCCGTACTGAGAGCCCAGGTGAAACATAAAATCTGAGGTTGGGTCCTGATCGTCGTACGGATCTCCGCAGGGTATATCTCCCTGAAACAAATAGATAGGTTTCACAACGAAGATGATTATAAAAATAATTACAAAAATATACGTACCGCTACAAGCCCAACAGCCTCAAATGCAGCCTCAGCAGTCGCTGCCTCGTGTAGGTATGAGAAATCCGGCTCTGGCGTGCTCATAGGCTCCGCAGAATCAGCACTGTCCATGTCTTTCAAATCTTCATAGCGGGGAAGATCTGAAAGCCTGAGAACCCTCTCGAGCTGATCCTGGTACCCGGCGACGACGACAGGCGGTGCAGCGGAACACAACCACTTCTTCCCGATAGCCTTCCAACCTCTTGTGACGGCGTATCTTGCACTCCTAAGCACTTGCTTGATGTTCATGAGTACCTGCGAATTAAAATAAAAAAAAATTAGTTCGAATTGCAAATGAATTTTCATAATTAGTTCTTAAACCCAAAAAATTAAAGACTTACAATCTGTGCAGCCGGGCCAGCGCAGGGAATGAAGCCATACTCGTCACTAACCGTGTCGCGTCGTACGTGGAGCGGCTTCGTGTTCATCTCTGTGATCTGACCATGCAAGTACACCGTGAAGACACAGTACTCCTGATACCAACTGCGATAGGTCTGATTGTATTCCTCGAAAGCATACGACTGGAGCTCGTCAGGGATCCTGTCGTCCATTGCCTCAAGCTGAGTCACATAATCGGCGTGCACGGTCCGCCAATTCTTACCGCTGGTAGTGGCCAGTTCTTTGTGAAGCTCGTACCACTTGTCCTTGGAGATGGGATCCGGGACGGCATACCGAACTGACGCATCACCCGTCCAGGATAGTAATGCTCGACAAGCTGGTAGAACACAAGTGGTACCTGCAAGTACATAAAAATAAATAATCCTACGTACGTAATAAATAAAAGTGATGCAAAATGGGAATACAATAATAATGCAAGGGTTACCTGAGCAAACCAGAACTGACGCTGCTGGAGGCATATGTGAGGCAGGTCATGCAGGAAGGAGTGAGCGACAGCAGCATCGTCCTCACCCTCGACACGCTCGTCGTACGGCCGCCAGCAGATGTGTCTGTCAGGAGTCATCTGCTCGAACTGACTCCGGAAGAAATCAACACCCATAGGTCTGCCGTGCGGGGTCTGGATGTACGTCTTCCTCGAGCACCACTTCTGTGCGTAAGCCGGACATGTAATCCCGTTGGGCTGCCCCCAAGCTGGAGCCCAACCTCTCACTTGTGGCTGTGGACGGCTGAACGGGAACCTCGTCCACGACCAATGCATCAGGAGACCAGCTGGACCGTAGAAATTGTGCTTGTTTGTCTATTTAGGTACAAGTGACAGTTAAAATTCTGGTTTTTTTTGTGTAACCATTTAATTATTCAGATTTAATTTCAAAATAATTTATACCTGGCATGCGGTGCACAAACCCCGATATAGACATGCCAATACCGCTGCACCCCAGTTCATCTGTTTCGGCTGGGCCAAGTCCCTCAGCCACTCAAGCAAACATCCAGGGACAGTGGTCTCCGATGAATCTGTGAACAGCCAGCAAGCAAACATCTCCATGATGTAAGACCGGGTCCACCGATCTACCGTCTTAGCATCAGCATCCGCGTCTAGGGCTCCATTGTTAATTCGAACAAATTTAGTGAAAATTGCAAAAAATAGACATCAAATAATTAATTTTATAAAATAAATGTTACCTGAACCGCTCCCGCACTGTGGTAAACTGATGTCATTCTTCGAGTACACGTGATGTCTTTATATTTGATCTATTATTTCGACCTATTTTCAGACCAGACCTTATGTTTTTGACCACTAACTTGCATAGTTTACATTGAAAATCAATTAGAATATGGTACTGCTGCAGTTTGTGGTTGATTTGCAGGAAATAGGCGAAAACAAGCAGAGTTCTGACTTCCCCCACGCGAGTCGCGTCCCATCTGACGCGGGTCGCATCGCAGCCCAGACGCGACCCTCATCGCTCACATCAGTGCTGCCTGACGCGGGTCGCATGACAATTCATGCGGGTCGCGTCGACTTAAATGCGCCAGGCCCAGTTGAGGCCCGTTAAGGAAGTATATATACAGAGGGCCTGGCACAGGAAAGAGGATCTACATTTTTCATCCAGAAACAGATCAGATCCAATTTTGAAGAGAGGGCTTGGCGCCTGAGGCGATCTGAAGCCGAGAGAAGCCGATCTGGAGCTTAGGAGGAGACGATTTGGAGAAGAAGAACCTTGGAGCTTCGATCCTCTTCACTACTCCTTCTCTCACTATGATTTGCTTCTTCTCTCTTTCTTTTACTTTGATTTTATTCATGTCTGAGTAGACTTGTAGTTTCGAGGGTTTGGATTTGTAGTCTGATACTTTGTTTGAGATTGCTTGATCTGAATTGTTTGATTCTTGATTGTCTACTGTTGAATGCCTTTGGCATTTCTTCTTGTATCAAGGCTTGATGTTTCTTGCAAGTTAGGTTAAGTACTTGAGGTAGGTCTGAGAACCGAAAGGTGAGGTCAATAGTAGCCGAGAGGTGAAATTTCCACTCGCTCTTGCTCAGCTTGTGGATACCTTTAGTAAACAGAACTGAAAACTTAGGTTTAGATCAAACAGCTTGATTAAACCTAAGAAGGTGAAATTGCATTTCCAAACCAGGTCTGCTAAGCCAACACACGAGAGTTGAGGTTTAGTGACACTAGGTACGGTCAATCTAGCCTTACACGACTTAAACAACCAGTTTCTGACATGTGCAGACTCAGCTCAAGGGGCCATGCGGGTCGCGTGAGTTAGCACGCGGGTCGCATCACAAGGGTCGCAAGCCACAGCTTGCGAGTCGCGTGAAAGGTCCAGAGCGCTTAAGGGCCACGCGGGTCGCATGCGAAAGCATGCGGGTCGCGTCACAAGGGTCGCATACGAGAGTATGCGGGTCGCGTGGCAGGTCCTGAGCAGCAAAGTTGAAGATGAAATCTGAAACCCTTGAAACACCCTTTTACACCATAGTACAAAATACAAACATTTAATTGATTCTATTTCTTTTTATACATTGTTCATACAATTGTTCACACATTCGTTTACCTGTTCATACATTCATTACAAAAACTTAGGAATAGACAAACACCCAATTTTCACACTTCTAGTACCTAATTAGGAAAAGTAGAGATTAAGAAAGTGAATCGTCCCTGAGGATCGACACCCGATCTAACTACACGACTGGATTGTGCACTTGCAATCTTCGTCAAGAGTTGAATAGGGTTTAAACTCTACAACTTTGGCTGTAGCGAAACTTTGTTCGACCACATTTACCACGAACAACACGTACCCCTTCTTGGTCGACCTCCGCTTCATCAACCCGTCTCCCAGCAGGTCGAGTACAAGCTGCGTGAAGTCTCCGTACTCCACACCTGTCACCGCCTCTCCAGTAATGGGCAGACCCCAGAGACAACTCACGTCCTAGAGAGACACCGTAATCTCTCCGACGGGCAAGTGGAAGGTGTGGGTCTCCGGCCGCCACCTCTCGACCAATGCAGATATAAGAGCGACATCTGCATTTAAGTCACTGAGCTGTGACACATGCCACAGACCCAGCCTCTGCAACGCGGTGCAAATCGAGGGTCGTAGAGGATATTCATCTGGTTGTTCCTCGTCGACGTCAGAGTATGAGTCTGCATTTAATTTCAAAATAAACACAAATACAATTTATTATTTTATTCAAATGAAAATGTATATTATTTGCAAGTGGTATAGAGATGTAAACTTACATATGAGTTTCTGATCTTGTGCTCCTTGTACGGGAACCAGCAAACAGGACTGATATACTCGGTCGTCAAATGTGGAAAGATGGTCCGGGCTAACACTACATCCAACTCCATATCATCATGAGGCATACTGGTGTGCTTGGTGCCGCTGGATGACGTCATACTACAATTTGGTGCATTTCTAGTCAAATTTGGTCTTAACTACCTCAAATAGGGTACTTTAATAATTTACTAAAATAATTTGGCATAAAATACAACATAATATAGCTAAAAACAATTCTACTCTGTTTGGACACCATTCTAAATATTTAATACAATTCTACTCTGTTTGGGCACCATTCTAAATATTTAATACAATTCTACTCTGTTTGGACACTATTCTAAATATTTAATACAATTTTACTCTGTTTGGACACCATTCTAATTATTTAATACAATTTTACTCTGTTTGAATCTATTTTGGACACCATTCTAATTATTTATTACAATTCTACTCTATTTGGACCTATTTTGGACACCTATACCAACTATCTACTCTACAAATAAATAAATAAAAAAAGTAAAAAAAAAAAACTAACTTTTTTACTGTTGGGAGTGCGCGGAGTGCGGAACAAATGAGTTTCGCGCGGCAGTTATACGATACAAAGCGTGCTCCGCTAACCCAGTCCGCGCACCAGCCAGTTTGGTGCGCGAACTGAGTTAGCGGGGTGGTAGTATTCAATAAAGATCAGCGGGTGGTAACGGTTTAATTCCGATTTTTTGGCGTGGTAACAATAAAAATTTCGGACTTCTCTTTGTACAAACCTTAATACAAATAATTAAGGACCGAGAATATATAGCATGTGTAGTATGCCTATTTGCTCTCATCACCAAAGTAAACATGTAAAATAAAAAGGTGCAAAGGTAGTCAAGTCAACGGTAATATTCAAACCAATACACACCACACCCTTTCCTTATTAGTGATTTCTTTTTTTTTATATATAATTAAGAAAGGTTCATGTTCTAAAGTCTTATTCCAGCTGTTTTATATCAGGTCTTGTAAACACTTTTGATTTTAATAGAAATCGAATCGGTGAGGTCCCTACATCACTTTAATAAAAAATAAAAAAGAATTCAAGTTATATGGTGTAGATCTGATTGACGTACCCGTGAAAACAATTTCTACTCAATCGGATCGAAGCGGGTCCACACAAATTAAAAACCTTGAAAACAATTTCTACGCAATCGGATCCATTGACATCACTTGTTATCTCCTATGAATTGGATTGCAGACCAAATTCTTCTTTGTTTATCTTAAAAAAATAGTAAAAAAACTTTAAAAAATATAAAAATTTGGTCTATAAGTAAATTTTCATATGGGAATCATGTTAAATTATTTGAAATAAATTGTTTGGAGTTCAGAAATAAAGATATTTATCCATAATACGGACTATCTGTCCTAAGTTGGGTGCGTTCTGGATACGCAAATCAATTTCCCATTATAAAAACAAAAGGCAAAAGCGGTGATCTAGTCAATAGTTTTGTCTCCACGACGAGCCGAGTCAACGAATCCCATCACTTCACCGTTTTCATATCACCTAAGGTAATAGAATATTTCTGTTTAGATTTGGAACGTGCGTCAGACTCCCTTCCCGGAACGGATGGCCCGGATTCTGATCGGACGGTTAGAATCTAAACACAAAATTTGAGTTACTATAGGTAAATCGAAACCTCACTTCACCTACTCTCCATATTCATTTAATTTCTTCGGCCCTTTTCGCTATTTCTATTCTCTCCCACTCTCCAATACATACTATAGTTTGTTTATTTCATCGATTTGCAATTTCGTCATTTCATTTCTTTCCTAAATTAGACGACGAAGATCGATCAAAGCATGTTGGGAGGCAGCGAGATCCTTCACAAGATGAAAGTAATTTTAAATTATTCTATTTCTCAAATGAACCCTCAATTGAAAAGCGTCAGCTATCTGAAATCGTAACTCTTTGATAAAGATGTCAGATTGGTATTGGAATAACACAATTGCTCTGTGGTTTTGTTCAAAATGGCTGGTTGGTACTCTTTTTTCTCAGAGTCCAACCAGTGATCTTGTCAGAAAATACAAATTCCTCTTTTATGAGGTTATAAATGCAACATTACCTGTTAAATTTTGTGTTACTGGGATCCAACTTGGCAATTGGTTATTTAAATCTGAAGAATGTTGGAGTTCATAGCAGTAATTCTATTATGTTCAGGTTAAAGCGGGTCTGGCACCGTCAGGATCCGAAACCGGTAAGGGAAAGAGCAAAATGGCAGACAGGAAAGTTAGGCATGGATATTACCTTCTAAAGGGAAAATCAAACCATCCAATGGAGGATTACTTGGTGGCAGAGTATAGGCAAGTTGGGGACAACGATTTGGGGCTTTTTGCAATTTTTGATGGCCACTTGGGACACGACGTACCTGACTTCTTGCAAAAACATTTGTTTGACAACATATTAAATGAGGTAATAAATCTGTTTATATTTTGTCTAAGATATTAATCTGGCTATTACATAGTTGTGCACCAGTACAGTATAAGAATGATGCACAGTGGTGTTTTTCAATAAAGGGCAAAATGGGTGCTTTATAAATTTAAAATGAGTTTGAATAGAAAAATCAATAACTTGGATAAATCTGTGAGTTTTTGAAATTTAGATGGGTATTTATGATATTATGAATTAATAGGGGGAGATACGTAATTTCCCCCCAAAAAATAAATAAAGACAAGATACATTAGTTTGGTTAAACAAGTGCCTGGCAGAAAGGATAATTACAGTATAGATTTATGTGCATGGATGAAACTCCAAAATTATTTCTTATGGCATGAAAAAGCACACAATTTTTTAATTTATTCAAAATTTCATTGTCTATTTTCCATAGCCTGATTTCTGGACCAACATGGATAGTGCAATAAAAAAGGCATACATATTGACTGATGAAAAGATACTCGAAAAGGCGGTTGAACTGGGTCGAGGGGGGTCCACTTCAGTTACCGCTATACTCATCAATGGTATCCAGTTGGTGGTTGCAAATATCGGGGATTCAAGGGCAGTGATATGCAAAAATGGAGAGGCAAAACAGCTGTCAGTGGATCATGAACCGAACAGTGAGAGGAAGTATATTGAAGAAAAAGGCGGTTTTGTTTCAAATTTCCCAGGTACAACTTCTAAATAGTTTACAACCGAACTGACTAATTTTGGGTTAAATGGATCGGTTTTTCAGTTTAAATGGTTCGGTTTGGTTGAATTTTTGAATTACTTCGTTTTTTTATATTTGGTTCGGTTTAATCTCTTATTTTTGGTTCAACTAATATATATCTTGATATTTATTTCTATGATTATTAAATGTATTTGAGTATGTATTGAGTTTTGACCTTTTGAAATTTAATCTCTCTTATTTCGGTTGAACCAAACAAACCGAATTTACTTCATTTTTTGTTTGTTTGGTTATTGTTCGGTTGACAAGTTTAGTTCGGATGGTTCCGTTAGATTTTTTAAAACTGGATAAAATTTTGGTTTGACTATTTTAATTTGATTTTAACCGAACCTACCATTTGAACACCCCTAGCTCTGAAATAGTGAATACTTGGCTTTGCGAACAAACCATTTAAGTAATTAGGAATAACTCACAAGACGTTCAAATACATTGTATCTCAAAGTGTGTGCATGGTACAAAAATTTATTACCTTTATGCCCTTGTTTTTACCATTTGTTAAACTGGTATCATAACACATATCAGTTGACCTATGATTATACACATTTTTAATGAAGCTGTTTAGTTTGCGATTAGTATAATCTTACCCTTCTCTTCTAATTTTTCTTGCTGCTTGTAATTTCTTTGCACCTTTATATTTTTAGGGGATGTTCCACGTGTCGATGGTCAATTGGCCGTAGCAAGGGCATTTGGTGACAGGAGCTTGAAAAAGCACCTTAGTTCAGAGCCTGACATTATAGATGAAATAATTGATGAAAATACTGATTTTTTAATTCTTGCAAGCGATGGATTGTGGAAGGTAACTTTTGTTGCATCTGAAAATAAAAAATAATACAAAAGTGAATCTTAATAATGATATCTATATTGAAGGTTTTGTTGTTGTTTTAGTCTAGGAGTTCTATTCCAATCACATATTTACTGTTATACTTTTCCTATGTTAAAATGATATCTCTTTTCAGCATTAGAGTGAACTCAAATTTAATAAGAACAAAGAATAAAACTACTAGGTAGCTGATGTTGAATAGCTAACTTATATTTTTTCTCTTTCATGGTAAAGATATGGTCCTTGCTTTAATATCCATTTTTTTAATGGATGATTATCAGTTGTGATTCAGTCAAAATCGTTCTATTTGCCATTTACACGATCCATTATTTTGAAACCACAGATGTAACCTTCTTTAATATTTACATATTAACGGCACGGTTCCATCATGATACAGTTCGTCACGGAGTATCGGGTCACAGCATGACTTTTTTACATATTTTAACTTATATTGTTTCTCTTTTATGGTAACAATATTGTCCTTGCTTTAATATCCAATTTTTTTATTGATGGTTATTAGATGCAATTCACTCAAAAATGTTCCATTCTGCATTTGCATAATCACTTATTTAGAAACCATAGATGTAATCTTCTTTGATACTAATTGATAATTTCAAATTTGATAGGTCATGTCGAACCAAGAAGCAGTTGATGCGATCAAAGATATCAAGGATCCGCGAGCAGCTGCCAAGCACCTGGCGGATGAGGCTGTGGTTAAGAAAAGCAAAGATGATATCTCTTGTATCGTTGTCAAGTTTGAATGATTAGAATCTCTTTTGAAATTTTACCTGGGAATAAATTTTGAAATGTTTTACTTGCTTCTGCAAGTGTGCAAATGTATGTATGAAATGCAATTGATTTCAGTTTAAGAAGTAGGAATGTTTGGGTGCTGCTTTTGTTATATTTATTTTGTATTTTTTGTGAAGAAATAGACCTTTATGTACTATTGTAACTTCTGAAATGTTGTAGAAATTTGAGTTTTTTAAACTTGTATAGCCATAAACTCATTAAACATTGTATCAAAATTCCTGCTCTGAGCTGTGCCATTTAGAGGCTGGGTTGGACTTTGATCAGAAAGTAACCTAAATTTACCCTCTTGCACAATTTTATAAGTAAAAGGGTGCTCAAGCATAAAACTTTTTAATTGGTAATAGGGCCTGGTCTAGAATCTCTGGCTCATGCTTAGATTTATAAGGCCCATTAAGGCCTGAAAATGTACTTTCGGTTTTTCAATTCACATAAAATTCAGAAGATAGATTCTACTTTATCGTTTCTCAGCTCAGAATTTTTTTTAGAAACCATAAATAAATAAAAAGATTTTACCAAACTAACTTGATTGCTTTGGTTTTTACAATAATTATAAGAACTGAGATGCTATTTCGGTCCGAAGATTTTTTTTTTCTCTCGTACCGAATTGCTATTTCAATCCGAGGTGTTTTCACACTAAATCATTTTTTTTTCGAAATCTGTGAAAACGACTCTGACCGAAATGACAATGGTCTGAATAAAAAAAACACTTCAGACCAAAATGGCATCTCGGTTCTTATAATTTTTGTAAAAACTAAAGCAATCAAGTTAGTTTAGCAAAAAATTTTCTTATTTATGGTTTCTAAAAAAATTTCCTCAGTTCATACCCAGCTCAGATTCTTCCGGGGGTTTCACGGTCTATGATTTGGACAGGGGGGCGGTCTAATAGGGTGCGTACCCTCTGCATTAACTCAACTTTTAAGTTAATGCATCTCAGCCGTCTGATTAGGATCCGAGTCAATCTGGCTCAAGATAAAACGCACGGGTATCTTTAATATCTGTGCCAACATGGATTGGATGGTTTGGATTCATTCTGCATTAACTCAATAGTTGAATTAATGCAGAGGATACAAAGGTCCAATAGCATCAAATCAAATTTCATTTGATATTTGATCAGAGCTGTTCAATCTGCATCAACTTCGTGTGCACATGATTAGCGTAACTTCTAAATTATTTGCACGAATTTTGATGCAGATCGAACAACTCTGACCAAACATCATATAAATTTTGTCCATCAAATGAGGCTTGGATGAAGTTACTCCGTGGAATAGGAGTATCATTGTGCCATGAAAGGCCAATAAAGGGCATGGCATCTGAGACAAGAAATGCTTTAAAAGCATATTTGTGTGCTAGAGTAGGTGACCCAGATTTGGAGTGATTGTCAGCTCGATAACCTCCTGGCATGGTAAATGCAGCAATGAATGCAGCAGCAATATGTACAGAGCCTAAACCAATGGTTTGGATTGCATTTGTGAGTTTTTGATTCTCCTTTTCTTCATCTTCTTTTGTAGTATGATCATCAACGAACTGGTAAAACCGCCGTGCACCACAATAAGCACCTTACATTTCTGTGGACTTGTTTATCCAAAAGTTTACTTTCTGAAATTGAGTAATAATGTTGCTCAAAAGTTAGACATTATTTGGGTGCCAAAATGGGCGACAATGTTTTCAAACTGTGATGAAAAATTTGTAAAAAAATTTATAATTATCAACAAAATGACTAACAAATACAGGTATGATTGAATGGTTGATAGTCCACTATACTAAAAGAAACATGCCCATATTGATATCATCAGACGTTTATAACTGAAACAGAAAGTTTACGATCAAGTTTCAGAATCGATGAAGAAATCATAGACTAGACCTTGCGTACTTCATGCATGTCTAGTTCTCAATAATTATAATCCAATTTATTCGATTTGTCAAATAAAAAAGTAATGGACGAGTAAATCTGATGCAGGGACATCCAGAGGTCATGAGCAGACTGGCACGCCACATACTGAGATAGAACTCTGTCCGGAGCGGAAGGTAATTTGGGGGTTTTATCTGCTAATTTTGACTTGTTCAAATATCAGAAGATGGAAGAAAGGAGTTGGGGCAGAAAGGGCAGCGAAGGGGGCAAAGAAGTAACAATGAAGCGTTGCTGACAAGGGGGTCCACTCTTATTAAAGGGCAAATGGCCGTTGAGAGATTATTGATCTGCGCAGAGAGACCCAATGCTACAGAAAAGGAGGGAACGGTACCAATATCAACTGGAGAGGAGGCAGTCCAGACCGTTGAGAGGTTTGTTGAATCGCAGGTCGTGCGAGAGCGGTCCCCGACTGACGTGGCAATCTCAGAATAATTAGAGTGTTTTATCTTATCAAATTAAATAATTTCCATCGCCTATATAAAGGGATTGCATCTGTCATTTCAATTCCATGTTGAGAACAATCTATTTCTGTATTTCTCTTATAACCAACTCAGCTATCGCTGATGTATCTTTGCTTATTAATCAAAATTGGAGCTAAGTTCTCTGAAATTGGGTGTTTACTTACCTTAGTATTGATCTGATCTTGCTATAAAGTTTGAGGACGTGACGAACTCCTTCAGACATCGAAGACCTGAGCCATCCAACCAAGAATCGATCTTGCTTATACCATGCAAGATAGGCTGGATTTGAGCGAAAAGCGCCATCTATGGTGAGATTCTTGTCAGTTGGTGAGACATCAACAGCAAGATACTTCGAGAGACCGAAACCATCAATAATAGATTCAATCTGAGATTTCCAGGTAAGAAAGTTATGACGATCCAGTTTAGTAGAGACTGGAATCGTGATCTGTATAACTGGATCAATTGGGGTGGGAGGAGAGGGGTTAATTTGGGAAGTTTCGCTGTCAGTAGCCATGAGTCTTGATCAGCGATGTGAAAGGGGAAGAAAGAAGGTCTCTGATACCATAATAGATTTAGAGAAGAGAGATAATTGAAGAGGAAATGATTTTGTATTTTTCCTTAATCAATCTTTTACAGAAAGCTAGTTTATATAACCAGCGGTACTCAACCTCTCTCAATACAATGATTCTTGTAAATAACTTCCAACTAACTAATCTATTACAAGTTCACTAGAGATTCTGTTAGAGCATCTCCATCGGCTTGCATATTGAATTGCAAAGTCCTACCTGGCGCTACGCAAATCTCCGCTGGCAATTTCATTTCTTCTTTCAGCGATGCAAGGTTCTTTCAGATTTTGAAAGCTTTCATTTTCGCTTTCAAATTGCCACTCTGGCGAAGAGAACCAATCAAATCCCCTCTCGTGCAGTCAGTCCATAAATCGATCGAAACATTTCTTCTTCTTCCCGTTCAGTCTTCAGCTTTCATTGTTTTCGTCGCCACTCTTTCCCTCCCAGTCCCTCCTCCCTCCCGTTGAAGAGCTCCGCCCCTCTCCTCTCTCACGTTGGAAATATCCAACGCTGGAACTCGGCACCAACACATTTGCTCCTTCTCCCACACCACTTCTCAATCTGCTAATACCGATGCTTCCGCCGATTGATACGGAGGCTGCAGTCACAAAGGCGTGAAGAAGATACACAATAGGTAAAGTTAATTTCTATAAACCCTTCCTGCATATAAATGTCTCCAATTTAGTCTTGATCAAAGTTGTACTAGAATTCTTTATATATTAGAATTTGAGAAGGAAAATGATTGCATGAAAATGGAGATAAAAAAGCTTATGGAAAGAGTTGAACAATAGGAGAACAAAAACAATTGACTTTCTGATAAAGTTGTTGAGATGGAGATGTCGCTGAGCCAAAACAAGGTAAAATTAACCTACTGTCGTGTGTATGAATGAATGTGTTGCAACCTAGATCAGGATATATCAGTACCAATCCAATATTTGGTCCTATAGTGTCAGATTTCTTTATATAAATCAGTTGACTGGCACAATTCTTGATGTACTGGGAAACTTAGTGAGCCTTGTCGAGCTACGATTGGATAACAACAACCTTAGTGGAGTCATTCCTGGAAATAACAATTCCAATTCGTAACTTTCAGCACTTTTTGAGGGGTCTGGCAGCTATGATGAATGTCTCCTTCAATTTCTTTGAATACCAGTTTGATATGCAATTCCTTTTTCTACTTTTTAAGCAAAAGATCATAGCATTCATGTTGCAAATTACATTGTCAATTTTGATGATTCAATTTTTTTCAAATGTTGTTTCAGGATGAAAAATTGTTAGTTTGGTACTCAGCAGATAAGGAGAAGAATCTAGAATTAAGTACTGTCTTGAATGTTCTTCTTGGTCAAAAGACGGTACGCAGACCCTACATTATAATCTTACTGCCCAAGTCTGGTACCAGTATGTACTAGGTAGTAGCAGCTGCTTATCAGTTGGATCTCAATTTTCTCATTCTAGTTATTTCCTGGCCATTTTCACCATCTTTTAATTTCTAGTTGAAGATTTGTTTGTTATTTCACTTTTCTAGGATTATTTAAGCTTCAACCTAACCATAAAGCTCTAATAAAAAATTTGAAAAAAAAGGTTCATGTGGTATAACTGTACAAGTATCACCCTGGCTTGGTTTTGGTATCTGTAAGTTCAAGTAGACAAAAGCATTTTTTTTTTAAATTTACCCTGCTTGATAAATTATGCAAGTTAATTTTCTCCGACAAAGGCGGCCTGAAAAGGAACCACAGTCCCTGTCACTAATCTATGACAATGGTGAATGCTCTATTGACTTGGTAACTCTCTCTTGCCTCGATTGTTCTCTTTTTACCTTATTTTGTAATTGACGGCCTGAATTTAGGTGCTAGTAGTGTGATTACCGATATGTATGTGATATTCAGTATCAGATGAAGTCATTTTCTTTTCCTTATTTTTTTCTTTTGATTTTCCTTCTTGGCAATATTTGCAAGAAATCAAACTGCATAATTATATGATTGAGAGTTGATTGAGGAAATACGTAATTTCAAAGTGTTTGAGAGGTATACATGAACATCTATAGCTAATTATAGGACCTTATTTTGTTTCTTTTCCTTACGTAAGGTACGATCCTTGTACAGCAGCCCTCGGTGTCACCAAAGCCGGTACTTTCAACATAGCATACTAGATTCTTCTTCTAAAATTTTCTTTTCTCCGAGACTGAGGCAGCATTCAGAAATCGAATCATTTCTGGAGAAATTTATTCCTCATTTACAACCTAACATACCAAAAGGTACCAAGAACGCGATACAAACTGATGTAACAAGAGACTGGAGAATGAGTCTAGCACCGAAATTAAAATTACCAGACCAAGCATCTCTTTCCAGACCAAGCGGTACTAGCAAGCTACTGGTACACTGCTGGTTAGCTACTGGTGTTGTAGGATCCGTATGAGGTGTTAAAAGAGAAGATGCATTGGTTGGCTAATTTTATTTTAGAGATCAAATTGTTGTAATTTTTTAGTAATTAAGGTTTTGGATGTAATTTTTGTTCTCTCAAGCTATGTTTGCTGGGTTTTATTGTTCTATGATGTTTATGTTTTTTGATGAACAGTCAGAATATCATAATGGAATTACATTGCTTTTTTTGAGTAATCCATTGTCAATGGATCCCAATCTATTTTAATTTAGAATTAATGTAAAATGATATATAGTTGCAACACAATTTTCATTAAACCTTGTTTCATGGCTCTCCTTTTGAAATGTTAGCGAAACAAAGCTGATTGCTTTGTCATGAGACACGAGTACAGAAGAATGCAACGTTGATGTCTTGCATGAATTGGGATTCAATTAGACTTTGTTTTCAGATGACATGCATGTGGGATCATGAATTTATTAATTTTTTAATTTTGAGAAAAAGGGATCATGAATTGAGAGATCGGTGGGGTGAAATAGAGATATGTTCTCAGTACGAAGTTAGTGTTTTTATCGGTGTGAGCGAATTGGAGACGGAGAGAGACAATAGTGGGAGTGTTAGTTCAAAGGTCCTTACTACTTTAAGATCAGTGTAACGGTTCAATTTGCAATTAGTATTATTTCACCAATGGAACTGTTTTGCAATATATCGCTTACTTTAAATTGACAGTTGTCTTGAAATTGCAAACCAATTTCAGCGGTGGAGATGCTCTTACAAAGCTAACCAATGCACTAATTGCAATCTGTTATCTGATAAGTATAATAACTAGGAATGTTTTGGTGCTTCTTTTGTTACTTTCTTCATGTATTTTTGTGAAGATTCGAAACGAACTATTATATACTTGTAACTAATGAACTGTTGTAGAAATTTGTGCTTTTAAACTTATTAACAGCCTTAACTCATAAATATTGTATGAAGTTCCTACTCTGATCTGACCCATAAGTTTAAAAAGATTGTATCAGAATTCTTACTCTGAGCTGTTGAGCAATTTCAAAAGTAAAAGGGCGCTCATGCATAAAACTTCCTAGTTACAGTGTCTGGCCTAAAATCCTCTGGCACAGACTTAGCTTTAAAAATGCCCATTTAAAGGCCTGACCCACTAAATGAAAGATTCACATTCGGTTTTACAATTCACTTTCCTTCCATAAGCTTCGGCATCTTTCGAACTATCCCCCCATGGATGCTCGACCTGACCCACTAAATGAAAGATTCTTAGCTCAAACCCAAAGAAATGGGAATATATATATATATGGTGAAGTTACAGTATCGATTCCTTGATTTTGCAGGGCGAACTGGATGTGTTTTCTGTTGTGAGAAATGATGGTCCCAATACTACATTTTTTCAAGGAAAAATAAGGAAAACCATAATACATCCTTGTGAAGAAAGAATTCAGACATCAAATACTCGGCATCAGTTCATGGGCAAAACCAACTTTTTGACTTGAGGAGTTTTATCTGTCACAAATCTCTACTTTATTTTCTTTAGGATCAAAACCAACTTTTCTTCACTTTTACAACTTATCTCTATTTATACGTATACAGTGTACATGCAATTGACTAAAATTTCATCTCATTTACTAGACTTATTAGAAACTCCATTATTACAAGTGTGGAAAATAAACTCAAATAAAAAACGGACAGATTTTAAGACAGTATTGAATGAGGAATTCAAGGGGCAATTCCAGATCATTTTGAGCAAATGAAGAGTCTACTTCGTGTGTTTTTAAGTCTAGTTTTTAATGGTGAAGGTTTCAGGTCATTTGGTATTACCTACAATAAGTTATGGAAGTTTTAGCAAGGAAGGGTCAGAATTTACTGTTCTGTTTAAAGCTGTTTTTTAATACGAATTTTAAGAGTCTTGTTTAGGTCTATAAATAGAGTTGTATTCTGTTGTAAGAAGGTAGAAGAGAGAAATAAAAAGAGTGTTTGATTAGTAAGAAAGAAAGAAATTGTTTTGTCTCTCTTCCCTCCACCAAAATAGTTATAAAATATCAACAAATTGGTATCAGAGCCTCGTTAAAATGGCCACTAAAAATCCAAATGTCTCCTTCCAATATCCAATTCTAACCAAAACCAACTATGATCAATGGTCGTTGCGAATGAAAGCCATTATTGGTGCTTATGGCTTATGGAGCATTGTCGAAAACGGGATTGAAGAACCCGAAGATGATACCGCACTGACGGTAGCCGATTTGAATGCATTGCAAAAGAAAAGAAATGGCGATCAAACTGCGCTAACTATCATCCATCAAGGGTTGGATGACGACATGTTCGAGAAAATTGCTAATGAGACGAGTTCTAAAGATGCATGGGAGATTCTTAGAAATTCAGCGGTTGGAGTAGACAAAGTGAAGAAGGTGCGGCTCCAAACTCTAAGGTCTGAGTTTGAGTCGCTTGTGATGAAGGAGAGTGAGTTGGTAGGAGACTATTTTATTCGAGTATTGGCAGTGGTGAATCAAATGAAGAGGCTTGGTGAAAAAGTGAAAGATGTGCGAGTTGTAGAGAAAATATTGCGCTCTCTTAATGAAAAGTTCAACTATGTGGTGGTGGCTATTGAAGAGTCAAAGGACACCGAGTCCATGACGGTCGATGAGTTGAGTGGGTCATTGCTGGCCCATGAAGAAAGAATGAAAAGAACTCAACAAGAGCCAGTAGAGCAAGCATTACAAGCTAAGGGAACTATTAAGGAGGACAAGGCGATGTACGCGCAGCAAAACAGAGGAAGGGGACGCGGCCGTGGTGGTCGTGGTTTTGGTCGCGGTAGAGGTCGCGAACATGGAAACAATTCTGAAGAAGAGGGCCAGCCGAGCCAACAGAATTGGCGTGGTCGAGGACGTGGTCATGGGAGAGGCAGCCGATCAAATTATTCAAATGTCGAGTGCTACAATTGCGGCAAGTATGGGCACTACGCAAAAGAGTGCTATTCAAATGTTGAGTGCTACAATTGCGGAAAGTACGGGCACTACGCAAAAGAGTGCTATTCTGAGAAAAAGGTGGAAGAGAACGCGAATCTAGTTGCGGAAGAGGAGACAAGAGACGACGGTATTCTCATGATGGCCTACAAAGACACCGCTCCCGACAGCGACACATTGTGGTATCTCGATACCGGTGCTAGTAATCATATGTGCGGACATAAACATTTATTTGTGGAGATGCAAAAGATAGAGGATGGGCATGTGTCATTTGGAGACACGTCGAAGGTTCAAGTAAAAGGCCGAGGTAAAATCTATTTTTCTCAAAAAGATGGTAAAGAAGGGTCAATTGAGGATGTCTATTATGTGCCCGATTTGAAGAGTAACATCCTTAGCATAGGGCAACTAATGGAGAAGGGATATTCGGTTTTTATGAAAGACCGGATGTTGCACTTGAAGGACAAAAAAGATCGGTTGCTTGCACATGTGGAGATGGCCAAGAATCGAATGTTCAAACTGAACTTAAGAAATGTGCGAGAAAGGTGTTTGCAAGTCAACATGGAGAAGGCTGAGCAGCTTTCCAGTTTGGTGGATGAATGGAGGGGAAAAGCAGAGGAACTGGAGATCCGACTTGAGGAGGTGCACGAATCAGAGAAGTGCAAGACAGAATCTCTTGCCTCAGCCATTCAGCAACTAGAGGAGAAGGAGCAGCTGCAGGAGAAGTTACATCAAGCAGAGTTGCAAGTAAATGTGGCAAGTAAGGCAATGGAAGAGGCAAGAACAGAGAGCTTGCAATTGAGGGAGAGGTTGTTGAATAAAGAAAACGAGTTGCAGAGTATAACACAAAAGAATGATGAGCTACGGGCCCGTCAGTCAAAGGCTGAAGAAAGGATAGATGAGTTGAGTTCTCAGCTCAAGGAGGTGGTGACTGTAGAGAAAGCCCGAGAAATGCCTGAGGAAGCAAATCTCATGTTAGATGTAGAAATTGAGAAGCCAAAAGTGGAGGAAGAAGAGTCTCTTCATAGGTGCAAAGAGGAAGAATCAAATGATAATGTCGAACAAGAAGGGGAGAATGGAGATGCAAATGAAGAAGAGGTGGAGAGTAAAATGGTAGAGAGTGAGCCTCCACATGAGAAAAATGGTGCAGAGGATGAGAAGGTGGATCTGAAATCTGGTAATGGTAATCAGGTTGACTATGGATCAGGTTTGAATGACAAGGGTAAAAAGGAGAACTTGATGAGCAAGAAGAAAAAATCACGTTTGAAGAAAAACAAGATGAAAGAGTGTAATTCAGTAGCAACACCGATGGAGCTTGGTACAAAACTCTCTAAGTTTGAAGCAGGAGATCATATTGATGCAAGAAAGAAATTTGAGTTTAAGGGAGGAATTTGTGGAAAATAAACTCAAATAAAAAACGGACAGATTTTAAGACAGTATTGAATGAGGAATTCAAGGGGCAATTCCAGATCATTTTGAGCAAATGAAGAGTCTACTTCGTGTGTTTTTAAGTCTAGTTTTTAATGGTGAAGGTTTCAGGTCATTTGGTATTACCTACAATAAGTTATGGAAGTTTTAGCAAGGAAGGGTCAGAATTTACTGTTCTGTTTAAAGCTGTTTTTTAATACGAATTTTAAGAGTCTTGTTTAGGTCTATAAATAGAGTTGTATTCTGTTGTAAGAAGGTAGAAGAGAGAAATAAAAAGAGTGTTTGATTAGTAAGAAAGAAAGAAATTGTTTTGTCTCTCTTCCCTCCACCAAAATAGTTATAAAATATCAACAACAAGAAGTACCTTTCCAGGGGCAAATGAATATTGAGCAGCCAATGCTGGTGTGGAGATATTTGACTAATTTATAAACTAGAAAACGTGAAGTTCAAATCAAGATTACAATATGAAATGGAAATGATGAAATATCCACACTTTTCTCTCATCACAACACAATATTCTATATGAAAAGGGTACATGAAACTAAACGTGTGAGGCGATATATGTAACGACTAATTTACCAATGTCCCAAACAAGGTCCATTATTAGGGGAACCACAGCCGTAATCACAATAGGCAACAGCAAATCTTCATAATACATTATATAGGAGAGTGCATATGGTAACCATGCCGCCAGACTCTGCCGAAGTGTAGCCTCTGGTAGCTTATTTGGAAATAGTTGCTTCCAACCTTGCCTTCCAGATATTACCCTAGTTGTTAATAGATGATCTCGACCAACTCCGTCATACTGAAATATGGCAGCTCCAACAATAAGAATTCCAAGCAACTTGTTGACAGGAGCTAGGACCACAAAAATTGCAAGTGTAAATGATATAACAGTGCACCTGGATGCCCAAGTAATAAACCGTAGAGATGTAGACACAAATTGCTTCTTCAAATGAGGCTTGGATGAAGTTACGCCGCGGTTCAGGAGTCTCATTGTGCTATGAAAGGCACAAATAAAGGCTATGGTATCAGAGACCAGAAATGCTTTGAAAGCATATTTGTCTGCTAGAGTAGGCGTTCCAGATTTAGATCGATAACCTCCTGGCAGGGTAAACGCAGCAGCGAATGTTGCAGTAGCAATGAGAACGGAGCCTAAACCAATGGTTTGGATTGCATTTGTGAGTTTTATATTCTCCTTTTCTTCATCTTCTTTTGTAGTATGATTGTCAACGAACTGGTCCCATCGCCGTGCACCATAATAAGCTCCTAACATTTCGGTGGACTTCTCTATCCAGAAGTTTTCATTCTGAAATTAATTAACAAAATTAATGAAATAATTAGAAATAATTTGGGCCTAAAAAATGGGCGACTATGAAAAAAAAAATGTTGAAAGAAAACAACAATTATAAACAAAAAGACTAAATAGGTACGATTGAATGGGTGATGCTCCACTATACTAACAAAAATATGCCCATATGGATTTCAGCGGATATTAAAAACTGAATTAGAAATTTTACAGTTAAGAGTATTAAAATCATTTTATGCTCTAAAATCAATGAGGCAATCATAGATTGGAGCCAGCTGATTTTATACATGTCTTGCTCTCAATTGTTATAATCTCATCTATTAGATTTGTTAAAAAAAAAAAGAAGTTAAAATCAATAGTTAACCTCTCCATATAATTGCCTTAGTTAATCGAACACCTGAAATGAAATCTAATATATTTTTAACATTAAGAAATGAAGTATTTGACCAAACTTCAGAATTTAACATTGTTAGCCAGCACAATATAATTTTGCTTAGTTTATATTGCAGGAATTATCATTTTCCAGTAATTTAATCATGAATAGGAAAATTCATTAATTAGGAGCATTTACAGTTTGATGTACATTATTCACCTGGAAAATTGGAGAAATTGCATTGTCATTGAATGTAGCAATTGCCGAGTGATCGCGGAGAGTTAAGCCCTGCTTGTTGAATATATTTATGGACACTTCCTTGTCTTGCATTAGCTGTTTAACAACAATTTCATGCCCAGAATCTATTGCTAAATGGAGTGGAGTATTTCCATCATTGTCTCTAGCATTCTTCATGCTTTTATGCTTTGAAGTAGTGCGACAAATCAACTGAACTACAGGACGCCGCCCGTTTTGGGCTGCGACATGAAGAAAGTTTCTTCCTTTAGCATCTAGAAGCTCACCAGAATCAGGGCAATGATCCATTATTGCCCTAATTACCCCAATGTGGCCCATTTTTGCAGCAACGTGCACGGGAAAAGATCCGCACAAGTCGTGGAGATATGACAGTGAATGATCACACTTCAATAAAACTTTGGCAATTTTATCGTAACCGTATGAAGCAGCAAAGTGAAGGGGAGTACTCCCACTGTTATCTGGCATTTTTGCTAGTAACGGCTTCCATGTTAACAGTTTTTCAGTCATTTCTAGAGACAAAAAATGTCAAAGGATTAGTGTATATATAAAGTTTATGGTAATCATATGTACGCTTGTTTCCATATTCTGGTCAATTCAATAATTTTCATTACACATTCTGGCATAAATAATTTAATACGTTCCAAATGCAGCATATATATTATCTTTGGGTTCCATCAGATAAGACTATTCACACCCCGTCCCCTCCCTGGCTCCAGGGACCCACAAACAGGCAAGTTCAAATAATGCCTGTACAGTATAATTTAATTCTTAAGGAACATTCTAATTTCTTCGATCCATATGCTTGTCAAATATATTTTATTTGATTATGCTTTCAAGCTAAATGTATAATCCTCTAGAAATTGCAGCAAATGGGGACAACAGTTAGAATTTTTGCTAGTTCCTTGCGGTCTTTCTTAATCTTAATTTAGATGAATCTAACAAAAGAAATTAATTTATTTACCTTTGCTTCTCAAGACTGCAGCATGAAGGGAGGTTTGCCCATCAGGTCCAGCGTAATAAGCTTTAGAGACTTCTATTCCAATCAAACATTGCACCATTTTGTGCACCACATCCAGATGACCTGATGTTGTTGCTAAGTAAAACGGCGACATCCCTTGGTCATCCATTACACTTGCCAACCCTGGATCAGCAGTAATCAATAAATGTGCCACAGCTGCATGGTTATTCCGGGCTGCCTCGTGTAATGCAGTCTCCCCATCCTTGTTCCTAGCCCTCAGTACCTTCTCCATTATGTCTTCATCACCCATTTCGTACGCGAAACCGATAAACAATGAAACCATTTCACAGTATCCATTCTTTGCGGCACAGTGCAAAGGAGTTTCAAGCACCTTGTTGCGAGCCACCAAAATAGATGTCTCCCTACGCCAGATTTTTTCTGCGAGATGCAAGAAGTTGGAGCTAGCCGCCAAGTGTAGAAGTGAGTTGCCCGTGTATGTTACTCCTAGAAGAAAGTCTGGCTCATCTCTTGCAATGCACCGGTTATCTGTACCGATGGTAATCTCACTATTATCCTCTTCAAGTCCCAAAAGGCATGCAAAATGAGATTCATCACCTTGTCGTGCTGCAGTTAGCAGCTCGATATCCATGAGTATCCGCTGATGACTAACTGTCATCTTTGCTTAATTTATATGAGAAAAGTGTTGCAAGAGCTTAAATTGAAATGGATTGAAGTTTCTTTTAAGAATTCTATTTATCAATGTCAAGGGTGTGTTTATGAAGAGTATATATATGTACACAATTCAGCTAGCTATAGTGCTCAACTATCCCATTTATTTCTTTTTTTGTGTGGGGATAAGAATGGTGTCAACCTCTGAACTTTAAAATCCACAAAAAATATTTCAACTAGATTTCAAATGTTCAATTTCCTACAAAGGATAATTCTGGCTTAAATCTTGGAACAACAAAAGTAACCAACTTTCCTGTTCATTGGCATGATTCTACTTTGTTCTTTCTCGTACTTCTATAATTTTATTTTACTTTTGTAAAAAAGAGCATCCTATGGCAAGTTGTTTTTTGTGAAAAAGTTACCATGAACTCGTTTTGGAAATTAATATGTCATCAATACCTCGTACATGTCTAAATAAGTTAATTTTCAAGTTTCTTTTGCCATTGCATATATATATCTGAGTGATCCAAAATAAAAAAACTGTAAGAATCTATTCATATTTGGGTTTTTTTTATTTGTAGAAAAGAACTCCAAAAATTACAAATTTGAACTCAGACATATTAATTAATCATATAGAATATGATGTTGGACTTCTATTATAATATATCCATGACGAAGAGAAATTATTGTGACAAGTATATAGCACAAAAATAACACTGTGGTAGCACAACTTGCCTTGTGTACTGTGTTTTCATTTGATATGTAACATAAATTTATACAATTAGGATTTTTTATATATGTTTTTTTTCCGTAGCCAATTATCTATTATGAAGGATAAATAGGGCTGGTATCTACACGAAGGAGCTTTCACACTAGATCAATTTGAATGAACAAAATACAAAGTTTGTTTTTGTTTGCTTGCTACTATATATTTATGTTCACTTTTGAATCAATGAATGATCTGCTTCTTTCAATCATATATAAATCTGCCGCTTTATTGTTTTTGCAATCATTTTTCTTTTCTTTTTCTCTTTTGAAATCCTGATAGAGAGGCTATCTGAGATTTCTTTTCTTTTTGAGACAGCATGCATCCTGATTCCGGAACAACTGGTAACTTTAAAAAGCAAAGCTAAAAGCTGTGGGGCTAGAAATTGACTAATGTGTTTAATATTTTACGCCTTGATTTCCGTTAACTTTAACTTTTTTTCTAATTAAAATTGGGATGGTTATGTTAGTGCAGTGATTTAGAAGTCAAGCATTTGATGTTTATGTTAGAGGCATAGTGAGGCTACGGTGCTATGCATAGCACGGATTGGGTCCGTGCTACGGCTCAAAATTTGACTTTTCAAAATCTTAACTGTCGAGCCGAACCATTCAACATGATTATAAAATGAATATGTACTTGCAAACCAAATTTTACATTTTTTGAATATTTTTACTATTTTTTCGAAAATCACTTGATCTGAACATTCTGGACCATCCAAAAACAGCCTATCTAAAAAAATAGTAAAAAAATTCGAAAAAATGTAAAATTTGGTTTGCAAGTACATATTCATTTTATAATCATGTTGAACGGTTCGGATCGACCGTTAGAATTTTGAAAAGTCAAATTTTGAGCCGTAGCACCGTAGCCTCACTCTTTATGTTATATCACTACTACAAAAACATTAATCATACACTACATATCATACACGAATTGAGAAAATTTCAAATAAACAGTGTATAAAGGAATGAGGTGTTCGCCCGAAAATGAGCTCCAAAATACACACGGTCATTTAACAACGCAATATTTTTACACAATTTTTTTAATAATAAGCCGTGTACGATTTTGGTCAATCATATACGGTTTTATACGGAAATAATCGTGTATGTTTATGCTCAATCTCCAAACACGGTTTTGTATTTAAAAACTGTATACAATTCATTTACGCTCTCTCAAGCAACTCCTGATTGACATTAATTTATTGAAGAGACCCCCTCGCTATGTGCGCCTCTTCACATTTCCTTAAACCCTGCCTCTTCTATTTGTTCTCTTCATTTTTTCATTAAGTCTACGTCTCTTCATTTTCTCTCTTATCCCTCATCTTCATTTTTCACTGTGGTAGAGAGATTATCTCATTTTGGGTTTGGACTGCTATCATGATTTAGGTACCTCGATGGCACTCAAAGTGAATATGAGATTAATCTCGACGATGTATGTGAATTGTTTGATGTTTTACACCCACAAAGATAATGACAAGAGATGTAACTCACTCAATAGAAGATAAACTCATTGTCTTCCTGATGCTCAAGAAAACGAGCTATAGCTAGTAATTAAGTGTAATTAAAAATCACTCAATAGAATATAAAACATGCATTGTTGAATTTCACAGCACCGAAGGCCCATGGCCCAAGGCCCAAATACTACTTCTAGATTGTTCAAGAAACTCTATAAATCAAAGTCGGTAGTGTATAGGCGTCCTAAAAATTTGTAGATTTGTATATATTAAAATCTAGAATATAATCATGAAGGACCAAAACCAACATATGCAAAGTCGGTAGAAATAGGAAGTTAAATCTAGAAATATCCATTACCGCCATATGAGTAGTATAAATAGTTGGTGGCACATGTATACATGTGAGGTGAATAATATATCAAGGCTTTGTACTTCAAACCTTGTACTCCTTTTAAGTAATAAAATGATATTAAAATTTATAAACTCCTCTTCTGTACAAAATCACAATTCAATTTCAATTTCCAACATTTGGTACCAGAACATCAGGTCCGAGTAAGAAGTTAGCGAAGTAGGCAAGGGCGTTCATAAAATATAAGAAGCATCCCGAGTCGATGTCTTCGGGAGGTGCAACCATGGCGCAATCGACGGTTCCTATTTTTATGGGAGAAAATTACGACATGTGGAAGATCAAGATGCGGACACTATTGCTTTCGCAAGGATTGTGGGATATAGTCAATAAAGATTCTACGGTGCCAACTACGGGAGAATTGACGCCGGAGCAAAGACAAGAACTAATGAACAATGCCAAGGCCATGTTTCTAATCGAACAGGGTGTTGCAGAAAACTTGTTTCCACGGATAAGTGGAGCTACTACATCCAAGAAGGCATGGGAGATTTTGAAAGAGGAGTTTGAAGGCTCCGAGAAGGTAAAAACAATGAAGTTGCAAACGCTAAGAAGACAATTTCAAAACCTCCAAATGAAAGAGTCAGAGAAGATCAAGGAGTATTTCACGCGAGTCATCGAAATTGTGAACCAAATGCGGAAGTATGGGGAAGACATCTCCAATCAGAAGGTAGTCGAGAAAATTTTAATTAGCCTCACTGACAAGTACGACTACATTGTTACTGCTATCGTAGAATCGAAAAATCTATCAACGCTTTCGATTCAACAATTGATGAGCTCCTTGGAGTCACACGAAGAGAGAAAGCTCTAACGTGAAGGAAATTTGGTAGATGATGCATTTCACTCCAAGCTAAAGCTTCATACCTCAATATAACCCCACGAGTCAATTACATATCTAGGAAGAAGGCGGTCCGACACAAGATGCAAAAAAGGAGAAAGTACCAGGTTCGAGTTATTCAAATTTATGGTGCGATATACACAAAAGGTCGAACCACAGTACATCTGAATGTTGGTCAACAAAGAGATGCAACAAATGCGGAGTGTATCACCTTTCTCTTGGCGTTGTGTATCACCTATCACCTTTCTCTCGTGGCTCGATCACCTCATTTCTTAGTGCGAAATGCGGAGCGTAGCTTATGTGGAGTGGGAAGCTTCTAGACTTCTCCATTTGTATTCTTGCTATTATTTGATTTTTATTTCTTCGGTCGAAAATTTTGCAGCCTCCATCTTCAAAATGAACTGCATACCCATTTTGCACTAATTTTCCCATGCTCAGCAAATTTTGTTTTAGGTCCGGAACCAGTAGTACATCTCGGATAAATTTCGGACCCATCTTGGTTTGTATAGCAATACTTCCTTTGCCTTTAGCTTGAACAATTAAGTCATTTCCCATACGCACCTTTGTCTCATACAAAGTGTCGATGTGGTGAAATAATTCGCGGTTTTCGGTCATGTGATTTGTGCAACCACTGTCAATGAACTAGATATCGCCTTTCTCTTCTTTGGCTGAGTGGCACGCATAGAAAATACTTTCTTGACTCTTATTTTCTTCTATGAAGTTTGCTCGGTCATTAATTCTTGATCTCCACATTCGTGCTATGTGGCCGATCTTCTTGCATTTGTTTGTTGCATCTCTTTGTTGACCAACATTCAGATGTACTGTGGTTCGACTTTTTGTGTATATTGCACCATAAATTTGAATAACTAGAACCTGGTGCTTTCTCCTTCTGCGCCGACTGCTTTTCTGCATCTTGTCACGGATTGCCGCCTTCTTGGATATTTTGTTGACTCGTGGGGTTATATCGAGGTCTGAAGCTCAGCTTGGAGTGGAATGCGTCTTCTACCAAATTTCCTTCACGTTGGAGCTTTCTCTCTTCGTGTGACTCCAAGGAGCTCATCAGTTGTTGAATTGAAAGCGTTGATAGATCTTTGGATTCTTCTATCGCAGTAACAATGTAGTCGTACGTGTTAGTGAGGCTAATTAAAATTTTCTCGACTACCTTCTGATCAGAGATGTCTTCTCCATACGTCCGCATTTGGTTCACATTTTCGAGAACTCGCGAGAAGTACTCCTTGATCTTCTCCGACTCCAAATGATTCTTCATTTGGAGGTTTTGAAATTGCCTTCTTAGTGTTTGCAACTTCACCGCTTTCACCTTTTCGAAGCCTTCAAACTCCTCTCTCGAAGTCTCCCATGCCTCCTTGGATGTAGTAGCCCCACTTATTCGTGAAAACAACACCATGTTGGATTAGAAACAGGGCCTTGGCATCCTTTATTTATTGTTGTTTTTGCTCCCGCGTCAATACTCCCGTTGGCGCCGTAAAACCTTGTTCGATGACATCCCACAATCCCTACAAGAGTTAGGAGCATCCGCATCTTGATCTTCCACGTGGTATAATTTTCTCCTATAAATACGGGAACCATCGACTGTGTCATAGTTACGTCAATACCAAAAACTTCTTGTATTACACGAACGCTCGTCTACTTCGCTAACTTCTTACTTGAACTTGAAACTCTGATATCAAATGTTGAAAATTGTAATCGAATTGTGGATGATAGACGAGAGAAGTTTATAGAACTTTAATATCTTTTATTACTTAAGAGAAGGAGTACAGAAATTTTTATTTTTCTCATTCACCCACACTATCTGATTCACCCTCTATACATAGACCTCTAACCTATTTATACTAAGTCCAATGTCGGTTATACAATAATCTAGATAATTCATATTGTTTCTTCTACCGACTTGACTAATGCCAGTTTGGATTAATCTAGAAATTACAAGCTATAGAATATTCTAGCTTTTTCTTCATCACCGTCTAGTTTGGTAATTTCTTGAATATTCTAGTAAGGAATTGAGCTTGGGCTGGGCCTTCCGTCTAAATTTTTAGTGGGCTCTTGAAGTTGATGCTGCCAATTTTAACAGTGCTTGTGGACCAGCGTTTCACGCAAGCGAAGCGAAGTACGAACGATTGCTAGGATCCCATGAAGGTTCTAGGGCTTTAGGAAAAGTAGAACGAAAGAGATTTTTGTCTAATTAAAGAGGTACAGAGAGTGTACTTCTCTCTTACGCCTCATCCCTTTTCACTATATATGACACTATATATAGTTTTCCAAAATAACAAAACAGTACATAAACTGTACAAAATTACAAAAGAGTCCCTATAAAACTGAAAATGCACAACTATATATAATCTATTTTCCTACAAAGACTAAAATTTCATCTCATGTACAAGAAATATTAGAAACTCCATTATTACAAGTACTTTTACTGGAATAAATTAATGAATATTATGCGACCAATGGTGGTGTTGAACCACAAGTTTGACTATTTTATAAACGTGAAGTTCAGATCAAGATCATTACCATATGGAATTTTTTTTTTTTTTGAGAAAAAACAAGGGTCATGCCCTCATTTCATTAAATAAAGTCTGTTACAAAAGGCTTGTACCAGTATAGGTATCAAAACACATTTGACTCAGAAGCACTGAGCCGAATACCCTGAGCCCCAAAAATAACAAAAGGAGCTAAGAAAATCCATCCCCAGTAAGCAAATAATACCCGCTACTAACTCAGCAGGTAAAAAAGGAACGAAAGAAGAAAAGAAAATAAAATAAGGAATACAACTTAATAAAAAAAGCAGCAGATCCATCTTCTACCAGTAGCCAGCCCAATCTCGGATCTCATTCTTCATTTGTCTTAGGCTGTGCCTGTTTCCATTGCTCATTTATCTCCATTTTTAATTGATGAATCTGTTTGTTTTTGTCGGTAAAAATCCTACTGCATCGCTCTCTCCATATTACAAACTGTGTTATGATTATCAGAGATTTTTCCTTTGCCCCGCAATGTGTGCTCACTATTTTATCCGGCCGTAACAATGTTGTTATTATCCCTAATCCCCTTGTGACTTCAGCATACAGGTTAATGATGAAACTACATTTACCAAATAAGTGGGATACAGACTCTCTGTCTGTTTTGCACATGACACACCAGTTTGCTATATTCCAGCCTTTTTTCATCAGATTATCCAATGTGAGCAACCTATTCATCCGCATGAGCCATGCGAAAACTCTCATTCTGGGTGGGACCCGCATTTTCCACAGGCGATTTAGTTTGGATTTCATCACTGGGCCGCCCTTAATGGCCAAGTAAGCAGTTTTGACAGAAAACTGACCTGTGGGTGTCCATCTCCAGATCGTCCGATCTGCCTCTTCATTCATGACCCCTCTGATTTCGTCAATGGTAGTTTGTAAAAGCATGAGTTCTTCATGAGCCGATTGCGTCAACGAACCCCTGAGTTGGATTTGTGTCGCAACAGCTGCCGCTAGTGTCATGTTTTGATTTGTGGCATATGTGTATAATTGTGCGAACTCATATTTCAGAATTCCTCTGCCCCAGTTCTGGTCCCAAAATGAGACTGTACTACCGTTACCCGGTTCCCTTACTATCGATAGATTCATGAATTGGTCAGAGCCTTTTAGTGTGACCTCAAATAGGTGAGATTTCGGCTGTGGGTATGGTTCTGTGTTTGTCGCTTGAAAAATAGATTTCCATAATCTCGTGTCTGGTGACAGCCATTGCCATCGCCACTTTAACAGTAGCGCCGTATTAAACACTTGTAAATCTATGATTCCCAGGCCACCCAATTTTTTTGGAGTGCACACTATACTCCAATTGGCAAGATTGATTTTGTTAGTTTGCTGTGAAATTCCTTGCCAAAGAAAGTGCCTTCGTATTCTATCTATCTCCTTAATCGCCCATATCGGCAACTTTATGCACTGCATATAATACACCGGCAAGGCCGATAACACCGCATTTATCAATACAATCCTTCCCGCTATACTCAAAAATCTAGCTTTCCAACCCGATAATCTATTGTTGAATTTTTGAATGAGGGGTAGGTATGCCGACCTCTTTAGCCCCTTATTTGACAAAGGCAGACCCAAGTATGTGAATGGAAATGAACCTTGCCTGCATCCCATAAGTGTTGCTAATTGTTGAGTTTCCTCTTCTTCCAATTCAGTAACTATTAACTCTGATTTGTGAAAATTTACCGCAAGGCCGGATATACTTTGGAAAGCTATAAAAGCAATCTTTAACATCTGTATTTGGTGTATTTCCGGCTTGAGGAAAAACAGTGCATCGTCCGCATAGAGCAAGCAAGGTCTCATTTCCGGGTATGGTAGTATAATTGCTCCCGTTTCCTTTAGTTTCCTAAACCACCGATTTATAAAATCCATTGCAATGATGAACAAAAATGGTGACAGTGGGCTACCTTGTCGAACTCATCTTCTAAGTATGAGTTTCTTGCCCGCTAGACCATTGATGATGATCTGTGAGCTTCCTTCTAACACCAGATTTTTTATCCATCATATAACTTTGTTTGGGAAGGATAACCTGTGCAGTACCGCTAGAACAAATTCCCAACTTATGGTGTCAAAGGCTTTATGCACATCCGCTTTAAAAATTGCCAGCAGAATTTTTGCTTTGTGTGCGTGATGCAAAATATGTTGTGCATATACAAACCCTTCAGTAATCTGCCTATTCTGTATGAAACCGGTTTGTGCTCCATCGACCAGATTTTGAATGTGTGGTTGTATTCTATTTGCCATGATTTTGGAGAAGATTCGTTGCACACTATGAATGAGACTTATGGGTCTGTAATCTTGTGGGGTTGCGGCATTCTCTTTTTTTGGTATTAGGATTATGTGTGAGGTATTAAGGGGGCTGAGGGACCGGGTCTCTGCTGTTGCGATAGCTAGGACCTTGTGTATATCGGGCGCCATTATATGCATAAACTTTTTGAAAAACTTTCCCGTAAAGCCGTCCGTCCCCGGACTCTTATTATTTGGCCACCTTTTTATTACCTCTTCTACTTCTTGTAAGGATATTGTTCTTTCCAAATCCGAGAGATCATGAGCTTCTGTATATAAATTCGGCCAATGAATTTGTGGCATTGCTGTCGGTGTTGTTCCCATCAGCTCTTTGTAAAACTGAAAAAATACATTTGCCTTTGTGTTTTGATCCGAAAAGAGCTGACCTTGATATTCAATATGGGGAATGGAATTTCGGTTTTTGGAGCTGGAAGCAACTGCGTGAAAATAACGAGTATTTTGATCCCCATGCATCTCCCACTTTGTCTTTGCTCTCTGCCTCCACACTTCTTCTTCCAACTTAGCAAGCTCTGTGAATCTTCTCTTGATTATGCAAATTGTGAACTTCTCCAACTCTATCAATTTCCTTGACTCCTTTACTCGATCTATCCATCCGATGAATTCTCTACATATTTCGATTTGAGCCTTGATGGACCCCACCCTTGTTGCTGCCCATGTTTTAATATCTCTCTGTAATGTTCGAAATTTGTCATGAAGTGTTTCTGGTGTGGTAACCGGCTGCCCCGCCTTCCAAGAGTCTTCAACTATTTTATCCAACATTTTGAATTTTAACCAACATTTTGAATTTTAACCAACAGTTTTCGAATCTAAAAAAGTTAGTCTTTCTGAATCCCGTTGTGGCCGTGTATCTTAATGGACAATGATCTGACGAGGTATTGGGCAAAGCTTGTTGGTGAGAATTGGGGTATTTTGCATTCCATTCCGGGGAGATTAAAAATCTATCTAGTTTCGCCATTGTTGGATCATCTTGATCATTTGACCATGTGTATCTCCTCCCTTGCAAGGAAATATTCAGCAACCCCAAATCTAGTACCGTTCTTGCAAAAGCTTGGGTTCCTCTCCAATCTGAATTCGGATTGCTTCTATCCATTCCGGATCATGTGACGTTGAAATCTCCGCAAAGAACCCATGGTGTACTGTTGTTTGGTTTGATCTCTTTTAGTTCATTGAAAAAATCTCTTCTCTGCAATCGTACCGAGGGTCCATATACCCCCGTGAACCAGAAGTTAGACTTGTCCTCTTTATTTTCTAACCGGATTGATAGTGAATATCTCTTGATGACCACCTCTTTAAATGTGAATTTGTAATCTGACCATGCCACCAGTATGCCCCCTTTGGTGCCCTCTGCATCGAGTGTTTTGTACTGTTTTAAATTCCAACCGCACACTTCTTTGGCCATTTTGTCACTCATCACAGCAATTTTCGTCTCTTGCAGGCATATAATATCCGGTTTCTCTAATACTATCGTTTTTCTGATTGCCAGTCTCTTCTCCTTTGCATTTATTCCCCTCACATTCCATGCAATGAATTTGTATGTTGTGCTATAATCCATTAAAATTGAGTGACTTCCTTATGTAACCGAGAAACACATATATTTTTAATGGAAGGTGATACATAGACAGATCGGGGTACCCGGTTACATTTCCAAAATCCCTCTGTCCCAAGCTACCAAACCACCCACACTGACCATATTCAGTGTTATCATGCAAAAACCACTGCCATCTTCTAATCCCTTTTAACCCTCTGCACTGGTCATCGCCTGTGCTTACATCTAGAACTCTAAATAGAACTTTATCACTACCAATCAGCCATCCCTCCAGGGGGAATGCTTTTTTGAAAAAAACGAAATTAAAATTCTTAATCATAGGTAATACTAAACTGCTTGAATCTTGGTCAGGCGCTTTATTCCTCATCGCCCTGTCCCATTGCCATTATTTGGGCAATCCGGTCACTCATGGCCTTGTCAATCTCTACCCCTGCCGTGTAAATTACCAGTTCTGCCTGCTGTGGTGCCAACGGGCCGAGTGACTCCAAGTAACGAAAGTCTGGCTGCCTTATTGGTTTGCCCCTCTCTCTTCTGAATTTTTTGAGTCCCACTTGTTGATCTTCCTTTAATCGACTAGCCTTCTCCATGACCGACATATACGAACCTGACTCCTTCTCCTTTAACCGCTTGCTCCTCCTCACTTGGTCTGCTGGCTGGGTTTCCTCCCTTTCTCTTTCGGTTTCAGTTTGGGAGAAGTAAGCTCCCTCAAAGCCTGGTGGCCCGTTGGGAAACTCCTCCGTTAAAGGATTTTGTTGTTGTATTAAACCTCTGTTGTTTAAGTCTGAGGAAATGTCTGCATCTTCTAAATTCAGCCTCACAGCTGTATCCAGCATTAGACTCTCCACAGCAACTTTCGGTTCAGCAGATTGGGCACCAAGCACCAGCTTCGGTCCAGCAGACTGCTCCTCAGAAATCATCTTCGGCCCAGCAGCCACTATCAGTTTCGGTCCGGCAGTAATTGTCTGATTCGGCCCAGTAGCAATTATCTCTTTCAGCCCAGCGTCATATATTTCTTTCAGCCCAGCAGCAGCTTTCTCTTTCGGCCCAGCATCTCTTGGTCTAGCCTCAATTAATTGAATCGGCCCAGTAGCTGACACCGGCCCAGTTGGCTGCGTAAGTCCTTGGTCCAACACTGTTCCCCATGGCTCTGCGATGCCATTAATTTCTGCTACTAACTCCTGTCGCTTTTGTACTTTTTGCCCCATTCCGTTTGCTTTTCCGTAAGCTGTCTGCAAAATAGTTATTAGCATAGGGAGAGAAATGCAGATGAGACCTGGTACTTGTACTTGAAAACAGATTTTTCTCCCCACGTCAATTTGAAAAACACCTCCCTCATTAAATGCTACACTGATCTTCTGTGGCCTTTGGTTTTCTATGGCCCTTTGTGTGGCCGGCTTGCTGATCGCCATGGAAGTGTTCACTGTTGCTTGCTTCACCCTCCAAATCTGCTTTCTAGCTGGTTTCTTCTTCTTTTTCAGTGCCCATATCATTTTGCTCTGCCCTTTGAATCCCTTCAATACCTTATGGCCAAACGTAGTTCTCCACTGTCTGCCATTCGTGGTCCCAGTACTGTCATCCGAACCCGACCCGCCCGAGTCAGGAGGCGATCTGCGATTCTGGTAGAAGTTGATATTGTATGGTACCCCTTTTTGCGGCTGTTCAGGCGGAGGGAAGAAACCCAGTTGAGCAAACCTCCAAGTCAGTAGGATGACTCTCACCCTTTTGGTGTAGTGTCCCTGTCTGAGTTTGAGATATTGTGGTAGTTTGTTGGGGTGTTTAGTTGAGAGAAACATTGTTATGTTTTCCAGTTGTGCCTCCTCGTGTCCATATGGCAAAGTCTGCTTAATGACCCCCAGTTTGGTCGTAATCAGCTCTATAGTCTGGTCATTCCACATGTGCAAGGGCACACCTAGAATTTTTACCCAAGCTTCATAGCCCGGAGGTTGAAACGCCATGCCATCGGTTGCCTTCCACTTCTCAAACCCAATGGTAATCCCATGTGAGTGTATTTCATACGGTCCCCGCATAATAACACTGTTCAGAACTTGTTCCGACTCACATATGAGCATGTATTTTGTGGGAGCTGTTGAATATACCCTATACTGTCTGTGGCTTCCCCCCACCCTAGCTGCCAGACTCATTTTCAACTCAAAGACAGACTCTTCATCTATCGTACCTCCTGCCAAGACCCTTACCCACGCGGCCCCTTCAAGGAAAGTGTTACTGGGGTGCAAGTCGACGAACGGTGGAAGGTATACGTCCTCCTCTTCCGGCCGTTCATCGAGGAACTCCTCAGTCATTTTTGTTTCTGCTCCCTTTGTTTTCAAGGTTTCAGCGTAGGATCGGTGCTGTGTGCTTGTTTTTAGTGGTGGTTGTGCTTTTGGTATTTGGTATGAAGGCTTCTTTATAACTTGAGCACAACTACCCGCTATATGTCCATATTTAAGGCATTTAAAGCATCTAACAGGGTCTCGGCACTGTGCTTTGAGGTGTCCAGTTGCTAGGCAACGGAAGCATTTCCGTTCCTTAAAAGCTCTGTCATACGCCATCTTTAATGCTGGAGAGGAGAAGTGGCTATTCATTGTTGGATTGGTCACCTCAGCTTTGCTCTTCCTTTTCCTGTGCACTACAGTCTGCCATCCACTATTAACTCCTTCCTCTGCTGTCTTCGTGTGGTTGGTGGTTCTCTGCTAGGGCTGTAAATGAGCCGAGTTTGAGCGAGTTACCCCCAACTCGAACTCAGCTCATTAAATAAATGAGCGAGTCAACTCGAGTTGGAATGGTAATAACGAGCTGTAGAGCCAACTCGAACTCAGCTCGTTATCAACTCGAGTTGGCTCACAACTCGTTTATAAACTCGTTTAACCAGTTAAATCAATACAACACAAGTTATAAACGAGTTTGAGCCGAGTTTGGGTTTGGTTTTGGTTATTCGGAATTTTTTGTGTCCAAACTGTGTAACTTTATGTAACTCGAGTTATAAATGAGCGAGTTGGGGTCAGCTCAAACTCAGCTCATTTATTAAACGAGTCCGCTAACTCGAGTTGGAACTAACTCGAGTTTTAAATGAGCGAGTTAAAGCGAGCTGTAAATGAGCGAGTTACGAGCGAGTTGCGAGTTCGAGCAATTTTGCCCAGTCCTATTCTCTGCTCTCCTCGTGAGGCGCCTTGTCGGGAGGATTCGCCTGCCTCCCAGGTGGTTGCTGTTGCTGCCCCCTTCCTCCCAGCTGTCGTCTGTTGTGTCGCCTTTAGTTTTGCTCTTTCCATCTCCGATCGCCTTTAGTTTTGCTCTTTCCATATGGAATTGAAATATATACTGAAATAACCATGCTGCCAGACTCTGCCTAAGTGTAGCCTCTGGTAGCTTATTTGGAAACAGTTGCTTCCAACCTTGCCTTCCAGATATTACCCTAGAAGTTACTAGATGATCTTGACCAACAGCATCATATTGAAATATGGCAGCTCCAACAATAAGAAATCCAAGCAACTTGTTTACTGGAGTTAGGACCACAAAAATTGCAAGTGTAAATGATATAACAGTGCACCTGGATGCCCAAATAATAAACCGCAGAGATGTAGACACAAATTGCTTCTTCAAATGAGGCTTGGATGAAGTTACTCCACGGTTGAGGAGTCTCATTGTGCTATGAAAGGCGCAAATAAAGGCTATGGTATCCGAGACAAGAAATGCTTTGAAAGCATATTTGTCTGCTAGAGGGCTGCTAATGAGCCGAGCCGGCTCATGAGCCAATTCAATAAATTGTATCGAGTCAGGTCCTAAACTAAATAAAGTCCGAACTCGACTCGGCTCATATTTTATCACTCAAACAGGATCAAGCCCGAGTCGAGCCGAACCGGCTCATGAGCCAAGGAATCTCTTCTATTTTATCACTCAAACATTTACCGTTCAGTTCTAAAATTATGAAAACTTTATTATGTTAATGTTGCATTTGCAAAACAGTAAATGTTTTATTATACCGACAGTTGACCATATATTTTTGCAAAAATATATAGTACACAAGATTTTAGAACTGAATAGTAAACGAGTTGAGCTCATGGCCCAGAACAGTAAAGGATTTTACACATGTTTGTTTTTTTAAATCTTGGCATGAGTTGAGCTCGCGAGTTATGAGCCAAGCTGAAGGTTCAAACTCATTAAATTGAGCCGAGCTTTTTTATTCAAGATCGAGTCGAGCCCGAGTTGAGCTTGTTTAGTTATATGACGAGCTGAGCTGAGTTTTGAGCCGAACTTGGCTCATTAGCAGTCCTACTAGAGTAGGCGAGCCAGATTTGGGTTGATCGTCAGATCGATAACCTCCAGGCAGGGTAAATGCAGCAGTGACTGTTGCAGTAGCAATGAGTACGGAGCCTAAACCAATGGTTTGAATTGAATTTGTGAGTCTTTGATGCTCTTTTTCTTCATCTTCTTTGGTAGTATGATCATCAACGAACTGGTCCCACCGCCGTGCACCATAATAAGCTCCTAACATTTCCGTGGACTTCTCTATCCAGAAGTTTTCTTTCTGAAATTAATTAACAGAGCTAATGTAGACATTATTTGGGCATAAAAATTAGCAACTATGAAAAAATTGTTGAATGAAAATAATTATCTTCAGGAAAATTAACTAGGAGCATTAATAGTTAGATGAACATAATTTCACCTGGAATATTGGAGAAATTGCGTTGTCATTGAAAGTAACAATTGCCATTCCGTTCAATTTTCACGAAAGGCAGAGAGGAGCCCCAGTAGCCGTCGCCCAAGGCAGAGAGGAGCCCCACCCCTCCGCCAGGACCACCTGAGGGTCGCCGGAGCGCCGCCTGGCCCCACCTGACCCCCCTTGTCCGTCACAGGTTAGATCCGGCCATAGGTCAGATCTGCTCCGCCTAGCCTCCGATCAGTAGCCTCTCCTTCTTCTTCTAGACCGAACCAGATCTGCCACCTTCTTCTTCTAGGCAGATCCAAGGTTGGTTTGGTCCTTGGCAAGAAAAGGCGAGGGGTGCTCGCGACAGGGGTGAGGCGGCTGCTCGCGACAGGGCTGCTCGCGAGGGGTGAGGGCTGCTCGCGAGGGGTGAGGCGGCTGCTCGCGAGGGGTGAGGTGGCTGAGGGCTGAGGCGGCTGCTCGCGACAGGGGTGACGCGAGGCGGCGGCTCGCGAGAGGGGTGAGGTGGCTGAGGGCTGCTCGCGAGGCGGCTGAGGGATGCTCGCGAGGCGAAACCCTAGCTCGCAGCGACAGGGTTGACGCGGCTGAGGGTTGCTCGCGAGGCGAAACCTTCTCTGTCACTTCTTCTAGGTTTCTCGTTCGACAAAGCGCCTTCTTTCTCTCTCGTCTCTACCTTGAGAGGAGAGAAAAATGAGAGAGGGGAGGAACCGGAGCCGATCGGAGCCGAGAGAGCGGTATCATCGGAGTTCGGAAAGTTGAGTCTCTACGCCATCTCGATCGGAGCGCGGGTGAGTAGATCCGGTCGTCGGAGCGCGGCGGCGGGTGAAAAATCGAACCCGGTCGTAGAGAGCAATAAGGAAAGGTAATAGAGTAATTATGAGTGTATATAAGTAAAATTAGAGTTATTTAGAATAGTTTAGAGGATTTTGTGAGAATAAAAGAGTGGATTTAGGTTTAGAGTCATTTGACTCGTTGTAAGTTCATTTTTTTATCAATGAAATTGTTAGTTGGCACTTAAAGCCACTAACCTTCAAAAAAAAAAAAAAGTAACAATTGCCGCATGATCCCTCGGAGTTAAGCCCTTCTTGTTGAATATATTTATGGACACTTCTTTGTCTTGCATTAGTTGTTTAACAATAATTTCATGCCTAGAATCTATTGCTAAATGGATGGAGTATTTCCATCATTGTCTCTAGCATTCTTCATGCTTTTATGCTTTGAAGTAGTGCAACCATCAACCGAACTACAGGATCAACGTCGCCCGTTTTGGGCTGCAACATGAAGAAAGTTTCTTCCTTTAGCATCTCGAAGCTCATCAGAATCAGGACAATGATCCATGATTGCTCTAATTACCCCAACATGGCCCATTTTTGCAGCAATGTGCACGGGAAAAGATCCACACGAGTCGTAGAGGTATGCTAGTGAATGATCACATTTCAATAAAACTTGGGCAATTTTATCGTAACCATATGAAGCCGCGAAGTGAAGGGGAGTACTCCCACTGTTATCTGGCATTTTCACGACTAACGGCTTCCATGGTAACAGTTTTTCAGCCATTTCTAGAGATAAAAAATGCAAAAGGATCATTAGTTTACTAATATATATTCAGTTATTCAATTATGTTTATGGTAATTATATGCAAGCTGGATGTTATACACTTATACTCTGGTCGATCCCATTTTACATTACTCATTCTGACATAAATCATTAATACATTATCAAGTGCAGCATTATGCCATTATATATCTTTGGATTCCATTAGATACGACTGTATATATATACACCCCTCCCCTCCCCTCCCACCAGGGACCCACAAACGGGCAATTTCAAAATTGCCTGTATAATCTAATTTTCTTCCATATGTTTGCCAAATTACATTTATTTGATTATACTTTCAAGCTAGCTGTATGTTCCTCTAGAAATCGCAGAAAATGGGGCGAACTATTTGAATATTTCTTAAACATATATATATATATATAATTGAGATGAACTTAACAAAAGAAATTATTTTGTTTACCTTGGCTTCTCAGGACTGCAGCATGAACTGCGGTTTGCCCATCAGGTCCAGCGTAATAAGCTTTAGAGACTTCTATTCCAAATATCATACCTTGGACCATTTCGTGCACCACGTCTATGTAAAATGGCGACATCCCTTGGTCGTCCATTACACTTGCCAACCCCGGATCAGCAGTAATTAATAAAGATGCTACAAATGCATGGTTGTGCCAGGCTGCCTTGTGTAATGCAGTCTCCCCATCCTCGTTCCGAGCCCTCAGTACATTTTCCATTATCTCTTCATCACCCATCTCATATGCGAAACCGATAAACAAGGAAACCATTTCATGGTTTCCATTCTTTGCAGCACAGTGCAAAGGAGTCTCGAGCACCTTGTTACGAGCCACCAAAAGGGATGTCTCCGTATGCCAGATTTTTTTTGCGAGATCTAAGAAGTTGTAACTAGCTGCTAGGTGTAGTCTTACTAGCTATTATCCTCTTCAAATCCCAAAAGGTGTGCAAAACGAGATTCATCACCTTGTTGTGCTAGCTGCAGTTAGGAGTTCGGTATCCGGATCCATATCCTCGACGGTACCGTAAAAGATTCCCTTTTACAATTAGTTATTTACGGTTTGAGATTAACTCTCAGCCGGTTTAGGATTCGGGCTGACTGAGGAGGCATTATTATTTGGCTTTGAGATTCGTGCCAAGTTAAAAAGAACGGTCCAGATCAAGTAATTGTAAAAGATTCCCTATTACAGTACTGCACTGAATATGAATTCTCGGTATCCTGGGGTACCCGTTGATTATACACAATCCAGCTAGCTAGCTAGCTAGCATAGTGCTTAACTTTCTCTTTTTTTTTCTTGAGATAAAAATGGTGTTAAATTTTCCAACTTTAAATATTCACATAAAAATCTCTCAACAAGATTTTGAATCTACAACTAATACAATGGATAATTTCACTTAACTTCCTCATCTTAGATCAGCAAAAGTATCTAACAAGAATTTTCTTTCTCGTACTTCTATATTTTATTTTTTACCCAAAAAAAAAATCATCCTGTGGCAAGTGTTTTTCCACAAAAAAAAAAAAAATTCCAATTATTTATCGTACTTCTTTTTGTGCAATATTATCAGTAACTCGTACATGTCTACACAAGTGAATTATAAATTTTGTTTTGTACTATATAAAACAGTGATCTACAAAAACACAGTAAGAATATATTCATATTTTGGTTGTTTAATTAGTAGAAACGAACTCGAAAAATTACAAACTTAAATGCAGACACGTACAGAAATAAATCATATAGAAATTGTTGTTTGACTTAAAATATGAAATGTCAATAAGGATGAGACATTATTGCGACATGTATAGCGCGCAAAAAGAACATTGTGGTGGCACAGGTGTACTATATATGTTTTCCCTCAGACAGATATATATATATATAAATTTTCGTTTGATATATATATAGAATCTAGCTAATATGCTACGCGTAGCATAGAGGGCCTTTGTGTTACGGCTCAATTTTTGAGTTTTCAAAATCCTAACGGTCGATCCGAACCGTTCAACATGATCTCCATATGAATATGTACTTGCAAACCAAATTTTACATTTTTTAGAATTTTTTTACTATTTATTAAGCCACTTTCAAAATTGCTGATCCAATGGTCCAGAAGATTTTACTGTTGTGTACAACTTACTGTTTTTTCAAAGTGGCTTAATAAATAGTAAAAAAATTATAAAAAATGTAAAATTTGGTTTGCAAGTACATATTCATATGGATATCATGTTGAACGGTTCGGATCGACCGTTAGGATTTTGAAAACTCAAAAATTGAGCCGTAGCACGGAGGCCTCTATGCTATGCATAGCACCGTAGACACTTCCTATATATATATATATATAGAGTAGAACTAGGGTGCTCCTAAGCTCACCAAGCCCTTCGTGAGCGCGACTCTAAAACCTATCAAATTGACTTCAAACGACATTTTCAAACCGTTAGATGTTCAATCTATATTAAAATGTGCTTGGAGACCAAATTTTACATTTTTTGGAATTTTTTTACTATTTATTAAGATAGTTTGAAAATCGTTGTTTTTATTAAAATTCTGCACCATTGGAAAACAGCGATTTTCAAACCATCTTAATAAATAGTAAAAAATTTCCAAAAAATGTAAAATTTGGTCTCCAAGCACATTTTAATATAGATTGAACATCTAACGGCTTGGAAATGTCGTTTGAAGTCAATTTGATAGGTTTTAGAGTCGCGCTCACGGAAGGGCTTGGTGAGCTTAGGAGCACCCTAGTTCTACTCTATATATATATATGTACACAGCTGATATCATAGTCACAAGATTCGCGAATAATAATTTTTTTGTGATGCCGAACCGAACGCCGAATTATTCGGTTGACCGAACATTGACCGAATTAGTTCCGAATAATTTGCGAATTTTACGAACTTTTCACTAATTTTAAGAATTATTCGCGATTTTTTCCCGAAATTTTTTGGTTTTTTTTTTTGCTTCCTTGTAGGACTGAGATATATGGTCTGAATAATTCTGAATCATTTCCCAATTATACCCGAATTGTTCTCGTATCACGAATTTTTGACCTCACCGAACCGAACCTGAATAATTCATTTGTCACTATGCCTGATATAGTACCCAAATTTAAACAATTAGAATCTTTATGCTTTTTTCCACATGAAGGAACGGCACAATAGATCAATTTGAAGCAAAATGCAAACTGCCTTCTTTTTTGCTTGCTTACTATTTTATGTTTATTGTCAAATCATTAAATCTGCTTAATTCTGTCGTTCATATATAAATCTGTAGCTTTACTGTTTTTGTCCCTCCTTTTTCTTTTCTTTTTGAGACAATAAGACAGTATGCATCTGAACAATTGAAAGCTTTAAAAAGCAAAGATATATAAAAGATGTGTGGGGCTAGAAATTGACTGTTTCAGTATTTTAAAAGCATCATCAGCAACAAAACATACAACATATCTGTGTGTTAGGCATTGAATATTGATAAGGTATATATTCGGTTTAACTTTAACTTTGTTTCAAAAATTGGGATGTTAAAAATGTTTTTATTTTTCATATTTCTTCATGCCTCTACATTTTTAGATGCCTAGTAACAAAAAGAATCATATATTAGTCCACCATCATAATTTCATAATCATTGATTTTCTATATCTAAAATTTGAAACATTTATTTGTGAAAGGACAAATAGATCCACAATAATTAATATTATATTTAATGCATATATGTTTCTATACTTACTAATACAGAGTCAAAATTATACCAACTTTGCATGCAAGCTAGATCAATCTAACGATTATATTTTGTTATAAGAATTTTTTAACCTATTTGTTAAATATTTAAATAGTATATTTACAAAAAATAAAAAAATAAAAAAAAGGAATAACTACCTCCTTTTGGCAAGAAGACTAGTATATTGATTTTACCCGACCGGGTCGACCCGGACCGGGCAAACCCGTGACCCGGACCCGGACCGACCCGGACCCGACCCTGAACCCGACCCGAACCATCCTAAAGGGTTGGGTCGGGTTTGAAACGGGTCGGATGCGGTTTTCTGGGCGAACCCAAACCATACCCCCACCATTTCAACCCGCCTACCCGAACCCGATCCGGACCGGCCTAAACCAGACCCGCCCCGCCCGAACCCGACTAAACCCGACCCCAAACCCGTCTAACCCGGGTGAACCCGACCCTAAACCGGCCGAACCCGGGTGAACCCGACCCTAAACCGGCCTAACCCGGGTGAACCCGACACTAAACCGACCGAACCCGGGTGAACCCGACCCTAAACCCCCGGACCCAAACCTCCTGAACCACGCCCGCACCCGTGAGCCGCGACCGTGAACCGGACCCGCACCTGTGAGCCGCGCATACACCGGCGCAAAAATTGAGTTTTTTTGTTGTCAGCGAGATTCGAACCCCCGACCTCTCTCTCAACAACCTTACAATCAATACCTTTAACCACTTGGCCACTGTTAACTTGTGATATATTCCAATAACTTTAATATTTAATCTATTCTTAGATTAAGCCATTAATTTTTTTATAGTTTGAGCCTTTAATTAGAATTTTTATGATTATCTAAATACAATATATAAATAATAAAGAATAATATATATATATATATATATATATAATAGCCGTATCGTATCCTTCGTTTTTAAAAATATGAATTAACATATATACATATTATTTGACATCTTAATTAAAATTAACATATTCATATGCTAACTGATATGTTAATTCTATAAACTTTAATTTGAATTAACATATGTATATATATATTAGTATATTTGATATAGTAGTATATTTGAATTAGTAGTATATTTGATATAGTAGTATATTTGAATTAACAGATGTATATACATATTCTGTCCATCTGATCATGATCATGTTATATATATTAGTATATTTATATTAAAATACGCTAAATTACTTGAAATTATGTTGAATTACACTATATTAAGTTAAATTACATTACATTACATTACATTACGCTAAAATACGGTAAATTACATATGAATAGAGACGATATCTTCACTGAAAAGGTGAAAAACGACGACGAAACTTCAAACGGTCATAAAACGGCGCTCGAGTGTCCGATTTCAGCAAATGACAACTTTTCGAAAAGCTTGCGAAAATGCGCATGCGTCCGTGCTAGCAATGCCGGATTCCAAAATTCAAAATCGCCAAAAAAACAAAGGGAAGAGCCTCAAAACTTGAGTTGAAGTTTTCGATTAAGATTTTCATTTCTATTATTCAATCCAAGTAGCTCAGTAAATTAGTTACATAATGAACTTGTAGAATACCAATTTTTACTATTTTCGGAATTATTTTACTATTTTTATAATTCATGAAAGATGGCACAGAATCGGTCTATTTTAGCGTAATTTACCGTATTTCAGTATAATTAGCGAAGTTATTGTAATTTAGAGTAATTTAACGTAATTTAGTGTAATTCGACATAATTTCAAGTAATCTAGTGTAATTCATTTTTTTCAGTCCTAAAAATTGCATAAATCATGTTATTTTATAAAATACACATTTATCATTTTCAATTCTAAATTGCACACTTGACTGTTAGTACGATTTAGTATTTAATTAATTGTTTATTAAAAAAATTGACCAAAAATTAGAAATGATCAGAAGATGAGAACGGAGAACCTATAATATTATTTTCAACATAACAGCTCTCTCTTCTTTCAATAATTTTAGTATTTAATGATTGTTGTTTAGTATTTAATGATTTTTATTTTAGTATTTAATGATTGTTGTTTAGTATTTAAATTAACTTTTGTTTTAAAATAATTCGGTTTTAAAGATAAAAAATAATTCGATTTTAAACTAATTCGGTATATCTCGGTTTTAGAATAATTTGGTTTTAACAAAATTCGGTTTTAACTTAATTTGATTTTGTTATAACAAAAATATATTGAGTTCAAATAAAAAAAAAACAGATGAAAACGTCTCTGGAAACAGAAAAAAAAAACAGAAACAGAAAAAAAAAAAAAAACCGAACCAGACCTACCCGGACCGGACCGACCCCCGACCCGACCTAACCCGCCCCGACCTAACCCGCCGGGTTTAGGCCGGGTAAGGGTCGGCCAACTCATACCCCTGCACGGATTACTGTGCACGGATTACTGTGCACGGATTACTGTGCACGGATTACTGTGCACGGATTACTGTGCACAATCGCCTCAAAATCGCCTCTGACGGCTCCTCTTCTCTCTCTCTTTCGGTTCTGGAAAATTTCTGGGATTGGAATGAACACTGTGTTGCTCAGGAGAGAGAAAAGGCCCTTTTATAGGGTTTTATAGCATATCGCCCAGCTGCTGGGCGGTCTGATGAGGGTAGTGGACCGCCCGCCTACTGGGCGGTCAGGTCCGGAAAGTGAACCGCCCAGCCCACGGGCGGTTGGAGTAGAAATAAAAATAAAGTTGGGGTGGGAGCAGATTTGATAATTTGTTTTTTTTTTAGGGTTTTAATAAAAATATCGGTGCCCCACGTTATACATTTTATATTTCAACCTCTCAAATTTATTATTTTCTAGTTCCGCTACTATTCAAAAATATTATAAAAATAATTCTCTCATGTCTTTTGTATGGGAAAAAAAGGTATTATCATTATCAGTTTGCTAATAAAATATAAATGAATTGAAATAAAACAAAAAACATGGTAACATTAGATCAGACAGTCTCTTCTGGTGCTGTAGGGACCACTCCAATGATAAAAAAATGGAGAGAATGAAACAGATTTGGATCCCATAGTAGAAGACAAAGACAAACTTAATAAAGTGCTTTCCTCCTTTATTCGTTCAGAGTGACAAATGAATAGTTCGAGTTCGATTCGGCGGAGTCAAAATTTTGTGATTTGGGTATAATTTGGGTATAATTCGGGAATGATTCGATACAACAAGAAAGCAAAAAAAAAAAACTCAAAAAAAATTCGTGTTTTTATCGTAATTCGTGATTCGCGTTTTATTTGCGAATAAAACGTATTATATGTTTTTTTTTGCATTTTATTCGGAGTTCAGTTCAGAAACGTCAAAAAAACAAATAAAACGCAAATTATTCACGAATTAATCGCGTTACTATGTATTTGCCTACTCCCTGCGTATTAGAGAAATTTTCTATAGAACTGTTCTCTAAGGTCTATGCAAAGCTCGTCAACGAGTAAAGTTATAATGCTACTTTGTAATGCGCAGAACGGTCAGTAATATGAATTTATGTTTTTGTTTTTAAAATATAGGTCGATCTCCGCTCAACATAATATTCATATTTATCAATCAACTTTTTATATTTTTATAAAAAAAATTACTATTTTTCTAAATAGGTACAAAATAACTACTTTCGGACAGACCAAACTCTTTAGATGGGGGATTTTCCATCTAAAAATACCAAAATTATTTAGTTATCAAATTAATATTTCAAAATTCTGACTTTATTATTAAGACCTGAAAAATTCAAATCATAGCTTAAGCCTGTGTAGGCTAAAGCTATGTATAACCCCTGTGTATTTTATTTTAGGTTTTGATATGTTCTAATTTGAAAGAAAATGATTTATTTTTTAGTTGTGAAAAATTGAACAAAATGGAAAAATTATAGAACCATATAAATTTAATTTCGTTGTAGAAAATTAATTCAGTAAATAGACAATGCACATGTTCAATCTAATAAAAAATCCAACTTAATTAAAAATTAAAATTAAATAAATAGAGCATGCCACAATATGATAAGTAAACTACAACATCATCCCTAATAAATAAAACTTAAATAAATCCCAACTTGAAGAAAATTATAGTTATCAACACATGATCGAATCTTCGACGATGAAACTGCAAAGTAATACCAGAAAAATGTATATTGTTAGATTATAAATTATTAAATTTGAAATATGATTTTTTTTAAGAAATAAAAATAATCTTATTTGATACGATTTCTAGCATTCCTAGCAGTTCTGACATTCATTTCTAATATTTTTCGATTGCCTTAGTGTCCCCCTCACCTCCCTTCTAGTATGTCCATTCACATGGAGATTCGGTTATGTCGTCTCCTACCCAACTTAATTAACTGGTGCTCTAGAACAAAGATCAGATTCATGTGCGCGCCGATCAATCACACTGATTGTCATAGACATGAAATTCACCACTTGATGAGTGTCTGAATGGAGTAGTAAGAATTTACAAAAGTATTTTCATCATAGTTCCTGACACGCCAAACAACTTGTAAGTAATAAGATTGAAATAAAGTACTAAGCTATAAATGAATTAGTAGGGATTTGTACCTAAGACGACACACCGACAACAAATGAACACATGATAACCCGGTGAGCTGATGTTTCTAGCATGAGTATTCCACCTCGGATTCATTTTTCACGATTACCCTGTACTTGAAGTCTTGGTATGTGTGCACTCACCTGCCATCTTGTATGTTGAATGAGACTCTCTCCGTAATGGCCAAATGGAACGGAGACAATGTCCTTAGTCTTTTCGGTTCTCCTCATCATTTTATATGCACTCGTGTGGAGAAAATTTGATCTTCGTTGGAGCATGCCACGACTATGTCTCTTCTTTCAGCAAACTAGTTGACACACTTTTAGAACATGTCCTCAATGATTGCGGAAACTAGCAACATATGAGAATTAAAAATTAAAATTGAATAAATAGAATCTTTTTTGAAAATCTTCGCAGAAGCGAATAAATAGAACCTAAAAAGATTGAATACATAACCTAAAAAAATTACAAAGCTGTGAGATTTTCTTAAGACATTTCAGAAGGTAGTCACGATTCTCCAAAAATAACCGCCGTCAAGACTTTGGTACACCTTCCATGGATTTTCACCTTCAATCCTCAGACTCATCATCCTCTAGGTACTTGCCAACCGAATCCAAGTATGCGATTGCATCTAGATTTGTCCTCCGGATTGTCTCAAGGCCTTCTTGTAATCTCCTTAGTTTCTTCTTTTTTGACACAAATTTTGAAGAATATGCATGTCACTTTATCCTTGGCGTTATTTTGCATATTTTTTGCTGTGTTGAGAACACAAGCGGTGAACACACTCCACATCATCCTCACTCCAACTCAGATCATTATGTCTGAACACTTTTTTTTATGCTCTTATGTCAGTTAGATATCACTCACATGAATCTGCCTTGACCAATTACTTCATCCTACAACCACCTCATGAACCAGCCCAATTATCAAAATTGTCGGTATTTTTACCAATCCAAATGCTAGAGGAACTAACTGGTTCTTCGCATCATACCTGCATGCAATCAACAACTTACCTCGGTATCTACCTGACAATAAGCATGCATCGATTAAAATAACGAGTCTGAGGCTCGTCGTTAATTTTATACATGATCCAAACATGCATGTTGCTCTCATGAAATACCGATAACCATCCTTACCGGTTGGCTTTGATACTGTGGCGTACTTGATTCCTGGATTTGTCATTTTAATTGCTTCCAACACAAGCGCTAAAAAATGTAAATTTTGGTTTCTAGATACATTTTCATATAAGATCATATTGAATAGTTCATATCGAATATTTAAATCTACAAAAACAAAAATATAAATGTATAGTACGGACCTATGAACACATTGCAAAGTACCATAACCTCACTCCATGTCAATAACACATGCTAATTTAATTAACATCAATAATTTTTGACAAGGAATGCTATAAAAGGTGGTTACAAAAGATCAGATTCGTCCTATCCTCCTCGGATCACGTGCAGCCTTCTGTACGAGCCAGGCTGGTAGGCCTCAAATCAATCACTAATTACATCTCTAGTACAATGTTTATTTTTCCCTTTTTTTATTCTTTTTGATGTCATGTCACGAGTACGGTGTTCTTTTTCAATTTTCATATCAATCCAAGAATGTTCTTATTTGGCAAAAAAAAAATGCTGTTTTTTATTTTAGGCAAATTCTTCTATGGGCATAAGGACCTATTTGTAAAATAAGCATATTTTCATTTTCAAAGTTCAACCAGTCGATCCGACCGTTCAACATTTTCTCCATATTACAATGTACTTGGAGGTCAAATTTTACATTTTTGTGAATTTTTTTACTATTTATTAAGATGGGTACAAAATTCAATGGTCTGAATTTGACTAGTTTTGTAAAATACTTAATAAATAGTAAACAAATTCAGAAAAATGTAAAATTTGACTTCCAAGTACATTTTAATATGGAGATAATGTTGAACGGTCGGATCGACTGTTTGAATTTTGAAAATAAAAATATGCTCATTTTACAAATAGGTCCTTATGCCCATAGAAGCATCCCTCTTATTTTAATGGGTATATTTCTTTGATGGAATCATTACACTTCGGATTTTTGTTAACAAAGTATTTTGCGATGTAATTTGTCCTTCCTAAATTATTAAATTTTCAATTTGTTTCAATTGAGATGCTTAGTTAATTTCCCAAAAAATGTTAGCTTTAACATTAGCAAAAATATTCTAAATAGATAGAAAAAATTTAAATCTATAGTGTTTTCGAAAAATATCTAGAAAAAATAATAAGTATAAATAACTAGATATTTTGTATAATGTGTCATAGACCTAGAATGTTTTTAGCATTAGTGTAAATAGAGGTGATATATAACTTGAGATGTGACCAATAAATTAAGAAGAAAATCGAATAAGTTTAAAAATATATTGTTCTCTTCTTAGCATGCTATTCAAACTCCACCAAACAAGTAAATATAATAAGCATTAAACCCTCCATGAATTATCTCTAACTTCGTTGTTAGTACCTCAAAGTTTCTCAATAGTGTCTAATGTCCATATAAAAATGAGGCTATTTGAATACTTTATGTAAATGTACGAAGATTGTTATGCTTTATCAAATATTTGTTCTTAGCAATTTAATAACATGTGATTTTCAATTATCTTTTGTCAAAATAAAGCATTGAGATACACAAAAATTGACTTTTATAAACAAGTGTAATCATATTTATAATTATGACTAAAAGTTTGAATCGATTCATTTTATACTTATGATACTTTAGTTTTCTTTTTTATTACAACAAATTTATGAGCCATGAGATTGATCCCTCGTACATATTTTGAAGGGAGTTGATAACAGTACCTGCGTTACAGTACTTATACTGTACCCGTACCATAACTACCTAAGAGAGCCGCAAAAGCTCCAGCATTGAATTTTGTTTCTAAAGTATTAATACCTATGCAAGGAAGTATTTATATCTATGCATGGAAGTATTTATACCTATAAATAAACATTTTTTACGTAAATAATTCTCTCCAACCAAATCTTCCAAACTTACCTGCATCGTAAATACCTATGGGGGGCCACTCAAACTATATGAGGGGGCCATACACATTTTTAGAGGCGGTTTTTTTTATCTGTTCAATCTCGTCCATATTTCTGACGATCTGTGAGAAATTTTGCGAATCTAAAATCACGAACGACTTCTACGCAATTTTTTTTCAAATAAGATCCATGATGACTTACTTTTGGACTCGTCGTCGCACAAGTATTTATACCTCGTCGTGCAAGTATTTATACCTATACTTGCAAGTATTTTTTACCTATGATGTTGGATGACATCTGAAAGTATTAATATCAAGTATTACAAGTATTTATACAGTATTTATGTTGTCCCTAACGGCACCTAGAGATGGGTGAATAGGTAGTCTTAAAGACTCTTTGACGTTTTTTCGGTTTAACTCTCTAAATCAACAAGCAAGCATGTACAAATAAAGTAAATAGAGTAGAGTTAGAGAAATTTGACACGCGGGATGATAATGGAGTTCGACATAAAATGCCTACGTCTCTGGGGTAGAGAAACCTCGTCGGCGCCCCTTTCCTATTACCTAAAAAGAAAGGATACAACTCGTGACACGTGAGCGTAACAAAGGTGGGAAGTCACGGCCTAACTCGTGTACAAAGTTGAGCCAAGAAGCTCAAGCTGGAGAGTCCTACGCAGATGATTGTCACACAACTATGTTTATATGTGAGTGAAAATGCTCGAGCCGGCAAGCCCTATAATACCCTACAAGCAGAAAAGTCACTCAGCTATAGAAAGGGAGCACTAAAGTAGATCTCAACACTCTAACTAAATCTAGAGAAGATAAGTCAAGTGGATTTGAGATTATCAAAGGAGTATTGAAGTTTTAGTTCTCTTAAAGAAGGAAGTTCTCAGGAACATATAATTAGTGTTATTTGAAATTTAGGGACGGCTTGCTTGAAACTGGAGTGAGAGTATTTACTATATTTATAAAGAAAGCTCCAGATCTAGGTATTTGAACTATTCCGTTCAGACGGTAAAACTTATGTTCAAACGGATAGTTCAAGTGTGTTGCAGTTAGGGTTTTCGCCTTTTTGAGCTTTACCATTTCCGTTTAGTATGTTTAGGTCTGTACCGAATGGATTGTGTATTTTGCCCAATTCTGTGTTTCTCAAGTAGCGTACAATACGGATGGTATCCGTTCAGAACGGAACACCAAGGGGAGTCCTCTGAGTTGAAACAGAACGTTCTGTTCCGAACGATAGTCAAACGAAATAATTCTTCTGTACTGCCACACTTCATATCCCTATCCTCTGGTACCATTCAATATATTCCGTACTGAACAGTTTGCTTCCATGCCGAACAGATAGTTCCTGAAATCAACAATCTCAAATTTACTTTACTTTTTTATTTGATATTACAATGTATAATCCTAATCTTCAAGTCTTGTTGATTCCATATGTTCTTTAACTTTAGTCTTGCAATTATAATATTCTTGAACTTGCAAACTCACTCATACAATAAAATTATTAAATTCAATCATTGTATGTTTTGCAAATTAGTCAAACAAAGTAATTAGAAGATTGCATAGAACAACAATTTATACCTATGTGGTAAACTATTTTTGTTAGAGGAAGGTCGACGCGGAGACATTTGGGGAAGATTGATGCGGTGATACGGGGTCCTCACTACTTCATTATAGGAAGGTTGATGCGGGGACAATTGGGGGACTAGAAAATGGATGATCATAACAAGTTACACATCAAAGTATTAATATCTTATTTTTCAAGTGTTAATATCTTATCTTCCAAGTACTTATATCTATGAAAGATGACGCGAGGATGAGTGTGGTGACTGAAAAGGGGAGCCATATAATTTGTAGGGACCATAGAGGAAGAGTGATGTAGAAATTTTAGAATAATAATTAGTAGGTATCATATAATATCTTTTTAGAATAATAATTAGTGGGACCATATACATAATTTCTCTAAATAGAGTGCAGAAATTTTAAGGATACTAAAGTGAGGGTACTTAAATAATTATTCTATTTTTAATGGCTAGATTTAAAACCTGTTAAATACCATATTACAAAAAATTACGAAGTTTATCACAAATTTACACAATAAACAAAAATAATATTCTTACGGAAAGCCGACAAAAAATCATCTCTTGTCATGATTATTTGATAGGCCTTGAAAATAAACATCTGAAGCGTTCAAATAAAAAATAGAACCGCATCGTTGGTGTCAAGTGGAGAAAGCGATTTTGTTAAAAAAATAAAAAAAATTATTCTTTAAAGTAAATGATTGTTTTTTTTCTTTGAAAATAGAACCGCATCATTGGTGTATTTCAATTTTTTTCAGACATTAAATTTCATTTTAACTACATATGCGGTTCCATTATTTTTGAAGAAAACAAATTAATCAATATTTTCCAAATATTTGATTTTTTTCATTTAAAATAAAAAGTTGCAGCGAAAGCACAGATTCCTTTCCACCGACTACATTTCAAGGAGAACGGAGTAGGTCCGATGCCCATCGGACCTACTTTTAGGTTCAACGAGCATGATGACCGTCCGATCTAATTTAAAATTTGTGTGCACGAAAATTGAACAGACACGTGCGGATTTTAAAGCGGTCCGCACGAAACTTAAAGCAAATCGACGGTGATTAAAACCATCGAACCAAAGTAGGTCCGATGCCCATCGGACCTACTCTCAAATCACATTTCAAGTGCTTGCCGTTAAAAGTTGTTGCTGGATTCATGCTTTGTGCAGTAACTCGATACACTTGTTTGTACAGAGAAGTTGCCACAGGAAGTATTGATTCGATAAATCCAGGTCAGAGACAGAGAGAAGCAGGAGACAGGGATTGTTAAATTGGAGGAGCAAGTACCTAGCTAGTCAGAGCACGCGCATTGTCCCTACAATTACTCGTGACCTCGTACCTCTCCAATCAACAAACCAACTCGTGCTCTCCTGTCTCGCTTCATTTGTTTTTGATGAATAAGATTTCGTATCTGGGTTCTTGTCACGTGTACGGTTCCCTTGTTTTCCTCTTGTAGATATTCTATTCACAGGTGTCATCATCCTTGCTTGCCTATATCATTTTTGTTTTGTCCAAACTTGTTTCCGAGTTTTATACCCATTTTTTTTTAGATTAATATTTCTTAGGGACAGCGTTGTTTCTAAAGTTTAAATTAAAAGTATTTTTTTTTTTATCGATGGTCTTAATAATGAGTCCGGCTAGTATGACATCAGTGTCATTTCAGTCTATATAACACCAATTTCAAAACCTACCGATCCAAACCTTTCAAACCGAACTATTCCAGTAATTGTGCGTTTACATGCAAAATTTATAATTTTTCGAATTTATTTAGTATCAAGTCAAGCGGTCAAATGTGTAAGTTATATAATGCATTCATTTTTCAACATTTTTGACCGCTTGATTTGATACTAAAATAATTAGAAAATATAAAATTTTTGCATGTAAACGCGTCATTCATAAAGTAAATCAGTTTGAACAGTTTAGATTAGTCGTTTGAAACATATCCAATCAATTTTATAGTTGGTGTCATATGACACTGATGTCATACTAGCCAGTCTCCTTAATAATTTATTAGCTGATAGCCTTACACTTATTATTATTACAAAATTATTTAATTATAAGAATTATCCAGCTTTAATTTTGATACTTATCGTTTTCAAAATTAATAAAATATATGGAGAAATTAAATATTTTTATGCATAAAATGTTAAGCAACTTATGTCGTCACGAAGTCAATAAAGTTTACGTCTTGTAATTAATATTTTTATATTTTAGATTACTATTTGATAATAATTATTAGATTATATTGTAACGATAATAATACAATATAATTTAAAATAGTAATTTATTAAGACTAAATCTACTACTTTACACGGATAATAATTTAATAATAATTTTTTTTAATATATCGTACTTTTCGAAGAATACCCTGTATTACTTACTGACGACTCAATATTTAGGGGGAATTTCACATATACCCCTAAAAAGCTTCAAAATTACGTATTTCCCCCTGTAAACTTCAAAAACTCACAAATTTACCCATTTTATTGTCTTCAATATTAAAACTCATTCTAAATTTATAAAATACCCATTTTACCCTTTATTAAAAGCATAAAATGTACATCATACTCAAATTTGAATCTGAAGAGTTTCTTTACTGTTCAAATTGCTTTAAGATCTGTGCACGCTAGATCAGCACGAATCTTGAAGCGAACACACGGATATTGAATCGATTTGAGCGAACACACGGATATTGAATCGATTTGCACAGATCTTAATGCGATGGGCACATATCGAAATTGCTTTAAAATTCGTGCGCACTAGATCTTAATGCAATGCGCATGGATCGGATAGTAGATGAACTCTTCATATTCAAATTTGAGTCTGATGGACTTTTTATGCTTTGAATAAAGGGTAAAATGGGTATTCTATAAATTTAGAATGAGTTTTAATATAAAAAACAATAAAATAGATAAATTTGTGAGTTTTTGAAGTTCAGAGGGGGAAATACGTAATTTCAAAGTTTAGAGAGAGAAATACGTAATTTTGAAGTTTTTGAGGAGTATACGTGAAATTCCCCCCACTATTTATTATCATTACAGTATAATCTTATAAGGCTTATCAAATAGTAAGTTTAAATATCGAAAAGTTAATTACAAGATGTGAGCTTCTTTTTACTTTGTCATGACATAATTTACTAAATATTTTATATATAATGAATGCCATATGTAGTTATACCTAAAAATTATAAGATGAGGAGGGTTCAAATGCATCATGATTTTGTACTCTAATATGTTCCACATTCTTTATCTCTGTTTTCAAAGTCCGACAGCCGATCTGAACCGCTAAACATGATCTTCATAATAAAATATGCTTGGAGATCACATTTTATATTTTTTAGAATTTTTTTACTATTTTTTTAAATAGGTACAAAATCATTGATTTAAGGAGATTTTAGACCATCTGAAAAAGTGATATTCTACCTATGTAAAAAAATAGTAAAAAAATTCTAAAAAATATAAAATTTGGTCTCCAAGAATATTCTATTATGAAGATCATGTTGAGCGGCTCGGATCGACTATTCGGACTTTGAAAATGGAGATAAAGGATGTGGAGCATATTAGAGCACAAAATCATAGTGCATTTGAACCCTCAAATTATAGATATTAAAATTAAGAATGTTAAATATATGATAATTTAATTATTTTGTGATAATAATAGTGTAATTCTATAGCGAGTAAATTCTTAGGACTATCGATAAAAATTTATCATGATTAATAATAATAATAATAATAATAATAATAATATTATTATTATTATTATATTATAATAATAAATTGTACTCTGTCCGGACAGGCAAACAAGCTTTGATTTGCCGACATTTTTATTAATTTCCAAAATTAATTATAAAATATTAATTATATCCATCTTAGCTGTTTTTTTTTTTAAATGCTCAAACCAGTCAAAAAATAGCCGGTTGGGATTTAAATTAGAACCGGCCTTTTTTGGCCAGTCAGGAGGGTTTTTTTTTTTTAATATTTGTTAGATTACTTCTTTTGATGTATAATTAACATAATTATACTAAAATATGCTAAATTACTTGAAATTATATTAAATTACGCTAAATTACGCTAAGAGAGACGATATCTTCACTGAGAAGGCGAAAAACAACGATGAAACTTCAAACGACCATAAAATGGCGCTCGAGTATCTGATTTCAGCAAATGACCACTTTTCGGAAAGCTTGCGAAAATATGCATACATTGGTGACTGCTTTGCCATCTTTTGAAATTTAGAATTTAAAAAAAGAGAAGTGCCTCAAAACTTGAGTTGAAGTTTCCGATTAAGATTTTCATTTCTATTTTTTGATCTAAGTAGCTCAGTAAATTAGTTATATAATGAACTTGTAGAATACCAATTTTTACTATTTTTGAATTTTTTTTTACTATTTTTTATGATTTATGAAAGATGGTACAAAATCGGCCTAATTTAGCGTAATTTAGCGTATTTCAGCGTAATTAGCGTAATTAGCATAATTTAGCGTAATTTACGGTAATTTAGTGTAATTTAGCGTAATTTAGTATAATGTACCATATTTTAGCGTAATTTAACATAATTTCAAGTAATTTAGTGTATTTTACTATAACTATGCTAATTATACATTAAAAGAAGTAATCTAACAAATATTTCAAAAAAAAAACCCTCCTGACCGGCCAAAAAATGGCCGGTCCTAATTTTTAATCCAATCGGTCATTTTTTGGCCGGTTTGGACATTTAAAAAAAACCAGTTAAGCTGAATATAATTAATATTTTATAATTAATGTTCGATATTAATAAAAATGTCGGTTTGATTTGCTAAACATGAACAAAAAATGAATTCAGCCTGATAAGCTATAGTTTTTATAACATCTGTGTTATTTTGTTGAATATCACCGCAGAGTTACATTTTATTAAAATATTATATTGTTTTTGTACTCCAATCATATTTCATATATTTTATTTTTATTTCTAAAGTCTCAATAGTTAACTCGAACCACTCAACATGAAGACCAAATATTTTTTATTATTTTTTTAAATAGATACAAAATCACTGTATAAAAATTCTGAACCATCATAAAATTTGGGGCACCAGGCACACAGTAGCTATGATCAGTCTGAGACTGGAGAGGAGCAAGAACAACAACAGTAAATGCAAAGTGAAATTAAAGAAAATGAAAAGAAAAAAAAAAAAAAAAGTTGCCAAGGAAAGGACGAGGGGAAAGCAATAGCATCGGACCTCAAGGACTCTTTCATAAATAGGTGGGGCTAAATGTACAGTAATGCTACGTGTCAGTATATGATTGGTCTTCATCTCAGAAAAGCAACCGCTGTAATTGAAGAGATACGGAGGTGCTGGACCCCTCTGCCTTTCTTATCTCCTCCGTTTATTACAGACTGGAGATAAAATCGCTCTCCATCTCTTCTACTATTCCATGTAAATGGATATATCCAGTCTTAATGAAACTTGAGATAAATTTTGTACAGTCGGTGCGGTGGGTCCATGGAAAGAATGAAGCATTGTTAATCATTCTGATTTGACTTAACTAAATAAATTCTTAAAGTAATTACCATATCAGTTCTTTTCTACAGATTTTGATAATGAAATAATTTGATTTGGTGATAGGTTTAATTTATATATATGTTCGATCAGGTTTTCATCGCATAATAGCACCAAATATCATGTATTTTAGTATAACTTAGGATTAAATACTCCTAGAATCAAGTTACTGCATTTGTCTATGTGAAATTCGCAGGAAAACAAGAAAAAGGACCAAAGTGCGGCCGCACTGAACTTTAGTGCGGCCGCACTAAGTACTTAGAAGAAAATCCAAGGTCCAGCATGCTCCAGAGGAAAAGTCCGAGGGGAATGCGGACGCACTAAACATTGGTGAGGACGCATTTCCTACTTAGCCGAATTTTGGTGAAGAAATCCAGCAACTCAGAAGGAAAATGCGACCAGAGTGCGACCGCAGGGGACTCGCATTTTCTACTTAGAGAAATTTCCACTCCTGAGCCAAAGAAGAACAGAAAAGTCCGAGAGTAATGCGGGCGCACTGGGAGGCAGTGCGGACGCACTCAGCACTTGGAGTCAAATCCAGAACTGAAACCAAAACCCGTGCGGCCGCAGTGTGGACGCACTTGGGCCGCATTCAGCCTAAAAACTGCCATTTTGAGGAGTTCCTATTTTCGGCGCATCAGACCACGTCCCAAAAGGTGGAAAATAGAAGGTGGAAACGTGGGGACACGTTGTGACGGATTTAGAGTGATTCCCCACGTCCATATGCTCCAGATCTATTATAAAAGGAAAGTAATTTCTTCTCCATAATCATCACCATTCTAAGAGAGAAATTCACGAGATAGAGCGTCAACCACAGGAGCGAATCAAGAAGGAAGAAGGCGAATTCTCACAGCAATCGCAAGGAAGACTAAGGTTTTAATTAGAGAAGGGTGTATTCTATTTCTCTAGTTAGTTTCTCTTGTCTTTACTTACTTTGTACTTGAATTTATGATGAATACTTGCTTCTCCATGAGAGGCTAGTTTCTCTCTAGGGGTTTAGGTCATGTAGCATGAACTTGTTTAGTTTTATCTTACTCGGATTTTAGTTTTTATTATGATTGTTTGATTTGATGTTAATTTATGTGATTTATCATTTGTGATGTTCCATGATTTGTACTTGAATTGTAGCGTCCCGCTTTGATCATTTAGACCCAAAGTAGATTAGGATCATATAGGATAGTGCAACTTGTTGTGCTTGACTTGTAGCGTCCCGCTTAAGTCTTCTTGATTAAAAGTAGATTAGGATCATATAGGATAGTATAAATTGTGATTGCAAATACCTTGGGGTTTGAATATTGAAGCGACCGAACTCTATTATTCAAATCTGGAAATATAGAAATTAAGATTAGGGTGTGGCGAAGGACTTAGCGGTGAAGCCAAAACTTGATTGGGACACCTTAGAACAAATATCGATATATACACTTGAAGCACGTGATTAAATATCCCTCTAGGTTAGTGACAACCCTAGAATTCGAGGCACATTAATCCGTCCACCCAAGGTATTTGTATTAATATTTGTTCCAAAGGCTAACTTAGGTTAGAAACCCCGTCATAATCAAACATGAATTTAAACAAACCGAGTAGATAGAATTAGCAAGGGATTGTGGACCGAATACCCCTAGACTTCTCAAACTTGATTTTCACCCGACTTTATTGCTTTTTGTTACGAACTTTTAGTTTACTTTAATTTTCCTTTAAAAACGAAATTACACAAAAACCCCCCTTTTTACTTTTATTGTTCAGTTTAGAAGTAGTTTTCTTTATTAAAAATTAGTATTTCCCTATCTCCTTGCGGATCGACATCTAAATACTACGATCGATAGGTTGTGCGCTTGCAACTAACCTATTTATTGAGTACGAAGGTTTATAAATTTAAAGGCAAAAAGAGTACAAAATCTCTATATCTAAAATACTCAACATTTGGAAAATTCAGTTTTAGTCCCCAAAACTATTCTAGAAAGTCATATTAGTCCCTAGTTTTTTTTTTTTTTGTACAAAAATAAATTATTGAACTTTGTAAAAGGAAAAGAAAAATCACATCACAAAAACTTTAATATTGATAATCTTAACAACAATTTTTAATATCAGATTAAATAAGATTAATTTTGAAAGGTTATATTTAAATGTATATTGCTAGACATATAAATAACATTAAGACCATAAGTTTCAAACTGTGGAAATTCAAATTTCTTGATTAATGATAATCATGCACTAAATCTCATCATTTAAATTTTATCATTGTCAAATAATACTTATCAAAATAAATCATTGTCAAATAATCCATCTCCTTAAAAAAAAAATTATCTTATATTTATTTTACGATAACACGTAATTTTCAATCTTAGTTGCTTAATTTTATTTACCTCTAATAAACTCCCAAACACCTGTAAAATAATTTTCTTCTTCTATTTCTTCTCGAAATTAAAGCAACAAAATACATTAGTTTTAAGCATATAGAAACTGTTACAAAATTAAAAAAATTCAAATAACTTATTTCGCAGAACATTATGACATTACCTTTTCCAGCTCTCTAATTTAATTATTTTTTGAAAAGATCAAGATTAATTTTGAAGAAAATTAAAGTTTAGAAATAAAGTGATTTTTTTTTTTTTGGAATTTCTGAAAATTAAATAAAATGACCATGGACTGAATTTTTTGAAAAGAAAATTAGCTTACCAAGTCTTTTTTTTTTTTTTTTCTCTTTGTACTTGTACAGTATAAAGCGTGTGTTTATTTAATGCTAGTTGTTCCAAACTACACTCAATTATAGGAACCAAATGCATTTCACATTGGATTATAGTCTCTTGCAGGGAATAACAGGTATCTGATGATATTCCGATCTCAACTGTTGATTTTTCTTGAAATTCGTACATAAAAATTACTTTTTTGAGATTCACAGATTGAAAAATTTGAACGTTTAGAATCAAAATAACATATTTCTGTTATTCCAATAAATGTTATTCCAAAAAAATAATAACATATTTATTTCCTTGAAGGGAATAATACAAGGAGTTAGGTTTTGTCATGAGGCTTTGGTTATATTTTATTTGGAAATTGCTAATATGCTATGCATAGCATAGAGGGCCTCCGTGCTACGGCTCAATATTTGAGTTTTCAAAATCTTAACGGTCGATCCGAACCGTTCAACATGATCTCCATATGAATATGTACTTGCAAATCAAATTTTACATTTTTTAGAATTTTTTTACTATTTTTTTAGATAGATAGAAAATCACTTGATCTGAAAATTATGTACCATTCAAATCAAGTGTTTTTCTACCTATCTAAAATAATAGTAAAAAAATTCTAAAAAATGTAAAATTTGACTTGCAAGTACATATTCATATGGAGATCATGTTGAACGGTTCGGATCGACCGTTAGTATTTTGAAAACTCAAATATTGAGCCGTAGCACGGAGGCCCTCTATATTTGAGATAACGAGTTATAATTTAATAAATTTAAATGACTCCGTAAATCTATATTGCCCTGTACAAACTTTTTGAACAAAAAAAGTCCACCCAACATTGAACAAGTATATTAATGTTTGTTGTTTCTTTCACTTAATTTGCATGTTCCCTCTAAAAGAAAAGTTGCTTCCTCATGTAGTTGAAAAATCTAATTAGCCTTTATGAACTGAAGCAATTCCATCAATTTAGCACAGAAAATCTTTATAAAAGGAATAACATCCGAAAATGATAGAAAAAATATTATTTATTTATTTATTTATTTAATTTTCTTTCATCAGAGACCATCGAAATTATTTGTCCAAAAAGGCTACCTGCACTCCTATGTCACCTAAATGGTGGGACCATACTATGTCCGGATTCCCTGTGAAGTTTATTGAATTTTTTTTAATGGATTATAGGCAAGCAATATACTAATATTATAATCATTTTAGACATAGCAATGCTCAAGTATACTTTTCTTTTTTAATAATTATTCTAGTAGAAGGGGGCGGATGCAGAAATTATTTATTAGATTTGAAGTATTTACTAATTGAGAATTGTATGGTTAATAATTTATGTGTAGAGGACTAAAATGGAGAAATTTAACACAAATAGGTTTCGATGACCGTCCGATCTGCTTTAAGATTCACTTCCGCAACTTTCGCGTCTGCTTTAAAATTCATGCGCACGAATCTTAAAGTGGATTGGACGGTCCCGAAACCCATCGGACCCAAATTTGAGTCCGATGGGCATCGGACCCAAGCTGTTCTCATCCAGTAGACATATCTAACAAAATTTTCTCAAATTATAATATAGGGTTCAATACAAATTATTAATTTTGAAGTTGTATATATAGGGTTAATTGATCCTATTATCTCCAATGTAAATCCACCGTGCCAATAGATAATTTTAGCATATATACTTAAAAAAACCATGTAGTTCACTTTTACAAGAGCCTAGTAAATTAATATATTGTTTATAATACCATCTAGTGCTCATTTAATATAATACTTAAAACCATGTATTTGTATCATTCTACGTACTAAGCTTATGCAACTATTTTCTAAAAGAAATAATTAATATAATGTCTCATTTTATAATAATTAATTCGAAATAGTTCATTAACTTATAATGAAAATGATATATTAAAATATTAACATTAGGAATAAATAAATAAATATCTTCGTAAGTTGTATGAATAATATCATATAAATATTGTGTTTTTCGTGATTGACTAAACAGAAAAATATTTGGAGAGGTATCCAAAATAATAATCCGAATATAATAGAGACATTGTTACTATAACTACAAACCCTTTTCTCCTATGTTAAAAATATATAAAATGAATGGAATATGATAATCAATTTGTCCTTTTTTTTTTAAGAAAGATGAAGGTTAAACTTTCAAATGTCATACTTCTATTATTATAACAAATGATTGTCGTTCCTAACGGCACCTAGAGGGAGGGGAGTGAATATGGTGACTTAAAGAACCTTAGACGTTTTTCGTGATGGTAGGTAAAACAAACAAACAACCGCAATCAATCAACAATGTAAAGTAAATAGATAGAGTAAAAGAGATTGACACACAGGATGTTAGCAGAGTTTGGCTTAAAATGCTTATGTCTCCGGGGCAACACAACCTCGTCGGCACGCCTTTCCTATTACCCAATGAAGAAAATGATACAACTCGTGGCACGTGAGCCCAAACAAAGATGGAAAGTCACGGCCTAACTCGTGTACAAAGTTGAGCCTATAAGCTCGAGTTAGAGAGTCCTATGCAGAGGATCGTCACACAACTATGTTTATTGTGAGCAGAAATGCTCGAACCGGTGAGCCATTGATGCCCTACAAGCGGGAAGTCACTCCCCTATAGAAAAGGAGCACTAAGTAGATCTCCACACTATCTTACAACGAACCAACACTCTAACTTAATCTAGAAGTAGATTAGTCAAGTGGATTTGAGATAATCAAAGGTTTATTGAAGTTTTAGCTCTCTCAAAGAAGGAAGCTCTCAAGAATACAAAATAAGTGCTTTTTAAATTTAGAGGCGGCTAGCTTAAATCTGAAGTTAGAGTATTAACTCTATTTATAGAGGGAGCTCCAGATCTAGGTATTTGAACTGATCCGTTCAGTACGGTAATTTTCCGTTTAAACGGATAGTTCAAATCTGATTGTAATTAGGGTTTTCGCCTTTTTGAACTTTATACTAACCATTCAGTATGTTTATGTCCGTACCGAACAGAAGTTATCCCAATTATGTGTAATCTCGAGTAGCATACAGTACGGACAGTATCCGTTTAGAGCGGAGTGAAACTGGGAGTCCCTGGATGCTACAGAACAATTTTGTTCCGAATAGTTTGTCAAATGGAATAATTCTTCCGTACTGCAACAATTCATTATCCGTCCGGTACCATTCCATATATTTGTACTGAACGGTTTGCTTCTGTACTGAACAGTTTGCTTCTGTACCGAACGGATAGTTCTAGAAATCAACAATCTCAAATATACTTTACTTTTCTATTTGATATTACAATTTATAATCTTAATCTTCGTAAGTCTTGTTGATTCTCTTGTTTCTTCAAACGTCAATCTTGCAATTATAATGTTCTTGAACCTGCAAACTCACTTATACAATGAAATCGTTAAATACAATCATTGTATGTTTTGCAAATAAGTCAAACAAAATAATTAAAAGATTGCATAGAACAACAATGATTTTTTTCATTCAGGTTTCAAACTCACAGCCTATCACATCAAAAGATATGTGCAATTTGCCACTAGACTAAATTTGTCATTAGACTAAGTGCTGATTCTTGATAATCAATTTATCTTAACAATGTAGAAATTACAGAAAATCCAACTGATACTTGTTATAATGAAAATTGAAATTATGGACATGTTATTTTTATTTTACTTTATATCAAATGGAGAACAAATTTAAATTAGTATTTTTTTTTTTTTGAAAAAAAAAAAATCTTGGTGATGACAAATCAGTTTTAAAACTCCAGCACACGGTAGTAATACCAATATCTGCATTTGAGAAAGCACAGAAAATCCAGTGCACTTGATAGCCCCTCTCAATTATTTCTTCCCTCCCCTCCCTTTTCTCATTTCCCTTTCTTTAGCTTTAGTTCAAGCCTAACACTAAAACTAGTAGTAGGAGACTCCTGTACTCACACGAATTCCCTCTCCATCCCCCTCAACTTTCCCCTTCCCATGGATAGAAACGCGCAATCCTCCAGCGGGGATCCGAAGGGAAAGGGAAGAGTGCTCAAAACCAGCACTACTAATGTTACTAGTGACGATGAAGAAGGAGAGGACAAGGCAAGGTTTCTCTCCTCCCCCCCTCCTCCCTCAAGTGAGGACAGACCCAGGGTAGTTTCTTCACCTCCGCCTTCTAGCTCTACCCCTGCGGCGAGAAGAGCGGCAGTGGCAGGGGCAGGGGCAGGGGCAGGGGCAGGGGCAGGAGGAGTGCTCTGCCAGGCTGACCGGTGCACAGCCGACTTCACTGATGCTAAAAGGTTAGTACGTACACTCTCACTGATCCTCTCCATTTTATTCGGAGCTGGAGACATCCCTCTAAATTTAATGGAGTAGAAAGAACTGAACTTTGTGATTCTGAATAATATAAATGTAAATAAGAGAAGTATAGGGAGTGAATGCAAAACTAGAACAGTGTGTGCCGTGTTTTTTGTATGGTGGTGGCCTGGTGGGGTATGTTTTGGATTCTGTTGGGATTGGTGAAGAGGTCAGCTGAATATATAACTTTTATTTGGTTGTACTGTAATGTAAATTGTGGGAATCAAAGGGACTAAATGCAAAATCTTGAATCAAATGGAACAGGTACCACAGGAGGCACAAGGTGTGCGAGGTGCACTCGAAGGCTGCCGTCGTTGTTGTCTCCGGCATCCGTCAGCGCTTCTGTCAGCAATGTAGCAGGTTTGCAACCCCGCCCCTCACCCCGTCTCCTCTCAAAATAAAAGAATAAAGGGAAAAAGAAAAAAAAAGAAGAAGAAGAAGAAGAGAGCATATTACATCATATATAAATATATAATCACATAACAAGAAATAAGTTTTCCATGTACAATATGGATTTCTTGTATTATTGTTTTTTTCCTGGTATTTCTTTGCCAGTTATTACCAGTACTATTACTGGTCACTGTGTAAAACAGTATCTTATCTGTTCTGACATTGCTGCTTTCACCATGACATCATTTCCTGGTAAAAAAATCTCATAGTTCAGATCCAATTCCTAAAATCATCTGAGCCGTCCATTGAGATCTGTTTGAACTGTTACCTTTTTGTTTCAAATTTGCTTCTTGCATATACTAAGACTTAGTTTCTCTTACTACAAGGGATCACTCTGTAATCTGTCTACTGCTGGTAGATGATTAATGCAACTATTTGTCATTCCTTGGTTATTTTTTTGGCGTTTCTGTCTTACATTTTGCTTACTGGTCCTCATTTTAATTTGGTTCATTTTTCAAATTATGGGGGCATTTTATTATCAGTACAAATCCAGCTAATTGCTTTTGTATCCCAAAGTGGTATTGACTGCAAAGCAGAACAAATAATGTCTGTTGATATCTCTAAATTAAAGATCCAAACCAAACAGAAAAGTGCATTGATAGTACTGGCAAAGGTACAAAGTAACATATTTTCACTGGGACTGTGCTATGTCATTCTCATTAAATGCTTTAGATTGGAGTGATTATTGTGTCAGGTCACATTTTTTGTGGATTAGTTTATTACCTAAATCTCACAAATTATGATATCTTGCAATTTTATTCTGTCCTTATTTTATATTTTACTTGTCAGTTAAAAGTGATATCTGAAAATAAACAAATTCGATCTACAGGTTCCACGAGCTATCAGAATTTGACGATTCAAAGAGGAGCTGCCGCCGGCGCCTGGCCGGACACAATGAACGGCGTCGCAAGAGTTCGTCAGACACTCATCAAAGTGGCGGGAACAGCACTGGCGAAGGGTCGGTCCGTTGCAGACAAGCGGACCCACCTGATGGGAGGAGGATTCCGCTAAATGTCCCCAGCAATGCTCCCCCTTACAAGCACTTCCAGATCCGATAAATTAAGCCAGATCATGCTCTCTCTCTTCTGTCATGCTAAATCATCCTCTCTTCCGGCGTAGTATTTTTACTAACTAGTGGCTAAATTTACAGCAGGTAGGCCCTCTCGAGTCGAGTTAATATGTATATGATGAGACCCGTTATGTAAGGTTATTTAATTATATTGTTGGTATTCACCATAACCGGGTATTTGGTTTTGGTTTAGGGTCGTTAGTGTTTTATAATTGTCTAAATTAGTGTGGAATTATATAATATATGATCTAGTTGCGTAAGCACAAGTCATAAATTAAGTCTTGTTCTTCATCTTTTACACAATTCCATTTGGTGTGATATATGTCTTGTGATATAAATTTCTATGGTGGAATAACAGAGTTTAATTAAACAATGTACGGGCCAGGCCCAGTAGTCATTTACTAGTCCTGGTCACTGGTCAGGTCCATCATTCATCTATTTGCTTGTACTGTTACCAGTTACCACGGTCGTACAGTCACGTGCTTAGCCGTTGGTACCAAGTACCAACTAGTGATTTGCAAACGGGCCGGTCCGGTCCAAATCTGGCAGGTCCATGGGTCTCCCTGGTCCACGGATCTCTGGTTTACGGGTTGGCACGGTCCGGGTCTGGCGGGTCCAATTTGGAAGGATTGGCCCAAACCCGTGCCATGGACCATAGTCCAGACCCACACAGGTTGGTCCGATCTATGGTCCGGCCTGGTCCAGTCCGTACGGGTTTGTCTGATTCATTTTTTTTTTCTAGTGAGCAGTCACATTTTTTACCATATTCAAAATTTGATTTAGAGAAAATTACTACATGGATTTTTGTATTTTTTATATCAAATTAAAGGTATGAAAATCTAGTTTACAGATAACATAATTCCTCTATATAAAAATATTACAAATTTGTACAGTTTTAACCAGTGTTATTAGAATCGGACCGGACTGGTGGTTTAATCGAAAAAAACCGGACCCGATCACCTGTCCAGTTCGGTTCTTAATGGATCGCTTCAGCTAATGAACCGGTCATAAGAGATTAAACCGTCCGATTTTTATTAGAAATCATTGATTTAAACCGACATAAAACCGCGGTTCAAAACAGATTCTCCTCGGATGTTGTACATTTCTCCTTCCCCGAATCTCTCCTCTTGTCGCTCTGTCTCTCCCTCCCACTCGCTCCGTGTCGTCTCTCTCTTTATCTCTCGCACACGCGCTCTCGATTTCAAGTTAGCTCCTTTGCTTTTTTGGTGACCATATGCCGAAAGGATAAGAAATAAGAAATGAGAAGATAAAGAAACAGAAGCATTGGTTGCATCTTGCTTCTAAATTTAGTGTAGGTCAGGAGAAGTTGACGCAATCAATCTTTTGTCCCTGATTTTTTTTTGTTATTTTCGTTACAAATTTGATTTTGTTGCTTTCCCCTCTCTCCAATTTCATTGTTCTATTTCCGTTACAAATTAAGATATGTAATTCATTTTTTATTCGATGCCGTTTGCTTAAATATGCCTTGATATTCTTGTGTTCTTTATATCAAATTAAATGTATGGAAATGGCTATATGTATGCCTTGATATTATTGTGTTCTTTATAACTAGATTAAAAATTCGATTTACTGAAAATGGCTACATAAATTTTTGTGTTATTTATATCAAATTAAATGTATGGAAGATTAGTTTCCAGATAATTACAGATTTGTACAATTTTAACGATTAATTAACAGAGGTCAAAATAACTTAAAATTTCAGTGAGCAGTCCCAGTTTTTTATCAGATTCAAAATTTGATTTAGAGAAATGACTACATGGATGTTTTTGTTAGTAATTTTCTTTAAAATGAATAATTTAAAAGAGTATTGAAATGTGTAAAAAATAGCCGAAAAGATTAAAAGAGTTTAGAAATTTATACCGACACAAATTGTACAGCAAATAATTGTACAACAATTAATATGAAAAAAAATTAAAATAACATTTTCTACTTTTTTTTACATCTTATATGGACAAATAATACTTATAAATTTTAAAAAATAGACATGTTTCTTCAGAAAAAAAAAAAATCTGGTTTTCCAAATCCCAGGCAGCCTTGACCATGTGAAAAAAATCATAAAGGCATCATTTGACAGTGTAAAAAGATATAAATAATTAGAAAGTTATTAGCGGTGCTAAATTAGAATAGGAAAAAGAATAACGGTGCTAACTAGAGATACTCGGACACGGTTACCAAAAGAAAACACAAGTTATTAGAACTTCTGAAATGCACGGTTAGTCGGTTACATCAAAATAAAAAGTTATAGGAAATATATAGGAATACGATTGAAAAGCATCAAAACCTTGTCTAAAGAGAGAAAAAATTAAAATTAAATGCTGAAATTAAATTGGTGTGAAGCGAAGGACGTGACGAGTTTCTCGGAGACTACATACTTGCTTATATTTAGAAAAAAATAACAAATAAGATTAGCTCAGATGATATTATTAGAGAATTTGATTTTTCAGGAAATCATAGGTCTAAATCTAAATAAAGAAAATATGTATATAAATATGTTATTTTCTTATTTTATTTTGATAAACATGTCATTTTATTAGTGTTATTTATTTGTTTATTGTATTTTATGAAATCAAATAGTAAAGAATCATATTATTTGGTGTTATAGAGATTTTGGTTTTTATTAAAATATTTTTTAAACATATAATGTTTAGTTGGTTAGTCCTCATACTCAAAGTCGAGTTCCGTCCCTGTCTCTTGACCTCTTTAAAAAAAATTATAGCATATTAAATTCCATCAACAAAATTTACAGCCTGTATATGTATTTAGCTTCTTTCGCATATATACACATGAACTTGTTGCATACACTCATTACATAATTTTATTTTTGTTTGTATGGACATTGATTACTGGTTTTCTTTTTAGAGCCCAAAAATGTAGCACGAATCTTGGTATACGTAGATTTGTCTTTTATTAATATTATTAGGTTACGATAATGGCCATTTTTTTTTTCTTTCCGTTAGGAAAAAGAAGAAGAAAACAGCTCCTTCCTCTCTCTATTTTATTTTGAAATCAAATCTCCTGAACAGAGTATATCAATGGAGAAAATTTCTACTCTTTATTTGACGTGCTAATTTGATTTTTTTCTTTCTCTAACATTTTGCCTTGTGTTGCAATCAAACCAAAAATGGAATAATATATTAATAACTTTTTTCCTAATTCTTGGTAAGATACGAATGTCACACTAAAAAGAGCAGAGTTGAATCAGCAAATTCAGCAAATTTAATTCTCAGCAAATGTCACCCATTGATGTTACTAGGCTTATATTGCTATGTATGTTTAACAGATACAATTAGAGTGGAAAAAACGTGCCGTGCCGTGCTGTGCCGTGACTTTGGTCTCGTGCCGTGCTGTGCCGTGATCAAGTTAATTTTTCACGTGCTATGCCATGCCGCGATCAAAATGTCAAGGGGTAGTTACGGCACGCGAATAATCATGCCACGTGAGTCACGTCGTGCCTAAACGTGCCGTGACCATACGTGACTCGCGTGACCATTTAATCATAATTTAGGTTAATTTATTCAAGATTCACCATTAAATCAATATCTAATGGTCCTAATTACACGTGACTCGCGTGACTATGTGTCGTGACTAAATCTTTCACGTGCCGTGCCGTGCTAAAGTTTCAAAAGATGAGCACGGCACGCGAATGGTCACAGCACGGGACACGCGAGTCACGGCACGTAACTAACACGCGTGTCGTGCCATTCAGTGACAGAGCCGACTCCGCCGTGCCATTTTTCCCACTCTAGATACAATCATACATTTGTCCTTTTTAATACAAGTCAATTAACTCATCAATCATCATTATGCTTTGTTGGAAGATGTAAACGTGCGTGATGGGGATGGAGGAGAGATAAATGACTTCTTCTTTATATATTTTTCTTTCTTAGAGAGATTTGATTCAGGCGCTAGAGCTGCAAGTCTGCAACGAGAAAATAATTGAGGGTTTTTTTAATCTTCACAAACTGTTAATTTTAAATTAGGCTTCAATTAATATGACATGTGCGCACACACATGCATGGTTCTCTGGTGTGATAGTGATACACCTAACCAGATAAACACAATATATTAGGGTCCGCCTAGCTCTCCCCGTGAACAAGCTCCCGTTTCATCCCGTCAGTTGCATTAATTAAGGTAGTTAGTTAGTTAGTTAGAATTTATAACTGTCAGTGTATTTTAAGAATTTGCAGAAGTATTCATATGTAGCACAACTAGTATTCATCCATCTATATGAAGGTATTCACATTTGCAATAGAAACATATTTGAATATATTACAACAAGAAAGTAGGGGACAAACAACATGTGTGGGGACCGCACAACTGTCAGAGCATTAATTAAGTGGGGGACCGCATAACCGTCAGCGCATTAATTAAGTGAGGGACTTCTAACTACCTTCAGCTCATTTTAGAAATTTGCAAAAAAAATATTCATCTGTAACACAACTAGCATTCATCCATCTATATAAATGTATTCATCTTTGCAATAGAAGTATATTTGGACACATCAATCACTCATCTTTTACAAGTTTTTAGAGATGGGTTTTTTTTTCTCCGTTTCAATCTAACCAATATTTCTGACGATCTGTGAAGAATTTTGCAAATCTAAAACCACGAATGTCTTCTACACAATTTTCTCTTTCAAATGAGATCCATGATGACATACTTTCGAGTTGTCCGTTGCACAAGTATTCACACCTCGTCATACAAGTATTCATCTCGCATTAAGCAAGTATTCATCCTCATCGTGTAAGTGTAAATAGTTAATGTACCAAGAGTATTACAAACATATGTGCATACCAAACAAATAAAAAGTATTCATCCATAAGATATCAAGTATTCATACATATAAGTTAAAGTATTTATGCCTAAGATATTAAGTATTCATCCATAAACGTTGAAGTATTAATCTCTAAAACATTAAGTATTCATCCATATGTACTTAGTACGCACTGTTCTAATTCACCATTAATGAAGCTTTGTTCTTTGCAAATAACTCGGATCTGACCCGGTGGAGGCGGATCTGACCCGGCGGTCGACAGTGATGGATCTACTCCGGCGGAGGCGGAGGTGAGAGAGAGAGGAGGCGGAGGTGGGAGGTGGGAGACGGAGGTGAGAGACGGAGGTGGAGGTGGGAGAGAGAGGCCGAGAGGGAGAGGTGGGAGAGGCGGGCGGAGGCGCAGAGGGAGAGGTGGGAGAGGCGGGCGGAGGTGGAGGCGGAGGTGGAGAGGGAGAAGTGGGAGAGGTGGGAGAGGGAGGGAGAAAGAGGAAAGAAATAAATGGAGAAAATTGAGTAATTAATTTGTAGGGCTATTAGGTAGTTCGAATTTTGAATTATAGTTAGAAAATGTAGTTAGTTAGTTGGGGATGAAATGGGGATGGATAGATGGGGAAGATATAATTACCCTTTTAAATAACCGGTGAACTTACTCGTGTAAATGTGGCATCGTATTAATTATTTTTATTCAAAATTAATACTGTCCAATAAGAGAATGCACATTTTTAAATATATTATTTCAGTGATTAATTTGAAGAGATATTGGAGAATACTAATAAAAATGTGAGTCCCGTTATTTGTTAAGGAATTGGTACAAAAACAAACACTAAATTGTGCTATTTACAAAATAGGTTTTTAGAATCTCTAAGACTGAAAGGTTTAAGGCTTTAACGGTTGTTTGGTATTCATCTTGTGTATGTGAACTTACCCAAATTGTTTATTTCAAGTCCTTTTAATTCGCAGCCAATGCTGCCTCCAATTAAATATGAAAAAGAGTAGATTAATTTTGTGCCTGTTCTTAATCATTTTTTTTATGTATTCGAGATAGTTACCTAAATAAAAGCCACAGCAGAGCATTAAAATCTCTAATCATATAGCTAACCAATGACTTAATGATATCTCTCTCCAGCGGCACGGTGTTTCTTCATCGCTTGCCCGCTCGATCAGATCGAAATGGGAAGGGGAAAGTTTAAGGGAAAGCCGACCGGTTGGAGAAATTTCTCCATGGTTGAAGAGATGGCGGCTGGCACGTCAACTCGACCCCGAACGTTTAGGAAGGAGGAGGCTGAATATAACGAAAAAGAAGAAAACGGAGAAACTGAGGAATCTGAAGATGAATCTGAGGAGGAAACCAAAGATGATTCTAAAAGGAAGGGTACTGAAGGTGTCATTAAGATAGAGAATCCGAACTTAGCAATTCAAACCCGAAGAATATGAAAGCAAAAGAAGTTGATCTTGGTAAAACAACAGAACTCTCAAGGCGCGAAAGGGAGGAGTTTGAGAAACAGAAGGCACATGAGCAATACATGAGGCTCCAGAAGCAGGGAAAGACAGAACAGAGAGCTAAAGCTGCTAAGAAGCGAGAAGAAGAGAGCAGCCAAAGAACAGAAGAAGACCGAAGCACGCAAGTGATAGCTAGCCTCTCTTTTCAGGAGATAAAACTGTAGGAGGCATTTTTCTCTTGCTGTATGAACTTAAATCTATCTATCCGTAGTTTGAGATTTCTATTTGTTATTTATAACTTATTCTAAAACTGTAAAGGAGTATCCAGAGTTGGAATAGATGAAGAAGCTGGTAGTGCACAGCAGGCAACCAGGCAGTCCAAAAATTAAACAGATTTCGTTTTGTTCTGGCCCCACCTCACATTACTAATCGGAGAGCCATTAAAACTAATATACCTCTGAAGAGTGGGTCCACAATAATCAGAATCGGAGATAAGGACTTGCGTATTAATTGGAGATAAGCAATGAATGGCTGATGTGTCACTGAGATGTCGTGTAGTTAGGGGTGTCAATGGGTACGGTACGGGTCGGGTGGAGGCATTTTTATACCCATACTCATTAAAAATTGATCTTATCCTACTCTACTCTTATCCGTTAATATTATCGGGTAACGAAACGGTAGCAAATGAATAACGAATAATACTAATATAATAATTAGTTTTATTATATTTTACAAATTAAATTAAAAAGTCATTCATTTCACACATATGTAATTACATTTCTAATAAAAAAATAAAAATAAATGTGCAATTAATTTCAAATAAATTATTTTTTATAAAGGAAGAAAATTCAAAAACACGAATACATATTTAGGTGGGTTGGAAATTGAATTGAATATATATTTAGATTTTATAATTATCCTATAGGGTAACGGGTACGAAATAGTCATTACACATTACCTTACCCATTTGGTTAACAAAAAAAAATTCCTATCTATACCTATACCCTATAAGCTAACGAAAAAAAAACCTTATCCATACCCGCCTTATCGAATAGGATACGGGTCGGGTAAACGGCTAAAAAGGTACCATTGACACCCCTACGTGTAGTAGTTAATCAACATTAATTAGTTGATATTTTATGTTAATTATTTCTGTAACCTAGCTTATTGCCTACAAAAGGCTAATTAGTGTTGTAACAGGATTGATTATGACATGAAATAGCAACTTTTTGCTATTTATCATCACTTCCTCTATTCCACTGTCACCTTTACCAGTTCGTTCCATTTCTCTCAAATTTACCAGATTTATTATTTTTTTTTTTCACAATTATGGATTACCTATCAATCGTAAACTCTTTGATCGCAACACATGAGTTGATTAGTTCTCTCTTTCTTAATTTAGCATTAATTGGCTTTTGAAAATGTCTGTTCTATTAATAATAGTTCATATAATTTGTTGGTTCCTCTTTGGAGTATTGACATTAATGGTTAGATCTGGAACACTAATTAGTGTTGCCATTGTTAGTTAGGATTTCTTAACCCCCCCCCCCCCCCTCGAATTACACGAATCCCGAAACGGATCACAATATCAACATAGACACAGAATCGTTTTCTTTGTGTATAACAAAAAAATTATGGAAAAATTACAAACAAAAAACAAAAGGAATTAGAAATGCAGACTGTGTCCCATAATTTGGTACCTCATTTGTAATTTTGTATCAATTTAAATGCTCTTGTGCAGTGTGAATCTTTTAGCTCCTGATTCAATACAGTAAACAAAATTGAATCCGGTCCGACCCAGATCTGACACAATCTGCTGCAACCCTAACTTAAAACTCAATTTTGGCCCAAAGACACATTTGCAACAAAACTCGAGCTTTGGCTAAAAATCATTACTGTTATATGTGATTACGAGTGATCAGTATCCTCTGCAGTTCCAGCCAGACCGCATATAATACTGTTCCAGCCGAATCAAAATAATTTCAAAGTCTATTTGCAGTCTGGTAAAATAAAACAGACAACTCAGATCTCATATATTCTACACGGTCTGGTACTGCTTGGATCTGTATTCAGTTGATTACTGAGAAAAAAAGGTGCCAGTGAACACATGCATGGCTCTCTAGTGTGATACACCTAACCAAATAAACACATATGACATGCTAAATATATGTTTCTTTTAGTCCTTTAGTGTGATACACCAAACAAAATAAACACTGCTAGTTGATATATATATTTGACGAGCTATAGAGTTGAACTCTTGTTTTGTATATGTGAGATCTTATGAACATCTTCTTTATATTATCTAGTAATTCCATATATCGCACATTTAGATATTGGTGAAAACTAATTAAATGGTAATTTTATTACAATATATATATTCATTTTCTTATGTCAATGAACAATAGTAAATGCAAATATTTATACTGCAAACTAAAATCGTCTAAAGTTAAAAGGAGTATTGTTTGTTAGAATTATATATAAATTGGGTTCAAAATGTCTGATAACTTGAACTTAATTTGCAATAAATTAGGTATATTATCATCCCTATAATTATCTGGGGGGTATTTTACTATTAGTGGAAAATCAGAAAAATGAATTGTATTGATTCCTTTGTTCTCTTGGGCCTATATAGGCGTTACATTTTTCATTCATAACCCTACAATTCTCTATAACTCATTTCTTACCAATATAACCATACAACTTCTATTAATGCAATAAACATACATAAATCTCAACACTATTCATTGTATTTATGATGTATGATAAATTTCATAATGTAGGTCTTTTGTATGAAAAGCAAGCCAAAGTGCAGTGCATGCCCATTGAGGAGCGAATGTAATTAAGCAGTTCGCCAGTGCTTAATTTTGCTAAATATTTTACTGCTATTTTGTAATATTTGGTTGTTTTATTGCATGTGTGACTGCATAACAAATGAACTACATGAAGATAGATTGAATAACACTGATCTCACCTATGCAAAAGCATCAAAAGAATATCAATAAAAATAATATTTGAGAATCCAACAACTATATATATTGTATATATATATAGTCTAAGAAGCTAGTGTGGCAGACATATATATCAATCCATCTATCTAGCTAAATTAATCTATTTCACCTGTGTACCTATTTAAGTTGCTTTGTTTAATGTTCAATTTAGTGCTAGGCTGATGTTGCCTGGGCCTGAAGAAGAGCAAGAAAGGAAGGTAGTTCTTTGGAATGGAGCCCTGGCTGCCAACTCATTTTTCAACCCCACCCATGTACCGACAACTCAATTTGCAGTCTTGCCCCGCAGTTCAAACTCCGAGCCTATAATTGAAGAACCAATGAGTCCAGAAGAAAAGCAAAGAGTAGATGAAATACCGGACTTTGATGATCTCTTTTTTGACGACCCTGATGAGATCCCGACAATAAATCTGCACATGGAAAGTTTCTTCACGAATATAGAAATGATTCGGAGCTTTGAACGCAACATTCGGATTGTGCATGAGAAGTATGTTAGTATGTTACTAATCTTTGTCATTTAAAATTACTTTCTATTGGTCTTTTTTTTTTTTTTTTTGCTTTATTTATTGAAAATAGTTATTTCTTTTAATGTTTAATGGGGTTGCTACTATCGGTGTATTATGTTACTACTATTATATAGGAAGGTTAATTCTATTGTTATAGGTTAACAATATAATTAACCATGTTATTTTTTTATCTTATCCATCACACTTTAATAAATTAAGTTGCAAAAGCATGCCTTACGAAGGCAAAAAGGATAAGGAGCAAGAACGACTTTTAAGCTATAGAATCATAAATCCCAACCTCAAAATTTATAAAACTGGGCCGACTGAACAAGCCCTGGTATATCTAAGAGTCGGTCCATAAACATGCATGCTTGACTTTTTAAGTTTTTAACAATTTTAAATTAGTATTTAAATATTTTTCTTTTTGCATTGAAATGACCTTCCCATAGTAGTTTTGATAAAAAATAATAAGGAATTCGGAAAATTCAATATTTTGAAATCCCCTCGATATTACACCGTCAGAGTGAATGAAAAGACATAAACGTATGAAACTATGATGCATCCAATTACTATTCTACACTTCCTCAAAACAAACTATAATTGCAGGAACCAATTTAGGTCCGATGTTCATCGGACTCAAAATGAGTTCGATGGGTTGGATGACTGTCCGATCTGCTTTAAGATTTGCACCCGCAACTTTCGCGTTTACTTTAAAATTCGTGTGCACGAATCTTAAAGTGGATCAGACAGTCCCGAAAATTGATCTTTTTATTTACCTTGAGCGAGCATGTGCATGTTGTGGCCTTAATCAGCCAAATTCGCTTTCGAATTTTTGCGAACTGTCACAGATCAAAAAAATATTTATGGGGAAAATAACACAAAATGAGGAACACACTCTAAGCTATCAAAACTCGTCATAGGCGGTTGGGTTCGGTTGGTCCCCATCAACAAAAGAGAATGTAAAACTCCAAGGAAGATTGCTGAAAAATATGAACTAAAATGTATCAGTCAGCTATTAAAGAACTAGTTAGTTTTTGCAAATTATACCCACACATTTTCATAATTTGCAAATAACAACCAATCATCATAGAATTCTTGCAGAGAATTCATTTCCATTGGATCAGATAGTACAGCAAAATTTTATGGTTATTTTCCAAGTATACAAGAACCATGAGGCAACTTATTAGAATTAAAACTTAATAATATAGAGGGGCAATTTACTAGATTCTTTCTTAAGTTCACCTATTGAGAACTATTGCAAATGATTTTATTTAAAAAAAAAAAAACTAAAGAATATTTGTCGTGACTCCCTAAAATAGAAAATGTGGGGTATACCTTCTATTATTACTCACGCCGGATGCCAAGTAATTTGGCCGTGAATTCCCAAGTTACGATAGCAGCAGCATTTGCAGGAAAGGCTCTTGCTAATGTGGGCCCAAGACCAGCGTAACAACCCCGCAATCCAGATTTCCTATATACCTGAAAAATTAAATGAAAATAACAAAAGATAAGACTATGGATTAACAGTAGAGCAGGGTCGCCGATCACATTGGTACAAGTAACGAAAATATGTGGTACAAGAAGTACATATTACGTACCAGGCTTATAACCTGGAAAGGGTTTCGGCTCGAATTCATATCAGGAGCAGTTTGAATAATGGTTTTAGCTACATCAATTGGCATCACAGCTGTCCAAAACTATGAAACACGGATGAAATAATTATAAAAAAAAAATTACGATTTTCAGTAGAAATAATCATTAGAATCTAAAAACAGCAGTGACAGTAGTTACTGAAGTTTATAAATGCAAAGAGAGGTCTCAAGCTACAATTACTAGCACGTTACTGTACAATAACTAGAATTATAAGCCTTGATAAGATACAATATATCCTCGGAAAATGGAATTGCTCACATGCTATGTGCAAATTGCACACACTGTTGACTATAATTGTTCAAATATGAAATAGGAACCAATATTTCTCATAATTGCAACGAAATGCAACACATTTGTAATTACTTTGCAAATAAATTCAGAGTTAAAAATGAAAATGACTATTCTGTTTATTGCATTTTATGTTACTCGGAAATTGATTCATACAATACAAGCCATAAGTGTTTTGTTTATGAAATCAAAAGGGTGATTTATGTATTTAAGGGTCTCACTATACATTAGCTTTATCAAAAGAGAGGGTAATTACTATTTCAAAAAAACTATTTCAAAAGAGAAGGTAATTGCACTTACAGCAATCCCACTGAATCCGCCACTTACGATGCCAATACCAATATCATTGAGAATTTGGTTTTTCTCAATACCGGGTATGGAATCCATATGCAAATGCATCCAATACCGGCTAAACTCGTAACTTCCGAAGAAAACTGAGTTCCCTATGGCCTCTCTCATAAGAGTAGCGATCCCACCACGAAATATACCTCTTACCTGTCGATACAATAGCACAAATTTACTCAGCCAAAGACCAAATACGAAATTAATGACAAGAGTGAGGCTACGGTACTTTGTAATGCACAGATCGGTCCGTGTTATGGACCCATATCTCCGTTTTCAAAGTCCAAACAGTCGATACGAACCGCTTAACATGATCTCCATATAAATATGTACTTATTGATCAAATTTTACATTTTTGAAAAAGAAATTTACTATGTTTATATAGGTAGAAAATCACTACTTTCGATGGTCCAGGATCTTTAGATCAGGTAATTTTCTACCCATCTAAACAAATAGTAAAAAAATCTAAAAAATGTAAATTTTGGTCAAGTACATTTTCATATGAAGATCATGTTGGACAGTTCGGATCGATTGTTTGAACTTTAAAAATAAAAATATGAATCCATAGCACGGACCTATGTGTGCATTGCAAAGTACCATAGCATCACTATAATGACAAAGAAAAAGTGAAACTTGCTCCTTCACTCTGCACAGTTTTTAAAGCACAGTCTAAAGGTCCCTTGTACTTGGCGCCAGTGTGGATCTTCCCTTGCACTTGCATCCTACACTGGAGAAGCCTCGGCATTACATGTCAAAAACATTATTATATTATGAAATTAGCAATGCATGATCATATAAGAAATATGGTTTTACCTTAACCAGCTCAGTTGGGCAGAGGATGCCACTAATCAATGCACCGCTACATCCTGCCGAAGGCAGTATCACTTGTAGTTGCGGTTGACCATCAACATTTATTCCCTAATTTGATAAAATAAAAACACTTTAAATAAATATTTGTGCTGTGCATATATGTATAACTTCTTGAAATGAAAACTATGAAGTACCTGGAAAAATGATTTCATAAGCGAATATGTGCCAAAGAAGACAGAGCTCTCTATAGACATCCCGATGAAAGAAGAAGATGCACCTCGATACAATCCTCTTATCTATATTAAAAATAAAACAATAGGGAAATTTTCGTTGATCACTCTTACAATTTTATTTGAAAGTACAATTAGATTAAGTTATTAAGTCTAGAGACTAGGTGCGAAAGCATGTTGGATAACATCCTCACGAACACTTATACTAATAAGAAAGTTCATGGAAACGGAAAAATTATATATTTATATCCACATCAGTAAAATATAAAAAGACAGTGCAATGTTTTGGATACAGATATTGGGTGTCAACAGGAAATAAATACCCAGATTCGGTCATATTTTCATTATTACTTAGCATACTGAACCAGGTTTTATAGAAGAAAAAAGTTTGGGCAGCAATTGCAGAGGAGAGCTACCCTCTGCTGAGATAAAGTAGTTCATGATGCAACCTAAAACTAAAAGTATATTGCTATTACTTTTTATAATCTAAAAAATATTGTAGTGCCTTAAACTAAAAGTATATTTCAATTCTCAAAAAGCCTTTTTTTTTAGGTACTGACACTTCTGTATCAAATTGAATATCTAAACCAGATGACATGCTCATATTTGGTCATGTTCATTCATACTTGTATTCATTTCATAACTGATACGTATTTATATCTATGAATTGCCCTTACTATATACAAAAATAATATAAATGCAAATAACCCTTGACATTATCTGACCCATATCCTCTCAACTTTCAACCCTACTTTAGACCTCATGAGTGTTTTTTGCACATTTGACCCAGTACTTGCATCGTTTGTGAAGTGCACTAGAAATTCTCAAATTTTACCAACATATGGGTCCCTTGACATTATCAGACCCATATCCTCTCAACTTTCAACCCTACTTTAGACCTCATGAGTGTTTTTTGCACATATGACCCAGTACTTGCATCGTTTGTGAAGTGCACTACAAGTTCTAATATTTGGGTTGTACTGGGCCCTTTAATCACACAAAAAAAATACATTTAAGTTTAGAAAAGAAAAAAAAGTTCCTTATAAGTTAGATGATTTTGATTTGATTGATCAGAAATATAGCTGATGAGAGAGGAACAAACTTGTCGCTTGTCGGTATTTAACAGATTATATGTTTTTAAATCAGACTAATCTACCAGATCAGCATCATGTGCAAGTATACAGATAATGGTTTTTGTTTGAAAAATAAGATACTACAAGTTATGTGCTCTATGTGATTAAGCAAAATTCTGAGTAACCCAAATTGTAAAGTAACATGCCCTAATGGTAGCCTATTTTTAATAGGGTATCTAAATTAGGTATTTTGTCCTGCACTGCATCATACAATATTGAAAATTGAAGTGAGAAAATGCTTACTCCTTCATCGATCAAGATTCGACTGGCACAATGTAAAGCATTTTTGTACACCTTTTGATTTGTAGTAGTGTTGTGAGCTTGTAACTTGACCTACAAACAAATAATAAATAAATAAACAAAACATAAAAATTGGTAGGAACAAGAAGCAAGAGCATTTGACAATCCATAATTATGAGCCCATGCTTTCACTTCAGTACCATGCTGTTTAGGTACTATCCCGATCTTGAATTCAAAACCGTTTCCAAAATGTCTTTATCAGGACATTCCAGGGGCACTTATAATTAATTTTCCTTTCCGTTGTTAGAGTATTATCATACAATTTCCATGAAAAAAAATCCTCTTACTGCTGCAACTCTGGTACTACTTAACAGTAACAGATCATATACTGGTATTTGGACTTGGTACACTAAAACCCTACCAAGTGGATAAATATTACCCAGTAACTATTTTTTTCTGCATTGACTTCATAAAGCTATCAGAAGTCAATGTCAGACCAAATATATGTAGAAATAAATGAAAAATGAAAATGCATTAAGAAAAGAACTAAACCGATCTATAAATATAGAAATTACTTAAAAGAGAAAACCTTGATAGTGTCAAAAGGGTGACCAGTGATAACCATGGCAAGGCCGGCCGCAAAGCCAGCCACATACTCCTTGGCAGCCTCACCAGTTCCCATGGGGTGCAAAACTTATTCTTTCCAGGGCTATTTAGCAAAAATTAGCAACAATGATACAAACTATAAGAGACCAATTAGATGTGGTTTTAGGTTTTTAAGACTTCTCTGCATAGATATCAAGTTAAATCGGTTGAGTGTTGATCATACTGAAGAAATATTGCGACAGAAATGATGCTCGATCAATCGAATCTCATCAAAATAACAAGAAAAGAGGGACTTCTCTGCAAAAAAAAAATGACAGGCTTCAGACAGAACGGAGAGTTCCAATTGCTTTGAACCAATGTGGAGGAGAGTGGGGTTTTGCTGTATTTTTGTTTTGTTATCGAATTCTATTATAGAAATTATAAAGGACTGTACGCAAAAGTTTATTTAAAGTGGAATCAACAGGGGAATATTTTTATATTTTTTGCGCCGCAACCAGACTGGAAGCTAAGCAAAATGGGTCAGGATCCCGTAACTCAATTTTTAAGCTTAGATCTGGACCATCCGATATGAATCCTGACCAATCCGATCTGAGAAAGAAATCTGACGGTCCAAATCCAAACCCAAAATTTAAGTTACTTTGGGATCCGAAATCAAGCATAACAATATTTTTCTTTTATAATAGCTCGTAAAAGTTATATTCATACGCTTGATTCCTGTACATACAGAATTCAAAACTCTTGTCATGTCGTAAAAGATTCTCTTTATTTTACGGTTTGAAATTAACTCTCAGCCTCTTTGAGATTCGAGCTAGCACAGGGACAGTATTATTGGACTTTAAAATTCGTGCCAAGTTAAAAAGAATGGTCCAGATTCAGTAATTGTAAAAGATTCTATGTTACGGTACCGGGGAGGATGTGGCAGCAGAACAATATTTGTTTGTTTGTGGTTAGTGGTTTTCAATGTGGGCCAATTTACGCCGGAATCCTTCAGGTTTGATAGATACAAACTGGGCCTTAAAAAGGCCCTTATGTGAAAATGAACGGGTCTAATTTAAATTCACGGCCCAATGGACTCCATCAAAAAATCAAATCCTCAAAAGGGTTAACAACACTTATTGCCTCAAAAGGCAATACTATCAACATAGAAAACAAGAAAAAAAAAATCTGATTTTATATATATATATATATATATATATATATATATATATATATAGGAGTTGGCTACGGTGCTACATGTAGCATAGAGGGCCTTCGTACAACGGCTCAATATTTGAGTTTTCAAATTTTTAACGGTCGATCCGAACTGTTCAACATGATCTCCATATGAATATGTACTTGCAAACCAAATTTTACATTTTTAGAATTTTTTACTTTTTTTAAATAGGTAGAAAATCACTTGATCTGAATGGTACAGAATTTTCAGATCAAGTGATTTTCTACCTATCTAAAAAATAGTAAAAAAATCCTAAAAAATGTAAAATTTGGTTTGCAAGTACATATTCATATCGAGATCATGTTGAACGGTTCAGATCGACCGTTAGGATTTTGAAAACTCAAATACTAAGCCGTTGCACAGAGGCCCTCTATGCTACATGTAACATATTAGCCAGATTCATATATATATATATATATATATATATGTATGTATGTATATAGAGAGAGAGAGAGAGATGAGCTAGGGTGAGACGTGGAGTAAAACAAGTTTGTACTCCACACCATATTTTTATTTTGAAAATCCAAACAACCGATCCGAACTGCTCAATATGTTCTTTATATTGAAATGTGCTTGGAGACTAAATTTTACATTTTTTGGAACTTTTTTACTATTTATTAAGCCACTTTGAAAATCGTTGATCCACTGTGAACAGTAAAAATTTCTGGACCACCGGATCAGCAATTTTCAAAGTGGCTTAATAAATAGTAAAAAAGTTCCAAAAAATGTAAAATTTGGTCTCCAAGCACATTTCAATATGGAGATCATGTTGAGCTGTTCGGATCAGTTGTTTGGATTTTCAAAATAGAAAATAGTGCCATGGAGCAAAAATTTGTTTTACTCCACGTCTCATTTTAGCCCAATTATATATATATAGAGTAAGGCTACGGTGCTTTGCAAAGTAAACAGCCCTCTTTACTTCGGGTCACTTTTTCAATTTGCAAAACTCAAACATCCGATCCGAACCGTTCAACATGTTATAAATATTGAAATGTGCTTGCAGACTAAATTTTACATTTTTTGAAATTTTTTTACTATTTATTAAGCCACTTTGAAAATCGCTGATCCAGTGGTCCATAAAATTTTACTTTTTTTTACTGTTCACAGTGGATCAGCGATTTTCAAAGTGGCTTAATTAATAGTAAAAAAATTTCAAAAAATGTAAAATTTGGTCTCCAAGCACATTTCAATATTTAGAACATGTTGAACGGTTCGGATCGGTTGTTTGAGTTTTGCAAATTGAAAAAGTGGCCCGAAGTAAAGATGGTTGTTTACTTTGCAAAGCACCGTAGCCTTACTCATATATATATATATATATATATATATATATATATATATATATATATATATATATATGAGTAATGAGATGAGCATAAAGCCTCAAATCATTACAGTGCAGACACTAAATTTCGATCCAATAATCTTTCACACGAATTAACTGTGCTAGATATACTTTTAAAAGAAGATAAGATTTAGAAATTACTAGTAAATAAGCGTTATTGTAGATATTATTTTATCTGATCGTGAATGTCAATCCAAACGAGTCCGGATCCTCTTAAAGTCAGTTGCCGAACCACTAATTAACAATTAATGAATGGACCTCAATTAACATTCATTTTGTAAAAAAATATATCTTATATATAATTTTATATATATTTTGGAGTAAAATTCTATGAACATTATAAAATGGATTTTCATTTACAGCATTAAAATTTATATAATTAATTTCATTCGCATTGACTCATATTTAAAAGTCTGGCTCCACCTCTGTTTGAAGTACTCAAACATTACCGTATAGTATCATTTTTCTCGTGTTGTTATTAAATTGTGCTCGGCGCCGTGTCTCATTTCTGATTAGTTCACTTTTTACATGATTATTTCGAAGAATAAATTTTTCAGTCTACCTGTAAAACTATTTTCCTTCAAGAAAAAAATGTAAAAAAAAAAAAACTTAAAATTATGAAGCACCACCATAAATCATGCACCAAGACCACCACAAATCCAATATTGCATATGTACAATATGCAGAGATTTTGGCGACAACGTGAGTCACATTGCTCTGATTTTGTAATAATTTTATTCAAGATAATTACCACATGACCAACAGCTATAATAAATAGACCCTTATAGTTCTATAAACACGCATGCCGCACATGTTTCGTTTTATGGATTCATGTGCAATTAGAGTGGGAAAAACGTGCCGTGTCGTGCCGTGATTAAGTTAATTTTTCACGTACCGTGCTGTGATTAAAATATCAATGGGTGGTCACGGCACGCGAATGGTCACGTCACGTGAGTCACGCTATGTCTAAACGTACCGTTGATCAGAGTCAAAATAATGATGATTTACGTAGAATTTTGGCTTAGGTTTTGCATATTTTCTTACACTTATGTTTAATTAATTAGAGAAAAAGGCTATTGTCGCAATTCTTTATGTTTTATTGCAGAAAACAGGTTTTGGGACTATTTTACATCAAATAGAGCAAGAATCGGGTCAATCGGATCAGCGACGCTTATCGACGAAGTCTCTGTTACGGTCCATATTGCCTAATACGGACCAAGCCTAACACAGACCAGGAGATAGTGTGATACGCATTAAAACTCCTCAGCGACAAGGTCTCAATACGGACCGTAACCGAAGGCGCCTCTTGGGAATTAACTGCCGACAGCTATATCCAGATCAGTTCCTTAGCCCCTACTCAACCTAGCTCTAGACGTCCCTCCACTCCTATATAAAGCCCTGGGCAGAAGAATAACTTATCTTTGTAATTAGGGCTAGATTTGATTAAAGTGAGAAGAGAGGAGTGATTGTAACCATGCCGTTCCGCGGCTAAGTTCCATTTCTTAGGGCTAGGCAGTAAACCTTGTTACTCTTAATGTTTTGATATATATATTTCTGTTGATTATGATTTCTTGTTGTTTAATCGAAATGCTTTTGTGATTTACTATCTCTTCATCTAACTTCGATGATTTAGTTTAGTCCGTTAGGGTGGTGACAGTGCCTTAATGGTAAGAGAAACTATTTGTACGAATTAGCCTCGTGAGATCTATTAGGTTTATGTGAAGAAAATCTTAGCGGGAAAACCATAAACCAGAACAACAAAATGCGAACCAAGTTCCATCATTTGCGTAAGGAAACTCGCAGTGATCTGTGTAGTAACTTATGTATTTAAGAGATCAGTCATTTGCGTAAGAAAACTCGCAGTGTCCTATGTAGAATCTCGATGAAAGATCTGTCATTCTTGCGTAACATAACTCACAGTGACCTATGTGGTGTCTTTCATAAAACAACAACATGAAATCAGATGCAACAGGAATATATTATCAAAGCGGATTGAGTAGCAATGGTGTGCCGAAACCCTATGAATTCTCATCTCTATCTTTATTTTAATTACTTTTAATTGCTTCCTAATTTACATTGATCACAACATCTCTCAATTTTCAGATTTCGTCTAGCCTTTCGAAAGATTGTGATTCGATCGCTCAAAACTCTGAACCAATATTTCCTGTGGATCGACCTCGAATATACTACTCGATAGGATTGTGGGCTTGCAGTTCTAACCGATAGCATTTCCGAGTTTATAAATATTAAAAGAAATATCGCTCTCTTTTGAGTGATCAGCCGTGACCATACGTGACTCGCGTGACTCACGTGACCATTTAATCATAATTTAGGTTAGTTTATTCAAGATTTACCATTAAATCAATATCTAATGGTCCTAATTACACGTGACTCGCGTGACTACGTATCGTGCCGTGATTAAATTTTTCACGTGCCGTATGCCGTGCCAAAATTTCAAAAGATGAACACGGCACGTGAATGGTCACAGCACGGAACACGCGAGTCACAGCACGTAACTGACAAGCGTGCCGTGCCGTAACCGTACCGTTCTGTGACAGAGCCGGCTCCGCCATGCCATTTTTCCCACTCTATGTGCAATTAAGAATTTAGCCGTTGCATTTATTTATTTTTAACTTCTCACTAGACTTGAGGATTTTAAGCATTAAAGAATGGCATATTTATGCGAAAAGGAAATTATTCTTACACTTTTGCATCTCTACACGACATTCAAGGGAAAGAAAAGGTTGCACAGATATTTATTTTATTTTTTATTTTAACCTTAGACTTAATTACACTTGCATGATCAAATTGTGATTGGCTATTTTTTTTTCCTTTTGAGTAAACAAATTATGACTAGCTTTTGAGCAGGAATAAGCGATCAAAAGTCAGCACTGTTGGCTATTTCTTTCTTCTTCTTTTTCAAAACAACGCAATGCACTTTTTTTTTAGTGAAAGTTAGAAATCAAACATTCAACTATTTAATATTTAAAAAATATCTTTATTTGAATTTCAAACATGCTATATTTTACTTAAAGAGCATTACCTTTTAACACTGAATCAAAAATTGATTGCCAAAATAACACAATGAGATATTAAGAATCAAATCCATCAACTAATTACTTCCATAATAACAAATTTGAGAATTATTCACGAATAATTCGTTTTTACTACCTTACCCCGAATAAATGTCTTAATTAAATGGATTTCTGATTTTTTTTTTTAATTATCGAATTTTATGAATTGTTCCAAATTATAACCAAATTCTTACAAATTTTGTTTTTTTGTTTACTTGAAACTTCACAATTTTGTTATATTAATTCATATGTATTATAAAAAGCAAATTATTTTTGAATTATATTTGTATTATACCTAAAGCAAATTTTAACATTGCTAAATTGTATTGGGATTCCGAGTTTGTTACTTTCAATTTAGACACTGAATTTTGAACGTGCAACTTCTTGCCAAAGAGAGCAATGTCTTAATCACTAAATTAGACATAGTTCTCGTCATTAGGGGTGTTCAAACGGTCGGTTCAGTTGAAACCGAACTAAAATAACCAAACCAAAAGTTTCTTCAGTTTTAAAAAATAGAACCGAATTGAACCGATTAAACTTATAAACCGATTAAGAACCGAACCGAAGTAAACCTATTAGTGTCATTATTAACGAAAATTACACATGTTCATACACAAGTTATTTAATTCCATACAAAATATGTAGATGTTCAAAAATATTTAAACTAAAATAAAAGAAATGATGCATTGATTGAACCAAACAAAATATAAATCATACTTGAACCAATATAATTCGGTCAGTTCGGTTTACTTAGTTTTGAAAAGTCTAAACCGAACCGATCCATTGAAACCGAAATAATTCAAAATTTCAACTGAACCGATCCATTTAAACCAAAAAACCGAACCATTTAAACTGAAATTTTTTGGTTCGGTTGAAAACCGAACAAACCGAACCATTTGAACACCCCTACTCGTCATTATATAGTACTTCTAGCAAAAATTCATTTAGTGCCACCCATCAAATGTTTAATCGCTTAACAAAAACATGAAGTAAGTTCTAATCCTTTTGCAAACTATTGACAAGTGCAAACCGAAGCTATTTTTTCTTTGTGATAAAACAAAGGAGTATCGAAATGCACAAAACATGGAAAACCAAAAAAATTATAATATTTGCAATGTACTTATTTTGATAATGCAAATCATGCATAAAATTTTAAAATATTTTAATATTTCCGTGTTTGTAAAATAAATGCGGGATTAATTTTAATATTTCCAATGTCCAATCATGCATAAAATTCAATTACTAATTCAAAATTCAAATCCCAAACGGAAATATATAAAAACTTTGACTCTTGTGCTACCTCATATGCTCACATTAAAAATATTCCTGATTTTATGATTTTGATACGAATATTCGTTGCAATTAATTTGGACTAGAAATTAATTTAAACTAGTTCGTTAATTTCTAGTCCAAATTAATTGCAAAGAATATTCACATCAAAAAATATAGTTCAAATTAATTTGTACAGAACAAATGTTTAATTTTATAAGATGAGGCACTTTGTCTCAGCCTACTTAAAGAACTAGATTTCATTTCTTTGATTCTGTTATAATGTTTTTGGAATAAAATTCAAAATTATGCTAATAAAAAAAAATATAAAAACTAGGCCCCTGTCCTAAAAACTATAATATGTTTTGTCCCACAATTAAATATATTTTCTAGATTCGTCTCTATAAATACATATAATAAGTTTGAGGTAGAATGAATTGAAATATTTTTTCATTTTTTTCTTCGAAATTTAAATTCAAACTATTATTAAAAATAAAATAAACATGATAGACATATATGACCCCTCCTTAAAAAAGTATGAATCTAATTTCATTTTTAGCACTACTAATTATATATCCAATAAAACATGATGGTGCGAATATACCCAATATGTAATCATATCATATGAAAATGAAATTCATTACCCTCAATTTGCCACTTCATAGTGCAAATATTTAATACTAGACCATGTGCACCTAATTAAGTTATTTCCTTACAACCATTTTAAATAAATAACAAAACGGAGAGGTCCACAGAGTAGGCATCAGAATTGAATATTGATAGTCACATTCATATCCACACAACTCTTTAAAAGGCCACATACAAAGTCAAGTTAGCACACCTCAGCTAAATGAAATCCCCTTCCATTTGAACTCATAGAAAGCTGGAAACGGTACCGTCTCTAGCTCTAGAGAAAAATGTCTAGTACTAGTACACAACCATTGTTAGAGCCCAAGAATTGTGAAGGAAAAAAGAAATGGGGATTGGAGAAGATAGTCGATGTAGAGGAAGCGAAGGGACAGTTGCTCTTCGCATTGCCGATGATTTTGACAAACATGTCGTACTATGCCATCACGCTTGTGTCTGTCATGTTTGCCGGACACCTCGGTGATGCCGAGCTCGCCGGTGCAACACTCGGAAACTCGTGGGGTACCGTCACTGGATTGGCCCTCATGGTATGTACTTGTTCTCAACCTTATCTTATCCAATTTGAAGATAAATAATAATAATGTTTGTTTTTGTGTTTTTCTGATTAACATTAATTAATTAATGACTATATGAAAAATATTGTATTATCTAGTCAAATCATAACCTAGCTTACATATAAGTATATTTCAAGTTAAATTATCAACATTCGCATTAATTAATTAGTTTATTTTATGCACTGAAAATGTTTGCTTGGAACAATCATTTTAGCTAGCACTTCTAGTGGAATTTGAACAAAGACTAGCTAGAAGCAAGACATCATGTCCAATGAGTCATCACTATCATAGTCATTTTAGCTAGCTAGCACTTCATTTGCATGGGCTACCTATGTAATTAATTGGCATCAATTATGGTATCAATTGCATGAGAAGCTCATGTATATGAGTATTTTTTTTGTCCATACTAGTAATACAAATTCAAGTAGTGTCGGATATTTGATGAGTTTGAAAGATTAATTGAAATTTGTCTTTCTTTTTAAAAAAAATAGTTGTCAATTTGTCATAACTCGTAAGTTCATATCTTGGATCTCAATTAATTTCATATTTTATATTGAACGGAGAGAAATTAACCCTCATATATATATATATATATGAGTATAACTAGGGTGTTCTTAAGCTCACCAAGTCCCTTTGTGAGCTTAATTCAAAAACCTATTGAATTGGCCTCAAACGATGCATCCAAACCATTGAAACCGATCTACTTCACGAGTGATGCATTTACATGTCAAATTTATAAATTTTTGAACTAATTTAGTATAAAGTCAAGCGGTCAAAAAAATATGGTTTATAAGTTAATTTTAATGTGTTCGTTTTTCATCATTTTTTGACCGCTTGACTTTATATTAAATTAATTTGAAAATTTAAAAACTTGACATGTTAACTCATCACTCGTGAAGTAGATCGGTTTCAACGGTTTGGATGCATCGCTTGAAAACAATTCGATGGATTTTTTAGTTAAGCTCACAAAGAGACTCGGTGAGCTTAAGAACACCCTTGTTTTACCCTATCTCTCTCTCTCTCTCTCTCTATATATATATATATATATATATATATATATATATATATGAGGGATCTACTTACAATATTTGTAAGTTACAACATCTTACAACAGTTTGGTTTTACGATTTTCAAAGTTCAAATAGTCGATCCAAACTGTTCAACATGATCTTTATAATAAAATGTACTTGGAGATCAAATTTTACATTTTTTTATTTTTTTACTATTTATTAAGTATTTTATAAAACTGTTGTTTTTAGATAATTTTGGACCACTGAAAAACAACAGTTTTGTAAAATACTTAATAAATAGTAAAAAAGTTCAAAAAAATATAAAATTTGACCCAAGCATATTTTAATATAGATATCATGTTAAACAGTTTGGATCCATTATTTGAACTTTAAAAGTCACAAAACTAAATTATCGTAAAATGTTGTAACTTACGAATATTATAAGTTGATCCTCAAGTATATATAGTTATTTGGGTCCACACAAATAGTTATTTCATTGAAAATGATGTGCTCCTCAAATGGAATTCGGATACGGTGAAGTAACCCAATATTTGGATTTTGGATCGAGACCGTTCGATTCGAATCTGCGGAAATCCATCTCCGAAGCGAGCGCACACATTCCGACGACAAATTCAAATTCCGAAATGATCTCGAGCGATGAATTCGGATCGCAGTTCAAAACTCAAAGATTAAGTTACTTTTGGGGATCCGGACCGCCTCAGATGATCCCAAATTACATTCCATCTCTATTCAAATCATCCCTACTGTTCAAGTCGTACTTGCTCATCATGAGTAATTAATTAATATTATAATTTGGCCGGAATTCAAAACTTCGCCAACAAATATATTTATATAATATTTTGTGATCTCCGCATGTGGGGGTTCTAGCTAGACTTGTGGTAGGTAGTACATACAAAGTTCAATATTTAAATATATACGTAGCTGCAACCGTCACTTGTATCCATCAATAAAATAGTGCATTAAATAATTGATCAGGAATTCAGGATGGGGAGAGATGATTTTTCTAGATAAGGATCTCACTCTCACATGCACATTTCTAGCTCTACATGTCATGTACTTGAGAGAGATCCAATAAGCAAGTACATCATTTTTCTTTTTCTTTTTAAATAAACAGTAAGCAAATTTGTTTGCATGCAAAAATTCAAAAAGCAACTGACAGCAATCTGACAAAAGTTTATTATTCTGGTACGTAGAATAGACATTGTTTTTTTTCTGATTACATAATTAATTTGACTTCAATTGTATTCATTGTAGTATTGTACCGCTGATATTACAAAAATGATTTTTAATGAGCATTTGATCAGTCCAAAATATTTAAAAACTTATATAATTAATAAATAATTTCCTCTGTCAGAGTAATCCATGTAGGTGTGGCTGTTGACTGTTGTACTGTATTTCTATATAGAGTAGAACTAGGGTGCTCTCGAGTTCACCAAGTCCTTGGGTTCACCAAGTCCAAAACTCATCGGATCAGCTTCAAACAACAAATTCGACCGTTGAAACCCGTCTACCTTACGAGTGATGCGTCTACATGCAAAAATTTTAAATTTTGAAATTAATTTTGCATAAAGTCAAGTGGTCAAAAAACGTCAAAAAATGAATGCATTAAAATTAATTTATTAACATTCTAATTTGACCACTTGACTCTATGCAAAATTAATTTCAAAATTTAAAATTTTTGCATGTAGACGCATCACTCGTAAGGTAGACGGGTTTCAACGGTCGGATTCGTCGTTTGAAGCCGATCCGATGAGTTTTGGACTTGAGTTCACCAAGGGCTTGGTGAACTCGAGAGCACCCTAGTTCTACTCTTCTATATAATAACATGTGAGACGCGTGCCAGTTGCCAGTTGCCAGTTGCTAGTTGCCAAGATTATAAAAAAATTAAAAAAATAACAGAGGTTTACTCAGTTGGATTATAAATAATTTCTTTTTGGATTATGAACAAGAAGTAAAATAAATAGTTCAGACCAACCTTTTGTTTTAGTCCTACCTAGTTTTAGAATATGTTTTTTTATTTTTTATTATTTGAGTGATATTATGCCGAGATTTTTATTTATATCATTTTAATAAAATAAATTAATTAAATAACCATCGTTTTTGGTCAATTCTAAATCTAGCACGGCCGCACCGGTATTCTGCGGACCCTTAAATGGGTCCGCAGAATGGTTCTGCGGACCCATTTGTTTTTTTTTTTAATCCAGTTTTTTTAATATGGTTCTGCACGCATCCCTATAACAGAAAGGAAAACAATTTTTGACCGGTAGAGCTTTTGACCGGTGCCTCGTTAAATTAACAGAAAGAATAAAGAAAAAAAGGGGGTCCGCAGAATGGTTCTGCGGCCCCATATGGGGTCCGCTCCGGCATTCTGCGGTCACCCCCATATGGGTCCGCAGCGGTGTTCTGCGGCCGTGCTAGAATTAGAATTGACCAAAAACGATGGTTATTTTATTAATTTATTTTATTAAAATGGTATAAATAAAAATTTCGGGATATTATGGCACCATGCATAGCATATTGGTTAATATTATAGATTAATATATTTATTTTTAAAATTTAAATAGCCGATATAAACCGTTTAACATGATCTCTATATAAAAATATACTTATAGATCAAATTTTAAATTTTAAAAAAAATATTTTTTTAAGATATGTAGAAAATCACTTGATCTAAAGATTAGACCATTCAAAAGTTTATGAATGAATTTATCAAAAAAACATACATCTGTGCTATGCATAATAACATATATCTCTTATTTGTATCTATTTTTTTAATATGCGTTTTTTATTTTTCTAAAAGTTTGAATATGAATATATATTATATATATAGGTAAAACGAGATTATTTATTCCATCTCACGGGATGGGACAATTTATCCCATCCTACTAATTCAAATTTGTAACCCCGCTAATCTAATTAACTAAGAAGAGAAAGAAAAAAAATTGTAGGACGGGTTAATCTATCCCGTTCCACATTTTTTTTCCTCTGCTTAACTTATTAACTAATAAGAGAGGAAACACAAAAAAAAAAAAATTGTGGGACTGAATAGATTATCTCATCCCATAAAATTTTTTTTTTCCTCTACTTAACCTATTAACTAAGAAGAAAGAAGAAGAAGAAAAAATTGTGGGACGGGATAAATTATACCATTCCACAAACTTTTTTCTCTGCTTAGTTAATTAAGTTAGCGGGGTTACGAATTTGAATTAGTGGGACGGGATAATCAATTCCGGTTTACCTAGATATAGAAATTTCACCAAATCAATAGGTTACGAATTTGGATTAGTTACGAAATTTCACCATAATCAATTCTTTTTTCTCTGCTTAGTTAAGTTAGCGGGGTACGAATTTGAATTAGTGGGACGGGATAATCAATCACTGGTTTATTTTCAATTAATAAAAAAATCAGTAGGCAGTGCATGTCATTTTCAGGTATGAGAGAATTTTAATCTCACTTTCCTTCTTGCCCTATTCAATTATTCATCAGAAGAAATTGACTGAATTGTACTTAAATTTCTTTTTTTAACTTTCAACAAAAGTCTAAAACAAGTTCTTTCCCTTCCTCCATTTTTTTCCATGACTCAAAACAGACTTCTTATCCTTTTAACAGTGACATATTACATGTACAGTATATGGTAATTTTTCTCATCAGAGTAGAAACCAATTCACTGTACCAATGTGGTGTACGGTTGTATGGTTACATCAAGACATTATAGTATTCAAAGATAAGTTCATACTTCATAACTTGTGAATATTCATGTACATGACAACGACACAAAAATAAAATAATCAAGAAATTTTTTAAAAAAATATATGAAAAAAAATTGATGAATTGTTGATAACGAATAAATTACCAGTACTGATCACGTCCTTAATTGTACTGATATCAGGGACGATCATGAACAGTAACTATTTTAGGTTTAATTAACTTTACTTGTTCATTGCAACACTACAGTTAATGCTACACACTACAAATACACTGATTATAACCAATCAGATTTTGGTATCAGTCTTAATAGGAGTACCAGGTACTACTTAAATTGATCATGACCTTTTGATTCTACTGGTAATGGCCATGTATTCTGGCATCAGAAATTGTACCGGTACTGATCATAGTCAAGAAAATCATATCCATTACTTCAATAATCTCTCTCTCTCACTAAAATAATTATTTTTTATTTCAGACTGGTCTAAGTGGCGCTCTCGAGACACTATGCGGCCAAGGCCACGGTGCAAAATTATACCGTATGCTCGGCATCTACCTCCAATCATCCCTTATAATCTCAACAGCCTTCTGCATTCTGGTCTCCCTTCTATGGTTTTTCTCAGAAGAAATCCTCCTTTTACTACACCAACAACCCGAGGTGGCCCACATGGCAGGTGTATACCTGAAGTGGCTCATTCCTGGTCTATTCGCGTACGGCGGTATACAATGCATCCTGAGATTCCTCCAGACACAGACAGTTGTGATGCCACTTGTTGTGTGCTCATTGGTCGGGCTACTAGCACACGTCTTGATCACGTATTTGTTGGTGCATGTGTTCGGGCTCGGGTTCGTGGGGACCGGCATGGCTGGGTCAATTTCATTGTGGATTTCTTTCCTAATGCTTGCAGGATACGTGAAGTATTCCAAGGATTTCAAGCGCACGTGGGAGGGGTTCTCAATGGAGGCCTTCGAGCATATTTTGCCGAGCATGAAACTCGCTGTTCCATCGGCAATTATGGTCTGGTTAGTATCATGTGTGCATGTGTGCGTGGTGTGTGTTGTGTGTATGAATTGGTTCATCAAATGATCCCTTTCACATTTGAGAAACATATGGTGTCAGTATGAATTTACTGGTAGACATTTGGTACATGACAAAACTTGCACTTGATATTACCTGTACAGTACTGCAACTACAAGTAATACGATTTAATCGATCATGAAACCAATCAAAAAGAGAAATTTTATTTTGCAAAATGGACATATGGACTGCTGGTAGTTAATTATGCTACCATTACTAACTGGTACATGATACTAAAAGGTAATTAATAATAATAAAATATCATATTTAAATAGTACTTATGTCATTTTTCATTAATACAGCTTTGAGTATTGGGCTTTTGAGATTCTGGTCTTGCTTGCTGGTCTGATGCCAAATTCCGAGCTAAGCACTTCATTAATTGCTATGTGGTAATTTTCTTTTTACATACACCTCTTAATTTCTTCTCACTTTTATCGTATTCTTCAAACATTACGTACTGACAGTTACATGTAATGCAGTGTGAACACAGAGGCAATTACATACATGATTACATATGGATTTAGTGCAGCTGTGAGGTACGCAGAAACAAATTTTCAAGTTTCGAATCTTATATCTTATCTTCATTGCTAATTTCGTGTTATACTAAGTTTATGGCAAAATTCTATTCTTTCAGCACACGTGTTTCGAATGAGATCGGAGCAGGAAACATACAGCAAGCGAAAAATGCTGTATCAGTGACACTGAAACTGTCAATTCTTCTTGCCTTGACTGTTATTCTGCTACTCACAATTTGCCACAATCTGTGGGCCAGTCTCTTTAGTAGTACCAAAGATATCATTACTGCATTCGCATCGATGACCCCGTTGCTTGCCACTTCGATCCTTTTTGACTCCGCTCAAGGAGTTTTATCTGGTTAGTTTCAATTGTTGACTACTTGTCGTATTTTATAATATCGAAATTTATCAGAAAAAAATAATTATTATAAAAATTATCCCATAAAAGTCACCTCAATTTTGCATAAAACAGGTCTATACAAACCAAACCATTATGAACAAAAAAATATTGCATTAAATTGAAAGTTACATTAGATTTGAAAGGCTATAGAAATAAACTGAGGTAGACTGAAACAGATTAATTAATTTTGCACCACTTAGTATGCAGCAAAAATCATTTTGCAAAACTAATTACCCATTTTGGCCCCTCAAAATAATAAAATCATCAATAATTTGTTGCTGAAAGTCACATTATGTATTTTTTAGATATATCGAGTAGGGTTATTATTTTACTTTCTAATTTTTTTTTACAAACCTGACAGCTGTACTTAATTTATTCATAAATATTAGGTTTTAAGGCTATTCTTCTTCTCTTTTTTTTTTTTTTTTGAGAAAAAGGTTTCACAGCTATTCACTTGCTACTTCTCCTTCATATGACATACTGAAAAAAAAATTATAATTGATAAATTTTAGGTGTCGCGAGAGGATGCGGTTGGCAACACTTGGCAGCATGGACCAACTTGGTAGCCTTCTACTTCATCGGCATGCCATTGGCAGTTCTCTTTGCATTCAAACTAGAATTTTACGCCCAGGTACATAATTTTAGCACCTCTTATAGCCCATAAGCTAAATGTTCTTGTACCAGTAGAAAATTGTTCTCAAATCTGCCAGCAGTATATATTTCCCAAAACCGCATCTTTTTATCAAGGACAATATGTACTTGTTCTTTTTTATAATTTTTAAACTTGTTACATAGTAAACCATTCCATCCAATTAAAAAAATTTATATTGCACTATACATATTATCTAATGAAGTTTTAATTATATATGTAAAATTTCAGGGATTGTGGATGGGTCTGATATGTGGATTAGCTTGTCAAGCAACTACTCTTTTGATCATAACCTTGCGTATCAAATGGACCAAATCAAACGTGACAATGCAAGACGAAGAGCATGAACACCACGAACTTCCCGTTTCGGTTGTTTAAAAGCAAACAAGCTATTTTTTTTAAATAATACATCTTTGGTTCATTATATATACGTGTAATAGAAATGTAAGAGAATGAAATTTTGCTTGAACCTTTTGGAATTCTTCATTTTTTTTAATCTTTTTGTAAACCTTGCTTATCATTGAACCCCAATTAATATTCAATTGCCATACAAGAACTACTGCACTTGAGATTATTCAATGAACGCCAATTACTATTCAATTGCACCAGTACACTCTGAAAACAGTGAAGTTATATATATACATGCACCAATGATCTCCTAATTTTGTTAATTTCTTGCACCATTCATGCATTTTGGTACTTATGCTAGTATCAGGAATAAACAGTAAATTTGTGGGCCCCCTGCTCCAGCAAGATCTCTGTAAAACTAAAGTCCTCCTTTTACCAGCATGGTCCATATATAATACCATGCATGATGCCTTGGCTTTGTAATTTTAATGGATGGATGTAGACTGTAGACATGTAATAGGCCCAAAGCAGATACATGGTACTGGGAAGATGGTGTATGTAGTGGGCCTATCTGGATCAATTTATTTTTTCTTAATTTTTCCTTAGCCCAATAACATCCTGAGCCTTGTATCAGTTATATATTTAGCAGATGGTGTATGTTTTCCAAGGCAAAACTCAGAACAATGAAATTAAACTATTTGTGTGTTCATCGATGTTTTTAATCAATTTGCTTTGCGTTTACAATCTTAAAAACACCAAAACTCATTTTTTTAAGTAATCAATATATTAAATGAGGACTTAGATCCTCATTTTCATAAAAAAAAAAAAACACCAAAACTCACATAATCACATCTTAACTTGTGTATTTTGCTTGTTCATAATTTTATTTGTTCTAAATCAAACAAATTCTTAAAAAAATGCATAAAATTCTTTAAAAAATGTATTTGCAGTGAGTTTATGTATCTGTTGATGTTTTTTAATCATTTTGGCAACACAAATATCTCTCTAGTTTATATCCTTATAATACATAAGCGAAAAATATTTCTTAGGTACTTTTGTTCGATTTGGACCTCAATAATATATAAAATTTGTATTAAATTTGACATAACAATGATCTTAATTATATAGCTTTCAATTTATTGTAGATTTTAGGCTCAAAATATATTATTTTATCAGATGTTAATATTGACCTCATAATGAAAGTCTTGATTTTTTTCCCAATAGATTTTTTTTATTCCTATATCAACTATATATATTTCCAGATATTATTATATATTTCTATATACCAACAATATATATTTCTAGATATTTAATATTGACTGACCGATTTACAAAAACACTGATATACTTTTATTGTGTAAATACATATGTTATTATTTGTTTACAACTAATATCTTTGAAGAATGTTGTTCAATACGGTTTGCTTCATATCACATATTTTAGATTCTATTTTTTTTTTACTTGCTAAATCTATAAGAATTGGTGTTCATTGAGTTGAGACTTTTTCTTATGTACACATAACATTATTATTATAAGATATTTTAACTCTCTATTTGTACAAAAAATATATATATAGAAATATTATTCAATAATTAAATGAATATATAGGTCAATGCAACACGACGCTGCGCTTAGTTATAATTTAAACTATAATAAGAATACATAATGTCTACAAATTATTATATGAATATAGATGAATAGACTTTCGAGAAAACAATAATAAAATTTGTAAGCTCTCATACACGAAAAAGAATAATTAAAAGTTTTTTTTTTGGCAATTATCTACAACAACATGTTGCTAGCATAGAGAACTAGCATTTAGTCTAGTGACAAAGACAATGTTCTCCGTGCGGGAAGTCATAGATTTGAAAATCAGAGAAAAAAATCTCTTGTAAATATTAAATAGTTGAGTTGTTTGACCTCGAATATTTATTAAAATAAAACATGTTGCTAGCATAAGTCAGAGGAATAAAAAGACAAACAAATATGTGAGTTTTCTGCATTCTAAATTTGATATTATAAAAAAAGATGAAATAACTGATTTTGGAGCAATTAGAAAACATAAACAATTAAACATTGCAATTGCATAAAATATAACTAATAGAAGAAATAATTTTGGAGCAGTTTGACAAACCAAACAATTACATGTTGCAATTGCATACTTGAAATAAAATGAGGAATTAAATTGTTATGATGACCACATGCTCTTGCTCCCAATAATAACTATATATTATTTTAGCTCAACAACCTTTGTTATTGTAATCTTAAATTAATGTGTGATATATGTGAATATGTGAAGTTGACAATTCATGACATTAATCATAGACATTGCCAAATACTAAACAAATACTCATCTCTGAACTAACCATCTGTCCTACAATATATAAATTAGGCCAACAAATTAATCATTAAGCACAACATTTACCATCAAGAGCATTTGACTGTCAGAATAAAATTTTAAAATTAGGGTGCATGTTATGGCCTAATTATGGAGAACATTCCCTAGTTGACTTTTTTACAAATTAAATATGCAGGGTATGAATGTGTGCATGTGAATTTATATCCTCTATTCAACCCTAAAAGTAGATTCTACCATATCCCTTCCACCTCTGCTGTTAGAGTGTTAGTTAATTATTTCTGTTGAAGTTGCTTCCATTCAATATTATATCAACAGATTACTTATTTTCTCACAATTATATATATATAGGCTATGGTGAGTTGTGAAGTAAGTCGTTTTACTTCACGCCATATTTTCATTTTGAAAATCCAAACAACCGATCCGAACCGTTCAACTTTTTTCAAATATTGAAATGTGCTTGGAGACTAAATTTTACATTTTTTGGAATTTTTTTACTATTTATTAAGCCACTTTGAAATTGCTGATCCACTGTGAACAGTAAAAAACAGTTAAATTTTCTGGACCACCGGATCAGCGATTTTCAAAGTGGCTTAATAAATAGTAAACAAATTCCAAAAATTGTAAAATTTAGTCTCCAAACACATTTCAATATTTAGAACATGTTGAGCGGTTTGGATCGGTTGTTTGAATTTTCAAAATGAAAATATGAGCATGAAGTAAAAATCACATCTTACTTCACAACTCACCATAGCCCAGCTCTCTCTCTCTCTCTCTCTCTCTCTCTATATATATATATATATATTTTTTTTTTTTTTTGAGATGACGTGGCTTAATAGAAACTCTGAAATTAATTTCAGAGACGTGAGAGTTAACTTTAGAGACCTTAATTTAAAAAAAATGGTTAACAGTTATTTAGAAACTCATTTGAGATGCTAAGATGAGATGTAGATAGCTAATCTTAATTCATTGACTCAAATAAAAATTAACACATCATCATCAAGATACATATTTTCTACCAATTAAAAGTAAAGATATTTAATCTCATGTCATCTTATATCACAAAGTAATTATATATAGTAAATATGTGATCAAATGATAAGATAAATTAGATTATGAACTTAGAGAATGTTTGAACCACTATGTTATCCTTATATTTTGTAAATGTGATGATAAAAATTAACACATCTTCTTGACTAGAAAATTTAGATTGAAGACGCTAAATAAATTAATGTAGTGTAATTTATTTTATGAAGAGACTAAAAAATTTAAAGAATAAATTGAAGCATAATTAGTTAAACAAATAATTAACTATAATCTAGAGGTAATTAGTTTGAGGGTTTTTGATTATTTTGATTCTTATCTTTGATAATACTGTTAGTTTTCACTTTGCAAAGTTGTTTAAATTTGAACTATTTTATCTAGCAGGGGCTGAAAGAGAACTCAACTGGATTTAGTTTATTTGAAGAACTGTTGAAGTAAATTTTTAACCGAATTTAGTTCATTTGTAGAATTGTTTAAGTTTAAATAACTTCAGAACAGGAAAAAATAATTTGACTGGATTTAGTTTATTTGAAGAATTAATTGAACTTAAATTACTTAAAAGAGAAAAAAGAGAGTAAGATAATTTTTAACAGCTCCCAGCTCAAGTCCACATGGCCCCAGTTGACCCCACCAACTGCTCTCATCGGAGAAACATGGAATGAAAATTTAATGTGAACCGAGAGAGAGAGAGAGTATGTACTTCATAGTTGCATTTACTTACTTCGATCGTACAATATTTATTAATCCAGGTGCAACCAAAAACTGTGGCTACCGAGCAGCCAGAGCCCAATGCATTATTGCCTGTTTAGGTTCTCTCCTGCAATCTTTCTGGAACAGATCATGATGCAAGTTACTGTCATCCGGGACCCACAGACTAAGTTATTTCTCGACGGACGTACTAAACAGGTACTGTAACAGAGTCTCCTGAGAAATTGTAACAAAAAATCCGACTAGATTATTGCTCCCGGTGCCTGCATAAACCCGGGACAGAAATTATGTGGTAATTACAATTCAGTGTATGACATGTTGGATCCACTATATGGGATCTGAAGTTAAGGTCTCTTGTGGACCCCATGAACAGGATAGCTTCCCATGGTCCAGGTTCATCTCCTGTTTGTCTCACTCTCCTTCCTTTTCAAGAATCTCGTCTCGATTCTCTCTCCAGCAACAAAGAAATTGCTCAATTTCGCACGCTTTCATTAACTTGTCTCTCTCCTCTTTCGTCTTTGACCTTTCTTTGTCTCTCTCCTCTCTCTCTCTCTTTCTCAGTTCGTTGAGCTCTCGTTTTCTCTCTCCACCTCCTATTAATCTCTCCGAGAGAGATGGGGTTGTGTTTGGTTGGTATTTGACTCCATCCAAAGCAACCTCCCCTCTATCCGAAAAATTAAAGCTCGGTAGTTTCACCTTCCCCGGCTTCTCTTCTTGCTTTTCCAGGAAGACAGAGAGCAGAAGGTTTTGATTTTGCGCTTAATTTCTTTTCGCAAATGAAAACCTTTCCTCTTCTATCTGCTTTTCTCCTTCTTCTTGGGTTGTTTAGACCTTCGATTTCGCTGAGGCCTATAAGAGATCGACCTACAGTTGTTACTTCAGCCACATGGAGTGATGAGGTTTGTAGTTCTACTTAAATTGTTTGACTATACTTAATTGGGCCCTTTATGCGATGCAATTGTTTGGCTGTTCTCTAAAATTAGTGTGTGAACCCTTTGTGTTTTTTTTTTTTTTTCTATTTATGTATTTGCTTAGATGTTTATCTTATTCCCTTGTGTTTGTGCTACTACTAAAAGTTTGCATCCCCCCTGAATTAGCGCAAGTACTGTAGCTCAATTATTTAAAAGCAAAATTAGCAACCGGGGTAGAATTACTCTTGCAATTGGTTGATTTAGGGGCGTTTTTGCAGAATTGTTAGCTAGTTGTGATATTGGAATTTTATGATTGGCCAAAATTGGCTGAGAACTCTATACTTCACTTTGTTCAGTTTATATATATATATTTTTTAGTTGCTTAGTGCTTTATGCATTGCAAATATATACAATTTGGCACTATTCTGGATTGTTCATATGTTGATCTGTTGCCTATGCTATATTTGGGAACTTCTGCATGTATACAATTTGCATATATTTTTGGGGTATGTGATTAATTTTTTTTCTCTCTGTCTCCAGAATTCTTTATTTAAAAGGGATGATGCCGAGTTAAACCCGTATTACTGGAATATTACTGGAATATATAAAGGTAATTCTTTTCTGACATATTATTAATTTGAAGAGGAAGTAACCTCTGATATTTCTGTTGTTTTTTTTATATCTAATTTGTTATTTTCTGATTCAGGAACTTGGCGTTTTATGGGCCCCACAAATGGTTCATCCAAATTCGTTGATTCCAGTGGATTTCAAGGTGTGTCTGTTTTGGAGTTACTTAGCAAGCCGTCAAAGTTACAAGGCGTACATTATGTTACGGTACAATTAATTTTTAAAATTTAGAGATCTAACTTAAATGATTTGGTATTAATTGTAACAGTCTATTGGTGCATTTAAGACCACATTGTAACATCTCTTGCCAAATAATTTTATTTCATCTATATGTTTATTTACTTGTGGGGTGGCTAATTGTTGTAACCACTGGGAGATAATAATAATTTTCTGAATTATGAAGAAAAAATATTTAGAAAATAAATAATTTTCTGTATTTGGTTTTACAGGGATCTATTACTTTCCAAGATTTATTCGATAATGAACGTGAACATGCTCGACTGAGGATAGAAGGTGTGTATGTCTGGCCTTTCAGACAATTACGCATGGTTGCTAACAGGTAAGATACCGATACAGAAATAGTTCCTTCTCTGGTTCTGTTATAATAAGTATATAAATATACATAATTTGATATATTTTTGGTATTAGTGGAGGTGATGGTCCCTTCCCAGAAGAGGAATACTCTAGGTCAAATCCATACCATCTGGTAATAATTCATAAATTTAGCTTATAGAAAAAAAAACAATTTATTGTTTCTCAAAATTGAAGTTATATTAGATTAATTAGTATTTCTTATATTTTTTCTGATAGATGGGAATGTTCTCCAATCAAGTGTATCCAGATTCCCTCAAGGGTTACAATGGGGACAAGAATGGTAATTATAAAAAATAGTTGATACCAATATTGTTGTTTTTTGGGGTCTTTGTTGGTTAATCTACTTTTTTTGTTTTTTTGTTTTATTTATTATTTACTGATTCATTTATTTTGTATCAGCTCTAACAAAAGAATTGGAGAAGTACTGTAATGTAGAGATTGCAGCCAAGGTGTCGCGTATATCTGCTAGTCAAATTGGTATCTCAAACATCCCATCTTTGCTTCTAATTATTATTTTGTGCTTCGTTTTTTTTCTTAGTTTTATAGTAACCACTTGCAGTGCTCATCTTCACAAATATATTGTCAAGGAAAAAAGTTATTGTGTAATATGTTTTGTTTTTTAACTTTTATATACAATTAGTTCATTTAGAAATATTTTGTCCAATATCCAGTAAGTATCATAAGAAGCTATTAAATATTTTGTCCAATACTTCCAGTAAGTATCATAAGAAGCTATTAACTTCTAATTTTAACTTTATGAGCTTCCATTTAATCTTAACATTCATTTTCTGAAACTTCAGCAAGTACCCATAAAGAAATAATAATTGAATTATGAATTTAAATTTAGGCTAGGTCCAAGAATTTGTTCGTTTCATAGAGTTCTCAAAGAAATAAGTATATTATTTCTCAAGAAAAAATATACCTTTTCTGGTGAGGTCAACACTTTCTAACCCTATATTCTCTTGTTGCTTTTGCTCTTCTTACTGTTGAATTTTAAATATTGAAATTTCGTTTCGTCAGAGGGAGAGCATGACAAGTATCGGTTCGAGGGTCTAACAGAGGCACCTGCGCTTGATTCGGATGGAGAGTGCTTCACTCCCATTTTGCTTAATGCGTCCTCGATAAATGTAGATGTTTATTACAACAAGGCGGTCAATTATACCCTCATGGTCACTTTTGTATCCTTCTTCTTGAATGAACTTTTCTAATTTTATTCTCCTGTGTGTATATTCAGAAAGTTTATACAGGGGATATCTTTTGGGACTTTTGGAGTTGTGTGGGCACAAATGTTTTGCAAGGATGCACAGCATATTTCATCTTATATGGTTTACAGAAGTAATCACGATGCCCTTTGGTCTGGATTTTTCAGATTTTTGCACGGCAAATAAATCTTGTAGTTTTAAACAGCAGATGAAAATACGGGACATCTCACGGCCTTGTACATGTAGAAATTGTATTCTTTTTATGTTTCTTCTTTAATTTGAATAAATTAGATATCTTTCCTTCAAGTTCTCCTCCACATCAGACAAATGGAGCACAGCAATAGTCAATTTGTAAGCTTGGTTATATATTTGAAGCTCCTCCATAAAGGCTAATTTTACTTTTTGTGAGGCACCTCGTATACATGTCACTGTAATTGTTTGCAATTTTTCAGGGAGCATCTAAGGTATCTTTAGTAATGATTGGGCAACAGGCTATCATGGATGCTTATCTCTGTCTCTTGCATTTGGCAGCTGGAGTAGTTGTTGGTTAGTTTTTCTTCTTTTTTATTTTTATTATTATTAAAGGGTACAGTTACACCCCAGCATCTTTAGATGTTATTATCGAGAATTGAACCTGCGTCTCTCCGTAGAGAGATGGGGCTCGCGCCACTGCACTAAGCCCGTGGTTCAGTTGTTGGTTAGTTTATTACTAGCATTTTCCTTGTGAACTGGTTTTCAGAAACGAAGCAACCACGTTACTTTTTATTAAGGCCTCTATATAAAAGAAGAATATGGAGAGATGGAAATGAAAAATATAAAGAAAGTATCTATAATTACCAGGTTTGGTTTGGGTGGTTGGTTAAGCCCTTAACCCAGCCGAGACTATGTAAAATTGCACCAACTTAAATTGTGGGATATTTTAGTCATTCGTACAATTTTGTAGAGTGAGGCTATGGTACTTTGCAAAGCGCAGATTGGTCTGTGCTATGGATCCATATCTCTGTTTTTCAAAGTTCAGAATAGTCGGTCCGAACCGCTCAACACTATCTCCATATGAATATAAACTTGGAAACCTAATTTTACATTTTTAAGAATATTTTTGACTATTTTTTTAAATAGGTTGAAAATCACTACTTTCGGATGGTTCAAAATTTTTGGATCGAGTGATTTTTTACCATCTAAAATGATAGTAAAAAATTTTAAAAAATGTAAAATTTGGTCTCCGAGTACATTTTTATATGGACATCATTTTGAACAGTTCAGATCGAATGTTTGAACGTTTAAACGGATATATTGATCCATAGCATGGACCGTTCTGCACGCTTTGCAAAGTATTGTAGCCTCTCTCCAATTTTGTATTTGGTAACTTCTTTCCATTGTACCTCCTCTCATATAGTCTTGTCTCCTTCCACCTATAGACAACCGAGCATGAATATAAATTTGGAAGATGTTTTAGTTCTTACAATATTTCTTTTTGCGGGGGTGGATGCAGAGTCACTATTTAATGCATTTGCGACAGCGGCATTCTTCAAATTTGTGGTGTTTTCCATTTTTGAAATGAGGTACTTCTTGGCCATATGGAAGGCCACACGACCGGCGTCTAGCAGTGAGAACTGGGAACTGATGCGGCGTGAACTTTCTGTGCTCTACAGTCGCTTCTGTAAGTGTTCCTTTACTTTACTGATCAAATCGGGTATACATGAGGTGGTTATGTGATTGTACTGTTTTGACCATTTTTCTTAGTTTATTCAGCGTTCAATAGCAATATAGAAAGTAGGTCAAGGTTTATTACTGAGAATTTCTTGATATATAGTTTTGCAATCAGCTATAATAGAGGTTTAGTTTCACAAATGAGTACAAATTATTACCTGATTTTATAACCTATGATATTCCTTGAGCGGTAATTAACAATTCAGGGCATAATTAGGCTGTGTTAGGACTTAATTGAATGGAAGTGGGGCGCGTCTGATGCCCAGCCGGAACCGTCCAATTTGCTCCAAGATTCGTGCACGCTGCTTCAAGATTCATGTGGATCATGTGTTCGCGAATCTTGGAGCGAATCGGACGGTTCTGAGCTGGCATTGGACCGATTTTGGTCCAATGCCCATCAGACGCGCCCCACTTCCTAATGAGGGAGATAGAGATAGATAGAGAGAACGTTCAAATAAATACCCTCTTTTTTTTTTGTAGATGGCATTTTGGTCGGTGGAATCCTGGTAACCTATGAACTGCGAGTATTCCTGCATGCCTTAATCTTCTTAGTCTATTCCTTCTGGGTACCCCAAATTGTCACCAACATAATAAAAGATACCCGTAAACCGCTCCACCCGCAGTACATCCTGGGTATGAGTGTCACCCGCCTTGCCATCCCTCTCTATGTCTTTGGCTGCCCCTCCAACTTCTTGCGCATTGAAACCGACAAATGGTGGTGCATCTGCCTGACGATCTTTGTCGCGGTGCAAGCCAGCATATTGCTACTTCAGCATTATCTCGGGTCAAGGTGTTTTATCCCTCGCCAGGTTGTCACTACTCCTTACTCAAATATCGAGTGTTATATGCAATTAGATAAATGTTGGGTGCGATCTTTAAAGACAGTAAAATATAGGATGAAATTTGAGTTTAGTCAAATAAGCATAAGTGCATTACTCAATTGGCAAATAACCTAGAAGTAGATGACCCCAAATTGTTTACATTGATTGTAAATAATTTCCTTACCAAATTTGTTTTTTATTTTTTCAGATCTTGCCGGAAAAATATTGCTACCATAGGAAGGTGGAGACCAACCCACAAGCGACCGATTGCGTAATTTGCATGGCTTCAATTGACCTGTCACGCCGATATGACTACATGGTATGATTCATTTACAATAGGTTACAGAGTACATTATTTCGCATCCAAAAGCTACTTAAGTGTGGAATGAAACATGCAATGAAATATTTTTAGGTATTTAGCTTGTTACTTTTGATTTTAGCATGTATTTTGTATCCTATATGAACTGTGATGAACTGCAGCATAATGTTTTTCTTATAATTTAGATTGATAATCTCATATCTTGCTGTTTCTGACCTCGGTTGTAAAAGAACCTTACTTCCAAATATTAAATAAAAAACATAAAAAGGATCTTACAGTTGTAGTTGAAGGTATTATTTATTAGAGGAGGGTTCCAATGCACCCTCTTTTGGTGCACCTAACGTGCACCCAAAACTCATATCTTCATTTTCAAATTTCAAATAGTCGATTCGAACCTTCCAACGCGTTCTTCATACTAAAATGTGCTTGGAGACCAAATTTTACATTTTTTGGAAATTGTTTACTATTTTTTCAGAATTTTTGAAAATCATCACGTTGCTGAATTTCAAATTATTGTTTAGTTTAATAAAAAATTCTGAAAAAATAGTAAAAAATTTCCAAAAAATGTAAAATTTGGTCTCCAAGCACATTTTAATATGAAGAACACGTTGAAAGGTTCGAATCACGTTGCTGAAAATGAAGATATGAGTTTTGGGTGCACGTTAGGTGCACCAAAAGAGGGTGCATTGGAAGCCTCTATTTATTATTGTCAATTTGATCATAGAGGTAAATTTACTAAATTGGACAGATGCATGTAAAGTTGAACAATTTTAGTGGAACCATATGGGCTGGTTCCAAAATGCCTATTACTGGGTAATTTCAGGAATGGTACCACTTCTGCACAACACCTGCTCGTTTGCTGCATTTCACCTGTTACATGTACCAGTCTAGTATTGTGTACTGTAATTTGTGGGATCAATGTAAAAGCCCACAGACATTCTAGTTTGTACTTAACCAAGTTATGAAATATTTTGTTGTAGGTGACACCTTGTGAGCATTTATTTCATTCGGGATGTTTACAAAGGTGGATGGATATCAAAATGGAGTGCCCCACTTGCCGGCGCTCTTTGCCTCCTGCTTAACACTGCTCGCTGTATATTAATACAAAGAAAATTATTAATTCTAATATTGTCTCGACTTATACAGGGACCCCCTTTTGGTGAGTTCTCTTTTAATATTCATTCTAGCATGTCCATTTTATATTTGTTAGTATTTCAGTTTTATTCTGGATTTAGTGAAGTATAACGGTTGTTACCTGTCTGGTACTGAGCTGAGACCTACTTTTGTTGTCTATTTTAATGGAGAAATAAAGCATTATGTAAGAAGCCTTGCTGTCTTTGATATTTACTAGGTCATGTCTGTTCCAGTTTACTGTGTACTTGCCCATTTATCGGTATCAACCAGAAAAATCTTCATGGACTGAGAATATGTCCTGATCTCTAATTGAAACTGAGGTGGGCCCAACCTGAATAATTTTTTTAGTGGACTGCTTGAAACCAAATGATCCTGAACCCCAGACGAAGCCTATACCTGACCTTAATTTAGAATCAGCCTGACCTAAAACCTGAGACAATGGTGAGCTAAAGCAATTTGTCCTAAATTGACCTAAATTTTTTCCAGAAATTTGACCCAACCCACCATTTGCATTTGTGATTTCAGCATATGGGTCTATATTTGAATTAATGGTTCTTGTACCACCGATTGGTCACAAATTATTTTTGGCATGATACTTCATCTTATATATTGTTTGGCTTATTAGAAAGCGGGTAGGTTTGTAAAAGTACAATAATTGGAGATATGTGCCACTGCTCTTAAGCGAACTGTTGATTACATTTTCTTTATTTACAGGTTAGAAATATTTTAAGGTAAAAAGAAGGTAGTTTGGTTGCGGCTTTGCTTTTAGAGAGATTTATGCAAGGGAAAAATAAGGTGGCCGGTCTTACCAAACTTCTTCATACCATGTGAATAATTTTCTTCTTTTTTATTTTTCATTTTTGTTTTGTTTTGGTCTGTTGGATGGGGGTAGTGTCTTGGATTTTTTATTTTCAAATAGTTATTTTCAGCAGTTAAATTTTTTATTCTGTAGAGTGCTTTATCAAGTCATAGTTAGCAACCTAATGGTCAAAGCTCTAGAGATAATTGTAGTTAATTTGTTTTGGAAAGCTCGAGTGCATACCCTTGATTCCAATCTCATTTCCCTAGTGTTATTATTATTTTTTTTGTTTCAAAATGATTAATTGTATATTTGGGTCGTCGAATCAATGCTCCAGTCTCTGAAGAACAGTGCATAAATATAGATATTTTGTTCACATGTCAGCTCAAGTGCCTGATTATATAATTATATTGATGGTCTTACATAAATCTTTTTAGCTGCCTATATATTTTACTGCTGAGATGAGAGTTCCAGATGAAAATTTGTGGCATTGTTTCTAATTGCTAGCATTATGCAAGGCACTTAATATTTATAAGCCTATAATTGTCAAAAACGATAATACCTGGAACAAATTGTGCTAAACCTGGTTTAACTGGCATGATCTTTTAAGTTGTTTTGCTTTGAAGGTGTTAGTTGTTTCACACACAAGTTGTGTTCTAAACTGGCGGGGTCTATTAGTTTTGTATCAGAAGTGTTAGCTGTTTCACACAAATTGTATTGTCAGATGGCATGGTATATAAATTGTGCATCAGAAATGTGAGCTGTTTCACACAAGTTGTGTTTTCCAAATTGTCATGGTCTATTAGTTATTTAGTTTTTGCACTAGGGTTTTGGTTGTGCTTCACCACAATTACTTAGTTGCACAGGTTGAAATTTGCGGATTGAAAATATTTTTAGCTATATTTTAATAATTCGGAGTTGATGTCACATGTTTAATTATTTTTCTTTTTAAAATGCTACAGATAAAAAAAAGTCGGCACATCATGTCCTAAAAATATGGGAGTTGTAGTAAATGGTTAAGTTTATAATTTTTGAAACACTTGAATGCATTATACATACTAGTAAAAAATATAACTTGGACAAGCCAAATCATCAACTGAATGTATTTGATATTTTTATAGAGCGGTATAGTTTAGTGAACTCAGTTTAAATTAATTAATTAGTCTTTTTTAGTTGATTACCAGTATACATTTAGAATTTTTGTAAAGGCGATGAAACTGATATGCCCTCTTCAATGCTTAACACAGCAGGGAAGTTGATTAACTATTCAACTGGTACCAATTCAAGGCTCAACTTGGGAAAGAGGTGAATTGGATATTTGTTGTGTCCTGTTCCCATTAGAGAAAAAATAATGCACTTCCAAGTTACTTTCTCGCTCTCTCTCCCTCGAAAATAAATCTGTTGTTATTCCAATAAAATAACAGGAATCTGTTATTTCTTTTCTAACCGTTCAAATTTTTCTATGCGTGAATCTCAATGAAAATCAACGGATGGAATTGGAATAACAGTTCATGTTATTTCTTTGAAATGACAGATTCATATTATTCCTTTGAAATAACAACAAATTTATTTCCCTCTCCCTCTCTCAACCTATTCAATTATCACCTTTTTAACAGACAAAGGTGATATACGAATAAGACTAATTCTTAACAAATAATAAGAATAAAGTTGGATTAAACTAATCATTTTTAAAGAATACATGCATTCAAACACTTTCACTCAACCTAACCTTATTCATTTTCCCATGAAAGGACCTAAAAAACTGGAGTAATGGAAAAAATCGTCTGATGATGAATCAGACGGTCCTGATTTGAGGTGGGACTTTTGTTTTAGTTGATAAGTTTTTGTTAACAGACTGCCAGTGACTATTTCCATCCTTTTTTTTGAAGTGAATTTCTTTTAAGATTCCTCAAGTGTTAATTTGGACAAGCAGATTTGGGATGTAGAAACCATCTAATCACATATTTGCAAAAAGAAAAAAAAAGTGATTTTAAATAATTATTTTTCAAATCACTGTTTCAGGGTGATAGGCCTATGTGCCAATGACCCTCAATGAACTTGAACTCGGCCCACAAATGACTCGGAATTCGGACCCCGCAAAGAGCTAACCCGAGGTAAAATAAAATAGGGCCCTCAATATGGTCGCGGCCCAAAAGCAACTCGGGACTCGGACTCCTTCCCGAGGCCAGCCCGAGACTAAGAGCAGCAAGGCTCGCGGCGCCGACAACAAGCCTGTCCAACGAGGCCCAGTCAGGTCATTACGCGACAGGCCCGAAAAGTAACTCGAGACCCGGACTCCCTCTTGGGGCAAGCCTATAGTCCAGCTGCTGAACGGCCTGGCAAGAACCAAGCTGGGCCTCGCCCAATCAACTCGAAACAATTCGGTCCACGAAGTCGAGTTGGGCCTCAATCGATAAGGCCCAGTCCAATTTCGACTTCGAGTCACCGCCGATTATGCGGGTGTTACTGCCAATTATGCGAGCATTACTGCTCCTATGCGAACTCCCCTAACCGTTTTGACAACACGTTCTAACGGTCTGGAGCCCCCTATTTAAGGCGGGGAATTTCCAGTAACGGGTCGCATTTTCCGTTACACAAGGTATTATAGAGGATATATCACTAATATCTTCAAACCTTCACCCTTTTTCTTAGTCTCGGTCTGTCGACCCGAGACGGAACGAGCCCATTTTCTTAACTCTTTCCCGTACAGTCTACTCGGGATATGACGTATCACAGGGTTAGATAGAAAAACATGTGACGCGAGTCGAGACATTCTATTTGAATGCACTTTTTACGCTTTGTAAACAGTAAAATAAGTATTAATTTAGAAAAATAATATGAATATTAAATGGCAATGGAACCGGAGAGCGGGCCTAACCCTAAATATTTAAAAATATTTGTCTTGAATATTTTTATTTTAAGATGAACGTGCTGAGGTGGTCATTAAAATAACTACCCAGTACCCACCTCACCGGATATCATTAATGGAGGCGGATAAGGGGAGCAAGAGGCTTAACCCTTCTATCATTACATTAGAAGAAAGTTTGGGTTCATTTATTAAAATTGGACAAGCCAAATCATCCCTATTTTGTCTTGTGTTGGGTCTCCTGTTAGTCCTGATGGCTACAAAGGCATTGTCACATAAGATCCGGAGAATAATGGTAGAGGAGATTGCGGTGTCGGGTGTCGCGTGGGAGCACGATAACGAGGAAGGTCAATGTCGCTTTCAGGGTCGTACGACGACGACACCGCTCACCGCGCCATTATTCACGCAGCAAGCGTCTCCGGACAAGTATCCTCTCCATTACTGTAAAAGATTCCCTTCACTTTACGGTTTGAGATTAACTCTCAGTCGCTTTGAGATTCGGGCTAGCGCAGGCGCAGTATTATTGGGCTTTGAGATTCGTGCCCATTTAAAAAGAACGGTCCAGATCCAGTAATTGTAAAATATTCCCTATTACGGTACCGGAGAGGATGTGAATTCAGCGTCTCCGGTCTCCGTTTCAACGCCTTTTTCTTCTTTCGTTGACAAAAGGTTGTGACTTGTGAGTATACTACTATAGGGCTGGTCGTCTCCATTACTGTTAAACTGGAGGTTTGTTGAGCAAACAGGATCGAGATCGTCTGTGGCAGTTGGCAGCAGAGTATGTTAAGGAGTTCTCTAGTTTGATTTCTGTGTTTGAGAGAGAAAATGTTACGACTTACGAGTATACTACAATAATATAACGTTTTACCACACAGGATCGGGACTAGTCTGTTCTGTGGACCCCACCGATCAGAGAATCTTTACGAAGCAGTCTACAAAGGCCAAAGCCTCGTGACTGGGACCTACCGGCTATGATCCAAAGCATAAAAATTAAAAAGTAACCCACTAATCGCTACAGTTATCTCTGTTTGGACTTATTTGGCGTCAATTGTTGCCAAATATTACCAACTAATTATTTGAAGTGCTGAGCTCGAGGTACCCAATTTGCACCCAGAGGTACCCAATGCTGAACTAATTATTTGAAGTGCTTGATTGTCAAGAGCAAAGTTTAAGAATATATATGCCATAATGCTCTTAGTGTTTTGTTTATTAGAATAAATACCACAATGAACTTGCGATTATTTTCTCAAATGAACGACTATAAGGAAACAAGCAAAGAAAATATATACTGGCATGAGTTAGAAGTAAGAATTTTTTACTGATTCTTCACTTGTGCAATTTTCTATCAGTAAATTCATACATCTGAAATTAACTCACAATGAATTATCATAGATATGCAAATTCTTGATTTAAAATATAAATTAGATACCAAGAAGATAGTTGATATCAAATTTATCATGACACCTTCACAACTAATGTTGAAGTTAAATAGTTAATCCACAAATGGTAAAATTAAAAGAAAAGTTTTTTTTTTGCCATTTAAATAAGATTTATATCAAATTTTATTAATTTAATACTTTAAATTAGGAATCGTTACGTCACGCGCTCACGTTATTAAGTTAGAATGTGAGTCATGATGATTTTTTGGGGCACTTGAGAGTAGGTCCGATGGGCATCGGACCTACCCTGGTTCGATGGGTTTAATCACCGTTGATTTGCTCTATGATTCGTGCGAAAACTTTATATTCGCGCGGGTTTGTTTCAGTGTTCGTGCGCGCAAATTAAAATCTTAAGTTAGATCGGACGGTTATCGTACTCGTTGAACCTAAAAGTAGGTCCGATGGGCATCGGACCTACTCCGTTTGAGGGAACAAAACAAAAACATACCATATAAACCCATTAATTTAATAAATTAAATTAACAATCTCGAGGCAACTATGGCTCGTGATGGGCAGTAAGAGGTCACTGCGTCAGGGAAGAGAAGAGAGAGAGAGAGAGAGAGTTGAGAGAGAAGCTCATCTCAATCTCAATCTCAATCGAGAGAGAGAGAGAGAGAGAGAGAGAGAGAGAGAGAATGCAGCTTGGATCCACCATTTTTCAGGTGCTATTTATCCATATTTCTCTATCAGCTACTTCTCTCTGGGTTTTTGCTGCTCAATCCAACGGTTAGAATCTCTCTCTTTTACCTTCCTCTCTTGCCCCAGTTTTTGTACTTCTCAACCTTGAATGCTCTTTTAATGGAAGCAATTATGAATAATCTGACCTTGTTTTCTCATTTCTGTTAATTCGCAATTTTAGTAGCTTTCTTCAGTCTCTCGGCTATGCTTGAACTAGTAATTTATGTCTAGTTAGCCAATTATTTACTCCTGAAAAAGGAATTGATTAGTTGAAAATTAGCAAGAAACTATGGATTTGTTTTTCATTATTAAAATATCCATAATTCTGGTAAAAGCTGGTTTATCAAAATTAAAAATTTAGGAATATTTTGGTTTCAGGTCCTAGTTAAGCTCCCTTATGGTATTTGGATATTTTCCAGCAATTTCGTTTTATTCTTTGCTTTATTACCAAATTAGCAGATGCTTTTGGGACTCCAGTGTAAGCTATTTGAGTTCTGTACCATAATTGATAACTTGTTAGATTTTCTAGTTTATTTTTCGAGCATATTTTATGGATCATTTGGTAAAAATTAGTCTATAGTTTGTAATTATTCTTTGAAACCAGGCCATTATCAAACTGTAGTATTGAGCTAATTCCATAAACTAAGCCCCATTTACAAAGCATATTCTAAATTGCAATATTGAATTAAGGAATATAATTAATATTTCAATTTCTGGTACAATGCTTACAAATATGTTTACAAATATTTCAATTTTACAGCACCATATACGCTCCGAATCAGTTGTGGGAGCCGAGAAGATGTGCATACACCACCAACCAACACACTCTGGTACCGTGACTTCGGCTACACAGGTGGCCGCTTTGCCAATGCCACACGGCCAAGCTTCATCTCCCCTCCTCTCAAAACCCTTCGCTTCTTCCCCCTTTCTGATGGCCCTGAGAATTGCTATTACATTGAAAACATCCCAGCTGGTCGATACCAGATACGGGTCTTTTTTGGGTTGATTGACGACCCAAATCTTGCTTCTGAACCAATCTTTGACTTATCTGTTGAGGGCACACAATTTGCTTCTCTCCAACCCGGCTGGAGTGGTGTGGATGAACAGTCTTTTGCTGAGGCAATTGTGGATGTCACTGGCACCTCAGCCTCTATATGTTTCCATGGAACGGGTCACGGTGACCCCTCTATTTTGTCCATTGAAGTTCTCCAAATAGAGGATAATGCCTACAACCTTGGTAAGTCGTGGGTAGATAAGTTTGTGCTCAGGCCGGTGAAGAGACTGTCATCTGGGACCGGGAAACCGGCCTTTGATGAAGACTTGAACGGGACCCAATGGGGCGGTGACCGATTTTGGAAGCCGATCAAAACATTTTCTACTGGAGATGATAAGGCTATATCGACTGAGAATGTCATAGCTGAGACATCAATTTCGCCAAACTTTTACCCCCTGGCTCTGTACCAGTCAGCCATTGTTGGTACGGATAGAGAACCCGGGTTATCATTTCAAATAGACATTGACCCAAACAAGAATTATTCGGTGTGGTTACATTTTGCGGAAATTGATCCAGCTGTTACCAAGGAGTTGCAAAGGGTTTTTGATGTGTTGATAAATGGAGATGTCATGTTTAAGGACGTAGATGTGATACGCATGACTGGAGAGCGGTACACCGCAGTTGTCTTGAATAAAACTGTATCAGTTAGTGGGAAGTCACTCAAAATTACGTTGAAGCCCTCGGCTGGCCATGCTATTATTAGTGCAATTGAGGTCTTCGAGGTAATTGCCGCTGAGATGACTACTATGACAGATGAAGGTATGCGGCATTCTTTGAAGTTACTAGAATCCATGCAAGTATTATATTATACCATATATAAGCCTGCCTACATGTAACAAAAAGTTTCTAAACTGGTACCCAAGCCTGGTAATTTGATCCTTGAAGGGGGTGGGGGTGATGCCACATATGACATTTTAATGTTTCACAATGTTTGCTCTTTGGGTACAAATAGTAATATCTTTAATCACAGGGATATACATGACATTACCATTTTATATGTATCCCTTTTAAAGTTGCATTTCACTACTATTTATTAATTCTTTACCTATCTCTTGTGATTTCTTTTAAAAGTTTCGGCACTGCGAATTGTAAAGGCTATGCTGGGGCTTCCTCTTCGGTTCGGATGGAATGGTGACCCTTGTGTACCACAGCAACATCCTTGGAGTGGGGTCGACTGTCAGTTTGATAGCACCAAGGGCAAATGGGTCATTGATGGATTGTAATATAATATATCTCTTCTACTATTTCTATGTTCTAGAACTCTTGTATGCTTACATCAATCTTAGAAATAAAAAGATATCAATTATATATCTCATCTTTGTTATCTTTTTAATATGTAGAGGGCTGGACAACCAAGGACTGAGGGGGTTCTTGCCGAACGAAATATCAAAACTGCAACATCTTCAAAGCATGTGAGTTTGCAAACTTAATTTTGGACTTTGGTTGGTCAAATTTAACTAATTACAAAGATTCATTTATTTAATTTTTTAACCTTTTTTTTTCTCAAAATAGAAATTTGAGTGAGAACAGCATTAGGGGTCCTATCCCGTTGACACTTGGTGATATTGCTAAATTGCAAGTTCTGTAAGTACATTACATATATTCCATTTCTTTTAAGATATTATCCCCAGATATGTTCCTCCGAAAACAAGTTATATCATTTGTAAGTCATAACCCTAGAAAACATAACGATACACCTTTCATAGTTCTTTCCCAACAGTTTATTCTTTTTCTTTTTTTCTCTCTTTCTTATTATCATTTGCCTCAGTTTTCTTGCTTTCAGGTAATAGTATTATTGCAGATTCTTAAACTTTTTTTTTTTGAATTTAAATCTAGATAACATGGTTGCTGCAAAACTCAGAACCTTCTAATTTAGGAAATCTCAAACAAGGCAAATAAGTAAAAATGACGACATCAGATTAGATGGTACAAGCTGACACTAACACAATTTTGTTGTGGTAGGGATCTATCGTATAATGAGCTCAATGGCACGATTCCAGAGCATCTGGGTGCACTCCAAAATTTACAGATATTGTAAGATTGCCTGTGTTGATTCTATCTTTTATTGAATTAAGCTCAATTAGAAGCCCAAAATTATAAATTCTCTTTTGTAGGAATCTTAATGGCAACTCTCTTACTGGAAAAGTTCCGGCTAACCTTGGCGGAAGGCCTCTTCACAGAGCTAGATTCAAGTAAGAAAAGAAAGGGAGAATTTCATGTATACCCCTCAAAAACTTCGAATTACGTATTTTCCCTTCTAAAATTCATAATATCATTTTTGCCGTTCTAAATTTCAAAAACTCACAAATTTACCCACTTTATTGTCTTTTCTATTAAAATGGGTACTTTATAAACTCACCTGGAAATGCTTCAAGATTGGATCACCTGGATACCCTAATAAAATGTATAAATACAGGAATAATGTCATGTATGGCTCACGAAATGTAAAATTAGAATGGAAGGCCTCTTCCATACTTTTTGTGGGGTTATACATGATTCTCCTTTTTCAGGAGTGAACATAATATTTTGATTTGTAGAAGGGGAATACATGAAATCGTACCATAAATAAAAAGTTTGAGTCTGAATGACTTGTTGATAAAATCCAAGCCTTGTTTATCCTTTGTACAATAACCAATTTAAAATGGCATTACAGTTTTACAGGCAATGACGGGCTATGTGGGATTCCTGGGCTGCCAGAATGTGGGCCCCACCTGTCAGTTGGTGCTAAAATTGGCATAGCATTTGGCTCGCTGTTTGCTCTCCTGTTTGTGCTAGTTTTCATAACTTGTTGGTGGAAGCGGAGGCAAAACATTCTTCGTGCCCAGAAATTGGCAGCAGGTGAGGCTAAAATAAAGCTAACAATTATTATATTATATAAGAGGGGGGGGGGGGGTAATGGAGGGGCCATGAACTTCCCTTAATTTGCGAAAATTACTTCATATAAAAAATAAATTATTGCTTTTTGACATCCCTATGATTGGTGCTTCTTTCATTTCTCTTATACTCCATCTTAGTCAAGAGTCTCGTGCTACATACTTCAAATAAATTTTGCCTTCTTAATTTAGTTGATTTAATAAGAAGTAAGAATTAACTTGTGTGCTAGCATTTCAAATTCTTTTGATTTTTTGTGCAATCTTGATTCTATCTTTTCAAGATTTAGGAATTTCAAAGATTGTTCATTGTCAATTAATAGATCTAAAAGGTGCTAACTTTAACTATGTAATAATCTCTATTTAATGTTTTTATTATTAAGTGTTAAAATTTGTTATTTTACAAACTTTGAACATTTAGTATTTTTTATCACTTTTTTTGCAATCCAGGCTGAAAATGATACACATATGTTATAATAGAAAAAAAACAGTATGAGAACTTGAAGGCCCTTAAATTAGTATCACTCAATTTAATAATTATCGCTAATGTAAAATTGGCCCCTCCATAAGCTTTTTGGCTTAGTTTTGAGTTTGCCCTTGACCAACTTCGCTTCCTTTTTCTCTAAGCCAAATATGAATAAAATCAAGCCAAGTAAAATTCAAATGCAGATTTTGAAGTTTGCATAAACTGATCGAAATAGTGATTTGGTTGAGTTAAATATTGTAAAGTGGTCAATTTTTGCTTGACTTGACCTTGATTTAATGGTTTATTGTCTTTAAAGAATGCCCAAAAAGATTAGTATTGAATTGCAAATATGAGCAACATTCAGTGTGCCTACGGGCTTCTCATAAAAAAAAAAAAACATTCAGTGTAAGTTTGCAATTATCCGAATGTTGTGTAGAATTTGCGACACAAGGACATACATATGTTGTACCAATTTTTTATTTTGGTTGGTTTATAACAATTCCAAAAATATGATGTCTGAGTATAAGCAAGATATGGATCTGGGCAATATAATAGTCTGGTTTTTATTGGTATAGGATTGTTCCTTACAGATTTGCTAAACTGTGAGTCCTTCAGAAACTTTTTGTTTTTATTTCTTACTTTTTAATGTTGTGTTTAGTTGGTGATCTATGAGTGGATTGGATATAGCCATTGCAAAAAAAAGGGGGAATTTCATGTATACCCCTCAAAAACCTTGAAATTACGTAGTTTCCCTCTAAAATTCATAATATCATATTTACCCTTGTATATTTCAAAAACTCACAAATTTACCCAATTTATTGCATTTTCTATTGAAACTCATTTTAAATTTAGAAGGGTATATATGATATTATGAATTCTAGAGGGGGAAATATGTAATTATAAGGTTTTTGAACGATATACATGAAATTCCCCATAAAAAAAGTACCAATCTTGATTCTGTCTGATATTCCTCTCTTTCTTTCTTATTTTTAGCGAGGGAGGCTCCATATGCTAAAGCAAGAACTCACTATAGAGAGATACAACTCGGAAAACACCACCGGCAGCACGAAACTTCGAAAAATGCCACTGCCAGTGAAAGTATACCTCTCTCTTGACGAATAGATACAAACTTAATACATGATCTAATCATAAGCTGTAGTTAGCTTACAGAGAAAGAGAGATTTGAAACTTTTTGGTGGGGGAAATAATCAACAATTAGTTAGTTCAAGATTTTGTTTTTAAGTTCTATTTTTAACTTTTGGTAAGACTGTACATATAGCTACGTTTGTTTGTATATACTGTACTGCTTTCTATATTTGGCTTTGTGCAGTAAATGAACAATTAAAATCTTTTTTTAATGTTACTGTTCAAATATTCAACCAAGTGGGATTTAATGCAAAAAAAAAAACTAAGTAGCATATTTTTTTTTTTCTTTTATCAAGTCCTTATTTATATATTGATATCCAAAATTGAAGTGAGGCTATATATGGTACTTTGCAAGATGCACATAGGTTTGTATTATAAATTCATATTTTCATTTTAGAAGTTCAAACAGTCGATTCAAATCATTCATCATGGTTTTCATATAAAAGTATATTTGGAAATCAAATTTCATATTCTTTAGATTAAATTTTTCTTTTACTACTTTTTTAGATTGGTAGAAAATTACCTGATGAAATTTTCTGGACCATTTGATAGTAGTAAAAATATTCTAAAAATAACAGGTAAAGGTAAAGTTTTTTTCGTAAACATAACGGGTAAAGACACGGTAAAAACTATTTCATACTTGTTACTTTATACAGTAATTATTAAAAACAAAAATTATATATATAGATATAGTGCTTGGCTATTCTACTTATATAAGCATATAATGGCATATGCTTATAACTCATTTTTTCGTTTTCAAAATCCAAAAAGTCGATTTGAACCGTTAGATGTGATCTCTATATTGAAATGTGCTTGGAGACCAAATTTCACATTTTTCTGAATTTTTTTACTATTTATTAAGCCACTTTGAAAATCGCTGATCCAACGGTAGCTTCTGATTTTACTGTTTTGTTAAGCCACCGTTGGATCAGCGATTTTCAAAGTGGCTTAATAAATAGTAAAAAAATTCAGAAAAATGTAAAATTTGGTCTCCAAGCACATTTATAGAGATCACATCTAACGGTTCAAATCGACTTTTTGGATTTTGAAAACGAAAAAATGACTTATAAGCATATGCCATCATATGCTTATATAAGTAGAATAGCCAACCTCATAGATATATATTTATATGAGAATGATGCATGATATGATATAGTTTTATTTATTCATGGTACACATATATATAGAATCTGGCTAATATGTTTTCGGTAGCACTTCGGCCGAAATGTCATGAATTCGTATCCTCTGCATTAACTCAAAAGGGAATCTTTTGAGTTAATGCATCTGGACCATCCAATCCACTTTAAGATCCGTGCAAATTAGATCTGCACTAATATTAAAGGGCCCCTCTGTTAAAATTAGACAGCCGGATTGGCTCTGTTTAATATCAGACGGCCGAGATGCATTAACTCAAAAGATCCTCTTTTGAGTTAATGCTGAGAATACGTGTGCAAATGTCATAGGGTCAATTTTTAAGATTTCATACGTTAACCTAAATAGCTCAGTAAATTGGTTATATATTAAACTTGCATAATTTTTATTTTTAAAATTTTTTTACTATTTTTGTGTTTTTCTTAAAAATAGCCTTTTTATGTAGCAAAAAGTTTTCTATTTTATATTCTTTAATGGAAGTATTTTAAATGCTTTTTTTTTTTAAGTCTTACAGAACATTTCTAGAAGACAAGATATTTCTTTTTCAAATTACTCATTGAACTACCCAAACAGTTTTTGTAATTCATGTAAGTTCATATGATATATTTATCTGAACGATAACAAGATATTATAATTGAGCAATGCTTTTTTTGGCAGGGAGAAAATCACAACCATCTCGCCAATCATTGCTCATCCAACAAATTGCCTCAATTTTTTTTTTATGTGAATAAAATTACCGAAATTATTTTTAGTTACCACCCTAACTTTTCAAAATTCACACATTACCATTTATTTTCTAAAATTTCATTTATTACTACCCACGCAGTCTGAGTTTGCGTACTATTTTTGACGCGTGTACAGACCCAGCTTACGCATCATTTTTTTTTTATTAAGCTTTGAGGGTTGGGGAAGAGCAGTTTGCAGCCGTCTAATTGAGATCCACACTAATATTAAAGGGCCCCGTGTGTTATAGGCGTAGACCAAATTAGTTCGGATCCTGATCAGATGGTTGAGATGCATTAAACTCAAAAGATGTTCTTTTGAGTTAATGCAGAAGATGCGGACTCAGGAAAATAAGCAGCTCCCAAAATTTTTATTTATACCATATTCAAAAAAAGAAACCAAAAAACCATGTTTGGTGGAGACAATTTTGTCCTTCAAATTATATAGACAATTTTGTCCTTCAAATTAAACTGTGTTGCTCTAGCCTCTTCCTCTCAACTCTTATCTTTTTTGGAGGTCTCGGTTTCTCTCTCTACAAGCCATGACTTTGAGGAGAGAGAATATGGCTATATATATGAATCAAGCGATACTAAGATAAAAAAAAAAAGAGTTGAGAGTTCTTCTACTGGCATGTTGTAATGGCTAGTAAGTAGGAACACAGTTTAAATTGAAGGGCAAAATTGTCTACATAATTTTTTGTTAATATTAATTTTTACTTTTTAGTGATTAAATCAGTAAATAGAGATATTAATAATATGTGTGAATTTAGATAGAGAAATAATTAATTTTGAAATGTTAATAAAAAATATCTAATTTGAGGAAGTTATGATAGACATATATCTAAATTTGTCATTAAGAAATTACTCTTTCCACCGTAGAATATCCTATGGTAATAACACGTGAGATTATAAGCAAAGAAATATCACTTGAGAGTATAGGTCCGATGGGCATCGGACCTACTCTGGTTCGATGGGTTTAATCACTGTCGATTTGCTTTAAGATTCGCACGGAATGCTTTAAACTTCGTGCGTGTGTGTTTCAATTTTTGTGCGCACAAATCTTAAATTTAGATCGGACGGTCATCATGCTCGTTGAACATAAAAGTAGATCTGATGGGCATCGGACCTACTCCGTCCTCAAAAAATATAGCATGAGTATCAGCATACCTATTTATTTTCTTCCCTACACTTTATCATCTTGTTGCTTGCTCCCTGTCTACTCTCTTTTAAAATATAGCATGAGTATCTTGCTGCTTGCTCTCTGTCTACTCTCTTTCTTGTCAACAAGTGACAAATTTATAAGTCAGAACTTTTTTAAACTTCTATTTCCTTGTAAAAATGTCATAATATCTAAGTCATACAACGCTAATTGTATAAGCATATCATGATATATATTTATAAGTTATTTATCCGTTTTTAAAGTTCAAATGACAAATTCAAATCGTTCAAACCGATCTCCTTCTTGGGAGCTTCGTCTGCATATAAAATTTAAAAAATTTCGAATTTATTTAGAATCAAATCAAGCGGTAAAAAATAGAGGTTTTTGTGCGCATCTTAATGCATTATTTTTTTTTTGAAAATTCTTCATTATCAAAAATTCTAAAAAAATAGTAAATTTTTCAAAAAAAAATTTAAAATTTGGTTTACAAACACATTTGAATATGGAGATCATATTGAATGGTTTGATTCGACTGTTTGGACTTTGAAAACTTATACACGACTTATAAGTATATGTCTTAATATGCTTATATAAGTAGAATATGTGGACTCATAATATAATATATGATAAGAATCAATGATTTAAATATCAAGTAAAAGACATCCAATCATAACAATATATTAGATGCTACCTTTCAGATATTTATCTTTAATTAATCATAACAAATTTCAAAAGATCGTCTAACAAAAGCAAATGTACTCATTAATTCATAACAAGAAGAGTAATTTCATAACAATATATTGTTATTCCTAACAATATATCTTTAATCAATTGTAATTGTATATTGTTATTTTTAAATTTAATTTCTTGGTTGAATTTTTTCTCTTGTAATATTTATATATATTCTCTCTTTACATCCAGCCTTGTTGCAATAATTCTTCATTTTCATGATACTGGAGCCCTAACATTGTTGCGCTCTATTTTTCATATACTGCAACAATTAGAAATATTAAAAAAATAAATATAACAATTTCTACTATTTGCTTATTCAAAATTTTAAAGACAATAAATTTTCTTCTTTTTGTTTTGTTTTGGTGATTGTTTAATCGGTAGATACTATTATCAAAATAACTTTGTTCATAATATCATATATTATATTTTTAATAAGTTTTATGATTTTTTAATTTTTTTTAATTTTTTCAATTAAAGAAGAGTCTGGTGCTACGAGTTTTTAATTAGTACAACAAATTAAAGCCACCTCTCTTTTATTTTTTTTTACATTTTAAAATTTTGTGTCAGCAGGATTCCCTCCATCTTCTTTATCAATTTAAGAACATAATTACCTTCCCCGACCATCAGATTTATTCAGGCAGGAAACGAATCTACGGTATAAACATTAAGTGGTGTCCTCGTTTATTGCACGCCATGTAAAGTTGACTAGTATGTTGTCCTATGGTTAGCGAAGAAAATTAGTCATGTTGTTATTAATTCCGTCACGTTACGTTATGTGTGTCGATTATGTGACATATATAGCTTGCATATCACTCACTAACTGTTCTCCATATATCATTTTATTCATGTCACATATGTCACGCAAACTATAATCCGATCATGTCACATAAAAGTAAATTTTAATCACGTGACATGATGTCACAAAGTCACAGCATGTTAGTCATGTCATGTCACGTCAAGGGCGGATTCAGGTTCGAGGAACGGGGGTGCAAAAAAATAGCAAATTGGGTTTAAATAACTAATCAGATTCAAACCCATTAGCTAATCGGGTACTAGAAAAAAATAATGCTCTAACTTCTAGTTCTAATTACCAATCCGAATTCAAGAAATTTATTCTAATTTTAACTCTAAATTTAACTCAAATTACAGATCAAAATTCCAAGGGGGACAACAAAAATTTGAGGGAAGGTCAAAGTTAGTCCGGACTTATAGATCTCTATAAAATTTCAAAATCCAGAGAAAGTAACTTTGATCTATAGATCTTCATAAAATTTCAAATCTAGAAAAAACAACTTTGACCTATAGATCTCCATAAAATTTCAAAATTCAGAAAGAACAGTTGTACTCACATGAGCAAGAAATTGTCATTTCAAAAAAATGGTAATAAAAATCAATTACATGTAGGTGCATGATCCCGTATTTTACGAAATCCATTTTTCTAAATATAGTCTGATTCAGGTGCATGGTTCCCGTGTAGGTAGGAGCATAGTGACAACTGAATGATTCGGAAAAGGTTCGGCCAGATCAAAATTTCGTGATTCGGGAAAGGTTGGTAACATAAAAAAAACGTTATTAATAGAGTTCTTGTGAGTAGGAGTTGTTAGCTAGATAACAAGATTGCAGGTACACTTTCCTTTTCTTGCTTCTATGTGATGATGTGAAGTTTACTATTCCCACGTGGCAATGTTTATTGGGGGCGAGAAAATCATTCAAAAAAAAGAAAATCCGTAATATCACGTTTTTTTGTTCTAGATATAGCTAGTATCAACCTGGTGGACTATATATATATATATGTACAGAGTGTAAGTAGACGTTATCGTGCTCAACTACTTACACACAATCATTAAAATAAGTATAACTAATCATCTGTAAAGTTTCGATAGCGGAATTAAAAAACATTAAAAGCAAATCAAAGATCTTAGAAATCAAAGTCTCCACGTGTAAATCAATCAATTAGATTACATACCTTTATCCATTGTAAACTGTAGAACAATACTCTTGAAACGTTCTTCGCAAACCGTCAGAAGAACTGCAAAGCGATTTCTCTCCTCTTTCTCTTTCTAAGCAATGACAACTTGTTCTTTATGAAATATCGATGAAGAGAGGATCAACCTTACTGTTAGAATATATTTCTTACTTATGCTTGTCATTAAAGCAATTATTTATAGGGGAGATGCACATAATGGATAAACAGCGCACCCTTTAATCGCACCCTTTAATCAAAGCTGCACCCTTTAGCCTTATGAATGTCAGTATGCATCCTTTAGTGCCATGTATTGAATCTGTTATTATTCAATGGTCAACGCACCTTTAAATCAAAGATCAATATGATAAAGGCACCCTTTAATCAGATTCAGTTGACTTGCGCTGAATGCATCTGTTAACAATTATGCCAATTAAATAAATGCACCCTTTAAATTAGGCCAATTAAAATCAGCCCATTAGTTTTATTTTGGGCCATATCATTTTATTTCCTTACACAGAGGAGTTGTTCGGTAATCAGACTATATATATATCTACACACACACACAGCCACAAGCATCTCCTATAATTTAATTACGTACAGCTCCTTGCATAAATATATGGCTCTAAGCTTTGCACTTCCATGTTTCATCCAGGTTCCCCAAACACAAATGAGAGTGCGTTCATGTATTACTATCAGAAAAAAAGAGAGTGCATTCATGTAGGTTCCGTTAATTCATTTAAATAATAAAAAAATTTTGAAACTTGATTGGGCTTAAACGGTGCAAATTTAAATAATAAAAAAAATTCCAAAAACCTGACAGAAGACTTTCTGCGACCGGTTTTAAGTATCAGCGACCGTTTTCTTTGGTCGCAGATAGTTTTTGCTGACGTCAAGAAAAAACAACAGCGACAAAAAAAAAGTGGTCGCAAAAGAGTATCAGCGACCGGGTGACGTAGTATCAGCTACCGGTGACGTCATCAGAAGAGTATCAGCGACAACGCTTACAGCGACCGGAATGAGTATCAGCGACCGGCGATTTTATTTTCTGCGACCGGAATTCCGGGCGCTGATAACCCAATTTGCTGTAGTGAATTAAACTGTGTTGCTCTAGCCTCTTCCTCTCAACTCCTATCTTTTTTGGAGATCTTGGTTTCTCTCTCTACAAGCCATGACTTTGAGGAGAGAGAATATGGCTACATATGAATTGAGCGATACTAAGACAAAAAAAAGAAAGAGTTGAGAGAGTTTTCTACTGATAGGTTGTAATGGCTAGTAAGTAGCAACACAGTTTAAATTGAAGGGCAAAATTGTTTACATAATTTTTTGTTAATATTAATTTTTACATTTTAGTGATTAAATCAGTAAATAGAGATATAAATAATATGTGTGAATTTAGATAGAGAAATAATTAATTTTGAAATGTTGATAAAAGAAATATCTAATTTGAAGAAGTTATGATAGACATATATCTAAATTTCTCATTAAGAAATTACTCTTAATTTCCACCGTAGAATATCCTATAGTAGTAACACGTGAGATTATAAGCAAAGAAATATAGCATGTTTATCAGCATACCTATTTATTTTCTTCCCTACGCTTTATCAATTTGTTATTTGTGTTATTTTATCCCCACCCGTCCCCCACCCCCTCCCCATCCCCCATCCTTTCCCCCTGTCACGTCAAGGGCGGATCCAGGTTCGAGGAACGGAGGTGCAAAAAAATTGCAAATCGGGTTTAAATAACTAATCATATTCAAACCCATTAGGTAATTGGGTACTAGATAAAAAACAATGCTCTAACTTCTAGTTCTAATTACCAATCCGAATTCAAGAAATTTATTCTAATTTTAACTCTAAATTACCAATCCGAATTCAAGAAATTTATTCAAGAAATTTTAACTCTAATTTTTACTTCTAGTTCTAATTACCAACCCGAATTCAAGAAATTTATTCTAATTTTAACTCTAAATTTAACTCAAATTACAGATCAAAATTTCAAGGGGACAAACAAATTCGAGGGAAGGTCAAAGTTAGTCCGGACTTATAGATCTTCATAAAATTTCAAAATCTAGAAAAAACAACTTTGACCTATAGATCTCCATAAAATTTCAAAATCCAGAAAGAACAGTTGTACTGACTGGAGCAAGAAATTGTCATTTCAAAAAAATGGTAATCAAAATCAATTACATGTAGGTGCATGATCCCGTATTTTACGAAATCCATTTTTCTAAATATAGTCTGATTCAGGTGCATGGTTCCCGTGTAGGTAGAGCATAGTGACAACTGAATAATTCGGGAAAGGTTCGGCAGGATCAAAAATTCGTGATTCGGAAAAGGTTCGGTAACGTCAAAAAAACGTTTAATACGTGAATTCTTGTCACTGTGGGTAGGAGTTGTTAGCTAGACAACAAGATTGCAGCTACACTTCCCTTTTCTTGCTTCTATGTGATGATGTGAAGTTTACTATTCCCATGTGGCAATGTTTATTGGGGGCGAGAAAATCATTAAAAAAAAAGACAATCCGTAATATCACGTTTTTTTGTTCTAGATATAGCTAGTATCAACCTGGTGGACTATATATATATGTACAGAGGAGTTGTTCGGTAATCAGACTATATATATATCTACACACACACACACACAGCCACAAGCATCTCCTATAATTTAATTACGTACAGCTCCTTGCATAAATATATGGCTCTAAGCTTTGCACTTCCATGTTTCATCCAGGTTCCCCAAACACAAATGAGAGTGCGTTCATGTATTAAACCAGTTGGCAGCGGACTATCAGAAAAAAAGAGGGTGCATTCATGTAGGTTCCGTATTAACGCAAATTTACAGTCTCCAGGGATTGAGAGAAGGTCTGGACACTATCAACCGACCATATGGAGTGATAGCTTCATACAGTCATTACATACTGGAGACCAACATGTAAGCAAATAAACATATATATCAGTAAGAAACCGTTCATGAAGTTTCTCCTTAAGCTCAATATATACATGTTCAATCATTAATTAGCTAGATAAATATATAACACGCATGCATATTCTGTTTGTTTGTTTTTTTTAAGGGTGAAAACATATTGGAAAGAGTATGCAAGCTGAAGAAAGAGGTGAGGCAAATGATATGCAAGGAAGAGTTGCTCAGGGATAAATTAGAGCTTGTTGACGCCTTGCAACAGCTCGGAGTGGCATATCATTTCAAGGATGAGATAAACTGCGTGATTACCAGCATATATAAATCAAAGGATCAAATTTCTCTATTTGCAACGCTTGATGACCTTTATGAAGTATCACTTCTTTTCAGACTGTTGAGGATGCATGGATTTAGTGTACAGGACGGTACATTAATTTTTTTATATATCTTTATATATTTTTAATATAAGATTTTGTTATCAACTATTGTATATTTCACTTCACAATTAGTAATTCAACTTTAAATGAATTAATTATTAGCTTAATTTGAGAACCAGCTTTTGGTCTAGTAACAAAAAAACAATGTTCTTCGTGTGAGATGTTTAGAGGCTTGAAACCCAGATGGACAGGGGCAGACCTAGGAATTGGGTCCGGGATAAGCGAGAAAATGAGTTGGGTTGGAAAGATACTTTGTTGGACAGAAAATGAATAATTAGATTGGAAAGAAAATAAATTGGGAAGAAAATGATTTTAGCTCAGATAGATAAACTTGTTCACCAGGGTAGGTAATAGCTCAAAAATATAAGGACTATTTTTTTTAATATTCAGGTGTAGGCATGTCTATCTGTGGATCTTACTGGGTCTATCATGCTAATGGAAATTTCTTGTAAATATTAAATAGTTTGGTGACCTTGATGCCCCCCTCCCAAATATAAAAAAACAAAAGAATTAAGATAAATTAAGATGGAAGTCAAGCCTTTTAACTTTAAATATTCACAAAGGATTCTCAGTAGGATTTCAAACTTAAATCTACTATGCTAAATGTATTGCCTTAGTCACTAGACTAAATGATGGTTCTCTTTATTATTATTATTATTACTATAATTTGAAAATATGAGGCTGATGTCACAAGTACTAAAAAACTTTGAGCAGATGTATTCAAAAGTTACTTGGACGACAAAGGAAACTACAAAGCAAAGCCATATTCAGACAATATTAAAGGGATGATCAGTTTGTACCAAGCTTCTTTTTTCGCAAAAGAAGGAGAAAAGGCGTTGGAGATGACCAGGCACTTGACAACCAAACACTTGACAAATTTTTTGGAGAGCTCTAAGTATGATAATTCAAGGCTAAAAGAACAAGTTGCCCATGCACTGGAGCTCCCTCTGAATTGGAGGATGCAAAGACTGCACACTCGCTGGTTTATCGAGCAATACAAGACAGACGAGCAGATCAGACCTGCACCGTGGGAACTGGCTGTTTTGGATTTTAATTTAATTCAAAACTTGTACAAGAAAGAACTAAAGCAGGTGTCAAGGTAAATATCAATTACTTATATATAGTCTTCTAAGTTCTAACGGTTCAAAATGGGCTCTAGCAACGGTTTTCCTATCGTTTGTGATGGAGCCGATAAAGAAAGTATGTATATCTTCTAAGTTACAAACCTTTCGAAGAGGAGCACTCTTCTACTAAGGATTTTTCACTGCATAACCGTTAGAAATTAGATCGGCTTATTTACCAAAACTTGATATATACAAAGGATTTATGCTAACTGTTTGTTACCAAAAATGTCTCAAACCATTTATGAAATGGATGCTGGTAATGTGCTGTTCTATAGTAGTGATTACTGTTTTATTCTACAGATCTTCAGAAAAAGTAAAGTATTTCGTATTTTACTGTCAAAAAGGTTTCTTTGTGCATATGTTTTGAAATTTCTTTTCACTTATATTCTTTTGTCAGATGGTGGACTGACTTGAGGCTTTATGAGAAGCTACCATTTATTCGCGACAGACTCGTTGAGAACTACATCTGGAGTGTAGGCTTCGCTTTTGAACCAGAGCATTCAAGTTATAGAATAGCAATGACACAGGCAAACTGCCTGATCACAACAATTGATGACATCTATGATGTTTATGGGTCATTGGATGAACTAGAGGTTTTTACTAACGCCATCCAACAGTAAGTGCTTTACTGGTGTAACTTGTATATATCTTGAATTCTTGATTCATTCTGAATACACTAGTACAGAATGTATTATCAGTATCGCCAAATCAGGATATATCAGATATTGTAAAAAACCAAGACTAATAACAACCAGGGTCACATACAACAAAAATCCGACCTATATATTATATATATATATGATATGGAGTTGGCTACGGTTCTATGCATAGCATAGAGGGCCTCCGTGCTACAGCTTAATATTTGAGTTTTCAAAATCCTAACGGTCGATCCGAACCGTTCAACATGATCGCCATATGAATATGTACTTGCAAGCCAAATTTTACATTTTTTAGAATTTTTTCACTATTTTTTTAGATAGGTAGAAAATCACTATATGAAAATTCGGTATCATTCAGATTAAGTGTTTTTCTACCTATCTAAAAAAATAATAAAAAAATTCCAAAAAATGTAAAATTTGGTTTGCAAGTACATATACATACGGAGATCATGTTGAATGGCTCGGATCGACTGTTAGAATTTTGAAAACTTGAATATTGAGCCGTAGCACGAAGACCCTCTATGCTATGCATAGCACTGTAGCCAACTCCATATCATATATATCCTATATATTTCAATTCTTAATTATCATTTTCTTTTGTAGATGGGATGTCACTGCTACAGAGGGGCTTCCCGAAAACTTTCGGATGTGCATTTTAGCGCTATTTAATACTGTTGAAGACCGCAGCAGTGAAGTCTTGAAAGAAAAAGGGCTAAATATCACTCCTTATCTTAGGCGAGCGGTAATTAATTAATCCACATCACAGTTTTCTTCATGCATGCCTCTCAAAATATCATATTTACCATTCTAAATTTCAAAAACTCACAAATTTCAAAATATGTTAGTCCGTGTAAGAAATATGTACTCCGTCTAAAAATAAAATGTTCAGCCTTTTAATTAGTCAATTTTCATGAGTAAAAAGTTCATTTCTCTACATGTGACGCATACACAATGACATATAAATTTAAAAATGAGTTAATATAAAAGACAATAAATTGAATAAATTTGTGAGTTTTTAAAATTTAGAAGGGTAAATATGATATTATGAATTTTAGAGAAGGAAATACGTAATTTCAATACTTTTGAGAGGTCTACATGAAAGTCTCCCTAAAAAATATATATAATGAAAATGAAGGTGGATGACTGAGACATATATATATATATATATATATATATATATATATATATATATATATATATATATATATATATATATATATATATATATATATATATACACGCTCGCATGCATTAATCATGGAATCAGTGGTGAAAATCTATTGGTTTTTATAGTACATTTATTGTTGAAAACAATTTGGCAGTGGAAAGATCTATGCAAAGCATACATAGTGGAAGCAAGGTGGTATCACAATGGATATGCACCAACATTGGAGGAATATCTTGAGAACTCATGGGTCTCAATTTCAGGCCATATAGCTCTTTCCCATGCCTACTGTATAAACGGTTATGTTACTACCAAAGATCTGGAGCAGTTCTCATCTGGTTATCCTGACATTTTCCGATATTCATGCATGAACCTGCGGCTTTATGATGACTTAGCAACATCCACTGTAAGTGCATATATTAAAATCATTAAATATGGATAGAACAAGGTAGTAATAATGAATTTTATGTTGTTTCCCAAATAAATTTAATTTGGAGGCACATACCCAACCTGATGATTAGTTCCTATATCTTCTTTCAACATCACTCAGATAACCTGAAATGGTATCAATATTAGGATCCTGAACCATCTGAAAAAGAAAACAATTTTCTTGTATTATATATACACCGTATTTAAAACAATTTTCTTGCATTACACATCACAATTCTAATTTTAGGAGGAGATAGAACGGGGGGATACCGACAAAACCATTCAATGTTATATGCGTGACAAAGGTGTCACAGAATCTGTTGCTCGCCAAGAAATAAAGGAACTGATTTGGAAATACTGGACATTGCTTAACGGCGAAGTTGTCGGCAATTCACCGTTTGAGAAGTACATCAATAATGTTGCTTTCAATGTCTCACGCATGGCACAACGTATTTACCAACACGGCGATGGATATGGCAAGCCCGACACTGATACCAAGAATCTAGTGACCTCAATCTTGTTTGAACGAGTTAATTAAAAATGATGTTTTCTCTTCTTCTTTCTTTGTTTCTTTCTTCTTTCTTTCAATTCTATTATTTACTTTCTACTTGTATCCCCAAGTTGGCATATTGTTTTTATTTTGTAAAACAAAGTGTGAAGCTCTCCTTGTTCACTTTTCTTATTAGAATTATATGTAAAAATATTTTGCAAACTAGTACTTGATTCTGTCTAAATCATATATCAAACTACTAAAATTCATGTTTGCAAGTGATCTCGTGTAAGAAGATATAGTTGTTCCATTGTGCAGTAAATAACGGTCTGTTAATTAGGAAAATGAAGTTAACCAATAATTGAAATTACACGTGACCAGAAACTTATTGATAGGTTGGATTACCTCTTTGTCAACCAATTAATATAAAATCATAAGAGTAATTGGTGTAAATTAATATAAAATCATAAGAGTAATTGGTGTAAATTAATATAAAATCGGTCGTAGAGAGTGATAGGGAAAGGTAATAGGGTAATTATGAGTGTATATAAGTGAAATTAGAGTTATTTAGAGTAGTTTGGAGGATTTTGTGAGAATAAAAGAGTGGATTTAGGTTTAGAGTCATTTGACTCGTTGTAAGTTCGTTTTTTTTATCAATGAAATTGTTAGTTGGCACTTAAAGCCACTAACCTTCAAAAAAAGTAAATAAAAATTTCTCAGACTGGCATTATCTTGGAATTAGGATGCCTGTTTGTATTCATTGAATGCTTTTAGATTTTAATTTGTTGTTTTACTTGTAACTTCTAAGATGTATATATGAAAGAGTTTCTCGCTGTATACACATCATATATAGCTAAAACATCCAATGAATCAAGAATAAAGAGGAAATATGGCACATATTTCATTCACGTTTCTTTAGTAACAAATCCATCAATTAGAATGTGAACAGATGCTTTTCCAACTCCATGGTTTTCTTATCAATTTATAAATTGCAAATACCAATTTAGGATAGGTTCTCATTATTATAGTCTCATCTATCATTACTAACGAATGATTTAGTTCAAATTACGTACAAAATTTAAACTAAGTAATAGTTCAATAATTTTTAAGTGACAATTCTTATTGTATGTGCCATGCATGTGATATTTTACCGCTGGTATAATAGTTGGCAATTAATGCGCTTCCCCATCCTTCAAATCTTAAAAAAAATTTAATAATTTGGTGTGCAGGCTAGGTACACAAATCACACACGCCAAAAATGATGCACGGACTGCGTGAGTGGTAATAAATGAAATTTCAAAAAATAGATGGTAATGTGTGAATTTTAAAAAGTTAGGGTGGTAACTACAAAAAATTAAAATAAAATTAACATCATCTTTAATTACATAGGATTCAAATGCCTCTATCTTTTGCCGAAATTTTTATTTATACCATTTAAAAAAAAATAAACTAGAACACCCTCGTTTTCTAGGATTTCTGCATTTACCCAGGCCGCAGAACACCGAAGCGGACCTTTTAAAGGGGACCGCACAATGCCGAAGCGGACCCCTGGGCCGCACAAAGCCGAAGCGGACCCCCCTTTTTTTTTTTAAAATCTGAAATCTGTACTTTTTTTTGTTTTTGTTGTTAAAATGGTTTTATTTGTTTATGTTTTATTTGTGTAGGTTTTAAAATTGTTTTATTTGTTTTGGATTTGTGTGCAATGAGTTTAAATTTAAAATTTGTTCCGCTTGTAGGATCAAATACTTTAGAAGTGTCATTCTTTTGAAATATTTTAAAACTGTTATTCGTTTGAAATATTTTTTGTGTATAACGAGATAATGATATAATAAACAGAATAAATAAATAACAAAAAACAAATAAAATAAACAACAAAGCAACAAAATAAATAAGTGACAATATCTAACAAATAAGTCCCAGTTGACAAAACATCTAATAAAGTACAAATCAAAGCCTACGGATGAAGACTAAATATCGTTATCCCCTTCTTCTTCCTGAACCCTCGACCCGGTCGGGAGAGTAGCGTGTAGGTAGGAGTTGTTATCTAGATAACAAGTTAGATTGCAGGTACACTTTCCTTTTCTTGCTTCTATGTGATGATGTGATGTTAATTTATTATTCCCATGTGTTTATTGTGGGCGAGAAAAGCCATTAAAAAAAAAGACAATTCCAATCACGTTTTTTTTGTTCTAACGTAATCCAATCACGTTTTTTTTCAGTACTTGATCTTTGCGGCCCCCATGCAGTTATGATGCGGGGACGATTCGAGAATTTTAGTACGGGAACTGTTATTAGCTTCCTAGTTATATTGCAGATGCAAAACTTTACAAATGCTACAGGAAATCATTTTTATTTTTTAACCGTGCAGTTATTTTTTTTTTTCAGATTTTCTATAATAAATTTAAAAAAAAAATTAGATATATGCTCATCATAACTTCTTCAATTAGATATTCCTTCATCAATATTTCAAAATTAATTATTTCCCGTCTAAACTCAAACATATTATTAATATTCAATTACTAAAAAGTAAAAATTAATATTAACCAAAAATTATATAGACAATTTTGTCCTTCAAATTAAACTGTGTTGCTCTAGCCTCTTCCTCTCAACTCCTATCTTTTTTGGAGGTCTCGGTTTCTCTCTCTACAAGCCATGACTTTGAGGAGAGAGAATATGGCTATATATGAATCAAGCGATACTAAGATAAAAAAAAAAAAGAGTTGAGAGTTCTTCTACTGGCATGTTGTAATGGCTAGTAAGTAGGAACACAGTTTAAATTGAAGGGCAAAATTGTCTACATAATTTTTTGTTAACATTAATTTTTACTTTTTAGTGATTAAATCAGTAAATAGAGATATTAATAATATGTGTGAATTTAGATAGAGAAATAATTAATTTTGAAATGTTGATAAAAAATATCTAATTTGAAGAAGTTATGATAGACATATATCTAAATTTCTCATTAAGAAATTACTCTTTTCACCGTAGAATATCCTATGGTAATAACACCTGAGATTATAAGCAAAGAAATATCACTTGAGAGTAGGTCCGATGGGCATCGGACCTACTCTGGTTCGATGGGTTTAATCACCATCGATTTGCTCTAAGATTCGTGCGGAACGCTTTAAATGTCGTGCGTGTTTGTTTCAATTTTTGTGCGCACAAATCTTAAATTAGATTGGATGGTCATCATGCTAGTTGAACATTCAAGTAGGTCTGATGGACATCGGACCTACTCTGTTCTCAAGAAATATAGCATGAGTATCAGCATACCTATTTATTTTCTTCCCTACACTTTATCATTTTGTCATTTGTGTTATTTTCTCCCCACCCCTCTCCCTCCCCATCCCCCTCCCCCTCCCCCACCCTTTTCCCCTCTTCCTGTTTGCTTTCTGTCTACTCTCTTTCTTGTCAACAAGTGACAAATTTACAAGTTAGAACTTTTTTAAACTTCTATTTCCTTGTAAAAATGTCATAATATCTAAGTCATACTACACTAATTGTATAAGCATATTGTGATATATATTTATAAGTTATTTATCCGTTTTTAAAGTTCAAATGACAAATTCAAATCGTTCAAGCCGATCTCCTTCTTGAGAGCTTCGTTTGCATATAAAATTTAAAAAATTCGAATTTATTTAGAATCAAGTCAAGCGGTAAAAAATAGAGGTTTTTGTGCGCATCTTAATGCATTATTTCTTTGAAAATTCTTCATTATAAGAAATTCTAAAAAAAATAGTAAATTTTTCACAAAAAAAATTTAAAATTTGATTTACAAACACATTTGAATATGGAGATCATATTGAATGGTTTGGATCGACTGTTTGGACTTTGAAAACTTATACACGACTAATAAATATATGTTTTAATATGCTTATATAAGTAGAATATGTGGACTCATAATATATTATATGATAAGAATCAATGATTTAAATAGCAAGTAAAAGACATCCAATCATAACAATATATTAGATGCTACCTTTCACATATTTATCTTTAATTAATCAGAACAAATTTCAAAAGATCGTCTAACAAAAAGAAATGTACTCATTAATTGATCATAACAAGAAGAGTAATTTCGATCAACAAAAGGACACTATAAACAAGACATTGGCAGTCAATTTTTTGGAAAAAAATAATCAATTGTAATTGTATATTGTTATTTTCAAATTTAATTTCTTGGTTGAATTTTTTCTCTTGTAATATTAATATATATTCTCGCTTTACATCCAACCTTTGTTGCAATAATTCTTCATTTTCATGATACTGGAGCCCTAACATGTTTTTTTTTTTTTCCAATATTAAGAAATTCCGTAAGAATCTCGCTCACATCTCACGTTGAGTGTGAAAATGGATGTGGTAATTAAGTTGCGCTCTATTTTTCATATACTGCAACAATTAGAAATACGAAAAAAATAAATATAACAATTTCTACTATTTGCTTATTCAAAATTTAAAAAACAATAAATTTTCTTCTTTTTGTTTTGTTTTGTTTTGCTGATTGTTTAAGCGGTAGAAACTATTATCAAAATAACTTTGTTCATAATATCATATATTATATTTTTAATAAGTTTTATGATTTTTTAATTTTTTTTAATTTTTTCAATTAAAGAAGAGTCTGGTGCTACGAGTTTTTAATTAGTACAACAAATTAAAGCCACCTCTCTTTTATTTTTTTTTACATTTTAAAATTTTGTGTCAGCAGGATTCCCTCCATCTTCTTTATCAATTTAAGAACATAATTACCTTCCCCGACCATCAGATTTATTCAGGCAGGAAACGAATCTACGGTATAAACATTAAGTGGTGTCCTCGTTTATTGCACGCCATGTAAAGTTGACTAGTATGTTGTCCTATGGTTAGCGAAGAAAATTAGTCATGTTGTTATTAATTCCGTCACGTTACGTTATGTGTGTCGATTATGTGACATATATAGCTTGCATATCACTCACTAACTGTTCTCCATATATCATTTTATTCATGTCACATATGTCACGCAAACTATAATCCGATCATGTCACATAAAAGTAAATTTTAATCACGTGACATGATGTCACAAAGTCACAGCATGTTAGTCATGTCATGTCACGTCAAGGGCGGATTCAGGTTCGAGGAACGGGGGTGCAAAAAAATAGCAAATTGGGTTTAAATAACTAATCAGATTCAAACCCATTAGCTAATCGGGTACTAGAAAAAAATAATGCTCTAACTTCTAGTTCTAATTACCAATCCGAATTCAAGAAATTTATTCTAATTTTAACTCTAAATTTAACTCAAATTACAGATCAAAATTCCAAGGGGGACAACAAAAATTTGAGGGAAGGTCAAAGTTAGTCCGGACTTATAGATCTCTATAAAATTTCAAAATCCAGAGAAAGTAACTTTGATCTATAGATCTTCATAAAATTTCAAATCTAGAAAAAACAACTTTGACCTATAGATCTCCATAAAATTTCAAAATCCAGAAAGAACAGTTGTACTCACATGAGCAAGAAATTGTCATTTCAAAAAAATGGTAATAAAAATCAATTACATGTAGGTGCATGATCCCATATTTTACGAAATCCATTTTTCTAAATATAGTCTGATTCAGGTGCATGGTTCCCGTGTAGGTAGGAGCATAGTGACAACTGAATGATTCGGAAAAGGTTCGGCCAGATCAAAATTTCGTGATTCGGGAAAGGTTGGTAACATAAAAAAAACGTTATTAATAGAGTTCTTGTGAGTAGGAGTTGTTAGCTAGATAACAAGATTGCAGGTACACTTTCCTTTTCTTGCTTCTATGTGATGATGTGAAGTTTACTATTCCCACGTGGCAATGTTTATTGGGGGCGAGAAAATCATTCAAAAAAAAGAAAATCCGTAATATCACGTTTTTTTGTTCTAGATATAGCTAGTATCAACCTGGTGGACTATATATATATATATATGTACAGAGTGTAAGTAGACGTTATCGTGCTCAACTACTTACACACAATCATTAAAATAAGTATAACTAATCATCTGTAAAGTTTCGATAGCGGAATTAAAAAACATTAAAAGCAAATCAAAGATCTTAGAAATCAAAGTCTCCACGTGTAAATCAATCAATTAGATTACATACCTTTATCCATTGTAAACTGTAGAACAATACTCTTGAAACGTTCTTCGCAAACCGTCAGAAGAACTGCAAAGCGATTTCTCTCCTCTTTCTCTTTCTAAGCAATGACAACTTGTTCTTTATGAAATATCGATGAAGAGAGGATCAACCTTACTGTTAGAATATATTTCTTACTTATGCTTGTCATTAAAGCAATTATTTATAGGGGAGATGCACATAATGGATAAATAGCGCACCCTTTAATCGCACCCTTTAATCAAAGCTGCACCCTTTAGCCTTATGAATGTCAGTATGCATCCTTTAGTGCCATGTATTGAATCTGTTATTATTCAATGGTCAACGCACCTTTAAATCAAAGATCAATATGATAAAGGCACCCTTTAATCAGATTCAGTTGACTTGCGCTGAATGCATCTGTTAACAATTATGCCAATTAAATAAAGGCACCCTTTAATCAATATAATAAAGGCACCCTTTAAATTAGGCCAATTAAAATCAGCCCATTAGTTTTATTTTGGGCCATATCATTTTATTTCCTTACACAGAGGAGTTGTTCGGTAATCAGACTATATACATATCTATACACACACACACAGCCACAAGCATCTCCTATAATTTAATTACGTACAGCTCCTTGCATAAATATATGGCTCTAAGCTTTGCACTTCCATGTTTCATCCAGGTTCCCCAAACACAAATGAGAGTGCGTTCATGTATTACTATCAGAAAAAAGAGAGTGCATTCATGTAGGTTCCGTTAATTAATTTAAATAATAAAAAAATTTTGAAACTTGATTGGGCTTAAATGGTGCAAATTTAAATAATAAAAAAAATTCCAAAAACCTGACAGAAGACTTTCTGCGACCGGTTTTAAGTATCAGCGACCGTTTTCTTTGGTCGCAGATAGTTTTTGCTGACGTCAAGAAAAAACAACAGCGACAAAAAAAAAGTGGTCGCAAAAGAGTATCAGCGACCGGGTGACGTAGTATCAGCTACCGGTGACGTCATCAGAAGAGTATCAGCGACAACGCTTACAGCGACCGGTCTTTCAGCGACCGGAATGAGTATCAGCGACCGGCGACTTTATTTTCTGCGACCGGAATTCCGGGCGCTGATAACCCAATTTGCTGTAGTGAATTAAACTGTGTTGCTCTAGCCTCTTCCTCTCAACTCCTATCTTTTTTGGAGATCTTGGTTTCTCTCTCTACAAGCCATGACTTTGAGGAGAGAGAATATGGCTACATATGAATTGAGCGATACTAAGACAAAAAAAAGAAAGAGTTGAGAGAGTTTTCTACTGATAGGTTGTAATGGCTAGTAAGTAGCAACACAGTTTAAATTGAAGGGCAAAATTGTTTACATAATTTTTTGTTAATATTAATTTTTACATTTTAGTGATTAAATCAGTAAATAGAGATATAAATAATATGTGTGAATTTAGATAGAGAAATAATTAATTTTGAAATGTTGATAAAAGAAATATCTAATTTGAAGAAGTTATGATAGACATATATCTAAATTTCTCATTAAGAAATTACTCTTAATTTCCACCGTAGAATATCCTATAGTAGTAACACGTGAGATTATAAGCAAAGAAATATAGCATGTTTATCAGCATACCTATTTATTTTCTTCCCTACGCTTTATCAATTTGTTATTTGTGTTATTTTATCCCCACCCGTCCCCCACCCCCTCCCCATCCCCCATCCTTTCCCCCTGTCACGTCAAGGGCGGATCCAGGTTCGAGGAACGGAGGTGCAAAAAAATTGCAAATCGGGTTTAAATAACTAATCATATTCAAACCCATTAGGTAATTGGGTACTAGATAAAAAACAATGCTCTAACTTCTAGTTCTAATTACCAATCCGAATTCAAGAAATTTATTCTAATTTTAACTCTAAATTACCAATCCGAATTCAAGAAATTTATTCAAGAAATTTTAACTCTAATTTTTACTTCTAGTTCTAATTACCAACCCGAATTCAAGAAATTTATTCTAATTTTAACTCTAAATTTAACTCAAATTACAGATCAAAATTTCAAGGGGACAAACAAATTCGAGGGAAGGTCAAAGTTAGTCCGGACTTATAGATCTTCATAAAATTTCAAAATCTAGAAAAAACAACTTTGACCTATAGATCTCCATAAAATTTCAAAATCCAGAAAGAACAGTTGTACTGACTGGAGCAAGAAATTGTCATTTCAAAAAAATGGTAATCAAAATCAATTACATGTAGGTGCATGATCCCGTATTTTACGAAATCCATTTTTCTAAATATAGTCTGATTCAGGTGCATGGTTCCCGTGTAGGTAGAGCATAGTGACAACTGAATAATTCGGGAAAGGTTCGGCAGGATCAAAAATTCGTGATTCGGAAAAGGTTCGGTAACGTCAAAAAAACGTTTAATACGTGAATTCTTGTCACTGTGGGTAGGAGTTGTTAGCTAGACAACAAGATTGCAGCTACACTTCCCTTTTCTTGCTTCTATGTGATGATGTGAAGTTTACTATTCCCATGTGGCAATGTTTATTGGGGGCGAGAAAATCATTAAAAAAAAAGACAATCCGTAATATCACGTTTTTTTGTTCTAGATATAGCTAGTATCAACCTGGTGGACTATATATATATGTACAGAGGAGTTGTTCGGTAATCAGACTATATATATATCTACACACACACACACACAGCCACAAGCATCTCCTATAATTTAATTACGTACAGCTCCTTGCATAAATATATGGCTCTAAGCTTTGCACTTCCATGTTTCATCCAGGTTCCCCAAACACAAATGAGAGTGCGTTCATGTATTAAACCAGTTGGCAGCGGACTATCAGAAAAAAAGAGGGTGCATTCATGTAGGTTCCGTATTAACGCAAATTTACAGTCTCCAGGGATTGAGAGAAGGTCTGGACACTATCAACCGACCATATGGAGTGATAGCTTCATACAGTCATTACATACTGGAGACCAACATGTAAGCAAATAAACATATATATCAGTAAGAAACCGTTCATGAAGTTTCTCCTTAAGCTCAATATATACATGTTCAATCATTAATTAGCTAGATAAATATATAACACGCATGCATATTCTGTTTGTTTGTTTTTTTTAAGGGTGAAAACATATTGGAAAGAGTATGCAAGCTGAAGAAAGAGGTGAGGCAAATGATATGCAAGGAAGAGTTGCTCAGGGATAAATTAGAGCTTGTTGACGCCTTGCAACAGCTCGGAGTGGCATATCATTTCAAGGATGAGATAAACTGCGTGATTACCAGCATATATAAATCAAAGGATCAAATTTCTCTATTTGCAACGCTTGATGACCTTTATGAAGTATCACTTCTTTTCAGACTGTTGAGGATGCATGGATTTAGTGTACAGGACGGTACATTAATTTTTTTATATATCTTTATATATTTTTAATATAAGATTTTGTTATCAACTATTGTATATTTCACTTCACAATTAGTAATTCAACTTTAAATGAATTAATTATTAGCTTAATTTGAGAACCAGCTTTTGGTCTAGTAACAAAAAAACAATGTTCTTCGTGTGAGATGTTTAGAGGCTTGAAACCCAGATGGACAGGGGCAGACCTAGGAATTGGGTCCGGGATAAGCGAGAAAATGAGTTGGGTTGGAAAGATACTTTGTTGGACAGAAAATGAATAATTAGATTGGAAAGAAAATAAATTGGGAAGAAAATGATTTTAGCTCAGATAGATAAACTTGTTCACCAGGGTAGGTAATAGCTCAAAAATATAAGGACTATTTTTTTTAATATTCAGGTGTAGGCATGTCTATCTGTGGATCTTACTGGGTCTATCATGCTAATGGAAATTTCTTGTAAATATTAAATAGTTTGGTGACCTTGATGCCCCCCTCCCAAATATAAAAAAACAAAAGAATTAAGATAAATTAAGATGGAAGTCAAGCCTTTTAACTTTAAATATTCACAAAGGATTCTCAGTAGGATTTCAAACTTAAATCTACTATGCTAAATGTATTGCCTTAGTCACTAGACTAAATGATGGTTCTCTTTATTATTATTATTATTACTATAATTTGAAAATATGAGGCTGATGTCACAAGTACTAAAAAACTTTGAGCAGATGTATTCAAAAGTTACTTGGACGACAAAGGAAACTACAAAGCAAAGCCATATTCAGACAATATTAAAGGGATGATCAGTTTGTACCAAGCTTCTTTTTTCGCAAAAGAAGGAGAAAAGGCGTTGGAGATGACCAGGCACTTGACAACCAAACACTTGACAAATTTTTTGGAGAGCTCTAAGTATGATAATTCAAGGCTAAAAGAACAAGTTGCCCATGCACTGGAGCTCCCTCTGAATTGGAGGATGCAAAGACTGCACACTCGCTGGTTTATCGAGCAATACAAGACAGACGAGCAGATCAGACCTGCACCGTGGGAACTGGCTGTTTTGGATTTTAATTTAATTCAAAACTTGTACAAGAAAGAACTAAAGCAGGTGTCAAGGTAAATATCAATTACTTATATATAGTCTTCTAAGTTCTAACGGTTCAAAATGGGCTCTAGCAACGGTTTTCCTATCGTTTGTGATGGAGCCGATAAAGAAAGTATGTATATCTTCTAAGTTACAAACCTTTCGAAGAGGAGCACTCTTCTACTAAGGATTTTTCACTGCATAACCGTTAGAAATTAGATCGGCTTATTTACCAAAACTTGATATATACAAAGGATTTATGCTAACTGTTTGTTACCAAAAATGTCTCAAACCATTTATGAAATGGATGCTGGTAATGTGCTGTTCTATAGTAGTGATTACTGTTTTATTCTACAGATCTTCAGAAAAAGTAAAGTATTTCGTATTTTACTGTCAAAAAGGTTTCTTTGTGCATATGTTTTGAAATTTCTTTTCACTTATATTCTTTTGTCAGATGGTGGACTGACTTGAGGCTTTATGAGAAGCTACCATTTATTCGCGACAGACTCGTTGAGAACTACATCTGGAGTGTAGGCTTCGCTTTTGAACCAGAGCATTCAAGTTATAGAATAGCAATGACACAGGCAAACTGCCTGATCACAACAATTGATGACATCTATGATGTTTATGGGTCATTGGATGAACTAGAGGTTTTTACTAACGCCATCCAACAGTAAGTGCTTTACTGGTGTAACTTGTATATATCTTGAATTCTTGATTCATTCTGAATACACTAGTACAGAATGTATTATCAGTATCGCCAAATCAGGATATATCAGATATTGTAAAAAACCGAGACTAATAACAACCAGGGTCACATACAACAAAAATCCGACCTATATATTATATATATATATGATATGGAGTTGGCTACGGTTCTATGCATAGCATAGAGGGCCTCCGTGCTACGGCTTAATATTTGAGTTTTCAAAATCCTAACGGTCGATCCGAACCGTTCAACATGATCGCCATATGAATATGTACTTGCAAGCCAAATTTTACATTTTTTAGAATTTTTTCACTATTTTTTTAGATAGGTAGAAAATCACTATATGAAAATTCGGTATCATTCAGATTAAGTGTTTTTCTACCTATCTAAAAAAATAATAAAAAAATTCCAAAAAATGTAAAATTTGGTTTGCAAGTACATATACATATGGAGATCATGTTGAATGGCTCGGATCGACTGTTAAAATTTTGAAAACTCGAATATTGAGCCGTAGCACGAAGACCCTCTATGCTATACATAGCACTGTAGCCAACTCCATATCATATATATCCTATATATTTCAATTCTTAATTATCATTTTCTTTTGTAGATGGGATGTCACTGCTACAGAGGGGCTTCCCGAAAACTTTCGGATGTGCATTTTAGCGCTATTTAATACTGTTGAAGACCGCAGCAGTGAAGTCTTGAAAGAAAAAGGGCTAAATATCACTCCTTATCTTAGGCGAGCGGTAATTAATTAATCCACATCACAGTTTTCTTCATGCATGCCTCTCAAAATATCATATTTACCATTCTAAATTTCAAAAACTCACAAATTTCAAAATATGTTAGTCCTTGTAAGAAATATGTACTCTGTCTAAAAATAAAATGTTCAGCCTTTTAATTAGTCAATTTTCATGAGTAAAAAGTTCATTTCTCTACATGTGACGCATACACAATGACATATAAATTTAAAAATGAGTTAATATAAAAGACAATAAATTGAATAAATTTGTGAGTTTTTAAAATTTCGAAGGGTAAATATGATATTATGAATTTTAGAGAAGGAAATACGTAATTTCAATACTTTTGAGAGGTCTACATGAAAGTCTCCCTAAAAAATATATATAATGAAAATGAAGGTGGATGACTGAGACATATATATATATACGCTCGCATGCATTAATCATGGAATCAGTGGTGAAAATCTATTGGTTTTTATAGTACATTTATTGTTGAAAACAATTTGGCAGTGGAAAGATCTATGCAAAGCATACATAGTGGAAGCAAGGTGGTATCACAATGGATATGCACCAACATTGGAGGAATATCTTGAGAACTCATGGGTCTCAATTTCAGGCCATATAGCTCTTTCCCATGCCTACTGTATAAACGGTTATGTTACTACCAAAGATCTGGAGCAGTTCTCATCTGGTTATCCTTACATTTTCCGATATTCATGCATGAACCTGTGGCTTTATGATGACTTAGCAACATCCACTGTAAGTGCATATATTAAAATCATTAAATATGGATAGAACAAGGTAGTAATAATGAATTTTATGTTGTTTCCCAAATAAATTTAATTTGGAGGCACATACCCAACCTGATGATTAGTTCCTATATCTTCTTTCAACATCACTCAGAAAACCTGAAATGGTATCAATATTAGGATCCTGAACCATCTGAAAAAGAAAACAATTTTCTTGTATTATATATACACCGTATTTAAAACAATTTTCTTGCATTACACATCACAATTCTAATTTTAGGAGGAGATAGAACGGGGGGATACCGACAAAACCATTCAATGTTATATGCGTGACAAAGGTGTCACAGAATCTGTTGCTCGCCAAGAAATAAAGGAACTGATTTGGAAATACTGGACATTGCTTAACGGCGAAGTTGTCGGCAATTCACCGTTTGAGAAGTACATCAATAATGTTGCTTTCAATGTCTCACGCATGGCACAACGTATTTACCAACACGGCGATGGATATGGCAAGCCCGACACTGATACCAAGAATCTAGTGACCTCAATCTTGTTTGAACGAGTTAATTAAAAATGATGTTTTCTCTTCTTCTTTCTTTGTTTCTTTCTTCTTTCTTTCAATTCTATTATTTACTTTCTACTTGTATCCCCAAGTTGGCATATTGTTTTTATTTTGTAAAACAAAGTGTGAAGCTCTCCTTGTTCACTTTTCTTATTAGAATTATATGTAAAAATATTTTGCAAACTAGTACTTGATTCTGTCTAAATCATATATCAAACTACTAAAATTCATGTTTGCAAGTGATCTCGTGTAAGAAGATATAGTTGTTCCATTGTGCAGTAAATAACGGTCTGTTAATTAGGAAAATGAAGTTAACCAATAATTGAAATTACACGTGACCAGAAACTTATTGATAGGTTGGATTACCTCTTTGTCAACCAATTAATATAAAATCATAAGAGTAATTGGTGTAAATTAATATAAAATCATAAGAGTAATTGGTGTAAATTAATATAAAATCGGTCGTAGAGAGTGATAGGGAAAGGTAATAGGGTAATTATGAGTGTATATAAGTGAAATTAGAGTTATTTAGAGTAGTTTGGAGGATTTTGTGAGAATAAAAGAGTGGATTTAGGTTTAGAGTCATTTGACTCGTTGTAAGTTCGTTTTGTTATCAATGAAATTGTTAGTTGGCACTTAAAGCCACTAACCTTCAAAAAAAGTAAATAAAAATTTCTCAGACTGGCATTATCTTGGAACTAGGATGCCTGTTTGTATTCATTTAATGCTTTTAGATTTTAATTTGTTGTTTTACTTGTAACTTCTAAGATGTATAGATGAAAGAGTTTCTCGCTGTATACACATCATATATAGCTAAAACATCCAATGAATCAAGAATAAAGAGGAAATATGGCACATATTTCATTCACGTTTCTTTAGTAACAAATCCATCAATTAGAATGTGAACAGATGCTTTTCCAACTCCATGGTTTTCTTATCAATTTATAAATTGCAAATACCAATTTAGGATAGGTTCTCATTATTATAGTCTCATCTATCATTACTAACGAATGATTTAGTTCAAATTACGTACAAAATTTAAACTAAGTAATAGTTCAATAATTTTTAAGTGACAATTCTTATTGTATGTGCCATGCATGTGATATTTTACCGCTGGTATAATAGTTGGCAATTAATGCGCTTCCCCATCCTTCAAATCTTAAAAAAAATTTAATAATTTGGTGTGCAGGCTAGGTACACAAATCACACACGCCAAAAATGATGCACGGACTGCGTGAGTGGTAATAAATGAAATTTCAAAAAATAGATGGTAATGTGTGAATTTTAAAAAGTTAGGGTGGTAACTACAAAAAATTAAAATAAAATTAACATCATCTTTAATTACATAGGATTCAAATGCCTCTATCTTTTGCCGAAATTTTTATTTATACCATTTAAAAAAAATTAAACTAGAACACACTCGTTTTCTAGGATTTCTGCATTTACCCAGGCCGCAGAACATCGAAGCGGACCCATTAAAGGGCACCGCACAATGCCGAAGCGGACCCCCCTTTTTTTTAAATCTGAAATCTGTAATTTTTTTTGTTTTCGTTATTAAAATGGTTTTATTTGTTTAGGTTTTATTTGTGTAGGTTTTAAAATTGTTTTATTTGTTTTGAATTTTGTGTGCAATGATGTTTAAATTTAAAATTTGTTCCGCTTGTAGGATCAAATACTTTAGAAATGTCGTTCGTTTGAAATATTTTTTGTGTACGACGAGATAATGATATAATGAACAAAATAAATAAATAACAATAAACAAATAAAATAAACAAAAAAGCAACAAAATAAATAAGTGACAATATCTTACAAATAAGTTGACAAACATCTTATAAAATACAAACCAAAGCCTACGGATCAAGACTAAATATCGTTCTCGCCTTCTTCTTCCTGAACCACGACCCCGCCGGGGAGTGGCGTGTAGATAGGAGTTGTTAGCTAGATACCCCTCCCACTGTTCTAGGTGCAATGACCGAAATGCCCCTTGAGCCATAAGCCCAAAATTCAATTGATTCAATTTGGGCTTTTAATTTAAATTCTAAATTTAAATTAGGCCCAAATTCAAATGGGCTTTTGACCCAAAATATTAATTCGTAATTAATATTTATAATCCATTTATTATCAATATAATTATTCTGTTTAATTATATTTTCTTGCGACTGTTGTTGCGATAAATTTATACGTGTTATACGCGCTTATAAATTTAATCTGTTTAAGCTTGTTATTTCTATGACATTTATTTATTAATTATAAAACTTTATAATTAATTAATAATTTAATTCTCTGATTACTTTCCTATTGGTGTGACCCGATAGGATCTGCGTTATGTTGGCAATAAAATTAAAACTAATTTTAATTCTATAAATCATAAGCGGGATCTGGCAAAATGCATTAAGACTATCCAATTGACACATATGATCTTGTACAGTACAATATCACGATCCAGTAAATAATTTACTCGTGTTAATTCTTTTGTCTCATAATATCAGATCGGTTTCAAGGTAGGTTTGTGTCATCCTTGCAAACTTAATATTTTCTCGATCTTAAGCATATTATCAAATATGATTAACTCTTTAATCATATCGCGCGCTGTTAACCCTACTTCATCAAGAGGCCTAGTGATACCATCACCCGTAATGTATACTAGGGACAATAGTAGTCTTGGTGAACATCTCCCCTCCGCACAAGTCATGTATACTGAAATGTCATATGTATAGCTACTTTCTCATGTAGGAAAGACGAACCACCTCATACTTTGGAACTTAACACTGAATGAAACATTAATAACACGAACACAATTCTATTTAACGTTTCATTTAGAGTCTGTCAAATACCATGTTCTCTAACATGTATCTATGTGATTCAAATGACAACTCTTTGTCTATGGTTTGTAAAACTTAACCATCATCTAATCCACATACTAATATTTGATTGGTCCATTAGTATTCCTTGTTAATTACCACAGTTAGTGACTATTAAGAGTATTTATCGTCTATATTATGGAGTTCTACAATTTCAATTCATTAACTTGAAATGATTCATAAATGCGATAAATCTCAAGGAACAAAATGATATCTTTATTAATCATCCATTACTTGAACAAATATATAGAATAAAATTATCCTATGATTGACTTCTAGATTATTACACTAACAGAAAATTAGTCAGGTTGTTATTAATTCCGTCACGTTACGTTATGTGTGTCGATTATGTGACATAGCTTGCATACCACTCACTAACTGTTCTCTATATATAATTTTATTTATGTGAACATAATGTCACGTAAACTAATCCGATCATGTCACATAAAAGTAAATTTTAATCACGTGACATGATGTTACGAAGTCATAGCATGTTAGTCATGTCATGTCATGTCAAGGGCGGATCCAGGTTCGAGGAAAGGGGGGTGCAAAAAAAATAGCAAATCGGGTTTAAATAACTAATCATATTCAAACCCATTAACTAATTGGGTACTAGATAAAAAACAATGCTCTAACTTCTAGTTCTAATTACCAATCCGAATTCAAGAAATTTATTGCGCTCTATTTTTCATATACTGCAACAATTAGAAATATGAAAAAAATAAATATAACAATTTCTACTATTTGCTTATTCAAAATTTTCAAAACAATAAATTTTCTTCTTTTTGTTTTGTTTTGGTGATTGTTTAATCGGTAGAAACTATTATCAAAATAACTTTGTTCATAATATCATATATTATATTTTTAAAATTATACATATATTATATGTTTAATCCAATCTCCTTTATTTATTTTACATTTTAAAATTTTGTATCAGCAGGATTCCCTCCATCTTCTTTATCAATTTAAGAACAAAATTACCTTCCCCGACCATCAGATTTATTCACGCAGGGAACGAATCTACGGTATAAACATTAAGTGGTGTCCTCGTTTATTGCACGCCATGTAAAGTTTACTAGTATGTTGTCCTATGGTTAGCGAAGAAAATTAGTCATGTTGTTATTAATTCCGTCACGTTACATTATGTGTGTCGATTATGTGACATAGCTTGCATATCACTCACTAACTGTTCTCTATATATCATGTTATTTATGTGAACATAATGTCACGCAAACTAATCCGATCATGTCACATAAAAGTAAATTTTAATCACGTGACATGATGTTACGAAGTCATAGCATGTTAGTCATGTCATGTCATGTCAAGGGTGGATCCAGGTTCGAGCAACGGGGGGGTGCAAAAAACATAGCAAATCGGGTTTGAATAACTAATCATATTCAGACCCATTAGCTAATCGGGTACTAGATAAAAAACAATGCTCTAAGTTCTAGTTCTAATTACCAATCCAAATTCAAGAAATTTATTCTAATTTTAACTCTAAATTTAACTCAAATTACATATAAAAATTTCAAGGGGGACAAAAAAAAATTGAGGGAAGGTCAAAGTTAGTCCGGACTTATAGATCTCTATCAAATTTCAAAATCCAGAGAAAGTAACTTTGATCTATAGATCTCCATAAAATTTCAAAATCTAGAAAAAACAACTTTGACGTATAAAATCTCCATAAAATTTCAAAATCTAAAAAGAACAGTTGTACTCACTGGAGCAAGAAATTGCCATTTCAAAAAAATGGTAATAAAAATCAATTACATGTAGGTGCATGATTCCGTATTTTACGAAATCCATTTTTCTAAATATAGTCTGATTCAGGTGCATGGTTCCCGTGTAGGTAGGAGCATAGTGACACAACTGAATGATTCAGAAAATGTTCGGCAGGATCAAAAATTCGTGATTCAGAAAAGATTCGGTAACATCAAAAAAACGTTTAATATGCAAATTATTCACGAATTAAATGCGAATCTTGTCACTATGGGTAGGAGTTGTTAGCTAGATAACAAGATTGCAGGTACACTTCCCATGTGATGATGTGAAGTTAATTTAAAATTGCCACGTGTTTAGTGGGGGCGAGAAAAGTGATTAAAAAAGACAAATCCGTAATCCAAATATCCAATCAAGTTTTTTTGTTCTAGATATAGCTAGTATCAACCTGGTGGACTATATATATATATATATGTACAGGAGAGTTGTTCGGTAATCAGACTATATATTTATCTAGATATATATACACACACACAGCCACAAGCATCTCCTTGCATGAATATATGGCTCTAAGCTTTGCACTTCCATGTTTCATCCAGGTTCCCCAAACACAAATGAGAGTGCGTTCATGTATTACTATCAGAAAAAAGAGAGTGCATTCATGTAGGTTCCGTTAATTAATTGATATTTACCTTGACACCAGCTTTAGTTCTTTCTTGTACAAGTTTTGAATTAAATTAAATTCCAAAACAGCCAGTTCCCACAGTGTTTGGTTGTCAAGTGCCTCGTCATCTCCAACACCTTTTCTCCTTCTTCTGCGAAAAAAGAAGCTTGGTACAAACTTCTCTTTTTGCAACGCTTGATGACCTTTATGAAGTATCACTTCTTTTCAGACTGTTGAGGGTGCATGGATTTAGTGTACAGGAAGGTATATTAATTTTCTTATATATCTTTATATATTTTTAATATAAGATTTTGTTATCAACTATTGTATATATATTTCACTTCACAATTAGTAATTCAACTTTAAATGAATTAATTATTAGCTTAATTTGAGAACCAACCTTTGGTCTAGTGACAAAAAAACAATGTTCTTCGTGTGAGATGTTTAGAGGCTTGAAACCCAGATGAACAGGGCGGACCTAGGAATTGGGTCCGGGATAAGCAAGAAAATGAGTTGGGTTGGAAAGATACTTTGTTGGGTAGAAAATGAATAATTAGATTGGAAAGAAAATAAGTTGCTGTAACTGACAGCCTCTGTTAGATTTCTCAAAAAAAAAAAAAAATAAGTTGGGAAGAAAATGATTTTAGCTCAGATAGATCACAAACTTGTTAACCAGGGTAGGTAATAGCCCAAAAATATAAGGACTATTTTTTTTTAATATCCAGGTGTAGGCATGTCTATCCGTGAATCTTACTAGGTCTATCCTGCTGATGGAAATTTCTTGTTAATATTAAATTGTTTGGTGACCTTGATGCCGCAATTTTTATACATAAGAAAATAAAAAAAATATATATTAAAAATAAGAAATGCACCGTGGGAATTTGAAAAATGAGAAGGCAGTAGGGGGCCATAGCGTCCCTGTGCGATACCATGGCACAATCCAGACCGTGGAAAAAAAAACGAAAAAAAAATCAAATATAGAATGCCATGACTCAGACCAATCCAGAAAAAAGGAAAAAAAAATGGAAAATTGGACCGCCATGGCTCAGCCCAACCCATGGTTTGGAAGAATTAATACAGTAGTTATCGTATTTGAAAAATGAAGAATCTAGATTTTAGAGGCCAGAAGGGTATTATTGCGAATAAGAAAATGGAAAAACCCAAAAAGGACAGATGAGATGAGACGAGACGAGTACAAGGCCCGTGATGCAGAGTATACGGATAGGGGACCATAAACTTCTCTCAAGTTTTGGCACTAGCCTTTAATTTTTGTCTTTGTAAAGGCAGCTAGGTAAAAAATTAAAGGCAGTTAGAAGAGAAGGTTGGGTTGGGCTGAGCCATGGCGGTCCAATTTTCCATTTTTTTTTTCTTTTTTCCGGGTTGGTCTGAGCCATGGCGTCCTATATTTGATTTTTTTTTTTTGTTTTTTTTTGACAGCACAGCCTCCTGCCTTTTCATTTTTCAAATTCTCACGGTGAATTTCTTATTTTTAATATTTTTTTTCTCATGTATAAAAATTTCAGACCTTGATGCCCTCCTCCCAAATATAAAAAACGAAAGAATTAAGATAAATTAAGATGGAAGTCAAGCCTTTTAACTTTAAATATTCACAAAGGATTCTCAGTAGGATTTCAAACTTAAATCTACTATGCTAAATGTATTGCCTTAGTCACTAAACTAAGTGATGGTTCTCTTTATTATTATTATTACTACTACTTTTTTTACTTTTAATTTGAAAATATGAGGCTGATGTCACAAGTACTAAAAAACTTTGAGCAGATGTATTCAAAAGTTACTTGGACGACAAAGGAAACTAGAAAGCAAAGCTATATTCAGACAATATTAAAGAGATGATCAGTTTGTACCAAGCTTCTTTTTTCGCAAAAGAAGGAGAAAAGGCGTTGGAGATGACGAGGCACTTGACAACCAAACACTTAACAAATTTTTGGAGAGCTCTAAGTATGATAATTCAAGGCTCAAAGAACAAGTTGCCCATGCACTGGAGCTCCCTCTGAATTGGAGGATGCAAAGACTGCACACTCGCTGGTTTATCGAGCAATACAAGACAGACGAGCAGATCAGACCTGCACTGTGGGAACTGGCTGTTTTGGATTTTAATTTAATTCAAAACTTGTACAAGAAAGAACTAAAGCAAGTGTCAAGGTAAATATCAATTAATTATATATAGTATTCTAATGGTTCAAAATGGGCTCTAGCAACTGTTTTCCTATCGTTTGTGATGGAGCCAGCCGATAAAGAAAGTATGTTTATCTTCTAACAGTTACAAACCTTTCGAAGAGGAGCACTCTTCTACTAAGGATTTTTCACTGCATAACCGTTAGAAATTAGATCGACTTATTTACAAACTTGATACAAAGGATTTATATATGCTAACTGTTTGTTACCGAAAACGTCTCAAACCATTTAGAAAATGGATGCTGGTAATGTGCTGTTCTACTACTATAGTAGTGATTACTGTTTTATTCCACGGATCTTCAGAAAAGGTAAAGTATTAACTTATTTTACTGTCAAAAAGGTTTCTTTGTACGTATGTTTTGAAATTTCTTTTCACTTGTATTCTTTTGTCAGATGGTGGACTGGCTTGAGGCTTTATGAGAAGCTACCATTTATTCGCGACAGGCTCGTTGAGAACTACATCTGGAGTGTAGGCTTCGCTTTTGAACCAGAGCATTTGAGTTATAGAATAGCAATGACACAGGCAAACTGCCTGATTACAACAATTGATGATATCTATGTTGTTTATGGGTCATTGGATGAACTAGAGGTTTTTACTAACGCCATCCAACAGTAAGTGCATGCTTTACGGGTGTAACTTGTATATATCTTGAATTATTGATTCATTCTGAATACACTAGTACAGAATGTATTATCCGTATCGCCAAATCAGGATATATCAGATATGGTAAAAAACCGAGACTAATAACAACCAGGGTCACATACAACAAAAATCCGACCTATATGTTATATATGTGATATATATGCTATATATTTCAATTCTTAATTATCATTTTCTTTTGAAGATGGGATGTCACTGCTACAGAGGGGCTTCCCGAAAACTTTCGGATGTGCATTTTAGCGCTATTTAATACTGTTGAAGATATCAGCAGTGAAGTCTTGAAAGAAAAAGGGCTAAATATTACTCCGTATCTTAGACGAGCGGTAATTAATTAATCCACATCACAGTTTTCTTCATGCATGCCTCTCAAAAATCTCAAAATATCATATTTACCATTCTAAATTTAAGAAACTCACAAATTTCAAAATATGTTAGTCCGTGTAAAAAATATGTACTCCGTCTACAAATAAAAGGTTCAGCATTTTAATTAGTCAATTTTCATGAGTAAAAAGTTCATTTCTCTACATGTGACGCATATAAAAGACAACAAATTGAATAAATTTGTGAGTTTTTAAAATTTAGAAGGGTAAATATGATATTATGAATTTTAGAGAAGAAAATACGTAATTTCAATACTTTTGAGAGGTATACATGAAAGTCTCCCCAAAAAAAAATAATGAAAATGAAGGTTGATGACTGAGACATATATACACTCGCATTAATCATGGAATCAGTGGTGAAAATCTATTGGTTTTTATAGTACATTTATTGTTGAAAACAATTTGGCAGTGGAAAGATCTATGCAAAGCATACATAGTGGAAGCAAGGTGGTATCACAATAATTATGGGGAGAGTAGTAAAGCCAAAGGTATGGACTGCTTGTACAACACCAATTACTCTTATGATTTTATATTGGTTGACAAAGAGGTAATCCAACCTATCAATAAGTTTCTGGTCAAGTGTAATTTCAATTATTGGTTAACTTCATTTCCCTAATTAAAAGACTGTTATTTACTGTACAATGGAACAATTATATCTTCTTACACGAGATCACTTGCAAACATGAATTTTAATAGCTTGATATATGATTTAGACAGAATCAAGTACTAGTTTGCAAAATCTTTTTACATATAATTCTAATAAGAAAAGTGAACAAGAAGAGCTTCACACTTTGTTTTACAAAAGCCTATTATCATTCAGAAGGAAATTAAAACAATATGCCAACTTGGGGATACAAGTAGAAAGTAAATAATAGAATTGAAAGAAAGAAGAAGAGAAAACATCATTTTTAATTAACTGGTTCAAGCAAGATTGAGGTTACTAGATTCTTGGTATCAGTGTTGGGCTTGCCATATCCATCGCCGTGTTGGTAAATACGTTGTGCCATGCGTGAGACATTGAAAGCAGCATTATTGATGTACTTCTCAAAAGGTGAATTGCCGACAACTTCCCCATTTAGCAATGTCCAGTATTTCCAAATCAGTTCCTTTATTTCTTGGCGAGCAACAGATTCTGATAGAATTAATCTTGTTGTTATGTTTCAGGTTGTTTTGTTTATGTTTTGTTTTAATTCCAGCAGAGTTTAAGTTTTCTGTTTTAGATAAAGTGTGCTGTCAGAGTAATCCTAGCGGATGGCTAAGAATAGAGTAGAGGTTATTTTAGTGAGCAGTTATTTAGATTCCAGTTTTTATTTAGTGGATGTAACCTTTCATATAGCAGTTATGATTTTGTATGTGTTTCTATATATATAAGAAAACCAGAAAATGATGCAGCAAGTTAAGCATCACAAAACTCCTCTGTTAATTTCTTTTCCTCTCTGTGATTGTGTTACTGGCCGTAAGAAAGAAATAACCAACATTTGGTATCAGAGCCCGTGTTGTCAAAGCAATGGCCAGTAATGTAGGAGATCAATCAAAGACACTTGCAGTGGTCACACCGACGGCAAGAGGAGCCTCAATCCCGATCCATTATCCAACGTTAAGCGAAACGAACTACGGCATATGGGCTGTCAAGATGAAGATAATCTTGCGTTCGCTAGGAGTATGGTCAGTGATCGAAGGTGGAGTCACAGACGACGACAAAGATCAAGGCGCCATGGTAGCCATCTCTCAAGCCGTGCCAGATGATGTGATGATGGCAATCGCGGAGAAGCAGACGGCAAAGGAGGCTTGGGACGCACTCAGGGAGATGCGAATTGGCGAAGATCGTGTCAAGAAGGCACGTGTACAAGTACTGAAACGACAATTGTACAAGGTGCATATGCAAGATTCAGAAACCGTAAATGAGTATTCGATGAAGTTGACTGCCTTGGTTGGTGAGATCCGATCACTTGGCGCGAAACTTGAAGAAAGCGAAGTTGTTGAAAAGCTGTTCAGTTCGGTTCCAGATCGATTTCTTCAAATCATTGGGACAATTGAGCAGTTTGGAGATGTAGACACGATGTCGGTTTCAGAAGCTATTGGGCGTTTGAGAACATTTGAAGAGGGATTGAAGGGGCGATCTCATACAAAGAGTACAGGAGAGCAGTTGCTATTCACCCAAGCCGAATGGGAGGCTAAATACTCAAAAGGGAAGAAGGATAAAGGCTCGGGCAGTACCAAAAGAGGAGGATGTCACGGGAGAGGACGTGGTCGTGGGCGTGGTTATGGTGGAGGTCGAGGAAATGTTGAACGCAATAACGAAGACCGAAAGCCACATAACTTCGACAAATCCAGGGTTAAGTGTTTCAATTGTAATGAATATGGTCACTTCGCTAAAGAATGTCCCAAACCAAATAGAAGAGAGCAGGCTAATTTGGTTGTAAAAAACAATGATGACGAACCAGCACTGTTGTTGGCTGAAACCTGTGAACTTATCCACACAATACCGAATGAAGAAAAATTACTGCACAAAGATGAAATGGCGCTAAAGGCTGTCAGTACCCTGGACACAACCTGGTATTTAGACAGTGGCGCAAGCAATCATATGACCGGTTGCATTGAAAGATTTGCAGAGATTGATACAACAATTAGAGGAACAGTTAGGTTTGGAGATGGTTCAACAGTAGAGATACAAGGAAGGGGTTCGATACTCCTTGAATGCTTCACTGGTGAACACAGATTACTCACTAACGTTTACTATATTCCAAGGTTAAAAAGTAACATAATTAGTCTTGGACAGTTAGATGAGAATGGATGTAAGATAGTGATTGAAAGAGGAGTATTGTCTATCCTGGACAGAACACAGAAAGTGCTAGTCAAAGTGACCAGATCTGGGAATCGGTTATTCCTTTTGCGTACTTCTCCAACCCATCCAGAATGCCTCCTGGCGAGAAGCAAAGAAGGAGCTTGGCTCTGGCACGCAAGGTATGGACATGTGAATTTTCATGCTTTAAAAATCATGGGTAAAAATGGTATGGTGCATGGCATGCCCTTGATAGATCATGAAGATCGCATTTGTGATGGATGTTTGATTGGAAAACAACAACGAAAACCATTTCCTGCTGAATCAAATTTCAGAGCCGAGTACCCTCTTGAGTTGTGGCATATAGATTTGTGCGGGCCAATCACACCGACTACGAATGGGGGAAAGCGTTATTTTATGCTAATTGTCGATGATTGCACAAGGTTTATGTGGCAGGTTCTGATCTCAAGCAAAGCCGAGGCGTTTGAAAGTTTTAAAAGGATCAAAGCTGCAGCCGAAATGGAGAAGGGGTGTGAGTTGAAAGCTTTTCGAAGTGATCGTGGTGGTGAATTCACATCAAATGAGTTCAAGAGCTTTTGCGAATTAAATGGTATTAAACACTACCTTACTGCACCTTATTCTCCGCAGCAAAATGGTGTCGTGGAACGGAGAAATCAGACAGTGGTTGGCATGGCAAGAAGTTTGCTGAAAAGTAAAAGTGTTCCCGGCGAATTTTGGGGAGAAGCGGTGTCAACGGCAATTTACTTGCTGAACAGAGCACCAACTAAGAGTCTAGTTGACAAGACACCCTATGAAGCCTACTACAATCGAAAGCCAAGGGTTGAACACTTGCGAATTTTTGGATGTATTGCTCACGTGAAGAATGTCACACCTCACCTTCCGAAACTAGCAGATCGAAGCAAACCTATGGTGTTTATTGGGTATGATTTGAATACCAAAGGTTATCGGATGTTTGATCCAAAGACAAAACAGGTGGTAGTGACTCGTGATGCCGTGTTTGATGAAGAAAAGAAGTGGGACTGGACTGATTCATCGGCTACAGAATCTAGACCAGCAAAGGATATCTTTACTGTTCTTTATTTCCCTGTTGCAGGTTCAAGTGATGCTGCCCATCAACGAATTGAGGAAGAGATGCTGTATCCTAATATGGCGTCTCCACAGCCAGGGTTCGATCAACCTGGCGAGCCTGAGAATACATCTGCTGGTAGCAACAGAGCAGATGGATTCGGCTCTGGAAATGCACAAACTCCAGTGTCGTTTCCTGTTGAGCAGAGGGCATCCGAATTCATCCATCCAGAGGCATCATAAGTGGGACCAAGAGGGAAACGAGACCTAAACAGTTTGTACGACAAAACTATTCCTATTGAATTGGATTAGTCGGGGCTATGTTTGCTAGGAGAGGAGGAGCCTACGAGTTATGAAGAAGCAAGAACCGTTTCAGCATGGAGAAAGGCTATGGAAGAAGAAATTTCCAGCATACAGGAGAATGCAACATGGAGGTTAGTTGCTTTACCAGAAAATCAAAAGCCAATTGGTTTGAAGTGGGTGTTTAAATTGAAGAAAGATACTCAAGGGAGAATAATCAAACACAAGGCGAGGTTAGTAGCAAAGGGGTATGTTCAAAAGCACGGGATAGATTTTGACGAAGTTTTTGCTCATGTTGCTCGATTGGAAACTGTACGTACGGTTGTTGATCTCAATCGCTGCACAAAAGGGATGGCAAGTGCATCACATGGATGTAAAATCCGCTTTTCTTAACGGTGAATTGGAGGAGGATGTGTATGTTCTGCAGCCACTGGGTTTTGAGATAAAAGGAGAAGAGCATAAGGTGCTGAAACTGTATAAAGCTTTGTACGGTTTGCGACAAGCGCCTAGAGCATGGAATTCCAAGTTGGATAAGTCGTTGAAGGCACTCGGTTTTGAGAGGTGTCTTCTGGAACATGCGGTGTACATGAGAAAGGAAGGAAATTTAATTGTTGGAGTATACGTAGACGATTTAATTATTACTGGAAGAAGTATTCGAGACATTGACAAATTCAAATCTCAGATGAAAGGGCTATTTAGAATGAGTGACCTCGGGTTGCTTAGCTATTATTTGGGAATTGAAGTCTGTCAGACTCCAACAAGAATCACCTTAAAGTAATCGGGTTTTGCAAAGAGGGTGCTGGAGAAATGTGGGATGAAGGACTGTAACTCAACACAGATTCCTATGGAGCCTCGTCTGAAATTGAACAAGGACAGCCTTGAACCTCCTGTAGATGTAACTTTGTATCGAAGTATCGTTGGCAGTTTGAGATACTTGCTGCACACACGTCCAGACTTGGCGTTTGCTGTTGGAATGGTAAGCCGATTTATGGAGAGACCCACGCTGGAACACATGGCAGCAGTAAAGCACATACTAAGGTACGTGAAGGGAACATTGAACTTTGGTTTTGTGTATGAGAAGAAAGAAGGAGATTTGGAGCTGATCGGGTTTTCGGACAGTGATCTGGCTGGTGACAATAATGACAGAAAAAGCACTTCAGGATTGATATTCTTTCTTGGGGCAAATCCGATCAGCTGGTGTTCACAAAAGCAGAAAGTGGTGGCGCTGTCTTCATGCGAAGCAGAATATATTGCTGGTTGTGCGGCAGCGTGTCAAGGTGTGTGGCTGAGTCGATTGTTAGGAGAATTGCTAAAGGCTGAACCTAAGAACGTGGTGCTGAAAATGGATAATCAATCCGCAATTGCTCTAACCAAGAACTCAGTTCATCATGAGAGGAGTAAACATATTGACACTCGGTTTCATTACATAAGAGATTGTGTGAAATCGGGATTGGTTGAAGTTCAGCATGTTCGTACCGAGGACCAGCGCGCTGATATCTTAACGAAGTCACTGGGAAGGATAAAGTTTCAGGAGATGAGAGGAAAGATTGGTGTACTGGACATCAATAAGGAACAACAAGCTTAAGGAGGAGAATGATAGAATTAATCTTGTTGTTATGTTTCAGGTTGTTTTGTTTATGTTTTGTTTTAATTCCAGCAGAGTTTAAGTTTTCTGTTTTAGATAAAGTGTGCTGTCAGAGTAATCCTAGCGGATGGCTAAGAATAGAGTAGAGGTTATTTTAGTGAGCAGTTATTTAGATTCCAGTTTTTATTTAGTGGATGTAACCTTTCATATAGCAGTTATGATTTTGTATGTGTTTCTATATATATAAGAAAACCAGAAAATGATGCAGCAAGTTAAGCATCACAAAACTCCTCTGTTAATTTCTTTTCCTCTCTGTGATTGTGTTACTGGCCGTAAGAAAGAAATAACCAACAGATTCTGTGACACCTTTGTCACGCATATAACATTGAATGGTTTTGTCGGTATCCCCCCGTTCTATCTCGTCCTAAAATTAGAATTGTGATGTGTAATGCAAGAAAATTGTTTTAAATGCGGTGTATATATAATACAAGAAATTGTTTTCTTCTTTTTCAGATGGTTCAAGATCCTAATATTGATACCATTTCAGGTTGTCTGAGTGATGTTGAAAGAAGATATATATAGGAACTAATCATCAGGTTGGGTATGTGCCTCCAAATTAAATTTATTTGGGAAACAACATAAAATTCATTATTACTACCTTGTTCTGTCCATATTTAATTATTTAATATATGCACTTACAGTGGATGTTGCTAAGTCATTATAAAGCCGCAGGTTCATGCATGAATATCGGAAAATGTCAGGATAACCAGATGATAACTGCTCCAGTTCTTTGGCAGTAACATAACCGTTTATACAGTAGGCATAGGAAAGAGCTATATGGTCTGAAATTGAGACACATGCGTTCTCAAGATATTCCTCCAATGTTGGTGCATATCCATTGTGATACAACCTTGCTTCCACTATGTATGCTTTGCATTGATCTTTCCACTGCCAAATTGTTTTCAACAATAAATTAATGTACTATAAAAACCAATAGATTTTCACCACTGATTCCATGATTAATTAATGCGAGTGTATATATGTCATTAACCTTCATTTTCATTATATATATTTTTTAGGGACACTTTCATGTATACCTCTCAAAAGTATTGAAATTACTTATTTCCTTCTCTAAAATTCATAATATCATATTTACCCTTCTAAATTTAAAAAACTCACAATTTTATTCAATTTGTTGTCTTTTATGTGCGTCAGATGTAGAGAAATGAACTTTTTACTCATGAAAATTGACTAATTAAAAGGCTGAACATTTTATTTTTAGACGGAATACATATTTTTTACACGGACTAACATATTTGAAATTTGTGAGTTTTTGAAATTTAGAATGGTAAATATGATATTTTGAGATTTTTGAGAGGCATGCATGAAATTCCCTCTATTTTTTTTAATGATTGGATGGTGACCAATTAAATTATAAAGAAGGAAGAAAAGTGTGATGTGGATTAATTAATTACCGCTCGCCTAAGATACGGAGTAATATTTAGCCCTTTTTCTTTCAAGACTTCACTGCTGCGATCTTCAACAGTATTAAATAGCGCTAAAATGCACATCCGAAAGTTTTCGGGAAGCCCCTCTGTAGTAGTGACATCCCATCTTCAAAAGAAAATGATAATTAAGAATTGAATTATATAACATCAATATCATATATATAATATATAGGTTGGATTTTTGTTGTATGTGACCCTGGTTATTATTAGTCTCGGTTTTTTACCATATCTGATCTTGATTTGGCGATACTGATAATACATTCTGTACTAGTGTATTCAGAATGAATCAAGAATTCAACATATATACAAGTTACACCCGTAAAGCACTTACTGTTGGATGGCGTTAGTAAAAACCTCTAGTTCATCCAATGACCCATAAACATCATAGATGTCATCAATTGTTGTGATCAGGCAGTTTGCCTGTGTCATTGCTATTCTACAACTTGAATGCTCTGGTTCAAAAGCGAAGCCTACACTCCAGATGTAGTTCTCAACGAGTCTGTCGCGAATAAATGGTAGCTTCTCATAAAGCCTCAAGTCAGTCCACCATCTGACAAAAGAATATAAGTGAAAAGAAATTTCAAAACATATGCACAAAGAAACCTTTTTGACAGTAAAATACGAAATACTTTACTTTTTCTGAAGATCTGTAGAATAAAACAGTAATCACTACTATAGAACAGCACATTACCAGCATCCATTTTATAAATAGTTTGAGACATTTTTGGTAACAAACAGTTAGCATAAATCCTTTGTATATATCAAGTTTTGGTAAATAAGCCGATCTAATTTCTAACGGTTATGCAGTGAAAAATCCTTAGTAGAAGAGTGCTCCTCTTCGAAAGGTTTGTAACTTAGAAGATAAACATACTTTCTTTATCGGCTCCATCACAAACGATAGGAAAACCGTTGCTAGAGCCCATTTTGAACTGTTAGAAGACTATATATAGTATATACTAGTGTGATTAAGTTGAATTATGGAAATGTCATTTCCTTAATTTTTTATTAAATTATTGTATTTATAATTAATTGATATTTACCTTGACACCTGCTTTAGTTCTTTCTTGTACAAGTTTTGAATTAAATTAAAATCCAAAACAGCCAGTTCCCACAGTGCAGGTCTGATCTGCTCGTCTGTCTTGTATTGCTCGATAAACCAGCGAGTGTGCAGTCTTTGCATCCTCCAATTCAGAGGGAGCTCCAGTGCATGGGCAACTTGTTCTTTTAGCCTTGAATTATCATGCTTAGAGCTCTCCAAAAAATTTGTTAAGTGTTTGGTTGTCAAGTGCCTCGTCATCTCCAGCGCCTTTTCTCCTTCTTTTGCGAAAAAAGAAGCTTGGTACAAACATCTCTTTAATATTGTTTGAATATAGCTTTGCTTTGTAGTTTCCTTTGTCGTCCAAGTAACTTTTGAATACATCTGCTCAAAGTTTTTGAGTACTTGTGACATCAGCCTCCTATTTTCAAATTAAAGTAAAAAAAGTAGTAGTAATAATAATAATAATAATAATAATAATAATAATAATAATAATAAAGAGAACCATCATTTACTCTAGTGACTAAGGCAATACATTTAGCATAGTAGATTTAAGTTTGAAATCCTACTGAGAATCCTTTGTGAATATTTAAAGTTAAAAGGCTTGACTTCCATCTTAATTTATCTTAATTCTTTTGTTTTTTATATTTGGGAGGGCGGGCATCAAGGTCACCAAACTATTTAATATTAACAAGAAATTTCCATCAGCAGGATAGACCCAGTAAGATCCACGGATAGACATGCCTACACCTAGACATGGGTACCAACACCGACTGTTTCTTTGAAAAAAGAGTCGGTGTTGGGTACCTACACTGGCTGTTTTTTACATAAAACAGTCATTGTTGGATACCTACACTGACTGTTATTTACCCGTCAGTAATGAGATACCTATACTTACGGCGCCATCATTGACGCCTCGATAACAGTCGGTATAGGGGTATTTTAACAGTCGGTAAAGGGACTTTTTGTACTAGTGAGAGTGAAAAAAATGGCATGGCAGAGGTAAAATCATTTTCTTCCCAACTTATTTTCTTTCCAATCTAATTATTCATTTTCTACCCAACAAAGTATCTTTCCAACCCAACTCATTTTCTTGCTTATCCCGGACCCAATTCCTAGGTCCGCCCCTGTCCATCTGGGTTTCAAGCTTCTAAACATCTCACACGAAGAACATTGTTTTTTTGTCACTAGACCAAAGGCTAGCTGGTTCTCAAATTAAGCTAATAATTAATTCATTTAAAGTTGAATTACTAATTGTGAAGTGAAATATACAATAGTTGATAACAAAATCTTATATTAAAAATATATAAAGATATATAAAAAAATTAATATACCTTCCTGTACACTAAATCCATGCATCCTCAACAGTCTGAAAAGAAGTGATACTTCATAAAGGTCATCAAGCGTTGCAAATAGAGAAATTTGATCCATTGATTTATATATGTTGGTAATCACGCAGTTTATCTCGTCCTTGAAATGATATGCCACTCCGAGCTGTTGCAAGGCGTCAACAAGCTCTAATTTATCCCTGAGCAACTCTTCCTTGTATATCATTTGCCTCACCTCTTTCTTGACCTTGCATACTCTTTCCAATATGTTTTCACCCTTGCAAAAACACAAAAACAAACAAACAGAATATGCATGCGTGTTATATATTTATCTAGCTAATTAATGATTGAACATGTATATATTGAGCTTAAGGAGTTTCTTTAGATACAACTAGCATATATATATATGAGTAAGGCTACGGTGCTTTGCAAATTAAACAGCCCTCTTTAATTCGGGCCACTTTTTCAATTTGCAAAACTCAAACAACCGATCCGAACCGTTCAATATGTTCTAAATATTGAAATGTGATTGGAGACCAAATATTACATTTTTTGGAATTTTTTTTACTATTTATTAAGCCACTTTGGAAATCGCTGATCCGGTGGTTCACAGTAAAAAACAGTAAAACTTTCTGGACCACCGGATTGAAAATTTCCAAAGTGGCTTAATAAATAGTAAAAAAATTCCAAAAAATGTAAAATTTGGTCTCCAAGCATATTTCAATATTTAGAACATGTTGAACGGTTTGGATCGGTTGTTTGAGTCTTGCAAATTGAAAAAGTGGCCAGAATTAAAGAGGGCTGTTTAATTTGCAAAGCACCGTAGCCTTACTCATATATATATATATATATATATATATAGAGTATGGCTAAGTTGCTGCCGGCAGCATTTCGGCGAGGTGCTGCCGGGGGCATTTCGGCCATTCTGGTGTTCAAACAACAAATTTTTTTATATAGATGTTCAATCTATATTAAAATCTACTTGGAGACTAAATTTTACATTTTTTGGAATTTTTTTACTATTTATTAAGCCACTTTGAAAATTGCTGATCCGGGTGAACAGTAAAAAACAGTCTGGACCATATGATCTGGAATTTTCAAAGTGGCTTAATAAATAGTAAAGAAATTCCAAAAAATATAAAATTTGGTCTCCAAGTAGATTTTAATATTTAGAACACGTGAACGGTTCGGATTTTCTGTTTGAGTACCAGAATGGCCGAAATGCCCCCGGCAGCACCTCGCCGAAATGCTGCCGGCAGCAACTTAGCCATACTCTATATATATATATATATATATATATATATATATATATATGTTTATTTGCTTACATGTTCGTCTCCAATATGTAATGACTGTATGAAGCTATCACTCCATATGGTCGGTTGATAGTGTCCCGACCGTCTCTCAAACCCTGGAGACTGTAAATTTGCGTTAATACGGAACCTACATGAATGCACTCTCTTTTTTTCTGATAGTTCGCTGCCAGCTGGTTTAATACATGAACGCACTCTCATTTGTGTTTGGTGAACCTGGATGAAAGATAGAAGTGCAAAGCTTAGAGCCATATATTTATGCAAGGAGCTGTAATTAAATTATAGGAGATTCTTGTGGCTGTGTGTGTGTGTATATAGATAAATATATAGTCTGATTACCGAACATAGTCCACCTGGTTGATACTAGCTATATCTAGAACAAAAAAACGTGATTGGATATTTGGATTACGGATTTGTCTTTTTTAATCACTTTTCTCGCCCCCAATAAACACGTGGGAATAGTACATTAACTTCACATCATAACATGGGAAGTGTACCTGCAATTAGTGTATTGATTTTAGCCGCCCGGGTCGACCCGGACCGAGGAAACCCGGGACTCGTACCCTATCCTAAACCCGACCCGGACCGTTCTAAAGGGTTGGGTCGGATTTAAAACGGGTCGGATGCGGTTTTATGGGAGAAACCCGATCATACCCCACCCGTTTCAACCCGCCTACTCGAACCCGACCCGGACCGGCCTTAACCCGACCCGCCCCGCCCGAACCAGACCCTAAACCCGCCTAAACCCGACCCCAAACCGGCCGAACCCGGGTGAACCCGACATAACCCGACCCTAACCCGACCTAACCCCCCCAAACCCGACCCGGACCCGCCGAAAACCCGACGGGACCCGAGCCAACCCGCCCCAACCCGGTCAAATTTGAAATTTTTTGATTTAATTCGGATTTTTTTTTTTTTGCCTCTGTTGGTTTGCAAATTTATCATGTAGTACAGAGTTAATTTAGATAATTTTTTTTTTTTTTGGCATCTGTTGCCTCTGTTGGTTTGCCACATTTTTTTCTCCTTGGTTTGCAAATTTTCGCTAGTTTGCCACTGTTGGCAATTGGCATTTGGCAAATAGCCAATAGGTTAGAAACTTAGAATTTAGATAATTTCAATTTAATTAACGCTAAATAAATTAATTTAATTTAGAGTTAATTTAGATTTATATTTAATTTATATTTACTTTAATTTAGATTTAATTTAGATTTAATTTAGATTTAGATTATAACAATAGGGAATTAATTTAGATTTAATTTAGATTTAAATGCCAATAAGAAATTAATTAATTAAAGTTTTATTTGGCAAATAGCCAATAGGTTTTAACATAATTTGATTTTGTTATAACAAAAATATATTGAGTTCAAATAAAAAAAAGGAAAAAAAAACAGCCAAAAACCCCCAAACAAAACAGAAAAAAAAAAAACGAACCGACCCGGACCGGACCGCCGACCCGACCCGCCCCGCCCCGCCCCGCCCCGACCTAACCCGCCGAGTTTAGGCCGGGTAAGGGTTGGCCGACTCAAAACCAAACCCGACCCCCCTACCCGACTCAACCCGTTGACCCGGGCTAACCCGTGCCCGAGTCAACCCGGGGACCGGACGGGTTTGGACCGGACCGACTCGACCCGGCCCCTTTTCAATACACTACCTGCAATCTTGTTATCTAGCTAACAACTCCTACCCATAGTGACAACATTCGCTTTTAATTTGCGAATAATTCACGTATTAAATGTTTTTTTTAAGTTACCGAACCTTTCCCAAATCACGAATTTTTGACCCTACTGAACCTTTCTCGAATAATTCAGTTGTCACTATGCTCCTACCTACACGGGAACCATGCACCTGAATCTGACTATATTTAGAAAAATGGATTTCGTAAAATACGGGATCATGCACCTACCTACATGTAATTGATTTTTATTACCATTTTTTTGAAATGACAATTTCTTGCTCCAGGGAGTGCTAACTGTCCTTTCTGGTTTTGAAATTTTATGGAGATCTATAGGTTAAAGTTGTTTTTTTTTTTAGATTTTGAAATTTTATGAAGATCTATAGATCAAAGTTACTTTCTTTGGATTTTAAAATTTTATAGAGATCTATAAGTCCGGACTAACTTTGACCTTCCCTCAAATTTTTTTTGTCCCCCTTGAAATTTTGATATGTAGTTTGAGTTAAATTTAGAGTTAAAATTAGAATAAATTTCTTGAAATCGGATTGGTAATTATTAAAACTAGAAGTTAGAGCATTGTTTTTTTATTTAGTACCTGATTAGCTAATGGGTTTGAATATGATTAGTTATTTAAACCTGATTTGTTATTTTTTTGCACCCCACTTCCTCGAACTTGGATCCACCCTTGACGTGACATGACTACATGACTAACATGCTATGACTTCTTAACATCATGTCACATGATTTGAATTTACTTTTATGTGACATGATCGGATTAGTTTGCGTGACATTATGTTCACATGAATAAAATGATATATAGATAACAGTTAGTGAGTGATATGCAAGCTGTCACATAATCGACACACATAACGTGACGTGACGGAATTAATAACAACATGACTAATTTTCTTTGACTAATTTTCTTCGCTAACCATGGAACAACATACTAGTAAACTTTACATGGCGTGCAATAAACGAGGAGCGTACATGCTGCACACTTAATTTCATCAACTCTTAGCACCAACTCTTAAAATGTAAAAAATTTCATCAACTGCTGATAAAAAATTTTAAAATGTAAAAAAAATAAAAGAGAGGTGGCTTTAATTTGTTGTACTAATTAAAAACTCGTAGCACCAACTCTTCTTTAATTGAAAAAAATTAAAAAAACATTAAAAAATCATAAAACTTATTAAAAATATAATATATGATATTAGAGTGAGGCTATGGTGCTATGCATAGCACGGATGGGGTCCGTGCTACGGCTCAAAATTTGACTTTTCAAAATTCTAACGGTCGATCCAACCGTTCAATGTGATAACCATATGAATATGTACTTGCAAACTAAATTTTATATTTTTTCGAATTTTTTTACTATATTTTTAGATAGGTAGAATTTTGATGGTCCAGAATTTTCAGAAAACACTGATTTTTCTACCTATCTAAAAAAATAGTAAAAAAATTCGAAAAAATATAAAATTTAGTTTGCAAGTACATATTCATATGGTTATCACATTGAACGGTTGGATCGACCGTTAGGATTTTGAAAAGTCAAATTTTGAGCCGTAGCACGGACCCCATCATTGCTATGCATAGCACCATAGGCTCACTCATGATATTATGAACAAAGTTATTTTGATAATAGTTTCTACCGCTTAAACAATTTTCCAAAACAAAACAAAAAGAAGAAAATTTATTGTTTTTAAAATTTTGAATAAGCAAATAGTAGAAGTTGTTATATTTATTTATTTCATATTTCTAATTATTGCAGTATATGAAAAATAGAGCGCAACTTAATTACCACATCCATTTTCACACTCAACGTGAGATGTGAGCGAGATTCTTACGGAATTTCTTAATATTGAAAAAAAAATATATGTTAGGGCTCCAGTATCATGAAATTGAAGAATTATTGCAACAAGGTTGGATGTAATGCGAGAATATATATATATATATATATATATATATATATATATATATATATATATATATTACAAGAGAAAAAATTCAACCAAGAAATTAAATTTGAAAATAACAATATACAATTACAATTGATTATTTTTTTTCCAAAAAAATGACTGCCAATAGCAATATTGTTATGAAATTACTCTTCTTGTTATGAATTAATGAGTACATTTCTTTTTGTTAGACGATCTTTTGAAATTTGTTTAGATTAATTAAAGATAAAATATCGGAAAAGTAGCATCTAATATATTGTTATGATTGGATGTCTTTTGCTTGCTATCAAATCATTGATTCTTATCATATAATATATTATGAGTCCAGATATTCTACTTATATAAGCATATTAAGACATATACTTTTAAGTCGTATATAAGTTTCCAAAGTCCAAACAATCGAATCAAACCATTCAACATGATCTCCATATTCAAATGTGTTTGTAAACCAAATTTTAAATTTTTTTTGAAAAGTTTACTATTTTTTTTAGAATTTTTTATAATGAAGAATTTTTAAAAAAATAATGCATTAAGATGCGCACAAAAACCTCTATTTTTTACCGCTTGACTTAATTCTAAATAAATTCAAATTTTTTAAAATTTTATATGCAAACGAAGCTCTCAAGAAGGAAATCGGTTTGAACAATTTGTCATTTAAACTTTAAAAACGGATAAATAACTTATAAATATATATATATCATGATATGCTTATAAGCCTAGTATGACTTATGATATTATGATTATTTGTCACTTGTTGACAAGAAAGAGAGTAGACAGAACAAGCAGGAAAAGGGGAAAAGGATGGGGGATGGGGAGGAATTCAGATCCAGTGCATTAACCCAATTTTTGAGTTTTGATCCAAACCGTTCAAACCCTAAACCCTAAACCCTAAACCCTAAACCCTAAACCCTAAACCCTAAACCCTAAACCCTAAACCCTAAACCCTAAACCCTAAACCCTAAACCCTAAACCCTCAACCCTCAACCCTCAACCCTCAACCCTCAACCCTCAACCCTCAACCCTCAACCCTCAACCCTCAACCCTCAACCCTCAACCCTCAACCCTCAACCCTCAACCCTCAACCCTCAACCCTCAACCCTCAACCCTCAACCCTCAACCCTCAACCCTCAACCCTCAACCCTCAACCCTCAACCCTCAACCCTCAACCCTCAACCCTCAACCCTAAACCCTAAACCCTAAACCCTAAACCCTAAACCCTAAACCCTAAATAATACTGGCCCCCTGAGCTACCACCGAATAGGCACCGTACACGTCTAAACTCAAAAATTGGGTTACTTTAGGGGATCCGGACTCGGATGGGGAGGGGGAGGAGTGGGGGACAAAATAACACAAATGACAAAATGATAAAGTGTAGGGAAGAAAATAGATAGGTATGCTGATACTCATGCTATATTTCTTTGCTTATAATCTCAGGTGTTATTACCATAGGATATTCTACGGTGGAAAGAGTAATTTCTTAATGAGAAATTTAGATATACGTCTATCATAACTTCTTCTAATCAGATATTTTTTATCAACATTTCAAAATTAATTATTTCTCTATCTAAATTCACACATATTATTAATATCTCTATTTACTGATTTAATCACTAAAAAGTAAAAATTAATATTAACAAAAAATTATGTAGCCAATTTTGCCCTTCAATTTAAACTGTGTTGCTACTTACTAGCCATTACAACTTGTCAGTAGAAGAACTCTCTCAACTCTTTTTTTTTTTTTTTTGGTCTTAGTATCGTTTGATTCATATATAGCCATATTCTCTCTCCTCAAAGTCATGGCTTGTAGAGGGAGAAACCGAGACCTCCAAAAAAGATAATAGTTGAGAGGAAGAGGCTAGAGCAACACAGTTTAATTTGAAGGACAAAATTGTCTACATAATTATGGTTAATATTAATCTTTACTTTTTAGTAATTAAATCAAAAAACAGGGATATTAATAATATGAGTGAGTTTAGACAGGAAATAATTAATTTTGAAATGTTGATGAAGAAATATCTAATTGAAGAAGTTACGATGAGCATATATCTAAATTTTTCTTTTTTAAATTTATTTATAGAAAATCTGAAAAAAAAAATAACTGCACGGTTAAAATATAAAAATGATTTCATGTAGCAGTTGTAAAGTTTTGCATTTACAATATAATTAGGAAGCCAATAACAGTACCCGTACTACCCAGTTTGGATCAGAGTTCTTGTTGCTTCCAAAACTGGTGAAAATAAAGAGCAAATAATAATTGATGAATTCCTTAAGTTGGATTTTCATTTGACGTTGGCATGCACTCTATAACTTGAATATACTGTTATTTTGTTTAAATATTAATGCCTTATTTATACTATGAGAATTAAATTGTACATGAGAAATAATGGAAAGTAAAATTATATCAAGGAAATTAATTTGTGCATGAAAGAGATTCTTTGTTTTACTGTGTAATTTACAATGACATATTTAGCGGTTTCAAATTGAGGATCTTAAAGTTTTGCTTTGTGATTGATACATGAGATCGCTGAACTGGAATTTACGTACAATGTTTGTATGATATTCCTCGAATGAACAAAGAAAGCAAACTATTTCCTTTGAAGTTTTATTAGGAATCACTACAACTATAATTTCTTTTTCTCGGAATCATCAGTAATCTTTTCATTTCGCATGATATGATATTTTCCATGACAAAAAATATTACAACACCACAAAAGAAATGCAACGCATTCCTCCTCTTTTGTTCTCCGGATGAACAAACCAAGCATTTTTATTTAATCTCCAAAATGAGACGAACTGATAATCTCACTGGTATACTGGGACAAGCACTCAGAAAAATGCACCCAAATATAAGAAGGTTGTAGAGATTCCTGGCTATTGCCAAGACTGCTTATTACACAAATTATACATAATAACCAAAGACACCATAATATGCACACATACATCACATAATATGCAAATCTTAATGCGATGAAGATGATACATTAACCCATTGTAACTCCAGATGGATGTCTCTGGAGTCGACATTTTTTAGCCGCAAAATCAAACCCTGAAAAGCCTTTCCTTTCTTCACGGTGATTTCACTTGCGCATACAAGCAAGTTTTGCTTGGTCGGGTGAAGTGTTTTTATAACAGTATTATCGGGTATACTCTTCAGGTCCATTCTTGCGACCTCAGCTAAGTCGTGTATGGTGAACTCAGTTTCTCCCACTGATTCGTCCGTTGTGAAAGTGTCTTTGTCCAAAATTTCCTATATTAATGGACAAATTAGCAACTTGTATAATAAAAGTACAACATAATTACTTCTAAAGTTCCTTTGTGACTTTATTTTTATATTTGGGATTTTTAGTTTTTCATACTTGATCATGCTTGTAAGAAAAGATGTTTCAAAAGATGTTTCAAATAAACCTAATAATAGAGGAACAGATAAAATGGTTTTCAATATCACAACTTTAATTTATGTTGGATTTTCATCCTTTGAGGAACAAAACAGAATAGTATGATCATCGAAGAAACAATTTAAAAGGTTTATCTAGGATTTCAATATGCTCATCTTATAGGATATAGTCACAATTTTTTTCTATCACATAGTGACATTTAGGTATATGCTTGTGTAAGCGTAAGAAATAGAGAAATGACTCATTTTTCCTTGGAAACCGACCAATTAGAAGACTACCATTTTTCTAAAACATGCTTACATATTTTTTATTTGTACTTAATAAAGTGCAAAATAAGTACTTTATGACTTTAAAATGAATTTTAATAGAAAAGACAATAAAATGAGTAAATTTGTGAGTTTTTGAAATTTGGAAGGGCTAATATGATATTATGAATTTTAGAGGGGGAAATATATAATTTCATAGTTTCTGAGGGGTATACATGAAATTCCCCCAAAATGGTTGTCAATATCACAACTTTAATTTATGTTGTGTTTTCATCCTTTGAGGAGCAAAACAGAATAGTATGATCAATGATCATCAAAGACAAATTAAAAGGTTTATCTAGGAATTTATTATGCTATATGCGCATCATTTGCGATATAGTCACAATTATTTTCTATCACAGATCTAATATGTTTATGCTTCATATACTTCACAATAACACTATTACACAAACATAAAAATACACAAGACAACATTAAACTCTGCATCATGAGCACAGTGTGAAGTCATCGAAGCCTTGCGAAAATTTAATACTCTACAACAACAGTTAGTATACCTAACACACAATGTTAGTTAAATCATGGGTCCACGAATGTTGACCCACTGCAGCTGTAGCTCAATCTCACCCCTCTCTACATTGCGCAGCCGCAAGACGAGGTCTTGACAAACTCTACCGTTAGTGAACTTGACGTGACTTTCCTCAGCGAGGCAGTTAGTCCTGGTTGGTTTGACGACCCGGATTGACTCGCCGGTCAGGGCCAAGAGTTGGTCAGGTTCCATCGACACCACTTCTGTGAGGTCCCACATGTTGAAATTGGCATCACCCATGCGGTCGTCCTTGGTGAACGTGTCTTTGTCGTAGACTGCCTATTACGCATGTTAGTTGTTTTGTTAATGCTCCCTAAGTTGTTAGTCATAGGTTGTAGTTAGATTCTTCTTTCTTGGCCATATGAAATTTGTATTTGGAAACTTTTGAAAAACATCAATCAAGTAATACAATTTGATGTATATCTTGACATTAATTTTATGTCCAATTACAAATTCAAGATGTTAAAATCAAGTTGTTAGATTGTTTGCTCATTGCTGAGTAGTTAGCTGTAAGAAAGAAGATAAAAACATGTCAAGTGCATCTATTGTTGCAAGATAATTCGGCTATATATAACTCTTGTAAAAGTATATTTTCATCAGGGGAGGTGGCCCTAAAGACACCTCATCAATTATTTTTATCCTTGCAAAAATTGAATACTATAACTATAATTTTCAATTTATCAACTCTGATTAGACAGTAATTTGAACAACTGCTAGATTGAATAACTATCACAAGCCCTCCCATTAAATTTTTTTTTTGACACATGAAAAAATTATCAATTGCCAATTATCTTGATCACCATAATTGAAGGACAATCATATTGATACTTCATATGATATCCTATTTTATCTTACAAAATGGTTTAATTTTTTTCTGTGCACATACTGAACTGACAGTAAGAAGGAAAGATGTCAACCAGCATCTAAATAGTATGAGCCCTAATTGACTGGTACAAAATTGTTTTGGTCACAGAAGGTGAGTAATTCAAGCTATCTATATTACACCAGAGAGATAGAGGTTACACATTTTTTTATTTTTTTTAAGAAATGGGTAGAATCGGTACATTCTAAATTTAAAATGAGTTTTAATATAAAAGGCAATAAATTGGGTAAATTTATGTGTTTTTGAACTTTTAAAGGGGAAATATGTAATTCAAGATTTTTGAGCGGTATACATGAAATTCCTTCCAAAAATTTAATAGTTAAAAAGTAACAGAAGTCCTATTTACTGCTCAAGTGGAGTGACCTGCTTCTTTCAGTCAATAATGGACTCACAATCTGGCTAAAATTCCGATCCATTACTTGAATTTGAAAATATGATGATGATAAGGACACAAAAATACATATTTAGAATTAGTTCGGCACAAAACATAACTTTTCAAAATATGGGAACCAAAACAATAAATAAATGACAATTCAGGGACCATCTGTGTAAATAAACTAAAACTTTGTAACAACAAAAGTAGCAGTACAAATAAGTTTGAACTTACAAGTTTGATGGGCACAGTAGCATCTGAGACAGATAAAGTGAGTTCTTCATTCCATTCAGGATTTACATCATTCTTCTTGACACTTGTTTTAACTTTCTGCATCAAAATTTATACAACTCTAATCACAAATTTTGAAAATCGAATTTTCATTCTTTAACTCCCGATCATTGCATCTGAACCGTTGATTACAAATCTCAAAGCTGTCAGCCCTGTAGAAATATACCCGTGGGTTCAATCAGACGGTTCAGATACTTCAATCTGACCATTCCAAATTGCGGAGTACACTAAAGGACAGAGACTCGTATCACAGAGGATATCATAAAAATATTTTACTGATTTATTAGTATTTTCAATGTCTCCTGGATGCTTTTGTAAGTTACCAGTATGCTTATATCACATAATTGCATATATAAACCGAAAATATTCATCAGTTTGTAGGGTTGCATCTGCACATTTAGTATCTGTCTATGTTCCCCTGATGTAATGCATTCCTTCATTACTTTACAATCATACAAACTCAAATTAAAGTGCAGATAATAAAATTTGCACAGTTTCTAATACAAGAATCTCTCGTATTAAATAATCAACTTTAACAGTCAACATAAAAGCACAATCTTACGGACCAGTATGTGGCACTTGATCAAAATTAATAAAAGAAATAAAGAATGAAACCTGATTGCCCATTTTAATAACGACATAAGGATCGCTGCCTCGGGCGTCGCGTTTTGCGAGGTTAACCCCTCTTACTACCTTCACCTTGAGCAATCCCATCAATTTCTCCATTGTTGTATCGATACCACAAATCAATTCTTTCGCTTTTTCAAATTCCAGGAGCATTCTTTTTTTTAAATGGTATAAATCACTACTACAAAAACTGGTTTTGTACACTGCACATTGTACACGGATTTGGCAATTATATTAAAAACAGTGTACAAAATATGAGTTCAAAAGATCTGAACGATTTCTACACGGATAATTAGTTAACAATCAGTGTCGAATTATTATAGAGAGCTACACGGTTTATTAGAAACCACAAATTCGTGTGTAAATAAGTGTGTGTGCAAATAATTGAGAGAGCTACACGGACTTTTAATACAAAGCCGTGTAGGAACATTACACACGGTTTTTTGATATATAGCCGTGTATAAATCTTATAATTGTACACGGCTTTATAACTAAAAGGCCGTGTAGAAATAGGTGGAGAGCTACACGGATATATAACTAAATAGCCGTGTATAAATCTTATAATTGTACACGGCTTTATAACTAACAAGCCGTGTAGAAATAGGAGGAGAGCTACACGGATATATAACTAAATAGCCGTGTATAATAGTGTAGGGTTTTATTATCTTCCCTTCCAGAGCGCCGTTTTGATCAAGTTTTTAGTTCATACATATCGAACTGTGCTTTTTATTTCTGCGAATTGATCGAGGCCAGCAGCTGAGATCTGAGATCTTTGAATTAAGTTTGTATTTTCTCCTCTCCATCTTTCTAAGGTTAGTAATATGTATTTAAATCATTTTCTTTCTCTAATTTTCTGTTATTTAGGCTTATTTAGGTCATTTCATGCATGCTTGAATTCTTAATTTTAGATGTAATTAATTTTTGTATTGTGGTCCAATAACCGACCTTTAGATGCTTTTAGGTCCATGCCCGTTCAAAATTAATCCAATAGGGATTAATTTTGGATAGTCCCCGTTTTGGGACTGCTCTTTGAATATTATGTCTCATTTAGGATGTGAACACATATTAGCGGGATTTAATTAGTATTTGAGGAAAGTTCGACAGTATTTTCCCTTATTGCTCCTACGAGTATGTGGTTCGTACGCATACTTGGGGAGTTAAGGGGAAATGCTGCTGAATTTTTCTCAAATACTAATTAAATCTCGCTAATATGTGTTCACATATGAGACATAATATTCAAAGAGTGGGTTAGGATTGTAAACCGGCCCTTTGTAAGCCCAAAATTTTGTACACGAAGGAGAATGTTGACCATGCATGATTAATTGATCAAATCATTTTTTTAATTTAATTTACAGATGGATCGAAGCTGGATGTATGAAATGCGACGTGACAGTGAAGAATATTTGGTTCGCGTTGATGAGTTTATAAAATTTGCTGAGAGTTATAGAGTGAATAAAAAAGAAGAAGACATTTTATGTCCTTGTAAAGATTGTAAAAATTTATTAAGATTTTTGGACATCGAAGAAATTAGAGCTCATTTGATTTGTCGGGGATTTAAGAAGAGATATACATGTTGGTTCATGCATGGTGAGAAATTTGGGGAAAGTAGTAGTGCCAATAAGGATTGTAATCGTGAATTGAATGATGAGAATGTTGGAATTTCTGATAATTTTGAACTTGATTGGAACGAGGATTATGAGAGTGCCGAATATTCTGATATTAACGTCGAACCCGAAAATGACGATGATGAGATGGAGAGGAATTTTGATGAAAATGTAGAACACGAGTTTACTGAAAATTTGGAGGATATGTTACGTGATGTGGAAGATGAAATTAGTGATAAAAATTATGATAAATTTCAAAATTTGTCTAATGAATCCAAGAAGCCGTTGTATCCCGGGTGTACCAAATTTACAAAACTGTCAGCTGTGTTGAAATTATTAAACTTAAAAGCAGACAATGGTTGGAGCGATAAGAGTTTCACGTCCTTATTACAGCTTTTAGGAGAAATGCTCCCAGATAACAACGAGTTACCCGGTACAACATATCAGGCAAAGAAGTTGATATGTCCAATGGGGTTGAAGATACAAAGAATACATGCATGTCCGAATGACTGTGTATTGTATCGTAACGAGTACGAGGCCATGCATGTCTGTCCTAAATGCGGTGTTTCACGATATAAACGTCGTAAGGACCAGGACACTGATGATTGTAACGAGGACACAAGTGGCCGACCTCCGGCTAAGGTGTTGTGGTATTTGCCGATAATACCGAGATTCAAACGGTTGTTTGCGAATCCCAAAGATGCAAAATTATTGCGCTGGCACGAAGAAGAGCGCAAAAATGACGGTAAACTAAGGCACCCGGCTGATTCTCCTCAATGGAGAAACATTGACAGACATTTCAAAGAATTTGGTTCTGAACCGCGGAACCTTAGGATTGTGGTGAGCTCAGATGGAATGAGTCCGTTTGGAAGTATGAGCAGTCGGCACAGTACTTGGCCAGTTCTTTTATGCATCTACAATCTTCCTCCTTGGTTGTGCATGAAACGCAGATATATAATGATGTCATTACTAATCCAAGGACCCAGACAACCCGGAAATGACATAGATGTATATCTCGCACCATTAATCGAGGACCTCCAAAAATTGTGGCGTGATGGCGTCCCGGTGTGGGATGCGTATATGAAAGAGACCTTTAACTTGCGGGCCATGGTGTTTTGCACCGTAAATGATTTCCCCGCGTACGGGAATTTGTCGGGTTACACTTGTAAAGGAGCAAAAGCGTGCCCGATCTGTGAAGATGACACGCAGGTGCTGAGGTTGAAAAATTGTCAAAAGAATGTATTCATGGGGCATCGTAGGTTTCTTCCTATTAATCACCCATATCGTAAGAAGAAGATGGCATTCAACGGGAAAATTGAGCTTGGAGTGGCTCGTCATCCATTAGACGGGGAGAGTGTCTTCGAACGGGTAAAAAACATTGATGTTGTTTTTGGAAAATGCGCCAAAGCACTACCGAAGAATATTTGGAAAAAGAGGTCCATATTTTGGGAGCTACCGTACTGGAAATATTTAGAAGTGAGGCATTGCCTAGATGTCATGCATGTCGAAAAAAATGTCTGTGACAGTTTAATTGGTTTATTATTGAACATTCCGGGGAAGACGAAAGATGGTATTAAAGTGAGAAAAGACATGGTAGAGATGGGAATACGACCCGAGCTCGCACCGCAGGAGAAAGGGAAGCGCACATACCTACCCCCCGCACTGTGCACAATGTCAAAGAAAGAGAAAACAAGCTTCTGTGAATGCCTCAATGGTATAAAAGTCCCATCAGGATATTCTTCGAATATTAAGAAGTTGGTGTCGATGAAGCTACTGCCTCATCAGAAAGAAGGAGGAGAGGGCCGACAATGTGCACGAGCACGTCCGAGCATACCCATCAAGAAATCTGGTTCACAGAAGACGGGCGTGCGCAGGGACCAAAACGGCAGAAATATTCAAATTGGTGTACGAGCTTCGTGAGGCAAAATGCGAGTATCCTTGTTGAGAGATGGGATCATTTTGAGGATGACTTGAAGGACGAGTGGTGGAACACGGTGAAGGTAAAGTGCCTAACAACTCTTCTCTTGAATTATTGGTCATGTATGATCTATACTTAAATACACTAAATTTTTGTGTCAATCAGGCTCAGTGGAACATCGAGAATGATGTTCCAAAGGTTAAGACTTTGAAGATTATGAACAATGGTTGGAAGCAATACAAGAGCACGTTGAAGACGGAGTTCATGGAGAAAGGGAGAAATCCGGTCGGCTACTACAAATGGCTAAAACAAGAGGACTGGGATGCGTTTCAAGCTTTGAAGTCTACCGAAGAGTTCAAGGTATCTAACTCGTGCCAAATTTATGCTTATTCTTTCTCGATATGTACTCTTTTTTCTAAAACTAACTGATCGTTATTGTCTTGTTTCTGTGAAGGCAAAAAGTAATAAAGGCAGGATGACCGTTGCCTTTAACAAGTATCCACACCATCTAGGGTCAGGTGGTTACGAGGGTAAGACGGCAGAATGGAGGAAAGTCCTGGACGCGAACAAGGATTCTGACTCACCCGTGGTTAGGATCCAAAATCCTAGGGGCAAAGATTGGGTCATGGGTAGAGCCGAGGTAACCGCTGACGGGAGGATAGTACTCCCAACGGATTTGCAAAGCGTGGCTCAAAGAATGGTAAGAGTCATTTATAACTCCGAAAGTACATCAATTGTTCTTTTGCTTTAACTAATTCTTCTACTTGAACAGTTGGAAGTGGAGGAGGAGGTCAACTCGGGTGCCCGGAGTGTCGAACGACAAAATGATTCCTTGTCCGCAACGCTCGAGAATCCAGAACACCCGGGTCGAGTAAGGGGTGTAGGGGTCTACAGGGGCTGGAAGGAGGTGTTCCGAGTGGAGGGACAAAAACCTCGAAGAAAATCGCGTGCCAAGGTAAACAAAGACGAGATAGTTGCGCAGATACGCGCGGAGGTGAGCAAAGAGTATGACGCAAGGTTTGCTGAGATGGAAGCAATGTTGACACAAATTAGATCAGCAACTACGCAGCCATCCGAGCAACCACCTCCCATTTCGCCGGGAATTCGGCGAAGTAGTCAAGCATCCGGCACGTGGGGCGCGAACGACGATTTGGATAATCTCAAGGTAATCAATACTTCTTCATAATCTAAAGGTATTTAAAACATGTTTGCAACCTTGTTATACAATATCGCATCACTAAAATAAACAACTTTCCTATAAATTTGCAGGACCCCAGAGCATGCGACCTCATCCTGCGGAATGGCAGTGTTTCTATACTCGTTGCTAAGGGCGTTGTACATCCACTCGCCAAAAGTGTACACCATACTCAGCTAAGACCCGACCATGCATGCGTGCAGGTTGAGTTAGTCTTGGATGGATGGCAGCGCGTACCCCTTCCTGTCCCTACCGACGAAGCGGTTGTGCTTGATGACGCACGGATGTCATTTGTCCAATGGCCCAAGAGTCAGATTATTTTGGATCAGGTAATCCATAAAAAAATCCATTTATTTGTTACATTCAACTCATTCTTTTTGAAATACTAGAATAATCCATTTATAATTTGATACAGACACGAGGAGATGATGTCACCGGTACGGCGATGTCACCGGTACGTCAGGAGGTGGCTTGCGACGTCGGGGCTGACGCGCCACAATCACCGCCCCGTCCTATGGTCACCGAAGAAGAATACAGTCGTTTGCCCAATGATTTGCGCTTTCTCCACGACTACTTGATGACGGCGCCCGAAGGCATGGAGGCTATCATCATCCCTGTCCCACCTGGGATGTTTCTACACGAAGGCAGGGATCTCCTGCTGTCGTTCAAAGACTTCAAGGACCTCTTCCATCACTCGTCATCCGACAAATGGCTCGATGTGTCACACATCACCATTTTTCTCATGTTAGTGATATTAAAATATTTTCATTATTGTATAGAACTCAAATATATATTCTAATTACAATATGATGAGTTTCAGGAAGCTAGTCCGAAACTGTGATGAGATGGTTGAAAAGAAGAACTTGTGCATGTTTCTGGACCCCGAGAAAGTGAGTTCTACGGCAGTGACATATTATCCGGATATGGCTATCGAGTACATGTGTTCTGCGATGCATCGTGCTAAGGCGGAGGAGAAGAAATTCATTCTCATGCCATACCACGAGGGGTTAGTTCTAATCTTAACTTATGTGTTGTTTATATTTTAATTAAAGAATTGTATAAAGAAATTCATTCTCATGCTAAAGTACTATAATTCTTCTCCTCGATCCAACAGCAAACATTGGTGCACGATTCTCATTGTGCCGTACTTAAGCACGGGCATAATTATTGATTCTTGTAAGCCAGGAGGAAGGACCGCGGCTGCCAATTGCAAAGTTATCTTGCCTTTTGTGAATAAGTAAGCAATAATAATTCTATAGGTTTGCATTTCTTTCAATCATATCAAATTATAAAATTGCTAATTACATTCACTCACTTTTGTAAGGGCTTTTGTGAAATATATTAAAGAGGGAGGATCACATAGCACGGGCCCGGGCAAGAAAAGCAAGTTGAATTGGAAGTACTTGAAGGTGAGCACACGGCCTTGAGTTATAAATTTCATATCTTGTTAAAAAAATTATTGTCATTCTAACAAATGCCGCTAAATGTAAATTTCAGTGCCCGCAACAGAATGAGGGTTGGGAATGCGCTTATTACACGATGATATTCATGTTTGACTTTGTCGAAAGAATACAATTCGAATTCCCAGATGCGGTATGTACTTCATATGAATTTCCTATATAATAAGCAATTGATATCTACCTTTTCTGAAATACTAACTATTATCAAATTATAATTTTGTAGAATGTGACAAAACAAGCGCATTACACCAAGGATCAGATCGACGATGTGCGGTGCATGTGGGCAAGGTGGTTTGCCATGGAATTTTGTAATCCTCGATATGGATTTGCATAATTTTGTATAATTTGGTGTATATGAATATTGTATAATTTATTGCATATGGATTTCTGGCTAATCTGAAAAATATGAATTTCTTGCTAATATGGATTTATTGCTAATCTGGAAAATATGGATTTCTTGTTATATGAAATCTGGAAAATCTGGAATATATAGTTCTGTAACAAAAATGGCTAGCAAAACTGGAGGCTAGCCGAAAAACAAAAAATACAAAAAAAAAAAAAATGTACTTTCTACACGGACATTTAACTAAAGTCCGTGTAGAAAAAAGATAGCTACACGGTCATTTAGTTAAATGTCCGTGTAGAAAGAGGAGAGCTACACGGACATTTAACTAAATGTCCGTGTAGAAAGAGTCAAGCTACACGGTTTTTTCGTTAAAAGTCCGTGTACAAAAAGAATCGTACACGGTTTTTTAGGTAATATCCGTGTAGCTCGGTAAATGGAGTGCGACACATTCTGGTCTTTGTACACGGCTGTTTGTGAAGTTATACGTGTAGAATCTTTAAAATTGCACACGGCCAAAAGTCCGTGTGTAGTTATTGAACTAATCGTACACCCTCGATTTAAACACGGTAGGAAATCCGTGTAGCTCTTCCTTTATTGTCCGTGTATAATCTCTTTTTTTGTAGTAGTGAATAAAAATTTCGGGAGCAGCTCAGACTGGCATTATCTTGGAACTAGGATGCCTGTTTGTATTCATTTAATGCTTTTAGATTTTAATTTGTTGTTTTACTTGTAACTTCTAAGATGTATATATGAAAGAGTTTCTTCGCTGTATACACATCATATATAGCTAAAATCATCCAATGAATCAAGAATATTAAAGAGGAAATATGGCACATATTTCTTTCACGTTTCTTTAGTAACAAATCCATCAATTAGAATGTGAACAGATGCTTTTCAAACACCATGGTTTTCTTATCAATTTATAAATTGCAAATACCAATTTAGGATAGGTTCTCATTATTATAGTCTCATCTATCATTACTAAGGAATGATTTAGTTAAAATTACGTACAAAATTTAAACTAAGTAATAGTTCAATAATTTTTAAGTGACAATTCTTATTATATGTGCCATGCATGTGATATTTTACCGAGGTCAATTTGGGTCCGATGCCCATCGGACTCAAAGTGAGTTCGATGGGTTCGACGACCGTCCGAAATGGCTTTAAGATTCGCGCCCGCAACTTTTGCGTCTGCTTTAAAATTCGTGCGCATCAATCTTAAAGCAGATAGGACAGTCCCGAAACCCATCGAACCCAAATTTGAGTTCGATGGGCATCGGACCCAACCTGCTCTCTATTTTACTGCTGTTTTAATAGTTGACAATTAATGCGCTTCCCCATCCTTCAAGTCTTAAAAAAAAAATTAATAATTTGGTGTGCAAGCTGGGTACACAAATCACACACGCCAAAAATGATGCACAGACTGCGTGAGTGGTAATAAATGAAATTTCAAAAATAGATGGTAATGTGTGAATTTTAAAAAGTTAGGGTGGTAACTACAAAAAATTCGGATAAAATTAACATCATCTTTAATTACATAGGGTTCAAATGCCTCTATTTTTTGCCGAAACTTTTATTTATACCATTTAAAGAAAAATAAACCAGAACACTCTCGTTTTCTGGGATTACCCAGGCCGCAAAAACACCGAAGCGGATCCTTTAAAGGAGACCACACAATGCCGGACCCCCTTTTTTTTAATCTGAAATCTATAATTTTTTGCATTAACGGAAGAGAAGGCAAGAATAATGTGTTCTCCTGAAGGAAATGTATTTATACATGTGGTACTATTGAAAGGATCGAATGAGATATATAGACCTGTTTCCACATAAACCATGAGATATAGGGAAACCCTATTGAGTAATCAACAGTCAGACGCAGGTAAATATAAAATGAAATATTAATTGTACCGACATTTTTATTAATATCCAAAGTTTAATACAAATTATTAATTATACCCGGACTTCAAAATTTTCGCTAAAAATACCCAAACCGGCCAGAAAATGGCCGGTTTACGCCCCTCCCCTAAACCAGCCATTTTCTGGCCGGTTTACTCTTTTTTTTTCTTTTTTTTTTAACCAGCAAAAACTTCCTTAAAAGGACACCATCTGGAGTTTGGTTCTAAAAAATAGTATTTTATTGTAGTTAGATGAAGTAGGGTGTAATTTATTTGAGTATTAATTAATTTCATTACTTCTTGTAGTTCCGTACAAAATAATAAAGTACACACAAATTGCAAATATAGTCCACACAATTTTTACAACATGCATATAAATCACCTATTATTGCTACGTCTAAAAGGTAATCTCCGAAGTAAACCACTTGCGAAAGATGATTTACGAGATGGCCTAGCAGGTGGCTCTGGTTGCTCAGTAGATGGCCCGGCTTGGGTTCCAGATGGCCCGGCTTGGGTTCCAGATGGCGCTGCTTGGTTTGTAGATGGCCCTGCTTGGCTTGTAGATGCCCTTGTTGTGCGTCTAGTAGTGGACCTCCTCGGTTGGATCACAGATGGCTCCCCTTGCACCCCAACCGCCTCTCCTCCTATGTCAACCGCCTCTCCCATTGCTTCGGCATACATAGCAGTTGCATCTAAACGGCTCGTAGCTGTGCTACGCCGTGACCCTCCGGACCCACTTCCCGACGCCATTACTCGCTCATTTTCTGCCGCATTTGCTGCGATTCTTGCCTCTGCATTTGCATGCGTTACTTAGTAAGTTGGTATAAATTGAAAAGAAAAATAATTTTTGATGAATGTTACATACCTCTTCGTTGCCTATCGGAAGTGGAACGGCGAGGATGATGCCCCCTTCGTCTACCTTCCATTTCATCCATCGTCATTACACGACGGGTGTGTTGTCGCCTCCCCTTCCTAATCCAACCACTACTCGGAAGGATTCTGTCTCCAGGATTAGGAGGCCAGTCTCCCATATTGCCAATTAGATTGAACACATGACTCCAAGTACTCACAAGATAAGGTGTTTTATACCAGTCTGCAACAAAGTCGTCCTCTTGTCAGTTTCGGTCACGGCAAACAGCTAAGACATGAGTGCACGGAATTGAAGTTAATTGGATACCTCTGCAAGTGCATTCCATTTGTCTGTCGGGACCGCGCGTCACAATATACATGAACTCCCTGTGAGTGGGTTCCATGTTGCCCATGTCGCTACGGGTGCAAGGAGCGTACTCATTTGGGGATGAAACTTGGTACTGACCTTGGCCCTGCGTGTAACGCACCAACCGCATTTTTCCAGCCTTCTCCCAACGTTTTCTGATCTTCTGCAAAACCCGGTCAGACAGAACCTGTCCCTTGTCTTGTAATTCCATTGCTCGCTGACGCCGCTGAACAAACCATCTGTTGCACGTGTAGAACGTATCCTCTACTATGGCACAAACAGGCAATCTACGACTCGTTCGGAAGACATTGTTGAGCGACTCGGAGCCGTTTGTTGTCATGATACCAAACCGGTATCCTCCGTCACAGGTTTGGAAAATTTTCTCATAATTGGACGGCTCCATCACATCATTAGGACGTACTTTGCCCACTTTCTTTAAATACGCATTGCACTGCGGATTTACCTGCACAAAAACAAAGGGGTGTTATTTCATTTTCATAAAATTCTTATAAGATAATTAAACGAAATGTTATAAGTTAGACATACATGAGCAAACTCTTCGAACATCTCTTTCAATTTTCTTGGCTTCTTCCTCTTTGCTCCTTCCTTGAACCTCCATCCGTACCATCTATCTCCTCCACAGTTCTTGACCAGGTTGTCAGCAACATGCTGCATACAATACCGGTGTACAAAAAGCTCGGGAGGATACCCGTATTCAGCTGTCAGTGCAGCTTTGATCCCCTTGTGCTGGTCTGATATGACACATACAAATCTACTACATCCGAGCACTTCATTCCTAAACCACTGCAAGAAAAAACCCCAATTCTCAGTATCCTCCTGCCGCACAATTGCAAATGCAATAGGCAACAATTGGTTCTCGGCATCGTAGCCGCAAGCTATCAAAAGCCTCCCCTCATATCGCCCAGACAAGAAGCAGGCATCGATGCTGATCACTGGTCTCAGGTACTGGAACGCCGCAATGCATGGACCAAACGCCCAGGCTACGGCTCTGAACTGGGCAACACCTGGCATGATTAGTCCTGTTTCCTTATTCCGTACCGGGCTGGTCAGAAATTGGTGGGTCGAGCCGGGATTGTTTTGGCAAATTGCAAGCAACAGTGGTCTCAGCAAGCTGTACGAAATCTCCCAACTCCCAAATTGTCAGGCTATTGCCAGCTCACGGCCCCTCCACAGTCGGTTGTATTTAGGTGTCACATTGTTATACACAGACACAACAATGTCTGCCACCGTCTGTATGCTCATACATGGGTCCTTTTTAATGGCGTTCCCAATGACATCGGCAATGAGCGATGCCGTCAGACATTCGTGGTCGACCCTCGTACTCTCAGTCCTACATGTGTGAGGCCTGACTTGCTTAGTTATAACCCATGCGTCTCCACATCCCGTCGGCTTTGCCCTAAGCTCGTAATGGCAATTCTTGTCCTTGCACAGCAGAGTAACCCGATCCCTGTCACTTTTCCAAGATCTGAACTCCTGATTCTTTTTTATATGGTGCTCTCTGATCTTCTTCATTAGGTCTTCTTTGCTTTTAAAATATTGGTTTGCAGCAAGCTCACCTTTGTACTCAATCCGTTGCCCATAATAACCAATATCTGCTTCTCTAAACTCAGAAACATCATTGAGGTCTGGGAACGGGTGCGTATCAGTCCGGCCACTAAGCGGTCCCCCCTCATCAGTATGCCTTTCAGCTGTTTGAACCGGCCCGTCTTCATCGCAACCTTCCATGTGATCTGAATCCCCCCACATGTCTCCCTCAAATTCATCCCCGCTCCCCAGATCGTCCTCCGGTATTTCATTAATATCTTTAAAGTCCGGGCAGCTTGCATCGTCTACTGGTGCAGGTATGGGGTAAGGTGATACTGGAGATAACGGTAAAGGAGTGGCATTTACGGATCTAGGTGGGGTTGAAACTGAGTGTCTTGGTCTGCCTCGATTGTGTCTAGGCAGGGATGCAACTGAGTGTCTTCGTTGAGGTGCTGGTGGAGTGACGTAGTTGTAGGGTTCTGGGTCAGGTTCGTTGAGGAGTAAGGTGGAGTCACGTCTGTTGGTTTCTGGTTGTGGGGTATAATGTGGTGCCGCTGATCCAGAGCCCGAACTTCCAACCCCGGGCTCTACCGGAACTCTTCTAGCAAATATTTCTATTAGAAAATTCCCTGAGGACCTCAAATAACCAAACATGCCTCTCCACGTACTCTCATCTACCAGTTTCGCAACCATAAATTTTCCGCTGGAGGGATGGCAATATCGGGTTGCCAATTCTAGGTCACACCTTTCTGGGTTGTAACCGGTGTGTGTGTAAACTATGGATTTCAGGTCTAAAAGTGAGGTGTCATCTGGAATCATTACTGAATAAGCTGCATCTTTGTTGTAATACGCCCCTTGTGCACTATTAAGCATCTTCCCACCATAGTGTAATGAAATAAAGGCCATGGTCAACAAACTACATTTTAAAAATGGTAAACATTGTCAGGTTACTAAATGGTAAACATTTGTCAGGTAACTAAATAGTAAACAATTGACAGATTACTAAATGGTAAACAATTGACACATTTGTATAGGGTATATGGTATAGGGTATTGGGTATTGGGTTTAGGATTTAGGGTTTAGGGTATTGGGTATTGGGTATTGGGTATTGGGTTTAGGGTTTAGGGTTTAGGGTTTAGGGTTTTAGGGTTATAGGGTTATAGGGTTATAGGGTTTTGGGTTTTGGGTTTTGGGTTTTGGGTTTAGGGTTTAGGGGTTTTGGGTTTTGGGTTTAGGGTTTAGGGTTTAGGGTTTAGGGTTATAGGGTTAGGGTTAAGGGTTTAGGGTTATAGGGTTATAGGGTTTAGGGTTTAGGGTTTAGGGTTATAGGGTTAGGGTTATAGGGTTTAGGGTTATAGGGTTTAGGGTTTTTTTAATTAAATTTAAATTTTTTAATAATATAATTAATTATTCTATAAAATAAAAAAAATAATAATAATAATAAAAAAAAAAATTACCTTAATCGCGCTGCTGCTGCCGCCTCGGGCTGTGTGCCCTTTGGATGAAGGGAGGGGGTGTCCTTTTAAGGAAGTTTTTGCTGGTTAAAAAAAAAAAAAAAAAAAAAAGTAAACCGGCCAGAAAATGGCCGGTTTAGGGGGGGGCGTAAACCGGCCATTTTTTGGCCGGTTTGGGTATTTTTAGCGAAAATTTTGAACTCCGGGTATAATTAATAATTTGTATTAAACTTTGGATATTAATAAAAATGTCGGTTAATTGTACGTACTAGGAATGTGACACCAAGCAGGGAATTTATTATAAAAGCAGATATTATGTGCCCATAATTGGTGGTTCTTTGTATTAATTTTATATCTGGATGACAGATAAAAATTGAACTTGTTTCATCGAACAATAACAAATTATGCGTGTGGGACTGTGGGTAGTATATGTTGTGAATTGGACTTGCTCTTTATGGCAGATGCTATTATGTTGTTTGTCACTCCCTTCAACGAACAAGGGATTACAATAGCTGCTGGCCTAATGCGAGATCTTGTGTGCAAATATTACTTTTTAGAAATTAAAAAAATTGATTTGTCAGGAACAAATTGGTGATGTTTTTTTTTTCTCAAAGAATATCAATGACTGAACTATTGATTCAGTTCAAAATAGGATGGACCGAATTAATGGTCCGGTTACCCCTATAAGTCACACATGCACATCACCAGCTAGCATCACGGAACGCGAAAAAATGAGGGGGGGTTGACCGAACCATTGTTTCGGTCACTCTCTAGAACCAAATTTTGAGAAAGGGAATTTCAAAGGAAGAAGGAAAGGGTACTCCAATTTTGAAAATTTAGTCCAAGAGGGTGACCGAATCAATGGTTCAGTCACCACTCTTTTGAATTTTCTATCTCCATTTGTGTAAAGGCATGATAAAGAATGAACCGAACCATTGATTCGGTCACTCTGTATCTGGACCGAATCAACGGTTCGATCCCTGCTATTTTTGGAGAAAATAAATCATCAATTATCTTTTTAATTTTAATGAAGAATAAAATAAGTAATTTATAAATTTAAAATGAGTTTTAATAGAAAAATTAATAAATTAGATAAATTTGTGAGCTTTTGAAATTTAGAAGAATAAATATGATATTATGAATTTTAGGGGAAATATATATGTAACTTCGAGATTTTTTAGGAATATATATGAAATTTCGCCTTGAATAAAATTCAATAAGTGCTGATCATGTATTTGCGTGGTAAAAAAAAATATGAAATCGGCAGAATAGTTTGTGTTAAATGGTTGTATAGGAGCAAGAATAAATCTCCTGGAGAACCAGCATTTGGTCTAGTGGCAAAGGCAATGCTCTCCGTGTGGGAGGTCGCAGGTTCAAAACCTGAAAGGGGCAATTCATTGTGGATATTAATTAGTTGGTGGTTTGACCTCCAACCTTTACTCAAAAAAAAAAAAAAACTCCGGAAGTAGTGACATCGCTCACAAAGCATATGATCAATGGCATTGTATATGATTTGGTGCCTATGAAGACTGTAGGAGACCTATTTTGAGATTCGTGCCATGTTAAAACTAAGAACCGTCTGATCATAATTTACTTGAGTCAAGTAACCTGAGATGTGAATTCGTAGGAGTTGTTAGGTAGATAACAAGATTGCAGGTACACTTTCCTTTTCTTGCTTCTATGTGATGATGTGAAGTTTACTATTCCCACATGGCAATGTTTATTGGGGGCGAGAAAAGTCATTCAAAAAAAAGACAATCCGTAATCCAATCATAACAATATATTAGATGCTACCTTTCAGATATTTATCTTTAATTAATCAGAACAAATTTCAAAAGATCGTCTAACAAAAGGAAATGTACTCATTAATTCATAACAAGAAGAGTAATTGCATAACAATATATTGGCAGTCATTTTTTTTGAAAAAAATAATCAATTGTAATTGTATATTGTTATTTTCAAATTTAATTTCTGGGTTGATTTTTTTCTCTTGTAATATTTATGTATATTCTCGCTTTACATCCAACTTTTGTTGCAATAATTCTTCATTTTCATGATATTGGAGCCCTAACATATATTTTTTTTTCAATATTAAGAAATTCCGTAAGAACCTCGCTCACATCCCACGTTGAGGGTGAAAATGGATGTGGTAATTAAGTTGCGCTCTATTTTTCATATACTGCAACAATTAGAAATATGAAAAAAAATAAATAGAACAATTTCTACTATTTACTTATTCAAAATTTTAAAAACAATAAAAAATTTGTTCTTTTTGTTTTGTTTTGGTTGTTGTTTAATCGGTAGATACTATTATCAAAATAACTTTGTTCATAATATCATATATTATATTTTTAATAAGTTTTATGATTTTTGAATATTTTTTTAATTTTATCAATTAAAAAAGAGTCTGGTGCTACGAGTTTTTAATTAGTACAACAAATTAAAGCCACCTCTCTTTTATTTTTTTACATTTTAAAATTTTGTATCAGCAGGATTCCCTCCATCTTCTTTATCAATTTAAAAACATAATTACCTTTCCGACCATCAGAATTATTCACGTAGGGAACAAATCTACGGTATAAACATTAAGTGGTGTGCTGGTAAGTGTTGTAGCATGACTGGCGGAGCCGGAGATTGAATTTGAAAAGATGAAATTAAGTACGCCCCTCATTTATTGCACGCCATGTAAAGTTTACTAGTATGTTGTCCTATGGTTAGCGAAGAAAATTAGTCATGTTGTTACTAATTCCGTCACATTACGTTATGTCTGTCGATTATGTGACATAGCTTGTATATCACACACTAACTGTGCTTTATATATCATTTAACTAATCCGATCAAGTCACATAAAAGTAAATTTTAATCACGTGACATGATGTTACGAAGTCATAGCATGTTAGTCAAGTCATGTCACGTCAAGGGCGGATCCAGGTTCAAGGAAAGGGGGGTGCAAAAAAATAGCAAATCGGGTTTAAATAATCTTAATCATATTCAAACCCATTAGCTAATTGGGTACTAGATAAAAAACAATGCTCTAACTTTCAGTTCTAATCACCAATCCGAATTCAAGAAATTTATTCTAATTTGAACTCTAAATTTAACTCAAATTACAAATCAAAATTTCAAGGGGACAAAAAAAATTCGAGGGAACATCAAAGTTAGTCCGGACTTATAGATCTCCGTAAAATTTCAAAATCCAGAGAAAGTAACTTTGATCTATGGATCTTCATAAAATTTCAAAATCTAGAAAAAACAACTTTGACCTATAGATTTCTATAAAATTTCAAAATCCATAAATGCCAGTTGTATTCCGGGGAGCAAGAAATTGTCATTTAAAAAATAAGTAATCAAAATCAATTACATGTAGGTGCATGATTATGTATTTTTCTAAATATAGTCTGATTCAGGTGCATGGTTCCCGTGTAGGAAGGAGTTGGGATCCGTATCCTCCCAAGTACCTGACTCAAGCAAATTGAAACGGACAGCCCAGATTAATCTTATCTGGGCCAAACTCAATCCGGTGCCTATGAAGACTGTAGGAGACCTATTTTGAGATTCGTGCCAAGTTAAAATTAAGAACCGTCTGATCATAATTTACTTGAGTCAAGTAACCTGAGGTGATGTGAATTCGTAGGAGTTGTTAGGTAGATAACAAGATTGCAGGTACACTTCCCTTTTCTTGCTTCTATGTGATGATGTGAAGTTTACTATTCCCACATGGCAGTGTTTATTGGGGGTGAGTGTTCGCACAAAAGTGTATCACAAAGTTTCACTACAGCAAGCTGTAGCTTTTAACCTTGATTTAACTTCCGACTAAGATTGCAAGTGCACAATCCTGTCGTATAGTCTAGTCAGGTATCGATCCACAGGACGGTTCTAAATCAAATCTGGAATTCTACTTAAATTAATTAGGTACTAGAAGTTGGAAAATGTTGGTTTGTTTGTTTAATTTCCTAAATTCAATTGATAACGGAAATAATTAAAATAACAGAAAGTAAAAGTTTGGTTTTATCAGATAGAGAAAAGCGTTTCCAGGGTTTTCGATTTCATTATCAACTCTGCCTCTCGGTACCCATACGACCCGCGTACTTTCATACGCGACCCGCATAGAACACGCGACCCGCGTACTCTCATACGCGGTCCGCGTGGACCTCGAGTGAATGTAGCAGTTGTCTATTTTTGCGTTGTTCTTTAGTGTAAGGATTCATTGACCGAACCTAATGTTCCTAAACCTCAACTCTCGTTTGTTGGCTTAATAAACTTGGTATCGGAATTGCAATTTCACCTTCTTAGGTTTTTAATCTAAGTTAATTGTCTGGTTTACTAAAGGTAACCACTATCTCTCGATAAGTTGAAAAGTTCACCTCTCAGTTACTTTTTGGTCTCGCCTTACGGCTCATAAACCTACCTCAGATACTAAGTTTGGTTGAAAGAAACATCAAGGCCAAATTACAAGAAAGATGCTGCAGACATCTAACAGTAGAAAATCAAGAATTATTCAATCAACTTCAACAAAACAATTAAAATACTACTCAAACAATTAAACACTAACATTCAATCACAAATTCAAACAACATGCATACAAAACAAAGTATCAAACTACATCGTAACCCTAGAAACTAAGAAAACTACTCACACATAGTCAAAGAACAAATAACACAAATAATAGATGAAATAGTCATGACAAAACCCGAAGTACAAAGAAGATCCGTGAAGAACTTTCGTCTTTCGCTTCTCAACTTAGTCTCCAAGCTAGCCGTCAAGCCCAAACCCTAGAATCTGTCTCTAACTCTCTGGAATGTCGAATAATGAATAGAATACCCTTCTCTGGCAAGGGATCCCGTAATATAGCCTTTCTGGCCGACCTTTCCTTCATTGAGCCTCTGTTTCCTTTTCTGTTTTCTTTCCAGAATAGACTCACGCGACCCGCATGTAGTGGACGCGGTCCGCGTGTCTGTGCTCCTCGCGTGCAAATCTGGAGATCGCGTCTGTGGTCGCGTCAGGGCTTGATGCGGCCCGTAGTGGATGTGACGCGGCCCGCGTGTAATAGTCTCAGAACTTGCAATCTTCCCTGATTTCACTGTTTTCTGTAAAGTAGACATAAAAACACAGCAGTACCACATTCTATAGATATTCAATGTATTTTCAATGTAAAAGACACGATCTGATAGTTTGAAACACAGATTTTGGTACAGAAATTGGTCGGATTTATAGGTCTAATATTGAGACATCAAATTCCCCCAAGCTTAAATCTTGCTTGTCCTCAAGCAAAGATCGTACTTAGGTACCGGGTTGGACTCTACTCTTACCTAAATGCAGATTAAGTTCCTAAAAGTGAAAATCTACATGAATTGCTTTAATCAAAAACTTCGAGAATCCTTTTGGTATAATTTAGACTTTCCTTGATCAATTTTGATTCACCTCACGAATTGACTAATCAAACTTCAAATTCTGAAATGTTTCTAAGACTTGCAAAGTTAATTACCCGAATTGATCAATTTATCATTCTTTTGCTGAAACTATACCCTCGTTTGTGGTGATTTTTTCTTTTCTTTTAACCCCCCCCAAGCTTGGAACAAGCTTAGGTTAGAAAGTCGAGGACTTCGTGTGTTGGTGTATGCAAAGTTTCCTTTCTTTTCTAAATTTGAGAGACGAGCTCAAAGGCGCCCAATTGGACTTATTGCCAGTACTCTTATGTTCTCCATCTTTTCATTTATCACTCTTCAAGTTTTTATTTTACGCCTACACCATGAATACACACATCCAATGATATTCATTCATACCAATGGATATCCCCAATCTTTCTTTATTTTAAATCCCCATTTCCCTATTTAAAAAGGCACAGTTCAGTTTCAAAATGGTTTTTTCGATTCGATTCAAGTTCTCTTCCTCTCAAGTTCTCAAAACATTCATTCCTAAGCAGTTCTTTTATCAATTGTGGGGTTAGTTCTAATTTCTCAAGGTCATCGCAATTAAAGCCAAAAAATTTCATCAAAGTCCCTAATTTAAGCAATCATGCAAATTTTTCACCTATGAATGCAAGAAAAATAAACATGACCTAAGTAAAAAGAAAATAAATCCTAAAAGTCAAAAGTCTCCCCCCCAAGCTTAGTCTGAGCATTGTCCTCAATGCTTCAAGACTGAAAGATAGAAAAAGTAAATAAGCAAGGGAAAGAGAAGAACAAACCTGATCAATCCTGGGGAGAGGATGGCCCGGGATAGTACCCGTGCTCATCATAGTAGCGCCAGTCACGCAACTCATCCTCGACACCGCTGAGCCGGTCGTGATAGTCCGTCAGCTGACACTGAATGTCGTAAAGTGTGTCGCCATGCTGGAGCTGAGTCGCGCGCATGTTTGAGACGAGGCGGTAGAGGTCTCTCATGGTGGGCTGTGTGGGATGAGAGGTACTCGGCGGAGGGGAAGAAGGGGCCGCAGGCGTAGGCGCACCGTCAACAACAGGAGGAGGAGGTGGAGGCTCATCTAGTAATGGTCCAGTGAAAAGCCAAGTAGACCTGTCCTCAAAGGAGAGAGGCGCGTGGACGGGCAACTTGTACCTAGGGGAGCCGTCCTACATGCGCCAAATGTAGCCAATGCGGCGGCCACAGTGCTTCTTGATTGTGATAAAGGTTGCCAAACGGAAAGCCTCGACGTCCAGGAGGCGTAGACCCCTGCAGAGTGTATCACCTGTGGTCGGTACCCCTAACTGCTCAGCAATATGGGTGACGTAGGCACCGATGGTGATGGCGCCCCCGGCCCTCGTGGAGCGCTGAAGATCAAGCCAGTGGCGGATCATGATGAGCATCAGGTCGGGTCGCTCGATCTCGCCATCTGGTCGGAGCATGTGATCCAGAAGCTTGAGATCCTCAATGTTGGCGCGGGAGACTGTCTCGCCGCGTGCCAAGATGAGCAAGGGCGCGCTGGATGCAACGAAGGGAAGGGTAAGGAATGTTGAGGCTCCTGAAATCCTTGTTGTGAACGGCGCCTGGTGTTGAGCCAGAGATCAAGCTCCAGAAATGGTCCTTATCCAGGCCCCGACGGAACTTGAGAGATGAAGTCTGGGGATCCGGCTGGAAACTGAACCACTCGCGGAGCTGAATGAGCGTGATGCGGTGAGGCTGACCACGGAGGAGGAACTTGATGTAGTGGCGGGAGAGGCTACCTTGGTTGTCTTCCTTGAGCTGGAGAGAAGAGAGGAACTCAAGCGTGAGGCTTTCGTAGGTAGGGTGGTCGATGGCCCAGAAAGCGGGGGTAAAGCCAATCCTACCAGTGAGAAGTAGGAAGTCCCCCTCAACTCCGAATGCGCGGAGGGTGGTCATGTCAACCCGGCGCGTGTTCTCGAATTTCTTCAAGCTCAAGGACTCGAAGTGGAGGGAGTCCTCAGAGTCATGGCGCTCAGAGTGGTGTGAACTGGACTCAGGTGGAGAAGAAGCACGTGCAGGTTGTGGCTGGGCACGGCTACGCAGTTGCCTACGGTCCTGGGCTTGTTTGGATCGGCGCTCACGGTTCATTGTGTGGCTCAGGATTCAGGTGATGCGGGTCGAGTGGGTTTTGACGCGGGGCGGACAAGTGTGATACGGGTCGCATGAGTTAGGTTTTCGGTAGAATGGACATGGCTGAGGTTCTTGAGGGTGGAGAGGTGATGGTAACAATGGAAATAAAAAAGAAGGGTGTAGAGACTTACCTGAGGCGCGCTACTGGGAGAGAAGGCTTGAGGTGGTGCTGGTGGCCGAGAAAGCGCAAGTGGAGAGGAGGGGTCTACAGGATGGCTTGAGTGGTCGGATCGAAGGGGGTCGGGTGCACTGTAGAAGGAGAAGGAGGTGATGCGGTCGTATTGAGAAGATGGTCGGATGTACTGTGGAAGGAGAAAGGCGAAGCGGGGTAAGTTTAAGAAGAAAGGGTCTCTCCGTCTCAGCCCATAATGGACGCGTCTCTTCAATGCTGCGACGGTCGGCACCGACGCGGGGCGTGTCGATTTTCACGCGGGTCGCGTTAAGCTTTAGCCAGGTCGCATTTCGCAAGCGGGTCGTGTTGATTTCTCACGCGGGTCGCGTAATGTGCTGAACCGGCAGTTCTCTCCTTTGACTTTCCTAAATGCAAAATACATGCAAACAACAAAAATTATGCAAAGAGGATTATGAAATTACTCTAAGTGCAAGAAAATTAAAAAGGGCTTGGGTTGCCTCCCAAGAAGCGCTTGTTTTAGGTCTCAAGCTCAACCATCTTTTGCTAAGTTTCGGTTGAGGCAGGATCGGAGAGATCCTGAACAAATCGCAATTGGGATAGATGGTCAGACACGGTGGTTTCGACTTCCTCCTTGTCCCTAATTTCGATATCAAATTCCTGCAAAAGAAGAATCCATCTAATTAGGTGAGGTTTGGCATCCTATTTACTCAACAAAGACCTGAGTGCGGCATGATCAGTGTAGACAATTATTTTCGAGCCAACTAGATATGATCTGAACTTGTCAAGAGCGAACACAATTGCAAGAAGCTCCTTCTCGGTGGTTGTGTAGTTCATCTGGGCTGGATCTAGCACCTTGCTAGCATAATAAATGGCGGACGGCTTCTTGTCCTTCCTTTGCCCAAGAACTGCTCCTACAGCATAGTCGCTCGCGTCGCACATGATCTTGAATGGAAGAGACCAATCAGGTGGTTGCAAAATGGGTGCTGAGATGAGGGCTTTCTTCAAACTACAAAAAGACTTGACACAATCATCAGTGAAAACAAAATCAGAATCTTTAATGAGTAAATTGGTCAATGGTTTCGCAATTTTAGAAAAGTCCTTGATAAAGCGGCGATAGAATCCCGCATGACCTAGAAAGCTGCGAACCCCTTTCACACAAGTTGGGATTGCAAGCTTTTCAATCACTTCAATCTTCGCCTTATCAACCTCGATGCCTTTAGAAGTCACAACATGTCCTAGGACAACACCTTCCTGAACCATGAAGTGACACTTCTCCCAATTCAAAATTAGATTGACATCTTCACACTTCTGCAAAATCTTACAGAGATTAGACAAACAAGAATCAAAACAAACACCATACACAGAAAAATCATCCATAAAGACCTCAACTTCATTCTCAATGAAATCAGAAAAGATAGCCATCATGGCTCTCTGAAAAGTGGCTGGTGCATTACAAAGACCAAAGGGCATCCTACGATATGCAAATGTACCATATGGACAAGTAAAAGTGGTCTTTTCTTGGTCTTGTGGGTGAATGGGTGATCACTCAAAAGAGAGCAATGTTTCTTTTAATATTTATAAACTCGGAAATGCTATCGGTTCGGACAGCAAGCGCACAATCCTATCGAGTAGTATATACGAGGTCGATCCACATGGAATATTGGTTCAATGCTTTGAGCGATTGAATCATAATATTTCGAAAGGCTAGACGAAATCTGAAAATTGAGAGATGTTTGTTGATCAATGTAAATTAGGAAACAATTAAAAGTAATTAAAATAAAGATAGAGATGAGGATTCCTAGGGTTTCGGCACACCATTGCCACTCAATCCGCCTTGACAATATATTCCTATTGCGTCTGATTTCCTGTTGTTGTTTTAATGAAAGACACCACATAGGTCACTGCGATTTATGTTACGCAAGAATGACAGATCTTTCACCGAGATTCTACATAGGACACTGCGATTTACCTTACGCAAATGTCTGATCTCTCAAATACCCCAAATTACTACATAGATCACTGCGAATTTCTTTACGCATGTGATGGAATTTGGTACGTGTTTTGTTGGTCTGGTTTATGGTTTCCCCGCTAAGGTTTTCTTCACATAAACCTAATAGATCTCAACGAGGCTAATTCATACAAATAATTTCTCTTACCATTAAAGTACTGTCACTACCCTAACGGACTCAAACTAGATCATTGAAATTAGATGAAGAGATAATAAATCACAAAAGCATTTTAGCACAACAACAAGAAATCATAATCAACATAAATATATATATCAAAACATCAAGAGTAACAAGGTTTACTGCCTAGCCCTAAGAAAAGGAACTTAGCCGCGGAACGGCATGGTTACAAGCACTCCTCTCTTCTCACTTTAATCAAATCTAACCCTAATTACAAAGATAACTTCTTCTTCTGCCCAGGGGCTTTATATAGGAGTGTAGGGACGTGTAGAGGTTGAGTAGGGGCTAAGAAACTGATCTGGAAACAGCTGTCGGCAGTTATTCCCCAAGAGATGCCTTCGGATACGGGCCGTATCAGGTGATACGGTCCGTATTAGGACCTTGGCAGTTAGGGTTTTAATGCTTCCAGCGCTATCTTCTGGTCTGTGCTAGGCCTGGTCCGTATTGGTCAATACTGGCCGTAACAGGGACATAGTCGATGAGCGTCGCTGATCCGATTGACCCGATTCTTGCTCCATTTGATGTAAAATAGTCCCAAAACTTGTTTCCTACAATAAAACATAAAGAAGGGTGACAGTAGCCTTTTTCTCTAATTAATTAAACATAAATGTGAGAAAATATGTAAAACCTAAGCCAAAACCCTACGTAAATCATCATTATTTTGACTCTGATCACGCCTCCCAACTTGAATTGTTGCTTGTCCTCAAGCAACGACATCCCAGCTGGTCAAAGATTCGGTCTAGGTTAAACCATACAATCTCAAGGTCTTGTTTAAAAATTAAATTTATCATAATTTACTTGAGTCAAGTAACCTGAGGTGATGTGAATTCGTAGGAGTTGTTAGGTAGATAACAAGATTTGCAGGTACACTTCCCTTTTCTTGCTTCTATGTGATGATGTGAAGTTTACTATTCCCACATGGCAGTGTTTATTGGGGGTGAGAAAAGTCATTCAAAAAAAAGACAATCCGTAATCCAATCATAACAATATATTAGATGCTAGCTTTCAGATATTTATCTTTAATTAATCAGAACAAATTTCAAAAGATCGTCTAACAAAAAGAAATGTACTCATTAATTCATAACAAGAAGAGTAATTGCATAACAATATATTGGCAGTCATTTTTTTTGAAAAAAATAATCAATTGTAATTGTATATTGTTATTTTCAAATTTAATTTCTCGGTTGATTTTTTTCTCTTGTAATATTTATGTATATTCTCGCTTTACATCCAACCTTGTTGCAACAATTCTTCATTTTCATGATAATAGAGCCCTAACATGTTTTTTTTTTTCAATATTAAGAAATTCTATAAGAATCTCGCTCACATCCCACGTTGAGTGTGAAAATGGATGGGGTAATTAAGTTGCGGTCTATTTTTCATATACTGCAACAATCAGAAATATGAAAAAAAATAAATATAACAATTTCTACTATTTTTTGCTTATTCAAAATTTAAAAAACAATAAATTTTCTTTTTTTTTGTTTTGTTTTGGTGATTGTTTAATCAGTAGATACTATTATCAAAATAACTTTGTTCATAATATCATATATTACATTTTTAATAAGTTTTATGATTTTTGAATATTTTTTTTAATTTTTTCAATTAAAAAAGAGTCTGGTGCTACGAGTTTTTAATTAGTACAACAAATTAAAGCCAACTCTCTTTTATTTTATTTTTACATTTTGAAATTTTGTATCAGCAGGATTCCCTCCATCTTCTTTATCAATTTAGAAAACATAATTACCTTCCCCGACCATCAGATTTATTCACGTAGGGAACGAATCTACGGTATAAACATTAAGTGTTGTGCTGGTAAGTGTTGCAGCTTGACTGGCGGAGCCGGAGATTGAATTTGAAAAGATGGAATTAAGTACGCTCCTCGTTTATTGCACGCCATATAATGTTTACTAGTATGTTGTCCTATGGTTAGCGAAGAAAATTAGTCATGTTGTTACTAATTCCGTCACGTTACGTTATGTGTGTCGATTATGTGACATAGCTTGCATATCACTCACTAACTGTGCTCTATATATCATTTTATTTACGTGAACATAATGTCACGCAAACTAATCCGATCATGTCACATAAAAGTAAATTTTAATCACGTGACATGATGTTACGAAGTCATAGCATGTTAGTCAAGTCATGTCACGTCAAGGGCGGATCCAGGTTCAAGGAAAGGGGGGTGCAAAAAAATAGCAAATCGGGTTTAAATAATCTTAATCATATTCAAACCCATTAGCTAATTGGGTACTAGATAAAAAACAATGCTCTAACTTTCAGTTCTAATTACCAATCCGAATTCAAGAAATTTATTCTAATTTTAACTCTAAATTTAACTCAAATTACAAATCAAAATTTCAAGGGGACAAAAAAAATTCGAGGGAACATCAAAGTTAGTCCGGACTTATAGATCTCCGTAAAATTTCAAAATCCAGAGAAAGTAACTTTGATCTATGGATCTTCATAAAATTTCAAAATCTAGAAAAAACAACTTTGACCTATAGATTTCTATAAAATTTCAAAATCCATAAATGCCAGTTGTATTCCGGGGAGCAAGAAATTGTCATTTAAAAAATAAGTAATCAAAATCAATTACATGTAGGTGCATGATTATGTATTTTACGAAATCCATTTTTCTAAATATAGTCTGATTCAGGTGCATGGTTCCCGTGTAGGAAGGAGTTGGGATCCGTATCCTCCCAAGTACCTGACTCAAGCAAATTGAAACGGACGGCCCAGATTAATCTTATCTGGGCCAAACTCAATCCGGTGCCTATGAAGACTGTAGGAGAGCTATTTTGAGATTCGTGCCAAGTTAAAATTAAGAACCGTCTGATCATAATTTACTTGAGTCAAGTAACCTGAGGTGATGTGAATTCGTAGGAGTTGTTAGGTAGATAACAAGATTTGCAGGTACACTTCCCTTTTCTTGCTTCTATGTGATGATGTGAAGTTTACTATTCCCACATGGCAGTGTTTATTGGGGGTGAGAAAAGTCATTCAAAAAAAAGACAATCCGTAATCCAATCATAACAATATATTAGATGCTAGCTTTCAGATATTTATCTTTAATTAATCAGAACAAATTTCAAAAGATCGTCTAACAAAAAGAAATGTACTCATTAATTCATAACAAGAAGAGTAATTGCATAACAATATATTGGCAGTCATTTTTTTTGAAAAAAATAATCAATTGTAATTGTATATTGTTATTTTCAAATTTAATTTCTCGGTTGATTTTTTTCTCTTGTAATATTTATGTATATTCTCGCTTTACATCCAACCTTGTTGCAACAATTCTTCATTTTCATGATAATAGAGCCCTAACATGTTTTTTTTTTCAATATTAAGAAATTCTATAAGAATCTCGCTCACATCCCACGTTGAGTGTGAAAATGGATGGGGTAATTAAGTTGCGGTCTATTTTTCATATACTTCAACAATCAGAAATATGAAAAAAAATAAATATAACAATTTCTACTATTTTTTGCTTATTCAAAATTTAAAAAACAATAAATTTCTTCTTTTTGTTTTGTTTTGGTGATTGTTTAATCAGTAGATACTATTATCGAAATAACTTTGTTCATAATATCATATATTACATTTTTAATAAGTTTTATGATTTTTGAATATTTTTTTTAATTTTTTCAATTAAAAAAGAGTCTGGTGCTACGAGTTTTTAATTAGTACAACAAATTAAAGCCAACTCTCTTTTATTTTATTTTTACATTTTGAAATTTTGTATCAGCAGGATTCCCTCCATCTTCTTTATCAATTTAAAAAACATAATTACCTTCCCTGACCATCAGATTTATTCACGTAGGGAACGAATCTAAGGTATAAACATTAAGTGTTGTGCTGGTAAGTGTTGCAGCTTGACTGGCGGAGCCGGAGATTGAATTTGAAAAGATGGAATTAATTACGCTCCTCGTTTATTGCACGCCATATAATGTTTACTAGTATGTTGTCCTATGGTTAGCGAAGAAAATTAGTCATGTTGTTACTAATTCCGTCACGTTACGTTATGTGTGTCGATTATGTGACATAGCTTGCATATCACTCACTAACTGTGCTCTATATATCATTTTATTTACGTGAACATAATGTCACGCAAACTAATCCGATCATGTCACATAAAAGTAAATTTTAATCACGTGACATGATGTTACGAAGTCATAGCATGTTAGTCAAGTCATGTCACGTCAAGGGCGGATCCAGGTTCAAGGAAAGGGGGGTGCAAAAAAATAGCAAATCGGGTTTAAATAATCTTAATCATATTCAAACCCATTAGCTAATTGGGTACTAGATAAAAAACAATGCTCTAACTTTCAGTTCTAATTACCAATCCGAATTCAAGAAATTTATTCTAATTTTAACTCTAAATTTAACTCAAATTACAAATCAAAATTTCAAGGGGACAAAAAAAATTCGAGGGAACATCAAAGTTAGTCCGGACTTATAGATCTCCGTAAAATTTCGAAATCCAGAGAAAGTAACTTTGATCTATGGATCTTCATAAAATTTCAAAATCTAGAAAAAACAACTTTGACCTATAGATTTCTATAAAATTTCAAAATCCATAAATGCCAGTTGTATTCCGGGGAGCAAGAAATTGTCATTTAAAAAATAAGTAATCAAAATCAATTACATGTAGGTGCATGATTATGTATTTTACGAAATCCATTTTTCTAAATAAAGTCTGATTCAGGTGCATGGTTCCCGTGTAGGAAGGAGTTGGGATCCGTATCCTCCCAAGTACCTGACTCAAGCAAATTGAAACGGACGGCCCAGATTAATCTTATCTGGGCCACACTCAATCCAGTGCCTATGAAGACTGTAGGAGACCTATTTTGAGATTCGTGCCAAGTTAAAATTAAGAACCGTCTGATCATAATTTACTTGAGTCAAGTAACCTGAGGTGATGTGAATTCGTAGGAGTTGTTAGGTAGATAACAAGATTTGCAGGTACACTTCCCTTTTCTTGCTTCTATGTGATGATGTGAAGTTTACTATTCCCACATGGCAGTGTTTATTGGGGGTGAGAAAAGTCATTCAAAAAAAAGACAATCCGTAATCCAATCATAACAATATATTAGATGCTAGCTTTCAGATATTTATCTTTAATTAATCAGAACAAATTTCAAAAGATCGTCTAACAAAAAGAAATGTACTCATTAATTCATAACAAGAAGAGTAATTGCATAACAATATATTGGCAGTCATTTTTTTTGAAAAAAATAATCAATTGTAATTGTATATTGTTATTTTCAAATTTAATTTCTCGGTTGATTTTTTTCTCTTGTAATATTTATGTATATTCTCGCTTTACATCCAACCTTGTTGCAACAATTCTTCATTTTCATGATAATAGAGCCCTAACATGTTTTTTTTTTCAATATTAAGAAATTCTATAAGAATCTCGCTCACATCCCACGTTGAGTGTGAAAATGGATGGGGTAATTAAGTTGCGGTCTATTTTTCATATACTTCAACAATCAGAAATATGAAAAAAAATAAATATAACAATTTCTACTATTTTTTGCTTATTCAAAATTTAAAAAACAATAAATTTCTTCTTTTTGTTTTGTTTTGGTGATTGTTTAATCAGTAGATACTATTATCGAAATAACTTTGTTCATAATATCATATATTACATTTTTAATAAGTTTTATGATTTTTGAATATTTTTTTTAATTTTTTCAATTAAAAAAGAGTCTGGTGCTACGAGTTTTTAATTAGTACAACAAATTAAAGCCAACTCTCTTTTATTTTATTTTTACATTTTGAAATTTTGTATCAGCAGGATTCCCTCCATCTTCTTTATCAATTTAAAAAACATAATTACCTTCCCTGACCATCAGATTTATTCACGTAGGGAACGAATCTAAGGTATAAACATTAAGTGTTGTGCTGGTAAGTGTTGCAGCTTGACTGGCGGAGCCGGAGATTGAATTTGAAAAGATGGAATTAATTACGCTCCTCGTTTATTGCACGCCATATAATGTTTACTAGTATGTTGTCCTATGGTTAGCGAAGAAAATTAGTCATGTTGTTACTAATTCCGTCACGTTACGTTATGTGTGTCGATTATGTGACATAGCTTGCATATCACTCACTAACTGTGCTCTATATATCATTTTATTTACGTGAACATAATGTCACGCAAACTAATCCGATCATGTCACATAAAAGTAAATTTTAATCACGTGACATGATGTTACGAAGTCATAGCATGTTAGTCAAGTCATGTCACGTCAAGGGCGGATCCAGGTTCAAGGAAAGGGGGGTGCAAAAAAATAGCAAATCGGGTTTAAATAATCTTAATCATATTCAAACCCATTAGCTAATTGGGTACTAGATAAAAAACAATGCTCTAACTTTCAGTTCTAATTACCAATCCGAATTCAAGAAATTTATTCTAATTTTAACTCTAAATTTAACTCAAATTACAAATCAAAATTTCAAGGGGACAAAAAAAATTCGAGGGAACATCAAAGTTAGTCCGGACTTATAGATCTCCGTAAAATTTCGAAATCCAGAGAAAGTAACTTTGATCTATGGATCTTCATAAAATTTCAAAATCTAGAAAAAACAACTTTGACCTATAGATTTCTATAAAATTTCAAAATCCATAAATGCCAGTTGTATTCCGGGGAGCAAGAAATTGTCATTTAAAAAATAAGTAATCAAAATCAATTACATGTAGGTGCATGATTATGTATTTTACGAAATCCATTTTTCTAAATAAAGTCTGATTCAGGTGCATGGTTCCCGTGTAGGAAGGAGTTGGGATCCGTATCCTCCCAAGTACCTGACTCAAGCAAATTGAAACGGACGGCCCAGATTAATCTTATCTGGGCCACACTCAATCCAGTGCCTATGAAGACTGTAGGAGACCTATTTTGAGATTCGTGCCAAGTTAAAATTAAGAACCGTCTCATCATAATTTACTTGAGTCAAGTAACCTGAGGTGATGTGAATTCGTAGGAGTTGTTAGGTAGATAACAAGATTTGCAGGTACACTTCCCTTTTCTTGCTTCTATGTGATGATGTGAAGTTTACTATTCCCACATGGCAGTGTTTATTGGGGGTGAGAAAAGTCATTCAAAAAAAAGACAATCCGTAATCCAATCATAACAATATATTAGATGCTAGCTTTCAGATATTTATCTTTAATTAATCAGAACAAATTTCAAAAGATCGTCTAACAAAAAGAAATGTACTCATTAATTCATAACAAGAAGAGTAATTGCATAACAATATATTGGCAGTCATTTTTTTTGAAAAAAATAATCAATTGTAATTGTATATTGTTATTTTCAAATTTAATTTCTCGGTTGATTTTTTTCTCTTGTAATATTTATGTATTTTCTCGCTTTACATCCAACCTTGTTGCAACAATTCTTCATTTTCATGATAATAGAGCCCTAACATGTTTTTTTTTTTCAATATTAAGAAATTCTATAAGAATCTCGCTCACATCCCACGTTGAGTGTGAAAATGGATGGGGTAATTAAGTTGCGGTCTATTTTTCATATACTGCAACAATCAGAAATATGAAAAAAAATAAATATAACAATTTCTACTATTTTTTGCTTATTCAAAATTTAAAAAACAATAAATTTTCTTCTTTTTGTTTTGTTTTGGTGATTGTTTAATCAGTAGATACTATTATCAAAATAACTTTGTTCATAATATCATATATTACATTTTTAATAAGTTTTATGATTTTTGAATATTTTTTTTAATTTTTTCAATTAAAAAAGAGTCTGGTGCTACGAGTTTTTAATTAGTACAACAAATTAAAGCCAACTCTCTTTTATTTTATTTTTACATTTTGAAATTTTGTATCAGCAGGATTCCCTCCATCTTCTTTATCAATTTAGAAAACATAATTACCTTCCCCGACCATCAGATTTATTCACGTAGGGAACGAATCTACGGTATAAACATTAAGTGTTGTGCTGGTAAGTGTTGCAGCTTGACTGGCGGAGCCGGAGATTGAATTTGAAAAGATGGAATTAAGTACGCTCCTCGTTTATTGCACGCCATATAATGTTTACTAGTATGTTGTCCTATGGTTAGCGAAGAAAATTAGTCATGTTGTTACTAATTCCGTCACGTTACGTTATGTGTGTCGATTATGTGACATAGCTTGCATATCACTCACTAACTGTGCTCTATATATCATTTTATTTACGTGAACATAATGTCACGCAAACTAATCCGATCATGTCACATAAAAGTAAATTTTAATCACGTGACATGATGTTACGAAGTCATAGCATGTTAGTCAAGTCATGTCACGTCAAGGGCGGATCCAGGTTCAAGGAAAGGGGGGTGCAAAAAAATAGCAAATCGGGTTTAAATAATCTTAATCATATTCAAACCCATTAGCTAATTGGGTACTAGATAAAAAACAATGCTCTAACTTTCAGTTCTAATTACCAATCCGAATTCAAGAAATTTATTCTAATTTTAACTCTAAATTTAACTCAAATTACAAATCAAAATTTCAAGGGGACAAAAAAAATTCGAGGGAACATCAAAGTTAGTCCGGACTTATAGATCTCCGTAAAATTTCGAAATCCAGAGAAAGTAACTTTGATCTATGGATCTTCATAAAATTTCAAAATCTAGAAAAAACAACTTTGACCTATAGATTTCTATAAAATTTCAAAATCCATAAATGCCAGTTGTATTCCGGGGAGCAAGAAATTGTCATTTAAAAAATAAGTAATCAAAATCAATTACATGTAGGTGCATGATTATGTATTTTACGAAATCCATTTTTCTAAATAAAGTCTGATTCAGGTGCATGGTTCCCGTGTAGGAAGGAGTTGGGATCCGTATCCTCCCAAGTACCTGACTCAAGCAAATTGAAACGGACGGCCCAGATTAATCTTATCTGGGCCACACTCAATCCAGTGCCTATGAAGACTGTAGGAGACCTATTTTGAGATTCGTGCCAAGTTAAAATTAAGAACCGTCTGATCATAATTTACTTGAGTCAAGTAACCTGAGGTGATGTGAATTCGTAGGAGTTGTTAGGTAGATAACAAGATTTGCAGGTACACTTCCCTTTTCTTGCTTCTATGTGATGATGTGAAGTTTACTATTCCCACATGGCAGTGTTTATTGGGGGTGAGAAAAGTCATTCAAAAAAAAGACAATCCGTAATCCAATCATAACAATATATTAGATGCTAGCTTTCAGATATTTATCTTTAATTAATCAGAACAAATTTCAAAAGATCGTCTAACAAAAAGAAATGTACTCATTAATTCATAACAAGAAGAGTAATTGCATAACAATATATTGGCAGTCATTTTTTTTGAAAAAAATAATCAATTGTAATTGTATATTGTTATTTTCAAATTTAATTTCTCGGTTGATTTTTTTCTCTTGTAATATTTATGTATTTTCTCGCTTTACATCCAACCTTGTTGCAACAATTCTTCATTTTCATGATAATAGAGCCCTAACATGTTTTTTTTTTTCAATATTAAGAAATTCTATAAGAATCTCGCTCACATCCCACGTTGAGTGTGAAAATGGATGGGGTAATTAAGTTGCGGTCTATTTTTCATATACTGCAACAATCAGAAATATGAAAAAAAATAAATATAACAATTTCTACTATTTTTTGCTTATTCAAAATTTAAAAAACAATAAATTTTCTTCTTTTTGTTTTGTTTTGGTGATTGTTTAATCAGTAGATACTATTATCAAAATAACTTTGTTCATAATATCATATATTACATTTTTAATAAGTTTTATGATTTTTGAATATTTTTTTTAATTTTTTCAATTAAAAAAGAGTCTGGTGCTACGAGTTTTTAATTAGTACAACAAATTAAAGCCAACTCTCTTTTATTTTATTTTTACATTTTGAAATTTTGTATCAGCAGGATTCCCTCCATCTTCTTTATCAATTTAGAAAACATAATTACCTTCCCCGACCATCAGATTTATTCACGTAGGGAACGAATCTACGGTATAAACATTAAGTGTTGTGCTGGTAAGTGTTGCAGCTTGACTGGCGGAGCCGGAGATTGAATTTGAAAAGATGGAATTAAGTACGCTCCTCGTTTATTGCACGCCATATAATGTTTACTAGTATGTTGTCCTATGGTTAGCGAAGAAAATTAGTCATGTTGTTACTAATTCCGTCACGTTACGTTATGTGTGTCGATTATGTGACATAGCTTGCATATCACTCACTAACTGTGCTCTATATATCATTTTATTTACGTGAACATAATGTCACGCAAACTAATCCGATCATGTCACATAAAAGTAAATTTTAATCACGTGACATGATGTTACGAAGTCATAGCATGTTAGTCAAGTCATGTCACGTCAAGGGCGGATCCAGGTTCAAGGAAAGGGGGGTGCAAAAAAATAGCAAATCGGGTTTAAATAATCTTAATCATATTCAAACCCATTAGCTAATTGGGTACTAGATAAAAAACAATGCTCTAACTTTCAGTTCTAATTACCAATCCGAATTCAAGAAATTTATTCTAATTTTAACTCTAAATTTAACTCAAATTACAAATCAAAATTTCAAGGGGACAAAAAAAATTCGAGGGAACATCAAAGTTAGTCCGGACTTATAGATCTCCGTAAAATTTCGAAATCCAGAGAAAGTAACTTTGATCTATGGATCTTCATAAAATTTCAAAATCTAGAAAAAACAACTTTGACCTATAGATTTCTATAAAATTTCAAAATCCATAAATGCCAGTTGTATTCCGGGGAGCAAGAAATTGTCATTTAAAAAATAAGTAATCAAAATCAATTACATGTAGGTGCATGATTATGTATTTTACGAAATCCATTTTTCTAAATATAGTCTGATTCAGGTGCATGGTTCCCGTGGAGGAAGGAGTTGGGATCCGTATCCTCCCAAGTACCTGACTCAAGCAAATTGAAACGGATGGCCCAGATTAATCTTATCTGGGCCAAACTCAATCCAGTGCCTATGAAGACTGTAGGAGAGCTATTTTGAGATTCGTGCCAAGTTAAAATTAAGAACCGTCTGATCATAATTTACTTGAGTCAAGTAACCTGAGGTGATGTGAATTCGTAGGAGTTGTTAGGTAGATAACAAGATTTGCAGGTACACTTCCCTTTTCTTGCTTCTATGTGATGATGTGAAGTTTACTATTCCCACATGGCAGTGTTTATTGGGGGTGAGAAAAGTCATTCAAAAAAAAGACAATCCGTAATCCAATCATAACAATATATTAGATGCTAGCTTTCAGATATTTATCTTTAATTAATCAGAACAAATTTCAAAAGATCGTCTAACAAAAAGAAATGTACTCATTAATTCATAACAAGAAGAGTAATTGCATAACAATATATTGGCAGTCATTTTTTTTGAAAAAAATAATCAATTGTAATTGTATATTGTTATTTTCAAATTTAATTTCTCGGTTGATTTTTTTCTCTTGTAATATTTATGTATTTTCTCGCTTTACATCCAACCTTGTTGCAACAATTCTTCATTTTCATGATAATAGAGCCCTAACATGTTTTTTTTTTTTCAATATTAAGAAATTCTATAAGAATCTCGCTCACATCCCACGTTGAGTGTGAAAATGGATGGGGTAATTAAGTTGCGGTCTATTTTTCATATACTGCAACAATCAGAAATATGAAAAAAAATAAATATAACAATTTCTACTATTTTTTGCTTATTCAAAATTTAAAAAACAATAAATTTTCTTCTTTTTGTTTTGTTTTGGTGATTGTTTAATCAGTAGATACTATTATCAAAATAACTTTGTTCATAATATCATATATTACATTTTTAATAAGTTTTATGATTTTTGAATATTTTTTTTAATTTTTTCAATTAAAAAAGAGTCTGGTGCTACGAGTTTTTAATTAGTACAACAAATTAAAGCCAACTCTCTTTTATTTTATTTTTACATTTTGAAATTTTGTATCAGCAGGATTCCCTCCATCTTCTTTATCAATTTAAAAAACATAATTACCTTCCCCGACCATCAGATTTATTCACGTAGGGAACGAATCTACGGTATAAACATTAAGTTGTGCTGGTAAGTGTTGCAGCTTGACTGGCGGAGCCGGAGATTGAATTTGAAAAGATGGAATTAAGTACGCTCCTCGTTTATTGCACGCCATATAATGTTTACTAGTATGTTGTCCTATGGTTAGCGAAGAAAATTAGTCATGTTGTTACTAATTCCGTCACGTTACGTTATGTGTGTCGATTATGTGACATAGCTTGCATATCACTCACTAACTGTGCTCTATATATCATTTTATTTACGTGAACATAATGTCACGCAAACTAATCCGATCATGTCACATAAAAGTAAATTTTAATCACGTGACATGATGTTACGAAGTCATAGCATGTTAGTCAAGTCATGTCACGTCAAGGGCGGATCCAGGTTCAAGGAAAGGGGGGTGCAAAAAAATAGCAAATCGGGTTTAAATAATCTTAATCATATTCAAACCCATTAGCTAATTGGGTACTAGATAAAAAACAATGCTCTAACTTTCAGTTCTAATTACCAATCCGAATTCAAGAAATTTATTCTAATTTTAACTCTAAATTTAACTCAAATTACAAATCAAAATTTCAAGGGGACAAAAAAAATTCGAGGGAACATCAAAGTTAGTCCGGACTTATAGATCTCCGTAAAATTTCGAAATCCAGAGAAAGTAACTTTGATCTATGGATCTTCATAAAATTTCAAAATCTAGAAAAAACAACTTTGACCTATAGATTTCTATAAAATTTCAAAATCCATAAATGCCAGTTGTATTCCGGGGAGCAAGAAATTGTCATTTAAAAAATAAGTAATCAAAATCAATTACATGTAGGTGCATGATTATGTATTTTACGAAATCCATTTTTCTAAATATAGTCTGATTCAGGTGCATGGTTCCCGTGGAGGAAGGAGTTGGGATCCGTATCCTCCCAAGTACCTGACTCAAGCAAATTGAAACGGATGGCCCAGATTAATCTTATCTGGGCCAAACTCAATCCAGTGCCTATGAAGACTGTAGGAGAGCTATTTTGAGATTCGTGCCAAGTTAAAATTAAGAACCGTCTGATCATAATTTACTTGAGTCAAGTAACCTGAGGTGATGTGAATTCGTAGGAGTTGTTAGGTAGATAACAAGATTTGCAGGTACACTTCCCTTTTCTTGCTTCTATGTGATGATGTGAAGTTTACTATTCCCACATGGCAGTGTTTATTGGGGGTGAGAAAAGTCATTCAAAAAAAAGACAATCCGTAATCCAATCATAACAATATATTAGATGCTAGCTTTCAGATATTTATCTTTAATTAATCAGAACAAATTTCAAAAGATCGTCTAACAAAAAGAAATGTACTCATTAATTCATAACAAGAAGAGTAATTGCATAACAATATATTGGCAGTCATTTTTTTTGAAAAAAATAATCAATTGTAATTGTATATTGTTATTTTCAAATTTAATTTCTCGGTTGATTTTTTTCTCTTGTAATATTTATGTATTTTCTCGCTTTACATCCAACCTTGTTGCAACAATTCTTCATTTTCATGATAATAGAGCCCTAACATGTTTTTTTTTTTTCAATATTAAGAAATTCTATAAGAATCTCGCTCACATCCCACGTTGAGTGTGAAAATGGATGGGGTAATTAAGTTGCGGTCTATTTTTCATATACTGCAACAATCAGAAATATGAAAAAAAATAAATATAACAATTTCTACTATTTTTTGCTTATTCAAAATTTAAAAAACAATAAATTTTCTTCTTTTTGTTTTGTTTTGGTGATTGTTTAATCAGTAGATACTATTATCAAAATAACTTTGTTCATAATATCATATATTACATTTTTAATAAGTTTTATGATTTTTGAATATTTTTTTTAATTTTTTCAATTAAAAAAGAGTCTGGTGCTACGAGTTTTTAATTAGTACAACAAATTAAAGCCAACTCTCTTTTATTTTATTTTTACATTTTGAAATTTTGTATCAGCAGGATTCCCTCCATCTTCTTTATCAATTTAAAAAACATAATTACCTTCCCCGACCATCAGATTTATTCACGTAGGGAACGAATCTACGGTATAAACATTAAGTTGTGCTGGTAAGTGTTGCAGCTTGACTGGCGGAGCCGGAGATTGAATTTGAAAAGATGGAATTAAGTACGCTCCTCGTTTATTGCACGCCATATAATGTTTACTAGTATGTTGTCCTATGGTTAGCGAAGAAAATTAGTCATGTTGTTACTAATTCCGTCACGTTACGTTATGTGTGTCGATTATGTGACATAGCTTGCATATCACTCACTAACTGTGCTCTATATATCATTTTATTTACGTGAACATAATGTCACGCAAACTAATCCGATCATGTCACATAAAAGTAAATTTTAATCACGTGACATGATGTTACGAAGTCATAGCATGTTAGTCAAGTCATGTCACGTCAAGGGCGGATCCAGGTTCAAGGAAAGGGGGGTGCAAAAAAATAGCAAATCGGGTTTAAATAATCTTAATCATATTCAAACCCATTAGCTAATTGGGTACTAGATAAAAAACAATGCTCTAACTTTCAGTTCTAATTACCAATCCGAATTCAAGAAATTTATTCTAATTTTAACTCTAAATTTAACTCAAATTACAAATCAAAATTTCAAGGGGACAAAAAAAATTCGAGGGAACATCAAAGTTAGTCCGGACTTATAGATCTCCGTAAAATTTCGAAATCCAGAGAAAGTAACTTTGATCTATGGATCTTCATAAAATTTCAAAATCTAGAAAAAACAACTTTGACCTATAGATTTCTATAAAATTTCAAAATCCATAAATGCCAGTTGTATTCCGGGGAGCAAGAAATTGTCATTTAAAAAATAAGTAATCAAAATCAATTACATGTAGGTGCATGATTATGTATTTTACGAAATCCATTTTTCTAAATATAGTCTGATTCAGGTGCATGGTTCCCGTGTAGGAAGGAGTTGGGATCCGTATCCTCCCAAGTACCTGACTCAAGCAAATTGAAACGGACGGCCCAGATTAATCTTATCTGGGCCAAACTCAATCCAGTGCCTATGAAGACTGTAGGAGAGCTATTTTGAGATTCGTGCCAAGTTAAAATTAAGAACCGTCTGATCATAATTTACTTGAGTCAAGTAACCTGAGGTGATGTGAATTCGTAGGAGTTGTTAGGTAGATAACAAGATTTGCAGGTACACTTCCCTTTTCTTGCTTCTATGTGATGATGTGAAGTTTACTATTCCCACATGGCAGTGTTTATTGGGGGTGAGAAAAGTCATTCAAAAAAAAGACAATCCGTAATCCAATCATAACAATATATTAGATGCTAGCTTTCAGATATTTATCTTTAATTAATCAGAACAAATTTCAAAAGATCGTCTAACAAAAAGAAATGTACTCATTAATTCATAACAAGAAGAGTAATTGCATAACAATATATTGGCAGTCATTTTTTTTGAAAAAAATAATCAATTGTAATTGTATATTGTTATTTTCAAATTTAATTTCTCGGTTGATTTTTTTCTCTTGTAATATTTATGTATTTTCTCGCTTTACATCCAACCTTGTTGCAACAATTCTTCATTTTCATGATAATAGAGCCCTAACATGTTTTTTTTTTTTCAATATTAAGAAATTCTATAAGAATCTCGCTCACATCCCACGTTGAGTGTGAAAATGGATGGGGTAATTAAGTTGCGGTCTATTTTTCATATACTGCAACAATCAGAAATATGAAAAAAAATAAATATAACAATTTCTACTATTTTTTGCTTATTCAAAATTTAAAAAACAATAAATTTTCTTCTTTTTGTTTTGTTTTGGTGATTGTTTAATCAGTAGATACTATTATCAAAATAACTTTGTTCATAATATCATATATTACATTTTTAATAAGTTTTATGATTTTTGAATATTTTTTTTTAATTTTTTCAATTAAAAAAGAGTCTGGTGCTACGAGTTTTTAATTAGTACAACAAATTAAAGCCAACTCTCTTTTATTTTATTTTTACATTTTGAAATTTTGTATCAGCAGGATTCCCTCCATCTTCTTTATCAATTTAAAAAACATAATTACCTTCCCCGACCATCAGATTTATTCACGTAGGGAACGAATCTACGGTATAAACATTAAGTTGTGCTGGTAAGTGTTGCAGCTTGACTGGCGGAGCCGGAGATTGAATTTGAAAAGATGGAATTAAGTACGCTCCTCGTTTATTGCACGCCATATAATGTTTACTAGTATGTTGTCCTATGGTTAGCGAAGAAAATTAGTCATGTTGTTACTAATTCCGTCACGTTACGTTATGTGTGTCGATTATGTGACATAGCTTGCATATCACTCACTAACTGTGCTCTATATATCATTTTATTTACGTGAACATAATGTCACGCAAACTAATCCGATCATGTCACATAAAAGTAAATTTTAATCACGTGACATGATGTTACGAAGTCATAGCATGTTAGTCAAGTCATGTCACGTCAAGGGCGGATCCAGGTTCAAGGAAAGGGGGGTGCAAAAAAATAGCAAATCGGGTTTAAATAATCTTAATCATATTCAAACCCATTAGCTAATTGGGTACTAGATAAAAAACAATGCTCTAACTTTCAGTTCTAATTACCAATCCGAATTCAAGAAATTTATTCTAATTTTAACTCTAAATTTAACTCAAATTACAAATCAAAATTTCAAGGGGACAAAAAAAATTCGAGGGAACATCAAAGTTAGTCCGGACTTATAGATCTCCGTAAAATTTCGAAATCCAGAGAAAGTAACTTTGATCTATGGATCTTCATAAAATTTCAAAATCTAGAAAAAACAACTTTGACCTATAGATTTCTATAAAATTTCAAAATCCATAAATGCCAGTTGTATTCCGGGGAGCAAGAAATTGTCATTTAAAAAATAAGTAATCAAAATCAATTACATGTAGGTGCATGATTATGTATTTTACGAAATCCATTTTTCTAAATATAGTCTGATTCAGGTGCATGGTTCCCGTGTAGGAAGGAGTTGGGATCCGTATCCTCCCAAGTACCTGACTCAAGCAAATTGAAACGGACGGCCCAGATTAATCTTATCTGGGCCAAACTCAATCCAGTGCCTATGAAGACTGTAGGAGAGCTATTTTGAGATTCGTGCCAAGTTAAAATTAAGAACCGTCTGATCATAATTTACTTGAGTCAAGTAACCTGAGGTGATGTGAATTCGTAGGAGTTGTTAGGTAGATAACAAGATTTGCAGGTACACTTCCCTTTTCTTGCTTCTATGTGATGATGTGAAGTTTACTATTCCCACATGGCAGTGTTTATTGGGGGTGAGAAAAGTCATTCAAAAAAAAGACAATCCGTAATCCAATCATAACAATATATTAGATGCTAGCTTTCAGATATTTATCTTTAATTAATCAGAACAAATTTCAAAAGATCGTCTAACAAAAAGAAATGTACTCATTAATTCATAACAAGAAGAGTAATTGCATAACAATATATTGGCAGTCATTTTTTTTGAAAAAAATAATCAATTGTAATTGTATATTGTTATTTTCAAATTTAATTTCTCGGTTGATTTTTTTCTCTTGTAATATTTATGTATATTCTCGCTTTACATCCAACCTTGTTGCAACAATTCTTCATTTTCATGATAATAGAGCCCTAACATGTTTTTTTTTTTCAATATTAAGAAATTCTATAAGAATCTCGCTCACATCCCACGTTGAGTGTGAAAATGGATGGGGTAATTAAGTTGCGGTCTATTTTTCATATACTGCAACAATCAGAAATATGAAAAAAAATAAATATAACAATTTCTACTATTTTTTGCTTATTCAAAATTTAAAAAACAATAAATTTTCTTCTTTTTGTTTTGTTTTGGTGATTGTTTAATCAGTAGATACTATTATCAAAATAACTTTGTTCATAATATCATATATTACATTTTTAATAAGTTTTATGATTTTTGAATATTTTTTTTAATTTTTTCAATTAAAAAAGAGTCTGGTGCTACGAGTTTTTAATTAGTACAACAAATTAAAGCCAACTCTCTTTTATTTTATTTTTACATTTTGAAATTTTGTATCAGCAGGATTCCCTCCATCTTCTTTATCAATTTAAAAAACATAATTACCTTCCCCGACCATCAGATTTATTCACGTAGGGAACGAATCTACGGTATAAACATTAAGTGTTGCAGCTTGACTGGCGGAGCCGGAGATTGAATTTGAAAAGATGGAATTAAGTACGCTCCTCGTTTATTGCACGCCATATAATGTTTACTAGTATGTTGTCCTATGGTTAGCGAAGAAAATTAGTCATGTTGTTACTAATTCCGTCACGTTACGTTATGTGTGTCGATTATGTGACATAGCTTGCATATCACTCACTAACTGTGCTCTATATATCATATTATTTATGTGAACATAATGTCACGCAAACTAATCCGATCATGTCACATAAAAGTAAATTTTAATCACGTGAGATGATGTTACGAAGTCATAGCATGTTAGTCAAGTCATGTCACGTCAAGGGCGGATCCAGGTTCAAGGAAAGGGGGGTGCAAAAAAATAGCAAATCGGGTTTAAATAATCTTAATCATATTCAAACCCATTAGCTAATTGGGTACTAGATAAAAAACAATGCTCTAACTTTCAGTTCTAATTACCAATCCGAATTCAAGAAATTTATTCTAATTTTAACTCTAAATTTAACTCAAATTACAAATCAAAATTTCAAGGGGACAAAAAAAATTCGAGGGAACATCAAAGTTAGTCCGGACTTATAGATCTCCGTAAAATTTCAAAATCCAGAGAAAGTAACTTTGATCTATAGATCTTCATAAAATTTCAAAATCTAGAAAAAACAACTTTGACCTATAGATTTCTATAAAATTTCAAAATCCATAAATGCCAGTTGTATTCCGGGGAGCAAGAAATTGTCGTTTAAAAAATAAGTAATCAAAATCAATTACATGTAGGTGCATGATTATGTATTTTACGAAATCCATTTTTCTAAATATAGTCTGATTCAGGTGCATGGTTCCCGTGTAGGAAGGAGTTGGGATCCGTATCCTCCCAAGTACCTGACTCAAGAAAATTGAAACGGACGGCCCAGATTAATCTTATCTGGGCCAAACTCAATCCGGTGCCTATGAAGACTGTAGGAGACCTATTTTGAGATTCGTGCCAAGTTAAAATTAAGAACCGTCTGATCATAATTTACTTGAGTCAAGTAACCTGAGGTGATGTGAATTCGTAGGAGTTGTTAGGTAGATAACAAGATTTGCAGGTACACTTCCCTTTTCTTGCTTCTATGTGATGATGTGAAGTTTACTATTCCCACATGGCAGTGTTTATTGGGGGTGAGAAAAGTCATTCAAAAAAAAGACAATCCGTAATCCAATCATAACAATATATTAGATGCTAGCTTTCAGATATTTATCTTTAATTAATCAGAACAAATTTCAAAAGATCGTCTAACAAAAAGAAATGTACTCATTAATTCATAACAAGAAGAGTAATTGCATAACAATATATTGGCAGTCATTTTTTTTGAAAAAAATAATCAATTGTAATTGTATATTGTTATTTTCAAATTTAATTTCTCGGTATATTTTTTTCTCTTGTAATATTTATGTATATTCTCGCTTTACATCCAACCTTGTTGCAACAATTCTTCATTTTCATGATAATAGAGCCCTAACATGTTTTTTTTTTCAATATTAAGAAATTCTATAAGAATCGCGCTCACATCCCACGTTGAGTGTGAAAATGGATGGGGTAATTAAGTTGCGGTCTATTTTTCATATACTGCAACAATCAGAAATATGAAAAAAATAAATATAACAATTTCTAATATTTTTTGCTTATTCAAAATTTAAAAAACAATAAATTTTCTTCTTTTTGTTTTGTTTTGGTGATTGTTTAATCAGTAGATACTATTATCAAAATAACTTTGTTCATAATATCATATATTACATTTTTAATAAGTTTTATGATTTTTGAATATTTTTTTTAATTTTTTCAATTAAAAAAGAGTCTGGTGCTACGAGTTTTTAATTAGTACAACAAATTAAAGCCAACTCTCTTTTATTTTATTTTTACATTTTGAAATTTTGTATCAGCAGGATTCCCTCCATCTTCTTTATCAATTTAAAAAACATAATTACCTTCCCCGACCATCAGATTTATTCACGTAGGGAACGAATCTACGGTATAAACATTAAGTGTTGTGCTGGTAAGTGTTGCAGCTTGACTGGCGGAGCCGGAGATTGAATTTGAAAAGATGGAATTAAGTACGCTCCTCGTTTATTGCACGCCATATAATGTTTACTAGTATGTTGTCCTATGGTTAGCGAAGAAAATTAGTCATGTTGTTACTAATTCCGTCACGTTACGTTATGTGTGTCGATTATGTGACATAGCTTGCATATCACTCACTAACTGTGCTCTATATATCATTTTATTTACGTGAACATAATGTCACGCAAACTAATCCGATCATGTCACATAAAAGTAAATTTTAATCACGTGACATGATGTTACGAAGTCATAGCATGTTAGTCAAGTCATGTCACGTCAAGGGCGGATCCAGGTTCAAGGAAAGGGGGGTGCAAAAAAATAGCAAATCGGGTTTAAATAATCTTAATCATATTCAAACCCATTAGCTAATTGGGTACTAGATAAAAAACAATGCTCTAACTTTCAGTTCTAATTACCAATCCGAATTCAAGAAATTTATTCTAATTTTAACTCTAAATTTAACTCAAATTACAAATCAAAATTTCAAGGGGACAAAAAAAATTCGAGGGAACATCAAAGTTAGTCCGGACTTATAGATCTCCGTAAAATTTCAAAATCCAGAGAAAGTAACTTTGATCTATGGATCTTCATAAAATTTCAAAGTCTAGAAAAAACAACTTTGACCTATAGATTTCTATAAAATTTCAAAATCCATAAATGCCAGTTGTATTCCGGGGAGCAAGAAATTGTCATTTAAAAAATAAGTAATCAAAATCAATTACATGTAGGTGCATGATTATGTATTTTACGAAATCCATTTTTCTAAATATAGTCTGATTCAGGTGCATAGTTCCCGTGTAGGAAGGAGTTGGGATCCGTATCCTCCCAAGTACCTGACTCAAGCAAATTGAAACGGACGGCCCAGATTAATCTTATCTGGGCCAAACTCAATCCGGTGCCGATGAAGACTGTAGGAGACCTATTTTGAGATTCGTGCCATGTTAAAATTAAGAACCGTCTGATCATAATTTACTTGAGTCAAGTAACCTGAGGTGATGTGAATTCGTAGGAGTTGTTAGGTAGATAACAAGATTTGCAGGTACACTTCCCTTTTCTTGCTTCTATGTGATGATGTGAAGTTTACTATTCCCACATGGCAGTGTTTATTGGGGGTGAGAAAAGTCATTCAAAAAAAAGACAATCCGTAATCCAATCATAACAATATATTAGAGGCTAGCTTTCAGATATTTATCTTTAATTAATCAGAACAAATTTCAAAAGATCGTCTAACAAAAAGAAATGTACTCATTAATTCATAACAAGAAGAGTAATTGCATAACAATATATTGGCAGTCATTTTTTTTGAAAAAAATAATCAATTGTAATTGTATATTGTTATTTTCAAATTTAATTTCTCGGTTGATTTTTTTCTCTTGTAATATTTATGTATATTCTCGCTTTACATCCAACCTTGTTGCAACAATTCTTCATTTTCATGATAATAGAGCCCTAACATGTTTTTTTTTTCAATATTAAGAAATTCTATAAGAATCTCGCTCACATGCCACGTTGAGTGTGAAAATGGATGGGGTAATTAAGTTGCGGTCTATTTTTCATATACTGCAACAATCAGAAATATGAAAAAAATAAATATAACAATTTCTACTATTTTTTGCTTATTCAAAATTTAAAAAACAATAAATTTTCTTCTTTTTGTTTTGTTTTGGTGATTGTTTAATCAGTAGATACTATTATCAAAATAACTTTGTTCATAATATCATATATTACATTTTTAATAAGTTTTATGATTTTTGATATTTTTTTTAATTTTTTCAATTAAAAAAGAGTCTGGTGCTACGAGTTTTTAATTAGTACAACAAATTAAAGCCAACTCTCTTTTATTTTATTTTTACATTTTGAAATTTTGTATCAGCAGGATTCCCTCCATCTTCTTTATCAATTTAAAAAACATAATTACCTTCCCCGACCATCAGATTTATTCACGTAGGGAACGAATCTACGGTATAAACATTAAGTGTTGTGCTGGTAAGTGTTGCAGCTTGACTGGCGGAGCCGGAGATTGAATTTGAAAAGATGGAATTAAGTACGCTCCTCGTTTATTGCACGCCATATAATGTTTACTAGTATGTTGTCCTATGGTTAGCGAAGAAAATTAGTCATGTTGTTACTAATTCCGTCACGTTACGTTATGTGTGTCGATTATGTGACATAGCTTGCATATCACTCACTAACTGTGCTCTATATATCATTTTATTTACGTGAACATAATGTCACGCAAACTAATCCGATCATGTCACATAAAAGTAAATTTTAATCACGTGACATGATGTTACGAAGTCATAGCATGTTAGTCAAGTCATGTCACGTCAAGGGCGGATCCAGGTTCAAGGAAAGGGGGGTGCAAAAAAATAGCAAATCGGGTTTAAATAATCTTAATCATATTCAAACCCATTAGCTAATTGGGTACTAGATAAAAAACAATGCTCTAACTTTCAGTTCTAATTACCAATCCGAATTCAAGAAATTTATTCTAATTTGAACTCTAAATTTAACTCAAATTACAAATCAAAATTTCAAGGGGACAAAAAAAATTCGAGGGAACATCAAAGTTAGTCCGGACTTATAGATCTCCGTAAAATTTCAAAATCCAGAGAAAGTAACTTTGATCTATGGATCTTCATAAAATTTCAAAATCTAGAAAAAACAACTTTGACCTATAGATTTCTATAAAATTTCAAAATCCATAAATGCCAGTTGTATTCCGGGGAGCAAGAAATTGTCATTTAAAAAATAAGTAATCAAAATCAATTACATGTAGGTGCATGATTATGTATTTTACGAAATCCATTTTTCTAAATATAGTCTGATTCAGGTGCATGGTTCCCGTGTAGGAAGGAGTTGGGATCCGTATCCTCCCAAGTACCTGACTCAAGCAAATTGAAACGGACGGCCCAGATTAATCTTATCTGGGCCAAACTCAATCCGGTGCCTATGAAGACTGTAGGAGACCTATTTTGAGATTCGTGCCAAGTTAAAATGAAGAACCGTCTGATCATAATTTACTTGAGTCAAGTAACCTGAGGTGATGTGAATTCGTAGGAGTTGTTAGGTAGATAACAAGATTTGCAGGTACACTTCCCTTTTCTTGCTTCTATGTGATGATGTGAAGTTTACTATTCCCACATGGCAGTGTTTATTGGGGGTGAGAAAAGTCATTCAAAAAAAAGACAATCCGTAATCCAATCATAACAATATATTAGATGCTAGCTTTCAGATATTTATCTTTAATTAATCAGAACAAATTTCAAAAGATCGTCTAACAAAAAGAAATGTACTCATTAATTCATAACAAGAAGAGTAATTGCATAACAATATATTGGCAGTCATTTTTTTTGAAAAAAATAATCAATTGTAATTGTATATTGTTATTTTCAAATTTAATTTCTCGGTTGATTTTTTTCTCTTGTAATATTTATGTATATTCTCGCTTTACATCCAACCTTGTTGCAACAATTCTTCATTTTCATGATAATAGAGCCCTAACATGTTTTTTTTTTCAATATTAAGAAATTCTATAAGAATCTCGCTCACATGCCACGTTGAGTGTGAAAATGGATGGGGTAATTAAGTTGCGGTCTATTTTTCATATACTGCAACAATCAGAAATATGAAAAAAATAAATATAACAATTTCTACTATTTTTTGCTTATTCAAAATTTAAAAAACAATAAATTTTCTTCTTTTTGTTTTGTTTTGGTGATTGTTTAATCAGTAGATACTATTATCAAAATAACTTTGTTCATAATATCATATATTACATTTTTAATAAGTTTTATGATTTTTGAATATTTTTTTTAATTTTTTCAATTAAAAAAGAGTCTGGTGCTACGAGTTTTTAATTAGTACAACAAATTAAAGCCAACTCTCTTTTATTTTATTTTTACATTTTGAAATTTTGTATCAGCAGGATTCCCTCCATCTTCTTTATCAATTTAAAAAACATAATTACCTTCCCCGACCATCAGATTTATTCACGTAGGGAACGAATCAACGGTATAAACATTAAGTGTTGTGCTGGTAAGTGTTGCAGCTTGACTGGCGGAGCCGGAGATTGAATTTGAAAAGATGGAATTAAGTACGCTCCTCGTTTATTGCACGCCATATAATGTTTACTAGTATGTTGTCCTATGGTTAGCGAAGAAAATTAGTCATGTTGTTACTAATTCCGTCACGTTACGTTATGTGTGTCGATTATGTGACATAGCTTGCATATCACTCACTAACTGTGCTCTATATATCATTTTATTTACGTGAACATAATGTCACGCAAACTAATCCGATCATGTCACATAAAAGTAAATTTTAATCACGTGACATGATGTTACGAAGTCATAGCATGTTAGTCAAGTCATGTCACGTCAAGGGCGGATCCAGGTTCAAGGAAAGGGGGGTGCAAAAAAATAGCAAATCGGGTTTAAATAATCTTAATCATATTCAAACCCATTAGCTAATTGGGTACTAGATAAAAAACAATGCTCTAACTTTCAGTTCTAATTACCAATCCGAATTCAAGAAATTTATTCTAATTTTAACTCTAAATTTAACTCAAATTACAAATCAAAATTTCAAGGGGACAAAAAAAATTCGAGGGAACATCAAAGTTAGTCCGGACTTATAGATCTCCGTAAAATTTCAAAATCCAGAGAAAGTAACTTTGATCTATGGATCTTCATAAAATTTCAAAATCTAGAAAAAACAACTTTGACCTATAGATTTCTATAAAATTTCAAAATCCATAAATGCCAGTTGTATTCCGGGGAGCAAGAAATTGTCATTTAAAAAATAAGTAATCAAAATCAATTACATGTAGGTGCATGATTATGTATTTTACGAAATCCATTTTTCTAAATATAGTCTGATTCAGGTGCATGGTTCCCGTGTAGGAAGGAGTTGGGATCCGTATCCTCCCAAGTACCTGACTCAAGCAAATTGAAACGGACGGCCCAGATTAATCTTATCTGGGCCAAACTCAATCCGGTGCCTATGAAGACTGTAGGAGACCTATTTTGAGATTCGTGCCAAGTTAAAATTAAGAACCGTCTGATCATAATTTACTTGAGTCAAGTAACCTGAGGTGATGTGAATTCGTAGGAGTTGTTAGGTAGATAACAAGATTTGCAGGTACACTTCCCTTTTCTTGCTTCTATGTGATGATGTGAAGTTTACTATTCCCACATGGCAGTGTTTATTGGGGGTGAGAAAAGTCATTCAAAAAAAAGACAATCCGTAATCCAATCATAACAATATATTAGATGCTAGCTTTCAGATATTTATCTTTAATTAATCAGAACAAATTTCAAAAGATCGTCTAACAAAAAGAAATGTACTCATTAATTCATAACAAGAAGAGTAATTGCATAACAATATATTGGCAGTCATTTTTTTTGAAAAAAATAATCAATTGTAATTGTATATTGTTATTTTCAAATTTAATTTCTCGGTTGATTTTTTTCTCTTGTAATATTTATGTATATTCTCGCTTTACATCCAACCTTGTTGCAACAATTCTTCATTTTCATGATAATAGAGCCCTAACATGTTTTTTTTTTCAATATTAAGAAATTCTATAAGAATCTCGCTCACATCCCACGTTGAGTGTGAAAATGGATGGGGTAATTAAGTTGCGGTCTATTTTTCATATACTGCAACAATCAGAAATATGAAAAAAATAAATATAACAATTTCTACTATTTTTTGCTTATTCAAAATTTAAAAAACAATAAATTTTCTTCTTTTTGTTTTGTTTTGGTGATTGTTTAATCAGTAGATACTATTATCAAAATAACTTTGTTCATAATATCATATATTACATTTTTAATAAGTTTTATGATTTTTGATATTTTTTTTAATTTTTTCAATTAAAAAAGAGTCTGGTGCTACGAGTTTTTAATTAGTACAACAAATTAAAGCCAACTCTCTTTTATTTTATTTTTACATTTTGAAATTTTGTATCAGCAGGATTCCCTCCATCTTCTTTATCAATTTAAAAAACATAATTACCTTCCCCGACCATCAGATTTATTCACGTAGGGAACGAATCTACGGTATAAACATTAAGTGTTGTGCTGGTAAGTGTTGCAGCTTGACTGGCGGAGCCGGAGATTGAATTTGAAAAGATGGAATTAAGTACGCTCCTCGTTTATTGCACGCCATATAAAGTTTACTAGTATGTTGTCCTATGGTTAGCGAAGAAAATTAGTCATGTTGTTACTAATTCCGTCACGTTACGTTATGTGTGTCGATTATGTGACATAGCTTGCATATCACTCACTAACTGTGCTCTATATATCATATTATTTATGTGAACATAATGTCACGCAAACTAATCCGATCATGTCACATAAAAGTAAATTTTAATCACGTGAGATGATGTTACGAAGTCATAGCATGTTAGTCAAGTCATGTCACGTCAAGGGCGGATCCAGGTTCAAGGAAAGGGGGGTGCAAAAAAATAGCAAATCGGGTTTAAATAATCTTAATCATATTCAAACCCATTAGCTAATTGGGTAGTAGATAAAAAACAATGCTCTAACTTTCAGTTCTAATTACCAATCCGAATTCAAGAAATTTATTCTAATTTGAACTCTAAATTTAACTCAAATTACAAATCAAAATTTCAAGGGGACAAAAAAAATTCGAGGGAACATCAAAGTTAGTCCGGACTTATAGATCTCCATAAAATTTCAAAATCCAGAGGAAGTAACTTTGATCTATGGATCTTCATAAAATTTCAAAATCTAGAAAAAACAACTTTGACCTATAGATTTCTATAAAATTTCAAAATCCATAAATGCCAGTTGTATTCCGGGGAGCAAGAAATTGTCATTTAAAAAATAAGTAATCGAAATCAATTACATGTAGGTGCATGATTATGTATTTTACGAAATCCATTTTTCTAAATATAGTCTGATTCAGGTGCATGGTTCCCGTGTAGGAAGGAGTTGGGATCCGTATCCTCCCAAGTACCTGACTCAAGCAAATTGAAACGGACGGCCCAGATTAATCTTATCTGGGCTAAACTCAATCCGGTGCCTATGAAGACTGTAGGAGACCTATTTTGAGATTCGTGCCAAGTTAAAATTAAGAACCGTCTGATCATAATTTACTTGAGTCAAGTAACCTGAGGTGATGTGAATTCGTAGGAGTTGTTAGGTAGATAACAAGATTTGCAGGTACACTTCCCTTTTCTTGCTTCTATGTGATGATGTGAAGTTTACTATTCCCACATGGCAGTGTTTATTGGGGGTGAGAAAAGTCATTCAAAAAAAAGACAATCCGTAATCCAATCATAACAATATATTAGATGCTAGCTTTCAGATATTTATCTTTAATTAATCAGAACAAATTTCAAAAGATCGTCTAACAAAAAGAAATGTACTCATTAATTCATAACAAGAAGAGTAATTGCATAACAATATATTGGCAGTCATTTTTTTTGAAAAAAATAATCAATTGTAATTGTATATTGTTATTTTCAAATTTAATTTCTCGGTTGATTTTTTTCTCTTGTAATATTTATGTATATTCTCGCTTTACATCCAACCTTGTTGCAACAATTCTTCATTTTCATGATAATAGAGCCCTAACATGTTTTTTTTTTCAATATTAAGAAATTCTATAAGAATCTCGCTCACATGCCACGTTGAGTGTGAAAATGGATGGGGTAATTAAGTTGCGGTCTATTTTTCATATACTGCAACAATCAGAAATATGAAAAAAATAAATATAACAATTTCTACTATTTTTTGCTTATTCAAAATTTAAAAAACAATAAATTTTCTTCTTTTTGTTTTGTTTTGGTGATTGTTTAATCAGTAGATACTATTATCAAAATAACTTTGTTCATAATATCATATATTACATTTTTAATAAGTTTTATGATTTTTGAATATTTTTTTTAATTTTTTCAATTAAAAAAGAGTCTGGTGCTACGAGTTTTTAATTAGTACAACAAATTAAAGCCAACTCTCTTTTATTTTATTTTTACATTTTGAAATTTTGTATCAGCAGGATTCCCTCCATCTTCTTTATCAATTTAAAAAACATAATTACCTTCCCCGACCATCAGATTTATTCACGTAGGGAACGAATCTACGGTATAAACATTAAGTGTTGTGCTGGTAAGTGTTGCAGCTTGACTGGCGGAGCCGGAGATTGAATTTGAAAAGATGGAATTAAGTACGCTCCTCGTTTATTGCACGCCATATAATGTTTACTAGTATGTTGTCCTATGGTTAGCGAAGAAAATTAGTCATGTTGTTACTAATTCCGTCACGTTACGTTATGTGTGTCGATTATGTGACATAGCTTGCATATCACTCACTAACTGTGCTCTATATATCATTTTATTTACGTGAACATAATGTCACGCAAACTAATCCGATCATGTCACATAAAAGTAAATTTTAATCACGTGACATGATGTTACGAAGTCATAGCATGTTAGTCAAGTCATGTCACGTCAAGGGCGGATCCAGGTTCAAGGAAAGGGGGGTGCAAAAAAATAGCAAATCGGGTTTAAATAATCTTAATCATATTCAAACCCATTAGCTAATTGGGTACTAGATAAAAAACAATGCTCTAACTTTCAGTTCTAATTACCAATCCGAATTCAAGAAATTTATTCTAATTTTAACTCTAAATTTAACTCAAATTACAAATCAAAATTTCAAGGGGACAAAAAAAATTCGAGGGAACATCAAAGTTAGTCCGGACTTATAGATCTCCGTAAAATTTCAAAATCCAGAGAAAGTAACTTTGATCTATGGATCTTCATAAAATTTCAAAATCTAGAAAAAACAACTTTGACCTATAGATTTCTATAAAATTTCAAAATCCATAAATGCCAGTTGTATTCCGGGGAGCAAGAAATTGTCATTTAAAAAATAAGTAATCAAAATCAATTACATGTAGGTGCAGGATTATGTATTTTACGAAATCCATTTTTCTAAATATAGTCTGATTCAGGTGCATGGTTCCCGTGTAGGAAGGAGTTGGGATCCGTATCCTCCCAAGTACCTGACTCAAGCAAATTGAAACGGACGACCCAGATTAATCTTATCTGGGCCAAACTCAATCCGGTGCCTATGAAGACTGTAGGAGACCTATTTTGAGATTCGTGCCAAGTTAAAATTAAGAACCGTCTGATCATAATTTACTTGAGTCAAGTAACCTGAGGTGATGTGAATTCGTAGGAGTTGTTAGGTAGATAACAAGATTGCAGGTACACTTCCCTTTTCTTGCTTCTATGTGATGATGTGAAGTTTACTATTCCCACATGGCAGTGTTTATTGGGGGTGAGAAAAGTCATTCAAAAAAAAGACAATCCGTAATCCAATCATAACAATATATTAGATGCTAGCTTTCAGATATTTATCTTTAATTAATCAGAACAAATTTCAAAAGATCGTCTAACAAAAAGAAATGTACTCATTAATTCATAACAAGAAGAGTAATTGCATAACAATATATTGGCAGTCATTTTTTTTGAAAAAAATAATCAATTGTAATTGTATATTGTTATTTTCAAATTTAATTTCTCGGTTGATTTTTTTCTCTTGTAATATTTATGTATATTCTCGCTTTACATCCAACCTTGTTGCAACAATTCTTCATTTTCATGCTAATAGAGCCCTAACATGTTTTTTTTTTCAATATTAAGAAATTCTATAAGAATCTCGCTCACATCCCACGTTGAGTGTGAAAATGGATGGGGTAATTAAGTTGCGGTCTATTTTTCATATACTGCAACAATCAGAAATATGAAAAAAATAAATATAACAATTTCTACTATTTTTTGCTTATTCAAAATTTAAAAAACAATAAATTTTCTTCTTTTTGTTTTGTTTTGGTGATTGTTTAATCAGTAGATACTATTATCAAAATAACTTTGTTCATAATATCATATATTACATTTTTAATAAGTTTTATGATTTTTGAATATTTTTTTTAATTTTTTCAATTAAAAAAGAGTCTGGTGCTACGAGTTTTTAATTAGTACAACAAATTAAAGCCAACTCTCTTTTATTTTATTTTTACATTTTGAAATTTTGTATCAGCAGGATTCCCTCCATCTTCTTTATCAATTTAAAAAACATAATTACCTTCCCCGACCATCAGATTTATTCACGTAGGGAACGAATCTACGGTATAAACATTAAGTGTTGTGCTGGTAAGTGTTGCAGCTTGACTGGCGGAGCCGGAGATTGAATTTGAAAAGATGGAATTAAGTACGCTCCTCGTTTATTGCACGCCATATAAAGTTTACTAGTATGTTGTCCTATGGTTAGCGAAGAAAATTAGTCATGTTGTTACTAATTCCGTCACGTTACGTTATGTGTGTCGATTATGTGACATAGCTTGCATATCACTCACTAACTGTGCTCTATATATCATATTATTTATGTGAACATAATGTCACGCAAACTAATCCGATCATGTCACATAAAAGTAAATTTTAATCACGTGAGATGATGTTACGAAGTCATAGCATGTTAGTCAAGTCATGTCACGTCAAGGGCGGATCCAGGTTCAAGGAAAGGGGGGTGCAAAAAAATAGCAAATCGGGTTTAAATAATCTTAATCATATTCAAACCCATTAGCTAATTGGGTACTAGATAAAAAACAATGCTCTAACTTTCAGTTCTAATTACCAATCCGAATTCAAGAAATTTATTCTAATTTTAACTCTAAATTTAACTCAAATTACAAATCAAAATTTCAAGGGGACAAAAAAAATTCGAGGGAACATCAAAGTTAGTCCGGACTTATAGATCTCCATAAAATTTCAAAATCCAGAGGAAGTAACTTTGATCTATGGATCTTCATAAAATTTCAAAATCTAGAAAAAACAACTTTGACCTATAGATTTCTATAAAATTTCAAAATCCATAAATGCTAGTTGTATTCCGGGGAGCAAGAAATTGTCATTTAAAAAATAAGTAATCAAAATCAATTACATGTAGGTGCATGATTATGTATTTTACGAAATCCATTTTTCTAAATATAGTCTGATTCAGGTGCATGGTTCCCATGTAGGAAGGAGTTGGGATCCGTATCCTCCCAAGTACCTGACTCAAGCAAATTGAAACGGACGGCCCAGATTAATCTTATCTGGGCCAAACTCAATCCGGTGCCGATGAAGACTGTAGGAGACCTATTTTGAGATTCGTGCCATGTTAAAATTAAGAACTGATATCTCGCAAACTTATCTTTATTTCGACCTTAAAATTGTACCAAACTTGTGTTTAAACCCATTAATCAGTTTTATTGTTTTTGACCAGAAAATTGTACCAAAATTGTACCAACATCTGATTACATTAGACTTGCATTGTTTCCTTTCACACTTAGGGACAAGGCAAAGAAATGGTTAGGGTCACTACCAAGGGACTCCATAAACACTTGGAGGGAACTGTCCAAAATGTTTTTGACCAAATTTTTGCCCCACAAAAGAGCTGCTAAGGTAAGAACCCAACTAACCAGCTTTAGGCAAAGGTCTGATGAACCCCTAAACGAGGCTTGGGAAAGGTTTAGGGAGTTACAGTATTCTTGTCCACATCATGGTATACCTGAATGGTTATTGATTCAGACTTTTTATGATGGTTTGACAGAGAGTACTCGCACATCTGTTGATGCTGTTGCAGGTGGAGCCTTGATGGAGAGAGAACCTCAAGATGCGATGAACTTGATCGACAGCATGGCTCAGAACCAGCAGTGGTTCGGCCGCGACAATTCCAGACCTGGAGACGGCGGCCGATTTGAAGTCGATCAGATCACAGCTCTTACCGCCAAGATGGATGCCATGCAGAAGGCTTTCGACAAGATGAGTGTCAAATCTGTTGGAAACCATCAGTCACAGCCGGAGTCTTGTGCCATGTGTGGGGAGGGGCATTCCTATGAGCACTGTCCGCTGGCGCAAAGGGATGATGAGGAGACCAAGCAAGTCAACTCTCTCAACAGTGAGCCATCCTACTTTCCAAAACCTCCTTTCAACCGAAGCTACTCCAAAGACCCGGTTGAGCAACAAAACTGGAGGTGAAAACAGAACAACCCAGCGCCATACAACAATGCTTCCAACCCCTCTTTCAACAGCAATTTCAACAACTCTTCAAGCAGCAACAATAACCGAAACTTCTACAACAATGCCAATTTCAACAACCCGAACAACCGCCCACCTCATTCAGTTCCACCTAAGCCGTATGTTGCTCCCGTTGTGAGTGACTTCATGCACGACCAAGGGAAGATGAACCAAATGGTGTTCGAGCAAATGCAAGCAATGAATGCTCAATTGGCCGGTTTAGCTGCTATGAACAACAAAATACTGGAAACACAGTTGGGGCGAGGCTCCTCAAGCCAACCACAACCTGGTAAGCTCCCCAACCAACCAGAGGTAAACCCGAGAGGAGAGGCTAAGGCAATTACCCTGCGAAGTGGGACCAACTACGAAGGTCCAGCCATGCCTACTGACCCACCAGCTGAAAAGCACACGGACCGTGCAGAGGTTACACAGCCCGTGCAGACTCCACAAACTGAAGAAAACCCGCCCCGCGCAGAACCTACACCACCAACCTCTGAGACAACTGTGCACACGGCCCGTACCAATCTCACACGGACCGTGCCACACCCTGAAGAAGGAAATCCTGGCCGTGAAGAATTGACTCGACCGGCAGTCAACACTGAGAACCCTGTGAACACGGACCGTGTCAATCCTACACGGGCTGTACAGAATGAAACTGAAGGTCAGAAAAAGAAAGAGACCTACAAACCGCCGCCATACCGACCACCTGTACCATTTCCCCAGAGACTAGCTGAGACCAAATTGAACGAGCAATTCGCTAAATTCATCGATGTTCTCAAGCAATTGCACATCACTATCCCATTCACCGAGGCCTTGACCCAAATGCCCAACTATGCCAAGTTCCTGAAAGACATCTTATCTAACAAACGAAGCTTGGGGGGGCACGAGACGGTGAAACTGACTGAACAGTGCAGTGCCATTCTGAGAAGTGAGCTACCACCCAAACTGGAAGACCCTAGTAAGTTCTCTATCCCTTGCACTATAGGGAAAGCCACGATCAAGAAAGCTCTATGCGACTTGGGAGCTAGAGTGAGTCTCATGCCACTCACCATCTATGATCGAATAGGGGTAGGTGAGCTCAAACCTACGCGAATGACTCTTCAGCTAGCGGACTCATCGGTAAGACTACCACTTGGCATAGTGGAGGATGTACCGGTTCAGGTTGGTAAGTTTTATGTACCTGCTGACTTTGTTGTGATGGAAATGGAGGAAGATAAGGAAGTCCCCATTATTTTGGGACGACCTTTTCTAAGAACTGCAGGTGCCATAATTGATGTAAAGGATGGAACGCTGACCTTGAACATTGGAAAAGAGAAGGTGCGATTCCAGATTGACCGTGCCATGAAGTACCCCTCAAGAGCCGAATCTTGCTTCAGAATTGATGCGATCGAAGAATGTCTGATGGATTTGAGCGAGGACTACTTTCTTGAGCAAGTCAATAGCTCGCTAAGGTATTATTCTGATTTTTTATCTGAGTTGCAGGTCGAAACAAGCGAGCTGGAATCAGCATGTGCAGCAGAGGCACAAACTGACCTGCCAGAGAAACTTGGACACGGCCCGGATGGATCCAACACGGCCCGTACAGAAGAGTCCAAGGAGCTGGAGACTAGGCTACACGGGCCGGACAAAACTTACACGGACCGTGTCAAGGCCCCAACAGAGCAGCAAACTCTTGAGCTCAAGCCTCTACCAGCTAATCTCAGGTATGAATTCCTAGGCCCAGATGAGTCTTGTCCTGTTATTGTGAATGCAGGTCTGAACCCCGATCAAACCGCCAAACTCTTGGAGAAGCTGAAAGTCCACAAAGGCACAATCGGGTATTCAATCAAGGACTTGAAGGGATCAGCCCATCTGTCTGCTCGCACAGGATCTTACTAGAAGATGACCACAAGCCATCTATTGAACACCAGCGACGGCTCAACCCCAATCTGAAAGAGGTAGTAAAGAAAGAAATTTTAAAACTTCTTGATGCAGGTATTATCTACCCGATTTCTGACAGCTAGTGGGTGAGCCCTGTCCATGTGGTGCCAAAGAAGGGGGGAACAACAGTGGTAAAGAATGAGAAGAACGAACTGGTCCAAACACGTGTGGTGAATGGCTATAGGATGTGCATCGACTACAGAAAGCTCAATGGCGCCACGCGCAAGTAACCGTCTGATCGTAATTTACTTGAGTCAAGTAACCTGAGGTGATGTGAATTCGTAGGAGTTGTTAGGTAGATAACAAGATTGCAGGTACACTTCCCTTTTCTTGCTTCTATGTGATGATGTGAAGTTTACTATTCCCACATGGCAGTGTTTATTGGGGGTGAGAAAAGTCATTCAAAAAAAAGACAATCCGTAATCCAATCATAACAATATATTAGATGCTAGCTTTCAGATATTTATCTTTAATTAATCAGAACAAATTTCAAAAGATCGTCTAACAAAAGGAAATGTACTCATTAATTCATAACAAGAAGAGTAATTGCATAACAATATATTGGCAGTCATTTTTTTTGAAAAAAATAATCAATTGTAATTGTATATTGTTATTTTCAAATTTAATTTCTGGGTTGATTTTTTTCTCTTGTAATATTTATGTATATTCTCGCTTTACATCCAACCTTGTTGCAATAATTCTTCATTTTCATGATAATAGAGCCCTAACATGTTTTTTTTTTCAATATTAAGAAATTCTATAAGAATCTCGCTCACATCCCACGTTGAGTGTGAAAATGGATGTGGTAATTAAGTTGAGGTCTATTTTTCATATACTGCAACAATCAGAAATATGAAAAAAAAAAATATAACAATTTCTACTATTTGCTTATTCAAAATTTAAAAAACAATAAATTTTCTTCTTTTTGTTTTGTTTTGGTGATTGTTTAATCAGTAGATACTATTATCAAAATAACTTTGTTCATAATATCATATATTACATTTTTAATGAGTTTTATGATTTTTGAATATTTTTTTAATTTTTTCAATTAAAAAAGAGTCTGGTGCTACGAGTTTTTAATTAGTACAACAAATTAAAGCCACCTCTCTTTTATTTTATTTTTACATTTTGAAATTTTGTATCAGCAGGATTCCCTCCATCTTCTTTATCAATTTAAAAAACATAATTACCTTCCCCGACCATCAGATTTATTCACGTAGGGAACGAATCTACGGTATAAACATTAAGTGGTGTGCTGGTAAGTGTTGCAGCTTGACTGGCGGAGCCGGAGATTGAATTTGAAAAGATAGAATTAAGTACGCTCCTCGTTTATTGCACGCCATATAAAGTTTACTAGTATGTTGTCCTATGGTTAGCGAAGAAAATTAGTCATGTTGTTACTAATTCCGTCACGTTACGTTATGTGTGTCGATTATGTGACATAGCTTGCATATCACTCACTAACTGTGCTCTATATATCATTTTATTTATGTGAACATAATGTCACGCAAACTAATCCGATCATGTCACATAAAAGTAAATTTTAATCACGTGACATGATGTTACGAAGTCATAGCATGTTATTCATGTCATGTCACGTCAAGGGTGGATCCAGGTTCGAGGAAAGGGGGGTGCAAAAAAATAGCAAATCTGGTTTAAATAACTAATCATATTCAAACCCATTAGCTAATTGGGTACTAGATAATAAACAATGCTCTAACTTCTAGTTCTAATTACCAATCCGAATTTAAGAAAATTATTCTAATTGTAACTCTAAATTTAACTCAAATTACAAATCAAAATTTCAAGGGGACAAATAAAATTCGAGGGAACATCAAAGTTAGTCCGGACTTATAGATCTCCATAAAATTTCAAAATCCAGAGAAAGTAACTTTGATCTATGGATCTTCATAAAATTTCAAAATCTAGAAAAAACAACTTTGACCTATAGATTTCTATAAAATTTCAAAATCCATAAATGCCAGTTGTATTCCGGGGAGCAAGAAATTGTCATTTAAAAAATAAGTAATCAAAATCAATTACGTACATGTAGGTGCATGATTATGTATTTTACGAAATCCATTTTTCTAAATATAGTCTGATTCAGGTGCATGGCTCCTGTGTAGGAAGGAGTTGGGATCCGTATCCTCCCAAGTACCTGACTCAAGCAAATTGAAACGGACGGCCCAGATTAATCTTATCTGGGCCAAACTCAATCCGGTGCCTATGAAGACTGTAGGAGACCTATTTTGAGATTCGTGCCATGCTAAAATTAAGAACCGTCTGATCGTAATTTACTTGAGTCAAGTAACCTGAGGTGATGTGAATTCGTAGGAGTTGTTAGGTAGATAACAAGATTGCAGGTACACTTCCCTTTTCTTGCTTCTATGTGATGATGTGAAGTTTACTATTCCCACATGGCAGTGTTTATTGGGGGTGAGAAAAGTCATTCAAAAAAAAGACAATCCGTAATCCAATCATAACAATATATTAGATGCTATCTTTCAGATATTTATCTTTAATTAATCAGAACAAATTTCAAAAGATCGTCTAACAAAAGGAAATGTACTCATTAATTCATAACAAGAAGAGTAATTGCATAACAATATATTGGCAGTCATTTTTTTTGAAAAAAATAATCAATTGTAATTGTATATTGTTATTTTCAAATTTAATTTCTGGGTTGATTTTTTTCTCTTGTAATATTTATGTATATTCTCGCTTTACATCCAACCTTGTTGCAATAATTCTTCATTTTCATGATAATAGAGTCCTAACATGTTTTTTTTTTCAATATTAAGAAATTCTATAAGAATCTCGCTCACATCCCACGTTGAGTGTGAAAATGGATGTGGTAATTAAGTTGCGGTCTATTTTTCATATACTGCAACAATCAGAAATATGAAAAAAAAAAATATAACAATTTCTACTATTTTCTTATTCAAAATTTAAAAAACAATAAATTTTCTACTTTTTGTTTTGTTTTGGTGATTGTTTAATCAGTAGATACTATTATCAAAATAACTTTGTTCATAATATCATATATTACATTTTTAATGAGTTTTATGATTTTTGAATATTTTTTTAATTTTTTCAATTAAAAAAGAGTCTGGTGCTACGAGTTTTTAATTAGTACAACAAATTAAAGCCACCTCTCTTTTATTTTATTTTTACATTTTGAAATTTTGTATCAACAGGATTCCCTCCATCTTCTTTATCAATTTAAAAAACATAATTACCTTCCCCGACCATCAGATTTATTCATGTAGGGAACGAATCTACGGTATAAACATTAAGTGGTGTGCTGGTAAGTGTTGCAGCTTGACTGGCGGAGCCGGAGATTGAATTTGAAAAGATGGAATTAAGTACGCTCCTCGTTTATTGCACGCCATATAAAGCTTACTAGTATGTTGTCCTATGGTTAGCGAAGAAAATTAGTCATGTTGTTACTAATTCCGTCACGTTACGTTATGTGTGTCGATTATGTGACATAGCTTGCATATCACTCACTAACTGTGCTCTATATATCATTTTATTTATGTGAACATAATGTCACGCAAACTAATCCGATCATGTCACATAAAAGTAAATTTTAATCACGTGACATGATGTTACGAAGTCATAGCATGTTAGTCAAGTCATGTCACGTCAAGGGCGGATCCAGGTTCAAGGAAAGGGGGGTACAAAAAAATAGCAAATCGGGTTTAAATAATCTTAATCATATTCAAACCCATTAGCTAATTGGGTACTAGATAAAAAACAATGCTCTAACTTTCAGTTCTAATTACCAATCCGAATTCAAGAAATTTATTCTAATTTTAACTCTAAATTTAACTCAAATTACAAATCAAAATTTCAAGGGGACAAAAAAAATTCGAGGGAACATCAAAGTTAGTCCGGACTTATAGATCTCCATAAAATTTCAAAATCCAGAGAAAGTAACTTTGATCTATGGATCTTCATAAAATTTCAAAATCTAGAAAAAACAACTTTCACCTATAGATTTCTATAAAATTTCAAAATCCATAAATGCCAGTTGTATTCCGGGGAGCAAGAAATTGTCATTTAAAAAATAAGTAATCAAAATCAATTACATGTAGGTGCATGATTATGTATTTTACGAAATCCATTTTTCTAAATATAGTCTGATTCAGGTGCATGGTTCCCGTGTAGGAAGGAGTTGGGATCCGTATCCTCCCAAGTACCTGACTCAAGCAAATTGAAACGGACGGCCCAGATTAATCTTATCCGGGCCAAACTCAATCCGGTGCCTATGAAGACTGTCGGAGACCTATTTTGAGATTCGTGCCATGTTAAAATTAAGAACCGTCTGATCATAATTTACTTGAGTCAAGTAACCTGAGGTGATGTGAATTCGTAGGAGTTGTTAGGTAGATAACAAGATTGCAGGTACACTTCCCTTTTCTTGCTTCTATGTGATGATGTGAAGTTTACTATTCCCACATGGCAGTGTTTATTGGGGGTGAGAAAAGTCATTCAAAAAAAAGACAATCCGTAATCCAATCATAACAATATATTAGATGCTAGCTTTCAGATATTTATCTTTAATTAATCAGAACAAATTTCAAAAGATCGTCTAACAAAAGGAAATGTACTCATTAATTCATAACAAGAAGAGTAATTGCATAACAATATATTGGCAGTCATTTTTTTTGAAAAAAATAATCAATTGTAATTGTATATTGTTATTTTCAAATTTAATTTCTGGGTTGATTTTTTTCTCTTGTAATATTTATGTATATTCCCGCTTTACATCCAACCTTGTTGCAATAATTCTTCATTTTCATGATAACAGAGCCCTAACATGTTTTTTTTTTCAATATTAAGAAATTCTATAAGAATCTCGCTCACATCCCACGTTGAGTGTGAAAATGGATGTGGTAATTAAGTTGCGGTCTATTTTTCATATACTGCAACAATCAGAAATATGAAAAAAAAAATATAACAATTTCTACTATTTGCTTATTCAAAATTTAAAAAACAATAAATTTTCTTCTTTTTGTTTTGTTTTGGTGATTGTTTAATCAGTAGATACTATTATCAAAATAACTTTGTTCATAATATCATATATTACATTTTTAATGAGTTTTATGATTTTTGAATATTTTTTTTAATTTTTTCAATTAAAAAAGAGTCTGGTGCTACGAGTTTTTAATTAGTACAACAAATTAAAGCCACCTCTCTTTTATTTTATTTTTACATTTTGAAATTTTGTATCAGCAGGATTCCCTCCATCTTCTTTATCAATTTAAAAAACATAATTACCTTCACCGACCATCAGATTTATTCACGTAGGGAACAAATCTACGGTATAAACATTACGTGGTGTGCTGGTAAGTGTTGCAGCTTGACTGGCGGAGCCGGAGATTGAATTTGAAAAGATGGAATTAAGTACGCTCCTCGCTTATTGCACGCCATATAAAGTTTACTAGTATGTTGTCCTATGGTTAGCGAAGAAAATTAGTCATGTTGTTACTAATTCCGTCACGTTACGTTATGTGTGTCGATTATGTGACATAGCTTGCATATCACTCACTAACTGTGCTCTATATATCATTTTATTTATGTGAACATAATGTCACGCAAACTAATCCGATCATGTCACATAAAAGTAAATTTTAATCACGTGACATGATGTTACGAAGTCATAGCATGTTATTCATGTCATGTCACGTCAAGGGTGGATCCAGGTTCGAGGAAAGGGGGGTGCAAAAAAATAGCAAATCTGGTTTAAATAACTAATCATATTCAAACCCATTAGCTAATTGGGTACTAGATAATAAACAATGCTCTAACTTCTAGTTCTAATTACCAATCCGAATTTAAGAAAATTATTCTAATTGTAACTCTAAATTTAACTCAAATTACAAATCAAAATTTCAAGGGGACAAAAAAAATTCGAGGGAACATCAAAGTTAGTCCGGACTTATAGATCTTCACAAAATTTCAAAATCTAGAAAAAACAACTTTGACGTATAGATTTCTATAAAATTTCAAAATCCATAAATGCCAGTTGTATTCCGGGGAGCAAGAAATTGTCATTTAAAAAATAAGTAATCAAAATCAATTACGTACATGTAGGTGCATGATTATGTATTTTACGAAATCCATTTTTGTAACTATAGTCTGATTCAGGTGCATGGCTCCTATGTAGGAAGGAGTTGGGATCCGTATCCTCCCAAGTACCTGACTCAAGCAAATTGAAACGGACGGCCCAGATTAATCTTATCCGGGCCAAACTCAATCCGGTGCCTATGAAGACTGTAGGAGACCTATTTTGAGATTCGTGCCATGTTAAAATTAAGAACCGTCTGATCGTAATTTACTTGAGTCAAGTAACCTGAGGTGATGTGAATTCGTAGGAGTTGTTAGGTAGATAACAAGATTTGCAGGTACACTTCCCTTTTCTTGCTTCTATGTGATGATGTGAAGTTTACTATTCCCACATGGCAGTGTTTATTGGGGGTGAGAAAAGTCATTCAAAAAAAAGACAATCCGTAATCCAATCATAACAATATATTAGATGCTAGCTTTCAGATATTTATCTTTAATTAATCAGAACAAATTTCAAAAGATCGTCTAACAAAAGGAAATGTACTCATTAATTCATAACAAGAAGAGTAATTGCATAACAATATATTGGCAGTCATTTTTTTTGAAAAAAATAATCAATTGTAATTGTATATTGTTATTTTCAAATTTAATTTCTGGGTTGATTTTTTCTCTTGTAATATTTATGTATATTCTCGCTTTACATCCAACCTTGTTGCAATAATTCTTCATTTTCATGATAATAGAGCCCTAACATGTTTTTTTTTTCAATATTAAGAAATTCTATAAGAATCTCGCTCACATCCCACGTTGAGTGTGAAAATGGATGTGGTAATTAAGTTGCGGTCTATTTTTCATATACTGCAACAATCAGAAATATGAAAAAAAAAATATAACAATTTCTACTATTTGCTTATTCAAAATTTAAAAAACAATAAATTTTCTTCTTTTTGTTTTGTTTTGGTGATTGTTTAATAAGTAGATACTATTATCAAAATAACTTTGTTCATAATATCATATATTACATTTTGAATGAGTTTTATGATTTTTGAATATTTTTTTAATTTTTTCAATTAAAAAAGAGTCTGGTGCTACGAGTTTTTAATTAGTACAACAAATTAAAGCCACCTCTCTTTTATTTTATTTTTACATTTTGAAATTTTGTATCAGCAGGATTCCCTCCATCTTCTTTATCAATTTAAAAAACATAATTACCTTCCCCGACCATCATATTTATTCACGTAGGGAAGGAATCTACGGTATAAACATTAAGTGGTGTGCTGGTAAGTGTTGCAGCTTGACTGGCGGAGCCGGAGATTGAATTTGAAAAGATGGAATTAAGTACGCTCCTCGTTTATTGCCCGCCATATAAAGTTTACTAGTATGTTGTCCTATGGTTAGCGAAGAAAATTAGTCATGTTGTTACTAATTCCGTCACGTTACGTTATGTGTGTCGATTATGTGACATAGCTTGCATATCACTCACTAACTGTGCTCTATATATCATTTTATTTATGTGAACATAATGTCACGCAAACTAATCCGATCATGTCACATAAAAGTAAATTTTAATCACGTGACATGATGTTACGAAGTCATAGCATGTTATTCATGTCATGTCACGTCAAGGGTGGATCCAGGTTCGAGGAAAGGGGGGTGCAAAAAAATAGCAAATCTGGTTTAAATAACTAATCATATTCAAACCCATATATTAGCTAATTGGGTACTAGATAATAAACAATGCTCTAACTTCTAGTTCTAATTACCAATCCGAATTTAAGAAATTTATTCTAATTTTAACTCTAAATTTAACTCAAATTACAAATCAAAATTTCAAGGCGACAAAAAAAATCGAGGGAACGTCAAAGTTAGTCCGGACTTATAGATCTCCATAAAATCCAGAGAAAGTAACTTTGATCTATAGATCTCATAAAATTTCAAAATCTAGAAAAAACAACTTTGACCTATATATTTCTCTAAAATTTCAAAATCCATAAATGCCAGTTGTATTCCGTGGAGCAAGAAATTGCCATTTTAAAAAAAATGTAATGAAAATCAATTACATGTAGGTGCATGATTCTGTATTTTACGAAATCCATTTTTTCTAAATCTAGTCTGATTCAGGTGCATGGTTCCCATGTAGGAAGGAGTTGGGATCCGTATCGTCCCAAGTACCTGACTAAAGCTAATTGAAACGGACGGCCCAGATTAATACTATCTGGGCCAAACTCAATCCGGTGCCTATGAAGACTGTAGGGGGCCTGTACATTTTAAGATTTGTGCCATACATGTTAAAAGAACTGTCTGATCATAATTTGCTTGAGTGATCAGGTAACCTGAGGTGATGTGAATTCGTTGGAGTTGTTAGCTATATAACAAGATTGCAGGTATACTTCCCTTTTCTTCCTTCTATGTGATGATGTGAAGTTTACTATTCCCAGCAATGTTTATTGGAGGCGAGAAAAGTCATTAAAAAAAAGACAATATAATCCAATCATAACAATATATTAGATGCTAGCTTTCAGATATTTATCTTTAATTAATCAGAACAAACTTCAAAAGATAGTCTAACAAAAAGAAATGTACTCATTAATTCATAACAAGAAGAGTAATTTCATTACAATATATTGGCAGTCATTTTTTCGAAAAAAATAATCAATTGTAATTGTATATTGTTATTTTCAAAATTAATTTCTTTGTTGAATTTTTTCTCTTGTAATATTTATATATGTTCTCGCTTTACATCCAACCTTGTTGCTATAATTCTTCATTTTCATGATAATAGAGCCCTAACATGTTTTTTTTTCAATATTAAGAAATTCTGTAAGAATCTCGCTCACATCCCATGTTGAGTGTGAAAATGGATGTGGTAATTAAGTTGCGCTCTATTTTTCATATACTGCAACAATTAGAAATATGAAAAAAATAAATATATCATTTTCTACTATTTGCTTATTCAAAATTTAAAAAACAATAAATTTTCTTCTTTTTGTTTTGTTTTGGTGATTGTTTATTCGGTAGATACTATTATCAAAATAACTTTGTTCATAATATCATATATATTATATTTTTAATAAGTTTTATGATTTTTGAATATTTTTTTATTTTTTTCAATTAAAGAAGAGTCTGGTGCTACGAGTTTTTAATTAGTACAACAAATTAAAGCCACCTCTCTTTTATTTATTTTTTACATTTTAAAATTTTGTATCAGCAGGATTCCCTCCATCTTCTTTATCAATTTAAGAACATAATTACCTTCCCCGACCATCAGATTTATTCACGCAGGGAATGAATCTACGGTATAAACATTAAGTGGTGTCCTCGTTTATTGCACGCCATGTAAAGTTTACTAGTATGTTGTCCTATGGTTAGCGAAGAAAATTAGTCATGTTGTTATTAATTCCGTCACGTTATGTTATTGTCGATTAAGTGATATATATAGCTTGCATATCACTCACTAACTGTTTCAATATATCATTTTATTCATGTCACATAATGTCACGCAAACTATAATCCGATCATGTCACATAAAAGTAAATTTTAATCACGTGACATGATGTTACGAAGTGAAAGCATGCTAGTCATGTCATGTCACGTCAAGGGCGGATCCAGGTTCGAGCAACGGGGGTGCAAAAAAATAGCAAATTGGGTTTGGATAACTAATCATATTCAAACCCATTAGCTAATCGGGTACTAGATAAAAAACACTGCTCTAACTTCTAGTTTTAATTACCAATCCGGATTTAAGAAATTTATTCTAATTTTAACTCTAAATTTAACTCAAATTACAGATAAAAAACACTGCTCTAACTGTGTAAATTTGGACCACAGTTCTAGCACGGGTTTGGGCAACCACAAAAAATCAGATCCGCCGGTCCCGGACCGTTTAAATCCGTAGACCCATGGGAACTGTGGACCGTGAGAACCATGAACCGGCCGGGTCTGGACCGGACCGGACCGGACCAGCTCGTTTGCAAAATACTAGGTAGGAGTTGTTAGCTAGATAACAAGATTGCAGGTACACTTTCCTTTTCTTGCTTCTATGTGATGATGTGAAGTTAATGTACTATTCCCACGTGTTTATTGGGGGCGAGAAAAGTGATTAAAAAAAAAGACATAGCTAGATAACATAGTATCAACCTGGTGTACTATGTTGTTCGTTAATCAGACTATATATTTATCTATATATACACACACACAACCACAAGCATGCATCTCCTATAATTTAATTACAGGTCCTTGCATAAATATATGGCTCTAAGCTTTGCACTTCCATGTTTCATCCAGGTTCCCCAAACACAAATGAGAGTGCGTTCATGTATTAAACCAGCTGGCAGCGGACTATCAGAAACAAAGATAGTGCATTCATGTAGGTTCCGTATTAACGCAAATTTACAGTCTCCAGGGATTGAGAGAAGGTCGGGACACTATCAACCGACCATATGGAGTGATAGCTTCATACAGTCATTACATACTGGAGACCAACATGTAAGCAAATAAACATATATATATATATATATATATATATATCAGCAAGAAACCGTTCATGAAGTTAATTAGCTAGTTGTATCTAAAGAAACTCCTTAAGCTCAATATATATATGTTCAATCATTAATTAGCTAGATAAAAATATAACACGCATGCATATTCTGTTTGTTTGTTTTTGTTTTTTTGTAAGGGTGAAAACATATTATTGGAAAGAGTATGCAAGCTGAAGAAAGAGGTGAGGCAAATGATATACAAGGAAGAGTTGATCAGGGATAAATTAGAGCTTGTTGACGCCTTGCAACAGCTCGGAGTGGCATATCATTTCAAGGACGAGATAAACTGCGTGATTACCAACATATATAAATCAATGGATCAAATTTCTCTATTTGCAACGCTTGATGACCTTTATGAAGTATCACTTCTTTTCAGACTGTTGAGGATGCATGGATTTAGTGTACAGGAAGGTACATTAATTTTAATTTGTATATATCTTTATATATATATTTTTAATATAAGATTTTGTTATCAACTATAGTATATTTCACTTCACAATTAGTAATTCAGCTGTAAATGAATTAATTATTAGCTTAATTTGAGAACCAGCTTTTGGTCTAGTGAAAAAAAAATCAATGTTCTTCGTGTGAGATGTTTAGAGGCTTGAAACCCAAATGGACAGGGGCGGACCTAGGAATTGGGTCCGGGATAAGCAAGAAAATGAGTTGGGTTGGAAAGATACTTTGTTGGGTAGAAAATGAATAATTAGATTGGAAAGAAAATAAGTTGCTGTAACTGACAGCCTCTGTCAGGTTTCTCAAAAAAAAAAGAAAAAAAAAGAAAATATGTTTGGAAGAAAATGATTTTAGCTCAGATAGACAAACTTGTTCACCAGGGTAGGTAATAGCCCAAAAATATAAGAACTATTTTTTTTTTAATATCCAGGTGTAGGCATGTCTATCCGTGGATCTTAGATGGAAATTTCTTGTTAATATTAAATAGTTTGGTGACCTTGATGCCTCCCTCTCAAATATAAAAAACAAAAGAATTAAGATAAATTATGATGGAAGTCAAGCCTTTTAACTTTAAATATTCACAAAGGATTCTCAGTAGGATTTCAAACTTAAATCTACTATGCTAAATGTATTGCCTTAGTCACTAGACTAAATGATGGTTCTCTTTATTATTATTATTATTACTACTTTTTTTACTTTAATTTGAAAATATGAGGCTGATGTCACAAGTACTCAAAAACTTTGAGCAGATGTATTCAAAAGTTACTTGGACGACAAAGGAAACTACAAAGCAAAGCTATATTCAGACAATATTAAAGAGATGATCAGTTTGTACCAAGCTTCTTTTTTCGCAAAAGAAGGAGAAAAGGCGTTGGAGATGACGAGGCACTTGACAACCAAACACTTGACAAATTTTTTGGAGAGCTCTAAGTATGATAATTCAAGGCTAAAAGAACAAGTTGCCCATGCACTGGAGCTCCCTCTGAATTGGAGGATGCAAAGACTGCACACTCGCTGGTTTATCGAGCAATACAAGACAGACGAGCAGATCAGACCTGCACTGTGGGAACTGGCTGTTTTGGATTTTAATTTAATTCAAAACTTGTACAAGAAAGAACTAAAACAGGTGTCAAGGTAAATATCAATCAATTATAAATACAATAATTTAATAAAAAAGGAAATGACATTTCCAAAATTCAACTTAATCACACTAGTATATACTATATATAGTCTTCTAACGGTTTAAAATGGGCTCTAGCTAGCAACGGTTTTCCTATCGTTTGTGATGGAGCCGATAAAGAAAGTATGTTTATCTTCTAACAGTTACAAACCTTTCGAAGAGGAGCACTCTTCTACTAAGGATTTTTCACTGCATAACCGTTAGAAATTAGATCGACTTATTTACCAAAACTTGATATATACAAAGGATTTATGCTAACTGTTTGTTACCAAAAATGTCTCAAACCATTTATAAAATGGATGCTGGTAATGTGCTGTTCTATAGTAGTGATTACTGTTTTATTCTACGGATCTTCAGAAAAAGTAAAGTATTAACTTATTTTACTGTCAAAAAGGTTTCTTTGTACGTATGTTTTGAGATTTCTTTTCACTTATATTCTTTTGTCAGATGGTGGACTGACTTGAGGCTTTATGAGAAGCTACCATTTATTCGCGACAGGCTCGTTGAGAGCTACATCTTTAGTGTAGGCTTTGCTTTTGAACCAGAGCATTCAAGTTGTAGAATAGCAACGACACAGGCAACCTGCCTGATTACAACAATTGATGACATCTATGATGTTTATGGGTCATTGGATGAACTAGAGGTTTTTACTAACGCCATCCAACAGTAAGTGCATGCTTTACGGGTGTAACTTGTATATATCTTGAATTCTTGATTCATTCTGAATACAGTAGTACAGAATGTATTATCAGTATCGCCAAATCAGGATTAGATATGGTAAAAAAACCGAGACTAATAACAACCAGGGTCACATACAACAAAAATCCGACCTATATATTATATATATATGATATGGAGTTGGCTACGGTGCTATGCATAGCATAGAGGGCCTCCGTGCTACGGCTTAATATTTGAGTTTTCAAAATTCTAACGGTCGATTTCAGATCAAGTGATTTTCTACCCATCTAAAAAAATGGTAAATTTTTTTCAAAAAATGTAAAATTTGGTTTGCAAGTACATATTCATGTGGAGATCATGTTGAACGGTTCGGATCGACCGTTAGGATTTTGAAAATTCAAATATTGAGCCGTAGCACGGAGGCCCTCTATGCTATGGATAGCACCGTAGCCAACTCCATATGATATATATGTTATATATTTCAATTCTTAATTATCATTTTGTTTTGAAGATGGGATGTCACTGCTACAGAGGGGCTTCCCGAAAACTTTCGGATGTGCATTTTAGCACTATTTAATACTGTTGAAGATCGCAGCAGTGAAGTCTTGAAAGAAAAAGGGCTAAATATTACTCCGTATCTTAGGCGAGCGGTAATTAATTAATCCACATCACAGTTTTCTTCCTTCTATTATAATTTAATTGGTCACCATCCAATCATTAAAAAAAATAGGGGGAATTTCATGCATGCCTCTAAAAAATCTCAAAATATCATATTTACCATTCTAAATTTCAAAAACTCACAAATTTCAAAATATGTTAGTCCGTGCAAGAAATATGTACTCCGTCTAAAAATAAAATGTTCAGCCTTTTAATTAGTCAATTTTCATGAGTAATTTCATTTCTCTACATGAGATGCATACACAATGACATATAAATTTAAAAATGAGTTAATATATATAAAAGACAAGAAATTGAATAAATTTGTGAGTTTTTAAAATTTAGAAGGGTAAATATGATATTATGAATTTCAGAGAAGGAAATACGTAATTTCAATACTTTTGAGAGGTATACATGAAAGTCTCCCTAAAAAATATATATAATGAAAATGAAGGTTGATGACTGAGACATATATACACTCGAATTAATCATGGAATCAGTGGTGAAAATCTATTGGTTTTTATAGTACATTTATTGTTGAAAACAATTTGGCAGTGGAAAGATCTATGCAAAGCATACATAGTGGAAGCAAGGTGGTATCACACTCGATATAAACCAACATTGGAGGAATATCTTGAGAACGCATGGGTCTCAATTTCAGGCCATATAGCTTTTTCCTATGCCTACTGTATAAACGGTTATGTTACTGCCAAAGATCTGGAGCAATTCTCATCTGGTTATCCTGACATTGTCCAATATTCATGCATGAACCCGCGGCTTTATGATGACTTAGGAACATCCACTGTAAGTGCATATATTAAATAATTAAATATGGATAGAACAAGGTAGTAATAATGAATTTTATGTTGTTTCCCAAATAAATTTAATTTGGAGGCACATACCCAACCTGATGATTAGTTCCTATATATATCTTCTTTCAACATCACTCAGACAACCTGAAGTGGTATCAATATTAGGATCCTGAACCATCTGAAAAAGAAGAAAACAATTTCTTGTATTATATATACACCGCATATAAAACAATTTTCTTGCATTACACATCACAATTCTAATTTTAGGATGAGATAGAACGGGGGGATACCGACAAAACCATTCAATGTTACATGCGTGACAAAGGTGTCACAGAATCTGTTGCTCGCCAAGAAATAAAGGAACTGATTTGGAAATACTGGACATTGCTTAACGGCGAAGTTGTCGGCAATTCAGCTTTTGAGAAGTACATCAATAATATTGCTTTCAATGGCTCACGCATTGCACAACGTATTTACCAACACGGCGATGGATATGGCAAGCCCAACACTGATACCAAGAATCTAGTAACCTCAATCTTGCTTGAACCAGTTAATTAAATATAAATGATGTTTTCTCTTCTTCTTTCTTTGTTTCTTTCCTCTTTCTTTCAATTCTATTATTTACTTTCTACTTGTATCCCCAAGTTGGCATAATATTGTTTTAATTTCCTTCTGAATGATAATAGGCTTTTGTAAAACAAAGTGTGAAGCTCTTCTTGTTCACTGTTCTTATTAGAATTATATGTAAAAAGATTTTGCAAACTAGTACTTGATTCTGTCTAAATCATATATCAAACTACTAAAATTCATGTTTGCAAGTGATCTCGTGTAAGAAGATATAATTGTTCCATTGTACAGTAATAACAGTCTTTTAGGAAAATGAAGTTAACCAATAATAATTGAAATTACATGTGACCAGAAACTTATTGATAGGTTGGATTACCGCTTTGTCAACCAATATAAAATCATAAGAGTAATTGGTGTTGTACAAGCAGTCCATACCTTTACTACTCTCTCCATAATTATTGTTGGCTGGTGCATTTCTGCATTGAGTTTTGCAAGCGGCGTTATGTTCTATTGAGTTGTCAGCTAAAACTGTTTGAAAATGTGAGAACAGTTAGTGAAACTTAATTTGTGTATGATTGTAGATAACTAGACAAACAATACCAACTAAAATTAACACATAGAAGCTTAGTAACACGTTTGCTAATTTAGTTTCAAAATTAATTACTTCTTTAACAGTGGAGTCGAAACATTATGTAGATCATATAACAGATTATTGTCATGCAAAAAGTTGAAACAATGATGTATATAGATGTAAAGTTGTACTTTTCTCAATATACATTATCAAAAAAATTGTAAATTTATATTCCATAAAGCAAGCTAACCTTTTGCAATAAATAGCTGATGCAAATGAGAGAGAATTGCTACTGGCTTCTTTGTATCTATTTCGAGCTTAATTTTTTTTTTTTTGAGGAAAGAATAGGGATCTTGTCCCTATTTACTTTATTGAGATAAGGTTTCAATGAGAAACCTGTAAGTGCTTACATAGGATTCAACTTGGTTGAATTAGTAGAAAAATAATTGTAGAAGGAAAAAACGAAAAGAGGAAAAACAAAGAAAAGAAAAAAGGTTGCTTTAATGCAAATACATCCATCGTACTTGTATCTCTCTGAGTAGATCTTCTACAGTCTTATTCCTATCTGTAAATATCCGTGGGCATCTCTCCCTCCAGCAAACGAACATTGCTAACAGTACCAGTTCCCTGGATTTAACTTCTCCTTTTTGGTGTACCACCCAGAAATGTGCCTTCTGCCTACTGAAAATAAACCTCCAATTCCAAGCCGGTAAAGCAAAGCTTTGCGCCAGTCTCGCATATAGTTGTATTGCGAAAGTACACTCAGAAAATAAATGCGCAATCGTTTCACTGTCCTGTCTGCACATAACACACATACTTGGCATATTCCATCCCCTTTTGGCCAAGTTGTCCACCGTCAGTATTTTCCATGGTAAGTTAACCATGCAAAAACCTTAATTCGAGGCGGTATTTTCATCTTCCAGACCCGTTGTATCATTACCTTTAATGTGGGTTCATCCTTCATACGTTGGTAAACTGAGTTCACCGTGAACTGTTCCGAATTAGTCAGTCTCCAGAGTACTCTGTCCTGCTGTTGTTGGAGTACAGGTCTCACTTGCAATATTTCAGAAAGGGCCATCAACTGTGAGATGAATTGTATCGAACCAATCATGTTGAACATATTCGTAACATCTTGTATATTCAAAGCTTCTTGTAATGATATTTCTGGATCAATAACTTCTAGATATAACAATCTAAATTCATCTTTTAATAATCCATAGCCCCAATCATGATGCTAGAACTTAATGTTGACCCCATCTCCCACTTCCCATTTCATGTTTGTATTGAGTAGGGCTTTTGTATTTTGAAAAGATTGCTTGAAAAACCTGCAGTCCGGAGTATCGATCGGTTGGCCTTCCCCTATATATGTGTTATTAAGATGACCGATTTCCATAGCCTCATTTCCGGTTTACTCCAGTACCAGTGTCATGATTTCCATATACCTCTTTTAATTAGATTTGCAATGAATAAAAAAAGCACAAACAATACATGAATAATATATTTTTTATTAATTGTTCTAGCATTCCGTGTCATGATTTCCAAATTGCATCATATTGATGTTGTTAGAGAACACATTTTTTAGTCTAATGTCATGTCTTACAGTACTCTGATAGATCCATTACTAATGGATCATGCCCTTAGAGCACTCTTATATATGTATGTTGGAGTCAGCACCGCCTTAGAAGGCCCAAGTCCAATTCGGAAAAATCAAGATTAATCTAGAAATATGTATAATAGAGAGTAATCTAGAAAATACCAAACCGACTAGATTTAATTTGTAGAATCTAGAGTATTCCATTAGCTAGTATAAATAGGGACTCATAGTCTTCATTTTGTATCAAGCAAATCAAGCAATTCCTCTTCTAGCTAAGAGTCATAGTAGTTTGGAGGTGTAGGAAAAATTTAGTAGAAGTGTAGTTTTAAGAATAGTTTAGAGTGAGTAATAAAATTAGTTTCAATATAGTGACTCTACTCAACAAAGTGGTATCAGAGCCAAGTTTGACGGGGTGAGTTTGTCGAAGGTGACGGCGGGGTCTAAGTCGTGGCTTGACACGTATAGTTGGAAGATCGTCGGTTAGTGCGTACGCCGACACTCTACCGGAAAATTGAAGACTTGGAAGTCGTCACGGATATGGCAGGTATGAGTGGTAGTTTTGAGAAACTAAATTACCATAACTATACGTATTGGAGTACATGCATAGAATCTTACCTACGTACAAGGTCAGGATATGTGGGAGGTTGTAGGCGGATCCAAGACGGCTCCGCCGGAGGCCAAAGTAAAGACGGTAGACCCAAACCAAAAACCAGATGAGACCACCATAACCGTAGAGAAAGAAGATGATGCTCTACGACAATGGAGAATTAAAGCTGGAAAAGCGATGTATGCACTCAAAACAACAATTGACAAAGAGTTGGTTGAGTACATATGCAAAGCAGAAACCCCGAATGCTGCTTGGGATATCCTAGCAGCCTTGTTCTCTAAGAAGAACGATGCCCGCTTCCAACTACTTGAAAGTGAGTTGATGACAATCTCACAAGGGGACTTGACAATAAACCAATACTTCAAGAAGGTCAAGTCCCTTTGTAACGAGATTGCGGAACTCGACCCTCAAGAGAAGATGCTTGATTTTATTCATTTAATGCTTTTAGATTTTAATTTGTTGTTTTACTTGTAACTTCTAAGATGTATATATGAAAGAGTTTCTTCGCTGTATACACATCATATATAGCTAAAAACATCCAATGAATCAAGAATAAAGAGGAAATGTGGCACATATTTCTTTCACGTTTCTTTAGTAACAAATCCATCAATTAGAAGGTGAACAGATGTTTTTCAAACTCCATGGTTTTCTTATCAATTTATAAATTGCAAATACCAATTTAGGATAGGTTCTCATTATTATAGTCTCATTTATCATTACTAACAAATGATTTAGTTCAAATTACGTACAAAATTTAAACTAAGTAATAGTTCAATATTTTTTAAGTGACAATTCTTATTATATGTGCCATGCATGTGATATTTTACCGCTGTTTTAATAGTTGGCAATTAATGCGCTTACCCATCCTTCAAATCTTAAATTTTTTTTAATAATTTGGTGTGCAGGCTAGGTACACAAATCCCACACGCCAAAATAGATGGTAATGTGTGAATTTTAAAAAGTTAGGGTGGCAACTACAAAAAATTTGAATAAAATTAACATCATCTTTAATTACATATATAGGGTTCAAATGTCTCTATTTTTTGCCGAAATTTTTATTTATACCATTTAAAAAAAAAAACAGAACACCCTCGTTTTCTGGGATTTCTGCAATTACCCAGGCTGCAGAACACCGAAGCGGACCCTTTAAAGGGGACCGCACAATTGCCGAAGCGGACCCCTGGGCCACACAAAGCCGAAGCGGACCCCCCCTTTTTTTTTAAAATCTGAAATCTGTAATTTTTTTTTGTTTTTTTTATTAAAATGGTTTTATTTGTGTAGGTTTTAAAATTGTTTTATTTGTTTTGGATTTTGTGTGCAATGATGTTTAAATTTAAAATTTGTTCCGCTTGTAGGATCAAGTACTTTAGAAATGTTGTTCGTTTGAAATATTTTAAAAATGTCGTTCGTTTGAAATATTTTTTGTGTACGACGAGATAATAATATAATGAACAAAATAAATAAATAACAAAAAACAAATAAAATAAACAACAGAGCAACAAAATAAATAAGTGACAATATCTAACAAATAAGTCCCAATTGACAAAACATCTAATAAAGTACAAATTAAACACTACTAGAATCTGAGTTTTTTGCATGGTAAGAAAAATGGCTTGTTGCAAGGAAATACGCTTGCAACAAGCCCGAAAATACTTGTTGCAAGGAAATACCCTTGCAACTCTGCCCTTGCAACAAGCTTCCTTGCAACTACTAAGTATTTGCATGAGCAACCATGCAACAAGTTTTTTCTGACTTGTTGCAAGGAATTACGCTTGCAACAACTAACCATGCAAATACTTTTACATCTGACCCCGTTCGGAGTATTTGCAAGGGGAGACAGCATGGGCCCCATCTGGTTATTTGCAAGGGGAGCGAACATGGGTCCCACCTGACTATTTGCAAGGCTAGGGAACGTGGGTCCTACCTGACTATATGCAAGGCTAACACACGTGGGTCCCACCCTGACTATTTGCAAGGATAGAGAACGTGGGTCCCACCTGACAATTTGCAAGGCTAACACACGTGGGTCCTACCTGACTATATGCAAGGCTAACACATGTGGGTCCCACCCTGACTATTTGCAAGGATAGCGAACGTGGGTCCCACCTGACTATTTGCAAGGCAAGGGAACGTGGGTCCCACCTGACTATTAGCATGGGAAGATGATTAGCTTATTTCATGGGTGATTATTTTCAAGAATATTATTTACATTTTCTGCTTGCACTGCCATAAATACTATTTGCGTGGAAATACCGATGAATATAATAACAGGAAATGGCTGCAGATCAGCATGCTCCAATTCTACAATCCTCCCTCCCTGTACCAATCTGGTACCAGCCCAGTGCTGTTTTACAATTCCCAGTTCCCCATTCATCAAGATTTACATAAAACAACACATCAAAAAATATGTAGAAAGCAACTAATAAGCATTGAACAACCTAGTGTAATCAGCTTACATTGAACCCCAATTTTAAAAGCAGTAAAACAACATAGGTAATGAAAGTCTTAATTTCTAAATATACACAAAATGTACCCACCTGTCAAGCATTCACAAAATAAACCCACCCCCATGAGTTAAAACTATACCCATAATATAACCAAAAACTTTACCCTAAATATTGACAACCCTAGTAGAACTCCTTGGTTCATGTCGACGGGTGACTGCCCCACCAATCTGTCATTGCGGCCTCATTCCCCGCAATATCTTGTCCAGTTGGAGAGGTCAGCAGTGCTTGAAAAGACCCTTCATGATTTGGGTGTGAAGAACCAGCAACATCCTATGTATACAAAATTGTAATGTTAGAAAATTAATTTGAGTTAATTTAAAAAAATTAGTTATGTAGTTGAAGCCTGTCAGAAATAACTTATTATTGGTCATATAGTACTATTACCCATTATTGTTGTGCACTTACCTTACTAGCTGGTTTTTCCCATTATATTGAAGGGTTAGTAGGTGGAAAAACATTGGAGTGTACTTGTCAAATTAGACTAATGGTCATTTGCAGTCACTGTAGTTCTTGTACAACAGTAAGTGTATTTTGAGGCACTAATTCAGCATTACCGTGACGTCACTTAGTATAGGCAGGACTGCTAGCTGGCGTGTTATCAAAGCATTAATCTCAGGTGTGTACATAAAATCCGTGAACATAACAAACCCTTTTATTTTGAAACCCTAAAGTAACCCCGAATTTGGTAAGACTAACCTGTTGAGGAGGATGTTGTAACCCATGCATTTTGAATAATTGTTCGAACAGTAATTGATTTTTTGCTTGATCTCTTTGCCTCTCGGCGCGCTCCTCTGCGATACGGCGATCACGTTCTTGCACGATCGCATCTACTTCTGCCCTAGAGAAGGTCTCCTGCACCACACTATTTGTCACCCCAGATAAAGAAGACGCTACATGGTTCTGCCTTTCTCGGGTGGTTGGTGTTTGCACCTTTCCTTCAAGCACGCTTCCAAAGGCCCAGGCACGGCCATGGGTTGTTGGGCCAAGGGCTGTCAGAAATAACGTGCTGTCGTCCAATTCAGCATTGGCCTGATCAGCCTTCAATTCCTTAACCTTCCTCTATTAGAATATGACAAAGTTGAGAAATATGTATTAAAGTTGAAATTGAGAAGTGAACTGGTTTTATACAGAGGCAGATGTCTACAATGCATTAGACTAATGTTGTTACCTATAACAATATTTTTTGTGGGCCGTGTAATAAAGTTGGAATTGAGATGGCATTAATGTCTTTAGTCTTCTGCAGTGACATACTTTATTGACCGGTGAATTGGGAAGGTGTTTTAAGTACCAGTAATTGGTCCTTTACATGTCTGTTGGTACTCGGTGGACACCACAAAATTGTTTTTAAAAAACCGTACGCTTGTAGAATTCCACTTACATAAACTTTCTCTTTTCTCTTGTTTGTAAATTGCAAGGTGTTGATATCAAACTCGTGAACCTGCCCGCTTGTCTCGTCGGCTGTTGGATCAGCTCCCCCATTGACATCACTGTCCTCATTTATTTCGGTCATATCCTCCTCGACAGTACTTTTTTGGGCCATAACCGGTGATACGCCATTTTCTCTTGCACAGTGAATATGGATGTAAAGGTCCTCCATGGTTGGCTTTTTCCCCTTGAACAAAGTTGTCTCAAGAAGAAAACCACGAATTCGAATTAAAGTTTAGATGAATGCTTAATGTGTAAATATTGATAAAAATTGAACCTAAGTATTCGAGAGCCTACCAGTTTCTCAAAATGTTGGTGAGCACTAGCTGATCCAGCGTAGTGGGCGACCGTTCCAGATGCCATGTGGTTTTGTTGGTTTTGTCTACTGACCTCTTGCCACGCATCTTAGAAGAAGATATCGCAAAGACCTCGCCAATGTATCGGGGCCACACACCAATGCGGCTCATTGGCCTTCCATGCAGCAATGTCCCAACCATATTTTTTTATGCGATTACGCCTTGCTTTGCCCAGCTCCTCACAGTACCTTTTGCATGCTATGGCCTCGAGTACTTCACGACAACGGTCAATGTCTTCATATTCAGCATACCTATACCTCTCCTACATCAAAGAAAATTAGGGAGTTCACATCCAGTGAATTAAGGATACCTTACAAAATGAATTCAGATAAAATGAAGTGATGCACTAAATTGAGGATATGCTCCTAAGACCTACCTCAAATAAGAAAATACTAAGTAAAAAGATAAGTATCTCTAGCGTCTACAAAAACATAAACACCAAAGTAATGCTTAGTTGCAATTAGGAACCTAAGCATGTGAAGGGTCTAAAAAAGCTGATGTACTACATTTTTTCGTAATTGTACTTAGGAAAACTATGAACCAAAAGAGACTGTATTTTTTACCTAAAAAGCAAGTTCCTGTAGTGTATTTTCTGATTTCCAACCATTGAACAAAGCTTGGCTGTAAACTTCTGGAACCGAAATTTGGTGAAATTATTTTTTGGAACCGATCTTTGCTGTACAAATCCCCCTCCAGTTGAACAGAAAATATAAAATTAAGCCTAAATATAAAGGTTACCAGAAATTTCCTCTCCAGGTTTTTTTTTGATGTGTCATCGAAGCCATGAAAAGATCTTAATGGTGCAGGCATGAGGCGAAGGGCAAGCCTAGTGATCGTCGCTGCTATCAACCTTGGATTTGATGCGCAACTGAACTCGTGTTGCCCAACTCGCCATACCTCTGGTCGTTGACTAGGGTCATCTTTCACAGGCATTATCACCCCAGGACCTCGTCCCTTTTTTTTTTAGGTTGGCAAGGTGGGATTTCTCCTTCGGGTGCAGCATTCAAACTGTCACCGACATCTATTGGGAGGTCTGCACTACGTTTCCTCTTTGTGTATTTGGTAGCTTTTGATCTTGCGACTCGAGATTTTTTCTGGGGAGCCAATTCACCTTTGCTAACAAGGGAAGAAATATGATGTTATTTATAAATTAAAAGTTTGATGTAAAACTTAATTAGTGTCCAGTAAATTAAGTAAGAAATGTGAGTAACATGGAAATGGAGTGACATATTGATCTTTGTCTCCGAAACTCAGAAGGGTAAATGTGTCATCTTTTTTCTGTTGCTTGGTACCATGCTGTTATCCAACAATTAACATGATAGCTAATAAGTTGCTTGGTGTAGGTTGGGCTTCATAGTATAGTTCTTATCACATGCAACAATAGCGGGGTTCATGGCGGGGGCAACAATTGTTTAATTAGCAAACTCATCAGGTACATGCACAAATTAATTCTCATGTACTTGGCTAATAATTATATATTGAGTTATTGAGTTATCCCTACCCATGTAAGACTAATTGAGAAGAGAGATTCCTAGTTAGAAGAATTGGCACCAAATTTGTTATCTCTACCCATGCAACCTAATTTGTTGAAAACAGTTACACTACTGGTCTAAGAGGCAAAAGAAAAATTGGCACCAAATTGCAACCTAATTCATACCACTGCAGAAACTAAGTCAGGATAAACACAATATAAATGTTTTTACAGAATAATAAATTACGAACAAAATTTCAACCAAAAATTAACCTGATGTAAACATGGGAATGAACCTTCAATATAGTCTCAACATAAACTAAAACTTAGAGATGAAGAAAACATAGTCTCAACATACAAACTAGTACTTATATATTCTAAGAAAACACATCCCCCACGACTTAGACTCCAACAAATGATTAACCTTTCAGATATCCCATCAACACGACCAAAATATATGGAGGGGAAATATTACCCTTCACTACCTATTAAAGTACGAAATCACCAACATTCAAGTATTTCTCCAACAATAGTAATAAATAATTACAACTCATCACAAAAATAACCCAAGTTAATTTATAGGATTGAACAAATTACCTTTAATTAAGTTGTACAAGAATCCAGGTGCAAGCAACTAAATATGCAAAGATCATACACTGTCCATTTTATCCAGACTTGTTTTTCTTATGAGTAAGAGTCATCTCCAGTTTTTTCTTTTGTTTGCAAAGGTCCTAGCTGCAAACATTCCAAGACAATTAAAAAAGGGAAAATTTACAAATAACACAATTGAGCATGGACTTCAATTAAACTCTCCACGGCAAACTAGTACTTAAGAGATCTACAAAACACCTCCACCTGTGCAAGTTCCTATCAAATGATCAACCATTCCATTACCATCAACAGGACTAACATATATAGAGCGGAATTGTTGCCATCAATAACTATGAAATTATATAAGCACAAAGTCACCAACAATAGTAAAATATCAACTTATTACAACCTAACAAGAAATAAAAATAGAAGATATCTGCAACTATGTTTAGTTCTCTATTCTAATGGTTACAAATTACCAACTCAGTAAAAAAAGTGTATGGCATTTATTACCAGATCCAAAAAATATAAAATCTCACCCTTATTCATAATGTTAGGATAGGTCCTCACATCTTAATGCCACAATAACATGAGTCACTTCATATATGACAATTAATGGTTCTGACCAAATAGGTCCTCACATCTTAATGCCACAATAACATGAGTCATCCTTTTTAAATTAACCATTTCCAAATTTCTTACTGCAACAAACATCAAATAACTCATCTATTTGATGTTTCAACTATTCATGTAATCATTTAATCACTTAATTGTTGAACACAAATTCATTTAATTGTAATTAAACCTTCAGCTTTGAGTATTACCTTGAAATAGTAGTTCCACTACTGGTCTGGTTAGGGATTCGAAAAATTGGCACCAAATTGCAACCTAATTCAGTCCACTAACTGAAAGTACGAGCAAAAGCTAGCACAGGCACAGATTTAGGGTAGAATCTGACAATGCCGAATTAGGCTAATTTTCCAAAAAAAATGAGCAGAAGGGGCCTAATTAGAAGCAAAGATGCCCAAATTAGCTTCTTTTCTTCATTACTTTAATTCTGACATTCTCAAAACAAGAGGAAAAAGAGAGATAAGGAGGTAGGAGACGATGTACCTAAGGCCTTACTCCTAGTAAACAAGAGTCTGGAGAGAGATCGAGTTAATTACTTCGAGATTTTTGGATAAAATTCAGTGGTAGATGAGCGGCATAAAAGAGAGAGGGATAGAGATTAGAGAGCGCCGTTTTTGAGAAAATAGGGTGGAAGTGTTTCTCTCTCTCAAATCGATTTCACAAATTTGGGTATAAGGCCTTGGCTGGGTAGAACCGAAATGTCCTCTGATTCATTTCATATTTTGCTTGGCCATCTTGTCATGATCCTATAAGATCTATGAGAGTTGAGATTCTTGCAGATCTGTTTTGTACGGTTGAGATTTTGAATTGGCAATGTGCAAAGTGTGCGATATCCCAGAGGTTAACCTCGTTTGAGAGAGTTTGAGCGGAGACCGAAATATGCATCTGATCGGATTGGGGGGAAAATGGAATTTCGGCACTGGCGCCCATTTGGTCTTAGAAACAGGACGGTTATGGCTTCATGCAAGTAAGTGACCTCATAAAATTGTATTGGATTATGTACGCCGTGCGCTGCACTTAGTGATTTATGCTCTCTTTAAATTTTCGACAGTGTACCCATTATTAAAACAATTAGTGTTATGGCAGTGAAGTGAGTTGTCCAAAATACTTTGTAATTAATTACAAAGTAAAATTATTATGAATTGGGTATTTTATGTTAGTAATTAAAAAAAAATTGTTTTTTTAAGTTTAATTTGTACATACAGTTAAAAGACTATCATTGTTATTCTTTGAAGTAGCACTTGTAATATATGATTAGTCTTTATATGTAATTAGTGAGTTGTAAACAATGCAACAAAAAAAATTGCATCCCAAAAATTAATAATAATTAAATTTTTACATCAATACATGCTAATGTTATAGTTAATTGCATAATTAAATGAATTTTGCACATCAAATTATATTTTTCTTACATGCATATTGTTCTATGTGGATCACATCCTCTATATATGACTATGAGACATGAACTCTTGTAACGCGAGATAATGAAGCCGCAATGAAATAAACCGTGCGGTAATTGATCATAACCGTTGAAATTGAAGACCACTACATTTATTATATTGTTGGCAAGTTTCACCGAGTAACGTTCTTGTTTACCACTCCATCCATTTGATCGAATATTGAACCATCAAATGGCCACAAAAACTTCGCGGCTGATCGACACCAAGACATAATGGAACTTGCTATAATTTGTATTGGTTATGTTCAGTGTTATATGCTGATCATATGATAATAAATTTCTAGTCATTTCATCGCAGATCAACCGTCCAAAATTAATTTAAAAATGAACGGTCATAATTTTTCTTAATTATTTGAGGGTGCAAAAAAAGTGGTAACTTTACAAAAATTTTGTTGTTAAGTATCTTATGCCCATATATGAGTTTAGAAATTATTAGGGAATTTTTGGATGTTTTTTCATACTAGTTTCTGTTCATATCAGTACCTAATTAACAAGGACTGCAGATCATATGCCCTCCGATTGGCTTTGAATGGTCTTGATCTTCTCATTTGGAAAGCTGCTGGGTATAGAGTGACAAATCCCTGAAGTAACGAAATATTTCCTTTCAAATTCGACTGTTGATGCTGCTAAGATGCTTCAATATCCGGGCTTGGATTTGATCGAACCGCTCAGATCTAACTCTTATTTTGATGTTGCCTGAGGCCAAAGCCTTCTTGGGTAGGTCTCCCAAGTTATGACGGATTCGGATCCTCTGCATTAACTCGAATTGACGATTTCCGATATGAACCGTCCTATTGAGATCCGCACTAATATTAAAGTACACGTGCGTTATAGGATTGGACATGATTCTTTCGAAATATGATCGTGCGGTTCATAATTTACCACCGAACGGTGCGATAATGCAGAGGATGTGTATTCATTTACGAGTTACGACCCCTCACTAGATAGAACTCCGGACTTAGCATGTTTTTGAAACCAAATTCGAAAATCAAAACCTCCATTCCCTCTCCTCTCCCCCTCTCTACCAAATAGCCGACAGTCGCTCTTCCACCGCCTCCATTCCATCCACCGCTCCGATCTAAGTCACCATCGCCATTACGATTCACCGACGTCGATCTTCTCTGCCTGCCTCCATTCCCTCTTCCCTGACTCCAATCCCGTCCACCGCAAGGGTCTAAGCCGCCGTCGCCTGCTCGAAGCACCGACGTCTCTCTTCTCTCTACTAGATCGGCGCCTACCGGAATCAATGTCAAGCGGTAATGACTTTTGATTTAGGGTTTTGTTAATGAGTTGGGGTTTATGCAACCAACCGGGGGGGAAATGGAAATTACAGTGATAGAGACTCCCAAACTGTTCATTTAATACTGCTAGATAGAACTTGGAAAGGGGTTTTGTTATTTTAGAATTTTTTTACTTTTTGATTTCACATCTTAACTGTTCTGTGGTTATAATTTAGGGTTTGTTAAGTGCTTATAAATTAGGGTTTGTTAAGTGGTTGGTTTTTCCCTAAATCGGTAGTTATAATTTAGGGTTTGTTAAGTGGTTGGTTTTTCCCTAAATCAGAAGTAATTTAGGGTATTTATAACATAGTTTTTGACCTTAATGGTTCTAAAATTATGATTTAGGGTTTTCCTGACATTATGATTTAGGTTTTTTTAATGAGTTGGAATATCTTTCTTTCTCTGTTGTATTGTGCTGCTGAGTCATATTTTCCAACTTCATTGATGCTTCTTGTTTATTTTGTAACCATAGGTTCCATGGATGAAGCTGCCAACAAGACTGCGGGCTCAGATCTCAAGGGAGATGGTCTCCGAAAACCTGCAAGGTTCACTAAGGCACAGATTGTGGCAATGGCGACGAGAAACCGGATAAGTCCATCCAAGCATTACAAACCTCCATCGTTGCCAAAACAAACTGTTCTGCCCCCGCTGCAGGAAGACCCCGAGATAGAAGCAAGTCTGGCACCACCTGTTGCCCACCCAACCCCACAACGGCCTTCATCACCTTCCCATTCCAAACAACCACTGAATGAATCCCCCGATACCCAAGCCAATAATGTGCCAAATGCAAATCTGTCACCTGTCGCTGACCCCCAACCCGTTGCATCTCAGCCTCCGCCGTCAGATGCATCCCAGCCCAAGCTGCTAGCGCCTAACAGCACCAAAGTAGTGGCCACTGTGCCACCGACTAATCCGGCTCCGAGCGAAACACAAAAGAAGCCTGTCAGAGGCCGAGCGAAACGCAATAGCTCGAGCACGGCGCGGCCCCTCCGCCGCTCATCAAGGCTCAACTCGTGAAGCACAGTGCTGGAAGATGATCCGTCTGATAAAGGTACCATTTGTGTTATTTTTTTTTTATCGAATTTGATGGAATTTGATGTGTACCCCTATAAAGTCTGATCTCAAGTGCTAACTGGTGAACACTGGAATTTGATGTGTACCCATTTCTGAATTTTTTCACTAAAAAATACAGATTAAGAATGATTAAGAATTAAGAATTTGATGTGTACACTGGAATTTGGCCAAAATTATGCAATTAATCCACGACGTGCAATCTAATTCGGTAATTCCTGTGTCGTAGCATATCAATGACTTATGTATTTTAGGAACACCGCCATTCTGGTTATGTATTTTAGGAACACCGCATGCGCGACCCGAACCAGAGCCATCCAAGACAGAACCCTCCAAGGAAGAACCTCCGAAGTCGATGCCAACCCCCTCTTTCGTAACAGAACATGGCGATGCGACTATCCCCACCGATTCAGTCCCATCTGCACCCTCATCACCGGCAGACCCGGAGTCGGGGCAGATACTTGCAGCCCCCAAATAGGGCAAACCATCAACTTGTCGAGCACAGTGCTGGAGGATGTCATTGCTAATGAAGGTATGTATTTTTTTAGTTAGTGATTTTGCTGTCATGTCTAGTGCCCCAACGAGCCTATCTCCACTAAATGAGATAATGATTGCTGTTATTATATGTCTAAATAAGCTCATGGTTGCTGTTAAATTACAACGATGCCTAAATTAGCTATTTCCACTGTCAACTTAGTTAAATTAGCTCATTTATGTAATTAGCTCATTTATGCCTAAATTAGCTATTTATGCCTAAATTAGCTCATTTATGTAATTAGCTCATTTATGCCTAACTTAGTTAAATTAGCGAGCTTATGCCTAAATTAGCTATTTCCACTGTCAACTTAGTTACAACTGCCTAAATTGTTGTTATTATCCCGCGTCTAAATAAGCTCATGGTTGATGGAATTTTACCCATTTCTATTGAAATATAACTATTTCCACTGTCAACTTAGTTAAATTAGCTCATTTATGTAATTAGCTCATTTCCAATATTACATGTTAACATAGTTGCCAAATATTCAATCCATGCCGTTGTAGCTAATGAAATTGAGAACATGGTTATGTTTCAATTGGATGAGCGCCGTTTTTTTTTTAGTTAGTGAAATAGATTGCGAGCATTAATTACTATGTTCTTTAATCATATTGATTTATTAATTGGTTGTTCCTAATTGTAGTCCCTCCGCCACCGACTAATGTAGCAACAGCTCAGGAGCAACGCGGTGAGCCTGAGCCAGAGGTAGGGGTCCCGCTGTCAGAGCCATCTGCATCGCCTTCACCGCCACAGTCGGAGGCTGGTGACTCTGACTGGTCTATTTGGGCAGAGTCTGAGTCCACCCAAGAGAGGGAGGAAGAAACTTCTGAAGACACGACCAATTCAGAAGAGGATTCCGCACATCCAGCAATCAAGGATGACGATGGTGGTAAGAGAAGCCTCAGACTCTGCCCACTTTGGAGCTGTGATAAAGCGAAGGAAGCCAATAATAGAGAAATTGATGAAGAGAGCCTCCGTGAGGCTGAAGACAAGACAACGAGAAAGAGAAAAAGGGTGGGGAAGTCTGAAGTGAGGCGGGGCCGAGGTAAGGCCAATCCTCGTAGACCAGCAGCACCGGACATGCGACCTAAATTGATTGTTGTCGGTGACGCGGGGTTCACATCCAGTCCTATTTGCACAAAGATAGTCACCACAGTGAGGATCCTGACCTTGGAATGTATGCCGGGGCTGTATAGGACGTACAATATGTTTCCTATCAAGGCGCGGGTGGAAATCGTAAAAAAATTCTTGCAGAGGTATACTTGGGGGGAGGGGGAAAATGTGGAACGATGTCTGGATGTCTTTGAGAGAATTGCATCGGAAGCATATTATCGCGCGATGACATCAGTGAGGAGGGAGTACACGAAGAAATATGGAAAAGATAAGGAGGTGTGGAAGGACTTCCCTCCACAGTGGTGCAAGAATGTAAATCACTGGAAGGGGTTGTGCCTCATTTGGTCGAAGGAGAAGTTTGCCCAAATTTCAACCACCAATCGGAATAACAAAAAAGGAGGGATTCTACATCATGTGGCTGGTTCCAGGTCATCATATCGGCACGCACAAAAACTGGTATTGCATAAATTATATTTATTATTCTTATGGACATGAAACTCATGCTTTTAAACCAAAAAAAAGTAACCTTCTCACTGACTTATATTGCAGGCATCTGAGAAGGGATCGGCCGTGGGACTAAAGGAGGTTTTCGATCGAATGCACATGCAGGAGTCTCCATCTGGAAAGGTGTACGTAAACGAGAAGGCACAACTAAAGATGGTAAATTTCTAGTTTCTGAATTTTATCCAATAATTGTTCATTATAAGAAAGGGATTGCATTCAGATTTTATCGATTCTGATACGAACTATTATGGTATGTTTTTTTGAATTACAAACCTTATTGTACTTACCGCCCGAGTTGAATTGGTATTGAACATCTTTAACTTTCTTGTATGCTGGTAAGTTACAAGGGCTTCATTGTAATTAACCTCAAGAAGAACTGGTAATACAGAGAGAGGAAGTGCAAATGAAATGGCTATTCTTTGGCTTTTGTTTTTTCTTGAGTTTAGTTTAAAGTTTTAATATTGTTCCTTCTTTAGTTTTTGTTTTTGTTTAAGTTTTAATCTGCCTAAATTAGCTTTTGTCCTCCAAGGTTCACTAAGCTGCTATAATTTTTTTTTTCTTTGATTGTTCTATTAATTATTATTTTCTTCCCAAATGCAGCAGAAATTTGAGGACCTCAAGCGTACTTATGGGGAGGTGCTGACAGATGAGTGCCTTTGGGAGCTTGCTGTAGATGGCGAGGATGGTCGTGGCCGGTTGTTCGGCTTTGGAAACCGGTCGAGGACATGCAGAGTCAACCAAGCATTGGCTGCAGATGATGCAACCATGTCGGATGCTGGCAGGAGCACAGCCACATCGGCTGAAAATGAACATGAAAAGTTCACAAAGGCACAGGTGGCAGAGTTGCTTGCCTCCAAGCTGGCAGAAGAACGAAGAGCGTTTGCTAGCGAGCTTGCGGCCCAAGAGAAGCGGCACAGGGAAGAATTTGAAAGGCAAAAGAAGAACGACGAATACAACAGAGAATGTATTGCGGCGCTCTTCCAGCTTCATGGTCAAACTCTTCCACCGACTAATGTAAGTTCATAGCCCAAACTCTTAAATATGATGGAACTCATAAACCTCAAACTCTTCCACCGCCTAATGTAGGTTCCATATAGCCGATGGTTACACTTTACTGCTGAAAACAACTAATTAAGTAGCTTTGTTAATTCATTTAATTTTTTTTACTCTGTAGGAGGGGTCATCCAGGGGACATGATGGTGACTCAGCAAATGGGGGGGGGGAGAGGACCCCGAGAATTCACGTGCCAAAGGTTGAATTGGCAATGTGTCATCTGGATTTGTAATAACTATAATGAACAAAGTAGTATTTTGATGAGAAAACAATTAATTTTTACAGTGCTTCAGCATGCTAATGTAGGATGTGTTCTTGTTTATATTGCTTAAGCTTGAAAAATGTGGTTTTAGTTGAAAAATGTGTTCTTGTTTATATTCACTTAGTTAAATTAGCAATTTTTTTTTAGGTTTGTTGAAATTTTATGTTGAAACTATGTGGTTTTAGTTGCTGAAATTAGACTACGGTGGTTATGTTTAATATGATGGTTTTTGTTGAAATTATATGGTGGTTGTGTTTAATATGATGCGTACACTGTGGGTACGCGATGAAATTAGTATTTTACTCATCTTATAGGTGCCATTATTTACATGGGTATACCAATACAAATAATAATTGCTCTCTGGAATCGGGGAGCATTCTTTCCGTTTTAAGCGGTGAGAAGCCTTTTATCTAAAAATATAAGCCGCACATCGTTTCCCCCCCAAAGGAGTCGGAATGGCACCCACCTCTCTCTCACCTTTGCTATTCTGACACTGGATCGGCAGAGTTGCTCCCAGCTCAACCCTAAATCGCATCTCCACTGATTTGGCCGTTCTCCCTGTTCAAGGCACATTCAAAGAGCCCAACCCTATCCTCTCAGCTCAACCCTGTCTAATTAGCTCAACGATACCTAGTGTAAGTAATTCTCCATTTGCTGAAAATTAATTGTATATCCTAACTAATTGGCTCAACCCTTCTATTAATTGTGAACAAATTAAATTGATGGTCATCAATTTCTTCCATTTACTGCTGCCACTCAACAAGATCCCAAATTAGACTACGACAAACTATGTCCATATTTCAAATGTAGATGTAATTAAACTCAATGCATGTTAGAGGCTAACTCATTCCTCTTGTCCAACAATTAACTAGTAAAATGGCAACGGATCGTCGATGGATGTACAACCGACTAAATCCCAAAGGAGGGATTCTACCCGAGTTCATAAAGGGTGTGAAAGAATTTGTTGATGTAGCTTGTTCCAAGCCCTCGGTTGTGACTGTCCTTAATAGCAAAGAATGTATCCCTTGTCCATGTAAGAAATGCGAAAACCTCTACAACAAAGACTTGCAAACCGTGAGGATACATCTTTACCAATCCGGCTTTCGAGAAGGATATGAACATTGGCATTCACACGGAGAGGAACGTCCAAACTCATCTCTCAATGCCCCAGAAAATCCACCAATGGAGCAAAACGATGACAATTATCATGTCAGAGGTGATATGGTACGGGCGGCCGCGGGCCAAAATTTCGATTGGGAGGAGGATAGACCTACCGAAATGGCTAAAAAATTCTTCGACATGCTAGCCGCATCGGAAACACCGCTTTGGGAAGAGAACATGACGGGTCCAATGAAATGTGAATCACACACAATCTTATCGGCCGTGACACAATCACTCGCATTGAAGTCGGAACACCAATTGAGCCAAAAATGCTTCGATGGGATGATGAGTCTTATCAAAAGCATGCTTCCGCCTAGTGAAAAAATGCCGGAAAACTTCTATCAAGCTAAGCGATTGGTCGAGCCGCTAGGGATGGAGCATAAAAATATAGACGTATGCCCAAACTTTTGTATGCTTTATTACAACGATGCGAACAAGGACAAGACACATTGTGATGAATGTGGTACACCGAGATATAAGCCACTGGGACATAATAAGAATGCAAAACCGGTTCCCTGCAAACAACTTCGTTATCTACCTATCACCCCAAGATTGCAAAAGTTGTACATGACACGAACAAATGCGGTGAAAATGAGATGGCATAAGGAAGGTTTTCGTGAGAAGCCTGGGATTATGGTGCACCCGGCTGATGGTGAGGCTTCGAAGCACTTCGCACAGAAATATTCGGCTTTTGCCAAAGAGGTGAGAAATGTTTGATTGGGGATAACGACGGATGGATTCATGCCATTCACCTCAAATGCGTCTCCATATTCATGTTGGCCGGTAGTTGTTTTTCCGTATAATTTACCACCGGGTATGATAATGAAAGAAGATAGCATGTTCCTCGCGCTTGTCATTCCTGGACCTAAGCATCCGGGTCGGGACATTGACATTCTTCTTGAACCTCTAATTGACGAATTGACGAATTGAACAAATTGTGGAAGGATGGAGAACTTACATGGGATGAGTCTAAAAAACAGAATTTCAACATGCGTGCAACACTTCTTTGGTCGATAAACGATTACCCCGCGTACGAGATGCTAAGTGGGTGGGGTACTAAAGGCCGATTGGCATGTTTTCATTGTATGGGTGCAACAAAGGCATTCCGACTAAAGCATGGTGGGAAATTTACATGGTTCGGCTGTCATAGATGCTTTTTGCCTCTAGATCATCCATTTCGCCGTGATAAGAAAAATTTCTTAAAAGGTATGGTCGATTTTGATCGGCCACCATGAAGAGTAACGGGAGAGGAGCGGCTCGCGATGGTGAGTAAACTAGAGGGGATGAAATGGGGTAAAATAAATGGTCTTGACCAGTTGGAAGGTTACGGTCAAACCCACCATTGGCAAAAGAAGAGTATTTTTTGGAGCTTGCCCTATTGGAAAGACAATATGTTGCCGCACAACATTGACATAATGCATTTGGAGAAAAATTTCGCAGAAAATTTGATTTACACACTTCTGGGCATGGGGACTAAAAACAAGGATAATGAAAAAGCACGGAAGTATTTGGCTCTCCTTTGCAATCGTGCCAATCAGAACTTAACTCCAGACCTGGATAACCTGGGAAAGCTGCGAAAACCAAAGGCTCCCTTCACAGTCTCTCCACAACATAAGAGGCAGGTTTTAATATGGCTTAAGGAGAATGTCAAGTTCCCCGATGGCTACGCATCGAGTTGGTCAAGGTGTGTGAACCTCAAAACAAACACCCTAACCGGGCTAAAAAGCCATGATTTGCATGTGTTCATGGAGCGACTTCTTCCTGTCGCATTTCGAGACTTTGTCCCTGATTCCGTATGGGATGTTTTGTGCGAGATTTCAAGTTTCTTTAGAGAGATTTGTGCCAAGGAGCTTGATCATTCCCGTATCGACCAATTGGAAAAGGATATTGTGCTCACCATGTGCAAAATGGAAAAGATATTCCCGCCAGGATTTTTCGATTCAATGGAACATCTGGTGGTCCATGTCTGTCACGAGGCTATATTGGGTGGACCCGTAGGGGCTCGATGGATGTATCCTTGTGAAAGGTGTTTTTTTTTTTAATCTCTTTTTGATTCAATGATGAAACACTTAGCTCACTCAATGCTTCAACATATAAACCAATATTTTTATTACAGACGAAACAAAGAACAGAGGATGAGAGTCACGAACAAGGCAAAAGTTGAGGGTTCAATCGTCGAGGCTATAATTGTTAAAGAAATTGGTGCATTTTGCTCACTTTATTTTGCAGAGAACTCTAACACTAACCCACAAGGGGTTGGAACAAGTAACCCTCCGCGGAGACATATATCGATATTTGATACCGCGGGCCGTTTCTTCACACGGCCAAGTCGAAGGACTCTCGATGACAAGGAACTTAAAGCTGCACACACATATGTCATCCTCAACTGTCCCGAGATAAAAAATAAATTCCTAGGGTACAATCTTATAAAATGTTTATTTTGATGAATTCAAAATTACAAATTATAAACAAAAACTTAATCTCTTGTATTTTGACATGTTGGAATGTGTAGAGAGTTCGATGCATGCATGCTAAGCTCTGGACAAGCCAGATCCCCACTCCATTTGGACAAAGTTCGTGAAGATGGCTTCGCAGATTGGCTACGGAAGAAGGTACTATCTGATCATGATTGCGACCCCTACATTTGAAGGGCAAGACTCATGCCGCAGAAACAAGCAGACTGCTATGAAGGGTACGAAGTAAACGGCTATCGATTTCACACGGAAGCATATGGGGAAAACAAGTCAACAAAGAGTAGCGGTGTTTGCATTAAAGGGGAATGTGATGGAATTGACACACCACAAGACTACTATGGACTTCTCCAAGAGGTAATTGGGCTAGATTACGATGGACTCAACAAGGTCGTTCTCTTTCGGTGTAATTGGTTTGACATAACAAACGGTGTAAGGGTGGACATCCAACATGGAATTGTTGAGGTTAACCACGCTTCTCGCCTTAAAAATTATGAACCATTTGTATTGGCACCTCAAGCAATCCAAGTATTCTACCTTCCTTATGCATCGGATAAAATTGAAAGACGTCAATGGTGGGTGGCAATGAAAACTAGCGCGAAGGGGAGGTTTCGTTCCGAGGACGATGTCGAATTAGCAAACCTAGAATTTTTCCAAGATGAAATGACGGATCACGCAATCGAGGTTTCAAATGGTCAAGAATTTGATTGGGATGGTATGGCCCCTCAAGAAGACGAGTTCGACCTAGTAGAAGATACGATGTCGCAAGGTGAGGATGAGTTTGAGGACAACCCAATTGAGGTAAGTGACGAAGAGTTGTACATGGACCTAGGTGAGGATGAATTTGGTTTTTAGGCCCCCAATGCTTCCGATCAAGAATTTTAATATTGGTGAATCAATAGTTGTATGTGTGTTGTGTCACAAAGAACATAACAATTATTTTTGTTTCCCAATTATTTTGGTGAGGCTTGTTGTAAATGATAAAATTTAATTAGTTATCAAGATATTGAATCTTATATACTACTATTATTTATGTTGTTGATTTATAGTAAAATTCTTCATTTACAAGGAGATCAAATAAACAGAAGTGCATCTGTCTCCAGGAACTAAACAATTGCAAGGGGAATGCCATGCAATTAACGAGAACATGCCCATGCAATTGGACTACTCGCAGGGACCTTCAATAAAATATACTATAAACAGGGGGTTAAGTAGTTGCATGGGCATGGAGTTAAGTATCCAATTAATTATAATATCTCACATTCATAAAGTATTTGCAAGGGGAGATAGATGAGTTGTTGCATGGACCTCCAATTAATTATAATATCTCACATTCATAAAGTATTTGCAAGGGGAGATAGATGAGTTGTTGCATGGACCTCCAATTAATTATAATATCTCACATTTCATAAAGTATTTGCAAGGGGAGATAGATGAGTTGTTGCATGGACCTCCAATTAATTATAATATCTCACATTCATAAAGTATTTGCAAGGGGAGATAGAAAACAGTTGCATGGTTGCACATCACACAGTTGCATGGCAGACATGTTGCATGGGCTTAGCCTTGCAACAACTCTGACGAATTCAGAAAAGCCATTTCTTTTGCATGGGCCGTCATTACCTTGCAACAAACTAGTTCTAACCATGCAATAAACTCAGATTCTAGTAGTGAAAGCCTACAGATCAGGACTAAATATCATTCTCGCCTTCTTCTTCCTGAACCCTCGACCCCGCCAGGAGAGTGGTGTGTAGGTAGGAGTTGTTAGCTAGAAAACAAGATTGCAGGTACACTTTCCTTTTCTTGCTTCTATAGTTCTATGTGATGATGTGAAGTTAATTTACTATTCTCACGTGTTTATTGGGGGCGAGAAAAGTCATTCAAAGAAAAGACAATCCGTAATCCAATCACGTTTTTTTGTTCTAAACGTAATCCAATCACGTTTTTTTTAGTACTTGATCTTTGCGGCCCCCCATGCAGTTATGATGCGGGGACGATTCGAGAATTTTAGTACGGGGACTATTATTAACTTCCTTATTGCAGAAGCAAAACTTTACAATTGCTACAGGAAATCTTTTTTATTTTTTAACCGTGCAGTTACATTTTGTTTTTCAGATTTTCTATAAATAAATTTAAAAAAAAAAAATTTAGATATGCTCATCATAACTTCTTCAATTAGATATTTCTTCATCAACATTTCAAAATTAATTATTTTCCGTCTAAACTCACACATATTATTAATATCCTATTTTCTGATTTAATTACTAAAAAGTAAAAATTAATATTAACCAAAAATTATGTAGACAATTTTGTCCTTCAAATTAAACTGTGTTGCTCTAGCCTCTTCCTCAACTCCTATCTTTTTTGGAGGTCTCGGTTTCTCTCTCTACAAGCCATGACTTTGAGGAGAGATGTATCTCATCTTTTAATATTAATACCTTGGCTGCATCAGTCAAGCTTTCAAAAAAAAAAAGACTTTTGAGGAGAGAGAATATGGCTATATATGAATCGAGCGATACTAAGACAAAAAAGAAAGAGTTGAGAGAGTTCTTCTACTGACAGGTTGTAATGGCTAGTAAGTAGCAACACAGTTTAAATTCAAGGGCAAAATTGTCTACATAATTTTTTGTTAATATTAATTTTTACTTTTTAGTGATTAAATCAGTAAATAGAGATATTAATAATATGTGTGAATTTAGATAGAGAAATAATTAATTTTGAAATGTTGATAAAAAATATCTAATTTAAAGAAGTTATGATAGACATATATCTAAATTTCTCATTAAGAAATTACTCTTTCCACCGTATAATATCCTATAGTAATAACACGTGAGATTATAAGCAAAGAAATAACACAGTTTAAGAAATTTCTCAAACTCCATGGTTTTCTTATCAACTAGTCAAGTGCCCGTGCGTTGCAACGGGAAACAAATTTTTTAGTTATCAAATATTATTCACGTAATAACTATGCTAGTTAAGTGTAAAGGAGAATAAAAATGAAATAACAAAGCAATATACAAGTAAAGGAGAATACATAAAAGTAAAGGAGAATAAAAATGAAACACTAGTACAAAAAACCCCTTCACCGACTGTTAAAAAACCCTTATACCGACTGTTATTGAAGCGTCGGTGATGGCGCCGTCAGTATAGGTATATCATTACTGACGGGTAAATAACAGTCAGTGTAGGCACCCAACACCGACTGTTTTTCTGAAAAAACAGTCGGTGTAGGCCCCCAACACCGACAGTTTTTTTTGAAAAAACAGTCGGTATTTGGGGCCGGCCTGTTGCATCTTCAATTCTTCACCTCTTAATAAAAGATTGTTTAATCAATAAAAAAGCTTAAAACATATATTATTTCTTCTGTCTAACTTCATGGAAATATATTAAGGTGTAAATGAAAAGCGGTTCTGATAATTTATTGCATACTGCTATTTAAGAAATAAGCCCAATAATATTCGCATGGAGGTCCATCAAAGGAAAATACATCAAAGGGAACATACAATAACAATTTATGTTAAATTCTATGAGAACTTCATTTCTTCTTTATTTATAAATCCAAACACGTATATGCACAGTCCATAGCTCACCACTGCTACAAGCGCCATTCCTGCATGCAAATAAGTACACTGCGTCATATGAAAATGACCGAAATTTGTTTCCTGACACAGTCACACTGGATGCAAGGGGTAATTTAGGAAAATATTACATATATATGATTAAACCCTAGAGACTTTTAGTTACAAAAATAAGTCCAATCAACTCGGGTTTACTTGTACATGTACACAAGTACCAATCGGTTCCGGTTGGACTGAACATGCATTTTGTACATGTTTCTGTACCTGGTGGGTATAAGCTCAAATTAATGGAACCAGTTCAGTACCAATCAGCTTTCCTACGACAGCATAAGATTCGTCAACAATCCCAGAAAGTAGCAGCAGGAACAACAAATACAATTAGTTAGTTAATTTATTAATTAAGCAGTTTAAGAAAAATAGCTTGATAGGAACCTCACCAACTTGTGAAAATGCTGATTTTTTATTTCGCTTAGCAAATTTGGTCTCATCTGTTGAAGTAGTAGTAGAGGCCTTGAGGTGAAGAAGCATAGAGAGTACAACAAGTCCACTTCCAGCCTTTTCTCTCACAACCCTCTCTCTCATATCCATCGACCAAAATGCCGATAACCCGCCTGATATCAATGCCTCAATTACAACATTCACAAATAATAAATTCCCTCCCACCAGGGTCAGTTGAGCTACTAGGTTTAGTGTCCTTTTCTTAGATGGCATCCCCACCTTCAACAGATTTACCAGAAACGCTGAGCTGTATAGTGGCAACCAAAAATACCAATCTGCATAAAGAAATAACATATAGGAGGATCAGAAACCTAGTTCTAAAGAAATAATATATAGTGAGATGGGTTTTTGATCATTTTCCTTTCTTTTCGAAGCCTCAAGCCTCCTGAGTTCTTAATAAAATGTTTCATAACCGGATTTTAGTTTGAAACCTGAACTTGTGTAATTTTATCCTATCAATATATAAATAAGGACTAGATCCTTATTTTTACTAATAAAAAAAAATCATTACAACATATGGTTACCATTCGAGTTTCAATTTACTCCCTTAGCATTTGCATATATGTCACTGATCACTATCATATCACCTTGACTTCGATTTTTTTTACCCAATTCAGATCTGACATCCATAGATAGATACAAGTTAATGAAAGGTAACTCTTAGTAAGTCGATCAAAAAAATATTTTGCTTAAAACAATACGTGTTAAACATCAATAAGAAGAATAAAGGAGATACCTGAGCTATGGAAGTAAAACACTCGAGTAAAGAAAAAAGATCCTTGTCAGCATTTGCATTAGAGAATTTATGTGTAACGTACCCCTCTCCTTAAAATTTTAAGAAAAAAGAAAAAGAGAACCAATTATTCAAATTTGACAACATATTAGTGGAAGCTAAGAAATATACCTGGTTTAACTCTGCACCAACTGCATCAGCAAGTGTGCCAATAGCATCATACAAGATACGAAGATTCTTTCTCTACATTAATAAAAACAACAACAAGGTACAAAACAGAAAATCAAAAAAAGAAGGAAACATGATACTGGTACCAGAAAGATGCTACTTCATCAAGTATACAATATTAGGCACAGTACTGAACTGCTAGCATCTTCACTACTACCCCTCCTTTCCCAGCACCCACAAAGATAGAGAGAGAAAGAGAGAGATTACATGATGGAAGTTCAAGATGAGCTTCGTTAAATTGGGTGAATGCTGGAGAAAGCAAGCCACTAAATGACAACCATAGCTCGTCTCCAATTCGTCTCCACATGCTTTCTTGAACGGTGTAGGGTATGAGCAACACATGCTTTAGTAGAAGAGGAACGGTTGGAGTTAGTTTCCACATGCTTTCTTGAACGGTGGCGGCCGCGGTTGATGTGCCGCTCACAGTATTTCTGGTCAGCTACTGCATCCCTTGAGCACCTCCATTTCTTGCCATCTGTTCTTCTGCACCTCCCTGGTTCTGGGTCGCCGGCCCCACCCGTCATTGTTAGAGCATATCCCATTGTGTATGGATGGCCTCCCCACCCCGCTAACCAAAGAAAAATCAAAAGATTAGTAAATAATTGACAGAGTAAAAGCAGAAGAAAAAAAGGAAGTAAAAAAAAAATCTGCATTTGGATTGACAAACTAATACTCCAAATGATAATTACCGCTCTTGTTTCTACACTACCTATACCTACTTTGATCCATTATAATTCAATTTGGTACCGGTCATATAACCTTAACTGGTACAATTAGCAGCTGTTACGGCTTAAGACCATTAGGCCCTTCCAACAAAAACAATATTCTGTAAACGTTATTTCAGACTCTAATTTCAAATTTAACAGTGAGGGATCCAATGCCGATGTCATCTGTGTCAAACAGTGCCAACTTTGTACTCTTAAATTTACAAATTTAAACTGCGAGATGTGTTTTATATCATTTCAATACATGCATACAAAACATTGTTAAATTGTGATATTTTAAAGCGTCAATTTTGTTAGCTCTAGATGCACAGCAAAATATAGTTGCAATGCTGTAATTTTTTGCGTAGGCGTAGTGTAACATATCTATAATATTTTAAATTGAAGTTCTGTTATTTGAACATCTAAAAAATAGTGATTTAAGATTTTAAGTATATTGCCACAAATTTGGCATTGGCACCAAAAATGTTGGCATTGGATCCCTAAAAAATTGTACTGACACGTATTATTATTATTAGTTCTTTCGGGGGTTGTTGGTGGGGACTGGGGAGTAAAAAGAGCCTTACAGGTGGGGCCGGGGGAACCAAAAAAGGCAGAAGAATAAGCAGGGGTAAAGCCGGGAGAAGCGAGGCTTCGTCTTAAAGGGAGAAGAAGACTAGGAGGAATAGCCACATTTGCAGACAAGTATTTGTAAACTAAAGCTTGGTGTTCTAGCTCCATCCATTGGGAAGGTGTGAACGGTCCCTTCACTCTTCCCATTGCCCCTTGCATACTTGCATATCCAGCCCCTGAAAATATCATAAATTATTACAAACACTAATTGGCATTTGGCACTGTAAATAATCTACAAATATAAGAATAAGTACTGCAATCATCGGTCTATATCAAATCTGAGAATCAGCGGCCACACCACAGAAGAAGTGAGCAACCATAACTCGTCTCCAATTCGTCTTGCAAAAAAAAACCTGAATTAGAATAGGTCTTGCAAAAAAAACCTCAAATTCTTCACGCTATTGACTTGAATTAGAATAGGTCGTGCAAAAAAAAACCTGAAATTCTTCACGCTATTGACCTGAATTAGAATAGGTCTTGCAAAAAAAAGCTGCTATTGACCACTATTTGCAAAGATATAGCATAATTTATAGTTTAGAAAACAAGAACAACAACCGAGCCTTGACTCCCAAACAAGCTAGAAATGAAACTTTAGAAAAAATAATTAAACAAAAAGAAGAATCAGGCGGGGCGGGGCAGCAAGGCGCTCCAGCGGGGCGAGGCAGCAAGGCGCTCCAAACTTGACTGACGAGAAGGACAGCAAGGCGGGGTTTTTGCTCAGGTGCTCGGGTGCGGGGCGAGGCAGCAAGGCGGGTGCTCGGGTGCTCAGCGGAGGTTGAGGCAGATCGCGATTTTGGGAGAGGGAAATGAATTTGGGAGATCGAGGCTGACTCAAATTTTGGGGTTTATGGGAGATCGCGATCGATAAAAGAAGAGGGAAATGAATTTTAGAAGTGAAAATGAAAAATTTCGCGGCAGATCGAAAGTGATAAACCGGGAACGTAAAAAATCACTGCCGGTTTAAAAAAAACAGTCAGTAAATCACTGCTCAACACCGACTGTTTAAAAAAAACAGTCGGTGTAGGATATGAGCAACACCGACTGTTTTTTCTAAAAAACAGTCGGTGTAGGGTATGAGCAACACCGACTGTATTTTTAAAAAACAGTCGGTGTTGGTTCACTGACGGTTTTTTGTAATAGAACAGTCAGTGTTGAGGTTCTTCTTATTTACGATTTTACTAGCAGTCTCTACACCGACTGTTAAATATTAAAACAGTCGGTGGTTGAGGGTTGGTGAAGGGGTTTTTTGTACTAGTGAAATGACAAAACAAGTAAAGGAGAATTCATTTTTATTCTCTTCTTCTCGTTAGTAATTCTAATTGGATTCCAATCACAAATGATATAAAATACACAAAAGTTATCCTAATTCTAATTGACAATTCATCAATACAAGTCAAAATGAAAAACATAAGCATTAAAAAACATTGTTCTCATACATAATTTCCAATGACAAAAGGGCCACATACATAATTTCAAGATTCAAAAAGGCCTAATATATAATTTTAAGAGAACAACATACAAAACAGATTCCCAAAACCAAGTAATACACATTTAGCTTTGCACATGCTTGACATAGCGTCTCTTGTTAGACTTCCTCTTACACATATAGTTTCTTAACAAAAAGATTTCATCATCTATTGGCGTGGTGGGATCTTCTTCAAACTTTCTTTTTTTTCTCTTCTAACTCACTCAGAGTTAGATGAATCCCGTTCACTTTCAAGTATGAGTCCATTCCATATTACTACAACACAATGGAAAGATGTACTTGATGAAAGTAAATGTAATATTCAAGTAACTAACATATAAAGTCACTAAAACACAACACAATATTAAAGCTCGGTAAGACTTTAAATGATTTCTCAATATATAGTACCTCAACATTCCTTGCCAGACCGTCCATGCTAGTCAGAATGCGATAGGGCCATCACTTTATACCTTTAATCCTGCACAACATCTTAAGCGTGGTCTGGCTCACTCGGAGCTCTTTTGCAGCTTCATTTTGTAGTTTTCTAAACATTGGACGGACCAACTCAATAGATAAATCTCCAGATTTCCTCCTAAAAGTTATGAAAAAATTATAATATAGGAAAAAAATATAGGAAAAAATATAAACGACAACAAAATGATAGATTACTGACATTGGAGGAGCATTCACATCTACCGGTGCAGGGTCGGGCAAATCGACCTATAGTAAGAAGCATCGAAGTGAAACTATGTTATTTTTTCTTGTAAAAGGAAACATATATGATAATAGTAAAATCAATAAATCTTAAATTTATTCATTACCCTTTCAACGTCAGAAGTTTCTTCAACAATTGGTAAATTAAGATCAATGCCAAGAGCTTTTGATCCAAGAGCCCTTTCTAACAATGATTAACAAAAAATTGTAAATACAATAAGGTAATGATGCAATTGATTAAAATAGCTTGTTACACATACCTTCAACAATTGGTATAGCATATTCCTCTGCACCAGCTACATTTCCAACTTCCTCATTTGCACCGTTAGAGTCATGCTCAGCTTATTGACACAAAATTGGAAGTACAATAATGTAATGATGCAATTTATTAAAACAATAACTTGCAATTTATTATCCAGCAAATCACATCCAAATAAAAAAGCAGAGATTCATAGGTAGGCAAACAACAACAATAAATAAAAGAAATCACATCCAAATATAGAAGAAGAGATTGAAACTTTGATTACTGACATAATTCCATGGGGAGCGCTATTCTAAGAGCATCAATTGAGTTTTTGAGTGCTGAGAGAAAACTTTATCCATTAATTCTAGTTTTACCCTTTTCTTAATTAAGAAAGACTTAATTAAGAAATTAAACGAGCCTTTACTCTCTCTCCAACTTAATTAAAAATAAAAGTTAACAAAAATAATGGGCCTTGCATGAGAAAAACCTGCCTTGGTATTAATTAAGCCACGTACTCTGACTCATTTTAAGTCCTGAACAAATCAGAATTATGTCAAAGTCTACTTAATATCATATTCAAAAGTCATATATTGATCGTTAAACTTATGAATAACTTGCTCTTTTGTTGTCCAGAACACTGACATGATACTGCTCTTGCATTTGTAATCTACCCATTTCCATTTTTACATACAGAAGAGCAATTTGGAATTGAAATGAGATTTGAAGGAGATAGTACAAAATATTTTATTAAGAATGACGTGCTGTGCAATGTGACCTCACATATCAAGTTGTGGTGTAGTAATAACGTGTCGCACGACACAACTCAACATAGTATATGGGATACTGCATGGGCTGCCGGTATGTGGGCACTGTGGCGAGAATGTAATCGGAGAATATTTTCGGACTCCTCCAAAATGGTTCAAATACCGGTGTTAGAGACTCAGGCTGAGATAAGGCAGTGGTGCAAATACTGCTGATTTGTGATCACTGGTGCGAATGGAGTTATTAATGAGTACTGGTATGAAACTGGAATGTACATATTTAGTGAGATAAGCTAGCTGGTTTGATCGGTAGAATAGTTTTGCTTTATTTTTACTATGTAAATATTATAGAGTTGTTTGTAAATAACTTTCTTAGTTAATAAAAAATGTGAGATGGTAATTGCCAACTCACTCTAAAAAAATAAGAATGACAAAAGGGGGGGAGGAGATGTTGGAAATTGACTTGAATTGTGAAATAAGAGAGGATTATATAATTTAATTTCTTTACTTAAAGTGTACAAGTTAAAATTTTCAACAGGGGATACGTATTTCACTATTTCTTGTTCTGGTCAATTAGAAGAATAGGAGGTGTGGAAATAGCTAGGGCCCACTTCATTCTTAATTAAGTCGGAAAGAATGTACCATAGCCCTATAAATTGTGGCTTAGTTTTTAGTTGTTATTTTACTATTACTGTATTTTGGTGGTATGTGAAGCGCCGTGCTTTTGTGTTCTGCTCGGTGTTAGAGCGTTCTAGAGTTTAGTACTTGATTTCTGAACTTTTGCTTGTAAGTTAACTCTCCAATTTCATGGCAATGAAATGGGCATCATATGCCTTTTCTCAAAAAAAAAAAAAGTCGGAAAGAATGAGTAAGGGTAAAACTGGAATTAAAAATTTCAGCGCTCAAAAACTCAATTGGTGCCCTTAGTATAGCACGCCCCTATTCCATCCACCTATTTACAATTATAAAAAAAAAAGGGAAAATCTTTACAGACTCAAAAACTCGGTAACAATCAGACTCAATAAACAAAACCAACAACTGTCTCTGAAAACCCAACGCCGACAAGCAGTACCCAAGACCGCAATGAATAAACCTAAGTCCTCACTCTTAATCCCAGAAAGCCAAGAAACTAACTCGAACAACAGACCCTGAATCCCTGACTTGAACATTGAATTCAAGAAAACCAAGAAACTGACACGAACGACCGGAATTATGAACCCAGAACCAGGACTCTGCACCGAAATTCTGTACCAATAACCTACACATAGTCCGACAATATCAAATGGGGTGCATTCCAATTCGTGAGGCCATCTGCCAGAATCTAAAAGTAAGCAACACACTAATTTTGAAATTTGCGTTAATTACCTCGACCCAACTGCCGATTAATTTATTAATATTGGATAATTTTCCGATTAATTTGGCATGCGGTGCATTCCAATTCGTGGGGCCATCTGCCAGAATCTAAAATCAATTTCTCCATCATGCACGTGCCTAATATATATATGAGAAAATGTGCATCTTTTGATTTGAGCAGGCGCCTTAATTCCTTATCAGGCTCTTGTCGTAAGAATATAATTTAGATTATAATGCACTCATTCAATTCCTCCGTACGTACTTTTCTAAAACAAGATAGAAAAATTCGAGAGCAGTTGTTCAATTAGGATAACTGGACAAGGAAAGAATTTGAATTCAAATCATCTCCAGTTGCAAAAAACTGTAGGCTTCCATTAACAACCCTATATATATATATGAAATTAGTTACACATACCTTCAATAAATTCGCCAGCTGCTTGCAGCAGACCCAAGCCATCCAAACCACGGATGTGCTTGATGGCCATCACGCGTTTGTTTAGTTTCCGGATCGATGCCATTTTAGTCCTACTCCCAATAAATAAAATACTAATCAGGCTCATTACTAATCAAGTGGTTGCATAAATGAACAGATTGAAAATTAAAACTGAAGGCTAATTGCAATGTTATGCAAGAAATAACTGGTATCAGTATATTGACAGTTAGACAATTTAGTTAAAAGGAAATGCTACAACAACAAAATCACAACAACAAAAAACACTGCTGTCTTTTCAATTGACAGTTCCCACCTAAATTCAGTTATGGTATGAGGCTCAGACATGCAAAAGAGGTAAAATTGATGGATAGAACTAATTGAGATATTACATTTCACCGATGCCTTATTTATAGGGCGAGATGGCGTAACTCGAGAATAAGAATCGATTATAACAAGAAGCGCTTCTAGGGATAAGGGGCTAAGGGACTGGGGATGTCCATTAATGACATTTTAAGAGATAAAATGGACATGTCCATTAAATCACATTTTCATAGATAAAATGGACATGCCCATTAAATCACATCTTGGAGTTAAGGGACTGGGGATGTCCATTAATCACATTTTAAGAGATAAAATGGACATGTCCATTAAATCACATTTTCATAGATAAAATGGACATGCCCATTAAATCACATCTTGGAGTTATCCCTCTTTATTCATTTCGAATTTCAAAAAGGAAAAATATATGAATATTTTGTCCTTCTCCATTTTTAACAGAACAAAACAAATGGTGCCTCCATTAACTCTTTTAAATTTCATGCATAAACTAAGATGAGCACAAAAAACTTAAAAACCCAAATTATGATAAAGAAAAAAATATATCTAAATAACAGCAATATTTGCTCAATTTTTTTTGAATTAGTTTGCTTGAAAACTATATTTCTTTCAAACAACCTCAACATTTTCTAATTCTAATCTTTATGCAATCAAAAGAAATAATATTAACTGATCAATCATTCTTCAATCTATTCAGATAATATTGACATAGGTTAGAATTAGAATAAAAATATAATATTGAACAAGTCACGATTGAAGCTTTGATTGAAGCTTCAAGATAATATTGACATAGGTTATCACTTTGATTCTAAGACACGATTGAAGCTTAGATGGTTTTTAATACTCATATATTAATTAAGTGATACGTCAAACATCGATCTGAAACATTTTTAATAAACATAAATTAAGATGCAACAAATTATGGCGTATATTGTAGAGGGATTATATTTTATGTACTATTTTAATTCTCTTGAATTAGTAGAGTTTAAAATAGAGAGATTGTTGCAACAAATTACGCCTGATACATGATGACAGAACGGTAGAGCATACAGAATTTCATGAAGCAGATTTGTGTCGCTGAGATGAGGTGCCAAGGATTTTTGTTCATTCTTAATTCTGTAAATTTCGTTTCATTTTCAAATTTCAATGAAAAGGGTGACACCAATTCACCTTAAAAAATATTATTAATTGATCAAACAACTTCAAAGCTACAACAACTTATATTTAATGATCTTTCATGACCCATCAAATAACACACAAATTATATAAAATTTAGTGCATAACAATTTGAAAAAACTAACATGTCTACAAACTTTTTCCTTATGTTTAATATTTCTTAGATTTGATTTTATTTGAAAAGTACAGAATTGTCATCTTAAGCTATTCTTAATAGATCCTACTCATATAAAAAAAATAGAAAAACAGATTACCAACATTAGTAAAAAGACATGATTCACACATGTGACACAGAATCCAGTACAAACTTGAATGCCTAAGCAAATTGAAGTGTATCCACTGCTATGCGGTTCTTATTTGAGCCAATAGCAGTACGGTTTTGATCAAATAGATCTCACAACCTGCTCTTTTACAGCAAATGCGTAAGCACTTTGAAAGTGAATTTTAGCTTTCCACCCAAACAAATATACAGAGAAAACATCTAGAAACTCAAAAACTCCTTTGACAATTCACATATTCATCCTTGAATTGTCCCAACTCTAAGAATTTCCAATTGAACAAAAATGAAAAAAAGAAAAGAAAAAAAAGGATGTAGTTCTTGACCAAGGTCAAAAAACCCAATTCACCACTTTTTATCCAATCATTCATTGTTGATTCAAGGCTTAAGAGCTAGAGCAAGGCCAACTTTAGAAGGCTCACTAAATGCCTTTGGGTCATACTCAGCTGAGAGAGTGATAAATGATTTCGGTCTCCACTGATGTTGGCAGAACCGCAACCCTCCCCCTATCACAAACCCTAGTTTTAAGTGTGGTTAGGGGATCGATTGCATGAGAACTACCAAGGGCAAAATTATTGTCCCCAGAATTGAACCTGTGGGTTAGTTCAGCAGCAACCGCATCTCCTCTTTTGGGATTATACAAGTGGATGTAAGAAGCTTTTAGTGTCTCTCCCTTGTCAGCCCTAGATACAATGCAATATGAAATGTGAAGAGAGATCATAACAGTTTAGACTGGAAAAGAATTTTGCAGTACTGCAATTTAAAGAAGAAAGAAGTGTATACAGCGGACATTAGTTTTTTGAATTAGATATTTCATCTAGTCAGTTGCAATTAAGGCTCAAGTTTAGAGCGAATTCGTGCAAAATTAGAGTTGACTGCCACTGGTTTGAATGCTGAATAGCAGGAAGTTAATTATGGCATCATTCTATGATCAAGAATACAAATTTAGTAGAGGCCCAAATACAATCATGATCAAGTGTATTATTTTGCAAATATTAAATTAGTAAATAACAATAACAATAACAATAATAATATTTACATTTGTTTTAGAGGGATCCCAGTCAAAGAAGCAAGTGAAGAATGGGGGCTCGCTGCCTTCACCAATTACATAGATATTTCTAAAAATCATTACATATAGATGTTATGTTAGGAATAATTTTGGATGTGCATCCGCAAACATTAAATATGATGTGTATCCTAGAAGCTAAGAAATGTCAATTTCCTACTTCTAAACATGGAAATACCAAAAAAACCATCCTCTCCTAATTTCCTTCTACTTAAATGGAAGAAAAAGCAAAACTGCCCATCTCTTCTTCATGTAGATAAACAGTCACAAAGGAGAGGAAGGTTAAACTTTAAACACCTTTGGAAGTAAATGGGAAACTGAGGAATCATTCTGCAGAGACTTGGCTAATAATTTATCATTTTGCAGGATGAATGCATGAAGTCTTTGACATTTTAATTCGAGCATCAGATATAATATAATCGTGCAATTGAGCTTTCTTAAGCTTCAAATGTCCAACTGTACCTCAATTCAGTTGAATTTTGCATCCACAGAATATCAATTCTCCTACCACACCTATAAGTGCAATTAAATGTACTCTAATATTAGTCAAAATCTAGCTCAATACTGGTAAGAACACATACCTCAGCCAGTCAGAAATGATGTCGACGTAAGGCAACAAGAGAAAGAATCGAACAACTGGCAATTGTTCATGTATTGAGTCACTTGGGATAACTGCACCTTTCAAACTGCACCAAGCATGTTAGAAATGTGAACTTAATTTGAAAACAAACAAAGAGGAAGAAGTAGAGCTTAATTTTAATATCATTTGCTTAATTATGCTCTACTATAAACCAAATACAAGCAAGTAGAAATTAAAAAATAACTCCAGAGGTATTGCGTACCAGTTGCTGCAGCGACACCAAATCCTACCAGATCAACCAGTCTAAAGACATAACACAAAAATCAATAATCAAACTCTATTTGAAAAGTTCTTCATTGTTTACAACTAAACTCTCTTCCATAAAAATAATAGAATCATGACTGAATGTGTGTTCGAATCCTGTATTCTTTCTCTGTTTAATAAAATTTGTAGAGAAATGCCACTTTGTATGCGTCACAAGTAGAGAAATGAACTATTTATCCTCGGAAACCGATCAATTAGAAGACAGATTTGCGAGTGATTGGTAGAGAATTAAATTTATTATTGCAGCTAATATTTCTCATTAAAACTAACTAATAGTAAAAAACACAGGAATTAAATTTATTCATCATTAAAGCTCAATTTGCAAAAGAAACCTTCAAACTTACGCATTCACAGGATGGCCTTTCAGAAAGTGAATGATCAATTCATTTACTTGGTCAGGGAATTGTTCCTGAGCAAAGTAAGTACCCTCAGGCATGTAACTGATCTCTAAATTTGGCACATATTTTTGCATTGTTCCTTCCTTTATTGTTTCATAAAATCCCGGAAATTTGAAGACATAATCTTCCTCTCCCTGGATCAGAAGCACAGGGACTTCAATTTTTTGATCCGGTGCGTTTTGATCTGGCGCATTCTCCAGCCTTCCAAGTGCCCTATTACATCAAGTTTAAGTTCATTTTACAATATGAACTAAAGGATTGATGCATTGAAATTAAAGATTGCAATTTTTTACTACAGAATTGATAATTATTACGAGCATTAATTCAAATACTGGGCTAATTGTGGTAATTTAAGGGGGCATTACTGGGCTAGACCTAAAATATACGTTCTTAATAAAAATTTGATGTATATCCATTATTATAAAATAATATTGTGACCTCACCTATAAGGCATTTGAAGAGGACATTTGAAACCATTTTTCTCATAAAGAGATGCATATGTAGAGAGGTCCTCTTCAGTGAACCACTCTGGCAACGGTGCCGATACATCAGCAAGGTCCATAATCTCCTTTCCTTCTGGAGCAATTGGAATTTCACTTTTTGAGAAAAGGATATAAATTGTGCGCACTACTTGCTTCACATCAAATCTGCTGAAGTCGGTTTCTGCTCTCCCAGGATCCTATGTGACAAGCAAGAAAAATAATAAAAACACCAATTTTTTTAAAGATAAAATCATTCATTTTGTTCCTTTTTTTTCTTGACTTGAAAAGAGTACAATAGCACATGAGGGTTTTTATTGGAGAACTGTACATCGTGCCTGTCAAAACTCTTCTGTTGCCATTCATTTTATTTGTCTGGTCTGAATTTATTATGTGATTCTTCTGAATTGATTGTCATTTGGGGCTTGGAAACTTAAATCATGGTACTAAACTATACCTAGAAGAGGTTAGTAATTTTATTTCAAAGTACGTACACGCCATCTCTTTATGTAGAAACCTTCATAAAGAGGATCAACGGAGCCTTGCATGGGTGAAAAAGGAATTCCAATAGATATGACGCCACATGTTTTGTCTGGATAATGGAGTGCAAACTGATATATATGCTGGAAATGCTCCAAAGTCCTTGGCAATGAAGAAAGCCTTCAACCAGAGAAATATTGTCAAAAAAGAATGTCACTCTATCAAGATGTGCAATTAGAAACAAGATAAAATATCAAACCTAATGTGTGTATTTTGCTTGTCTTACTGTTTTGGGTTGTAACTCCATTCAGCACAAACTTTGTATTGCTAATTAACTGCTCTATGTTGTTGCTTTATTTTGTGGTAGTTCTATCTTTTGTTTAAATGAAGTTTATGAATAGACAATGATATTAGTTTCTGAATTAAACTGGTGGGGTTCACGGCTCACCCCACTTCTGTCAAAAAATAATAATAATAACAATAACAAACCTAATCCCATTAAAAAAATGAGATGGAGTAGGCATCAAGTATATCTGAAATTAGGTGTTCCCATGCAGCATTTTCCGGGTCTTGGGGAGCATCCGATAACCCATATCCACGCCAATCGAACACAATGGCTCTGTACCCAGCTTTGGCAACCGCAATCATCTGATGGCGCCATGAGTACCATATCTCTGGAAACCCATGAAGAAAAACCACTGTACCCAGCTCATCTACAATACCCACAGTATACCAAAATACAGTCATCAGCTTTATTAATTTAACAGATTCTGATTTTCCTGACAGAATACGCCCGATTTTAACAGAGCAGCTATAGCTTCCTGCAGCGCACAGACTATAGAACTAAAACTGGTTTGTGCGCTGCATGACGCCAAAACTACTCTGTTAAAATATTTACCCCCCATCAACCCCCGTATCACCTACTTTCTATTGAATAAGAATGGAAGAAATTCACATCGGTTTAAGAGAAAGATGTGCAACAACAGTAGATTAGCTAACCTTTTCCAATTTGTGCTATGTGCAGATTCAGTCCATTAATTGAGACCTGCTATGTGCTATGTGGCAGCGTTGCCGTCGTCAGGCCGCGTGCCGATTGAGCTAGGGTTAGTGCAGCGTCGTACTCGTACGGGAGCGGTGGCAGCGTCGCCGTCGTCAGGCCGCGTGCTGATAAATGTGTACAACTAAACCCTTGGAGCGAATTTTTTCCGAGAGGAGCACGGCGAGGAAGTGCTCCTAAAAAGTGACGCGCGACACCAGAGTCGGTTCCTTATTTCTCCAAGAAGAGCGTGAGAAAGAGCGCGAAGGAGAAAAAAAAGTAGAGAGAGAGCGCGTTCCGCGCACGGCAATAGAGAGAAAAAAGAAAAAAATATATAGCCAGTATCAATAGCTAAGAGCATGCTTGTATTGAAATGGATAGATTTACAACTAATTTTATACTTCTACACGTAAAACTACATGAAAAAAAAATATAAAATCAGAACATGATCAATGACTGAGATTGATTGAATGTGAGGCTGAGATCTTCTCTGAAGAGATAGTCTCTCCACCCCTCTAAAATTCAAGGTGGTTTTATAAGGAGTAAAGATAAAGATTTATAAATTGCAAATACCAATTTAGGATAGGTTCTCATTATTATAGTCTCATTTATCATTACTAACGAATGATTTAGTTCAAATTACGTACAAAATTTAAACTTAGTAATAGTTCAATAATTTTTAAGTGACAATTCTTATTATTTGTGCCATGCATGTGATATTTTACCGCTGTTTTAATAGTTGGCAATCAATGCGCTTCCCCATCCTTCAAATCTTAAAAAAAAAGTTTTAATAATTTGGTGTGCAAGCTGGGTACACAAATCACACACGCCAAAAATGATACACAGACTACGTGAGTGGTAATAAATGAAATTTCAAAAAATAGATGGTAATGTGTGAATTTTAAAAAGTTAGGGTGGTAACTACAAAAAATTAAAATAAAATTAACATCATCTTTAATTACATAGGGTTCAAATGCCTCTATTTTTTGCCGAAATTTTTATTTATACCATTTAAAAAAAATTAAACTAGAACACCCTCGTTTTCTGGGATTTCTGCATTTACCCAGGCCGCAGAACACTGAAGCGGACCCATTAAAGGAGACCGCAAAATGCCGAAGCGGACCCCCCCTTTTTTTATCTGAAATCTGTAACTTTTTTTGTTTTTGTTATTAAAATGGTTTTATTTGTTTAGGTTTTATTTGTGTAGGTTTTAAAATTGTTTTATTTGTTTTGGATTTTGTGTGCAATGATGTTTAAATTTAAAATTTGTTCCACTTGTAGGATCAAATACTTTAGAAATGTCGTTCGTTTGAAATATTTTTTGTGTACGACGAGATAATGATATAATGAACAAAATAAATAGATAACAATAAACAAATAAAATAAACAAAAAAACAACAAAATAAATAAGTGACAATATCTAACAAATAAGTTGACAAAACATCTAATAAAATACAAATCAAAGCCTACGGATCAAGACTAAATATCGTTCTCGCCTTCTTCTTCCTGAACCTCGACCCCGCCGGGGAGTGGCGTGTAGATAAGAGTTGTTAGCTAGATACCCCTCCCAAAGTCTGTTCTAGGTGCAATGACCGAAATGCCCCTTGAGCCATAAGCCCAAAATTCAATTGATTCAATTTGGGCTTTTAATTTAAATTCTAAATTTAAATTAGGCCCAAATTCAAATGGGCTTTTGACCCAAAATATTAATTCATAATTAATATTTATAATCCATTTATTATCAATATAATTATTCTGTTTAATTATATTTTCTTGCGACTGTTGTTGCGATAAATTTATACGTGTTGTACACGCTTATAAATTTAATCTGTTTAAGCTTGTCATCTCTATGACATTTATTTATTAATTATAAGACTTTATAATTAATTAATAATTTAATTCTCTGATTACTTTTCTATTGGTGTGACCCGATAGGATCTGTGTTATGTTGGCAATAAAATTAAAACTAATTTTAATTCTATAAATCATAAGCGGGATCTGGCAGAATGCATTATGACTATCCAATTAACACATATGATCTTAACGAGTACGAGGCCATGCATGTCTGTCCTAAATGCGGTGTTTCACGATATAAACGTCGTAAGGACCAGGACACTGATGATTGTAACGAGGACACAAGTGGCCGACCTCCGGCTAAGGTGTTGTGGTATTTGCCGATAATACCGAGATTCAAACGGTTGTTTGCGAATCCCAAAGATGCAAAATTATTGCGCTGCACGAAGAAGAGCGCAAAAATGACGGTAAACTAAGGCACCCGGCTGATTCTCCTCAATGGAGAAACATTGACAGACATTTCAAAGAATTTGGTTCTGAACCGCGGAACCTTAGGATTGTGGTGAGCTCAGATGGAATGAGTCCGTTTGGAAGTATGAGCAGTCGGCACAGTACTTGGCCAGTTCTTTTATGCATCTACAATCTTCCTCCTTGGTTGTGCATGAAACGCAGATATATAATGATGTCATTACTAATCCAAGGACCCAGACAACCCGGAAATGACATAGATGTATATCTCGCACCATTAATCGAGGACCTCCAAAAATTGTGGCGTGATGGCGTCCCGGTGTGGGATGCGTATATGAAAGAGACCTTTAACTTGCGGGCCATGGTGTTTTGCACCGTAAATGATTTCCCCGCGTACGGGAATTTGTCGGGTTACACTTGTAAAGGAGCAAAAGCGTGCCCGATCTGTGAAGATGACACGCAGGTGCTGAGGTTGAAAAATTGTCAAAAGAATGTATTCATGGGGCATCGTAGGTTTCTTCCTATTAATCACCCATATCGTAAGAAGAAGATGGCATTCAACGAGAAAATTGAGCTTGGAGTGGCTCGTCATCCATTAGACGGGGAGAGTGTCTTCGAACGGGTAAAAAACATTGATGTTGTTTTTGGAAAATGCGCCAAAGCACTACCGAAGAATATTTGGAAAAAGAGGTCCATATTTTGGGAGCTACCGTACTGGAAATATTTAGAAGTGAGGCATTGCCTAGATGTCATGCATGTCGAAAAAAATGTCTGTGACAGTTTAATTGGTTTATTATTGAACATTCCGGGGAAGACGAAAGATGGTATTAAAGTGAGAAAAGACATGGTAGAGATGGGAATACGACACGAGCTCGCACCGCAGGAGAAAGGGAAGCGCACATACCTACCCCCCGCACTGTGCACAATGTCAAAGAAAGAGAAAACAAGCTTCTGTGAATGCCTCAATGGTATAAAAGTCCCATCAGGATATTCTTCGAATATTAAGAAGTTGGTGTCGATGAAGGACTTGAAACTGGTCGGTCTGAAATCTCACGACTGTCATGTTTTATTGACACATATAATTCCCGTTGCAATTCGGGGAATTTTACCAAAGCACGTTCGTCAAACCATTACGAAGCTTTGTTCTTTCTTCAATGCAATAAATTCCAAAGTGATAGACCCTCTAAAATTGGACTCTTTGCAAAAGGAGGTCGTCGTTACTCTTTGCCAACTTGAGATGTATTTTCCGCCATCTTTTTTCGATGTCATGGTTCACCTTGTTGTTCATCTTGTGAGAGAAATTAAGATTTGTGGTCCCGTGTTCCTTCGGTATATGTATCCATTCGAGAGATACATGGGCATCTTGAAAAAATACGTAAGGAACCGACATCGACCCGAAGGCAGCATTATAGAAGGATATTCTACGGAGGAGGTGATTGATTTTTGCACCAACTACTTGACCGGTGTGGATCCTATTGGCGTTCCAAAATCTCGATACGAGGGAAGGCTCCAAGGAGTCGGGACAATTGGGTTGAGAGCCGTAGTTGCTGATCTAAATGAACTGCAAAAGGCACATTTTATTGTACTACAACACATGACAGATGTTGCTCCCTATATAGATGAGCACATGACAATCCTTCAACAACAAAACTACACGAGGAGTCAGAGGTGGCTTACTAACGAGCATAATCGTTCTTTTATAGGATGGCTGAAAGAAAGAGTGCAGTCACACCCCGTACCTGAAATTGTTAAACTGCTTGGCGAAGGACCCCAAATTGTTGTTAGAACATTCCAAGGATACGAGATTAACGGATATACTTTTACACTAAATCCCAGAGTGATAAGAGCACGATGCAAAACAGTGGGGTGACGTTGGTGGCGACCTCTCAAGAATTCAGTAGATCCGGAGATGGCCGGGCTGTAATAGCATCAAAGTCATATTATGGCGTTATTCAAGAAATTTGGGAGCTCATTTACAGTCCTCGCCTGAGCATTCCCGTGTTTCGGTGTCAATGGGTCGAAGACCGAGGTGTTAAAGTTGATAACTGTACTTTCAAACCGGGTTTGGATTCTAAATGCAAGCTAAATGCCTAAATGTGAAAATTTACTCGATTGACTCAATTAAGAAACTCAAGAATCTTTTTGCTATGATTTGGATTCACCTTGGTAAATTTTGATTCACCTCACAAATTGATTAACAAAACCTCAAACTCTAAATGTTTCAAAACTTGCAAAGCTGATTACTCGAATTTGTCGATTTATCATTCTTTCACTAAACTGTGCCCTCGTTTGTAGGAGATTTACCCTTTTGGCCCCCCCCAAGCTTGAATCAAGCTTAGGTCAGAAAGTTGCGGACTTCGTGTGTTGATATGTGCAAAAATTTCATTTTTTTCATTTCTAATTGGGAGACGAGCTCAAAGGCGCCCATTCAAGGCTTATTGCCAGTACTCTTATTTTCTCCATCTTTTCATCTCTCTCTTTTTTTTTCTTTTTCTTTTTTTTTTTTATTATTTTTTTTATTTGCACATACCATGAATACACACATCCACTAGCGTTCATTCACACCAACGGATATCCCAACCTTTCTTTAATTGAAATCCCTATTTCCAAAATTTAAAGGCACAATTCAGTTTCTAAATTCTATTTCAACATTCAAGTCTCCATTCTCACAAGTCTCAAACCATTTATTCCTAATCAGTTCTATTTGGTCAATTATGAGGTTAGTTCTAACTTCCCAAAGTCATCCCAATCACATGAAAATTTTCAAACAGGTCCCAAATCGAAACAATCAAGCAAATTTTTCACCTAACAATGCAAGAGAAAAGTAAAAATGACCTAAGTGCAATCAAAATAAATCCTAAAACACAAAAGTAAATCCTAAGATACAAAAGTCGTCTTCCCCCCCAAGCTTAGCCTGAGCATTGTCCTCAATGCTTCAAGACTGAAAGATAAAGAGATATAGAAGCAAAAGGGAAAGAGAAAACATACCCGCTCAGTCATCGGTGGGAGGTGGATCAGGTGGCACTGGTGGGAGCACCCACTTCTGACGAACACGAACCGTGCGATCATACTCTTGCATCAGAAAAATCCGCAAGATTCCCATCAAGTTCTTGATCGAGCGCCCGATCGCGCTTTTGTGCGCTTCCAATTTCTCCAAGAGTGAAGCAGTCCGATCGGGTTCAAGATCTGCACTTATGATCACAGGACGACATCTATCTGGGTCTAGAAGCTCATACCTGAGGTGAAGAGGCTTGAGCTCAGGAGTCAGCCGCTCTGTCTGGGTCTTGACGCGGGTCGCATCAGGTGGAATGGCATCGCATGTTGACCAATCCGACTCGCTTCCTTTGGTCTCCAGGTCATCAGAACACGGCATGCGGGTCGCATCGGGTGGTGTGCGGGTCGCGTCCATATGCTCTTCAGGTGGAGATGCGGGTTGTGTCTCAATGATGCGGGTCGCGTCAAGTGCGGTCTGGTATGTTGGCTGGGCTGGTCCTTCGCATTCTGGCTGAGCTGGCAGCTTTTCAGGTTGAGATTGGCGTGAGGTGATGATGTGACTCAACTGCTCCAACAGCTTGTTTTGAGCGGCCATCTGCGTGGACATGTTTTGCAACTGTTCCCACAGCATGTGGTTCACCTTCCCTTGCTCGTGTATGAATTCGATCTCAGCGGGATCAACGTACGGCTCGGGTGGATCGGGTTGGAATACGCAATTGTTCGAGTCATCAAATGGTGCAGGGTCGTAGAAATTGCAATTGTTGTTGCTGATATAGCCATCCTGCTCCTGTTCCTCACTCCAATCAGCCCGTGGGCAATACTCATAAGAGTGTCTCCTGTCCCCACATATGGCACATGGCTGTGGTTGCTGGTTTCTGGCTGCCCTCATGCTCAGTCTGATTGAATAACTCTCTACGGCCTCCTCCAGCTTGGCAGCTTTGGCATATAGAGCTGCGATCATGGCCTCCTCTAGCTCGGCAGCTCTAGCATATAGAGCTGTGATCTGATCAGCTTTGGATCGGCCGCCTCCTCCAGCTTGAAAATTGTCGCGGCCAAACCAATGTTGGTCTGTCGTCATGTTGTACATGAGATCCATGGTGTCTCGAGCTCCTCAGATAGTAATCGCCATAGTGTTCCTGAAAAAAGAGAAAATAAATAAATAAAAGAAACAAAATAAAAGAAAATAAAGGATACAAGATAAAGTCTAGATTAACTAAGTAAGGTAAAATCTAACTAGGCAATTGGTTACCGTCCCCGGCAACGGCGCCAAAAACTTGTTCGCGCAGAAACGCAACGCAAGTTTCGGTACGCTTGAGGGCGTACCTTTTAAAACCGCGTTTACACTTCACGAGTAAGGGTCGCAAGTGCACAACCCCTATCGAGTAGTATAATCGGGTATCGATCCACAGGGACGGTTAATTGCGAGGTTAGATTCTATCAAACTCAATCAAAAACTAGAAGTGAGAAAGGTTTGGTTTGGTGTTTAATTTCCTAAAGGTCAATTCAAGCAATTCAAACAATGTAATAAAATGCTAGAAGAAATGTAAATTGTGTTTTGATTATGGATAAAAGGCGTTTCCAGGGTTTCAGACTTCATCTCTGATCTGCCTCTAGTGGTACGGCCCGTACCAAGTTGGTACGGCTAGGCCGTACTTCACTTGGTAAGGCAAGGCCGTACCACCCTGGTAAGACCCGTACTGGCTTCCCAGAACAGAACCTACCAGTTCGAGTGAATGCATTTCCTTGCTGGTACCTTGTGCTAAACTCTTTAGAAAGGTTCAATTGACCATACCTAAGGTTCCTAACCCTCAACCGTCGTTTGTTGGATCAAGATCTAGGTTGGAATGCAATTGATTGCCTTTTAGGGATTTCTACACCTCAACTCTCGTGTGTTGGTACAGATCTACCCTAGCTGGTTGATTGGAGGTCTAAGGCACCCTCTAATCTGTCGATTAGAGGAGAATTCAACCTCTCGGCTTCAATTCGAACTATTCTACCCTAAGCATTTGATTTGGATGAGAGATTGAGATGATCACATGACCTTGATAGGTTCGATCTAAACCTAGAGGCACATCATACAACAATCACAGCAAGCAAAGCAAAAGATATCAAAGTAAATCACAATCAATCAAACTAAAGAGTTCATACAAGATACAAGTCAAAGAAAGTCAAAACAAATCAAGAATCAATCTCTAACCCTAGAAACTAGAAGAACTACTCACAGCACATGATAATATCTAAAAATACAATAAAAGGGAGAGAGATAGCCATGGATCGAAGGGATCGAGAGGAGGAAGCTAGATCCGTCGAGTTTCGCCTCTTCCTCTTCCTTCCTTCTTGCTCTCAGCTCCTTAGCTCTCTTTCTCTCTCTTACTGTGCTCTCAAATCGATCTGGAATGGAATGGATGTGAAATTTGAAGAGTTCCCCGCTTTAAATAGTCTCTGCCAAAATTTGAATCTGTCAGGCCGCCTTTAGGTACGTCCCGTACCAATTTGGTACGGCCTGGCCGTACCAGGCGTGGTGAGACCGTAGATCTTCTCGCTAGCTTTCCAAAAAGTGGTCATACGCTCAAAACGGAGTTACGAGTCAAAAGTTATGACTGTTTTAAGTTCGGTGCTGAAATTTCTGGATCTGACGCAGGTCGCGTGGGGGAAGTCAGAACTCTGCCTGCTTTGCTTGTTTTCGCCTATTTCCTGCAAATCAACCACAAAACTGCAGCAGTACCATATTCTATTGATTTTCAATGTAAACTATGCAATTTAGTGGTCGAAAACATAAGGTCTGGTCTGAAAATAGGTCGAAATAATAGATGAAATATGGACATATCAATAACGACGGGTTCACACTCGTTGATTTAAACAGGGTTGGGCATGTTGATGATCCGTTTATACTCGCCAAGCAAGCCACCCAAGTCTTTTATGCCACTGACCCGAGTGATGACAGGTTGAGCGTCGTCCTATCCGGAAAAAGAAGGATTGTCGGGGTAGAAAATGTCGTCGATGAAGAAGAGTACGACCAGTTCGACGAAGTACCTCCATTTTGTACCGATCTGCAAACTGAGGTAGCAACACTTGAAGGGGTAGACGAAGCTGACTACATGCGGTCCGACCACAATGAAGGATTATGGGCCGAGGGTACTGTTCAAATAGTGGAAAAAAGGAGAAAAAGGAAAAAAAAAACATAATGTGTAATATTTATTTTGTTTAAGACCGTGTAGCTTTTAATATTATCAAATATTATCAAATATTGCAACAATGAAGGATTATGTTTAATGCTTATAATATTATCAAATATTAGTATTAGTTTTTGAAAATATTAGTTAAAACATTTAATAATAAAATAAAATAAATATTAGTTAAAATATTAGTTTTCACTAAATATTAGTTAAAATATTTAATATTAGTTAAAATATTTAAAATATTAGTTAAAATATTTAATATTAGTTAAAATATTTAATATTAGTTATTTCGAAAGTATTGCGGCCCGCAACCATTCAGAGCATTTTACTGAACCTGGGACCCGCCTGTCGGAACGATTTATACACGGACTTTTAGCTAATAGTCCGTGTAGAAATGGAAGAGAGCTACACGGACTATTAGCTAGATGTCCGTGTAGAAAGGTGATTTGCACACGGATTTTTATGTACAACCGTGTAGAATTGGAGAGAGCTACACGGACATTAACTTAACAGCCGTGTATAATGAGGAAACATTGGTTATTTCGAAATCCTTCTCTGCCAAAATTTTCATAAGTCCGAAAACCCTCAGAGAATTAACCCGCGGTTCAGTTCCAAAAACCTCCCAAAGACTCCGAGCTCGATCTTCACCGCTCACCGCCTCGCCGCCTCACCCGTGGTCTCTCTCTCTCTAACCCGTGGTCTCTCTCACCCGTGGTTAGCGTCTCTCTATCTCGTTATTTTTCTTATTGGGTTTGAACCCGTTAGCCATGGTTGGTATTTGTTAGTATTGAATACATTATGGTACTTGTTAATTTGTATATAGGGTATTTTAGGGTATTTTAGGTTAATTTAGGATACTTGTTAATTTTAGGTTATTTTAGCATATAACCTAGGTTATTTTAGGTTAATTCAAATAATTATGGTACTTGCATGTTAGGGTATTTTAGTTTAATTCAAATAATTATGGTACTTGCATGTTAGGGTATTTTAGGTTAATTCAAATAATTATGGTACTTGTTAGGTTATTTTAGGTTAATTCAAATAATCTAGGTTATATGTCAAAAATTGATTGATTAATCTATTGATGTTTAATCTATTGATCTAGGTTAGCCATGTGAAAAGTTGTATGGTTAATTAATCTAGGTTATATGGTTAATTAATCTAGTAGAATATCAAAAAGGTCATTATGCCAAATCCAGTAAACAAAAGGTATGCCTCGTGCTTTGCTCCTGAGACTAGAATATCAACTTGAGGATTTCAATTATTGGTACAAGAATATCAATTTTTGTGCAAGAATATCAATTATTGGTCACTTATGATTTGATCTTTAATTTCATGCAGAACCATGTCGGATGAGGATGAGTACGTCGATATGATGGCAGAAGAGGAGCAGCAAGCTACTGCCTCATCAGAAAGAAGGAGAAGAGGGCCGACAATGTGCACGAGCATGTCCAAGCAGACCTATCAAGAAATCTGGTTCACAGAAGACGGGCGTGCGCAGGGAGAAAACAGCAGAAATACTCAAATTGGTGTACGAATTTGGTGAAGCAAAAAGCGAGTATCCTTGTTGAGAGATGGGATCATTTTGAGGATGAGGTGAAGAACGAGTGGTGGAACACGGTGAAGGTAAAGTGCCTAACAACTCTTTGCTTCATTTTCACTTATGTATGATCTATACTTGAATACACTAAATTTGGTGTCAATCAGGCGGTGTGGAACATCAAGAATGATGTTCCAAAGGATAAGACTTTGAAGATTATGAACAATGGTTGGCAGCAATTCAAGAGCACGTTGAAGACGGAGTTCATGGAGAGAGGGAGAAATCCGGTCGGCTACTACAAATGGCTAAAATAAGAGGACTGGGATGCGTTTCAAGCTTTGAAGTCCACCAAAGAGTTCCAGGTATCTAACTCGTGCCAAATTTATGCTTATTCTTTCTCGATATGTACTTATCTTTCTAAAACTAACTGATCGTTATTGTCTTGTTTCTGTGAAGGCAAAAAGTGATGAAGGCAGGAGGACCGTTGCCTTCAACAAGTATCCACACCATCTAGGGTCAGCTGGTTACGAGGGTAAGAAGGCAGAATGGAGGAAAATACTGGACCAAAACAAGGATTCTGACTCACCCGTGGTTAGGATCCAAAATCCTAGGGGCAAAGATTGGGTCATGGGTAGAGCCGAGGTAACCGCTGACGGGAGGATAGTACTCCCAAAGGATTTGCAACCCGTGGCTCAAAGAATGGTAAGAGTCCTTTATACTTACTTTGTGACATTCATCCGAAAATTATAACTCCGAAAGTACATCAATTGTTCTTTTGCTTTAACTAATTCTTCTACTTGAACAGTTGGAAGTGGAGGAGGAGGTCAACTCGGGTGCCCGGAGTGTCGAACGACAAAATGATTCCTTGTCCGCAGCGCTCGAGAATCCAGAACACCCGGGTCGAGTAAGGGGTGTAGGGGTCTACAGGGGCTGGAAGGAGGTGTTCCGAGTGGAGGGAGAGAAACCTCGAAGAAAATCTCGTGCCAAGGTAAACAAAGACGAGATAGTTGCGCAGATACGCGCGGAGGTGAGCAAAGAGTACGACGCAAGGTTTGCTGAGATGGAAGCAATGTTGACACAAATTAGATCAGCAACTACGCAGCCATCCGAGCAACCACCTCCCATTTCGCCGGAAATTCGGCGAAGTAGGCAAGCATCCGGCACGTGGGGCGCCTTAGACGATTTGGATAATCTCAAGGTAATCAATACTTGTTCATAATCTAAAGGTATTTAAAACCTGTTTGCAACCTTGTTAGACAATATCGCATCATTAAAATAAACAACTTTCCTATAAATTTGCAGGACCCCAAAGCATGCGACCTCGTCCTGCGGAATGGTAGTGTTTCTCTGATCGTTGCTAAGGGCGTTGTACATCCACTCGCCAAAAGTGTACACTCTACTCAGCTAAGACCCGACCATGCATGCGTGCAGGTTGAGTTAGTCGTGGATGGATGGCAGCGCGTACCCCTTCCTGTCCCTACCGACGAAGCGCTTGTGCTTGATGACGCACGGATGTCATTTGTCCAATGGCCCAAGAGTCAGATTGTTTTGGATCAGGTAATCCATAAAAAAATCCATTTATTTTGTTACATTCAACTCATTCTTTTTGAAATACTAGAATAATACATCTATAACTTGATACAGACACGAGGAGATGATGTTACCGGTACGGCGATGTCACCGGTACGTCAGGAGGTGGCTTGTGACGTCGCGGCTGACGCACCACAATCACCGCCCCGTCCTATGGTCACCGAAGAAGAATACAGTCGTTTGCCCAATGATTTGCGCCTTCTCCACGACTACTTGATGACGGTGCCCGAAGGCATGGAGGCTATCATCATCCCTGTCCCACCTGGGATGTTTCTACACGAAGGCAGGGATCTCCTGCTGTCGTTCAAAGACTTCAAGGACCTCTTCCACCACTTGACATCCGACAAATGGCTCGATATTTCACACATCACCATTTTCCTCATGTTAGTGATATTAAAATATTTTCATGCAGAATAGAACTCAAATATATATTCTAATTACAATATGATGAGTTTTCAGGAAGCTAGTCCGAAACTGTGATGAGATGGTTGAGCAGAAGAACTTGTGCATGTTTCTGGACCCCGAGAAAGTGAGTTCTACGGCAGTGACATATTATCCGGATATGGCTATCGAGTACATGTGTTCTGCGATGCATCGTGCTAAGGCGGAGGAGAAGAAATTCATTCTCATGCCATACCACGAGGGGTTAGTTCTAATCTTAACTTATGTGTTGTTTATATTTTAATTAAAGAATTGTATAAAGGAATTAAAAGTTAAACATAAAAAAATGAAATCACACCATCAATCATAGCAAATACTCGTGTCACTTTTATATGCTAAAGTACTATAATTCTTCTCCTCGATCCCACATCAAACATTGGTGCTTGATTCTCATTGTGCCGTACCTAAATACGAGCATAATTGTTGATTCTTGTAAGCCCAAAGGAAGGATCGCGGCTGACAAGTGCAAAGTTATCTTCCCTTTTGTGAATAAGTAAGCAATAATAATTCTATAGGTTTGCATTTCTTTCAATCATATCAAATTATAAAATTGCTAATTACATTCACTCAATTTTGTAAGGGCTTTTGTGAAATATATTAAAGAGGGAGGATCATATAGCACGGGCACGAGCAAGAAAAGCAAGTTGAGTTGGAAGTGGATGTTGGTGAGCACACTCTTTATGAGTTAGAAATTTAATTTCTTGTTAAAATTTTTTTTGTCATTCTAACAAATGCCGCTAAATGTAAATTTCAGAGCCCGCAACAGAAGGAGGGTTGGGAATGCGCATATTACACGATGATATTCATGTTGGACTTTGTCGAAAGAGTACAATTCCAATTCCCAAAAGCGGTATGTACTTCATATTAATTTCCTATATAATAAGCAATTGATATCTACATTTTCTGAAATACTAACTATTATCAAATTATAATTTTGTAGAGTGTGACAAAGCAAGCGCATTACACCAAGGATCAGATCGATGATGTGCGGTGCATGTGGGCAAGGTGGTTTGCCATGGAATTTTGTAATCCTCGATATGGATTTGCATAGATTTGTAATAAAAATATGTTTCGAATGAATTTATTGCTATATGAATTTTGTATAAATTTAGTAATTTCTTGCTAATTAATCTGTTTCGAATGAATATTTGTATTTCTGTTGCAAAAAATTGGCTAGCAAAGCTGGAGGCTAGCCCAAAAACAAAATATACAAAAAAAAAAAAGGTATTTATACACGGACATTTTATAAAAAACCGTGTGCAATACTAAGCATACACGGATATTTTGGAAAAATCCGTGTATGATAGCCTTGCTGGAGGCGAAATACAAAATATCTTCAACTATTTGTACACGGATATTTACCAAAAGTCCGTGTATAATAGCTAAGAGAGCTACACGGACTTTTAATATAAAGCCGTGTAGAAAGAGGAATCATACACGGTTAATTAGGGGATATCCGTGTAGCTCGGTAACTTGTAGAGCGACACCGGCAGGTCTTTGTACACGGTTAATTAGGGAATATCCGTGTAGAAATCATTATAATCACACACGGTTAAATATCCGTGTGTAGTTTCTGACCTATTCATACACCCTGGCTTTAAACACAGCAGGAAATCCGTGTAGCTCTTCCATTAATGTCCGTGTGCAATCTGTTTTTCTGTAGTAGTGATTTATCAGTTTTTCAGGCTGGTGCGGCGATTAATGCGGCTGCACAAAATTATACATTCCTAATTTAGATTTGTTCCCTTCATGAAAGTTGTAGATCTCTTTGTCCTGGTTCCTTCAAGCTTTGATTGACCCAAATCGGAGTTCATATGACCAAGATATGGCCAAAATACGAACTGTGTGTCGCTGAGTGCGGCTCGAGTGCGTCCGCACTGTGCTTGGACTTTTCTGTTTTCATTCTTCTGATGGCTGAGTGCGGATGGCTGATCCGCACTTTGGGTCAGTGCGTCCGCACTGGGCTCTATTTCCTCTGTGTTGTGCTCTAAACTTCTGTAATTCAAACGGGCACAACTCATGATCCGTAACTCCGTTTTTAGTGCTCTACCACTTTTCGGAAAGCTTGCGAGAAGATCTACAATTTGCTCAATTTCCTGTAACTTAAATAGACTTTGGCAGTAACTTGATTCTTGGATATATTTCATTATATTCTTTACTAAAATACAAGATATTTGGTGCTATTATGTGGTAAAAATCAGACCGAACATGTATATAATTTAGGCCTATCAATATCGCGCGCTGTTAACCCTACTTCATCAAGAGGTCTAGTGATACCATCACCCGTAATGTATACTAGGGACAATAGTAGTCTTGGTTAACATCTCCCCTCCGCACAAGTCATGTATACTGAAATGTCATATGTATAGCTACTTTCTCATGTAGGAAAGACGAACCACATCATACTTTGGAACTTAACACTGAATGAAACATTAATGACACGAACACAATTCCATTTAACGTTTCATTTAGGGTCTGTCAAATACCATGTTCTCTAACATGTATCTATGTGATTAAAATGACAACTCTTTGTCTATGGTTTGTAAAACTTAACTATCATCTAATCCACATACTAACATTTGATTGGTCCATTAGTATTCCTTGTTAATTACCACGGTTAGTGACTATTAAGAGTATTTATCATCTATATTATGGAGTTCTACAATTTCAAGTCATTAACTCGAAATAATTCATAAATGCGATAAATCTCAAGGAACAAAATAATTTATTTATTAATCATCCATTACATGAACAAATATATAGAATAAAATTATCCTATGATTGACTTCTAGATTATTACACTAACAGAAAATTAGTCAGGTTGTTATTAATTCCGTCACGTTGCGTTATGTGTGTCGATTATGTGACATAGCTTGCATATCACTCACTAACTGTTCTCTATATATAATTTTATTTATGTGAACATAATGTCACGTAAACTAATCCGATCATGTCACATAAAAGTAAATTTTAATCACGTGACATGATGTTACGAAGTCATAACATGTTAGTCATGTCATGTCACGTCAAGGGAAAATCCAGGTTCGAGGAAAGGGGTGGTGCAAAAAAATAGCAAATCAGGTTTAAATAACTAATCATATTCAAACCCATTAGCTAATTGGGTACTAGATAAAAAACAATGCTCTAACTTCTAGTTCTAATTACCAATCCGAATTCAAGAAATTTATTGCGCTCTATTTTTCATATACTGCAACAATTAGAAATATGAAAAAAAGAAATATAACAATTTCTACTATTTGCTTATTCAAAATTTTAAAAACAATAAATTTTCTTCTTTTTGTTTTGTTTTGGTGATTGTTTAATCGGTAGAAACTATTATCAAAATAACTTTGTTCATAATATCATATATTATATTTTTAAAATTTTACATTTTAAAATTTTACATATATTATATATGTTTAATCCAATCTCTTTTATTTATTTTACATTTTAAAATTTTGTATCAGCAGGATTCCCTCCATCTTCTTTATCAATTTAAGAACATAATTACCTTTCCCGACCATCAGATTTATTCACGCAGGGAACGAATCTACGGTATAAACATTAAGTGGTGTCCTCGTTTATTGCACACCATGTAAAGTTTACTAGTATGTTGTCCTATGGTTAGCGAAGAAAATTAGTCATGTTGTTATTAATTCCGTCACGTTACATTATGTGTGTCGATTATGTGACATAGCTTGCATATCACTCACTAACTGTTCTCTATATATCATTTTATTTATGTGAACATAATGTCACGCAAACTAATCCGATCATGTCACATAAAAGTAAATTTTAATCACGTGACATGATGTTACGAAGTCATAGCATGTTAGTCATGTCATGTCACGTCAAGGGTGGATCCAGGTTCGAGCAACGGGGGGTGCAAAAAAATAGCAAATTGGGTTTGAATAACTAATCATATTCAAACCCATTAGCTAATCGGGTACTAGATAAAAAACAATGCTCTAACTTCTAATTCTAATTACCAATCCAAATTCAAGAAATTTATTCTAATTTTAACTCTAAATTTAACTCAAATTACATATCAAAATTTCAAGGGGGACAAAAAAAAATTGAGGGAAGGTCAAAGTTAGTCCGGACTTATAGATCTCTATAAAATTTCAAAATCTAGAGAAAGTAACTTTGATCTATCTTCATAAAATTTCAAAATCTAGAAAAAACAACTTTGATATATAGATCTCCATAAAATTTCAAAATCCAGAAAGAACAGTTGTACTCACTGGAGCAAGAAATTGTCATTTCAAAAAAATGGTAATAAAAATCAATTACATGTAGGTGCATGATCCCGTATTTTACGAAATCCATTTTTCTAAATATAGTCTGATTCAGGTGTATGGTTCCCGTGTAGGTAGGAGCATAGTGACAATTGAATGATTCAGGAAAGGTTCGGCAGGGTAAAAAATTCGTGATTCGGGAAATGTTCGGTAACATAAAAAAAACGTTTAATACACGAATTATTCGTGAATCTTGTCACTATGGGTAGGAGTTGTTAGCTAGATAACAAGATTGCTGGTACACTTCCCATGTGATAATGTGAAGTTAATTTAAAATTGCCACGTGTTTTGTGGGGGCGAGAAAAGTGATTAAAAAAGACAAATCCGTAATCCAAATATCCAATCAAGTTTTTTTGTTCTAGATATAGCTAGTATCAACCTGGTGGACTATATATATATATATGTACAGGAGAGTTGTTCGTTAATCAGACTATATATTTATCTATATACACACACACACACTCACAGCCACAAGCATCTCCTATAATTTAATTACGTACAGCTCCTTGCATAAATATATGGCTCTAAGCTTTGCACTTCCATGTTTCATCCAGGTTCCCCAAACACAAATGAGAGTGAGTTCATGTATTAAACCAGCCGGCAGCGGACTATCAAAAAAAAAGAGAGTGCATTCATGTAGGTTCCGTATTAACGCAAATTTACAGTCTCCAGGGTTTGAGAGACGGTCTGGACACTATCAACCGACCATATGGAGTGATAGCTTCATACAGTCATTACATATTGGAGACGAACATGTAAGCAAATAAACATATATATCAGTAAGAAACCGTTCATGAAGTTAATTAGCTAGTTGTATCTAAATTAAGAAACTCCATAAACTCCTATATATTTATCTATATACACACACAGCCACAAGCATCTCCTATAATTTAATTACGTACAGCTCCTTGCATAAATATATGGCTCTAAGCTTTGCACTTCCATGTTTCATCCAGGTTCACCAAACACAAATGAGAGTGCGTTCATGTATTACTATCAGAAAAAAAGAGAGTGCATTCATGTAGGTTCCGTTAATTAATTGATATTTACCTTGACACCTGCTTTAGTTCTTTCTTGTACAAGTTTTGAATTAAATTAAAATCCAAAACAGCCAGTTCCCACAGTGTTTGGTTGTCAAGTGCCTCGTCATCTCCAACGCCTTTTCTCCTTCTTCTGCCACTACTAGAATAATCGTTTTTTGCATGCCCGGCACCAGTTTTTTGCATGGTTGAGACGGCTCATGCAAAAGAAATGGCGTTTGTTGACTTTTTAAACTTGTTGCATGCGAAGCCCCATGTAACAGGTATCGCATGCAATTGTGTGATGTTCTGCCATGCAAATAAGTTTTGAAGGTCAGATATTATAATTAATTCGAGGTCCATGCAACAACTCAACTCCATGGACATGCAACTACTTAAAAACTTAGTAGTTATTATATTTAATTAAGGTCCATGCAACAACTCAACTCCCTTCTCATGCAACTACTTAACCACTTAGTAGATATTATATTTTTATTAAAGGTCCATGCAACTGCTTAACCCCATGGCCATATTATATTTTATTGAAGGTCCATGTAAATAGTCCACTATCATTCGCATGTAAATAGTCTGGACTGAAGTTCGAAACAATTGCATGGGATTAGCCATGCAATAGTTTATTTACTGGACACATATTCATTTCTGTTTATTTGATATCTCCTTTTCAATGAAGCTTTTAATTAAAATTCACAACAGCACGAATAATAGCAGTATATAAGAATTCAATACTTTGATAACTTAATTAAAATCTTGCATTTAGAACAAACCTTCCAAAATAATGGAGGAACAAAAACAATTGTACAAAAGATGTATCAACACACATACAACTTTTGATTAACCAATATTAAAACTCTTGAACGGAAGCATATCGATGGCCTAGAAACCAAATTCATCCTCATCTTGGTCCATGTCCAACTCTTCGTCACTTGAAAGTTCAATTTGGTTGGCCTCTTCCTCATCCATCCTCATCTTGCGACATTGCATCGTCTACTAGCTCGATCGAACTCACCTTCATGAGGGGCCAAACCATCCCAATCAAATTCTTCACCATTTGAAACCTCGATTGCATGATCCGGCATTTCATCTTGGAAAAATTCTAGGTTAGCATCGACTTCGTCATCGGCACGAAACCTCCCCTTCGCGCTAGTTTTCATTGCCACCCACCATTGTTGTCTTTCAACTTCGCGCTAGTTTTCATTGCCACCCACCATTAAGTGGGGAGACGCTCTTTTCATGCACTCTGCGGTAGTGGAATCTGAAGTACTATATCGAGACCGTTTGATTAGGCTTTGACGCGAATTATGATGGATAATGTGTATCAAGAACGGCCCGATCAGAACGGAAATATTCTATTACCTTAGAGAAAGATGTGCTGCATTTAGTTGGGAGACCTACCCACTCGGTGCTCTTTAGCATCAGGTACCGTAATACTTAAGTTTCAATCGGAACGGTTTGATCAAATCCTAGCACGATCATTGAAGCACCATATGCAACATCTAGGGTCAGATTTAATAGTATATGTTGCGTTATTGCAGAGTGTATTCACCCTATACCAATATACAATTTCAAATCATTATATCACGTCCAGTTATCGCCAATCGGACGGCACAAGAGCTGCAGCTGTGATGAATATGTACTGGTATGTACATAAACTATTTTGAAAAAATCCGAAAATGCCTTTTTTTTTGTTTCTTACAACACATCTGGCCAAATAATAATTAATAACATAATTTTATAGACTTTCATATTTTTTTAACCCCTTCAAATGTTAAAAACAAAATTGGACCGTCCATTTTTATGCCAATTTTGAACGGTCGATCTGCGATGAAATGACTCAAAATTTATTTTAAAATGATCAAGAGTTAACATAGAACTTAGTTAGCACAAAATATAATAAGTTATGTTATATATTGGTTTCGATCCACCGCAAAGTATTTATAGCCATTTGATGCTTCGATGTTCTGTCAAGTGGATGGAGGGGTGAATAAATACTTTACTTGATGAAACTTTCCCGCAAGACATTAAATACAGTGTTCTTCGATTCCAACGGTACCGATCGATCTCCGGGACCATTATTTTATTACATATTCATTACCCCTTCCATCAAGAGTTTATGTTTCATATTGATACATAGAAGATGTCATCCATATATGCAACTCACATTTAATTGCAAAACTAAATTTTATGTATAAAATCATCTTATTATGAAATAAATTACAACATTGTTATTCATTATTGTATAACTATTATTATTATTATTATTTTCATTATTTTCATTATTTCTTTAATTATAATATTGACATTAATTCTCACTAAATACATAAAATACTAATCATATATATATATTATGCATCAAGAAACAAGGAAATACAATAATAATTTTTTAATTAAATCTACACATTCAACTTAAAAATAACAAACAAAATTATTAAATTTCTGAAATAAAATATACAATGACTTATATTAATGACCTACAAGTATTCATCATATTAATCACAAAATATATATTTTCAGATCAAGTTGCTGTGTACTTAACCCATTCAACAAGGATTTTGAATGAAATTTCAAAGAGAGCTACTTCATCTAATAGAAGCGCAAATCAGACTCAATTCAAAGGAGACCGACTACTCTGCGCGTAGCCATTACCACTCTGTATGTAATCCAACTTAGGCGCTACAATGAAATTTCATTTCCCCCCATTCTCAATTTTGGGCGCCCGCTCGCGCACCTTGAGTTTCCGATCTCTGTGATATCTGATACCTTGAGTTTCCGATCAACAAAAATCTCAACCGTTCATACACAATTTGCAAGAATCTCAAATTTGGAACGCTATCTAGGATCAGGACACGATGGTTGCGCAAATAATGGTGTATCTCAGAGGATTAGTGCCACAGGGTTATTTTGCTCCTTTACCACATCGATTTGGTCGAGAGAAAACATAACCAGCCGCCATTAACCTCCTCTCTTACCAAGAGAAAATTTTGCCTTTCACTATCTGAGAAAATTTCACAAATTTCTGCAGTAAGGAAGTCTCACAATCTCTCTCACTTCCACTGCGCATTAATCTGAGAAAGGCATTAGGTACTGATCTCTCCTTAATTACTCAATATCTTCCTCTTATTTTCCTTTTGATTAGAGAATGTTGGAATTGAAGTAATGAAAGAACTATGTGCCAATCTGGGCATATATGTGTAAATTTAACCTAATTTGTTGGGATTTAAGCTAATTGTACAAGCAATTGGAATTTAGGCAAATTATGTGACTGTGCAATGGTTGCTAATTTTGTACAATCAAATTTTTGTATTTCTCTTCAATGCAACTTTTTAGTTATTGGGAAACCTTTCAGCAAGACACATTATTAGGGAAGCTTTCAGGGCCAGTCTAATTTAACAAACCTAGATTTTATAATTATCCTATTGGAATTGGTCTTAAGGTGTTTGATAAAATGCTCAAGTCAAAGTTTTCCTTCTGTTTTGGTCTAATTTCACTATTTATGCTTTGGTGTATGACAATTACATTGAGTATTACATGTTTATGTAGAACATTTTCTCAATTTTATCTTCCACAGACCATACATATGCCTTCAAGATAATACATGTTGAACTAGCTAGTTCGATGAAAATTTACTATTTAGACCTTAAATACAGTTCATATTTTTTCATTAACACTTCTTTTGGTTTATATAATACACATCAAAAGACTGATAGTCAACAAAAAATTTCAGCATGAATTTAAGTTATTGGGAAAGCTTCCTGTAGTTATTACATTGTAGTTACACATCAACAGGGACTAATTTATGTTATTGGGAAAGTTACTTGTTATTACACATCAACAGGGACTAATAATTAGTTTCATTTTTACCCTTTAAATTTATACAATTGTAGTTACTTATTTTCTATTGTTGGTAGTGACAATCAATAAGTAATTTTACTTCACATATAGTGAAAATTCCTTATTTAATTGGCCAATATGATTTAATTTTACCCTTTTTTTCATATTTCTCATAGTTGTTACTTTAACATAATCGTGTAATTCATATTTAGATCAAACATCAAATTTATAGATAACAGCTTCGTTTTCTCCTTTCCGGTAAAAGACAAATGGGTTGTCCCAAGAAATCTCAACTCACAAGGGCAAAAGCTACCAAATACGGCAAGGGGAAATGTAGTACAGCTCCTACACACTCAGTGCGTGGTGGCAGTTTGAATGATTCCCCAGAAGTTGAAATTACACCGTCTCAACCTCCAAAGAAGAAGGGACGAGGCGCTGGAGAGATAAGGCCGGTGAAAGAGGATATAGCTGACCGACCAGTGATATGGTGAGTTGGACCACACGAGTTCAGTTGTGCAAAAAGTGCAAATAAAATTACAGCAACAATCACTAGGCTTGCCCTAAAATACATGCCTGCACCATTTAGATCTTTTCATAGCTTCGATAAGACAATAAAGGACAAAGTGGAGACTTTTTGGTAACCTTTTTTTTATATTCATGCTTACCGATCACATACTACTACATTAATTTATCGGCTTTTAACTTATTGTACATGGTGTAATTCTGGTACTGTGATGGAATTGGGTTAGGCATCCAAACAAAGCAACATACAGGAAATGAAAAGGTCAAAATAACAAAGGGATAGGTTCAATTTCTAAAGAAACAACTATTGATTTCAAAATGGAGGAAGTCTATAAGGGTGCTATATAAAGTTCCCTTGGCTGTCTGAAATAGGATTCCCTAATCTGTCAGCAATCGTTCTTTATTTAGTAATAACCTTCCCAAATATGCTTGAAATATGGCTTTCTAAACAAGGTTCCCTTGGCTGTAATAAATAAGCCTACATCGCGCCAAGGGCTGTCAGTAATAGGGTTTCTCATCAAATAATTACATTTTGAAGAGTAAAAATTGGATGATGCTTTATAATCTTCTTGAATGTAGGAGAGATACACATACCACAAAGATGAAGATGTTGACTGCTGTCGTGCAGTACTCGATGCCATAGCAGCCAAAAGGTATTGTGAGGAGCTGGGTACAGCAAGGAGGAATCGTATTAAAAAATACAGGTGGGACATTGTTTCTTGGAATACCGATGTGCCGCATTGGTCTGTAGTGCCCGAATTTTGGCAAGGTCTTTGTGATATCTGGTTCACAGAAGAGTGGCAAATGGTCAGTAAACGAAATCAGTTAAACCGCACCACCTCTGGTGGTACGATCTCCCACTACGCTGGATCAGCTAGTGCTCACCAACATTTTGAGAAACTGGTATTCTGAACACTTACGCTCTAATATTATAATTATTTCAACATTAAACATTCATCTAATATTTAATTATCAAACTTGTTTTTCATCTAAAGACTAAGTTGTTCAATGGGAGAAAGCCAAGCATGGAGGACCTTTACATCCATATGCACTGTGCAAGAGAAAATGGAGTATCACCGGTTGTGGCTCAAATTAGTACGGCCAAGGAGGGTGTGGCTGAAGATAATGAAAACAGTGATGGTAATAGGGAAGTGGATCCAAGCTACGAGGAGAGTACAATGGAGTTCGATATCAACACCTTGCAATTTACAAACACGGAAAAGGAAAATGTTTATGTAAGTTCAATTTACAAACACTGATTACCATTACAAATATAAAGGACTGGTAAGATGAAACATGTGGAAAGGGTAATTAAAAATGATGGAAGGGTAATTAAAGATGAAGGGTAAGGATGGAAGGGTAATTTAATATGAAGGGTAATTTAAGATGAAAGGTACATGTACAAAATTATTTGCCTCAACCCATTTAGCATGTAATGCCCACAATCCACAAAATACAAATCCTTTTCCAATTGGATTATTTTCGGCATTCCTCATATAAGAGCTTGATACTGGTCACTACAGTAGGCTTAAGGTACTATCAATTTTATGTTAACTTAACAAATTCATTGCCATCTCATTTTCACAACATAAGTCTTAAGGCAGAACCACACCTCTTCTGTATCAATTTCATTACCAGTATCAAGCTCTTATATAAAATTGATAGTACCTTAAGCCTACTGTAGTGACCAGTATTAATTTTATACAACCGAGACAGGCAGAACCACACCTCTTCTGTATCCGGGTTGACAAATTATGGGCAGCAAGAAATCTTCACTAGGTCAGAAATGAATGCGATGATGGAAGAACGTGATCGTCATATCGCCGAGGAGCGTGCTCAGATGAAAAGGGATCAAGCACAGAACCTATTAATGTTCGCCCAATTGTACAAGACGATTGGGATCCAACAGCTTCCTTCACAGGTATGTCTTTCCAGATTAGTGGGGAATATGGGTTCTTTCAAAACATCCGACTCCTTTTATAACATGGAAATAATGACACATATTAGATTGCACTTTTTATAACAACAGCCTTTTAGAACAACTAATTACCTGTCTTTTCACATTTTTAACTTATGCACCAGCTACCACTTATGAACCAACAGCTGATGGTATAGTAGGAAATATGGGTTAGGTGCATGGTCCCACCTCTCAACTGATGGTAGTCACAGCTACCAACTTCAGAAAAAAAATCTAAGTGATTTTAATGTTACAAATCTGACAGGATGATCTCACATCTCAACCATCTCAAGAAGTACCCTCACACCTGGAAATGGAATTCAACCAGGTAAGTACCTTTACAATGTTGGCTAAACAATGCACTTATTTAAGTTATTTTGTGGCATCAACTGCATCATTTGAAAAACAAGCTCAATGTAACTTGGTCCCCTTAATTGGTAATAGTACTGTATGATAAATAATAATAAGTTGTTCAGAGGCTTCAACTGCATAAATAATTGTTATAACAATAACATGTTCTAATATAACAATTTGATATACATAGGATGCTGCTGGTTCCATACAACCAAATCAGGGGTCTTTCCAAGCATTGCTGAGTTCTCAGAATGTACAAGAAATTGCCGGACATGATGCCGCAATGTCCGATTGGTTGGCCAATCAACCTTCAACATGAAGCAGGGAGGTCTAGTGTGGTTGGCAATATTAAGGGTAAAGTATTTTGGTAATATTTTGGGTATATTTTGCAATCTCAGTGGGGGTTTGTTTTATTTTGTTAATGCTTGAAAGGTGGGTATATTTTGGTTATATATAGAAGTTACTCTTCTTTATCTTCTTATCTTGGTAATTGTTTGAAAGGTGTTGTTTTAGTGTCTTTATAATATTGGAAAAATGTATGATGATTATAGTCTTTTGGTTATATATCGAAGTTAATTACTCTTCTTATCTTGTTAGTTGTTTTCTATGTATGTACTCTTCTATGTTTTTTATGTAAATCTTGTTGAATGGTAATCTGGGAATTGGTAAACAGTACTGGGTTGGTACCAGATTGGTACAGGGAGGGAGGATTGTAAAATTGGATTATGCTTTATTGCCTCCAAGTAGCTCATTTTAGACGTCGGAATATCCACGCAAATATTGGTAATTTATGTGCATGCAAAAAGTGCAAATCATATCCTTGCAAATAGTCAGCCATGTAATAACTACATATTCTTCTAATAACAAAATCATCGTCCCATGCAAATAAACATATGGGGCCCACATTAACTAGCCTTGCAAATAATCAAGTTTGTTGCCTTGCAAATAGTCAAGTTAACTAGCCTTGCAAATAGTCACGTTATCTATCCTTGCAAATAGTCAAGTAGGTCCCACGTTATCTCTCCTTGCAAATAGTCTAGTGGGTCCCGCGTTCCCTTGCCTTGCAAATACTATGGTGGGACCCACGTCCGCTTCCCTTGCAAATAGTATGATGGGACCCGCACTCTCTTCCCTTGCAAATACTCCAAACTGGGTCAACTCTCGAAGTAGTTGCATGGCTAGTTATTGCATGCCAAGCCTCATGTAACAGACTTTTTGCATGGCTGTCCTTGTAAATACTGACTATTTGTATGGAGGGTATTTGCATGGTTACACTTGCATGTCTAAGGCCATGTAACAAGCCATTTCGGGGCTTGTTACATGCCTAAGGCCATGCAACAAGCCATTTTCGTTGTCATGCAATAAAAGATTATTCTAGTAGTGTGCGAAAAAAGGAGCTTGGTACAAACTTCTCTTTTTGCAACGCTTGATGACCTTTATGAAGTATCACTTCTTTTCAGACTGTTGAGGGTGCATGGATTTAGTGTACAGGAAGGTATATTAATTTTTTTATATATCTTTATATATTTTTAATATAAGATTTTGTTATCAACTATTGTATATATATTTCACTTCACAATTAGTAATTCAACTTTAAATGAATTAATTATTAGCTTAATTTGAGAACCAACCTTTGGTCTAGTGACAAAAAAACAATGTTCTTCGTGTGAGATGTTTAGAGGCTTGAAACCCAGATGGACTGGGGCGGACCTAGGAATTGGGTCCGAGATAAGCAAGAAAATGAGTTGGGTTGGAAAGATACTTTGTTGGGTACAAAATGAATAATTAGATTGGAAAGAAAATAAGTTACTGTAACTGACAGCCTCTGTCAGGTTTCTAAAAAAAAAAAAAAATAAGTTGGGAAGAAAATGATTTTAGCTCAGATAGACAAACTTGTTAACCAGGGTAGGTAATAGCCCAAAAATATAAGGACTATTTTTTTTAATATCCAAGTGTAGGCATGTCTATCCGTGGATCTTACTGGGTCTATCCTGCTGATGGAAATTTTTTGTTAATATTAAATAGTTTGGTGATCTTGATGCCGCAATTTTTATACATAAGAAAATAAAAAAATATATTAAAAATAAGAAATGCACCGTGGGAATTTGAAAAATAAAAAAATGATTTTTCTTTTTCGTTTTTCTTTTCCATGGTCTGGACTGTGCCATGGCCCCCTATTGCCTTTTTATTTTTCAAATTCCCACGGTGCATTTCTTATTTTTAATATATTTTTTTTTATTTTCTTATGTATAAAATTTTCAGACCTTGATGCCCCCCTCCCAAATATAAAAAACAAAAGAATTAAGATAAATTAAGATGGAAGTCAAGCCTTTTAACTTAAAATATTCACAAAGAATTCTCAGTAGGATTTCAAACTTAAATCTACTATGCTAAATGTATTGCCTTAGTCACCAGACTAAATGATGGTTCTCTTTATTATTATTATTATTATTATTACTACTTTTTTTTACTTTAATTTGAAAATATGAGGCTGATGTCACAAGTACTCAAAAACTTTGAGCAGATGTATTCAAAAGTTACTTGGACGACAAAGGAAACTACAAAGCAAAGCTATATTCAGACAATATTAAAGAGATGATCAGTTTGTACCAAGCTTCTTTTTTCGCAAAAGAAGGAGAAAAGGCGTTGGAGATGACGAGGCACTTGGCAACCAAACACTTAACAAATTTTTTGGAGAGCTCTAAGTATGATAATTCAAGGCTAAAAGAACAAGTTGCCCATGCACTGGAGCTCCCTCTGAGTTGGAGGATGCAAAGACTGCACACTCGCTGGTTTATCGACCAATACAAGACAGACAAGCAGATCAGACCTGCACTGTGGGAACTGGCTGTTTTGGATTTTAATTTAATTCAAAACTTGTACAAGAAAGAACTAAAGCAGGTGTCAAGGTAAATATCAATTAATTATATATAGTCTTCTCACTACTACAGAAAAACAGATTGCACACGGACATTAATGGAAGAGCTACACGGATTTCCTGCTGTGTTTAAAGCCAGGGTGTATGAATAGGTCAGAAACTACACACGGATATTTAACCGTGTGTGATTATAATGATTTCTACACGGATATTCCCTAATTAACCGTGTACAAAGACCTGCCGGTGTCGCTCTACAAGTTACCGAGCTACACGGATATCCCCTAATTAACCGTGTATGATTCCTCTTTCTACACGGCTTTATATTAAAAGTCCGTGTAGCTCTCTTAGCTATTATACACGGACTTTTGGTAAATATCCGTGTACAAATAGTTGAAGATATTTTGTATTTCGCCTCCAGCAAAGCTATCATACACGGATTTTTCCAAAATATCGGTGTATGCTTACTATTGCACACGGTTTTTTATAAAATGTCCGTGTATAAATACCTTTTTTTTTTTTGTATATTTTGTTTTTGGGCTAGCCTCCAGCTTTGCTAGCCAATTTTTTGCAATAGAAATACAAATATTCATTCGAAACAGATTAATTAGCAAGAAATTACTCAATTTATACAAAATTCATATAGCAATAAATTCATTCGAAACATATTTTTATTACAAATCTATGCAAATCCATATCGAGGATTACAAAATTCCATGGCAAACCACCTTGCCCACATGCACCGCACATCGTCGATCTGATCCTTGGTGTAATGCGCTTGCTTTGTCACACTCTACAAAATTATAATTTGATAATAGTTAGTATTTCAGAAAATGTAGATATCAATTGCTTATTATATAGGAAATTAATATGAAGTACATACCGCTTTTGGGAATTGGAATTGTACTCTTTCGACAAAGTCCAACATGAATATCATCGTGTAATATGCGCATTCCCAACCCTCCTTCTGTTGCGGGCTCTGAAATTTACATTTAGCGGCATTTGTTAGAATGACAAAAATTTTTTTAACAAGAAATTAAATTTCTAACTCATAAAGAGTGTGCTCACCAACATCCACTTCCAACTCAACTTGCTTTTCTTGCTCGTGCCCGTGCTATATGATCCTCCCTCTTTAATATATTTCACAAAAGCCCTTACAAAATTGAGTGAATGTAATTAGCAATTTTATAATTTGATATGATTGAAAGAAATGCAAACCTATAGAATTATTATTGCTTACTTATTCACAAAAGGGAAGATAACTTTGCACTTGTCAGCCGCGATCCTTCCTTTGGGCTTACAAGAATCAACAATTATGCTCGTATTTAGGTACGGCACAATGAGAATCAAGCACCAATGTTTGCTGTGGGATCGAGGAGAAGAATTATAGTACTTTAGCATATAAAAGTGACACGAGTATTTGCTATGATTGATGGTGTGATTTCATTTTTTTATGTTTAACTTTTAATTCCTTTATACAATTCTTTAATTAAAATATAAACAACACATAAGTTAAGATTAGAACTAACCCCTCGTGGTATGGCATGAGAATGAATTTCTTCTCCTCCGCCTTAGCACGATGCATCGCAGAACACATGTACTCGATAGCCATATCCGGATAATATGTCACTGCCGTAGAACTCACTTTCTCGGGGTCCAGAAACATGCACAAGTTCTTCTGCTCAACCATCTCATCACAGTTTCGGACTAGCTTCCTGAAAACTCATCATATTGTAATTAGAATATATATTTGAGTTCTATTCTGCATGAAAATATTTTAATATCACTAACATGAGGAAAATGGTGATGTGTGAAATATCGAGCCATTTGTCGGATGTCAAGTGGTGGAAGAGGTCCTTGAAGTCTTTGAACGACAGCAGGAGATCCCTGCCTTCGTGTAGAAACATCCCAGGTGGGACAGGGATGATGATAGCCTCCATGCCTTCGGGCGCCGTCATCAAGTAGTCGTGGAGAAGGCGCAAATCATTGGGCAAACGACTGTATTCTTCTTCGGTGACCATAGGACGGGGCGGTGATTGTGGCGCGTCAGCCGCGACGTCACAAGCCACCTCCTGACGTACCGGTGACATCGCCGTACCGGTAACATCATCTCCTCGTGTCTGTATCAAGTTATAGATGTATTATTCTAGTATTTCAAAAAGAATGAGTTGAATGTAACAAAATAAATGGATTTTTTTATGGATTACCTGATCCAAAACAATCTGACTCTTGGGCCATTGGACAAATGACATCCGTGCGTCATCAAGCACAAGCGCTTCGTCGGTAGGGACAGGAAGGGGTACGCGCTGCCATCCATCCACGACTAACTCAACCTGCACGCATGCATGGTCGGGTCTTAGCTGAGTAGAGTGTACACTTTTGGCGAGTGGATGTACAACGCCCTTAGCAACGATCAGAGAAACACTACCATTCCGCAGGACGAGGTCGCATGCTCTGGGGTCCTGCAAATTTATAGGAAAGTTGTTTATTTTAATGATGCGATATTGTCTAACAAGGTTGCAAACAGGTTTTAAATACCTTTAGATTATGAACAAGTATTGATTACCTTGAGATTATCCAAATCGTCTAAGGCGCCCCACGTGCCGGATGCTTGACTACTTCGCCGAATTCCCGGCGAAATGGGAGGTGGTTGCTCGGATGGCTGCGTAGTTGCTGATCTAATTTGTGTCAACATTGATTCCATCTCAGCAAACCTTGCGTCATACTCTTTGCTCACCTCCGCGCGTATCTGCGCAACTATCTCGTCTTTGTTTACCTTGGCACGAGATTTTCTTCGAGGTTTCCCTCCCTCCACTCGGAACACCTCCTTCCAGCCCCTGTAGACCCCTACACCCCTTACTCGACCCGGGTGTTCTGGATTCTCGAGCGCTGCGGACAAGGAATCATTTTGTCGTTCGACACTCCGGGCACCCGAGTTGACCTCCTCCTCCACTTCCAACTGTTCAAGTAGAAGAATTAGTTAAAGCAAAAGAACAATTGATGTACTTTCGGAGTTATAATTTTCGGATGAATGTCACAAAGTAAGTATAAAGGACTCTTACCATTCTTTGAGCCACGGGTTGCAAATCCTTTGGGAGTACTATCCTCCCGTCAGCGGTTACCTCGGCTCTACCCATGACCCAATCTTTACCCCTAGGATTTTGGATCCTAACCACGGGTGAGTCAGAATCCTTGTTTTGGTCCAGTATTTTCCTCCATTCTGCCTTCTTACCCTCGTAACCAGCTGACCCTAGATGGTGTGGATACTTGTTGAAGGCAACGGTCCTCCTGCCTTCATCACTTTTTGCCTTCACAGAAACAAGACAATAACGATCAGTTAGTTTTAGAAAGATAAGTACATATCGAGAAAGAATAAGCATAAATTTGGCACGAGTTAGATACCTGGAACTCTTTGGTGGACTTCAAAGCTTGAAACGCATCCCAGTCCTCTTGTTTTAGCCATTTGTAGTAGCCGACCGGATTTCTCCCTCTCTCCATGAACTCCGTCTTCAACGTGCTCTTGAATTGCTGCCAACCATTGTTCATAATCTTCAAAGTCTTATCCTTTGGAACATCATTCTTGATGTTCCACACCGCCTGATTGACACCAAATTTAGTGTATTCAAGTATAGATCACACATAAGTGAAAATAAAGCAAAGAGTTGTTAGGCACTTTACCTTCACCGTGTTCCACCACTCGTTCTTCACCTCATCCTCAAAATGATCCCATCTCTCAACAAGGATACTCGCTTTTTGCTTCACCAAATTCGTACACCAATTTGAGTATTTCTGCCGTTTTTCTCCCTGCGCACGCCCGTCTTCTGTGAACCAGATTTCTTGATGGGTCTGCTCGGACATGCTCGTGCACATTGTCGGCCCTCTTCTCCTTCTTTCTGATGAGGCAGTAGCTTGCTGCTCCTCTTCTGCCATCATATCGACGTACTCATCCTCATCCGACATGGTTCTGCATGAAATTAAAGATCAAATCATAAGTGACCAATAATTGATATTCTTGCACAAAAATTGATATTCTTGTACCAATAATTGAAATCCTCAAGTTGATATTCTAGTCTCAGGAGCAAAGCACGAGGCATACCTTTTGTTTACTGGATTTGGCATAATGACCTTTTTGATATTCTACTAGATTAATTAACCATATAACCTAGATTAATTAACCATACAACTTTTCACATGGCTAACCTAGATCAATAGATTAAACATCAATAGATTAATCAATCAATTTTTGACATATAACCTAGATTAATTGAATTAACCTAAAATAACCTAACAAGTACCATAATTATTTGAATTAACCTAAAATACCCTAACATGCAAGTACCATAATTATTTGAATTAAACTAAAATACCCTAACATGCAAGTACCATAATTATTTGAATTAACCTAAAATAACCTAGGTTATATGCTAAAATAACCTAAAATTAACAAGTATCCTAAATTAACCTAAAATACCCTAAAATACCCTATATACAAATTAACAAGTACCATAATGTATTCAATACTAACAAATACCAACCATGGCTAACGGGTTCAAACCCAATAAGAAAAATAACGAGATAGAGAGACGCTAACCACGGGTGAGAGAGACCACGGGTTAGAGAGAGAGAGACCACGGGTGAGGCGGCGAGGCGGTGAGCGGTGAAGATCGAGCTCGGAGTCTTTGGGAGGTTTTTGGAACTGAACCGCGGGTTAATTCTCTGAGGGTTTTCGGACTTATGAAAATTTTGGCAGAGAAGGATTTCGAAATAACCAATGTTTCCTCATTATACACGGCTGTTAAGTTAATGTCCGTGTAGCTCTCTCCAATTCTACACAGTTGTACATAAAAATCCGTGTGCAAATCACCTTTCTACACGGACATCTAGCTAATAGTCCGTGTAGCTCTCTTCCATTTCTACACGGACTATTAGCTAAAAGTCCGTGTATAAATCGTTCCGACAGGCGGGTCCCAGGTTCAGTAAAATGCTCTGAATGGTTGCGGGCCGCAATACTTTCGAAATAACTAATATTAAATATTTTAACTAATATTTTAAATATTTTAACTAATATTAAATATTTTAACTAATATTTAGTGAAAACTAATATTTTAACTAATATTTATTTTATTTTATTATTAAATGTTTTAACTAATATTTTCAAAAAGTAATACTAATATTTGATAATATTATAAGCATTAAACATAATCCTTCATTGTTGCAATATTTGATAATATTTGATAATATTAAAAGCTACACGGTCTTAAACAAAATAAATATTACACATTATGTTTTTTTTTTCCTTTTTCTCCTTTTTTCCACTATTTGAACAGTACCCTCGGCCCATAATCCTTCATTGTGGTCGGACCGCATGTTGTCAGCTTCGTCTACCCCTTCAAGTGTTGCTACCTCAGTTTGCACATCGGTACAAAATGGAGGTACTTCGTCGAACTGGTCGTACTCTTCTTCATCGACGACATTTTCTACCCCGACAATCCTTCTTTTTCCGGATAGGACGATGCTCAACCTGTCATCACTCGGGTCAGTGGCATAAAAGACTTGGGTGGCTTGCTTGGCGAGTATAAACGGATCATCAACATGCCCAACCCTGTTTAAATCAACGAGTGTGAACCCGTCGTTATCAACTTTAACACCTCGGTCTTCGACCCATTGACACCGAAACACGGGAATGCTCAGGCGAGGACTGTAAATGAGCTCCCAAATTTCTTGAATAACGCCATAATATGACTTTGATGCTATTACAGCCCGGCCATCTCCGGATCTACTGAATTCTTGAGAGGTCGCCACCAACGTCACCCCACTGTTTTGCATCGTGCTCTTATCACTCTGGGATTTAGTGTAAAAGTATATCCGTTAATCTCGTATCCTTGGAATGTTCTAACAACAATTTGGGGTCCTTCGCCAAGCAGTTTAACAATTTCAGGTACGGGGTGTGACTGCACTCTTTCTTTCAGCCATCCTATAAAAGAACGATTATGCTCGTTAGTAAGCCACCTCTGACTCCTCGTGTAGTTTTGTTGTTGAAGGATTGTCATGTGCTCATCTATATAGGGAGCAACATCTGTCATGTGTTGTAGTACAATAAAATGTGCCTTTTGCAGTTCATTTAGATCAGCAACTACGGCTCTCAACCCAATTGTCCCGACTCCTTGGAGCCTTCCCTCGTATCGAGATTTTGGAACGCCAATAGGATCCACACCGGTCAAGTAGTTGGTGCAAAAATCAATCACCTCCTCCGTAGAATATCCTTCTATAATGCTGCCTTCGGGTCGATGTCGGTTCCTTACGTATTTTTTCAAGATGCCCATGTATCTCTCGAATGGATACATATACCGAAGGAATACGGGACCACAAATCTTAATTTCTCTCACAAGATGAACAACAAGGTGAACCATGACATCGAAAAAAGATGGCGGAAAATACATCTCAAGTTGGCAAAGAGTAACGACGACCTCCTTTTGCAAAGAGTCCAATTTTAGACGGTCTATCACTTTGGAATTTATTGCATTGAAGAAAGAACAAAGCTTCGTAATGGTTTGACGAACGTGCTTTGGTAAAATTCCCCGAATTGCAACGGGAATTATATGTGTCAATAAAACATGACAGTCGTGAGATTTCAGACCGACCAGTTTCAAGTCCTTCATCGACACCAACTTCTTAATATTCGAAGAATATCCTGATGGGACTTTTATACCATTGAGGCATTCACAGAAGCTTGTTTTCTCTTTCTTTGACATTGTGCACAGTGCGGGGGGTAGGTATGTGCGCTTCCCTTTCTCCTGCGGTGCGAGCTCGTGTCGTATTCCCATCTCTACCATGTCTTTTCTCACTTTAATACCATCTTTCGTCTTCCCCGGAATGTTCAATAATAAACCAATTAAACTGTCACAGACATTTTTTTCGACATGCATGACATCTAGGCAATGCCTCACTTCTAAATATTTCCAGTACGGTAGCTCCCAAAATATGGACCTCTTTTTCCAAATATTCTTCGGTAGTGCTTTGGCGCATTTTCCAAAAACAACATCAATGTTTTTTACCCGTTCGAAGACACTCTCCCCGTCTAATGGATGACGAGCCACTCCAAGCTCAATTTTCCCGTTGAATGCCATCTTCTTCTTACAATATGGGTGATTAATAGGAAGAAACCTACGATGCCCCATGAATACATTCTTTTGACAATTTTTCAACCTCAGCACCTGCGTGTCATCTTCACAGATCGGGCACGCTTTTGCTCCTTTACAAGTGTAACCCGACAAATTCCCGTACGCGGGGAAATCATTTACGGTGCAAAACACCATGGCCCGCAAGTTAAAGGTCTCTTTCATATACGCATCCCACACCGGGACGCCATCACGCCACAATTTTTGGAGGTCCTCGATTAATGGTGCGAGATATACATCTATGTCATTTCCGGGTTGTCTGGGTCCTTGGATTAGTAATGACATCATTATATATCTGCGTTTCATGCACAACCAAGGAGGAAGATTGTAGATGCATAAAAGAACTGGCCAAGTACTGTGCCGACTGCTCATACTTCCAAACGGACTCATTCCATCTGAGCTCACCACAATCCTAAGGTTCCGCGGTTCAGAACCAAATTCTTTGAAATGTCTGTCAATGTTTCTCCATTGAGGAGAATCAGCCGGGTGCCTTAGTTTACCGTCATTTTTGCGCTCTTCTTCGTGCAGCGCAATAATTTTGCATCTTTGGGATTCGCAAACAACCGTTTGAATCTCGGTATTATCGGCAAATACCACAACACCTTAGCCGGAGGTCGGCCACTTGTGTCCTCGTTACAATCATCAGTGTCCTGGTCCTTACGACGTTTATATCGTGAAACACCGCATTTAGGATAGACATGCATGGCCTCGTACTCGTTACGATACAATACACAGTCATTCGGACATGCATGTATTCTTTCGATCTTCAACCCCATTGGACATATCAACTTCTTTGCCTGATATGTTGTACCGGGTAACTCGTTGTTATCTGGGAGCATTTCTCCTAAAAGCTGTAATAAGGACGTGAAACTCTTATCGCTCCAACCATTGTCTGCTTTTAAGTTTAATAATTTCAACACAGCTGACAGTTTTGTAAATTTGGTACACCCGGGATACAACGGCTTCTTGGATTCATTAGACAAATTTTGAAATTTATCATAATTTTTATCACTAATTTCATCTTCCACATCACGTAACATATCCTCCAAATTTTCAGTAAACTCGTGTTCTACATTTTCATCAAAATTCCTCTCCATCTCATCATCGTCATTTTCGGGTTCGACGTTATCAGAATATTCGGCACTCTCATAATCCTCGTTCCAATCAAGTTCAAAATTATCAGAAATTTCAACATTCTCATCATTCTATTCACGATTACAATCTTTATTGGCACTACTACTTTCCCCAAATTTCTCACCATGCATGAACCAACATGTATATCTCTTCTTAAATCCCCGACAAATCAAATGAGCTCTAATTTCTTCGATGTCCAAAAATCTTAATAAATTTTTACAATCTTTACAAGGACATAAAATGTCTTCTTCTTTTTTCTTCACTCTATAACTCTCAGCAAATTTTATAAACTCATCAACGCGAACCAAATATTCTTCACTGTCACGTCGCATTTCATACATCCAGCTTCGATCCATCTGTAAATTAAATTAAAAAAATGATTTGATCAATTAATCATGCATGGTCAACATTCTCCTTCGTGTACAAAATTTTGGGCTTACAAAGGGCCGGTTTACAATCCTAACCCACTCTTTGAATATTATGTCTCATATGTGAACACATATTAGCGAGATTTAATTAGTATTTGAGAAAAATTCGGCAGCATTTCCCCTTAACTCCCCAAGTATGCGTACGAACCACATACTCGTAGGAGCAATATGGGAAAATACTGTCGAACTTTCCTCAAATACTAATTAAATCCTGCTAATATGTGTTCACATCCTAAATGAGACATAATATTCAAAGAGCAGTCCCAAAACGGGGACTATCCAAAATTAATCCCTATTGGATTAATTTTGAACGGGAATGGACCTAAAAGCATCTAAAGGTCGGTTATTGGACCACAATACACTAATTAATTACATCTAAAATTAAGAAATCAAGCATGCATGAAATGACCTAAATAAGCCTAAATAACAGAAAATTAGAGGAAGAAAATGATTTAAATACATATTACTAACCTTAGAAAGATGGAGAGGAGAAAATACAAACTTAATTCAAAGATCTCAGATCTCAGCTGCTGGCCTCGATCAATTCGCAGAAATCTGATAGGAAAAAGCTCAGTTCGAGATGTATTAACTAAAAGACTTGATCAAAACGGCGCTCTGGAAGGGAAGACATAAAAACCCTACACTATTATACACGGCTATTTAGTTATAATCCGTGTAGCTCTCCAACTATTTATACACGGCTCTTCTGTTATTAATCCGTGTACAATTATAAGATTTATACACGGCTATATTATCAAAAAACCGTGTGTAATATTCCTACACGGATATTTAGTTATAAACCGTGTAGCTCTCTCAATTATTTGCACACCCACTTCTTTACACACGGATTTGTGGTTTCTAATAAACCGTGTAGCTCTCTCTAATAATTCTACACTGATTATTAACTAATTATCCGTGTAGAAATCGTGCAGATCTTTTGGACTCATATTTGGTACACTGTTTTTAATATAATTGCCAAATCCGTGTACAATGTGCAGTGTACAAAGCCAGTTTTTGTAGTAGTGTCTAACGGTTCAAAATGGGCTCTAGCAACGGTTTTCCTATCGTTTGTGATGGAGCCGATAAAGAAAGTATGTTTATCTTTTAACAGTTACAAACCTTGCGAAGAGGAGCACTCTTCTACTAAGGATTTTTCACTGCATAACCGTTAGAAATTAGATCGACTTATTTACCAAAACTTGATATATACAAAGGATTTATGCTAACTGTTTGTTACCAAAAATGTCTCAAACCATTTAGAAAATGTATGCTGGTAATGTGCTGTTCTATAGTAGTGATTACTGTTTTATTCTACGGATCTTCAGAAAAAGTAAAGTATTAACTTATTTTAATGTCAAAAAGGTTTCTTTGTACGTATATTTTGAAATTTCTTTTCCCTTATATTCTTTTGTCAGATGGTGGACTGACTTGAGGCTTTATGAGAAACTACCATTTATTCGCGACAGGCTCGTTGAGAACTACATCTTTAGTGTAGGCTTTGCTTTTGAACCAGAGCATTCAAGTTATAGAATAGCAGTGACACAGGCAAACTGCCTGATTACAACAATTGATGACATCTATGATGTTTATGGGTCATTGGATGAACTAGAGGTTTTTACTAATGCCATCCAACAGTAAGTGCTTTAATGGTGTAACTGGCACGAAATCAACAAGAAATCAACAAACACAAAAACACAGGCACTCCCTGTAATCTCCCTTCCCTCCCTTCTTTTATTGAATTAATTTCTGTGTTACATTTTTCTTCAATACAATGCTCTCTAAAATAGCAGAGACAGAACCGAAAATAGGAAACATAATCTTTTTCATTATTACATAATTTCTTTCCTATCTTTAGACAAACAAAATAGAGCAACAAATAACCAGCTATGCGCATCCAGCTGTTTCCTAACTTGCATGCGTCAATACTCCCCCTCAAGTTGGTGCATAGATATCCGTCATGCCCAACTTGCCAAGTGAGTCATAAAAAATTGCACTTGAAACTCCCTTGGTTAAAATATCAGCTAGTTGATCACCAGTTCGCACAAATGGAAGGGAGATGGTATTCTCTTCTAGATTTTGTCGAATGAAGTGTCTGTTCACTTCTATGTGCTTTGTACGGTCATGTTGTACCGGATTCTGAGATATGGCAATTGCCGCCTTGTTGTCACAAAAGAGCCTCATTCCATTACTTGGACCAAAACCAAGTTCACTTAGGATTCTCCGTAACCAAATTAGCTCCTGTAACCCTTTAGTGATACCAATAAACTCAGCTTCGGCACTAGAAAGGGCTACCACCTTTTGCTTTTTACTTCTCCAAGTTACCAAATTACCACCAACGAAGGTAAAATATCCAGAAGTAGATTTTCGATCTGTGATGTCTCCTGCCCAGTCCGAATCCGTATACCCTTCCACTCTTAGGTGTCCATTTTTCTTGAAGAAAATCCCTCTACCTGGAGCACCTTTTAGGTACCTGAGAATTCTAAACACGGCTTCCATATGCTGCTCACTTGGAGCATGCATAAACTGACTTACTAAACTCACAGCATATGCTATATCTGGTCTAGTATGAGACAAGTAAATGAGCTTACCCACCAATCGCTGGTATCTCTCTTTATTGGCCGGTTCTTGAGTCGGGAACTCACCTAACTTAAGGTTTTGGACAACAGGGGTATCAACTGGTTTGCAGTAAAGCATTCCAGTTTCAGTTAGCAAATCTAGTACATACTTCCGTTGGGACAAAGATATACCTTGCTTGGACCTTACCACCTCAATGCCGAGAAAATATTTTAGTCCACCTAAGTCCTTCATTTCAAAATCTTTGGAGATTCTCTTCTTCAGACTTTCAATCTCATCTAGATCATCACCTGTGATTATCATATCGTCTACATAAATAATTAAGACAGCTATCTTTTCATGTCCCTTCCTGTAAAACAAAGTATGGTCAGAATCACTTTGAGAATACCCATATTTTCTCATAGCACTACAGAATTTTCCAAACCATGCTCTGGGAGATTGTTTTAACCCATATAGTGCTTTTTCCAATTTGCAAACCAACTGTTGAGACCCTGAATGATTGTACCCGGGTGGAATCTCCATATAAATCTCCTCTTCAAGATCACCGTGAAGAAAAGCATTCTTTACATCGAACTGATGCAAAGGCCAATCAAGGTTAGCTGCAAGAGATAATAGAATTCTAATGGTATTCAACTTAGCAACTGGTGAGAAGGTTTCCTGATAATCAATACCATATGTTTGTGTAAACCCTCTAGCAACTAGTCTAGCTTTATACCGGTCGACCAACCCATTTGGACCATACTTTACAGTGAATACCCACTTACAGCCTACCGTTTTTCTTCCCTTTGGCAAACTTACCAACCGCCATGTGTGATTTTTCTCCAATGCCTCCATTTCCATCCTCATAGCATCCAGCCACTTGGGATCACTCATTGCTTCTTCAAGTTTTTCCGGAACCCGAACAGAAGCAAGAGTAGCGTCAAACTCCTTCAAAGGATTGGGCAAGTGTTCTGTTGCTACAAACTTACTAATTGCGTAATTTCCTCCACTGTCTTCATCCGGTCTGAACCGCTTAGGAGGTTTGCCCCTGTTATATCTGTCAGGTAGTCTGTAACCTGTGTTAGAATTATTAGAATTAAAATTCTCAGAATTTGAAACTTGTACCTCATTCTCAGGAGATTGGCCCAGCTGTGGTAGAGGAGACTGTATCAATTCCCTTTGCTCATTTTCTAGATCCATGCTAAGTTCAATCCACCAATTAATGTCCCTTTCAGACTCAGCCCGAGATGGGCTCACTGCAGGTGGATTCGGGCCAGCATTAGCTGGGTTCGGGTCAGGGCCAGCATCTGGATTCGGACCAGCAGTGGCTGGGTTCGGATCCAAGTTCGGATCAGTAACAACAACAGTTTGGTTCTGGTCTGAGTTCGGGTCAGAAGTGTGGCATTGACCCGGGTTTACAGAAGTTTGGTTCGGGTTTACAGAAGTTTGGTTCGGGTTTACAGCAGCACCTCCTGTGCTAACATTCTCATATGAACCCAATTGATGCCAATTTTCATTCTCAACTAAATTCTCCCCCTGAGAATGAATTGCATCCTTTCTAAAAAAACTTTCCGTTTCAATAAAGGTGACATCCATGGTAACAAACATTTTTTTAGAAATGGGATTGAGGCATTTATAGCCCTTCTGGTTTTGACCATATCCGAGAAATACGCATATTTCTGCGCATGGTTCTAGTTTAGACCGTTGATGCTTTTGTATATGAACAAATGCAACACACCCAAATACTTTTGGTGGGAGGTTAAGAGTTGATGGTAGCGATACGTATGAAGAAAGTACTTGAAGTGGAGTTTGAAAATTTAGTACATTGGATGGCATACGATTAATTAGGTACACTGCAGCAGCAACTGCATGATCCCAATAGGTTTGTGGAACAGTATTCTCAAGTAACATAGACCGGGCTGTTTCTAAAACATGTCTGTTTTTTCGTTCAGCTACTCCGTTTTGTTGTGGAGTACCGACACAACTTGTTTCATGAATTATACCTTTAGAGTTAAGAAATTCTCGAAGTATGCTATTCACAAACTCACCTCCATTGTCACTTCTCAGAATTTTAATGTTTTTATCAAATTGATTTTGCACCATGTTAAAAAACGATTTAAAGACATGTGTCACTTCATCCTTTCTTTTAAGAACATATAACCAAGTCATCCTGGTACAATCATCAATAAATAATACAAACCATCTATTTCCAACAGATGAATTAACCGGGGACGGACCCCAAACATCAGAATGAACCAAATCAAAAAGAGTTGTTCTCTTATTCAAACTACTCGGAAAAGATACCCGATGACTCTTGGCTTTAATACAGGTTTCACAATCAAATTTTTCATTCTCACAACCAGAAAATAAACTTGGATAAAGTTTTCTTAAATACCCAAAAGATGGATGTCCTAGTCTCTTATGCCACATCCAAATATGAGAGATCCGATTTGCTGAAGAACCTTTAGAAAAATGAGCCTTTCCAGTCACCATGTCGTCCAAATGATACAGTCTTCCTCTTATAGTACCACGACCAATAATCTCCTTTGTGAGAAGATCCTGAAATATACAAAACTGAGGATACATGAGAACAGCGCAATTTAGTTCCTCACAAATCTGACCAACAGACAATAATTTAGTTGATAGAGAGGGCACAAGTAAAGTATTTGATAAAGTGAGAGAAGGTGAGCACTGAACATCTTCGGCACCCATCACAGGATATGTTTCTCCATTGGCATTGACTATCATTGTTCTCCTTGGTGAGGAACTCTTTACTAGATCCTTTTCTGAGTAGGTCATATGATCGGTTGCCCCTGAATCGATTATCCAGTCAAACTTATCAGTATGGTAATTATTAGAAACAAGAAAACTTTTACCTTCCATCAGTTCATTGTTCTCAACTGGTGGTAAAACAGAGTAGCCACCCCTTGAAACCGAAGCTGCAACTGCTTGAGTCGGTTCAGCAATACTCGGCCCAGCAGGAGCACCTGACTCAACAGGAGCTGCAGCTGAAGCACCTGCAACCATTTGCGCCTCACCCCTGTATTGCGGTTTTTTCCTTCGATCTTTCCAACCCGGTGGGTAGCCAATTAACTTGAAACACTTATCTCTAGTATGTTTTGGGTTATGACAGTAAGTGCACCCAACAGCCAGACCTGAGTTTGGTTTGAAATCGGTTTTGTTCATGACTAAGGTTCGGTCTCTTGCCAGCATAACCATAGAAGGTTCAGTTCCCTCCCCTTTGTGTAACATTACTGACTGACGGTTTTCTTCTCTACGAACCAATGCAAAAGCTTGCTCTATTGTGGGAAAAGGTTTTTGTTGTAAGACCATTGCCCGGATAGAATCCAACCGGTCATCTAGACCATCCAGGAAGGTTAATACACGGTCCTCTTGAACGAGAGAATTGTGTTTTTCAATATCAACTGGAGAGGTCATAGGGTTTGGCCTACGGACATCTAACTCCTTCCATAACCCCTGTAATTGGGTATAATAACCTTCAACTGGACCACCGGCTTGTTTGACTCGGTTAACCCTTCTTTTCAGTTCAAAGTATTGGGTCAGATCATCTCCATCAAAAAAAGTTGTTCTTACCGAGTCCCAAACTTCTTTGGCCGTAGAGAAAGGAAGAAAGTTACCTACCAAGGAGGGATCCATGGATTCGATCATGTAATCTTTAACCCGTGAGTCTTCCATCTGCCACTTGTGGTAACTTCTATCAGCTTGTAGCGGTTTGAGAGTCGAACCATCGATGTAGCCAAGTTTACCCTTCCCTGACAACTTCATTTTCAACATCTGCGACCAAAGGTTGAAATTCTTCCCATCAAGTTTGATCGCCATAGCGGAACTGAGCCCATCTGGAGTAGAATCACCCGTCTTGTGTTGGAATAGTTGTGACAAGGTGGCGGTTAAACTCTCTAAAATGAGAACCGCCTCAGATTTTTCTGTTTTTTCAGAACTTCCGTCATTTTCAGACATTTTCTCTCAAGGACAGAAAACCAGAAACAATAGGGAACTATAGAGAAACAGGGACCCGATTTGGCTAACAAATGCTCAAAATCGTGACCCGTGCTCTGATACCATGACACGAAATCAACAAGAAATCAACAAACACAAAAACACAGGCACTCCCTGTAATCTCCCTTCCCTCCCTTCTTTTATTGAATTAATTTCTGTGTTACATTTTTCTTCAATACAATGCTCTCTAAAATAGCAGAGACAGAACCGAAAATAGGAAACATAATCTTTTTCATTATTACATAATTTCTTTCCTATCTTTAGACAAACAAAATAGAGCAACAAATAACAAGCTATGCGCATCCAGCTGTTTCCTAACTTGCATGCGTCAATAGTAACTTGTATATATCTTGAATTCTTGATTCATTCTGAATACACTAGTACAGAATGTATTATCAGTATCGCCAATCAGGATCAGATATGGTAAAAAACCGAGACTAATAACAACCAGGGTCACATACAACAAAAATCCGACCTATATATTATATATATGATATATATGTTATATATTTCAATTCTTAATTATTATTTTCTTTTGAAGATGGGATGTCACTGCTACAGAGGGGCTTCCCGAAAACTTTCGGATGTGCATTTTAGCGCTATTTAATACTGTTGAAGATCGCAGCAGTGAAGTCTTGAAAGAAAAAGGGCTAAATATTACTCCGTATCTTAGGCGAGCGGTAATTAATTAATCCACATCACACTTTTCTTCATGCGTGCCTCTAAAAAATCTCAAAATATCATATTTACCATTCTAAATTTCAAGAACTCACAAATTTCAAAATATGTTAGTCTGTGTAAGAAATATGTACTCCGTCTAAAAATAAATGTTCAGCCTTTTAATTAGTCAATTTTCATGAGTAAAAAGTTCATTTCTCTACATGTGACGCATACACAATGACATATAAATTTAAAAATGAGTTAATATACATAAAAGACAATAAATTGAATAAATTTGTGAGATTTTGAAATTTAGAAGGGTAAATATGATATTATGAATTTTAGAGAAGGAAATACGTAATTTCAATACTTTTGAGAGGTATACATGAAAGTCTCCCTAAAAAATATATATAATGAAACTGAAGGTTGATGACTGAGACATATATACACTCGCATTAATCATGGAATCAGTGGTGAAAATCTATTGGTTTTTATAGTACATTTATTGTTGAAAACAATTTGGCAGTGGAAAGATCTATGCAAAGCATTCAAAGTGGAAGCAAGGTGGTATCACAATGGATATGCACCAACATTGGAGGAATATCTTGAGAACGCATGGGTCTCAGTTTCAGGCCATGTAGCTCTTTCCCATGCCTACTGTATAAATGGTTATGTTACTGCCAAAGATCTGGAGCAGTTCTCATCTGGTTATCCTGACATTTTCCGATATTCAAACATGAACCTGCGGCTTTATGATGACTTAGCAACATCCACTGTAAGTGCATATATTAAAATAATTAAATATGGATAGAACAAGGTAGTAATAATGAATTTTATGTTGTTTCCCAAATAAATTTAAATTGGAGGCACATACCCAACCTGATGATTAGTTCCTATATCTTCTTTCAACATCACTCAGACAACCCGAAATGGTATCAATATTAGGATCCTGAACCATCTGAAAAAGAAGAAAATAATTTCTTGTATTATATATACACCGCATTTAAAACAATTTTCTTGCATTACACATCACAATTCTAATTTTAGGAGGAGATATAACGGGGGGATACCGACAAAACCATTCAATGTTATATGCGTGACAAAGGTGTCACAGAATCTGTTGCTTGCCAAGAAATAAAGGAACTGATTTGGAAATACTGGACATTGCATAACGGCGAAGTTGTCGGCAATTCAGCTTTTGAGAAGTACATCAATAATGTTGCTTTCAATGTCTCACGCATGGCACAACGTGTTTACCAACATGGCGATGGATATGGCAAGCCCAACACTGATACCAAGAATCTAGTAACCTCAATCTTGTTTGAACCAGTTAATTAAAAATGATGTTTTCTCTTCTTCTTTCTTTGTTTCTTTCTTATTTCTTTCAATTCCAGTATTTACTTTCTACTTGTATCCCCAAGTTGGCATAATATTGTTTTAATTTCCTTCTGAATGATAATAGGCCTTTGTAAAACAAAGTGTGAAGCTCTTCTTGTTCACTTTTCTTATTAGAATTATATGTAAAAAGATTTTGCAAACTAGTACTTGATTCTGTCTAAATCATATATCAAACTACTAAAATTCATGTTTGCAAGTGATCTCGTGTAAGAAGATATAGTTGTTCCATTGTACAGTAAATAACAGTCATTTAATTAGGAAAATGAAGTTAACCAATAATTGAATTACACGTGACCAGAAACTTATTGATAGGTTGGATTACCTCTTTGTCAGCCAATTAATATAAAATCATAAGAGTAATTGGTGTAAATAAAAATTTCGGGAGCAGCTCAGACTGGCATTATCTTGGAACTAGGATGCCTGTTTGTATTCATTTAATGCTTTTAGATTTTATTTTGTTGTTTTACTTGTAACTTCTAAGATGTATATATGAAAGAGTTTCTTCGCTGTATACACATCATATATAGCTAAAAACATCCAATGAATCAAGAATAAAGAGGAAATATGGCACATATTTCATTCACATTTGTTTAGTAACAAATCCATCAATTAGAATGTGAACAGATGCTTTTCAAACTCCATGGTTTTCTTATCAATTTATAAATTGCAAATACCCCAATTTAGGATAGGTTCTCATTATTATAGTCTCATCTATCATTACTAAGGAATGATTTAGTTCAAATTACGTACAAAATTTAAACTAAGTAATAGTTCAATAATTTTTAAGTGACAATTCTTATTATATGTGCCATGCTTGTGATATTTTACCGCTGTTTTAATAGTTGGAAATTAATGCGCTTCCCCATCCTTCAAATCTTAAAAAAAAAAATTAATAATTTGGTGTGCAAGCTGGGTACACAAATCACACACGCCAAAAATGATGCACAGACTGCGTGAGTGGTAATAAATGAAATTTCAAAAAATAGATGGTAATGTGTGAATTTTAAAAAGTTAGGGTGGTAACTACAAAAAATTCAAATAAAATTAACATCATCTTTAATTACATAGGTTCCAATGCCTCTATTTTTTTGCCGAAATTTTTATTTATACTATTTAAAAAAAATAAACTAGAACACCCTCATTTTCTGGGATTTCTGCATTTACCCAGGCCGCAAACACCGAAGCAGACTCTTTAAAGTGGACCGCACAATGCCGAAGCGGACCCCTGGGCTGCACAAAACCGAAGCCGAAGCCGAAGCTGAAGTGGACCCCTGGGTTCGCGCATGACTATCGCTTCAGCATTCCATACAATATGTCATTATCATGTTTGGTTTACACATGGCCATTGTAATGGCTATCGAAACATGTCTTCACTACTTCTAAATCATTAACTAAATTTTGTCCAAAAAAAACTTATACATTAATTGTGTTTAACAACTGTTTATAATATATTTAAAACAAAAAGTTTACTAGTACATTACTTCCTAGATACCAGTACATAAAAACAAAACTAAAATTATCTACCACAAAGTAAAAACATAAAACACAATTGACTAAATCATTGCAAGATCAAATTCGTACCAGCACACATAAAAGGCATTGGTACAAGACTGTACAAAGCGGATACAAAATTGACTGGTGCAAGATTGTACCCTGTTAGTGCATAATGGACTGGTACAAAAATTCAGATCACATCAAATATATAAGCTACATCTTAAGAAAGCTTGTAACAGTCCATTCTGATCTGAATTTCTGTACCTTACAAAAGCTACACTGATCTGAAATATAAGCATTTAGGAGCATTCAATCTAGTACCAATTAATACAGAAATTAACTGGTATCCCTCTGTCTCCCTTTGTCCCCAGCAAAAGTGTGAAATGCAAAAGGAGACCAAAAAATCAATAATAATATTAACAAAGTTTGGATTTGGGAATAATAAAAACTAGTGCTCATCACGATGAAAACATATCTGCCCTATTTGTGTTGCAACTAAAATAAAAGGGGATTTTTTCTTAATTACCTGTTTCCTATTTGATAAAGAGGAGCCTTCAATAGTGCAATCAGAGACAATATAATTGAACAAACAAACTCAAGAATCGAACCAGTTTAATTAGAATCTCAGAACGGATACAAAAATGGCGAAATGCCGAAGCTTAGGTAAAACTCAGAATTTGTTAGATAATTGTCTAAATTGACTCCAGAGACTATTTCCCTATTTATACACGATTCAAACAAATCAATAAATGAAAGAAATGGTGAACAAAATTGCTCTAATTGATCTCCGCACAACAAGTCAGCGACATCTCAGGATATTTCGTCTGAGTTGGCACGTGCGCTTGTGTCGACTACCATGAGAGATGTGAGAATGAGGCGATAGGGATTGGAGAGCGAAGGCAGAGAAACGGAGAGAATGAGAGGAATTGGGGACGGGTAGTGCGGAGAGAGAAAAAGAGAGAGCGACAAGTCGGGAGAAGAAGGGATCGGAGAAAAAAATTAGAAACGGAGCGCTGATCATGATTGCCATGAAGCAGGAATGAAGAAATTCCGTCTTTTTTCTGGCTATTCAAATAGTCATAAAGTTTGGTATTCCGATGACAAGGGAATCATTGATTCCTATGTCTATTCCCTTTCTCTTCTAACCAAACGCTAATCACAAAAATGACATCTCAATGCCAGGGAATCACTCTCCGATAGACTGAACCAAACACCCCCTAAGGGCATGATCCATTACTAATGGATCTATAAGAGTACTGTAAGACATGACATTAGACTAAAAAATGTGTATCTAACAACATCAACATGAATGCCAAGGCTTTACCAACATGAATGCCATCGCTGCACTAACAGATTGGAGATTCACAATGAAGGAAAGGTCAATATTGCTAATCTCACAATTTGTTTTATGGAGAGAAAGGTGTTGCAGAATTTTCAGAGATTCTGAAAAAGAGATTCAGGATTTAGTAGAACAAGTTCATACACAGTGGAGTTATAGTGTGTTGGCTAAGAGGGTATAAAACTCATAAAACAAAGGAGACAAGCGATAAAGAAATACGGAAAGGAGACTAAAATTGGAGGTTCGAAAAGGGAGTGAAGATGATGAAGCAGAAACAAGCAAACTGCTGCTGGAAAACCCGTATCACAGCCATATTGGTGATACTGGTACAATTGGGCTGCATAGGAAGGTCGGTATTATTGAGAGGAGGTGCGGCTTCATCAATTTGCAAGGAACTTGAAGAATATTTTCGGCTCTCTTAAGGACTTCAATGCAATATTTCTATGTTCTCTTTAATTTAATTTTCTTTTTCCATTCTTTTCATTCAATTGCTCAACTGTTTTGAGCTCTTTTTGTTTTTATTTCACTATTACATCACTTATGTAATGGACCATATCATGAATGAAATACGGGCTAGACCCATATTTTTCTTCAAAAAAAAAAAAAACCACATCAACATGATGCAATTTGGAAATCATGACACGGAATGCTATAAAAATTAACAAAAAAAATATTATTCATGTATTGTTTGTGCTTTTTTTATTCATTGCAAATCTAATTAAGCTCGAAATAGATACAAAGAAGCCAGTAGCAATTCTTTCTCTCATTTGCATCAGCTATTTATTGCAAAAGGTTAGCTTGCTTTATGGAATATAAATTTACAATTTTTTTGATAATGTATATTCAGAAAAGTACAATTTTACATATATATATACATCATTGTTTCAACTTTTTGCATGACAGTAATCTGTTATATGATCGACATAATGTTTCGACTCCACTGTTAAAGAAGTAATTAATTTTGAAACTAAATTAGCAAACGTGTTACTAAGCTTCTATGTGCTAATTTTAGTTGGCATTGTTTGTCTAGTTATCTACAATCATACACAAATTAAGTTTCACTAACTGTTCTCACATTTTCAAACATTTTTAGATGACAACTCAATAGAACATAACGCCGCTTGTGAAACTCAATGCAAAAATGCACCGGCCAACAATAATTATGGGGAGAGTAGTAAAGGTATGGACTGCTTGTACAACACCAATTACTCTTATGATTTTATATTGGTTGACAAAGAGGTAATCCAACCTATCAATAAGTTTCTGGTCACATGTTATTTCAATTATTATTGGTCAACTTAATTTTCCTAATTAAAAGACTGTTATTTACTGTACAATGGAACAATTATATCTTCTTACACGAGATCACTTGCAAACAGAATCAAGTACTAGTTTGCAAAATCCTTTTACATATAATTCTAATAAGAAAAGTGAACAAGAAGAGCTTCACACTTAATTTGTTTTACAAAGGCCTATTATCATTCAGAAGGAAATTAAAACAATATGCCAACTTGGAGATACAAGTAGAAAGTAGATAATAGAATTGAAAGAAATTAAGAAGAAAGAAACAAAGAAAGAAGAAGAGAAAACATCATTTTTAATTAACTGCTTCAAACAAGATTGAGGTTACTAGATTCTTGGTATCAGTGTTGGGCTTGCCATATCCATCGCCGTGTTGGTAAATACGTTGTGCCATGCGTGAGACATTGAAAGCAACATTATTGATGTACTTCTCAAAAGCTGAATTGCCGACAACTTCGCCGTTAAGCAATGTCCAGTATTTCCAAATCAGTTCCTTTATTTCTTGGCGAGCAACAGATTCTGTGACACCTTTGTCACGCATATAACATTGAATGGTTTTGTCGGTATCCCCCCGTTCTATCTCGTCCTAAAATTAGAATTGTGATGTGTAATGCAAGAAAATTGTTTTAAATGCGGTGTATATATAATACAAGAAATTGTTTTTTTCTTTTTCAGATGGTTCAGGATCCTAATATTGATACCATTTCAGGTTGTCTGAGTGATGTTGAAAGAAGATATAGGAACTAATCATCAGGTTGGGTATGTGCCTCCAAATTAAATTTATTTGGGAAACAACATAAAATTCATTATTACTACCTTGTTCTATCCATACTTAATTATTTTAATATATGCACTTACAGTGGATGTTGCTAAGTCATCATAAAGCCGCAGGTTCATGCTTGAATATTGGAAAATGTCAGGATAACCAGATGAGAACTGCTCCAGATCTTTGGCAGTAACATAACCGTTTATACAGTAGGCATGGGAAAGAGCTACATGGCCTGAAATTGAGACCCATGAGTTCTCAAGATATTCCTCCAATGTTGGTGCATATCCATTGTGATACCACCTTGCTTCCACTATGTATGCTTTGCATAGATCTTTCCACTGCCAAATTGTTTTCAACAATAAATGTACTATAAAAACCAATAGATTTTCACCACTGATTCCATGATTAATGCATGTGAGTGTATATATGTCTCAGTCATCAACCTTCATTTTCATTATATATATTTTTTAGGGAGACTTTCATGTATACCACTCAAAAGTATTGAAATTACGTATTTCCTTCTCTAAAATTCATAATATCATATTTACCCTTCTAAATTTTAAAAACGCATAAATTTATTCAATTTATTATCTTATGTATATATTAACTCATTTTTAAATTTATATGTCATTGTGTATGCGTCACATGTAGAGAAATGAACTTTTTACTCATGAAAATTGACTAAAAGGCTGAACATTTTATTTTTAGACGGAGTACATATTTTTTACACGGACTAACATATTTTGAAATTTGTGAGTTTTTGAAATTTAGAATGGTAAATATGATATTTTGAGATTTTTGAGAGGCCTGCATGAAATCCCCCCTATTTTTTTTAATGATTGGATGGTGACCAATTAAATTGTAAACAACGAAGAAAACTGTGATGTGGATTAATTAATTACCGCTCGCCTAAGATATGGAGTAATATTTAGCCCTTTTTCTTTCAAGACTTCACTGTTGCGATCTTCAACAGTATTAAATAGCGCTAAAATGCACATCCGAAAGTTTTCGGGAAGCCCCTGTGTAGCAGTGACATCCCATCTTCAAAAGAAAATGATAATTAAGAATTGAAATATATAGCATATATACATATCATATATATAATATATAGGTCGGATTTTTGTTGTATGCATGTGACCCTGGTTGTTATTACTCTCGGTTTTTTACCATATCTGATCCTGATTTGGCGATACTGATAATACATTCTGTACTAGTGTATTCAGAATGAATCAAGAATTCAAGATATATACGAGTTACACCCGTACGTAAAGCACTTACTGTTGGATGGCGTTAGTAAAAACCTCTAGTTCATCCAATGACCCATAAACATCATAGATGTCATCAATTGTTGTAATCAGGCAGTTTGCCTGTGTCATTGCTATTCTATAACTTGAATGCTCTGGTTCAAAAGCGAAGCCTACACTCCAGATGTAGTTCTCAACGAGCCTGTCGCGAATAAATGGAAGCTTCTCATAAAGCCTCAAGTCAGTCCACCATCTGACAAAAGAATATAAGTGAAAAGAAATTTCAAAACATACGTACAAAGAAACCTTTTTGACAGTAAAATACATTAAGATCCGTAGAATAAAACAGTACGTAATCACTAGTCACTACTATAGAACAGCACATTACCAGCATCCATTTTCTAAATGGTTTGAGACTTTTTTGGTAACAAACAGTTAGCATAAATCCTTTGTATCAAGTTGGTAAATAAGTCGATCTAATTTCTAACGATTATGCAGTGAAAAATCCTTAGTAGAAGAGTGCTCCTCTTCGAAAGGTCTGTAACTGTTAGAAGATAAACATACTTTCTTTATCGGCTCCATCACAAACGATAGGAAAACCATTGCTAGAGCCCATTTTGAACTGTTAGAAGACTATATATAGTATATACTAGTGTGATTAAGTTGAATTATGGAAATGTCATTTCCTTAATTTTTTATTAAATTATTGTATTTATAATTAATTGAAATTTACCTTGACAGCTGCTTTAGTTCTTTCTTGTACAAGTTTTGAATTAAATTAAAATCCAAAACAGCCAGTTCCCACAGTGCAGGTCTGATCAGCTCGTCTGTCTTGTATTGCTCGATAAACCAGCGAGTGTGCAGTCTTTGCATCCTCCAATTCAGAGGGAGCTCCAGTGCATGGGCAACTTGTTCTTTTAGCCTTGAATTATCATACTTAGAGCTCTCCAAAAAATTTGTTAAGTGTTTGGTTGTGAAGTGCCTCGTCATCTCCAACGCCTTTTCTCCTTCTTTTGCGAAAAAAGAAGCTTGGTACAAACTGATCATCTCTTTAATATTGTCTGAATATAGCTTTGCTTCGTAGTTTCCTTTGTCGTCCAAGTAACTTTTGAATAAATCTGCTCAAAGTTTTTGAGTACTTGTGACATCAGCCTCATATTTTCAAATTAAAGTAAAAAAAAAGTAACAATAATAATAATAATAATAATAAAGATAACCATCACTTAGTCTAGTGACTAAGGCAATACATTTAGCATAGTAGATTTAAGTTTGAAATCCTACTGAGAATCCTTTGTGAATATTTAAAGTTAAAAGGCTTGACTTCCATCTTAATTTATCTTAATTCTTTTGTTTTTTATATTTGGGAGGGAGGCATCAAGGTCACCAAACTATTTAATATTAACAAGAAATTTCCATCAACATGATAGACCCAGTAAGATCCACGGATAGACATGCCTACACCTGAATATTAAAAAAAAATAGTCCTTATATTTTTGGGCTATTACCTACCCTGGTGAACAAGTTTATCTATCTGAGCTAAAATCATTTTCTTCCCAACTTATTTTCTTTCCAATCTAATTATTCATTTTCTACCCAACAAAGTATCTTTCCAACCCAACTCATTTTCTTGCTTATCCCGGACCCAATTCCTAGGTCCGCCCCTGTCCATCTGGGTTTCAAGCCTCTAAACATCTCACAAGAAGAACATTGTTTTTTTGTCACTAGATCAAAGACTGGTTCTCAAATTAAGCTAATAATTAATTCATTAAAAGTTGAATTACTAATTGTGAAGTGAAATATACAATAGTTTATAACAAATTAAATCTGATATTAAAAATATATAAAGAAATGAATATACCTTCCTGTACACTAAATCCATGCATCCTCAACAGTCTGAAAAGAAGTGATACTTCATAAAGGTCATCAAGCGTTGCAAATAGAGAAATTTGATCCATTGATTTATATATGTTGGTAATCAAGCAGTTTATCTCGTCCTTGAAATGATATGCCACTCCGAGCTGTTGCAAGGCGTCAACAAGCTCTAATTTATCCCTGAGCAACTCTTCCTTGTAAATCATTTGCCTCACCTCTTTCTTCAGCTTGCATACTCTTTCCAATATGTTTTCACCCTTCAAAAAACCAAAAATAAACAAACAGAATGCATGCGTGTTATATATTTATCTAGCTAATTAATGATTGAACATGTATATATTGAGCTTAAGGAGTTTCTTTAGATTAACTTCATGAACGGTTTCTTACTGATACATATACATACATATATATATATATACATATATATATATATATATATATAGAGAGAGAGAGAGAGCCCGGTATTTTCTAGACCACCGGATCAGACTTTTTCAAAGTGGCTTAATAAATAGTAAAAACATTCCAAAAAATGTAAAATTTGGTCTCCAAGCACATTTCAATATTTAGAACATGTTGAACGATTCGGATCGGTTGTTTGAGTTTTGCAAATTGAAAAAGTAGCCCGAAGTAAAGATGGTTGTTTACTTTGCAAAGCACCGTAGCCTTACTCTATATATATATATATATGACAGTGCTACAGTGCTATGCATAGCATAGAGGCCTCCGTGCTACGGCTTAATTTTTGAGTTTTCAAAATCCTAACGGTCGATCCAAACCGTTTCAACATGATCTCCATATGAATATGTACTTGCAAACCAAATTTTACATTTTTTAGAATTTTTTTACTATTTATTAAGCCACTTTGAAAAAATAGTAATTTGTACACAACAGTAAAATCTTCTGGACCATTGGATCAGCAATTTTCAAAGTGGCTTAATTAATAGTAAAATAATTCTAAAAAAATGTAAAATTTGGTTTGCAAGTACATATTCAATATGGAGATCATGTTGAACGGTTCGGATCGACCTTTAGGATTTTGAAAACTCAAAAATTGAGCCGTAGCACGGAGAGGCTCTATGCTACACGTAGCATATTAGCCAGATTCTATATAAATATATATATATATATATAGAGTATGGCTAAGTTGCTGCTGGCAGCATTTCGGCTAGCTGCTGCCGGGGCTATATTTAGCCATACGATGTTCAAACGACAAATCCAAAAACGTTAGATGTGATCTCTATATTAAAATCTACTTGGAGACCAAATTTTACATTTTTTGGAATTTTTTTACTATTTATTAAGCCACTTTGAAAATTGCTGATCCGGGTGAACAGTAAAAACAGTCTGGACCATAAGATCTGGAATTTTCAAAGTGGCTTAATAAATAGTAAAAAAAATTCCAAAAAATGTAAATTTTGGTCTCCAAGTAGATTTTAATATAGATATCACATCTAACGGTTTGGATTTGTTGTTTGAACATCGTATGGCTAAATATAGCCCCGGCAGCAGCTGGCCGAAATGCTGCCAGCAGCAACTTAGCCATACTCTATATATATATATATATAGAGCTGGGCTATGGTGAGTTGTGAAGTAAGAGGTCATTTTTACTTCACGCTCATATTTTCATTTTAATCCAAACAACCGATCCGAACCGCTCAACATGTTCTCAATATTGAAATGTGCTTGGACACTAAATTTTACATTTTTTGGAATTTTTTTACTATTTATTAAGCCACTTTGAAAATCGCTGATCCGGTGGTCCAGAAAATTTTACTGTTTTTTACTGTTCACAGTGGATCAGCGATTTCAACGTGGCTTAATAAATAGTAAAAAAATTCCAAAAAATGTAAAATTTAGTTTCCAAGCACATTTCAATATAGAGAACATGTTGAGCGGTTCGGATCGGTTATTTGGATTTTCAAAATGAAAATATGGCGTGAAGTAAAACAACGTTTTACTTCACAACTCACCATAGTCTATCTCTCTCTCTCTCTATATATATATATGTGTTTATTTGCTTACATGTTGGTCTCCAGTATGTAATGACTGTATGAAGTTATCACTCCATATGGTCGGTTGATAGTGTCCAGACCGTCTCTGAAACCCTGGAGACTGTAAATTTGCGTTAATACGGAACCTACATGAATGCACTCTCTTTTTTTCTGATAGTCCGCTGCCAGCTGGTTTAATACATGAACGCACTCTCATTTGTGTTTGGGGAACCTGGATGAAACATGGAAGTGCAAAGCTTACAGCCATATATTTATCCAAGGAGCTGTACGTAATTAAATTATAGGAGATGCTTGTGGCTGTGTGTGTATGTATATAAATATATAGTCTGATTACCGAACAACTCTCCTGTACATATATATATAGTCCACCAGGTTGATACTAGCTATATCTAGAACAAAAAAACTTTGATTGGATATTTGGATTATGGATTTGTCTTTTTTTAATCACTTTTCTCGCCCCCAATAAACACGAGGGAATAGTACATTAACTTCACATGATCATCACATGGGAAGTGTACCTGCAATCTTGTTATCTAGCTAACAATTCCTACCCATAGTGACAAGAATTCGCGTATTAAACATTTTTTTGACGTTACCGGACCTTTCCCGAATCACGAACTTTTGACCCTGCCGAACCTTTCCCGAATCATTCAGTTGTCAATATGCTCCTACCTACACGGGAACCATGCGCCTGAATCATACTATATTTAGAAAAATGGATTTCGTAAAATACGAGATCATGCACCTACATGTAATTGATTTTTATTACCGTTTTTTTTAAATGACAATTTCTTGCTCCAGTGAGTACAACTGTTCTTTCTGGATTTTGAAATTTTATGGAGATCTATAGGTCAAAGTTGTTTTTTCTAGATTTTGAAATTTTATGAAGATCTATAGATCAAAGTTACTTTCTCTGGATTTTGAAATTTTATAGAGATCTATAAGTTCGAACTAACTTTGACCTTCCCTCAAATTTTTTTTCTCCCACTTGGAATTTTGATCTATAATTTGAGTTAAATTTAGAGTTAAAATTAGAATAAATTTCTTGAATTCGGATTGGTAATTATTAAAACTAGAAGTTAGAGCATTGTTTCTTATCTAGTACCCGATTAGCTAATGGGTTTGAATATGATTAGTTATTCAAACCCGATTTGCTATTTTTTTGCACCCCCCGTTGCTCGAACCTGGATCCGCCCTTGACGTGACATGACATGACTAACATGCTGTGACTTCGTAACATCATGTCACGTGATTAAATTTTACTTTTATGTGACATGATCGGATTAGTTTGCGTGACATTATGTTCACATAAATAAAATGATATATAGAGAACAATTAGTGAGTGATAAACAAGCTATGTCACATAATCGACACACATAACGTAACGTGACGAAATTAATAACAACATGACTAATTTTCTTCGCTAACCATAGGACAACATACTAGTAAACTTTACATGGCGTGCAATAAACGAGGAGCGTACTTAATTTCATCTTTTCAAATTCAATCTCCGGCTCTGCCAGTCAAGCTGCAACATTTACCAGCACACTGTTGGGTTTTGACTGTTCAAACCCGTTCATTAGCTTAAGATGCGGAAAGAACGTAAAACAAATTTTTTTACTTCTAACTTAAGCTACGGATTAAACGGGGTATGTCAAGAAACTTTCCAAGGCGGTCCACCTTCAGTATTCCTTTGGCATCAAAACCCGATTTAATCCTTTTATAGATCTACTCCATAATTGATTTCTAAAGTTTTAATCTATTTACAAATTAAACAGATTAATATAACATTTATACCTTGTATCCAAATTCCAATTGGATTGTAGTCGCGTCTCGCAGCACCAGACGTCTGATGCCTCTATCGGTTGTCCACCAGGAATAACCAGAGAGCAGTTATTTATTTTGCCAGAAATACTATAACTGCGTTTTTCGCAAAAACACTATTCACGGTTTCGCAAAAGATGATTCACGATCGACGGCAAAAATACCGCGTACTTCGCAAAAACACTATTCACGAATCCCGAGAACACTATTCACGACTCGCAAGATATACGTAATCAAATTACGTATTCTTTCTTTTCTCACGAAAACACTATTTGGGAGAGAAAATATTATAACCGAATCGAATCGAGTCGAATCTGATTTCTATATTTTTCTCTACCCCTACCCCTCTATTTATAGCCTTTGAAATGTTGTGAAAAGACCAAAATACCCCATGAATAGTAAGGAGGTTTGTTGAGGTGCTTGCAGCGAGGTGCTTGTAAGCAGCTTGCAAGGAGGTGCTTGTTGCGATAAATTTATACAACGTGTCGTACACGCTTATAAATTTAATGTGTTTAAGCTTGTCATCTCTATGACATTTATTTATTAATTATAACATTTATAATTAATCAAATAAATTAATTCTCTGATTACTTTCCTATTGGTGTGACCCAATAGGATCTGTGTTATGTTGGTAAATAGAATTAAAACTGTTTTTAACTTCTATAATCATGAGAGGCATCTGGCAAAATACATCATGACCATCCAATTACACAGATGATGCTGTACTGTACAATATCACGATCCAGTAAACTATTTTACTTGTGTTTAATTCTTTCGTCTCATAGCTGTCAGATTAATTTCAATGTAGGTTTGTGTCATCCTTGCAAATTAATCTTTTCTTGATCTTGAACAGATTATCAAATATGATTAACTCTTGTTAATCATACCGCATGCAGATAATCTTATTCTATCAAGGGGCCCAGTGACGCTATAACTCGTATAATAAATACGAGAGACAATAGTACTTTTGGTAGACCATCACTTCCTCAGCATAAGTTATGTATACCGAAGAACAACCGTTATAGCTACTTTTTACGGATAGCGTTAGGTAACAGTCACAGATACATTTCTTATGTAGGAACGATGAATACCTCATACTTTAGAATTTAACATTGAATGAAAGCATTAATGACACGAACACAATTCCGTATAATGTTTCATTCGGGGTCTGTCAAATACCATGTTCCTGGAACATGTATCTATGTTATTAAAATGACAGCTCTATGTTATGGTCTGTAAAACTTGACCATATTTTAATCCACATACTAACCTTGTAGCGGTAATTAGTGTTCCTGCTAATTACCTCGGTCAGTGACTTTTTAAGAGTATATATCATCTGTATTATGAAGTTTCACAATTCCAGTCATTAACTCGAAATGATTCATAAATTCAATAATACTGAAGGAAACAAAATGACATTTTATTAATCATTCAATTCATGAACAAAGCTTATATGATAAATTTATCGTATTATTGACTTCTAGATTATTACATGCCAACAATATCCCACTTAAGCTATAGTCAATCATATTAGCCCTGCTTTAAACAAACCCTCCAAATTCTCAAAGATCTCGTAGACCCCAAGAAAATCTCACAACCAATTACCTATGTGTCTCAGACCCATAGCAGCAATATGCATATCATGCTTGGCTTGAGGAAGAGGTTTTGTCAGTGGGTCAGCTGTGTTGCTGACTGTGTCAATTTTGCAAATCTTTACATCACCTCTGTTTACGATATCTTATATCAGGTGATAACATCTTATTTTTACTTGATTCGCCACGGTCAGTTTGGAAACTTGCATCGGTGTAACCATTTACAACGAGTTTAGAATCACCGCCGTAGATAAGGATCATATCCTTAGTCCTTCTCAAGTACCTAAGGATATTATCTGCAGCGTTCCAATGTTCTAAGCCTAGATTAGCCTGATATCTACTCGTTACACTCAAAGCGTACGAGACATCAGGGCGAGTGCACAACATGGCGTACATGATAGACCCAATAGCCGAAGCATATGGTACTCTACTCATCACACTTCACTCATCAGTAGTCATAGGACACTAAGTCTTGCTAAGCTGAACACCATGCGTTATTGGCAAGAATCCCTTCTTGGAATCCTGTATGCTGAACCGATTCAGCACTTTGTCAATGTACGTGCTTTGACTCAATCCTATGAGTCTCTTTGATCTATCTATATAGATCTTTATGCCTAGTATATAGACAGCATCGCCCAAGTCTTTCATTGAGAACACTTTCTTTAATGAAGACTTGGCTAATTTGAGTAAAGAAATATCGTTCCCGATTAGGAGTATGTCGTCTACATATAAGATTAGAAAAGCGATGGCACTCCCACTAGTCTTCCTGTACACACAAGGTTCTTCTTCGCATCTGACGAAGTCAAACTTTTGTCTTCTTCGTCAAATCGAAGATTCCAACTCCGTGATGCTTGCTTCAATCCATAAATGGATCTAAGAAGCTTGCATCCTTTCCCAGCATTCTTTGGATCTTCAAAACCTGAGGGCTGTATCATATACACGTCCTTTTCTAAATTCCGTTTAAGAAAGCGATTTTGACATCCATTTGCCATATTTCATAATCATGAAATGCGGCAATTGCTAGGAATATCCGTATTGACTTAAACATAGCCACGGGCGAGAAAATTTCATCATAGTCAACTCCTTGAATTTGTTTGAAACATTTCGCTACTAGCCGTGCTTTGTAAACAGTCAAATTACCATCCATGTTTGTTTTTCTTTTGAAAACCCACTTGTTTTCTATGGGTTTTACCCCATCAAGTGGTACGACTAGGTTCCAGACCTGATTGTCGTACATGGATTGTATTTCGGATTTCATAGCCTCAAGCCATTTATCAGAGTCGGGCCTATCCATTGCTTCCGCATAGGTCAGAGGATCTTCAGTGTCAAACACTGAGACTTCGTGAAGTCCCATGTACCTCTCAGGTGCATGTACTATCCTTTCTGACCTTCGTATGACTCGTGCTTCCAGCTGTTGAACTTCATCCACAATTGTTTGCGAGTTTAGTTCTACTTCAACTTGCGTCGAAGTATTTGAGCTCAGGACTTGAACCTCTTCCACAACTGTTTGTGGATTTGGTTATTCCAAACGCTCATTAGCCGAAGCATCAAGTTGTGGGATTATATAATCAACTTTTGATATATTATCGTATGATGTATCTTGAACCTCTTCAAGTATTACATTACTCCCACTACTTTCTCTTGCAAGAAACTCTTTCTCCAAGAACACACCATGACGAGCAACAACTATTTTGTTCTCGGATTGGTGACAAAAGTAATATCCTTTCGTTTCCATAGGATATCATACAAAAAAGCACTTGTCAGATTTGGGACCAAGTTTGTCAGACGTCAGGCGTTTGACAAAAGCTTTGCAACCCCAGATTTTAAGATAAGACATATTTGGGAGTTTCCCAAACCATAACCCGTATGGAGTCTTTTCTACTGACTTGGATGGAACTCTATTTAGCGTTAGTACGGCAGTGTCTAGTGCGTGTCCCCAGAATGATTTTGGAAGAGTGGCGTTACTCATCATGGAGAAAACCATGTCCACCAGAGTTCGGTTCCTTCTCTCAGAAACACTGTTCCATTGCGGTGTCCCCGGAGGTGTGAGTTGAGAGACTATCCCACATTCCTTCAAGTACGTTTTAAACTCAAAACTTAAGTACTCGCCTCCACGGTCCGATCGTAAGGCCTTAATACTTTTGTTCAATTGATTTTCTACTTCAGTCTTGAATTCTTTGAACTTGTCAAAGGATTCAGACTTATGTCTCATTAAGTAGACATAACCATATCTACTGTAATCATCAGTAAACGTGATAAAGTAGTAATAACCATTTCTTGCACAAGTACTCATAGGTCCGCATACATCGGTGTGTATAAGGGCCAATAAGTCACTTGTCATTTCTCCCTTTTTGGAGAAGGGTGCTTTGGTCATTTTTCCACGCAAACAGGTTTCGCACGTGTTAATTGATTCGAAATTAAATTCACCAAGAAGTCCATTTTCATGTAACTTCTTGATGCGTTTCTCGTTTATATGACCAAGGCGACAATGCCACATGTAAGTCGTACTATCATGTGATGTTTTGAGTCGTTTGTTATTGATGTTAAACACGGAGTTTTCCATTTCCAGTATATAAAGACCATTTATCATAAAAGAAGATCCATAATATAACTCATCTTTATATATAGAACACCTATTGTTCTTTATAACAAAAGAGAATCCATTCATCTCTAAACATGAGATTGAAATGATATTCTTGGAAATGCTAGGAACATAATATACATTACCTAATTCCAACAAAAGCCCACTAGGTAAATACAATTATATGCTTCCAACTGTAACGGCTGCAACGTGTGCTCCGTTTCCAACTTGGAGTTGTATTTCCTTGTTACATAGCTTCCTTCTATTCTTTAGTGCCTGCATATTCGAACAAATATGAGCACATGATCCGGTATCCAATACCCAATCATTAATAGAGGTAGCAACATTAACTTCAATGACAAATATACCTGAGGTTGAAGCCTTGGAAACCTTTCCAGCCTTCATATCCGCCAGATATTTCGGGCAGTTCCTCTTCCAATGACCCTTGCTATTGCAGTAATAGCAGTCAGAGGAAGCATCAACCTTTATCTTGGGAGGATTCGGTTTAAGAATCTTCTTCCCTTTGCCTTTATACTTGGGAGCCATTTTCTTTTTCGCCTTTTTAATACTCCTCCCACCCTCTTGGATCATGAGGACATAAGAGCTCTTCCTCATATCCCCATCAGCGATTCTTAACATCCCCTGGAGCTCCTGCAAGCTCTTGTCCATCCCATGCATGTGGTAGTTAATGATGAACCCCGCAAAGCTGTGAGGAAGAGAGTTCAGGATTATGTCCGTAGTAAGCTCTTTGCTCAATGGACAATTCAACTTCTTCAGCTGCTCAACATCGCTTGTCAAACGAAGCATGTGAGTGCCGAAAGAGCCGCTCTAAGTTATCTTATGACTCAACAGTGACTTGGTCACCTTGTATCTCTCGACATGTGCTTGCTCTTGAAACATGTTCTTGAGCTGTGAGCACATGTCGTAGGTTTTGGTGTCCATGAATCGTCTCTGCTATTCAGGACCCATGATACCTACCAAGAGACCTTGTACATCAGGCTCATCTTCCTTGTGTTTGATGTACTTGGTGAGCTCCTCTGCAGTGCCGCCTGATTTAGGCTCAGCAGGGATCGGTGAGTTTAGGACGTATTCTCTCTTCTCTCGTCGTAGTACAATAGTGAGGGTACGGAACCAATCCGTGAAATTGGATCCGTCCGCTTTCAGCTTCTCCTTCTCAAGTAAGGAGTGGAGTGAGAAAGGCGTTTCTTTAGACATGTTTCTACAATGTTTTTAGCATTGTTCATGTTTCTACAATGTTTTAGCATTAGTAAAGATTTTTAGCATTGTTCATGTAATGTTTTATATCAATGATAAAACCTCCCACTGCAAATTTGTTCTATTCCCATTTTGCAGTAGGACCAAGATCTCTATTTTCACTAAGAACCAAGGCAGTGTATGCATATCATGGTCATTAGTCATCTTAGGTAAGCAACTCAGGTGCTAATCACATACTCTCCTTGTGACTCTTGGTTTCGTTAAACAACGTGTGTTTTAACGAATACTTTGCCCCGAGCCTAAAACTCTTTTAGAAATCATCGGTAAGTAACCTCACTCTAATTTGTTTTGTTATGTCTCACATAACCCTCGACCACCAAAGGTAAAAGGCGATGCCTACTGAGTAGGGTTAACATTAACCAATGAACAATGGTGTGAGGAGAATATAGTAGGAAGGGCATACTACTTAATTCAGTGAGTTTGTGTTTTACGCTTTAACCAAGCAGGCAGTCAAGGAAAATAAGTTTTTTTCCAGGAAAAATATTGGATGTGATCCCATTCGTATTTTCTTCAAGGACCTCTTTCGTATGCTTCAATAAGCAGTCATGGAAAGGAAGTCAGAGAGAGAAAAAATACCGAATGCGTTCTTATTGGTATCTTCCTTAAAGACCTCTTTCATATGCTTCAATAAGCAGTCGTGGAAAGGAAGTCAGAAAGAAAACATAGCAAATGTGATCCCATTCATATTTTCCTCTATAAAAACCATTTTCATTTGCGTAGCTTGGTAAGCCGTCAGTTCTTTTAACTGACTTTAGACCATTTTACGGACACGTAAAAGTTGTCTGCCAGAAAGACCAACCGAGGATGTCCACCTCCAGCCTTTCTCTGACATCACATTCTTTCACGGTTCCTTGAAAGCGATAAATCTAATTTATGCATTTCATATCAAAGCAGTAAATCTAATTTACTTATATACGTGACCAGGTCAGGTATATTTCTATCAGTTTGTAATGTTGACCTTGGTCAGTATTACGGATACGTGAAAGTCACTTGTCAGGAAAAATACCGAATGTGATCTTATTGGTATTTTCCTCAAAGACTTCTTCCATATGCTTCATTAAGCAGTCATGGGAAGGAAGTCGGAGAGAAAGCATACCGAATGTGATCTTATTCTTATTTTCTCTAAACCAAGTTTTCTTTCACGGTTCCTTTTATCAGTTTCAGTTCTTTATTTTGCAGCTATACATGTTTTTATACCGTAAAAAGCATATAACCAGTTTATATGTTTTGAAAACAGTTTATTCTTTTCGGTTCGTAAAGCAATTTGGTAACGTGACAAAGTCCCTTTTGGGCCAGCCATTAGGACACGTGAAAGGGGCTCCCAGGAAAGATCGGGGTCACGAGGACCACTTAGACTCAATCTTTCCTAGACAGAACCATCTATTTCTTGTGTGGAAATGACAGCTCTTACTCAGGTACTTTATTGCTTCATCACATTCTTCGATGAACTTTACTTATCCGAAGGTTTTCGAAAAGGTGAAAAAGTAACATTTTGCCATGCTTTGAAAACGTAAAGCACTTTAGTAATGTGACAAAGTTTCCTTTGGGTCAGTTGTCAGGACACGTAAAAGAGGTTAGTCGAAACAATCAATTAAGATTTTTCTTGACATTAACCTTTATCTTTTACGGGTGGAGATCAACAGTTCTTACTTGGATACTTTATTGCTTCATCACATTCTTCGATGAACTTTAACGTAATCAAAAGTTTTCGAAAAGAAAGCGTAAAATCTTATTTTACCTTTCTCGGTCGAAAAATCGAACCAAGAAATGTAAAAATTTACATTTCATAAAAACATGTAAAGAAAGCTTTAAATCTAATTTAAACTTTCTTGGTCGGAAAACCGATCCAAGAAAATCCAGTCCTAATCGGTTTGGATCTTTAGCTGCAAATGTAAGAATTAAACCGATATGCGGTATAAGTTATGACTTTTAGAAAATCAATCAGCGGGAGAGCTGCGCTCTGATACCACTGTTGGGTTTTGACTGTTCAAACCCGTTCATTAGCTTAAGATGCGGAAAGAACGTAAAACAAATTTTTTTACTTCTAACTTAAGCTACGGATTAAACGGGGTATGTCAGGAAACTTTCCAAGTCGGTCCACCTTCAGTATTCCTTTGGCATCAAAACCCAATTTAATCCTTTTATAGATCTACTCCATAATTGATTTCTAAAGTTTTAATCTATTTACAAATTAAACAGATAAATATAACATTTATACCTTGTATCCAAATTTCAATTGGATTGTAGTTGCGTCTCGCAGCACCAGACGTCTGATGCCTCTATCGATTGTCCACCAGGAATAACCAGAGAGTGGTTATTTCTTTTGCCAGAAATACTATAACAGCGTTTTTCGCAAAAACACTATTCACGAAAAGACGAAAACACTATTCACGATTTCGCAAAAGATGATTCACGATCGACGGCAAAAATACCGCGTACTTCGCAAAAATACTATTCATGAATCCCGATAACACTATTCACCACAAACACTATTCACGACTCGCAAGATATACGTAATCAAATTACGTATTCTTTCTTTTCTCACGAAAATACTATTTGGGAGAGAAAATATTATAACCGAATCGAATCGAGTCAAATCTGATTTCTATATTTTTCTCTACCCCTACCCCTCTATTTATGGCCTTTGAAATGTTGGAAAAGACCAAAATACCCCATGAATAGTAAGGAGGTTTGTTGAGGTGCTTGCAGCGAGGTGCTTGTAAGCAGCTTGCAAGGAGGTGCTTGTTGCGATAAATTTATACAACGTGTCGTACACGCTTATAAATTTAATGTGTTTAAGCTTGTCATCTCTATGACATTTATTTATTAATTATAACATTTATAATTAATCAAATAAATTAATTCTCTGATTACTTTTCTATTGGTGTGACCCGATAGGATCTGTGTTATGTTGGTAAATAGAATTAAAACTGTTTTTAACTTCTATAATCATGAGAGGCATCTGGCAAAACGCATCATGACCATCCAATTACACAGATGATGCTGTACTGTACAATATCACGATCCAGTAAACTATTTTACTTGTGTTTAATCATTTCTTCTCATAGCTGTCAGATTAATTTCAAGGTAGCTTTGTGTCATCCTTGCAAATTAATATTTTCTTGATCTTGAACAGATTATCAAATATGATTAACTCTTGTTAATCATACCGCATGCAGATAATCTTATTCTATCAAGGGACCCAGTGACGCTATAACTCGTATAATAAATACGAGGGACAATAGTACTTTTGGTAGACCATCACTTCCTCAGCATAAGTTATGTATACCGAAGAGCTACCGTTATAGCTACTTTTTACGGATAGCGTTAGGTAACAGTCACAGATACATTTCTTATGTAGGAACGATGAATACCTCATACTTTAGAATTTAACACTGAATGAAAGCATTAATGACACGAACACAATTCCGTATAATGTTTCATTCGGGGTCTGTCAAATACCATGTTCCTGGAACATGTATCTATGTTATTAAAATGACAGCTCTGTGTCTATGGTCTGTAAAACTTGACCATATTTTAATCTACATACTAACCTTGTAGCGGTAATTAGTGTTCCTGCTAATTACCTCGGTCAGTGACTTTTTAAGAGTATATATCATCTGTATTATGAAGTTTCACAATTCCAGTCATTAACTCGAAATGATTCATAAATTCAATAATACTCAAGGAAACAAAATGACATTTTATTAATCATTCAATTCATGAACAAAGCTTATATGATAAATTTATCGTATTATTGACTTCTAGATTATTACATGCTAACACACACCACTTAATGTTTATACCGTAGATTCGTTCCCTAGGTGAATAAATCTGATGGTCGGGGAAGGCAATTTTGTTCTTAAATTGATAAAGAAGATGGAGGGAATCTTGCTGATACAAAATTTTAAAATGTAAAAAAAATAAAAGAGAGGTGGCTTTAATTTGTTGTACTAATTAAAAACTCGTAGCACTAGACTCTTTTTTAATTGAAAAAATTAAAAAAATATTCAAAAATCATAAAACTTATTAAAAATATAATATATGATATTATGAACAAAGTTATTTTGATAATAGTATCTACCGATTAAACAATCACCAAAACAAAACAAAAAGAAGAAAATTTATTATTTTTAAAATTTTGAATAAGCAAAGAGTAGAAATTGTTTTTTTTTTTTTGAAATTTCTAGCAGAGGCTGCTAGACTAAAGAGTAGAAATTGTTATATTTATTTTTTTCATATTTCTAATTGTTGCAGTATAAGAAAATAGAGCGCAACTTAATTACCACATCCATTTTCACACTCAACGTGGGATGTGAGCGAGGTTCTTATGGAATTTCTTAATATTGAAAAAAAAATATGTTAGGGCTCCAGTATCATGAAAATGAAGAATTATTGCAACAAAAGTTGGATGTAAAGCGAGAATATATATAAATATTACAAGAGAAAAAAATCAACCAAGAAATTAAATTTGAAAATAACAATATACAATTACAATTGATTATTTTTTTCCGAAAAAATGACTGCCAATATATTGTTATGAAATTACTCTTCTTGTTATGAATTAATGAGTACATTTCTTTTTGTTAGACGATCTTTTGAAATTTGTTCTGATTAATTAAAGATAGATATCTGAAAGCTAGCATCTAATATATTGTTATGATTGGATTACGGATTGTCTTTTTTTTGAATGACTTTTTTCACCCCCAATAAACATTACTGGGAATAGTAAACTTCACATCATCACATAGAAGCAAGAAAAGGAAAGTGTACCTGCAATCTGGTTATGTAGCTAACAACTCCTACGAATTCACATCACCTCAGGTTACTTGATGATAAGCCAATTTTCTATACACCGTGGGATAGGGTTTGACCTCCAAACTATACCAAATTTCTTATTTATTTTAGTGTCAAATACATCCAAGAACCAAGTTACTGCCAAAGTCTATTTAAATTACAGAAAATTGAGCAAATTGTAGATCTTCTCGCAAGCTTTCCGAAAAGTGGTAGAACACTGAAAACGGAGTTACGGATCATGAGTTATGACCGTTTGAATTGCAGAAATTCAGAGCACAATACAGAGGAAACCGAGCCCAGTGCGGACGCACTCAGCCATCAGATGCAGAAAACAGAGAAACCGAGCCCAGTGCGGACGCACTGAGGCCGCACTCCGGCCGCACTCAGCGACACAGTTTGTATTTTAGCCATATCTTGGTCATACGAACTCTGATTTAGGTGAATCAAAGCTTGGAAGAACCACGACAAAAAGATCTACAACTTTTAGGAAGAAAATAAATCCAAATTCGGAATGTATAATTCTGTGCAGCCGCATCAATGAACGCACCAGCCTGAAAAACTGCTAAATATGGAAAGTTAGTGGGCACCAAAATTAGAATAACATGGGCTCCAAGTTCAGAAAATGTTATATAAGGCTAAGGAGGCCACAGAGGGATGGCTGATCACTTCTCATCATTGCTCAATTGAAGTTGTTCTGCTCCACTTTCCGGCAGTGATCAAAGTTGCGATATATATATTTCAAAAGGAAGAGAAGGAAGAAGTTGAGGTTTTGCTTGAGCGACAAGGGAAGAACTTGGGCAGGAACTAGGAGATTGGTTGTATTCTTTTCTCTTACGTATTTTTTCAGTTTTTACCATGTTTATCTTGTATTTTCTTGTGGATGTTAAAGCACCCATGAGATACTAGATTTCCTCTCTAAGGGTTTAGGTCATGTAGCATGAACTTGTCTAATTTTTTATCTTACTCGGATCTTAGTTTTTATTATGATTGTTTAATTTGACATTAATTTCTGTGATTTATTCTTTGTGATGTTGCATGATTATTACTTGAATTGTAGTATCCTGCTTAGGTTTTTTAGACTTGAAGTAGAATATGATTATATAGGATAGTACCGAATTGTGATCACAAATACCTTAGGATTTGGATTAGAATTGACCAATTTGAAATCTAAACCGGAACTACAGGAATTATGGTCGGTTTGATGAAGGACTTAATCGTGAAGTCAAATCTCTAATTAGGACCCCTTGAATTGAATTAAATATTGGTATGAATGACTTAATCGTGAAGTACCAATATCTAAGGATATGATAGGCTAACGAGAACTTAATGGTCTAGATAGCTAAGGTGAAGGACTTAATCGTGAAATCCGAACTGTTAAGGCACGTTATTGATTCACGAAAGTGACCCTTTTTAACATCTTAGGTTAGAAATCTTGTCATATCAAATATGAATTTAAACAAACCGAGTAGATAGAATTAGCAAGGGATTGTAGACCGAATACCACTAGACTTCTCCAACTTGAATCACATCTAAATTTTAGTTACTTTTAATTACTTTGTTACAAATCTTTAATTTCCCTTAGAAACGAAATTACACAAAAACCCCCATTTTACTTTTATTGTTTAGTTTTAATAGTAGTTTTCTTTATTAAAAATTAGTATTTTCTTATCTCCCTTTGGATCGATACCTCAAATACTACAGCGATTAAGTTGTGCGCTTGCAATCGACCATATCTTTGAGTACTAGGTTTATAAATTTAAAAGTCTAAAGAGTATAAAAGAAAGCGTGAAAACCCTATACCTAAAATACTCAACACTTGACTCGAGCAAATTATGATCAGACGGTTCTTTTAACATGGCACGAATCTTAAAACAGACCCCCTACAGTCTTCATAGGCACCGGATTGAGTTTGGCCCAGATAGAATTAATCTGGGCTGTCCGTTTCAATTTGCTTGAGTCAGGTACTTGGGAGGATACGGATCCCAACTCCTTCCTACACGGGAACCATGCACCCGAATCAGACTATATTTAGAAAACTGGATTTCGTAAAATACAGAATCATGCACCTACATGTAATTGATTTTGATTACATTTTTTTAAATGGCAATTTCTTGCTCCACGGAATACAACTGGCATTTATGGATTTTGAAATTTTATAGAAATCTATAGGTCAAAGTTGTTTTTTCTAGATTTTGAAATTTTATGAAGATTTATAGATCAAAGTTACTTTCTCTGAATTTTGAAATTTTATGGAGATCTATAAGTCCGGACTAACTTTGATGTTCCCTCGAATTTTTTTTGTCCCCTTGAAATTTTGATTTGTAATTTGAGTTAAATTTAGAGTTAAAATTAGAATAAATTTTTTGAATTTGGATTGGTAATTACAACTAGAAGTTAGAGCATTGTATTTTATCTAGTACCCAATTAGCTAATGGGTTTGAATATGATTAGTTATTTAAACCCGATTTGCTATTTCTTTGCACCTCCGTTCCTTGAACCTGGATCCGCCCTTGACGTGACATGACATGACGACATGACTAACATGCTATGACTTCGTAACATCATGTCACGTGAATTGATAAAGAAGGCAATTTTGTTCTTAAATTGATAAAGAAGATGGAGGGAATCTTGCTGATACAAAATTTTAAAATGTAAAAAAAATAAAAGGGATGTGGCTTTAATTTGTTGTACTAATTAAAAAACTCGTAGCACCAGACTCTTCTTTAAATGAAAAAATTTTAAAAATATTAAAAAATCATAAAACTTATTAAAAATATAATATATGATATTATGAACAAAGTGATTTCGATAATAGTATCTATCGATTAAACAATCACCAAAACAAAACAAAAAGAAGAAAATTTATTGTTTTTAAAATTTTGATTGGATGTCTTTTACTTGCTATTGAAATCATTGATTCTTATCATATAATATATTATGAGTCCACATATTCTACTTATATAAGCATATTAAGACATATACTTATAAGTCGTATATAAGTCGTATATAAGTTTTCAAAGTCCAAACAGTCGAACCTGTCGATTCAAAATGATCTCCATATTCAAATGTGTTTGTAAACCAAATTTTAAATTTTCTTTTGAAAAATTTACTATTTTTTTAGAATTTTTTATAATGAAGAATTTTCAAAAAAAAATAATGCAGTAAGATGCGCACAAAAACCTCTATTTTTTTATCGCTTGACTTGATTCTAAATAAATTCAAAAAAATTTAAATTTTATACGCAAACGAAGCTCTCAAGAAGGAGATCGTTTTGAACAATTTGAATTTGTCATTTGAACTTTAAAAACGGATAAATAACTTATAAATATATATATAGCATGATATGCGTATACAATTAGCGCAGTATGACTTAGATATTATGATATTTTTACCAGGAAATAGAAGTTTAAAAAAGTTCTGACTTATTTGTCACTTGTTGACAAGAAAGAGAGTATAGACAGAGCAAGCAGGAAAAGGGGAAAAGGATGGGGGATGGGGGAGGGGGAGGGGGTGGTGAGGCTATGGTGCTATGCATAGCACGGATGGGGTCCGTGCTACGGCTCAAAATTTGACTTTTCAAAATTCTAACGGTCGATCCAACCGTTCAATGTGATAATCATATGAATATGTACTTGCAAACTAAATTTTATATTTTTTCGAATTTTTTTACTATTTTTTTAGATAGGTAGAAAAATCAGTGTTTTCTGAAAATTCTGGACCATCAAAATTCTACCTATCTAAAAAAATAGTAAAAAAATTCGAAAAAATATAAAATTTAGTTTGCAAGTACATATTCATATGGTTATCACATTGAACGGTTGGATCGACCGTTAGGATTTTAAAAAGTCAAATTTTGAGCCGTAGCACGGACCCCATCCGTGCTATGCATAGCACCATAGGCTCACTCAAATGATAAAGTGTAGGGAAGAAAATAAATAGGTATGCTGATACTCATGCTATATTTCTTTGCTTATAATCTCACGTGTTATTACTATAGGATATTCTACGGTGGAAAGAGTAATTTCTTAATGGAAAATTTAGATGTATGTCTATCATAACTTCTTCAAATTTGATATTTGTTATCAACATTTCAAAATTAATTATTTCTCTATCTAAATTCACACATATTATTAATATCTCTATTTACTGATTTAATCACTAAAAAGTAAAAATTAATATTAAAAATTATGTAGACAATTTTGCCCTTCAATTTAAACTGTGTTGAAAAAGGAGGGCCATATAATTAGTGGGGACCATAGTATATCATTAGAGGAAGGTTGATGTGGGGACGATTAGGGAACTGGGAAGGGGGTGATATAATTATTCATATAACTAAGAGGAGTGTTATAACCCGTAAATTTTAAACTAAATTAATTAGACTAATAATCAAAATTCACCCCTAATTAAAATTTTAATTAATTAATTAAGGAAAAATACAGGGTGAGGAGGAGGAGCTGCTGGGATTCAATATCTCTACAGATTTTGGCATAGAGGGAGATGGATTGTATTCTCAGGGTTACAGTCCGACTCAGGAAGTACATCTTGCCTATCAGCCAGGGTATGTTCAGACAGAGCCCATCGTGGAGTTTCCTGGGTCATCATCACAGCAGATACCCTTCTCTCCATGATGACCCCATTGTCAGACAAGCGTATTTAATTATTCACGCAGGCTGAGTCTGGACAGACTACGGTTTTTGGCCTGGAGTCCAGCAGACATCTGAGATTGAGGAGGTTCATGACGAGCCGGTTCAGTCTTTGAATGTCCATGCAGAGGACTCTACAGACTCTGCAGATACTGACGATACGCCACTCTCCCAGCAAGGTCGAGGGTTCAAGAAGAAGAAGGCGAGAACGATATTTAGTCCTGATCCGTAGTCTTTGATTTGTTCTTTGTTAGATATTTTGTCAACTGGGACTTATTTGTTAAATATTGTCACTTATTTATTTTATTGCTTTGTTGTTTATTTTTTTTGTTTTTTGTTATTTATTTATTTGTTCATTATATCATTATCTCGTCGTACACAAAAAATATTTCAAACAAACGACATTTCTAAAATATTTCAAACAAACGACATTCCTAAAGTATTTGATCCTACTAGCGGAACAAATTTAAAATTTAAACATCATTGCACACAAAATCCAAAACAAATAAGGAGTTTCTTTAGATACAACTAGCTAATTAACTTCATGAACGGTTTCTTACTGATATATATGTTTATTTGCTTACATGTTCGTCTCCAATATGTAATGACTGTATGAAGTTATCACTCCATATGGTCGGTTGATAGTGTCCAGACCGTCGCTCAATCCCTGGAGACTGTAAATTTGCGTTAATACGGAACCTACATGAATGCACTCTCTTTTTTTCTGGTAGTCCGCTGCCAGCTGGTTTAATACATGAACGCACTCTCATTTGTGTTTGGTGAACCTGCAGGATGAAACATGGAAGTGCAAAGCTTAGAGCCATATATTTATGCAAGGAGCTGTAATTAAATTATAGGAGATGCATGCTTGTGGCTGTGTGTGTATATATAGATAAATGAGGAGTGTTCAAATGCCTCTATTTTTGAAAACTTTAATAACTCAAAATTTAAAACTCAAAAGTCAAAATAAAACTGTTGGATATGATCTACATCATTTTATCTATACACGTGTAAAAAATTATGACATTTCAATTTTGTTTTGGTTGTCATCAAGAGCTTGTAAAAAACGTACTAATCTGAATAATTTCTAGACGTTGATTTTTCAACTTATTGATTCAAATAAAAACAAAATCGAAATGTGATAATTTTTTATGAGCACATAGATAAAATGATGTAGATCATATCCAACGGTTTTATTTTGACTTTTAAGTTTTAAATTTTGAGTTATTAAAGTTTTTAAAAATGAAGACATGGTGGAGACATATAAAAATAGAGGCATTTGAACCCTCATCTAGATTAAATATATAGTCTGATTAACGAACAACATAGTACACCAGGTTGATACCATATCTTGAACAAGAAAACGTGATTGGATATTTGGATTACGGATTTGTCTTTTTTTTTAATCACTTTTCTCGGCCCCACTAAACACGTGGGAATAGTACATTAACTTCACATCAACACATGGGAAGTGTACCTGCAATCTTGTTATCTAGCTAACAACTCCTATACCTAGTATTTTGCAAACGAGCTGGTCCGGTCCAGTCCGGTTCAGACCCGGCCGGTTCACGGTTCCCACGGTCCACAGTTTCCATGGGTCTATAGGTTTAAACGGTCCGGGTCCGGCGGTCGGATATGATTTTTTGTGGTTGGCCCAAACCCGTGCTAGAACCGTGGTTCAAATTTACACGGTCCGGTCCGGGTCCGGTCCGGATCCGGTCCGAGTTTTGGTCTTTATTTTTTTTTTCAGTGAACCGTCAAATAATTTTGACCAAATTCTAAATTCAATTTAGAGAAAATGGCTACATGAATTTTTGTGTTCTTTATATCAAAATAAAGGTATGAAAGTCTAGTTTTCAGATAATATAATTTATCTCTACAAAAATATTACAGATTGGTACAATTTTAACGATTAATTGACAGAGGCCAGAAATTAAAAAAACTGAAATTCCAGTAAGCAGACGTCCTATAATTTTGACCAGATTCAAACTTCAATTTAGAGAAAATGGCTACATGGGTTTTTGTGTTTTTTATATCAAAATAAAGGTATGAAAGTCTAGTTTCCAGATAATATAATTTTTCTATAAAAAAATATTACAGATTGGTACAGTTTTAATGATGAATTAACAGAAGTCAGAATAGTTTGAAAGGTCCGGTCCGGGTTTGGTCTGATCCGGTCCTACACAGTTCCAAGGGTAAGTTCGGTTCGGTCCTACACGGTTCTAGTGAAAATTAGTGACCCAAACCCTTGCTAGACCCGTTTCTAGCAAAGGTCCGGTATGGTCCGGGTTTGGACACGGTTTGGGGCGGTCCAGGTGCGAACCACAGGTTGTCCGGTCCGGTCCTGGACCGGCCGGATTATTTCAATACACTACTACCTACACGGGAATCATGCACCTGAATCAGACTATATTTAGAAAAATGGATTTCGTAAAATACGGGATCATGCACCTACATGTAATTGATTTTTATTACCATTTTTTTGAAATGACAATTTCTTGCTCCAGGGAGTACTAACTGTCCTTTCTGGATTTTAAAATTTTATGGAGATTTATAGGTTAAAGTTGTTTTTTTCTAGATTTTGAAATTTTATGAAGATCTATAGATCAAAGTTACTTTCCCTGGATTTTAAAATTTTATGGAGACCTATAAGTCTGGACTAACTTTGACCTTCCCTCAAATTTTTTTTGTTCCCCTTGAAATTTTGATCTGTAATTTGAGTTAAATTTAGAGTTAAAATTAGAATAAATTTCATGAATTCGGATTGGTAATTAAAACTAAAAGTTAGAACATTGTTTTTTATCTAGTACCCGATTAGCTAATGGGTTTGAATATGATTAGTTATTCAAACCTGATTTGCTATTTTTTTGCACCCCCCGTTGCTCGAACCTGGATCCGCCCTTGAACGTGACATGACATGACTAACATGATGTGACTTCGTAACATCATGTCACGTGATTAAAATTTACTTTTATGTGACATGATCAGATTAGTTTGCGTGACATTATGTGTGACATGAATAAAATGATATATAGAGAACAGTTAATGAGTGATATGCAAGCTATATATGTCACATAATGTAACGTGACGGAATTAACAACAACATAAACTAATTTTCTTTGCTAACCATAGGACAACATACTAGTAAACTTTACATGGCGTGCAATAAATGAGGAGCGTACTTAATTTCATCTTTTCAAATTCAATCTCCGGCTTCGCCAGTCAAGCTACAACACTTACCAGCACGCCACTTAATGTTTATACCGTAGATTCGTTCCCTGCGTGAATAAATCTGATGGTCGGGGAAGGTAATTCTGTTCTTAAATTGATAAAGAAGATGGAGAGAATCCTGCTGATAAAAAAATTTAAAATGTAAAAAAAATAAAAGAGAGGTGGCTTTAATTTGTTGTACTAATTAAAAACTCGTAGCACCAGACTCTTCTTTAATTGAAAAAAATTAAAAACTATTAAAAAATCATAAAACTTATTAAAAATATAATATATGATATTATGGACAAAGTTATTTTGATAATAGTATCTACCGATTAAACAATCGCCAAAACAAAACAAAAAGAAGAAACTTTATTCTTTTAAAATTTTGAATAAGCAAATAGTAGAAATTGTTATATTTATTTTTTTCATATTTCTAATTGTTGCAGTATATGAAAAATAGAGCGCAACTTAATTACTACATCCATTTTCACACCAACGCGGGATGTGAGCGAGATTCTTAATGAAGAATTATTGCAACAAGGTTGGATGTAAAGCGAGAATATATATAATGTTACAAGAGAAAAAATTCAACCAAGAAATTAAATTTGAAAATAACAATATACAATTACAATTGATTATTTTTTTCCAAAAAAATGACTGCCAATATATTGTTTATAATGTCCTCTTGTTGTTCGAAATTACTCTTCTTGTTATGATCAATTAATGAGTACATTTCTTTTTGTTAGACGATCTTTTGAAATTAATTTGGAGGATTAATTAAAGATAAATATGTGAAAGGTAGCATCTAATATATTGTTATGATTGGATGTCTTTTACTAGCTATTGAAATCATTGATTCTTATCATATAATATATTATGAGTCCACATATTCTACTTATATAAGCATATTAAGACATATACTTATAAGTCGTATATAAGTTTTCAAAGTCCAAACAGTCGAACCTGTTGATTCAAAATGATCTCCATATTCAAATGTGTTTGTAAACCAAATTTTAAATTTTCTTGTGAAAAATTTACTATTTTTTTAGAATTTTTTATAATGAAGAATTTTCAAAAAAAAATAATGCATTAAGATGCGCACAAAAACCTCTATTCTTTACTGCTTGACTTGATTCTAAATAAATTCAAAAAAATTTAAATTTTATACGCAAACGAAGCTCTCAAGAAGGAGATCGTTTTGAACAATTTGAATTTGTCATTTGAACTTTAAAAACGGATAAATAACTTATAAATATATATATAGCATGATATGCGTATACAATTAGCGTAGTATGACTTAGATATTATGATATTTTTACAAGGAAATAGAAGTTTAAAAAAGTTCTGACTTATTTGTCACTTGTTGACAAGAAAGAGAGTATAGACAGAGCAAGCAGGAAAAGGGGAAAAGGATGGGGGATGGGGGAGGGGGAGGGGGTGGGGAGAAAATAACACAAATGACAAAATGATAAAGTGTAGGGAAGAAAATAAATAGGTATGCTGATACTCATGCTATATTTCTTTGCTTATAATCTCACGTGTTATTACTATAGGATATTCTACGGTGGAAAGAGTAATTTCTTAATGGAAAATTTAGATATATGTCTATCATAACTTCTTCAAATTTGATATTTGTTATCAACATTTCAAAATTAATTATTTCTCTATCTAAATTCACACATATTATTAATATCTCTATTTACTGATTTAATCACTAAAAAGTAAAAATTAATATTAAAAATTATGTAGACAATTTTGCCCTTCAATTTAAACTGTGTTGAAAAAGGAGGGTCATATAATTAGTGGGGACCATAGTATATCATTAGAGGAAGGTTGATGTGGGGACGATTAGGGAACTGGGAAGGGGGTGATATAATTATTCATATAACTAAGAGGAGTGTTATAACCCGTAAATTTTAACCTAAATTAATTAGACTAATAATCAAAATTCACCCCTAATTAAAATTTTAATTAATTAATTAAGGAAAAATACAGGGTGAGGAGGAGGAGCTGCTGGGGTTCAATATCTCTACAGATTTTGGCATAGAGGGAGATGGATTGTATTCTCAGGGTTACAGTCCGACTCAGACATTACATCTTGCCTATCAGCCAGGGTATGTTCAGACAGAGCCCATCGTGGAGTTTCCTGGGTCATCATCACAGCAGATACCCTTCTCTCCATGATGACCCCATTGCCAGACAAGCGTATTTAATTATTCACGCAGGCTGAGTCTGGACAGACTACGGTTTTTGGCCTGGAGTCCAGCAGACATCTGAGATTGAGGAGGTTCATGACGAGCCGGTTCAGTCTTTGGATGTCCAGGCAGAGGACTCTACAGACTCTGCAGATACTGAAGATACGCCACTCTCCCGGCAAGGTCGAGGGTTCAGGAAGAAGAAGGCGAGAACGATATTTAGTCCTGATCCGTAGTCTTTGATTTGTACTTTGTTAGATATTTTGTCAACTGGGACTTATTTGTTAAATATTGTCACTTATTTATTTTATTGCTTTGTTGTTTATTTTTTTTGTTTTTTGTTATTTATTTATTTGTTCATTATATCATTATCTCGTCGTACACAAAAAATATTTCAAACAAACGACATTTCTAAAATATTTCAAACAAACGACATTCCTAAAGTATTTGATCCTACTAGCGAAACAAATTTAAAATTTAAACATCATTGCACACAAAATCCAAAACAAATAAGGAGTTTCTTTAGATACAACTAGCTAATTAACTTCATGAACGGTTTCTTACTGATATATATGTTTATTTGCTTACATGTTCGTCTCCAATATGTAATGACTGTATGAAGTTATCACTCCATATGGTCGCACTACTACAGAAAAAGAGATTGCAGACGGACATTACCGGAAGAGCAACACGGATTTCCCTGCCGTGTATGAGTTGAGGGTGTATAAAAGGTACCCTCTATAGACACGGATATTTACCCGTGTATATCTAACTCTTTCTACACGGATTACCAAATAAACAGCCGTGAACATACACCTGCCTGTGGCGCTCTCCATATAACAGAGCAAAACGGATATTACGTAAACGACCGTGTACGACTACTCTTTATTCACGGACAATGCAACTAAATGTCCGTGTCGGTTACTTTATCTACACGGACATTTAGTTGTATATCCGTGTCCCTCTCTTAACAAATCAATAAAAAATAAAATAATCCTTGTATCTCCGAACTCGTTCTACACGGACATTAGTCAGAACAACCGTGTCGAATTACTCTAGCTACACGGACGTTTAATTTCATATCCGTGTCCTGTCATAACTATCGTACACGGACAAATATAAAATAATCGGTGTAGACACCGAAAACGATCTACACGGGTTTTTGTTAAATAACGGTGTCAATTATTGTTTTCTACACGGAATTTTAACTTCATATCCGTGAAGCATTCTTAACTATCATACACGGACTATATAAAAGAATATCTGTACTCATTTCTACACGGTTGGTTGTTTAACAACGGTGTGGAATTACTGTGTTTTACACGGACGTTTAGTTTCATATCCGTGAAGTTCTCTTAACTACCATACACGGACTATATAAAAGCATCCGTGTAGCTCTCTGTGCACATGCACGGGCTTTTGTTTAAAGTAGCGTTTGCTTTGACACGGACTTATAATTCACAACCGTGTAGGTATCGTAACTATACACGGACAAATATAAAATAATCATTGCTCACTCAACTCGTTCTACACGGGCTTTCGTTTAATATCCGTTTAGAATTGTCCCAATTTTTTTTCTTGATTTTTTTCATTTCTGGGCTAGCCTCCAGTTTAATTTGCTAGCCAGTTTTCCTACAAAATTCATATACCATTCTGTTTTGCTAGCCAATTTTCCAGATAATTTGACATTAAATTATGCTTGCTAAATTCATATATACACTAAATTGTTATACAAATCCATGGTCAGCATTACAATATTCAGATAGAAACCATCTTGCCCAGCTAGCCCTTACAAAGTCGATCTGCTCCTTGCTGTACTCGGCTTGCTTTGATGGTTGCTACAATTATAATTTGGTATTAGTTAGTAACAAGAAAAGGTAGATGCAAGACAGTCGCAAATATCAATTGCTAATTTAATGAAATGAGAATTATAAGTAAGCATAATATGAAAATATCAATTGCTATGATATAGGCACAATTAATATGAATTACATACCACATCTGGAAATTTGAATTGCATTCTTTCGACAAAGTGAAGCATGGAAATCATCATGTAATATCCGCATTCCCAACCCGCCTCCTGTTGCGGGCTCTACAATTTACATTTAGCGGCCTATGTTAGAATGACAATAATTTTTTGAACAAAATATGAAATTATAGAATTGTGTTGTGCTCACCGGCCACCACTTCCAAGTCAACCTCTTTCTCATTTTCTTGTCCTTGCTGCACAATCCTCCTTGTGTAACGTATGCAGCAAAAACCCTTACAAAATGGAGTGACTCTAATTAGCAATTCCACAATTTGTTATAATTGGGAAAAAATCAAACATAGTGAAAGATTATTGCTTACTTTGCACATACGGGAAGATTGCTTCTTTGCACGTGCTAAATCCGATCTTTTCTTTAGGCTGCAAAGAATCCACGACGTAAACCGCACTCAGGCAAGGCACAATGATGATCAAACACCAGTGTCCCCTGTGGGAGGAGAAGAATTATAGGATCTTAGCATACAGTACTTAGATATTTTGGCATATATAATAGTGAGACACGTGTTTGCTTGACTTGATGGTGTGATTTCAATTATTTATATATTTAATCACAAGGTTAGAACTAACATCTGGTGGTATGGCAAGAGAAGAAATCTCTTCTCCGCCTTAGCAGCTTTGAGCATCGCGCCACACAGGTATTCCGTAGCCACCGTCGGAGCATTTTTCACGTTCGACGCACTAAGTACGCTGGGGTCTAGAAAAGCACACAAGTTCTGTTTGCCCTTGCAGTGAGTACTACTGATTAGCCTCCTGAAAAATTATCATATGACATTAGAATATATTCTTCAGTGCTATACACATGATATAAACAATTTTTGGTCACTAACATGAGGAAAATGGTGATGTGCCCCACGGAGAGCCATTTATCGGACCCCAAGGCATGTAGTAAGTCCTTGAAGTCGGTGAACGGCAGCAGTACAACCGAGCCGTCGTGTAGAAATATGGCCGGAGGGACAGGTATGACGACTTCCGTCATGTCCTTGGGTGCCGCCATCAAGCGGTCGTGGAGATCCCGCAAATCCTTTTCGGGAAGGAGCTGGTATTCTTCCTCGGTGAGCAGAAGAGGTGGAGGTCCTGCTGGTTGGACAGGAGGGTCATGGCCTGCTGGTCCGGCAGTAGGGTCAGCAACTACTGGTCCGGCCGTAGGGTCATGGCCTGCTGGTTGGGCAGTAGGGTCAGCAACTGCTGGGTGGGCATCAGTTGCTGGCCCTGCTGCCGGAGCAGCAGTTGCTGGCCCTGCTGCCGGAGCATTAGTTGCTGGCCCTGCTGCCGGAGCAGCAGTTGCTGACCCTGCTGCCGGAGCAACTGTTTGGGAAGGTCCTTCTGCTTCGTCCCTCCGTACCGGTGACATCACGCCCTCCGTGCGACTACCATCATCTCCTACTGTCTGTATCGAAATTTTTTACCTTTTTCAAGTATTTGAAAAGGAAGTGCTTTGAATGTAACAAAATAACTTGACTATTTATGCATTACCTGATCCAAAATAATCTGATTCTTGGGCCATTGCACGAATGACAGCCGGGCATCTTCGACATAGAGCATGCCATTCTCGGGTCTTTGGACAGGAAGAGGTACGCGCTCCCATCCCTCCACGACATTGTCAATCTGTACGGCGGCATGGCCGGGAAGTAGTTGCTCATTGTGCACTTTGTCGGCTGCTGGATGTACCATGCCCTTAGCAACAATCAGAGGCTTACTCCCGAGCCACAACACGAGTTCGCATGCTGTGGCGTCCTGCAATTTCATGCAAGTAGTTATTTTTAAATTGAAATATTTTCCAACAAGTAGTAATTGCCTTTAGAATACGAACAAGTAGTGATTACCTTTAGACGATCCAAATCGTATCCGAACGTCCCGGATGCCTGACTACTTCGCCGAACTCCCGTCGGGGTGGGAGGTGCTTGCTCGGCTGGCTGCGCCATAGCTGTAAAATCGGCACGCAACCTTGTTTCCAACTCCTCCATCCTTGCCTGGTACTCGGCGCTCACCTCCTTGCGTATCTGCGCAACTATCTCATCTTTGTTCACTTTCGCACGAGATTTCCTTCGAGGTTTTGGTCCATTGAATACGTCCTTCCAGCCCCTGTAGGCACCTACGCCCCTTACTCGACCAGGGTGTTCTGGATTCCCGAGCGCTATGGACAAGGAGTCATCTTGCCTTTCGACCGACCGGGCACCGGAATTGACCTCCTCCTCCACCTCCAACTGTGAATATAAAATTTAGTTATAGCAAAAGAATTAGTGATGTACACAAAGTTTTTAACACGCTTGAATTACACATAGTTCTAACGAACGACTCTTACCATTCTCTGAGCCACGGGTCGCAACGTGGGATGTAGTACTATCCTCCCGTCAGTGGTTAACTCGGACCTTGCCAACGCCCAATTTTGGGCCCTAGTATTTTTTATCCTAACCACGGGTGAGTCATCGTCTTTGTTCAACTCCAGTATTTTAGCCCACTCCTCCCTTTTACCCTGGTAACCACCCGACCCCAACTTGTGCGGATACTTGTTCATTGCAACGATCCTCCTGCCCTCCTCCCTTTTTTTCTTCACACATCAAATTAAGTAAAAAAATTAGCCTAGCTACTATTTTCCATTTATTAAAAAGTAAACAAACCAATTAAAAAGCAAACAAAAAAATTACAAGTTGTGAGTGGAACACCATTTCAACTCCATATTAATTCAGTTATTCAAAATAAACACCATTTCACATTTATATATGACTGGAACAACAGCAACAGGGTGCCTATTTCGGACACCATTTACCAACATAATTCAAATCGATAAAGGAAAAAAGGTAATTTTGCTGAATTTACATACCTTGAACTCGTCCGTGCTCTTCATCTCCACAAACTTCTCCCACTTCTCTTGAGTCAGCCAAGTATAGTAGCCTACCGGGCTTTTACCTTGATCCATCCAATCCGTACTCAGCGTGCTTTTGAATTGCTTCCAAGCTTCATTCATTATCTTCAAAGTCTTATCCTTTACCACCCCCGGGATGTCATCCGGGATGTTCCACTGAGCCTGCATTGACACCCAAATTACTGCATTTAAGTTCATGTACAATTAAAAAAAAGATGTTAACTGGTTAGGTACTTCACCTTCACAATGTTCCACCACTCGTTCTTTTGGGCTTTCGAAAAGTGATCCCATCTCTCTACCAGGATGTCTGCCTTTTGCTTCACCGTGGTGCACGCAAAATTTTTATACTCAGCCGACCGTGGACCCTTCGCACACCCATTTTTACTGAACTCGATGTCCAGTTGCTTTGCCTCGGACGTGGACGCGCACATCGTCGGACCTCTTTTCCTTTTGGCCGAACCTGATTGGGCAGCAGCTTGGTGCTCGCCTTCTTCCATCATATCTACGTGCTCATTCTCAATCGACATGGTTCTATAAAAAAAAAATAGAACTTTTTCAGTAAATAACAAGGTAAATACAGTAAATACCTCCAGTAAATACCAAAAAAAAATAGAACTTTCTTCGCAATGGAGGTGTTGAGCGTTTCCCCGAGAAAGAAGAGGTAGGTTGTCGGTCCGGAGAGTTGGTTGGACAGGATAGGCGACGAAATCGAGGTGAGGTGGGGAAGAAGGACTCGAGCTAAGTTTCGAAATGTTTGGAAAAGAATTGAAGGCGCGAGCTAAGTTATGAAAAATTTGGAAGAGCAGGCGCGTAATATGTATTGTAACCCTAGTTCTACACGGACAATTCACTTAATTCATTTGTGTTAGAACACCTTTATACACGGTCATCTAATCTAAACTCCGTGTAGAGAGGAAGTACAAGATCTACACGGACTTTTTATAAAACATCCGTGTAGAAAGACTCGCTCGACACGGATATTAATCTAAAATCCGTGTAGAATGAGGGAGAGCTACACGGACTTTAATCGGAAAGTCCGTGTAGAAAGACCCTTCGACACGGACTTGATTTTAACATCCGTGTCTATACCTTTTCGGACATTGGAACGACACTCGTGCACGAATACCTTTCGACACGGCCGTTTAATTAAACGTCCGTGTCTTTTTACAATTATACACGGACATGTAATTAAAAGTCCGTCATAAAAGTAACATAAAAATCAGATTATTTATTTAATTTTTGTTTAATTTGAACAATTCCACGACGGAATTCGAAAAGTTGCCTCTTTATTATTTCTAAGGAGAAGACGAAACGACTCTTCAAAATTCTATATAATCTGAGAAACCCCGATTGAGATTTGGTATGTTCAAATGGCCGTGACACCGCCCCCCTCAAGTGTGCCACGGCGAAGCCCAAGGGGGCACCCACCACCAAATGTGCCAGGGCCACGACCCCCCTCAAACCCTCCCGAAGTCCCTCTCGAAGTCCCTGCCGAAGGTCCCGCAGTCCCTCCCGGCTTCGAAAAGCCTCCTCCCTACGTGAAGAGGACATGGCCATGGCCCCCCTCAAGTGTGCCACGGCGAAGCCCAAGGGGGCACCCACCACCAAAGCCCTACGTACGTAGGGGCAATGCAGCCAGACCATTCTTCCCTTGGATTAAACGTCCAAGGCAGCCACCACCATCTAACTAGTTTAATTAAGTTTTTTTTTTGTTTGCTTTGTAGTTATTTTGTAGTTTTCTTTAAATTTGTGGTACATGTATGATGATCATTTCTTTTGGTACGATGTATGGGGATCCTTTTTTATGTAATATATTTTGTTCTTTAATCAACAATCTTTTTTTTACACAGTTTCTTTTTTTGTTAAATACTTCATGCTATCTAAATAAATACTTTTATAGATAAGAATTAGCAGCACAAAACAACAACATGCAACAATATATAAGCACTGCAAAGGTTATTACTTCAAAACCTTTAATATTTAAAACGTTGATTCTAAGTAAAATACTTAATGCTGTCTAAATAATCTGATTTGAAAACATAAATTAACACTTACCTGATATGAAGAATAAATAATTTATGGGGACTTTACAAAATAATTACAAAAGCTAGCTTTAACAATATATAATTTCCGGGAATTGCAAATTAAAAACCTTTTTACACGAATTTTTAATTAAATATCCGTGTACGATACCTTTCGACACAGACTTTTAGTTAAACGTCCGTGTAGCTCGCTTTGCATTTCTACACGGATGTTCAGTTAAAGAGAAGGGAGTAGGTCCGATGCCCACCGGACCTACTTTCATGTTCAACGATGATGACCGTCCAATGTAATTTAAGATATGCGCGCACGGAAACTGAAACAGATACGAACGAATTTTAAACGATTCCGCACGAATTTTAAAGCAAATAGACGGTGATTAAACCCATCGCAAGCAAATACGAACGAATCAGATAAACTTTTTTGAATTATGATGACCTACTTTTAATATGTTATGTACGAGAGCAGCTTGTGTCCGATGCCCATTGGACCCAAAGTGAGTTCGATGGGCTCTATCACCGTCCGATCTATCTCAAGATCCGTGCGCACGTAGATTAAAGATGGCACGAAAGTTCTGGCGGGAATCAATCGTAAAACAGATGGGCATCGGACCCAAGCGGCTGGGCGCGAAAGTTCTGGCGTGAACCCACTTTGAGTCCGATGGGCATCGGACCCAAGCTGCGCGCTCCCCTAAAAAATACGTACATAACGATTGATTCCCGCCAGAACTTTCGCGCCAGCTTTAATCTACGTGCGCACGGATCTTGAGATAGATCGGACGGTGATAGAGCCCATCGAACTCACTTTGGGTAATACAGCTTGATGGATGGGTAAATGAAGTTAAAATTCCATCAAAATTTGCTGCACTTGATTAAAGGCTGTAATCTTTGATTTGAACGGTCCCGATCAATCAATGAACTTGCCTTGTGAGATTGTGAAGACGCACAAAAATAGTTAGTCCGTTGATTGATCGGGACCGTTCAAATCAAAGAGCATTGCATTTATTGTCTTCCGTGAAAGTTTGATCAAAAATTATTTTTATTTACCCATTTATCTAGTTCATTGAATATTGAAGTATCGTATGGCCACAAACACTTCGTGCTGGATCAAACCTCATACATAATAAATTTTCCAAGCTTTTATGTTGGTTACATTCAATGTTCTCCCTTGATCATTTTAAAACAGATATGGAATGATTTCGTTGCAGATCGACCGTTGATTTTCCGCTTGAAAATGAACGGTCCAAAAATATTTTTACAATTTGAAGGGACATACAATGATGAAAGTTTATAAAAATAATATGTATAAGTATTATTTGGCCATATAAGATGTAAAAAAAATAAAAATATATTTTTTGAATTATTTTCGTATGTACTGTTGTACATGTATTAGGTGATTAGTAAATATCAAGCTTTGTTGACCGTCCGATAAACGAAGAACGGTCCTGATGTCTTCATTTAGGAGGTGGTGGGTAGATTTTCCGCCCTCTCTGAGGTAACATAATATTTCTGTTTAGATCTGGTTCTAGATGATGCACAAGATCCTTTAATATTTGTGCATCATAATGATTAGACGGTCGGATATAACCACAGATATTACGTCACCTTTGAGTTTATGAAAGCCCTTCTATCCCTCCTCTCTGTGGATAAATTTTTTCGAATTTCCCTCCTTTAACTCCCTGATGGGACTCCCAAAAATTCAAAACAAATTTTACGAAAATTTTCGCCTAGGTTGGCTTTTCCCCGCCTCACTTTCCCTCACCTTTTTACACGGATTTTTAATTAAATATCCGTGTACGATACCTTTCTACACGGACTTTTAATTAAACGTCCGTGTAGCTCGCTTTGCATTTCTACACAGATGTTCAGTTAAAGAGACAGACGTAGGTCCGATGCCCACCGGACCTACTTTCATGTTCAACGATGATGACCGTCCGATCTAGTTTAAGATATGTCCGCACGGAAACTGAAACATATACGAACGTGCTTTTAAACGATTCCGCACGACTTTTAAAGCATGTGTTTCATCATTATATAATATGTCTGGGTCCTTGGATTAGTAATGACATCATTATATACCTGCGTTTCATGCACAACCAAGGAGGAAGATTGTAGATGGCTAACAGAACTGGCCAAGTACTGTGCCGACTGCTCATGCTTCCAAACGGACTCATTCCATCTGTGCTCACCACAATCTTGAGGTTTCTTACCTCGGAACTAAAATCTTTGAAATGTCTATCAAAATTTCTCCACTGAGGAGAATCAGCCGGGTGTCTTAGTTTACCGTCCTTTTTGCGCCCTTCTTCATGCCAACGCAATAACTTCGCATCTTTGGGATTTGCAAATAACCGTTTGAATCTCAGTATTATCAGGAAATACCACAACACCTTGGCCGGAGGCCGGCCCTTTTTGCCGTCGTCACAATCAGTAGTGCCCTGGTCCTTACGTTTATACCGAGAAACACCGCACTTAGGACAAACATGCATGGCCTCGTACTCATTACGGTACAATACACAGTCATTCGGACATGCATGTATTCTTTCGATCTTCAAACCCATTGGACATATCAATTTTTTCGCCTGATATATTGTACGGGGTAACTCGTTGTTATCTGGGAGCATTTCTCCTAAAAGCTTTAATAAGGACGTGCAACTCTTATCGCTCCAACCATTTTCTGCTTTCAGGTTAAATAATTTCAACACAGCTGACAGTTTCGTAAATTTGGTACACCCGGGATACAACGGCTTTTTGGATTCATTAGACAAATATTGAAATTTATCATAATTTTTATCAGTAATTTCATCTTCCACATCATGTAACATGTCCTCCAGATTATCAATATACTCGTGTACTACATTTTCATCGATTTCCGTCTGCAGCTCATCATCGTCGTTGCGATCAAGTTCAACATTATCAAAATTTTCGTCATTCAAATCATCATCGCTGAAATCAAGTTCAAAATTATCCAAAATTTCTACATTCTCATCGCTCTCTTCACAACGGTTAGAATTCTTATTGGTACAACTACTTTCCCCAAATTCCTCACCATGCATGAACCAACATGTATATCTTTTCTTAAATCCACGACAAATCAGATGAGCTCTAATTTCTTCGGAGTCCCCAAATCTTAAAAAAAATTTACAATCTCTACAAGGACACAAAATGTCGGCTTCCTTCATCTTCACTCTATACCTCTCAGCGAATTTTATGAACTCATCAACGCGACCCAAATATTCTTCACTATCACGTCGCAATTCATACATCCAACTTCGATCCATCTGTAAATTAAATTAAAAAAATGATTTCAATTAATCATGTTCAACATGTAAATTGGTACCAAATTCTAGGCTTACAAAGGGCCGGTTTACAATCCTAACCCACTCTTTGAATATTAGGTCTCATATGTGAACACATATTAGCGAGATTTAATTAGTATTTGAGAAAAATTCGGCAGCATTTCCCCTTAACTCCCCAAGTATGCGTAAAAACCACATACTCGTAGGAGCATTAAGGGAAAATACCGTCGAACTTTCCTCAATTACTAATTAAATCCCGCTAATATGTGTTCACATCCTAAATGAGACCCAATATTCAAAGAGCAGTCCCAAAACGGGGACTATCCAAAATTAATCCCTATTGGATTAATTATGGACGGGCAAGGACCTAAAAGCATCAGTAGGGGTCGGTTATTGGACAACAATACACTACTTACACATGATCGATCTAAATAAGTACAAATAAGTAACATAAAAATAGAGGAAGAAAAGGAAAATATATATATATATACACTAACCTTAGAAAGATAGAGAGGAGAAAATACAAACTTCAAAGATCTCAGATAATACCAGCTGCTGGCCTTTGCAGAAATCGGATCAGCGCATTCAATACAGAGAGAGAGACAGTATTAATTACTTGATAAAAAAAAACGGCGCTGGAAGGAGAAGGCCTTTTATACCAAAACCCTACAAAGACTTTTCTACACGGATCTTACGTTAAGAAATCCGTGTAGCTCTCTCACAAATCATACACGGCTATTTGTATTTAAGAACCGTGTTTATAATGCTAGCCTCTTCTATGAAAATTTATAAAAATCCGGGTTATGTCCCATAGGAGAATGCGTTTCTACACGAATTTTCAAGAAACAACCGTGTACATTTACCTTTGACACGGATCTTTCGTTAAGAAATCCGTGTAGCTCTCTAACAAATCATACACGGCTATTTGTACTTAAGAACCGTGTATAATGGTAGCTAATTTCGTTTAGGTTATCTTTTAATTTTGCAAATTCGGGCAGCAAATCCCATTGTTTAGGGATGCTAAAAATTATTATGGAAATTTATAGTTCATTGATGAATAGAATTAAAGTTTTCGTGTCCTATATATTTTTTGGGTTTTTTTTTTATTTATGGGCTAGTCTTTTTCTACACGGATTTAAAAAAAAAAAAAATTCCTTGTAGCTATTTCGTACACGGATATTCAACTAATATCCGTGACAATTACTATTTGGACACGGTTTTAAGTTTAATATCCGTGTATGTTATCCTATATATTTTTCATTTAACAATTTTTTTTCTGGGCTAGCCTCCAGTTTTGCTAGCCAGTTTGCTACAAAATTCAATATTGAGTTTACCCCCAGTTTTTCAGATAATTTGACATCCAATTTTCCAATTACAGCACAAAAATTATACTTAGCATTACAAAATTCATAGTTAGCATTACAAATCCATGTTCAGCAATTACAAAATTCATAAATTCATCTCCTTATTTACAATTACAGCACAAAAAATTACTAAATTCTCTATATTTTATTTAATTACAAGAACATGCTTTATATTTGAAACACAAAATAGGTGGATGGCATACAAACCGGTCAATTAATAAGGGTAAACTAAAAATTCATGTACACTAAATTATACAAATCCATATTGAGTATTACAAAATTTAAATTGAAACATTATACAAATCCATATTGAGCATATATTACACAAATCCATACTGGGTAGACATATCCTTCTTCCTGAGACTCGATCCCATAGTGATTTCATATATAAACTTAAGATTCGCTTTTGGTGCCAGTAGCCAGGGTTTACAGAGGGTAATATATATGAAGATATACATGTTTTAATAAAGAAAGAGTTGAGTAAAAAGTTGGATGAAGGACCTTCTAAAAAAAAGGGAAGAGGTGGATGAAGGACCTTCTGAGCCGGATGAAGAGCCGAATGAAGAGTCGGACACAATCTTGTCAGTCTGACAAGATTGTGCCCGACTCTTCATTCGGCTCTTCATCCGGCTCTGAAGGTCCTTCATCTCACCTCTTCCCTTTTTTTACAAGGTCCTTCATCCAACTTTTTACTCAACTCTTTCTTTATTAAAACATGTATATCTTCATATTACCCTCTGTAAACCCTGGCTACTGGCACCAAAAGCGAAGAGCCATCGTTGCTCACCTGAATGTGACATGGTTCTACAAAAAACAACATTATTAGAAACAAGCACAATTATACATGCATTAGTAAAATAATCACTAAAATAACTATTATACATGCAGTCCAGTATTATACATGCATTAGTTGATTATACATGCATTACTCTATTATTAGAAACAAGCACAATTATACATGCATCACTCTATTGTACATGCATTACTAAACAAGCACAATTATCAAGCTAATCATCACTAAACTAACAATTATACATGCATTACTCTATTATACATGCATTAGTTGATTATACATGCATTACTCTATTATTAGAAAAAAGCACAATTATACATGCATCACTCTATTTAATATACTAATTATTTACATTATCTCAACAAATCAAGCATGCATGCATTAATTACTAATTGACCTAAATAAGCAATAACAAGTAACAGAAAATTAGAGTAAGAAAAGATAAATATATACACGACTAACCTTAGCAAGATAGAGAGGAGAAATACAAATTAACTTCAAAGATCTCAGATCCGGGCTCCTTGTGCGCAGAAATCAGACCAATTCGTATAGAGAGAGAGATTATTAATTGATCAAAACGGCGCTGGAAGGAGAAGGCCTTTTATACCAAAACCCTACACTTTTTTCTACACGGATTTATACTTAATAAAACCGTGTACAATATGCAGTGTATAAAATTGGCAAAACCGTGTATCGATAATCAAAACCCTAGAATAACTTTCTCCACGGATTATTATGTAAACAGCCGTGTAGCTCTGTCAAAGATTTCTACACTGCTGTTTAAACAAACAGCCGTGTGAATTTCGCATATTTCTACAATTACCGTTTGTACACGGTTTTTAGGTAAATATCCGTGTATGATTGCCCTATATATTTTTTTAGATTTTTTTTTTCTGGGCTAGCCTCCAGTTTTGCTAGCCAGATCTGTTCAGTATTGAGATTACCCTCCAGTTTTTCAGATAATTTTGTCATCCAGTTTTCCAATTACAGCACAAAAATTATACTTAGCATTACAAAATTCATAAATTCATATTTAGCATTACAAAATTCATAAATTCAACTCCTTATTTACTATTACAGCACAAAAATTACTAAATTCACTAATAAAACATTACAAGAAAATGCTTACAAGAACATTACTATAATTCACAAAAATTACTAAATTCACTAATAAAACATTACAAGAACATTACTAAATTCACTAATAAAACATTACTAATATGCATAAATTCATATTTTATTTAACACCTTACAAGAGCATGCTTTATCCTGGTTAGGTTCCAAAGAAACGAGGAAGACTAACTTTCACCTAACAAAACATTTTCTGAAAATTAAATTATGTTTTAGTCCCTTGTTTTTGGCGATGTATAAATGGACATGTGGCAGTGTTCTTACGTTGTTGTTTAAATTCTTTCGCAAACCACATCTTATTCAAAGGGGGTTTGTGTAAGAAATTAAACAACAATGCACTGCCACATGCCATTTATACACCGCCAAAAACAAGTGATCAAAACATGATTTAATTTAAAGAACATGTTTTATTATTGAAAGTTAGTTTTACCCATTTCTTTGGAACCTAACCAAGAAAAAACATGTTCTTGTCAAGTGTCAAATAAAATATAGTGAAAATAAAAAGAAAATGAAATTCATCACATGCTGTCCATCGGAAAGTTCATCACAATCTGTAAATAAAAAAAAATGATGAGTAAGTAAGCAACAATAAGTAACAGAAAATTAGAGGAAGAAACGGAAAATACATGCCAGAGATGAAGGAGATATTCATGCCAGAAGTGAAGTCCAGATGTAGGTTATCAATTATATCACATCGCTCGTCTTGATAGATGAGCTCCAAAGATAGCGACTTATCTTGATAGATAAGCGATCTGACATAATTGATAAACCTAAATCAAAATTCCAATTATTAACCGTGAAATGATTATCAAAGTTGATCAAAAGCGATATGTAAAGTGACCGGTCTTTCTCTCTTCCTAAGGTTATACAGGAGAACCTACAATTTACCTATGAATTGAAAAAACTCTAACCTTTCCGTTTGTTGAATTACTTGATCAAAACGGCGCTGGAAGGAGAAGGCCTTTTATACGGCGGGGGAAGGAGAAGGCCTTTTATACCAAAACCCTACACTTTTCTAAATGGATTTATACTTAACAAAACCGTGTACAATGTGCAGTGTATAAAATTGGCAAAACCGTGTATCGATAATCAAAACCCTACAATAACCTTTCTCCACGGATTATTATGTGAACAGCCGTGTAGCTCTGTCAAAGGTTTCTACACTGTTATTTAAACAAAAATCCGTGTGTATTTTACATATTTCTACACGGTTCTCACCATAAATACCCGTGTAGCTCTCTCATGGCTATCTACACTGTTAGTTAAACAATAATCCGTTTACAATTCCTGATAAACGTCCGTGTAGCTCTCTCAAGGCTTTCTTCACTGATTCTTTAATAAATATCCGTGTAATAGATCCCACAGATCTTTCGGGCTTCCAAAAAATTACAATAGCACACGGTTTTTGTATAAAATTGTCAAATCCGTATACAATGTGCCGTGTACAATGACCATTTCTGTAGTAGTGTCGGTTGATAGTGTCCAGACCGTCGCTCAATCCCTGGAGACTGTAAATTTGCGTTAATACGGAACCTACATGAATGCACTCTTTTTTTTTCTGGTAGTCCGCTGCCAGCTGGTTTAATACATGAACGCACTCTCATTTGTGTTTGGTGAACCTGCAGGATGAAACATGGAAGTGCAAAGCTTAGAGCCATATATTTATGCAAGGAGCTGTAATTAAATTATAGGAGATGCATGCTTGTGGCTGTGTGTGTATATATAGATAAATGAGGAGTGTTCAAATGCCTCCATTTTTGAAAACTTTAATAACTCAAAATTTAAAACTCAAAAGTCAAAATAAAACTGTTGGATATGATCTACATCATTTTATCTATACACGTGTAAAAAATTATGACATTTCAATTTTGTTTTGGTTGTCATCAAGAGCTTGTAAAAAACGTACTAATCTGAATAATTTCTAGACGTTGATTTTTCAACTTATTGATTCAAATAAAAACAAAATCGAAATGTGATAATTTTTTATGAGCACATAGATAAAATGATGTAGATCATATCCAACGGTTTTATTTTGACTTTTAAGTTTTAAATTTTGAGTTATTAAAGTTTTTAAAAATAAAGGCATGGTGGAGGCATTTGAACCCTCCTCTAGATAAATATATAGTCTGATTAACGAACAACACAGTACACCAGGTTGATACCATATCTTGAACAAGAAAACGTGATTGGATATTTGGATTACGGATTTGTCTTTTTTTTTTTAATCACTTTTCTCGCCCCCCACTAAACACGTAGGAATAGTACATTAACTTCACATCATCACATGGGAAGTGTACCTGCAATCTTGTTATCTAGCTAACAACTCCTACCTAGTATTTTGCAAACGAGCTGGTCCGGTCCGGTCCGGTTCAGACCCGGCCTGTTCACGGTTCCCACGGTCCACAGTTTCCATGGGTTTACAGGTTTAAACGGTCTGGGTCCGGCGGCCGGGTCCGATTTTTTGTGGTTGGCCCAAATCCGTGCTAGAACCGTGGTTCAAATTTACGCGGTCCGGTCCGGGTCTGGTCCGGATCCGGTCCGAGTTTTGGTCTTTATTTTTTTTTCAGTGAACCGTCAAATAATTTTGATCAAATTCTAAATTCAATTTAGAGAAAATGGCTACATGGATTTTTGTGTTCTTTATATCAAAATAAAGGTATGAAAGTCTAGTTTTCAGATAATATAATTTATCTCTAAAAAAATATTACAGATTGGTACAATTTTAACGATTAATTGACAGAGGTTAGAAATCAGAAAAACTGAAATTCCAGTAAGCAGACGTCCTATAATTTTGACCAGATTCAAACTTCAATTTAGAGAAAATACATGCATGGATTTTTGTGTTTTTTATATCAAAATAAAGGTATGAAAGTCTAGTTTCCAGATAATATAATTTTTCTATAAAAAAATATTACAGATTGGTACAATTTTAATGATGAATTAACAGAGGTCAGAATAGTTTGAAAGGTCCGGTCCGGGTTTGGTCCGGTCCGGTCCTACACAGTTCCACGGGTAAGTTTGGTTCGGTCCTACACAGTTCTAGTGAAAATTAGTGACCCAAACCCTTGCTAGACCCGTTTCTAGCAAAGGTCCGGTCTGGTCCGGGTTTGGACACGGTTCGGGGCGGTCCAGGTCCGAACCACAGGTTGTCCGGTCCGGTCCTGGACCGGCCGGATTATTTCAATACACTACTACCTACACGGGAATCATGCACCTGAATCAGACTATATTTAGAAAAATGGATTTCGTAAAATACGGGATCATGCACCTACCTACATGTAATTGATTTTGATTACCATTTTTTTGAAATGACAATTTCTTGCTCCAAGGGGTACTAACTATCCTTTCTGGATTTTGATATTTTATGGAGATTTATAGGTTAAAGTTGTTTTTTTTTAGATTTTGAAATTTTATGAAGATCTATAGATCAAAGTTACTTTCCCTGGATTTTAAATTTTATGGAGACGTATAAGTCCGGACTAACTTTGACCTTCCCTCAAATTTTTTTTGTTCCCCTTGAAATTTTGATATGTAATTTGAGTTAAATTTAGAGTTAAAATTAGAATAAATTTCATGAATTCGGATTGGTAATTAAAACTAAAAGTTAGAACATTGTTTTTTATCTAGTACCCGATTAGCTAATGGGTTTGAATATGATTAGTTATTCAAACCCGATTTGCTATTTTTTTGCACCCCCCGTTGCTCGAACCTGGATCCGCCCTTGAACGTGACATGACATGACTAACATGCTATGACTTCGTAACATCATGTCACGTGATTAAAATTTACTTTTATGTGACATGATCAGATTAGTTTGCGTGACATTATGTGTGACATGAATAAAATGATATATAGAGAACAGTTAATGAGTGATATGCAAGCTATATATGTCACATAATCGACACACATAATGTAACGTGACGGAATTAACAACAACATAAACTAATTTTCTTTGCTAACCATAGGACAACATACTAGTAAACTTTACATGGCGTGCAATAAATGAGGAGCGTACTTAATTTCATCTTTTCAAATTCAATCTCCGGCTTCGCCAATCAAGCTGCAACACTTACCAGCACGCCATTTAATGTTTATACCGTAGATTCGTTCCCTGCGTGAATAAATCTGATGGTCGGGGAAGGTAATTCTGTTCTTAAATTGATAAAGAAGATGGAGAGAATCATGCTGATAAAAAAATTTAAAATGTAAAAAAAATAAAAGAGAGGTGGCTTTAATTTGTTGTACTAATTAAAAACTCGTAGCACCAGACTCTTCTTTAATTGAAAAAAATTAAAAACTATTAAAAAATCATAAAACTTATTAAAAATATAATATATGATATTATGGACAAAGTTATTTTGATAATAGTATCTACCGATTAAACAATCGCCAAAACAAAACAAAAAGAAGAAACTTTATTCTTTTTAAAATTTTGAATAAGCAAATAGTAGAAATTGTTATATTTATTTTTTTCATATTTCTAATTGTTGCAGTATATGAAAAATAGAGCGCAACTTAATTACTACATCCATTTTCACACCAACGCGGGATGTGAGCGAGATTCTTAATGAAGAATTATTGCAACAAGGTTGGATGTAAAGCGAGAATATATATAATGTTACAAGAGAAAAAATTCAACCAAGAAATTAAATTTGAAAATAACAATATACAATTACAATTGATTATTTTTTTCCAAAAAAATGACTGCCAATATATTGTTTATAATGTCCTCTTGTTGTTCGAAATTACTCTTCTTGTTATGATCAATTAATGAGTACATTTCTTTTTGTTAGACGATCTTTTGAAATTAATTTGGAGGATTAATTAAAGATAAATATGTGAAAGGTAGCATCTAATATATTGTTATGATTGGATGTCTTTTACTTGCTATTGAAATCATTGATTCTTATCATATAATATATTATGAGTCCACATATTCTACTTATATAAGCATATTAAGACATATACTTATAAGTCGTATATAAGTTTTCAAAGTCCAAACAGTCGAACCTGTCGATTCAAAATGATCTCCATATTCAAATGTGTTTGTAAACCAAATTTTAAATTTTCTTTTGAAAAATTTACTATTTTTTTAGAATTTTTTATAATGAAGAATTTTCAAAAAAAAATAATGCATTAAGATGCGCACAAAAACCTCTATTTTTTACCGCTTGACTTGATTCTAAATAAATTCAAAAAAATTTAAATTTTATACGCAAACGAAGCTCTCAAGAAGGAGATCGTTTTGAACAATTTGAATTTGTCATTTGAACTTTAAAAACGGATAAATAACTTATAAATATATATATAGCATGATATGCGTATACAATTAGCGTAGTATGACTTAGATATTATGATATTTTTACAAGGAAATAGAAGTTTAAAAAAGTTCTGACTTATTTGTCACTTGTTGACAAGAAAGAGAGTATAGACAGAGCAAGCAGGAAAAGGGGAAAAGGATGGGGGATGGGGGAGGGGGAGGGGGTGGGGAGAAAATAACACAAATGACAAAATGATAAAGTGTAGGGAAGAAAATAAATAGGTATGCTGATACTCATGCTATATTTCTTTGCTTATAATCTCACGTGTTATTACTATAGGATATTCTACGGTGGAAAGAGTAATTTCTTAATGGAAAATTTAGATATATGTCTATATATCATAACTTCTTCAAATTTGATATTTGTTATCAACATTTCAAAATTAATTATTTCTCTATCTAAATTCACACATATTATTAATATCTCTATTTACTGATTTAATCACTAAAAAGTAAAAATTAATATTAACAAAAAATTAAGTAGACAATTTTGCCCTTCAATTTAAACTGTGTTGCTACTTACTACCTATTACAACCTGTCAGTAGAAGAACTCTCTCAACTCTTTTTTTTTTTTGTCTTAGTATCGCTTGATTCATATATAGCCATATTCTCTCTCCTCAAAGTCATGGCTTGTAGAGAGAGAAACCGAGACCTCCAAAAAAGATAATAGTTGAGAGGAAGAGGCTAGAGCAACACAGTTTAATTTGAAGGACAAAATTGTCTATATAATTTTTGGTTAATATTAATCTTTACTTTTTAGTAATTAAATCAGAAAACAGGGATATTAATAATATGAGTGAGTTTAGACGGGAAATAATTAATTTTGAAATGTTGATGAAGAAATATCTAATTGAAGAAGTTACGATGAGCATATATCTAAATTTTTCTTTTTTAAATTTATTTATAGAAAATCTGAAAAAAAAAATAACTGCACGGTTAAAAAGTAAAAATGATTTCATGTAGCAGTTGTAAAGTTTTGCATCTGCAATATAATTAGGAATCGAAGCTAATAACAGTCCCCGTACTACCCAGTTTGGATCAGAGTTCTTGTTGCTTCCAAAACTGGTGAAAATAAAGAGCAAATAATAATTGATGAATTTCTCAAGTTGGATTTTCATTTGACGTTGGCGTGCATTCCGATTCGAATTGTTGGCATCACCCGGCCATTATCATATATATGTTTCAGCATAGAATGAAAAATCGGCTGTTTCGGATCGGGCGACAGTACCGATCCGATTTCAGGCCAAGTTACGCGGTTAGTGTAGATTTCGTTAAATTTTGACCGTTCCGACCTGATTCCAGTCAAATTTTGGCAGTTCTGGACAGAAATAGACCGATTCACTCGAAACGGCTGAAACACAAATTAAACAAACTCCAAAACTTTTTTGAGCTCTCTGCGTAAATCAAACCCATGCGCTCTAGCTAAGCAACTAAAGTCAACTACCACCACACCATACAACATTTGTTGTTAAAAATCACAACTCATTTATATATACGAGAATTTTAATTTGTACAAGCTTCTGGCAAAAAGTCCGATTTTCCGATCCGATTCGGCCGATTCCGACCGATATTCCGATCCGGATCGGGATTGGACGGTACGGATCTCGATCCCGATACCGATTTTTCCTTCTATGTGTTTCAGTTAATCGAACTTTTCTATAACTTGAATATACTGTTATTTTGTTTAAATATTAATGCCTTATTTATACTATGAGAATTGAATTGTACATGAGAAATAAGGGAAAATCAAATTATATCAAGAAAATTAATTTGTACATGAAAGAGATTCTTTGTTTTACTGTGTAATTTACAATGACATATTTAGCGGTTTCAAATTGAGGATCTTAAAGTTTTGCTTTGTGATTGATACATGAGATCGCTGAACTGGAATTTACGTACAATGTTTGTATGATATTCCTCGAATGAACAAAGAAAGCAAACTATTTCCTTTGAAGTTTTATTAGGAATCACTACAACTATAATTTCTTTTTCTCGGAATCATCAGTAATCTTTTCATTTCGCATGATATGATATTTTCCATGACAAAAAATATTACAACACCACAAAAGAAATGCAACGCATTCCTCCTCTTTTGTTCTCCGGATGAACAAACCAAGCATTTTTATTTAATCTCCAAAATGAGACGAACTGATAATCTCACTGGTATACTGGGACAAGCACTCAGAAAAATGCACCCAAATATAAGAAGGTTGTAGAGATTCCTGGCTATTGCCAAGACTGCTTATTACACAAATTATACATAATAACCAAAGACACCATAATATGCACACATACATCACATAATATGCAAATCTTAATGCGATGAAGATGATACATTAACCCATTGTAACTCCAGATGGATGTCTCCGGAGTCGACATTTTTTAGCCGCAAAATCAAACCCTGAAAAGCCTTTCCTTTCTTCACGGTGATTTCACTTGCGCATACAAGCAAGTTTTGCTTGGTCGGGTGAAGTGTTTTTATAACAGTATTATCGGGTATACTCTTCAGGTCCATTCTTGCGACCTCAGCTAAGTCGTGTATGGTGAACTCAGTTTCTCCCACTGAGTCGTCCGTTGTGAAAGTGTCTTTGTCCAAAATTTCCTATATTAATGGACAAATTAGCAACTTGTATAATAAAAGTACAACATAATTACTTCTAAAGTTCCTTTGTGACTTTATTTTTATATTTGGGATTTTTAGTTTTTCATACTTGATCATGCTTGTAAGAAAAGATGTTTCAAAAGATGTTTCAAATAAACCTAATAATAGAGGAACAGATAAAATGGTTTTCAATATCACAACTTTAATTTATGTTGGATTTTCATCCTTTGAGGAACAAAACAGAATAGTATGATCATCGAAGAAACAATTTAAAAGGTTTATCTAGGATTTCAATATGCTCATCTTATAGGATATAGTCACAATTTTTTTCTATCACATAGTGACATTTAGGTATATGCTTGTGTAAGCGTAAGAAATAGAGAAATGACTCATTTTTCCTTGGAAACCGACCAATTAGAAGACTACCATTTTTCTAAAACATGCTTACATATTTTTTATTTGTACTTAATAAAGTGCAAAATAAGTACTTTATGACTTTAAAATGAATTTTAATAGAAAAGACAATAAAATGAGTAAATTTGTGAGTTTTTGAAATTTGGAAGGGCTAATATGATATTATGAATTTTAGAGGGGGAAATATATAATTTCATAGTTTCTGAGGGGTATACATGAAATTCCCCCAAAATGGTTGTCAATATCACAACTTTAATTTATGTTGTGTTTTCATCCTTTGAGGAGCAAAACAGAATAGTATGATCAATGATCATCAAAGACAAATTAAAAGGTTTATCTAGGAATTTATTATGCTATATGCGCATCATTTGCGATATAGTCACAATTATTTTCTATCACAGATCTAATATGTTTATGCTTCATATACTTCACAATAACACTATTACACAAACATAAAAATACACAAGACAACATTAAACTCTGCATCATGAGCACAGTGTGAAGTCATCGAAGCCTTGCGAAAATTTAATACTCTACAACAACAGTTAGTATACCTAACACACAATGTTAGTTAAATCATGGGTCCACGAATGTTGACCCACTGCAGCTGTAGCTCAATCTCACCCCTCTCTACATTGCGCAGCCGCAAGACGAGGTCTTGACAAACTCTACCGTTAGTGAACTTGACGTGACTTTCCTCAGCGAGGCAGTTAGTCCTGGTTGGTTTGACGACCCGGATTGACTCGCCGGTCAGGGCCAAGAGTTGGTCAGGTTCCATCGACACCACTTCTGTGAGGTCCCACATGTTGAAATTGGCATCACCCATGCGGTCGTCCTTGGTGAACGTGTCTTTGTCGTAGACTGCCTATTACGCATGTTAGTTGTTTTGTTAATGCTCCCTAAGTTGTTAGTCATAGGTTGTAGTTAGATTCTTCTTTCTTGGCCATATGAAATTTGTATTTGGAAACTTTTGAAAAACATCAATCAAGTAATACAATTTGATGTATATCTTGACATTAATTTTATGTCCAATTACAAATTCAAGATGTTAAAATCAAGTTGTTAGATTGTTTGCTCATTGCTGAGTAGTTAGCTGTAAGAAAGAAGATAAAAACATGTCAAGTGCATCTATTGTTGCAAGATAATTCGGCTATATATAACTCTTGTAAAAGTATATTTTCATCAGGGGAGGTGGCCCTAAAGACACCTCATCAATTATTTTTATCCTTGCAAAAATTGAATACTATAACTATAATTTTCAATTTATCAACTCTGATTAGACAGTAATTTGAACAACTGCTAGATTGAATAACTATCACAAGCCCTCCCATTAAATTTTTTTTTTGACACATGAAAAAATTATCAATTGCCAATTATCTTGATCACCATAATTGAAGGACAATCATATTGATACTTCATATGATATCCTATTTTATCTTACAAAATGGTTTAATTTTTTTCTGTGCACATACTGAACTGACAGTAAGAAGGAAAGATGTCAACCAGCATCTAAATAGTATGAGCCCTAATTGACTGGTACAAAATTGTTTTGGTCACAGAAGGTGAGTAATTCAAGCTATCTATATTACACCAGAGAGATAGAGGTTACACATTTTTTTATTTTTTTTAAGAAATGGGTAGAATCGGTACATTCTAAATTTAAAATGAGTTTTAATATAAAAGGCAATAAATTGGGTAAATTTATGTGTTTTTGAACTTTTAAAGGGGAAATATGTAATTCAAGATTTTTGAGCGGTATACATGAAATTCCTTCCAAAAATTTAATAGTTAAAAAGTAACAGAAGTCCTATTTACTGCTCAAGTGGAGTGACCTGCTTCTTTCAGTCAATAATGGACTCACAATCTGGCTAAAATTCCGATCCATTACTTGAATTTGAAAATATGATGATGATAAGGACACAAAAATACATATTTAGAATTAGTTCGGCACAAAACATAACTTTTCAAAATATGGGAACCAAAACAATAAATAAATGACAATTCAGGGACCATCTGTGTAAATAAACTAAAACTTTGTAACAACAAAAGTAGCAGTACAAATAAGTTTGAACTTACAAGTTTTATGGGCACAGTAGCATCTGAGACAGATAAAGTGAGTTCTTCATTCCATTCAGGATTTACATCATTCTTCTTGACACTTGTTTTAACTTTCTGCATCAAAATTTATACAACTCTAATCACAAATTTTGAAAATCGAATTTTCATTCTTTAACTCCCGATCATTGCATCTGAACCGTTGATTACAAATCTCAAAGCTGTCAGCCCTGTAGAAATATACCCGTGGGTTCAATCAGACGGTTCAGATACTTCAATCTGACCATTCCAAATTGCGGAGTACACTAAAGGACAGAGACTCGTATCACAGAGGATATCATAAAAATATTTTACTGATTTATTAGTATTTTCAATGTCTCCTGGATGCTTTTGTAAGTTACCAGTATGCTTATATCACATAATTGCATATATAAACCGAAAATATTCATCAGTTTGTAGGGTTGCATCTGCACATTTAGTATCTGTCTATGTTCCCCTGATGTAATGCATTCCTTCATTACTTTACAATCATACAAACTCAAATTAAAGTGCAGATAATAAAATTTGCACAGTTTCTAATACAAGAATCTCTCGTATTAAATAATCAACTTTAACAGTCAACATAAAAGCACAATCTTACGGACCAGTATGTGGCACTTGATCAAAATTAACAAAAGAAATAAAGAATGAAACCTGATTGCCCATTTTAATAACGACATAAGGATCGCTGCCTCGGGCGTCGCGTTTTGCGAGGTTAACCCCTCTTACTACCTTCACCTTGAGCAATCCCATCAATTTCTCCATTGTTGTATCGATACCACAAATCAATTCTTTCGCTTTTTCAAATTCCAGGAGCATTCTTTTTTTTAAATGGTATAAATAAAAATTTCGGGAGCAGCTCAGACTGGCATTATCTTGGAACTAGGATGCCTGTTTGTATTCATTTAATGCTTTTAGATTTTAATTTGTTGTTTTACTTGTAACTTCTAAGATGTATATATGAAAGAGTTTCTTCGCTGTATACACATCATATATAGCTAAAATCATCCAATGAATCAAGAATATTAAAGAGGAAATATGGCACATATTTCTTTCACGTTTCTTTAGTAACAAATCCATCAATTAGAATGTGAACAGATGCTTTTCAAACACCATGGTTTTCTTATCAATTTATAAATTGCAAATACCAATTTAGGATAGGTTCTCATTATTATAGTCTCATCTATCATTACTAAGGAATGATTTAGTTAAAATTACGTACAAAATTTAAACTAAGTAATAGTTCAATAATTTTTAAGTGACAATTCTTATTATATGTGCCATGCATGTGATATTTTACCGAGGTCAATTTGGGTCCGATGCCCATCGGACTCAAAGTGAGTTCGATGGGTTCGACGACCGTCCGAAATGGCTTTAAGATTCGCGCCCGCAACTTTTGCGTCTGCTTTAAAATTCGTGCGCATCAATCTTAAAGCAGATAGGACAGTCCCGAAACCCATCGAACCCAAATTTGAGTTCGATGGGCATCGGACCCAACCTGCTCTCTATTTTACTGCTGTTTTAATAGTTGACAATTAATGCGCTTCCCCATCCTTCAAGTCTTAAAAAAAAAATTAATAATTTGGTGTGCAAGCTGGGTACACAAATCACACACGCCAAAAATGATGCACAGACTGCGTGAGTGGTAATAAATGAAATTTCAAAAATAGATGGTAATGTGTGAATTTTAAAAAGTTAGGGTGGTAACTACAAAAAGTTCGGATAAAATTAACATCATCTTTAATTACATAGGGTTCAAATGCCTCTATTTTTTGCCGAAACTTTTATTTATACCATTTAAAGAAAAATAAACCAGAACACTCTCGTTTTCTGGGATTACCCAGGCCGCAAAAACACCGAAGCGGATCCTTTAAAGGAGACCACACAATGCCGGACCCCCTTTTTTTTAATCTGAAATCTATAATTTTTTGCATTAACGGAAGAGAAGGCAAGAATAATGTGTTCTCCTGAAGGAAATGTATTTATACATGTGGTACTATTGAAAGGATCGAATGAGATATATAGACCTGTTTCCACATAAACCATGAGATATAGGGAAACCCTATTGAGTAATCAACAGTCAGACGCAGGTAAATATAAAATGAAATATTAATTGTACCGACATTTTTATTAATATCCAAAGTTTAATACAAATTATTAATTATACCCGGACTTCAAAATTTTCGCTAAAAATACCCAAACCGGCCAGAAAATGGCCGGTTTACGCCCCTCCCCTAAACCGGCCATTTTCTGGCCGGTTTACTCTTTTTTTTTTTCTTTTTTTTTTTAACCAGCAAAAACTTCCTTAAAAGGACACCATCTGGAGTTTGGTTCTAAAAAATAGTATTTTATTGTAGTTAGATGAAGTAGGTTGTAATTTATTTGAGTATTAATTAATTTCATTACTTCTTGTAGTTCCGTACAAAATAATAAAGTACACACAAATTGCAAATATAGTCCACACAATTTTTACAACATGCATATAAATCACCTATTATTGCTACGTCTAAAAGGTAATCTCCGAAGTAAACCACTTGCGAAAGATGATTTACGAGATGGCCTAGCAGGTGGCTCTGGTTGCTCAGTAGATGGCCCGGCTTGGGTTCCAGATGGCCCGGCTTGGGTTCCAGATGGCGCTGCTTGGTTTGTAGATGGCCCTGCTTGGCTTGTAGATGCCCTTGTTGTGCGTCTAGTAGTGGACCTCCTCGGTTGGATCACAGATGGCTCCCCTTGCACCCCAACCGCCTCTCCTCCTATGTCAACCGCCTCTCCCATTGCTTCGGCATACATAGCAGTTGCATCTAAACGGCTCGTAGCTGTGCTACGCCGTGACCCTCCGGACCCACTTCCCGACGCCATTACTCGCTCATTTTCTGCCGCATTTGCTGCGATTCTTGCCTCTGCATTTGCATGCGTTACTTAGTAAGTTGGTATAAATTGAAAAGAAAAATAATTTTTGATGAATGTTACATACCTCTTCGTTGCCTATCGGAAGTGGAACGGCGAGGATGATGCCCCCTTCGTCTACCTTCCATTTCATCCATCGTCATTACACGACGGGTGTGTTGTCGCCTCCCCTTCCTAATCCAACCACTACTCGGAAGGATTCTATCTCCAGGATTAGGAGGCCAGTCTCCCATATTGCCAATTAGATTGAACACATGACTCCAAGTACTCACAAGATAAGGTGTTTTATACCAGTCTGCAACAAAGTCGTCCTCTTGTCAGTTTCGGTCACGGCAAACAGCTAAGACATGAGTGCACGGAATTGAAGTTAATTGGATACCTCTGCAAGTGCATTCCATTTGTCTGTCGGGACCGCGCGTCACAATATACATGAACTCCCTGTGAGTGGGTTCCATGTTGCCCATGTCGCTACGGGTGCAAGGAGCGTACTCATTTGGGGATGAAACTTGGTACTGACCTTGGCCCTGCGTGTAACGCACCAACCGCATTTTTCCAGCCTTCTCCCAACGTTTTCTGATCTTCTGCAAAACCCGGTCAGACAGAACCTGTCCCTTGTCTTGTAATTCCATTGCTCGCTGACGCCGCTGAACAAACCATCTGTTGCACGTGTAGAACGTATCCTCTACTATGGCACAAACAGGCAATCTACGACTCGTTCGGAAGACATTGTTGAGCGACTCGGAGCCGTTTGTTGTCATGATACCAAACCGGTATCCTCCGTCACAGGTTTGAAAAATTTTCTCATAATTGGACGGCTCCATCACATCATTAAGACGTACTTTGCCCACTTTCTTTAAATACGCATTGCACTGCGGATTTACCTGCACAAAAACAAAGGGGTGTTATTTCATTTTCATAAAATTCTTATAAGATAATTAAACGAAATGTTATAAGTTAGACATACATGAGCAAACTCTTCGAACATCTCTTTCAATTTTCTTGGCTTCTTCCTCTTTGCTCCTTCCTTGAACCTCCATCCGTACCATCTATCTCCTCCACAGTTCTTGACCAGGTTGTCAGCAACATGCTGCATACAATACCGGTGTACAAAAAGCTCGGGAGGATACCCGTATTTAGCTGTCAGTGCAGCTTTGATCCCCTTGTGCTGGTCTGATATGACACATACAAATCTACTACATCCGAGCACTTCATTCCTAAACCACTGCAAGAAAAAACCCCAATTCTCAGTATCCTCCTGCCGCACAATTGCAAATGCAATAGGCAACAATTGGTTCTCGGCATCGTAGCCGCAAGCTATCAAAAGCCTCCCCTCATATCGCCCAGACAAGAAGCAGGCATCGATGCTGATCACTGGTCTCAGGTACTGGAACGCCGCAATGCATGGACCAAACGCCCAGGCTACGGCTCTGAACTGGGCAACACCTGGCATGATTAGTCCTGTTTCCTTATTCCGTACCGGGCTGGTCAGAAATTGGTGGGTCGAGCCGGGATTGTTTTGGCAAATTGCAAGCAACAGTGGTCTCAGCAAGCTGTACGAAATCTCCCAACTCCCAAATTGTCAGGCTATTGCCAGCTCACGGCCCCTCCACAGTCGGTTGTATTTAGGTGTCACATTGTTATACACAGACACAACAATGTCTGCCACCGTCTGTATGCTCATACATGGGTCCTTTTTAATGGCGTTCCCAATGACATCGGCAATGAGCGATGCCGTCAGACATTCGTGGTCGACCCTCGTACTCTCAGTCCTACATGTGTGAGGCCTGACTTGCTTAGTTATAACCCATGCGTCTCCACATCCCGTCGGCTTTGCCCTAAGCTCGTAATGGCAATTCTTGTCCTTGCACAGCAGAGTAACCCGATCCCTGTCACTTTTCCAAGATCTGAACTCCTGATTCTTTTTTATATGGTGCTCTCTGATCTTCTTCATTAGGTCTTCTTTGCTTTTAAAATATTGGTTTGCAGCAAGCTCACCTTTGTACTCAATCCGTTGCCCATAATAACCAATATCTGCTTCTCTAAACTCAGAAACATCATTGAGGTCTGGGAACGGGTGCGTATTAGTCCGGCCACTAAGCGGTCCCCCCTCATCAGTATGCCTTTCAGCTGTTTGAACCGGCCCGTCTTCATCGCAACCTTCCATGTGATCTGAATCCCCCCACATGTCTCCCTCAAATTCATCCCCGCTCCCCAGATCGTCCTCCGGTATTTCATTAATATCTTTAAAGTCCGGGCAGCTTGCATCGTCTACTGGTGCAGGTATGGGGTAAGGTGATACTGGAGGTAACGGTAAAGGAGTGGCATTTACGGATCTAGGTGGGGTTGAAACTGAGTGTCTTGGTCTGCCTCGATTGTGTCTAGGCAGGGATGCAACTGAGTGTCTTCGTTGAGGTGCTGGTGGAGTGACGTAGTTGTAGGGTTCTGGGTCAGGTTCGTTGAGGAGTAAGGTGGAGTCACGTCTGTTGGTTTCTGGTTGTGGGGTATAATGTGGTGCCGCTGATCCAGAGCCCGAACTTCCAACCCCGGGCTCTACCGGAACTCTTCTAGCAAATATTTCTATTAGAAAATTCCCTGAGGACCTCAAATAACCAAACATGCCTCTCCACGTACTCTCATCTACCAGTTTCGCAACCATAAATTTTCCGCTGGAGGGATGGCAATATCGGGTTGCCAATTCTAGGTCACACCTTTCTGGGTTGTAACCGGTGTGTGTGTAAACTATGGATTTCAGGTCTAAAAGTGAGGTGTCATCTGGAATCATTACTGAATAAGCTGCATCTTTGTTGTAATACGCCCCTTGTGCACTATTAAGCATTTTCCCACCATAGTGTAATGAAATAAAGGCCATGGTCAACAAACTACATTTTAAAAATGGTAAACATTGTCAGGTTACTAAATGGTAAACATTTGTCAGGTAACTAAATAGTAAACAATTGACAGATTACTAAATGGTAAACAATTGACACATTTGTATAGGGTATATGGTATAGGGTATTGGGTATTGGGTTTAGGATTTAGGGTTTAGGGTATTGGGTATTGGGTATTGGGTATTGGGTTTAGGGTTTAGGGTTTAGGGTTTAGGGTTTTAGGGTTATAGGGTTATAGGGTTATAGGGTTTTGGGTTTTGGGTTTTGGGTTTTGGGTTTAGGGTTTAGGGGTTTTGGGTTTTGGGTTTAGGGTTTAGGGTTTAGGGTTTAGGGTTTAGGGTTATAGGGTTAGGGTTAAGGGTTTAGGGTTATAGGGTTATAGGGTTTAGGGTTTAGGGTTTAGGGTTATAGGGTTAGGGTTTAGGGTTATAGGGTTTAGGGTTTTTTTAATTAAATTTAAATTTTTTAATAATATAATTAATTATTCTATAAAATAAAAAAAATAATAATAATAATAAAAAAAAAAAAATTACCTTAATCGCGCTGCTGCTGCCGCCTCGGGCTGTGTGCCCTTTGGATGAAGGGAGGGGGTGTCCTTTTAAGGAAGTTTTTGCTGGTTAAAAAAAAAAAAAAAAAAAAAAAGTAAACCAGCCAGAAAATGGCCGGTTTAGGGGGGGGCGTAAACCGGCCATTTTTTGGCCGGTTTGGGTATTTTTAGCGAAAATTTTGAACTCCGGGTATAATTAATAATTTGTATTAAACTTTGGATATTAATAAAAATGTCGGTTAATTGTACGTACTAGGAATGTGACACCAAGCAGGGAATTTATTATAAAAGCAGATATTATGTGCCCATAATTGGTGGTTCTTTGTATTAATTTTATATCTGGATGACAGATAAAAATTGAACTTGTTTCATCGAACAATAACAAATTATGCGTGTGGGACTGTGGGTAGTATATGTTGTGAATTGGACTTGCTCTTTATGGCAGATGCTATTATGTTGTTTGTCACTCCCTTCAACGAACAAGGGATTACAATAGCTGCTGGCCTAATGCGAGATCTTGTGTGCAAATATTACTTTTTAGAAATTAAAAAAATTGATTTGTCAGGAACAAATTGGTGATGTTTTTTTTTTCTCAAAGAATATCAATGACTGAACTATTGATTCAGTTCAAAATAGGATGGACCGAATTAATGGTCCGGTTACCCCTATAAGTCACACATGCACATCACCAGCTAGCATCACGGAACGCGAAAAAATGAGGGGGGGTTGACCGAACCATTGTTTCGGTCACTCTCTAGAACCAAATTTTGAGAAAGGGAATTTCAAAGGAAGAAGGAAAGGGGACTCCAATTTTGAAAATTTAGTCCAAGAGGGTGACCGAATCAATGGTTCAGTCACCACTCTTTTGAATTTTCTATCTCCATTTGTGTAAAGGCGTGACAAAGAATGAACCGAACCATTGATTCGGTCACTCTGTATCTGGACCGAATCAACGGTTCGATCCCTGCTATTTTTGGAGAAAATAAATCATCAATTATCTTTTTAATTTTAATGAAGAATAAAATAAGTAATTTATAAATTTAAAATGAGTTTTAATAGAAAAATTAATAAATTAGATAAATTTGTGAGCTTTTGAAATTTAAAAGAATAAATATGATATTATGAATTTTAGGGGAAATATATATGTAACTTCGAGATTTTTTAGGAATATATATGAAATTTCGCCTTGAATAAAATTCAATAAGTGCTGATCATGTATTTGCGTGGTAAAAAAATATGAAATCGGCAGACTAGTTTGTGTTAAATGGTTGTATAGGAGCAAGAATAAATCTCCTGGAGAACCAGCCTTTGGTCTAGTGGCAAAGGCAATGCTCTCCGTGTGGGAGGTCGTAGGTTCAAAACCTGAAAGGGGCAATTCATTGTGAATATTAATTAGTTGGGTGGTTTGACCTCCAACTTTTACTCAAAAAAAAAAAAAAAAATCTCCGGAAGTAGTGACATCGCTCACAAAGCATGATCAATGGCATTGTATATGATTCGGTGCCTATGAAGACTGTAGGAGACCTATTTTGAGATTCGTGCCATGTTAAAATTAAGAACCGTCTGATCATAATTTACTTGAGTCAAGTAACCTGAGGTGATGTGAATTCGTAGGAGTTGTTAGGTAGATAACAAGATTGCAGGTACACTTCCCTTTTCTTGCTTCTATGTGATGATGTGAAGTTTACTATTCCCACATGGCAGTGTTTATTGGGGGTGAGAAAAGTCATTCAAAAAAAAGACAATCCGTAATCCAATCATAACAATATATTAGATGCTACCTTTCAGATATTTATCTTTAATTAATCAGAACAAATTTCAAAAGATCGTAGAAATGTACTCATTAATTCATAACAAGAAGAGTAACTGCATAACAATATATTGGCAGTCATTTTTTTTTGAAAAAAATAATCAATTGTAATTGTATATTGTTATTTTCAAATTTAATTTCTGGGTTGATTTTTTTCTCTTGTAATATTTATGTATATTCTCGCTTTACATCCAACCTTGTTGCAATAATTCTTCATTTTCATGATAATAGAGCCCTAACATGTTTTTTTTTTCAATATTAAGAAATTCTATAAGAATCTCGCTCACATCCCACGTTGAGTGTGAAAATGGATGTGGTAATTAAGTTGCGGTCTATTTTTCATATACTGCAACAATCAGAAATATGAAAAAAATAAATATAACAATTTCTACTATTTGCTTATTCAAAATTTAAAAAACAATAAAAAATTTGTTCTTTTTGTTTTGTTTTGGTTATTGTTTAATCGGTAGATACTATTATCAAAATAACTTTGTTCATAATATCATATATTATATTTTTAATAAGTTTTATGATTTTTGAATATTTTTTTAATTTTATCAATTAAAAAAGAGTCTGGTGCTACGAGTTTTTAATTAGTACAACAAATTAAAGCCACCTCTCTTTTATTTTTTTACATTTTAAAATTTTGTATCAGCAGGATTCCCTCCATCTTCTTTATCAATTTAAAAACATAATTACCTTCCCCGACCATCAGAATTATTCACGTAGGGAACGAATCTACGGTATAAACATTAAGTGGTGTGCTGCTAAGTGTTGTAGCATGACTGGCGGAGCCGGAGATTGAATTTGAAAAGATGAAATTAAGTACGCTCCTCATTTATTGCACGCCATGTAAAGTTTACTAGTATGTTGTCCTATGGTTAGCGAAGAAAATTAGTCATGTTGTTACTAATTCCGTCACGTTACGTTATGTGTGTCAATTATGTGACATAGCTTGCATATCACTCACTAACTGTGCTCTATATATCATTTTATTTATGTGAACATAATGTCACGCAAACTAATCTGATCATGTCACATAAAAGTAAATTTTAATCATGTGACATGATGTTACGAAGTCATAGCATGTTAGTCAAGTCATGTCACGTCAAGGGCGGATCCAGGTTCAAGGAAAGGGGGGTGCAAAAAAATAGCAAATCGAGTTTAAATAATCTTAATCATATTCAAACCCATTAGCTAATTGGGTACTAGATAAAAAACAATGCTCTAACTTTCAGTTCTAATTACCAATCCGAATTCAAGAAATTTATTCTAATTTTAACTCTAAATTTAACTCAAATTACAAATCAAAATTTCAAGGGGACAAAAAAAATTCGAGGGAACATCAAAGTTAGTCCGGACTTATAGATCTCCATAAAATTTCAAAATCCAGAGAAAGTAACTTTGATTTATGGATCTTCATAAAATTTCAAAATCTAGAAAAAACAACTTTGACCTATAGATTTCTATAAAATTTCAAAATCCATAAATGCCAGTTGTATTCCGGGGAGCAAGAAATTGTCATTTAAAAAATAAGTAATCAAAATCAATTACATGTAGGTGCATGATTATGTATTTTACGAAATCCATTTTTCTAAATATAGTCTGATTCAGGTGCATGGTTCCCGTGTAGGAAGGAGTTGGGATCCGTATCCTCCCAAGTACCTGACTCAAGCAAATTGAAACGGATGGCCCAGATTAATCTTATCTGGGCCAAACTCAATCCGGTGCCTATGAAGACTGTAGGACACCTATTTTGAGATTCGTGCCATGTTAAAATTAAGAACCGTCTGATCATAATTTACTTGAGTCAAGTAACCTGAGGTGATGTGAATTCGTAGGAGTTGTTAGGTAGATAACAAGATTGCAGGTACACTTCCCTTTTCTTGCTTCTATGTGATGATGTGAAGTTTACTATTCCCACATGGCAGTGTTTATTGGGGGTGAGAAAAGTCATTCAAAAAAAAGACAATCCGTAATCCAATCATAACAATATATTAGATGCTACCTTTCAGATATTTATCTTTAATTAATCAGAACAAATTTCAAAAGATCGTCTAACAAAAAGAAATGTACTCATTAATTCATAACAAGAAGAGTAACTGCATAACAATATATTGGCAGTCATTTTTTTTTGAAAAAAATAATCAATTGTAATTGCATATTGTTATTTTCAAATTTAATTTCTGGGTTGATTTTTTTCTCTTGTAATATTTATGTATATTCTCGCTTTACATCCAACCTTGTTGCAATAATTCTTCATTTTCATGATAATAGAGCCCTAACATGTTTTTTTTTTTCAATATTAAGAAATTCTATAAGAATCTCGCTCACATCCCACGTTGAGTGTGAAAATGGATGTGGTAATTAAGTTGCGGTCTATTTTTCATATACTGCAACAATCAGAAATATGAAAAAAAAATATAACAATTTCTACTATTTGCTTATTCAAAATTTAAAAAACAATAAATTTTCTTCTTTTTGTTTTGTTTTGGTGATTGTTTAATCAGTAGATACTATTATCAAAATAACTTTGTTCATAATATCATAGATTACATTTTTAATAAGTTTTATGATTTTTGAATATTTTTTTAATTTTTTCAATTAAAAAAGAGTCTGGTGCTACGAGTTTTTAATTAGTACAACAAATTAAAGCCACCTCTCTTTTATTTTATTTTTACATTTTGAAATTTTGTATCATCAGGATTCCCTCCATCTTCTTTATCAATTTAAAAAACATAATTACCTTCCTCGACCATCAGATTTATTCACGTAGGGAACGAATCTACGGTATAAACATTAAGTGGTGTGCTGGTAAGTGTTGCAGCTTGACTGGCGGAGCCGGAGATTGAATTTGAAAAGATGGAATTAAGTACGCTCCTCATTTATTGCACGCCATATAAAGTTTACTAGTATGTTGTCCTATGGTTAGCGAAGAAAATTAGTCATGTTGTTACTAATTCCGTCACGTTACGTTATGTGTGTCAATTATGTGACATAGCTTGCATATCACTCACTAACTGTGCTCTATATATCATTTTATTTATGTGAACATAATGTCACGCAAACTAATCCGATCATGTCACATAAAAGTAAATTTTAATCACGTGACATGATGTTACGAAGTCATAGCATGTTAGTCAAGTCATGTCACGTTAAGGGCGGATCCAGGTTCAAGGAAAGGGGGGTGCAAAAAAATAGCAAATCGGGTTTAAATAATCTTAATCATATTCAAACCCATTAGCTAATTGGGTACTAGATAAAAAACAATGCTCTAACTTTCAGTTCTAATTACCAATCCGAATTCAAGAAATTTATTCTAATTTTAACTCTAAATTTAACTCAAATTACAAATCAAAATTTCAAGGGGACAAAAAAAATTCGAGGGAACATCAAAGTTAGTCCGGACTTATAGATCTCCATAAAATTTCAAAATCCAGAGAAAGTAACTTTGATCTATGGATCTTCATAAAATTTCAAAATCTAGAAAAAACAACTTTGACCTATAGATTTCTATAAAATTTCAAAATCCATAAATGCCAGTTGTATTCCGGGGAGCAAGAAATTGTCATTTAAAAAATAAGTAATCAAAATCAATTACATGTAGGTGCATGATTATGTATTTTACGAAATCCATTTTTCTAAATATAGTCTGATTCAGGTGCATGGTTCCCGTGTAGGAAGGAGTTGGGATCCGTATCCTCCCAAGTACCTGACTCAAGCAAGGATGTCAATGAAACAGTTATGTAGTTGACCTTCTATGTCCACAACCCATTTTTCCAATTTGTTTGGTGCGGATGAAATCGCATCATTACTCATTCTGACTTTCTTCCGGCTGATTAATCGACAAACAAGTTGTTCTGAAATAATGTGCAACGTGATTAAATATTGAATCTATACGTACGGATGTTAATCAAAGAAGCATGGCAAAACCATGTCCTGGTTAACTAAAAGTTAAGGCTTCATTAGATTTTTTCTTGTGTATTCCCGTGAAAACTGATCAATTTACACAAGTAAAACTACGGATTGAGGGCATTTTCATACCCAAATAAAATTAGTCTTGCCCACACAATTACCCTTATCAGTTAAGAATTAACCTTACACATACCCTACACTTATCCATTCAGTTAAGTATCAACCTTACACATACCCTACATTTATCCGTTAAGTTAAGTATAAACCTTACACATACCCTACACATATCCATTAAATTAAGTATTAACAAAACAAATAATACATAATTACCAAATAAATTGATAGCTTATATGATTTAATTAGAAATATAACAAATAAATATTTATATTAAATACAAAAATTATTATTTTTATACCATTATTTTCAAATGTAAATTATTAATTTAATTAAATGATATAAATTTTATATTAAATAAAACGATATAAAATGTTGTACAAATTAATTTTATCATAATTTACCAAAACAATATTATATAAAATGTTGTAAAATCAATGTAATCATAATAATAAAACTTATATAGTTATACGTACAACTAAAAAAATTATCATATATAATTTTATTTTATTAATTACCCTCTTATGAGTACTAAATAGATGTTATGCATATCCTTATTCGAGAAGCTAACAATTTTTTTTTACCTGTGTCCATAATTGTTAAATTAACAATTTTTTTTACTCGATCATACCCACTTTATCAAATACGATATAGATCGGATAAACGGATATATAAAAAGGTTTCACTCACATCCTAGATAAAACAACTGAAACTGAAAATAAAACTTCATAGATAATTCCCACAGAAATAACAAAAGTCAATATGATGAGATGACAGATGATATATATATATATATATATTTATAATTATTCAGACTGATATATATACCTTTCTTTGTTAGACTAGCTTAAACTTCAGCCACATTTTAATATGTAAAATACAACTTATATACGTTAATACTATTTTCACTTTTGCCAAAATTGTATTATTAAATATATTACTCTAAATACTACTAATTGCCATTTGACTAAATAGAAGATTTAAGCCCTTGAGATAGTTAAAGATTTAAATGTAGCGTTAAGCCTAGATATATAAAACTTGTTACAAATGAGCGAGGCACTCTACCTGATACTTAAAGTAGAATTCAGATCACTATAAAGTCTTCAAAGCAAGTGGAACTGGTATTGCTTGAAGATATATAAGACATCTGGATTCTCCCTCTCCCTTTTGTCACTTTAATTAGACAATTAATGCATCTTAATTAAAGAAACAAAATCTATGCAAAATTAACTCTCCCATTTTGTAGGACTTTCTATACATTGTGCTTCAGCTTGAATTATTAATTAAATAATATGATATAAATTTTATATTAAATAAAATGATATAAATGTTGGACAAATTAATTCTATCATATTTTACTGAAAATGTATTATATATAATATTTAAAATCAATTTAATCATAATAATACTAATATAATTGTATGTACATATAAAAAATATCTTATATAATTTTATTTTATCAATTACCCTCTAACGAGTACGAAATTGCTCTTATCCGTGTCCTTATCCGATTAGATAACAAAAAAAATTATTACCCGATCATAACCGTATTATCAAATACGATATGGATCGGGTAATTAAACAAATAAAAATTTTTCATTGACATCCTTGGTAAAATAACAAACACTAAAACGAAAACTTTGTTAATAATTCCCACTTAAATAACAAAGGTCCTTATCAGATGGAAGATCTTATATATAATTAATCTGAGAATGACATATATATATAAAAATTGTTAATATATACTATTATAAACGTTAATATGTAAAATACAACTTATATACGTACGTTAATACTATTTTAACTTTTGCCCAAATTGTATTATTATATATTTTAGTCTAAATATTATTAATTGCCATATATATATACACTGAAACCTGTCGTGAAAACTAACCGATCGGACAATTAAAAAGTAGATTTAAGAGATAAGAGGCTCTGAATTAGAGAGAAAATATAAAGATAAGTACCAAAGAAGAGTGGACGTCTGTCTTGGTCTCTATGGCTCTTTCTCAAAATGCTGAGGAAGCGAATTAGAAAACTAAGGAGATTTATAGAGGTTGGTGGTCAAGTGGACAAGAGAAGACTATACAGATCCTCTGCTACGCTTTCAATGTCTCTCTGTGTAGCGAATTATATGTAGATTGGACTCAAACACGTTGGTGGAAATCAAAATACAATCAAACACCTATAATATTTTGAACCATTATATACTCATATAATTTTTTAAAAGTAGAAGGTGTTTTTCCGCTCATCAAATTCTTGATAATCATAATTTAAAGAAATACCGAATATACTTGAAATGAGTAAATCAAACCGTTAAAACTGATCTACTTCACGATTGATGTGTTTACATGTCAAATTTATAAATTATCGAATTAATTTAGTATAAAGTCAAGCATTCAAACAATCACCCTTTAGTCAAGTGCAATCCTGATGGTAGGTCGTGGGTTCGAAATTCATGTAGAAAGTTCTTGATAGACAATAAAATGAAACTGAGTATGCTAGATCTCTATCTTTCGATATAAAAAAATAAAAAAAATAAAAAAAATAAAAAATGAACTCATTAAAATCTTCATAAGACTGAAACATCAGGCTGAAGGTTAATTATAGCTTTATTTAGCAAATGAAGGTTTCTTCCTTTGTTGAGAAAAGTTGTGATTAAACGTTCACAATCTTGATGAGAGAGATATTAGTCCAGTAAGACTGGTCCTTAGATTGTAAAGGTTTAATCACAACTTTCTTAACAAAGGAACCTCTCATTTATGGATGCAAGATATCAGACTTCTAAGAGAGATTCCTTGTTTGAGAAAAGTTGTGAATAACTTTCACAGTGTTGATAAATTAGAAGTAGCAAGTTCCTTTAGTATGTTGCATATTTATACTTTTGATTTATTAATAACACATCAAATCAATCTGTATGAAGTTTATTTTATGATTTTTAATGACTAACAAACATGAATGTAAAAAGAAAAATCACCATACACGGTTATTTCTATAGAACAGTGTATAAAACCTATGAATTAGGGTTTTCGTTTTTCGCGCCTATTTTTGTGAAATATACATGGTTTTAAATAGAAACCATGTTTATAAACTTCATTCTACTAAGTTTTTATTTGAGAACCATGTATGATTAGTACTACCAGCCAGTACGGACCAGAGACCCAATATAGACCAAGCGGGAAGGAATACAAATTAACTCCTGAAGCGCGCAACTTATGCATAGGGGCAAGGTACGGTTTGTATTGGGGGCAACCTTTCATTGGATTTCGTGGCAGTTGTATCCAGATCAGATTACTTCGACTCCAATCATCTCCAGACGCCTCTACATTCCTATAAAAGACTCCTGGACAGAGGAGAACATATCTTTGATACTTATGGCATTTTAGATCAATTACTTTTAGTATTTCTATTGCTTTGTTTATTTACTTTCCAAACAAACAACAATCCTGGTCAAACCCCTGGATCAGTTTTTACTTAGTGTCTTTTACTATAAATCAATACATGCTTTGTCTATGTGGTTTGACACCCCAAATACTATACTGATCAGTTGTACGTTTGCAACCAACCTTTCAGTTGAGTACTAGAGATATTATAAATTAAATATATATATATATTATATGTGGTTTTCTTTATAAATAATATGAACAGCAGCCAGGGCCCACCCATACAAGAAAGCTATTTTGTGAGTCTTGTTAGACAGTAGTGGAAGAAATTTTTTTTATTCTTTTTTTTGAGTAAAAAATAAGGATCGAGTCCCTATTTAATTTATTGAATAGAAGGTTTCAATATGAAACCTGGTACAAAAGTTTAATGTATTCAACCAAGTTGAATATCAACGAAAAAAGATGAGAATAGAAGGGAAAACAAAAGATGAAAATAAAATTGTTGAGAACTAAAAGGTTGAAACTGAAAAAATGCAGACTCCTCTTGTCAGTGAAAGAAATTCCACTGTTCTTGAACTTCCATGTTTAGATCTTCTATCTCCTTACTCCGTTCTTGAAAAATTCGAACACATCGCTCCCGCCAACAAATAAACATGGCTATTAGCAGTACTTCTTTGGATTTGGAGTCCCCATCAGTCCGCACAATCCACCTGTGTGCTCCCTCCTCTTGCAAAGTTCTTCTCCAATTCCTTCTTGGTAGTTGAAATGTATCAACAAGAGATGCATAAACTTCCAAAGTGAATGAGCATTCAGAGAACAAATGCCAAGTTGATTCAGTATTGGCTCTACATAGCACACACATGCTCGAAAGATTCCACCCTCTCTTCTGTAAGTTTTCGGTTGTTAAAATTTTGTCATAATATGATAACCAGCCAAATACCTTAATTCTCGGGGGTATCCTCATTTTCCAAATCCTGTGAATTATCTCTGTGCTTCGGTATTCCTCCTTCAATTTCTGGTACATGGATTTAACAGTAAATTCCTTTGTGGTTGTTAAAGTCCATTGTACCTCGTCTTGAGCTGCTGTGAAGAAGAATGGGATCGGTATTGTATTGTGGAGTTGTTGAATTTGTGCCTGTACCAACGCTTGCTGTACCGGTCCAATGTATTGCACAAGATCTTCAAAATTTTTCTGAAATGCTTGTTGTACTGTCAGATTTTTGTCAGTAGCTTGTTCATACAAAAGTGGGAACTCTTTACAAAGAAAACCATGGCCCCAATTGTGCCTCCAGAATTTTATCCTTGATCCATCTCCTACGATTCTACTCATAAAGCGTTCGCAAAGATCTTGTGTTGATTTGAGGGTTTGTTTAAAGAATTTGCAATCCGGCAATTCGCTTGGTCTGTCGATATCGAAAAAAGATGAGAACAATGATTTCCAAAGTCGGTCTTCAGATTTTGTCCAGTACCAATACCATTTTGCAAGCAACGCCTCGTTAAAAGTTCTCAATTCAATTACCCCCAATCCGCCAAGCCTTTTTGGTGTGCATACGAGATCCCATTTGGCCAACGATATTCCTCTTTCCTCATTTGAATTTTTCTTCCAAAGGAATTTCCTTCTCTTTTTGTCTATTTCCAATATGACCCAAGTCGGTAGCTTGAAAACCGACATAAAATAAGTTGGAATGGAAGACAAAACTGCATTAATTAATACCAATCGTCCCGCAATCGACAATTGCCTTGCAGCCCATCCTTGAAGTTTATTGTCAATTTTGTGGAGTAAAGGGAGGTAGGCTGTTTTCGGCAGTGACCTATCAGACAAAGGTAGTCCAAGGTAATTGAATGGAAAGCTTCCCTTTTTGCACCCCAATGCATTTGTCAATTGCTGTACAAGATTAGTATCATCCGAAATTAATAGCAATTCTGATTTGTCCATGCTCACTGCCAAACCCGAGATTTGCTTGAAAACCATAAATAGAATTTTCAATGCCTGCGCTTGTCTCAATTCGGGTTTCATGAAAAATAAGGAATCGTCCGCATATAGTAAACAAGGTTTCATTTGTAAGAAAGGTAATTGCCATTCTCCACTCTGTACCAACTTTGCCAACCATCTCGGGATAAAATCCATTGCCAATATAAATAAAAGAGGAGACAAAGGATCTCCTTGACGTACTCCTCTTTTTAATTGGATCTTCTTCCCCAACAAGCCATTAATAATTATTTGCGAACTTCCTCTGAGCACACAATTTGTCATCCATTGAATCCATTTTGACGGAAAGCCGAGACCTTGTAGAACTTTGATCAAGAAATCCCAATTAACCGTATCAAAAGCTTTATGTATATCAGCTTTGAATAGGGCAATTGGAACTTCATTCTCCTTTGCAATTTGTATAACCTGTTGTGCGTATAAGAACCCCTCCGTGATTTGCCGTCCTTTGACAAAGCCCGTCTGATTGTCGTTGACCAGCTGGCTTATGTGAGGTTGGAGTCTATTAGCCAAGATTTTAGAAACCATTTTTTGTATCCCATGTAACAAACTGATAGGTCTGAAATCTTGCGGCTTTTTTGCTTCCTCTTTTTTTGGGATTAACACAATGTATGATGTGTTAAGAAGATCCAAGTTCAGCCCTCTGTCCAAAGTTTCCTTGATTGTGTTGTGTATGTCTGGAAGTAGCACGTCTTGGAATTCTTTGTAAAATTCCCCGGTAAAACCGTCTGGTCCGGGACTCTTGTTTGAGGGCCAATCTCCAATGACTGCTGCCACTTCTTCCCTTGTTATTGGTTCTACCAAGTTCTGTAGGTTTGAACTGGAGCTGTACAAGTTCCCCCAATTAATTGATGGCATCCTATCCGAATTACTCCCCATTAATTTGACATAAAAATCCCAGAAAATTTTCGCCTTCATTGTTTGTGTTCTATGCAACTGACCCTCATGCTCAATTACCTGTACCATATTTACTCTTTTGGAAGATGTTGCCAAAGAATGGAAATATCTTGTGTTACGATCTCCATTAATTTCCCATTTGACCTTGGCTCTTTGTTTCCAAATTTCCTCTTCTAGCACTGATAGTTCAACATACCTTCTTTTGAGTGTTAAATGAACCCACTTCTCTAGTTGCGTGATTGTTCTCACCTCTTGAACTTTTCCAAACCAGTCCATGAATTCTCTACAAATTAAAATCTGTTCTTTCACATTTCCAATTTTTGATCCCGTCCACTCTTTTATCTGAGATTGAAGATTGCAAAGCTTTTTGTGTAGCTCTACAGTTGAAGCCGCAACTCCAGCTTCATTCCAACTTGTTCTGACAAATTCTTTAAAAGATGCAGATTTCAGCCAAGCATTTTCAAATCTGAAAAATGCTGATCTTCTAAAGTTTGTATTGGCAGTATACAGTAATGGTGTGTGATCTGATGAAGTATTAGCCATTGCCTCTTGTTTTGAGTTCGGAAAAGCAACACTCCAGCTTACTGACAACAAGAAACGATCCAGACGGGCCATTGTTGGTTGATCTCTAGAATTTGTCCAAGTGAAGTGTTTTCCACTTAGAGGCAAGTTGATTAAGTCCATCTCCATGATTAAATCTGAAAACTTAACCGATTCTCTCCAATTCGAGCTATTCAAGTTTGTTCTTTCTTCTTGCAAAAGGGTGGCATTAAAATCACCACATAGCAGCCATGGAATATCATCAGATGGTTTGATTTCCTGAATTTCTCGAAAAAAATCTCTTCTCAATGAAACTGTTGTAGGTCCATAGACCGAAGTGAGTTGAAACTGTTCTCCGTTGTGTTCTAGTGTTACTGTGACAGTGTAAACCCCTTGTGAAAGTTGGATAAGCTTATATTTAGAGCTCCATACAACCATTATCCCTCCCCTTGTACCATCTGCCTCCAAACATGCATGCTCTTTGAATCTCCTTCCACATGTTTGTGATATGATTGTATTGTTGGTACTGTTCAGTTTTGTCTCTTGAAGACACACAATATCCGGTTTTTCAAGTAAAATCGTTTGGCGCACTGCCAACCTTTTCTCCCTTTCATTCAGACCTCGGACATTCCAGGATAATACTTTAATTCTTGAGACATAATCCATAAAAACTCTTAATCATCTTCATAATAAAAGGACTTATAAGTCCAACAACCCTTACAAGCAAAAAACTGTTCCTCCCAACACCAGCAAAACATTTTAACATCTTCCCTTGCCCCAATCTTTCCTTAACCAACTCATCAAAAGGCTGCTGTTTGATTTTAACAGCGGCATACAAAAGTAAAAAATTAAACTTGCTTGAACTAATCATTAAAAACATAATAACCTCTACTTTCCTTAAATCAGAACTACTCCATCTTCCTTTTTTCAACCCATGACAATCTTTGTCACCTCAGCATCAATGGTCCCTTGGATTTCGACTCCTGCCATCTGCACCAGTAATTCTGCTTGCTGCTTGTTCAATGGACTAAGTGATTGGTGGTACTCCAGCCTTGCCTTCTTTGGCTTATTAACTCTTTTGTTGTACTGTTTTTTGCCTGAATCGTAATGCACTCTTGCTTGCGAATATTTTGCCATAAGCCTTGGACTACGGCGAGTTCCGCCAATTTCTGAAGAAATAGGCTGCGCCTCTGATTCATTCATATTGAAGTTATCAGCCAAGCTATAAATTGGAAATTCATATCCTGGTGGTGGGCCTTGAGACATCTCTTCTTCTTCTTGACTTTGAGGCCCATATGTCCCTTCATTTTCTAACGGGCCTAGTAAGGCCCAGTTTCCCTTTTGTTGTTCTTTTCCTGACCCATTAAAATTGTGATTAATGGTTTCTAAAAAGGTGATTTTAGAATTAACATCTCCTTGGTCCCAGCGCAACATTTGAAATTTGTCATAAAAAGCAAATGCCAACCTTCCAGAGAAAACCTTGATCCCCGAAAAAACAGTCCCTTGCATTAATTGCACTGTTGGCTTCCAAAAAGTGAATTTGAAAACACTTACTCCAGATTGGCTAGTGACCCTTGCGCCTCCCACCAACAGCTCACATTTTTCTGGATTTGCAATAGTTACCTTATTGTTGACAGTTGTCTGCAGAAATTCTTCTGACTCAGTCTTCTTTGCTCCTTCCCCAATGAAGGCCCCTGCTTGAGTTAATGCATTGTAAAGATTTGTAATCCAAACTTGAGCTGCCCTTGTCCAGTTTGAATTAACACTGGAGAGAGCTCCTTCTTCTCCATTTCCTCTGTTTCCTCTGTTTTCAGCTCTTCCCCTATTTTGACAATTGCCGGGTGGCCGTATGATCTGATTTCCGGCTCTTCTTCCGCCTTGTCTTCCCCTGCCTCTGCCACCTCCTCCTCCTTGATGTGGTGGAGGAGGATTGTCACGAGTCATCCAGCCATCTAGTTCAACCCGAATATCCTTTTGATAAGGGTTAACACTAAGATTTAGGTTGAAAGGAATTTGACCAACATTCTTTGTGGCCACCAAAACAGTCAAATACTCATAATTTCCATTTGAAAAATAAGGTGCAGTTCTTAACGGGTATCCAAAACCCGATAGCAGTTGGTGAATATCTGCCCTGTTCCAGTGTTGTAATGGTGCTCCATGGATTCTTACACGTGCCCTCGCACTGAGCGGATCAAAAGCCATCTGAAGCTGGGGAGAATAAGGATGAAGTTCAATGTTAATACCATTACCAATATAAAAGGTGGCTCGTTCTATTGCTGTCTCTGCCATGACTTCGTTGGGGAAGATGAGAATGGCATCACCGAAATCGTCATTGATTGTAAAAACACCAAAATCCACTGGGTCGCGATGGAATTGTCTTGCCATACAACTAGCAACCCTCTGATTGAAATGGGGATCAGCTGCACCTGGCCCCGCAAAGATAAACGCCGACTGCAGAAGAAATTGATTTGCCGGGCTGAGCTCTTCCCTGGGAGCTATATAAACATTCAAGGAGTTGGGCCTCCTTTGCCAAACATCAGCGGGTTCATTCATTGGTGCTGTTAGCCAATCTCTAGGGACCTCCATTTCACTGTTTGGAGTAGGTATAGGAGTTGGTATGATCTGTTGAACAATAGGAGGGTTTTTGTTTGGGAGAACTTTAGGTTGATTGACTGCTTTCGTTGCCCTGGCAAAGTCTTCCCTTTTATAGCCAGGTTTTTGGATTTGAGAACTCTTCGTGTCTCTCAAAATTAATTCTGGGCAGTGTCGAATAATGTGTCCTGCTGTGTTACAATGAAGGCATCTTCTTTGATTTTTGCAAACCAACTGGATATGACCTTTCATTAGACACCTAAAGCATCTTTGCTGTAATCTTAATTTCCTTGCATGTAATTGAAGAGGTGTCGGTTGGCTTTCTCTAGGTAGTCTTGCTTGAGAATTGAATCTTTTCTTCCTTCTGGTAACAAAGGTCCAACCTTGAGAATCGTCATTCTGAATTGGATTTTCCAGGATTGAACTCTTGAGATTCTCCTCTGTGATTGGCTCTACACAGCAGTTATTGTTGGTAATAACTTTTTGGGGGTGGCTGCCTTTGCTCACTGATGATTGAATGGCACACCTCTGAGTTGTTTGTTGAAAAGACCTTCCTTGATCTTTTTGTTGAACTTGGAGAATCGGGTGTTCTCCTATTAAGAGGAAGCTGCTGTCAGTTATCCCTTCAACCTGGATCGAAGGTATAGAAATCTCTGCTAAAACCACCCTATTATCTGTCTGTCCTCCCGCTATTCCTTCTGTAAAGATAGTTTCCTTCCCTTTGTCCTTTCCACTTACTCTTCCCAAGATTTCTTCACCTGAATCTGTCTCTAATCTAGGTTTTTGGATTCTACGTAGAATGGTTGGAATGGAAGTGGTTGATCGGTTAAGAGTGGCGACGTTGGTTTGGGTGGTCTTCGGTTGCGCCTCCTTGGTCTTCAATATCGCCTCTGAATCGCCTTGCCTTCCTTGGTCTCTCATCGCCTTCTTAAAACGACAAAGAAGTAGGGTAGAATAAAATTTGTAGGAGTTGCATATTATATGTGGTTTTCTTTATAAATAATATCAACAGCAGCCAGGGCCCACCCATACAAGAAAGCAATTTTGTGAGTCTTGTTAGACAGTGGAAGAAAATTTTTTTATTCTTAAAACGACAAAGAAGTAGGGTAGAATAAAATTTGAAGGAGTTGCATATTATATGTGGTTTTCTTTATAAATAATATCAACAGCAGCCAGGGCCCACCCATGAGCAGTGTTTGACAGCGTAATATCAACTACTGATGTATATCAAAGAAATCAAATTTGTTGACTTTGTCCCAACAATTATGCAGTTTATAATATGAATGAACTCTTGGGCGAAATATATTTGTTATGAAAATCGAACTGCATCAACTAAAAATTATGGTTTATAGTACTCAAAATAGAACATTTCATGCATACACATACCGCCTTAGTACTCATATGTAATTATTGGGAATTATCCATAATAATTAAGATTTCGTGTAATTGATACATGAACCAAATGAATCTGAAACCTAGCTCTATATATACCAAAGTGTTGCACTTAATTAGCTTTATTTATGAAAATATTTTATTATTCAACAGTTAGTTTTATTTGGATTTTATTCTGTTTGTAAGATAACAAGTTAATAACCGAATAACTATAATATATATTGTAGTTAGTTTTTTACTTTTATAAATAGACAATCAAAAGTCTTTCATATTGTCATATGCAATCACATTGTTAATATAAAATCACAATGGAAATGTGCAGTCAATTCCAACTAAGTTACTTTTTTTATCAAAGCAATAAATTTAAAACAAATATCTTTTTTTTTCAGTTCTTTAACTAAATTACAAGAAATGGAAATAAAAGTGAAATTTAATATCTTTATTTTAACAAAATACATACATTTTCATAGCACACCATTTTAATAAGTACAATACTAATTATTACTCAAATATTATCATAAGAAATGCCACACAAATTAATTTCACTATAAAAAATAATAGATTTTGGTATTGATGAGAGTGTTCTTCAGTTTCATATGATATGCATATGTTCATAATAAGGTTAGAAAAACAAAACACATAAGTATTTGTATACTAATTTTGATCAATAGATAATTAAGTACCAGTAGCAAATGCTATTGTCCAATCTTAGGTACAAATAGGGGTGTCAACGGATACGATAAGGGTCGGGTGGAAGCATTATCATATCGTATCCATTACAAATTGTCTTTACCCGTATATACCCTTATCCGCTACGAATTATCTTACCCGTACCCTACTCTTACCCGTTATGTTTGTTGGATAACGAAACAGTAGTAGATAATAACGGGTAATGCTAATATAATAATTACTTTTTTTATTTACTAAATAAAACATTAAAATACTTTCATTTCACACATGGAGAAGCATGAATTTTCCTCAATTTCAATTAACGCCATCGACTAATTATTTGGAACTGAAACTTTCACTGTGATTAACATGTGGTTAGGCAGCGCTGCACTGCATGAAGTTACCTAGGGGCTTGTGAATATCTGACGTAAGTGTACAATTCAATTAAGATACCCAGTACATAATAATCAAAGAACTTTTTATTAATAGAAATAATTATTATATAATATAGTAAATAGCAAGAGTGTCTGAGATTTTGGATGGCATAGATGGAAACGAAAAAAATTTCGGCTCCAAAATTTGGAGCCGATTTGGATCCAAAGTAATTTTGGCCATTCTTTCTATTTCAGAAAAAAAATAACACTACTCTTTCCTTTTTACAAATTGTTTACTACTTTTTCAGAAAAAATACTAATTTTTTAGTACTTTTAAAATTTGGTCTACTTTTTTACTATTTTTACTACTTTTCCAAAAAAAAAATTACTACTTTATAAATAAAATTTACTACTTTTTCAGAAAAAATTTCAAACCGGAAAAAAAAATGCCATCATAATTTCCGGCCACTTTTATGATTGGCTGGTACGGTGTTGGCGCAAGAGAGGTGTTGTTATTGGGTGTTGGCTTTGTAGACCGAAATTCAACATGGATTGAGGTCCAGTAACAAGTTAGACCAAAAAAAGAATGGGCTTTATTGGGCCTATACCTTTCTTTTTCTCTATTGGGCCTAGTAGCGCTCTTGTGGTCCACTGAGGGCTTTGGTTTTGAATTATTTTTTTCGAGAACAAAATAATTTATATTAATGCTAACAAATAGTCTATCATGAGCTGAAATTGCTTTCAATCTTGGTTTCAGCTCTCTTGTCTTTCAAGATAAGTAGTTGTAAGTATTAAGAAATTTATATTCGCTAAGATCTGTACATGCCCAATAGCAACATGAAATGATGTTAGCATTTGTTGCAAACTTTTTCTCAAAGACTATATTTTGTTCGCCAACATATATGTAGTGCTTTTATATCAATCAGCTCTCAAGCAAATTGGTTTAATATTGCACCTGGGTGTTTAATATTCCACAATTAAGGCTCTTTCGTTGTAATTTCTGACATTAAGTTGATCTTATTCCACATTATAATTAATTTTAGTTCATTAAACATAAATCCACAATCTAAATCAAAGCTAAGACAAGCGGAAGGAACCAAAAATAGTTCTAGTTTGGGCAACTCAGTTTCAGGTTCAAATGGCTTGTTGACTAGAATGGCAATTGTAGCCTAAACTGTTCGAAACTTGGCTGATTGCAGAAGCCTTTTGCTGGTACAAACTGGTAAACTTGCTGGTACGAAAACAGAGTTTTTACAGAAATTTCTGGTAAATAGAAAACTGCTGCTGAACAGAACACTAACTTCTCAATATGCTTGAATTTTATTTTCTTACACCTTCCAATCAATAACATAACATGCTAACATATTTATAACAAAATACATCTATCTATTCTTAGAACCTACTACTTCCTATAACAATACTACAATCTAAAATTAGCACCTATTACCATAAATAACCTTGCTGACTAGAACTGCAGTTCATCCTATTTCAGACACATCATGACTCTAATTACTGAATTTACTAAAAAAGATATTGCTAATTATAGCAGCCACGTATCGGATGCTAATTATAGCAACTTTTAATCAATTTTCAACATAGACTACCCAACCCAACTTCACCGTGCCTGAGTAGTGTACATTTGACATAACCAAATCATGTCGAGTTGGGTCAGGTCCGGTCCATGCCATTGAAGAAGCTGTATTGGTGTAAAAAGTCGACAGCATCTTAGCAGAATTTATACTTTGATAGATGCTTAGTTGGACAGGTGGGATTCACTGAGTTCCAAGTTCCGTGGCTGTATAACTTTATTTTAATTACCCAGCGTCCAAGAATCCTCAGAAGACAGTCTTGTGCAATATTTTTAATGTTTGGAATGCTTGTTGTGTTTTGTATTTGGTGTAAGATATTGTTTAGGTACTATAATGGCAGGTCTGTAACGTATTTGGGTTGTGACGGGTTGTACCCTGCCAGAAAGGTTGTTAGATACAAGCAGGAAGGGACGGCAGTGATGCAGCTTGCTTTCATAGGCCGGGGGCATTTCTAAAGAGGATTTGTTGAGTTAGCAGTGTGCTCACTGATAGAGGTCTTTTTGTGCCAGGTGCTTTCTTGTTGCACAGTATTTTTGGTGATTTTGATAAATTAACCTGCAATTGGGGGGATGAAATATACCGCAAGGATAAGAGCTGTGACTATGCTGGGTTTGTGAGTTTTCAATTTTTTTTGTGATCATTAAAAGAAGTGTCAGGCATGTGTAAGAAAACAAAGATATTCTTAAAAAACGGCAGGTGAGAGCATGCTATATAAGCAAATGAAATTACAGACAGATGCTGTTATTACTTATTTTTATTACAAGATCACACAAAGTTAATAAATGCATACAGATAAACACTAATATAATTTTAAACAACATGAAAGAAGCCATGCTTACTAGAACATCTCTGCATCTTGATATAATTAAATAAATTTATGCTGCTGGATCTAGTTCACCTAGGCACCCCAGTTTCAATTTCCAGCACTGAGCTATAACCAGTACTGTGAAATGCAGATGTATCTGATGTAGTATAAAAAGTTGATTCCTCTAATAAGTTCTCTGTCTCTTCTTGAACTCTTTCTGGCCCCAACTGGCTGCTAAGAAGTCTTACTAAATTTTGCAGTTTCTCCACAACTTGCCTCATTGTTGGTCGATCTTCTCCTCTCACACTTAGGCACCAAACTGCAAGCTCGCTCACTTCTTGGAGAACCTCAATAACCTTCTCATTGTTATTAACAATATCCTTGTCTAACAACTCATGAAGCTTGTTTATTCTCACGTTTGAAATAAAGCATGATGCCAAATGCTTTCTTTCGTACGTCTCATCTCTGAAAATGGCACACTTCCTGGTAATAAGCTCCAAGAGAACTACACCGAAACTATAAACATCACTCTTCTTTGTTAATACTGCAGTGGCGACGTACTCGGGATCTATGTAACCCCGTGTCCCTTGTACAACCTTGACAACTTGTGTGTCATCATTTGGAACAAGGTTTGAAGCACCAAAGTCAGAGACTTTGGCACGGAAATCATTTTCTAAAAGTATATTGGCTGACTTAACATCGCCATGAAGAATAGTTCGAGAGATTGAAGAGTGAAGGTGATCTAGAGCCGTTGCCGAATCCATAGCAATTTTTAGCCGAGTGCCCAAGGAAATCGTCCTTGGGTTGCTCTTTCCATGAAGCAAATCAGAGAGTGACCCACGGGGGATAAACTCATAGACCAACATAGGGATTTTAACCTCAAGACAACATCCCAACAATCTAACAACGTTCCTATGGTTTATTTGTGAAAGAAGGATAATTTCGTTCACAAATTCATCTCTTTGGGTTTCTTTGACTTCCATTGATTTCTTTATAGCCACGAACGGTTGATCTTCTAACAACCCCATCCCCTTGTACACCTTCCCTTGCCCTCCTGCACCTAATACTTGACCGTCATCAAAATTATTTGTTGCAATTTCTATCTCCTTTATGCTGAAGACACGGAGGTGTTTGTCCATCATCTGGTAGTATCTTTGATACTCTTCTTTTTCTTTGCTGTGCCTTTTATGTTGTAGATATGTGGCCACCATGAAACAGATGCCCAGCAAAATAGCTAAGCCAAGTATTGATGCTGCATATGACAAACATGGAAATGAAATGTGAATTCATAGCTGGAAACACATGCCTTTTCTTTTTCTTCATCACCACAATGAACTACAATAATAACCATAATAGCCACAACAACAACAATAATAAGCATGCAGTGACAATAAAAGTAACAGAAAAAATAGTTATACAATTTTGCATTGATGCAATTTGCAAAATATTTTGTGTTTTTGCTCCAAGAATAGTGACAACAAACAATTTCACTGCATAGGTATGTTCTATATATAATTTTTATCATACTTCTCAATATCATATTTTCCCGACATAGCCATTCTATTTCTTCAACCCCAAATTAATAAATTTCCAATTTATCAATTTTTCCGAATATCAAATCTCCAAATCTATCAATTTCTCCAAGAAGCAGTTGACCAAATTAGTTAACTTACGAAAGAAATTATACCAATTGACCAAACGAAACACCTCTGACTGAATGTTTGCGCGGTGTACAGATGGAGAAAAACAAAATCGGAGAGCAAATGGGGCTGGTCTAAAATCGCGGCTCACAAAAGCACTCACCAAGAGAGATCGTGGCTCACCAAAAAAATTCTTCAACGCACCTTGATTCTGGTCTATTATCGCGGTTCACCACACGCGATGGAATCGGCCTGAAATGCGCGGTCTACACGCAATGCACGATTCGAAGTGAAAAACCACAAGACGCTGAGCACGACAGAGAAACAAAAATGGCTGAAGACAGAAACCCTAGAACAGCAGCGGAATAATTAATCTGAACTCTGAGATTACCGAGCGGCTACCGGCGAGGGAGATGGCTCTGATACCAATTTATTAGGTTCTATAGGGTTTGAGAAGAGGAAGAGAGCAAGAGACAAACATACAACTCAAGTTGATTTCTATTAGACTTTTTTTTCTCTCTCTTACAAAGAGTCTATACATATTAAAGATACAAAGTCCAACGGCCCAAATAGCAATTTGGGTCAAACATTACATTTACAATGAAATTTTCACTTCTCAATGGATTTTAATGGATTATTTGATTGTAATCATTTGTCTAAATAGAAATTGTTCACAAATTATTTTTTTATCTATTTTTTTTCTAATTTTTTAGTATAAAACAAGTTTTTGGCAAAAAAGCCTGAGTTTCTGATCCAATTCGGCCAATTCACCCGATTCCGATTTCACGGTCGAAAGACCGATCCCGATTCTGATTCTAATTTTTCCTTCTATGGTATTAACACAAACTTAGTGACAGCCAACATAACACTACAAGAAGATCAAGAACAATTGGTTTCTGTACACTTTGTATTGGACAATAAATTATCAACTTTTCCTGAAGTAACCAAGAGAAGTAAGAGTATCACAAATTTCAAATTTGAATAATGTATTTATTATTATTTTGAATCAAAAAAGAATACTTACAGATAGCCACACGGGCTGGATAGGGAAATTTCTCAGGAATCTCGGAGCAAGTTTTGTTTTTCCCGTCACCTTTTGTACCTTTCGGGCAGGCACATTCATAGCTTCCGTCAGTGTTTTTGCAAGTTCCCATGCAAGGGTACACATCCGGTGATTTACATTCATCAATGTCTGTTAAGATCAGTCAAAACTAGAGGTTAACATTAGCGCATTTTGCAGATTGATATGCTGATGCATAGTCTTCGGTGACCACATCTGGCGTACCTTACTGGTAGGCTTAGCTTGTTGACAAGTTCTTATATTATACGATAAAACCTACTTGGCAGGAGCTAATGGTTCTTTCTTTAAATATCCACAAGGACCTTTCATCTGGATTTCAAACATGCGCCCTCTTACACAGAGCGCATTGCCTTTAGCCAAAAGACCAAAGATTGGCTCTCATATCAGAAAACTTTTTTAAGGGGATCATGTAAATAAACATAAGAATACTATATAATGGCGAGAATTAATTAATTATACAGGAAATTAAACAGGACCTAATTAAGTACATTACTTGTGCATCCATTAGGGAGGTAGGGATTGCCCTCGTATCCTTCTAAGCATTTGCAAATGTATCCCTCACCGTTGGTGGTGTTGTCGCATCCACTGTGTTTGCTTTGGCATGCTGGGTTAAAACTGCTCTCCACATGTGATTCCAGGCATGTGCCATATTCTCGGATAGCCCAGTCAAGTACAATTGGCACACCATTCTCATTCCTCTGATAGAATCCGGTCCCGACCAGATCCTTGACAGTAAATTTGTACCAGTCATCCTGCACCAGCACTGCATAACTGCATGGGTTGAATGACCTGGTTTTGTTGTCATTCAGACTACTCCAGTACACTTTATAATAGTTGAACCCTTCTGGGATGGCTGTCTGGCAACAACCTAACCCATTGCATGAACCGCCATCACCAGTTGTGCTGTTCAGGCTCTCACAGAAAGACACACAACCTGACTTGTAATTACTGTTAGCCATGCCAGAAATATATGCCAAGGTGTTGCAACCAATTACAGTGAACTTGTTCCGTTTGTTGGAGAAGAGAAATGCTTTTATTGCCCAGATTCCGATCGATGGATTGGTCTGGCTGGAAGGATAGCAGTCATAGCCAATGTAATTGTGGACTGTGGCTTCAGAAGTAGTTATGTTGATATGTAACACCTCGATATTTCGACCTAAGATTAGTTTTGGTGGATTAACAGAGTTGTTGCACGTTAGATTAAAACCATCCCGGTAACAGCCAGGAAGGATGCCAAATGGGTAAGGTATGGTGATATTTCCGCATTTGTCTGGGCAATTGGGAAGTGATGTGGGAAATGTTGAGGCTACCAAAGGTGTTGGCAAGAGTAGGCTTATTAGTGTCAGGTAAAGAAAGCACTGTAATAGTGATTGTGTCACACAGGCCATGGATATCTCTTTCTCTCTCGGTTCAAGTGTATCCATGAGTATGGACTGGAATTTGGTTAAACAAAGTATTGGTTAATGCAGTTTTATAGAGATTGGAAAGACAATTCTCTTCTTTTTCCTTTCTAAATACCAGAAAGCTACAGCTAGCGTACAGTATAGGTTGCTGGACTTAGACTAGCAAGTCTTACTACCGAAATTATATAGAAGAAAATTACACTCTTTGTTTATTTAATTAAGAAAAGTTAGTTTGGGACAATATCAGTTTCCACCGCGTCGATTAAGGGTTAACACAAATTGATGAATATCAAGCTTATGATTGCTAATGCTTCGTGCGAAATTTCTAGCTGAATATATATTACACAGATCATCTTTAATACTTTATGTCTTTGGTATTATTTTTCGTATATGCATGCCCTTTTTGGGTTCTGTAATATAACAATAATTCGTTTTTGGTTCAAGAAAGTTCGTGATATTTATGTTCCTAAAGCAATACTGCCATATTGATAATTTGCCAAACCGAACCATCTCAAATTTTTTTTTTTGAAATGGAAATACGAAAAAGCACAAGAACCATCTCATTTGGTATTTTGAAAAGCACAAGTGAAGATATTAGAAATGGAAATACGAAAATTTTGAATATGGAAAGTTTTCAGAACAACAGCAAGCCTCTCTTATTAAGATTCTGTAAGAAAAAAGAGCTTGCTGCAATGCAAAAGAAATGCAGGTAATTAGGGAGCTTCTAATTTTAAAAGAAATCACTACTACAAATCCGTTTGTAAAGAAAGAAGGAGCGCGTCCGAAAATGAGTTCCATCATTCATACATGATTAATTAAATAAAATCGTGCATAAATGTGCTCCAACATTCACACACGTTGCTTCATTAAGTAACCTTGAATGATTGGAAATAATTGTACACGGTTGTGGTTAACTTAACCGTGTATAAATGAGCTCCAACAATTATAGATGATTTCTTTATGCCAACTGTGTATAAATGCTCCGCAGGATTTTATTGTATGATCCGTATGTGATTAAAGAAGCACAAAGAATTTCATGTCAGCAATCTGCTCCTTCCTGTGATAATGCATTTGTGTCTATCTTTTATAAGTCATTTCTATCATTTCAAAAGAACCTCTGTCTTGTACATTTATTTCTCTAAGTCACCTCTTCTAAATAGGCGAGGCTACATCGAGGGATAACAGGCGTAGAATTTCGCTCAAGTGTCCAATTTATGTCTTGTACAACATTTACCAAACTGGCAACCCAAGAGTTCTTTTGTTTCATCATGTCCAACAAACAAAGGGAAGAGTCTCAAAATTTGAGTTAAAGTTTCCCATGAAGTTTATTTCTTTCTAATTTATTATTTTGTACTCGTTTACCATTATTTTTAGGCATTGTTCATGTAAATGTAAAAAACTCAGTTGTAGGATTTATTTTGTTGGTTTTTTTTATTTTTTAGTTAGAATGTTGTTCAAGTCACGATTTGCGTAATGTTATTGTAAATGTTTTTTTTGGTAAATGTAGTGTGTTTTTTATATGTGCTGAAATTAAATTCATAGTTATTTTAAATTTAGTATTTTTGGTATATTGGTAAATATAGTGTTTTAGTATGAGTCCAGATCTAGAGTAACCGTATTTTTTTTTATAAAAATAGGATTATACATGGTTTTTTCAATTAAAAACATATGTATGGTTGGTACTTTCATACGCAGGTTTAATGTGAAAAACCGTGTATGCATATTTTGCGAAAAAATTAGCGATGTTTTTGGAGAAACCTACACCGTGTACAATTTACACACTTTTTATACAAGTTGTGCATATATAGCATGGTTGAAAACCGTGTAAAATTCCAGCTTTTTACCGTGTAAAATAAAGAACTATGTAGTAGTGAATACAGATAAAATATATTACTTGTGCTTTACTACAGAAATTTGTCACTATATTACTTTTATACAAGCTATGCATATCTGAAAGTGTTTTTTCCGACGGTATTTTTGCCGATATTTCTACCAGTAATACCGATACGCTTGTAAGTAGTAATTTTGTCGGTGAACTCTCGACAATAGTCACTTTTTATCCTCGTGGATAGTGACATATTTTTGTAGTAATTGTTTAGTTATCAATTAGGTAGAGAAAGGGAAGTCAGCAGACCGTAAGACTTGGACTTGGAAGTCTTGAGTAGTCTCCACACAGACGTGTGATTTGAGCACCTTTTATTGGTATCAGAGATTAATTGAGAGGAAAGGCATACTGTTTATTATTTTCTAATTGAGAAATTAAACTAAAATAACTATGTTCAGGCGTTCAGCTCTCTAGATGGTGGCCCACAAGTCTGGATATTTTAATGCATCTTTGTATATATAGACCCAAATAGTTTTGGTGTAATTTTATGTTAATATTTCTTTTATTAAATGGCCCCAGTACAATCTAGCATATGCTAAATGTTATTTTTCAGAATTGAATATGCTTGTGCACAGCCTGCGGTTCTTGTTTTATGTTAATATTAATTAATAATGGTAGATATTTAAAATAAAATATATTCTGATTGGAGTTTCCCTTGTAAATATTTAAAAATAAAATAATTTGACTAATCTTTATCTAAAAAATAAATTAACAAATCAATACCAAAAATTCCACTACTAACTAAAAGGATACATTTTGTTTGTTAAATATGATGGAACTATTAGTACATAAATAACATTTGTGTTCTTGTTTTCTGATTGGAGAGCGTAGAAAGAATTTTAAAAAGTTATAGGTTATATTGAAAAATATTCCTGGTAGGAGAGCATAGACTTTTCGTCAATTAATTAGAAGACTAGTTGACATATTGAAACAAAAAATTAGACTCAAATAATCTACTTATATAATATAATATAATACAATTATTACAATCAATACACACTGTTAAATGTAATCAGTAAAAAAGTTATGTTATTATTGGACGTTAGTCCTTAGTAATGCACAAAAAAAAAAGTATTGACCCGGAGCTCAAAGAGTTAGTCCCACAGGCGGAAAACAGGTGGAATATCTTCAGCAATGTAAAGTTTTCAATTCCTTGGCCCAGAGCCCAAGATAAAATTATTGATTGAAATTTAACTGGAACCGAGCTGCTTCGACTGAAATTTTATCGGAACAGGGCCGATTCAACCGAAATTTCACCGGAATTGGTCCGATTCAGCACATATTCAACCGATTTTCATTTAAAAAATCTCAATTTCGGCCCAAAAATCGCTTAGCTTAATAGTCACTCAGGCCAGGGAGATTATTTTGTTTAATTTTTTCGGAAGGTGGGTTATTTTGTAAAATTTGTCCTTTTCACTTATTAAATTTGTCGAGCTAACGACTTTGAAATAGTTATGTTGACCATGATAAATACTGATTGAGAGATATATGTAGCAGAATAAAAAAAAAATGGTTCACGAACTTCAGATTTTTTTTTAAGGTTAAAGACTTAGCCTTTAACATTTTGTATTAAAAAAAAGGGGGAAAAAGGTTTATTTACATCACCTCTTAACTAGTGCCTACTACTTAACTTACAATCCTATATTTAAATTAAATGTAAACGCCAAGCATTTACATCTCCAGTTAACAGTGCTCCATCTAGCGTAGGATGTCTGTGACTGTTTCGTTTGGATTATGTTTTTATTTTTGTTAGATTATTTTTATGATTGTATATTTGTTAATCATGTTGGAAGTGCATTTGTTGATTCTTTATAAGAGGAGCAAAAGTAAGTGACCTTTAGAAATTGTTTCTTTTGTACCGCTATAACTATAATTGGAGTCATTAAACAATACATTGTGTCAATGTCTCCATTGCGTTGATTTACATCGAATGATGACGTTGATCAAGTCTGTCAACAGCCATGTTCTTGCGCGTAGAAGGGACACAACATGTTTGTCTTTTGTCAATTTATAACAATATTGGTATACCAACAATGATGGACATGAAAGGGCATGCTATGCATTATTTTTTTACTAATCGAACAAAAGTTTTTACGAGACATCACTTTCTATTGCGTTGATACACATAAATTTACGAAATTCAAATAACTAGCACAAAAGGCCAAGGACTTGTTTGTTTGTCACATAATTGTACGGAATGAGATCTTTTGGATATGAATCCCCCAAAAAAAATTATCCTATTTTTCATATCGCCCTCCCATATTTTTATATTAAAAATAGTATGAATTACTTCATCAGTTTCTTGTGATTCACCAAATTCTTCAGAATATATCTTCCCAAGCAGCGCAAGGTTTTTCTTAGAATCTCATAGGGATCAGTAGAAATCATATTCTCATTCATAGAATCCCAACTACCTGGATGAATAAAAGATTCTACTTAATCAAAACTCTCCATTTATAGATGAAATACCACAAATTATATATATAATACCTTTCGCCCGTGAGTATATATTGTGCACGAGAATGATTGTGGGAATATGTTGAAATTAATGTTTGATTGTACAGTAGGAATAGTTGTGGGAAATTCTAACTTGAAAAAGATAATTCATGAAAATTGTATTTTCTTTTGCAAGACTTGTTAATTATCCGTACCTATTTTGTGATTAATACTTATTAATAGTTTACTGATAATTTATCTAAAGGCTGATAATTTACACATAATAAAAAATTTAGAAAATAAACAAATAAAATTTTAAAAGTATAATAAATTATAATTTTCTCCTCGGTTAGTCATATAATTTTTTGAATGCTATTAAAATAATAGCAAAATATATAATTATTTTTCGATAATTGAAAGCATCTTTTAATTAAGTAATTTGCGATTATGATAATATTTATGACATTCAGATGCAAGTATATGTAAGTATCATTTATTGAACATTGAGATTTGACGGGATGGGAACTCACTTATGAAAATGTGGGAATCCATCGGTATGAGTAAGCAAATAATTGATTATGAAAATGTGTTGTAATGAATGTTCAATTATACCATGATATTACTTGTGGAAAATCTTAATTTATTTTAAAGATATGTAATTCTAATTAAGAGGAAAAAGAGAGGAAATAGTAGATTCTTGCTCCAACGTGACGAGAAAAAGAGAGGAAAGAGAAGATTGGAAAATAAACCTCGAGTCAGGGCTTGTATATTATTCCCTAGAAAATTTCACTGAGGGCCTGCTCGGCTGCTCCCCAAAAATTACTGTTCAAGTGAGAAAAAAAAATTCACTCTGAGTGAATTTTTTTTTTCCCACGTGAACAGTAATTTTTAGTTCAAATTTTTTTTGATCCCACAACCATACCCATTCTCTAGGGGCGCCGAACTGGCCCTGAGTTGGTAATATTTGCGGGAAGAAAAATGGAAAAGGATGGGTAAAATTGGCCATCCGAATGGTTATGTGAATTAAATCCCAGTTGGCTCTAAATCCCACCGTTGTCAATTTCCATTTGCCATCCGAACATGCCCTAATGCATTCCATATTTTTTATTTGAAAAAATTGAGGAGAGAAATGAAAGAAGATATGGTGGGAAGTAATAATAGGAAAGTGAGGGAAATAATTGAGCCAGCGGAACACCTTCATGGATTCTAATCCTAGTTGGTCCATTCCCATCCAATTCCTACAGAAAAATGGCGTACCAAACAGGACCTAAAATAATACCTTCAATTGAACTATATAAAGCAATAATATTAGTATTTCTTTTTTAATTATTTTTCTTTTTTAATTCTTTAAAAGGGTGTACCGTATGCAGTGGTTTCCAGAATCCTTTTGGACCAAGTCATCTCTTGTCGTTGTTAGCAACAATAATAGAGAGTACTGTTCCTCAAAGACTGGTTGACTGGATATGTCTGTGCTTGACATAGAAACAAGAAGACGCGCGTGAAGAGTCGACATCCAACAGAAAAAGTAGTTCAACATTATTGCATGGGACAATTAATTATTGGTGTTAGACCCGAATTTTTTATCGTTGACACTTCAAAAAAATCAAATTAAATGAATATCACTCTCAAGAGTATATTTTCAATCATACCACCCACGCCAACTGAGTTCGCGCACCAAATAGACGGGTGCGCGCACTGAGTTGGCGCACCAGGTGCGCAGACTGGGTTGGTGCAACCAGGTGCGCCGAATGGGTTTCAGAAATATTATTGATATATATTATCCGCAAGTTTTATGGATACACTGGAGAAGTCGTTTATTTTAAAGCAAACAAGCCACATGGTCCCCCAAGGAATGCCACGTAAGGTGATTGCCTCAGAAACTTTTCCCATTGTTCATGTGGCACCACTTCTGTAAACTTTAATGTAGCAAATTATAAGGGACAATTTATAGGTAAAAAAAAGGTAACACGGTTACATGACAGTTAGAACATTTATAGCAAAACTCAATAAATTCACATATCGAATATTTAAACAAGTATTTACACGTCATATACAACAAATATAAATAAATTATAGAATTAATATTATCTGTCAGAGCATTCTTATATCCTTACAAAAACATTATACGAATTAAATATATTCCATTGTATGAATAATGTTTTTTTCACTATGTTGTATTCCTTTAAGAAAGTACTTACATGATAATATGGCTTTTAGCTTAAATTATTTTGAAAATTAAATTAAAAAACTAACTCATTTAAGAAGTATTGAAAATCTATGAATCGCTTAAAATAAGATAGAAACATACTTTTTTTTTATAAGGAAAGATGGAAATATACTTGAGAAAATTCTATGAATCACTACATGAAGCTGCCTACCTTTCTTAGATCTTCTGTGTCACCACCACAGAATATAAAAAATTGTAGGACCACGTGGCTTGTTTGCTTTAAAATAAACAACTTCTACGGTGTATCCATAAAACTTTTTTTTTTGAGAACTTGACAGAAGCTGTCAACGATATTTGAATTAAGTAGAAAGTTCAATAATACAACATAAGTAATAAATAAATAACACACGTAGCCCAAAAATTTTTAATCTCCTAAGGCCCATGAGAAGCCGTGTACAGTGCCATGCACGTAGCTTCAGGATGGCGCCAAGGCTCAGCAATTTTGTTCCCACATCTTCATTTGTTGTACTGCTTTGACAGCCACGTATTTAGCCTCAGTTCTTTCCTTTCGAAAAATGATTCACAACAAGAATAAGTGACTTTTTGTGAGGGTAAAAAGTGACTTTTCGCGACGGAGTACCGTCATAACTGTGTTTTTTCTATTCGCGACGGTACTTTTCGCGACGGAGAACCGTCATAAATGCGCTTTTTCCCTTGCGATAAGTGCCTACTTTGTTGTTGTGATTGCATTCCGCTGCTTCCAGATGTACCATGTGACACAAAGAAATCGAGAACTCCATACCTGTTTTGATAAACTTCCCCTCTGCCTTGCCTTGAGCCAAGAGGCGTCCCATATTTGGTGAGTGGATTCAGCTATCTGAAAGAGGGGGCAATCAAGGATCATAGTAGTGTGGTACCATACTGCCACTGCGAATGGGCAGAGGAATAACATGTGAAGTATAGATTCAGTCGGGCAGTTTTGACACGTTGAGCAATGTCTCTCTACCATCATACCACGTCTGCGTAATACGTCTCGGACAGGAAGCTTCCCTTGTAACATAAAGTAAGCGAACAGCTTGACGGATGGTGGAATCTTGCATGTCCAGACGTGACTAAAACGCCATTTGATTCGGCCTCCCTCAGTTAGGATCCGATATGCCGAGCTGGCGGTGTATATGCCAGAGTTTTCCCACCGCCAAATAATCGTGTCTGGAGCCTCGGTGAACACTATCTCATCCGGAAATGCCGTCTCTGGAGCTAGGCTAAACCTGCCCGGCCACGCTTCCCGTAGTGATATGTTAGAGTTTGGTGGATCGGGGTTGAGAGGAAATGTGTAGGCCTCCGTCCAAGAATCCAACCAGAAGGAAATGGTATGACCATCTCCAATTTTCCAAGCAGTACTCCAAAGGAAAAACTTTTTGATAGAATGAAGTTGTCGCCAAAAGAAGGAACCAGAGGCAAACCATAGTTTGGGGCCTAGTCGGCCTTGACCTTTTCTTTTTAATTTGGTGACCACCAAAGTCCATAGACTACCCGGATCATGATATAGCTTCCACCACCATCTCAATAGTAGTGCTATGTTGGCTCTGTTGAGGTTTGAAAGGCCGAGCCCCCCCCCCCATTTTTTTGGCATACACGTAATCTCCCAATTTGTAAGCGACATCCCGTTTTTGTTTTCCACCAACTTGCCCCACAAAAAAACCGTCTTGCTTTGTCAATGCGCCTAATGACCCACTGTGGTAGGCGAAAGCACATCATGAAGTATATTGGCACGGTGGATAGGACCGACTGGACGAGTTGATGTCTCCCTCCTCGTGAGATAAACTTTCCTCTCCACCCCCCTAATTTTTTCTCAATCCGTTCTACTAACGGCATACACATTTCTCTTGTTGGTTTTCTGATGGTCAACGGCAAGCCTAAATAGGTCACTGGAAAGTATGACCGGGGGCACCCCAGAAGGGCTTGAATCCATTGCAAGTATGACCGGTGCGACCGACCCGGTTGCTAGTTCCCCCTCTACCATGACCCGCTTCATCAAATAACGGGAGTGTATTGCCTGATTCCAACTCAGTGGCAGGGGTAGGTTGTTCTTTTTGACTTTGTGGGATGTGAAGGACAGTACGAGGTACTGTTGTGGCAGCAGACTCTTGGGCAGGGGGTTTTGTCGTCTGCTGTGCGCATGGCAGTTGGTCCGTTCTAAGAGGATTCACTCTCTGGGCAGGGATAGGGCTAGTACAGGTAGTTTCAATGTGGGAGTGGGGTGTGACTTCCTGTGTTGCAGGGTTTGCTGCAGTGCTCTCATGACCCGCCGTAGGATTAGAAGCAGGTTCCGGATTTTCTGTGGCATCTAGTAATTCTCTGAGGGAAGATAGCGGTATGTCGGCCATCTTTTCCTGGCCGTACAGCAGCTGGCGGAGGTCCGGCGGTATGGCATCGATCGGCAATCCCTGGCATAGTTCCCGTATGACTCTCCTGGAGCAACAAAATGGTTCGTCGTCACCCACCGGCTGGCCTCCCCCTAGCCCGGCTTCGATCATAGCATTCTCTTCTTCGTGGTTAATTTGTCTCTGCGGTTTTGAGAAGTGCTTGGGCTGGGCAGGGAAATCAGATGCGGTGTAGATAGCCCCGGTTTGCCATTTGATCGGTGTGATGGGAACGTCCCGTTCCAGACCGCCGGCTACCACTGTCACACACTCCGGAATTCTTCTTAAATCGTCTACTGCCACCGCGACTCGCCAGGCCGAGTAGTCAGAGGCATGTTCGGGCTCAACAGTTCCGAGATACACTCCAAACTGTGATACTGCTTTGATGACCTGTTGCTCTTCCCATAGATGCAATGGAAAGTCTTGAAGGTCTAACAACACCTTAAATCGGGGTACGGACACCCGAGCATTCTCCAGAGGTGACCATTGTTGGAAGTCGAAACCCTGGTCCCAAAGATCTGTCGGTAAAGCGTTGGTGAAGGTTTCAACTGCCAAACCCCGGGGCAGGTGGATGAGGTGTCTCTCGCGTGAGAGCGTTGCTACTCGGATCTCTTGCTCTCTTACCAGTCCTGTATCAACCGCAATGCGGACCAGTCGATGTGGTTCCAGAAGTAGGGCTTGTTTCTCACCAGATACAATGACCGCTCTACTTGTTTTACCCTAAAAATGTGACGCTTAAACAACCTGACTTCATACAACTTGAGTGTTGTGAGACATGTCTGAAATGGCACCCATTATTCAAAAAAAAAAGAGAAAAATTTGGTACAATGCATCAAAAGAAAATATCGATAAGGAAAAATAAAATAAAAAAATAATAAGGGAAATATGCGAGACCCATGGTTACATATGGAAAATAAACCACCTCTCGATCCACTCTGACTTACCATTGTGAATATCATCCAAAAAAAATAATAATAAATAAATATAAAAAAAAGAGAAATAAGTGGCTACTGGATAAAACTTTGCAAATTCAAATTCTCAAATTCGTTACTAGATCAAAGTTTTTATATAATGGGCTTCGGATAAATTTTATTTTAATATAGATCATAAGACTTTCATGCATTATGGGCCACCTTATAATTGGATTTATGTCACTTTCGTAGCCCATCAGACAACATTGTTATAATGGTGATAAAATTATAAGAATCCGCATTGTGACTGTACACATTTATAAGCGGTAAAAGCTGTCCAAATTACTCATTTGAGTTGAATGATTTTAAATTAAAATTGTCAGCGTTGCAATGGTAATAATAGACGCGTGGCACCGTCAACAAATGAAATTAATTTCTCATTAACCACAATCACTCCTCGAGCAATATATGCTGCTCGAATCACTCTTAAAACTTTACGACCAGATCAACGCTTTAACGCATACCACTATGATATCAGTGATTATACACATTCAATATCATTAAAAAAAAAAAGAAACTGAAGCGAACCAGGAGCGTAGCACATGAAAGCTTGACGTTCACTATTATAATGATGGTAATAGCAAAATATCTGGGAATTAAAAATTGCAAGGTTGGCTCATTTAATTTGAAGATCGCAAGGTTGGCCGGTTTAATTTGAGCATGATTTTTGGCAGCAATAACACCCTCCTGCGCTATAAAAGACGACTCAGAAATCCAAGAAAAAAAAAAGGAGAGACAAACACAGAAAACAGAGAGACCGAGAGACAAAGTCAAAGCTATACACAAATTAAAAATAGTGAGATCGAGAGAAAATAATACAAAAAAATACTTCACGTTTCCTGACGAGTAGAAAAGGTAAAAAAAAAAAAAATGATGTTGGTATTGCTTTTGATGTGAATATTTTATTTTATTTTCTTCCCTTCACCCTCTTATCTATTTTCTCTTCTTCTGAATTTCATGAAAATATTCTAAAAATAAATTTATAAAATCACAAAATGCTTGAAACACCTCACTGCCACTTCCGGACTCGAAGCACTCGGTGCGCGTAGGGTGCCGGTTGGGTAAAATCACACAAACACTCGCTACTATCGGACTCGAAGCACTTGGTGCGTGTAGGGTGCCGGTAGGGTGATTCAATGGGCTCGAAGCACTCAGTGCGTGTAGAGCGCCAACAAAAAAAAAGATCCGAAGCACTCGGTGTGTGTAGGATGCCACAATCATACTAATGACGAGTGCGAATGAGGCAAAAATGCTGCCGAAATTCCCTCTTAATTAGATATGAAAAATTATATTCGATTAAATTAAATTGGACCGAAATGCTGTCGAAATTTCAAATATAAAGAAGAATGCGCAGCTTGAATATAAGTTATAAAATAAAAGGAGTCATAACAGAGAAGTATATCTACAAATAAATAAATAAAAATATAAGAAAATGACATGTAATATGACTAGGTGATGCTCTGATGTTTTGAATCATAACGTTGATCATGCATATCAACCAATTGAAGTTACTTTTGAGAAATAAGAATGTGCTCGATCGGGCATATCAGCTAAATATAAATAGCATATCCCGTTGACTGCCATTTGATTGAAAATAAAAAAATAAAATAAAATGGTCAAAGGATTTTCATGAAGATACCGACTTCATCCGTTCGTATAAATATTATTCGATGGCTGGGTTCTAATCAAGGCTTGTAGTATCATGCTGTACCGAGACATAAAACTTAAATACAAATGAGCCTATTCTTTCTCAATCTTAAAAAACCAAATGAGTCTATCCTCATACGAATCGCAACCTAGCGCGTGCATCTACAACAAAAAACCGAACCTACAATAAACCATGACAAGTCCATGTCAAAGACTATTCCAATTCAAGTCAAACCCATATAAAATACGAAGCTCTAACCATACTAAAAAATCCACATACATGCAAAACCTAACCAAATAAACCAAACCTACTCAAATAAACCAAATGAGCTGAAACTAACCAAATAAACCCAAATCACAATCAAACCCAAGTCGAAGGCTTCCATGCCAACTCAAATAAAGGCTTCCACGCCACTTTAAACTAAAGGCTTCCATGCCAACCTAAACTAGAGGCTTCCAAAGGCTAGCATACCATCCAAACCAAAGGCTTTCATGCCAACCCAAATCCAAAGGCTTTCACGCCAACTCAAATATAAAGGCTTCCACGCCACCCAAAATCAAAGGCTTCCACGCCACCCAAACTCAAAGGCTTCCACGCCAACCAAAATCAAAGGCTTCCACGCCACTCTAAATCAAATGCTTCCACGCCACTCAAAACCAAAGGCTTCCACGCCAACCAAACCAAAGGCTTCCACGCCAACCCAAATAAAGGCCTCCACGCCGCCCAAATACAAAGGCTTTCATGCCACCCTAAACGAAAGGCTTCCACGCCAACCCAACCAAAGGCTTCCACGCCAACCCAAACCAAAGGCTTCCACGCCAACCAAAACCAAAGGCTCTCATGCCAACCCAAGTCAAAGGCTCCCACGCCAACCTTAAAACAAAGGCTCCCACGCCACCTCAAACTAAAGGCTCCTGCGCCACCCAAATTCATAGGCTCCCATGCCACCCCAACAAATACATAAGTTCAGCTAAAGCCCTTGCATGTAATAGGCACCCCAAGGGAAGAAAAACCCTACGGACACCACGGGCATATGATACGCCCTTGTCTAAACCCTCTGCGCCAGTCCGACCCATACGCTGTCGAAGTGTTCCAGGCATCCACTCACATAGTTCGGTGTCGCCCATATATGTTCAGCTAAAGCCCTTGCATGAAACAGGCACCCCAAACAAAAGCCCTAGAAAATCCTAGGCACCCTCAAACCAGCTAAAGCCCTTGCATGTAATAGGCAACCCCAAATTAAACAAAAGCCCTAGTAAATACTAGGCATACACTGTTAGTATGCCCCTCGAGGGTCGAATCAGTACTACCCCTCTGATTCAATATCGCCCTCTCATCTCGATTGCACTTCGATACCCTACCCTAAACATGTCATTTCGTCCAGCCCCTTAATCGGAGGTTCCTGGGTACTATCCAGGGTAATTAACGGCAGGGGCTTGCGCCTGTCGGAAGGAAAAGAATCCCCACAATCAAACAATAAGCTTCTTCCCCTTTACCTATTCGAGGGAGGGAGTGTATCTGCAGAGACGTTCGCGCCGGTCTATACCAAAATAATAGGCCGACAAAAATGCCTCAACACTACTAAGCCGGTCCAGCTCCTGGAAATATGGTTTTTGGCGGTCCAGGTAACATATAACTTTCTTGGGTCTGTCCTCTGGGAAGCTTTGCAGTTGGGGTGGAGATGGCCCTTGTAGTAGCTCTTCAAAGTGAGGTTCAGTTCTTGGCACTTTAGTCTGCTTAGTCGGTTGTCTGGGGATGGTCATTGCAGGGTTGAGGGGGGGTTTGCGCAGTGTCTGGCGATATGGCCGTCAGCCCAACACTTCCCACATTTGCGCGGGTTGTGGCACCGGGCTGCTGAGTGACCAATCCGGCAGCAGTTGAAACATCTTCGCCTCCACTCGGGGTAAGAGGAGAGGGGCGGGAAACGGAGCATGGTGGGGCTGTGTGGGGAGTGGAAGTAGTGCGTGCCAGGAGGTGTTGGTGGGGTGTTGGGCCGGGGTGAGGATGGGGAGGCTGGTTTTGGTAGGTCCTGGGAGCTCCGGGAGGAGTCGGAGCCATCGGAGGCTATTGATGAGGTCGCTGCCACAACCTGAGCGTAGGTTTTGCGGTTGTAGTACGGAACATAAGCCTGTACAGCATCTATGCGGTTGTCAGCTGGGGTGCGCCAGGTGTCCGGGAAGCGGCGCCGGCGTCGCACGAGTTGCCATCCATCTCCGTCTGTAGCTGCAGTGGTTGCTCGAACGGTGGGTGAAGTCGCCATCTCACCGGTATGGTGCAAGTTTGAGGAAACAAATCAAGAAAAATGTATCCATAAAACTTGCGGATAATATATATCAATAATATTTTCGAAACTCATTCGGCGCACTTGGGTGCGCCAACCCAGTGCGCGCACCCGCTAATTTGGTGCGCGAACTCAGTTAGTGTGGGTGGTAGGATTGAAAAAAAGGCCCCGGGGGTGGTATTCATTTAATTTGATTTTTTTGGAGTATCAACTAAAAAAATTTCGGGTGTTAGACTGGCTCATCGTGCAGGTTTAATATAGCAGATAAGATCTGCATTTATAACCTTGAATAATTATTTCAATCCTCCCACTTCAGAACTCGCATCGTACCCGCAACAACAATAGATTAAGGTTGTACTATAGTCCCCACTAATTATATGGTTCCTTTTTAGTCTCCGCACAAGCGAGTGCCTCAGAAGAATGCATATCCTTAAAAAAAATGTGAAAACATGTGGACTTCGTGTGCCTGTGGGCCAGAGTGGAAAAAACGTGCCGTGCCATGTCTAACACACCGTGACTTTGGTCTCGTGCCGTGCCATGACGTAACCAAGTTAATTTTTCACGTGTCACGTCGTGCCTAAACGTGCCGTGACCATACGTGACTCGTGTGACCATTTAATTATATTTTAAGTTAGTTTATTCAAAATTCACCATTAAATTAATATCTAATTGTCCTAATTACACGTGACTCGCGTGACCACGTGTCGTGTTGTGCCGTGACTAAATATTTCACGTGCCGTGCTAAAGTTTTAAAAAATGAGCACGACACGTAAATGGTCATAATTAAGAGGTGTTGCCAAACAACTTCATATTAAAGATGCCTTCACACGATGATCATAATTAATGGCGTGTGGCGTTTAGGAAATTTGTGCAGGTGCCCGTTAATTATGCCCTCAGAATCCGGGCCAATCCGTAGGCTTTTGAAATTTGAAGTTTGATTTGACTAAAGTAAATTTGAAGTTTAGGAAAAAGTTAGCATACACTATCCGTAGGCTTTTGAAATTCGAAGTTTGATTTGACTAAAGTAAAGCTAAAATTGAGCTGTGGTGTACCCGTGATTCCTTTTTTTTTTTTATTTCTCTTTTTCTGATTTGACTGAAGTAAAGAAACATACCATGGAAAAATTTGCTGAACAAAAGAAGAGCAACTTGATCATCCACCCACTCATAAGAATTCTTCAGCGAGCATTGGCCAAAGAAACTAGGAGGCAAGGTGGCCATCGGCGCAATTGCAACAATCATGGATGAATCCATGAGGCTAGCTCGGAATCAACCAACGTCTATATAAAATTGGACTATAAATACCCATGTAATTAATGTTCATGTTAGAAATCAGAACAAATCAATAAAACAATTTATTCTTCATTTCTAAAATCTAATCAAAAGATCTTGTGCCATGGATCCATATCCTCGACGGTACCGTAAAAGATTCTCTTTTACAATTAGCTATTTACGGTTTGAGATTAACTCTCAGCCAGTTTGAGATTCGGGCTGACTGAGGGGGCAGTATTATTGGGCTTTGAGATTCGTGCCAAGTTAAAAAGAACGGTCCAGATCAAGTAATTGTAAAAGATTCTCTATTACAGTACTGCACTGGATGTGAATTCCTTGTGCCATAGTGCTCAATGAAAACAGAAAATGCAGAGACCCACTAACTGAAGTGGTACAGATTATTGGACAGGCGACGGGGGTCAATGGGTAATGGTCTTGGTCATCAATTACTTGTCCTCAACAATTCATTGAATTGAATAGTACTAGTACTGTATGACAGCTACCTAATGTTGATAATTCACAAAGTTAGCACTGTTTGGGCAGCGACTTGACTCCGTCAAAAATTATTGAATTATTTTACTCTCTCTCTCTCTCTCCACACTCCAATATCTGAACTTAAGCTCTCTCTCGATCTCAATTAATATGATTTTAGCTCTGTAGAAAAAATAATGTAGGAAAATGGTTTAATTTGGTGTACATAATAAATTTATACATATGGGGAAAGGATTTCCCGACTAAAATAATTTATTATTGATTCTGTATCTACGAATTACAGGATATATACTAAAATAATTTTACTTGTCAAATTAATTACAGACAGACTCATAATAATTTACAGCGGTAGCAAGAAGAAACGTGCAGTTAAGAGAATATTATTAGCAGGCTTCTGAGCTATATATCGTTTTTATTTTGGGCTTGGCCCAACAGTCCCATAATTTCTTTCATTTTCCTAAATAAATTTTTAATTCAATCAAATATGGGAAGAATGAATTTGAATCGATATGTTAAGATCAAATACAAAATGGTTAAACTGAAAAGTAGTAAATTAACTAATCGACTCAGTTGCAAAATTTTATCACAAAACCATTGTTCAAGTATTAAATAGAAACCTGCTAACCATAATTTTCCGTGAGATTTCGATTTCTTTCGAATTGTCTGCACATAATTTCTCTTTACGCTTGCAATTTTCGATTTTAGTTTAACTTTCTGATTTCTGAGTGTTTTCTGTTTCTCATCTTCTTCTTTTTTTTTCTTTTTCTTTTTCGAAGTCGGAAGGAAGAATATGATCCTTTGAGATGACCTGAACTTGGTACACAGGAACCGCTGAAAAATCCTGTATTGGTCTACGTCTGAACCGAGTTTAATGGAGAAACGGAGGAAATTAAGAGGGCCCACCTGTCAGGTTTAGTAAGGAAGATAGCACTGCGTTTTGAGTACAAAGGGACTATTTGTTTGTTATGGAATTACATAGGATGAGATTTGACAGGATGGGAACTCACTTTTGAAAATATGGGAATCCATCGGTAAGCACATAATTGATTATGAGAATGTGATTTAATGAATGTTCGATTGTACCATGATATTACTTGTGGAAAATCTTAATTTATTTTAAAAATATGTCATTCTAATTAAGAGGAAAAAGAGAGGAAATAGTAGATTCTTGCTCCCACGTGAAGAGGAAAAGAGAGGAAAGAGAAGATTGGAAAATAAACCTCGAGTCAGGGCTTGTATATTATTCCCTAGAAAATTTCACTGAGTTGGTAATATTTGCGGGAAGAAAAATGGAAAAGGATGGGTAAAATTGGCCATCCGAATGGTTATGTGAATTAAATTCCAGTTGGCTCTAAATCCCACCATTGTCAATTTCTATTTGCCATCCGATCATGCCCTAATGCATTCCATATTTTTTATTTGAAAAAAATTGAGGAGAGAAATGAAAGAAGATATGGTGGGAAGTAATAATAGGAAAGTGAGGGAAATAATTAAGCCAGCGGAACACCTTCATGGATTCTAATCCTAGTTGGTCCATTCCCATCCAATTCCCACAGAAAAATGGCCTACCGAACATGACCTAAAATAATACATCAAAGAATACATTATCTTTACGAAAAATGATTGAACTATATAAAGCAATAATATTAGTATTTCTTTTTTAATTCTTTAAAAGGATGTACCGTATGCAGTGGTTTCCAGAATCCTTTTGGACCAAGTTATCTCTTGTCGTTGTTACTTGTTAGCAACAATAATAGAGAGTACTGTTCCTCAAAGACTGGTTGACTGGATTTGTATGTGATTGACATAGAAACAAGAAGACGCGCATGAAGAGTCGGCATCCAACAGGAAAGTAGTTCAACATTATTGCAAGGGACAATTAATTATTGGTGTTAGACTGGCTCATCGTGCAGGTTTAATATAACAGATAAGATCTGCATTTATAACCTTGAATAATTATTTCAATCCCCCCACTTCATAACTCGCATCGTACCCGCAACAACAATAGAGAAATGTTGTACTATGGTCCCCACTAATTATGATCTCTTTTTCAGTCTCCGCACTCACCTTCATGGGTATAAATACTTAGAACATAAGATATTAATACTTGCAAAATAATATATTAATACTTGCATGTGTAACTCGATATGATCTTCTCCTTTTCTAGTCCCCTAATCGTCCCAGCGTCAGCCTTCCTCTAATGAAGTAGTAGGGACCCCATATCCCCGCATCAACATTTTCCAATCGTCCCAACGTCAACTTTCCTCTAACAAAAATAATTCACCTCATATGTATAAATACTTCAGTGCATAGGTATAAATATTTGCAATACTTGATATTAATACTTTCAGATATAATCCTTGCACAACGAGGTATAAATACTTGCGTGACGACGAGTCCGAAAGTACATCGATCATCATAGATCTCATTTGAAAAAGAAAAAATACTTGCGTGACGATGAGCCAAAGGCAGTATACAACAAATTGGGATGTGGAGAACTCTCACCAAATGCGAATTTTATTGCAACTCGCTGACTGATCAATTCGATATTCTGAAGGAGTGTTGCTAGATGTCCCGATCAAAGTTGGAGAACTTTGTATACCAGGAGATTTCGTTGTGATAGACATGGAAGAGGATGAGCAGATTCCGATCATCCATGTAAGACCATTCCTCGCCACATGTGGAGCAATGACCGATGTCAAAAATGAGAAAATCTCATTGAATGTTGGAAAATACAAGGTGGTCTACAACATGAGCAAAACCAAGAACCATTCCCCCAACATCGATCTTGTTTACAACATAGATGCGACCACCACAACCAAGCTAGATTCAACAACCCCAAATGGAAGGACCCCAGAACGAGGAAACTCAATCGATTAAATCAAGGGAAATAGAAGAAAAAGAGAAGCAAATCGAGATTGCATTGTGAAAATTCTTTGGAGAAAGAAGAAAAGCGAGAGAAGAAGCACTCAAATTGTTCCATCTCTCAGATGACTATCGCATATTGAAGGAAATAGGAGAAGCTTCATCACCCAACTCTCGACAAATGAATTACAAAGGACAAATGAATTACATCGAAAAGGACAAATGAATTACATCGAAAACAATTTACAAAACATACAAACAACAAAGTGAATTGAATAAAGATAAACCACCCGCACACAATTTAAATTGCATACATGATATTATAAAAGAAAGAAAAAGACACAAGATATGATGTAAAAATATAGGTGTATACTTAGCTTAGTGCAATCATTGGTTTTTGTAGCTAAGCACACTATATTTGGTTTGAATAAAAGAAAGTATGGTTTGAATAAAAGTAAGGACAAACAATAAGATGCCGGCAATGACGGAGATAATTATCCATGTATTGGAGCAGTAGCGTTTCTTGAACTCTCCAATTACTCTATAGACACTTTTTTTGTGATGTGCCATCACCTTCTCCTGCAAAATAACCAGCTCATTCGGCATAATGAGATTATCGGCAATTAAAGTTCTGAGCTCTTGTACACAGCGCAAAACATCGTTGTCGTCAAAGCTCGTGTCATGGATGATACCATTCGCTCGCAATACTCTAACATCTGCCTCTGTTTTCAACAAGCACGACATGCATGCAACATAGGCCGAGAAGGGGAACCCACAAAAGTCCCCGTAATAGTCTTCAAATCTTAAAAGACTTTCATGACATTTAGCGTTGAATTGCCAAAGGTGCCAGGGTGTTAATTGTAGTACTCTAGATAATCTCTTGTTGTCAGAGTAAGACATATCAATGGAGCCACCCTCAACCTTTTTGAAAACAGTTTGTGATAATTGCAACTCTGTTGCACTAGGTATATAGAAGTTGCCAATTTTTGAAATTTTTGAAAGATCTGCGATATACTTCCCATCGAGGGTTCGAGACCAATGAAAGATGTGTAGTAGATGTTTGAATCCACCTTCAGGAAGGGCACCACCATCCACTTTAGACGGGTGCATGTATGGTTTGATGCCGCCAAAGCATGAGAGTGCAATTTTGTGGATTGGGGTAACAAAAAGTTTGCTTAAGTTGGAAAGCTCTGTATATACGACTTCAAGAACAAACCACGGTATCTGGTAGTCCATGGTCAACATGTAAGATATGGTTCGCAATCCATCTTCTTTTGTAAATCGATTTATATTTTCAACATCTTTTAGCGTTAGACCTTTTGGAGGACCATTTTGGTCATTCATTTCATTCATAATATCAATTAGATGATTTTCCTTTGATAACAAAACCATGGCAAATATTAGGAAGCAACTATTGACCAGTAGGTGTTCTATGAAATGTTCGTTATTTTCAGCACGAAATTGTTCATCAACCCCACGATAGTAGCTCCAGGCCCGATCTACCTTGTCTTGCATGTATTCAAGGTATGAACGGACGTTGAGACCACACGAGTGCGTCATCCATGCAACAAATTGCCACTTTTTGGTTTGAGGTATGAAAGAGGCCCCAAAATCATCCCAACATTGCCATTTACCAAATATTGATGGATATTTTTCACTATCGTCGCTACTGTCGCTATAGTTCTGTAGTTGACCTTCTATGTCCACAACCCACTTGTCCAATTTGTTTGGTGCGGGTGAAATAATTCGCCAATAATTACTCATTCTGACTCTCTTCCGGCTGATTAAACTACATCGTAACCATAGAAACAAAGAAAACTACTCAAGCATAATCAAAAAGCAAATAAAACAAATAAAGATAAAGGAGTTCATAGAAAAACTAGAAGAACGATGAAGATTCGTCGCAAAACTCTCGTTCAGCTCTGATGCCTCATTATCATATCTATAAATCCGACCTATTTCTGTACCAAAATCTGTGTTCCAAACCATCAAATCGCGTCTTTTACATTGGAAATACATTGAATATCTGTAGAATGTGGTACTGCTATGTTTTCTTTCTTACTTTGCAGATAACCAGGGAAAATGATGAAGTTCTGATGACTTACACGCGGGCCGCGCCACTTCAGACGCGGGTCGCACAAACCCCTGACGCAACCACAGACGCGACCTCTATTTCTACACGCGAGGAGCACAGGAACGCGGACCGCGTCACTTACACGCGGGTCGCGCGAGTCAATTCCGGAAAGAAAACAGAAGAGGAAACAGAGACTCAAAGATGGAAGGTCGGCCAAATGGGCTATATTACGGGATCCCTTGCCACAGAAGGGTATCTCATTCATTATTGTGCATTCCAGAGAGCAAGAGGCAGGTTCTAGGGTTAGAGTTCGACGGCTACCTTGGAGGCGGAGTTGAGAGGAGCAAGACGAGAGTTTTGCGACGAATCTTCATCGTTCTTCCAGTTTTTCTATGAACTCTTTTATCTTTATTTGTTTTCTTTGTTCTATGACTATGCTTGAGTAGATTTCTTAGTTTCTAGGGTTACGATGTAGTTTGATACTTTGTTTTGTATGCATGTTGTTTGGATTTGTGTTGAACAATAGTGTTTAATTGTTTGAGTATTATCTTTATTGCTTTGTTGAAGTTGATTGATTGATTCATGTTTGTTTACTGTTAGATGCCTATAACATCTTTCTTGTACTTTGGCCTTGATGATTCTTTCAACCATACTTAGTATCTGAGGTAGGTTTACGAGCCGTAAGGCGAGACCAAAAAGTAACTGAGAGGTGAACTTTACCAATTATCGAAAGAAATTGGTTACCTTTAGTAAACCAGACAATTAACTTAGATTAAAACCCTAAGAAGGTGAAATTGCATTTTCGATACCAGGTTTATTAAGCCAACAAACGAGAGTTGAGGTTTAGGAACATTAGGTTCGGTCAATGAATCCTTACATTAAAGAACAACGCAAAAACAGACAACTGCTGCATCTGCTCGAGGTCCACGCGGGCCGCGTATGAGAGTACGCGGGCCGCGTGTCCATGCGGATCGCGTGTGAAAGCACGCGGGTCGCATGGATACCGAGAGGCAAGGTTGATAATGAATCGAAAACCCTGGAAACGCTTTTCTCCATTTGTTAAAACCCAAATTTACTTTCTGTCAATTTGATTACTTCTGTTATTAATTGAATTTAGGATTTAAACAACCAAATCAACCTTTTTCCACTTCTAGTACCTAATTGATTTAGATAGAACTCCAGATTTGATTTAAGAACCGTCCTGTGGATCGTTACCTAATTATACTGTACGACGGGACTGTGCACTTGCAGTCTAGTCGAAAGTTGAGTAAGGTTAAAAGCTACAGCTTGCTGTAGTGAAACTTTGTGATACACTTTTGTGCGAACAAGCTCCTCTCTTCTTCGTCTCCCAGATAGCCGTCTCTCCTAACCCTAGGAATTGTCCCTCAGATACAGAATGCCCTCTCAGGTGCAAGAAATCCCCTCTTATAGCTTTTCTGGCCGACCTTTCTTCAATTAGCCTCTGTTTCCAATTCTGCTTCTGTTTCCGGAAAAGTCTGACGCGACCCGCGTGGGATCTGACGCGGCCCGTGTGCCTTTGGCTCAGATTGTAGTTATGACTGTTTTAAGTTCGGGTGCTAAAATTTCAGGGTTTGACGCTGCCCGCGTGGGATCTGATGCTACCCGCGTGGGATCTGACGCTACCCGCGTGTAGGGCTCCAGAACTCGCAATTTTTCCTGATTTTGCTCATTTTCTGCAAAGTAAGAATGAAAACGCAGCAATACCACATTCTATAGATATTCAATGTAAAAGACACGATTTGGTGGTTTAAAACACAGATTTTGGTACAGAAATTGGTCGGATTTATAGGTCAAATAATGAGACATCATTGAGTATTACAAAATTTAAATTGAAACATTATACAAATCCATATTGAGCATTACAAATCCATATTGAGCATATATTATACAAATCCATACTGGGTAGACATATCCTTCTTCCTGAGCCTCGATCCCATAATGATTTCAAATATAAACTTAAGGTTTACATTTGGTGCCAGTAGCTAGGGTTTACAGAGGGTAATATGAAGATACATTTTAATAAAGAAAGAGTTGAGTAAAAAGTTGGATGAAGGACCTTCAAAAAAAAGAGAAGAGGTGGATGAAGGACCTTCAGAGCCGGATGAAGAGTCGAATGAAGAGTCGGACACAATCTTGTACTGAAGAAGGTCGGTTCTATGTATGTATGTAACTCATGACAGAATCTTCCTTGTTAGCTGAAGCTGGTGTAACTCAGAGGTTATGTCCGACTCTTCATTCGGCTCTTCATCCGGCTCTGAAGGTCCTTCATCCCACCTCTTCCTTTTTTTTAAAGTTCCTTCATCCAACTTTTTACTCAACTCTTTCTTTATTAAAACATGTATATCTTCATATTACCCTCTGTAAACCCTAGCTACTGGCACCAAAAGCGAAGAGTCATCGTTGCTCACCTGAATGTGACATGGTTCTACAAAAAACAACATTATTAGAAACAAGCACAATTATACATGCATTAGTAAAATAATCACTAAAATAACAATTATACATGCATCACTGTATTATACATGCATTAGTTGATTATACATGCATTACTCTATTATTAGAAACAAGCACAATTATACATGCATCACTCTATTATACATGCATTACTAAACAAGCACAATTATCAAGCTAATCATCACTAAAATAACAGTTATACATGCATTACTCTATTATACATGCATTAGTTGATTATACATGCATTACTCTATTATTAGAAAAAAGCACAATTATACATGCATCACTCTATTTAATATACTAATTATTTACATTATCTCAACAAATCAAGCATGCATGCATTAATTACTATTTGACCTAAATAAGCAATAACAAGTAACAGGAAATTAGAGGAAGAAAAGAGAAATATATACACGACTAACCTTAGCAATATAGAGAGGAGAAATACAAATTAACTTCAAAGATCTCATATCCGGCCTCCTTGTGCGCAGAAATCAGACCAATTCGTATACAGAGAGAGAGAGAGTATTAATTGATCAAAACGGCGCTGGAAGGAGAAGGCCTTTATCGATAATCAAAACCCTACAATAACCTTTCTCCACGGATTATTATGTAAACAGCCGTGTAGCTCTGTCAAAGATTTCTACACTGCTGTTTAAACAAACATCCATGTGCATTTCGCATATTTCTACACGGTTCTCACCATAAATATCCGTGTGGCTCTCTCATGGCTATCTACACTGTTAGTTAAACAATAATTCGTTTACAATTCCTGATAAACGTCCGTGTAGCTCTCTCAAGGCTTTCTACACTGATTCTTTAATAAATATCCGTGTAATATATCCACAGATATTTCGCGCTTCCAAAAAATTACAATATCACACGGTTTTTATATAAAATTGTCAAATCCGTATACAATGTGCAGTGTACAATGACTATTTCTGTAGTAGTCTACATGTAATTGATTTTCATTACCATTTTTTTGAAATGACAATTTCTTGCTCCAGGGAGTACTAACTGTCCTTTCTGGATTTTGAAATTTTATGGAGATATACTGGGTACGTTTGGATGAACTCTAGAATAGCTAGAATAGCTAGAATAGCTACTGTTTAGAATAATAAATAAAAATAGCTAGTGTTTGTGGATATAGGTATTCCATACTAGATAAATGTGGAATAGCATCATTCCCCAAAATAGAGAAGATATTAGGTTGATAGTATTTACTAGGATTTTGGAAATGTAGGTCTTCCTTCAATGTTCATTGCATCTACAATATAGAATAATTCAGAGTATTTCTCACATATTCTAGGATTTACTCTGTAATGCTTCCTCATGAAGGCCAAGGGTATGAAGGCGGCTTGGAACATACATAAAGAACACCTGCTGCATTCACATATTCATTGCGAAATGCTATAATATACTCTTTCCCATTACTTCTCATACCAGACCAACCCACTAAAATGCAAATTGGGATCAGAAATGTCGTCAATATCATGAAGAATAATGAAAGACCATCTATACCCATATACAAATGGATGTTTTCATAAGGAAGCCATCGAACGCTTTCCACAAATTGAAATTTGGCCGTAGAAGGATCAAATTTGATCCAAAGAACAAGTGAATACAAAAAAGTGAGAAGAGAAACGCACAGACCAATCAATCTTATAAGTCTTATTGATGAATTTGGAATAAAAAGAAGAATAATGCTTCCTAGCACGGGACAGAGAATAAGACCACTTAGATAAAAAGAGCTTTCAAAGAAATTTTCTAACATTGAGTAGATTCGAACAAGTTACAGATTAGTAGACAACAGTAAACAGTTAGAAATAAACCTAAACATTAGGGGTCTCTCTCTCTGTGCAAGTCTGCTTCACACCGTGTCAGATGAGTAGTAGGTGGCTGAGGTTCACCTCTCCTACAGTAGGAAGTCTTGAGGAGAGTCCCCCCCTTCCCTTAAGAAGAAGTAGTGGGGAACCCGGCACGCCCACGTATGCGCCTTTATTTAGATTATCAACATTATACTTGACTTCATTCGGGAATCTTTCTAAAAAAGACATCTGGAAAAATTCCAGGTAGACCTGCTTGGTGACACCTATTCTGCTAGGTAGGGGGGAATTGGTCATAGCCAAAGTCGAAGGCAAAAAGAAGGTATTGAAATGGATAAGAAAGAAGTTTTAGAACTAGGCCCCCTCTGGCAGGGCTTTGAGTGAATGAACTCGCGTTCAGGCTCGCTCCTTCGCTCGCTGGGTAGCAATTGCAAAATATTTCCTCTGTTCAAGACCTAGCATCTGTCAGTGGTGAATTAGGGTGGACTACGCTTTCGATATGATACTAGGAATCTTGTCACATGGATTAAGCGCCTGCGTTCTCTCAAGGCATAATCCTTGGGGCAGGGCTATACATTCCACGAATTTCCTTTCAATCATCGTTATGCTCACCTTGTGAGAATGGTTCCTGAGCGCTCTTCGATAGTTCGACCCACGCATAGATATCAACAGTGCCCATCCGACTCAGGCACTCAAAAAAGATGCATTTATTACATCATTCCCCCCTATATACTGTTTAAAAACAGTGCTAACTCAAGTTATTCAAAATAGTGAAAAAGTTGTTTGAGTTGCATATTTGGAATAGAGTTTGGAGGGAATGAATAAAGTAATAATTTATGTGTTAGATTAAATATAATACAATATAATATTAATTTAAATATTAAATGTAATATAATATTATTTTAAATATTAGATTAGTATTAAATAAAATATTATATTAAATATAATATAATATTAGTTTAAATATAATACAATATAATATTAATTAATTATTAAATGTAATATAATATTATTTTAAATATTAGATTAGTATTAAATAAAATATTAGATTAAATGTAATATAATATTAGTTTAAATATAATACAATATAATATTAATTTAATTATTAAATGTAATATAATATTATTTTAAATATTAGTTAGTATTAAATAAAATATTAGATTAAATATAATATAATATTAGAATAAATATAATATAATATTAATTTAAATATTAAATGTAATATAATATTATTTTAAATATTAGATTAGTATTAAATAAAATATTAGATGAAATATAATATAATATTAGATTAAATATAATACAATATAATATTAATTTAAATTAAATGTAATATAATATTAGTTTAAATATTAGATTAGCATTAATATTGAAAGCAACAAATGCTATTCCATGTTTTTGTAAGAATAGAGAATAGCCATATTCTCTCTATTTTGAATAGCTCTATTTCTCGTTTGGATTGTCCTTGTTCCGAATAGCAATGCTATTCTAAGAATAGTGCTATTCTTAGTGCATCCAAACATAGCCTATAGGTTAAAGTTGTTTTTTTTCTAGATTTTGAAATTTTATGAAGATCTATAGATCAAAGTTACTTTCTCTGGATTTTAAAATTTTATGGAGACCTATAAGTCCGGACTAACTTTGACCTTCCCTCAAATTTTTTTTGTCCCCCTTGAAATTTTGATATGTAATTTGAGTTAAATTTAGAGTTAAAATTAGAATAAATTTCTTGAATTCGGATTGGTAATTAAAACTAGAAGTTAGAGCATTGTTTTTTATCTAGTACCCGATTAGCTAATGGGTTTGAATATGATTAGTTATTCAAACCCGATTTGCTATTTTTGTGCGTTGCTCGAACCTAAATCCGCCCTTGACGTGACATGACATGACTAACATGCTGTGACTTCGTAACATCATGTCACGTGATTAAAATTTACTTTTATGTGACATGATCAGATTAGTTTGCGTGACATTATGTGACAGGAATAAAATGATATATAGAGAACAGTTAATGAGTGATATGCAAGCTATGTCACATAATTGACACACATAACGTAACGTGACGGAATTAACAACAACATAACTAATTTTCTTCGCTAACCATAGGACAACATACTAGTAAACTTTACATGGCGTGCAATAAACGAGGAGCGTACTTAATTTTATCTTTTCAAATTCAATCTCCGGCTCCGCCAGTCAAGCTGCAACACTTACTAGCACACCACTTAATGTTTATACCGTAGATTCGTTCCCTGCGTGAATAAATCTGATGGCCGGGGAAGATAATTTTGTTCTTAAATTGATAAAGAAGATGGAGGGAATCCTGCTGATACAAAATTTTAAAATGTAAAAAAAATAAAAGAGAGGTGGCTTTAATTTGTTGTGCTAATTAAAAACTCGTAGCACCAGACTCTTTTTTAATTGAAAAAATTAAAAAAATATTCAAAAATCATAAAACTTAATAAAAATATAATATATGATATTATGAACAAAGTTATTTTGATAATAGTATCTACCGATTAAACAATCACCAAAACAAAACAAAAAGAGGAAAAATTATTGTTTTAAAATTTTGAATAAGCAAATAGTAGAAATTGTTATATATTTTTTTTTTCATATTTCTAATTGTTGCAGTATATGAAAAATAGAGCGCAACTTAATTACCACATCTATTTTCACACTCAACGTGGGATGTGAGCGAGATTCTTATGGAATTTCTTAATATTGAAAAAAAAATGTTAGGGCTTCAGTATCATGAAAATGAAGAATTATTGCAACAAGGTTGGATGTAAAGCGAGAATATATATAAATATTACAAGAGAAAAAATTCAACCAAGAAATTAAATTTGAAAATAACAATATACAATTACAATTGATTATTTTTTTCCAAAAAAATGATTGCCAATATATTGTTTATAGTGTCCTCTTGTTGTTCGAAATTACTCTTCTTGTTATGATCAATTAATGAGTACATTTCTTTTTGTTAGACGATCTTTTGAAATGTGTTCTGATTAATTAAAGATAAATATGTGAAAGGTAGCATCTAATATATTGTTATGATTAGATGTGTTTTACTTGCTATTTAAATCATTGATTCTTATCATATAATATATTATGAGTCCAGATATTCTACGGAGTTGGCTACGGTGCTACGCGTAGCATAGAGGGCCTCCGTGCTACGGCTTAATATTTGAGTTTTCAAAATTTACGGTCGATCCAAACCGTTCAACATGATCTCCATATAAATATGTACTTGCAAACCAAATTTTACATTTTTTAGAATTGTTTTACTATTTTTTTAGATAGGTAGAAAATCACTTGATCTGAATGGTACATAATTTTCAGATCAAGTGATTTTCTACCTATCTAAAAAAATAGTAAAAAAATTCTAAAAAATGTAACATTTGGTTTTCAAGTACATATTCATATGGAGATCATGTTGAATGGTTCGGATCGACCGTTAGAATTTTGAAAACTCAAATATTGAGCCGTAGCACGAAGGCCCTCTATTCTACGCATAGCATATTAGCCAGATTCGACATTCTACTTATATAAGCAGATCAAGACATATATTTATAAGTAGTATATAAGTTTTCAAAGTCCAAACAGTCGAACCAAACCATTCAACATGATCTCCATATTCAAATGTGTTTGTAAACCAAATTTTAAATTTCTTTTTGAAAAATTTACTATTTTTTTTAGAATTTTTTATAATGAAGAATAAAAAAAAATGCATTAAGATGCGTACAAAACCACTATTTTTTACTGCTTGACTTGCTTCTAAATAAATTCGGAAATTTTTAAATTTTATATGCAAACGAAGCGCTCTCAAGAAGGAGATCGGTTTGAACGATTTGAATTTGTCATTTGAAACTTTAAAAACAGATAAATAACTTATAAATATATATCATGATATGCTTATACAATTAGCGTAGTATGACTTAGATATTATGACATTTTTACAAGGAAATAAAAGTTTAAAAAAGTTCTGACTTATAAATTTGTCACTTGTTGACAAGAAAGAGAGTAGAAACAGAGCAAGCAGGAAAAGGGAAGAAGGATGGGGGATGGGGAGGGGGAAAGTAAATAGGTATGCTGATACTCATGCTATATTTCTTTGCTTATATGCTGATACTCATGCTATATTTCTTTGCTTAATTATATGCTGATACTCATGCTATATTGTGTAGGGAAGAAAATAACACAAATGACAAAATGACACAAATGACAAAATGATAAAGTGTAGGGAAGAAAATAATTAAATAGGTATGCTGATACTCATGCTATATTTCTTTGCTTATAATCTCACGTGTTATTACTATAGGATATTCTACGGTGGAAAGAGTTATTTCTTAATGAGAAATTTAGATATATGTCTATCATAACTTCTTCAAATTAGATATTTTTTATGAACATTTCAAAATTAATTATTTCTCTATCTAAATTCACACATATTATTAATATCTCTATTTACTGATTTAATCACCAAAAAGTAAAAATTAATATTAACAAACAATTATGTAGACAATTTTGCCCTTCAATTTAAATTGTGTTGCTACTTACTAGCCATTGAAGGGCAAAATTGTTTACATAATATTTTGTTAATATTAATTTTTACATTTTAGTGATTAAATCAGTAAATAGAGATATTAATAATATGTGTGAATTTAGATAGAGAAATAATTAATTTTGAAATGTTGATAAAAAATATCTAATTTGAAGAAGTTATGATAGATGTATATCTAAATTTCCTCCTATAGTAATAACACGTGAGAATATAAGCAAAGAAATATAGCATGAGTATCAGCATACCTATTTATTTTCTTCCCTACACTTTATCATTTTGTCCCCACCCCTCCTCCTCCCCCTCCCCCTCCCCCACCCTTTTCCCCCTCTTCCTGCTTGCTCTCTGTCTACTCTCTTTCTTGTCAACAAGTGACAAATTTATAAGTTAGAACTTTTTTAAACTTCTATTTCCTTGTAAAAATGTCATAATATCTAAGTCATACTATACGCTAATTGTATAAGCATATCATGATATATATATTTATAAGTTATTTATCTGTTTTTAAAGTTCAAATGACAAATTCAAATCATTCAAACCGATCTCCTTTTTGAGAGCTTCGTTTGTATATAAAATTTAAATTTTTTTGAATTTATTTAGAATCAAATTCAAACGGTAAAAAATAGAGGTTTTTGTGCGCATCTTAATGCATTATTTTTTTGAAAATTCTTTATTATAAAAAATTCTAAAAAAAATAGTAAATTTTTCAAAAAAAAAAATTTTAAATTTGGTTTACAAACACATTTGAATATGGAGATCATGTTGAATGGTTTGATTCAACTGTTTGGACTTTGAAAACTTATATACGACTTATAAGTAGAGTAGAACTAGGGTGTTCCTAAGTTCACCAAACGCTCTTGTGAACTCAACTCTAAAACCTATTGGATTAGCTTCAAATCGAATCCAAACCGTTGAAATCCTTCTACCTTAGTAGTGATGCATCTACATGTGAAAATTTTAAAATTTTAAAATAATTTGTATAGATTCAAGTGGTCAAAAGGCGTCCAAAAAATGAATACATTAAAATTAATTTATAAACATTCTAATTTTGACCATTTGACTTTATACTAAATTAATTCAAAACTTTAAAATTTTCACATGTAGACGCATCACTCATAAGATAGAAGGATTTCAACGGTTTGGATTCGTCGTTTGAAGCTAATTCAATAGGTTTTAGAGTTGAATTCACAAAGAGGCTTGGTGAACTTAGGAATACCCTAGTTCTACTCCTTATAAGTATATCTCCTAATATGCTTATATAAGTAGAATATCTGGACTCATACTATATTATATGATAAGAATCAATGATTTAAATAGCAAGTAAAAGACATCCAATCATAACAATATATTAGATGCTACCTTTCAGATATTTATCTTTAATTAATCAGAACAAATTTCAAAAGATCGTCTAACAAAAAGAAATGTACTCATTAATTGATCATAACAAGAAGAGTAATTTCGAACAACAAGAGGACACTATAAACAATATATTGGCAGTCATTTTTTCGACAAAAAATAATCAATTGTAATTGTATATTGTTATTTTCAAATTTAATTTCTTGGTTGAATTTTTTCTCTTGTAATATTTATATATATTCTCGCTTTACATCCAACCTTTGTTGCAATAATTCTTCATTTCATGATACTGGAGCCCTAACATGTTTTTTTTTTTTTCAATATTAAGAAATTCCGTAAGAATCTCGCTCACATCCCACGTTGAGTGTGAAAATGGATGTGGTAATTAAGTTGCGCTCTATTTTTCATATACTGCAACAATTAGAAACACAAAAAAAATAAATATAACAATTTCTACTATTTGCTTATTCAAAATTTTAAAAACAATAAATTTTCTTCTTTTTGTTTTGTTTTGTTTTGGTGATTGTTTAATCGGTAGATACTATTATCAAAATAATTTTGTTCATAATATCATATATTATATTTTTAATAAGTTTTATGATTTTTTAATATTTTTTTAATTTTTTCAATTAAAGAAGAGTCTGGTGCTACGAGTTTTTAATTAGTATAACAAATTAAAGCCACCTCTCTTTTATTTTTTTTACATTTTAAAATTTTGTATCAGCAGGATTCCCTCCATCTTCTTTATCAATTTAAGAACAGAATTACCTTCCCCGACCATCAGATTTATTCACGCAGGGAACGAATCTACGGTATAAACATTAAGTGGTGTCCTCGTTTATTGCACGCGATGTAAAGTTTACTAGTATGTTGTCCTATGGTTAGCGAAGAAAATTAGTCATGTTGTTATTAATTCCGTCACGTTACGTTATGTGTGTCAATTATGTGACATAGCTTGCATATCACTCACTAACTGTTCTCTATATATCATTTTATTCATGTCACATAATGTCACGCAAACTAATCCGATCATGTCACATAAAAGTAAATTTTAATCACGTGACATGATGTTACGAAGTCACAGCATGTTAGTCATGTCATGTCACGTCAAAGGCGTATCCAGGTTTGAGGAACGAGGATGCAAAATGTAGCAAATCGGGTTTAAATAACTAATCTTATTCAAACCCATTAGCTAATTGGGTACTAGATAAAAAACAACTCTAACTTCTAGTTCTAATTACCAATCCAAATTCAAGAAATTTATTCTAATTTTAACTCAAAATTTAACTCAAATTACAGATCAAAATTTTAAGGGGACAAAAAAAATTTGAGGGAAGGTCAAAGTTAGTCCGGACATATAGATCTCTATAAAATTTCAAAATCCAGATAAAGTAACTTTGATCTATAGATCTTCATAAAATTTCAAAATCTAGAAAAAAACAACTTTGACCAATAGATTTCTATAAAATTTCAAAATCCATAAATGCTAGTTGTATTCCGTGGAGCAAGAAATTGTCATTGAAAAAAAAAGTAATCAAGTAACCTGAGGTAATGTGAATTCGTAGGAGTTGTTAGCTAGATAACAAGATTGCAGGTACACTTCCCTTTTCTTGCTTCTATGTGATGTTGTGAAGTTTACCATTCCCACGTGGCAATGTTTATTGGGGGCGAGAAAATCATTCAAAAAAAAGACAATCCGTAATCCAATCACGTTTTTTTTGTTCTAAACGTAATCCAATCACGTTTGATCCATTGATTTATATATGATGTGAAGACTGTAGGGGGTCTGTTTTGAGATTTGTGCCATGTTAAAAGAACCATCCGATCATAATTTGCTTAAATCAGGTAACCTAAGGTGATGTGAATTCGTAGGAGTTGTTAGCTAGATAACAAGATTGCAGGTACACTTCCCTTTTCTTGCTTCTATGTGATGATGTGAAGTTTACTATTCCCACGTGGCAATGTTTATTGGGGGCGAGAAAAGTCATTCAAAAAAAAGACAATCCGTAATATCACGTTTTTTTGTTCTAGATATAGCTGGTATCGACCTGGTGGACTATATATATATGTACAGGAGAGTTGTTCGGTAATCAGACTATATATATATCTATATACACACACACAGCCACAAGCATCTCCTATAATTTAATTACGTACAGCTCCTTGCATAAATATATGGCTCTAAGCTTTGCACTTCCATGTTTCATCCAGGTTCCCCAAACACAAATGAGAGTGCGTTCATGTATTAAACCAGCTGGCAGCGGACTATCAGAAAAAAAGAGAGTGCATTCATGTAGGTTCCGTATTAACGCAAATTTACAGTCTCCAGGGATTGAGAGACGGTCTGGACACTATCAACCGACCATATGGAGTGATAACTTCATACAGTCATTACATACTGGAGACCAACATGTAAGCAAATAAACATATATAAGCAAAAGCCCACATATGCTTAAATGAGCATTTTTGCATTTCCAATGTTTAAATGGTCGATCTGACCGTTCATCTTGTTCTCCATATTAATATGTGCTTGGAGACTAAATTTTACATTTTTATGAATTGTTTTACTATTTATTAAGCCACTTTGAAAGTTTCTGATCTGGTGGTCCAGAATTTTGGAAACACTGTTTTTACTGTTCACCCAGATCAGCAATTTTCAAAGTGGCTTAATAAATAGTAAAAAAATTCAGAAAAATGTAAAATTTAGTCTCCAAGAACATATTAATATGGAGAACAAGATGAACGGTCGGATCGACCATTTGAACATTGGAAACGCAAAAATGAGTTATAAGCATATGTGGGCTTTTCACAACAAGAATAAGTGACTTTTTGTGAGGGTAAAAAGTGACTTTTCGCGACGGAGTACCGTCATAATTGTGTTTTTTCTATTCGCAACGGTACTTTTCGCGACGGAGAACCGTCATAAATGCGCTTTTTTCCTCGCGATAAGTGCCTACTTTGTTGTTGTGTTTGCTTATATAAGCATAGTAGCCAAGCTCTATATATATATATATATATATATATATCAGTAAGAAACCGTTCATGAAGTTAATCTAAAGAAACTCCTTAAGCTCAATATATACATGTTCAATCATTAATTAGCTAGATAAATATATAACACGCATGCATATTCTGTTTGTTTGTTTTTGTTTTTTTGTAAGGGTGAAAACATATTATTGGAAAGAGTATGCAAGCTCAAGAAAGAGGTGAGGCAAATGATATACAAGGAAGAGTTGCTCAGGGATAAATTAGAGCTTGTTGACGCCTTGCAACAGCTCGGAGTGGCATATCATTTCAAGGACGAGATAAACTGCGTGATTACCAACATATATAAATCAATGGATCAAATTTCTCTATTTGCAACGCTTGATGACCTTTATCAAGTATCACTTCTTTTCAGACTGTTGAGGATGCATGGATTTAGTGTACAGGAAGGTATATTCATTTTTGTATATATATATATCTTTATATATTTTTAATATAAGATTTTGTTATCAACTATTGTATATTTCACTTCACAATTAGTAATTCAACTTTAAATGAATTAATTATTAGCTTAATTTGAGAACCAACATTTAGTCTAGTGACAAAAAAACAATGTTCTTCGTGTGAGATGTTTAGAGGCTTGAAACCCAGATGGACAGGGGCGGACCTAGGAATTGAGTCCGGGATAAGCAAGAAAATGAGTTGGGTTGGAAAGATAATTTGTTGGGTAGAAAATGAATAATTAGATTGGAAAGAAAATAAGTTGGGAAGAAAATGATTTTAGCTCAGATAGACAAACTTGTTCACCAGGGTAGGTAATAGCCCAAAAAATATATATATATTAAAAGTAAGAAATGCACCGTGGAAATTTGAAAAATAAGAAAACACTAGAGGTTCATGGACCATGGAAAAAAAAACAAAAAAAAAAAAAATCAAATATGGAACGCAATGGCTCAAACCAATCCGAAAAAAAGAAAAACAAAATGGAAAATTGGACTACGTACCATGGCTCAGCCCAACCCATGGTTTGGAAGAATTAATACAGTATATATCGTATTTGAAAAGTGAAGAATCTAGATTCTAGAGGCCAGAAGGTATTATTGCGGATAAGAAAATGGAAAAACCGAAAAAGGACAGATGAGATGAGATGAGATGAGTACAAGGACCGTGATGCGGAGTATACGGATAGGGGACCGTAAACTTGTCTTGGCACTAACCTTTAATTTTTGTCTTTGTAAAGGCAGCTAGGTAGAAAATTAAAGGCAGTTAGAAGAGAAGGTTGGGTTGGGCTGAGCCATGCATGGCGGCCCAATTTTTCATTTTTTGTTTCATTTTTTCCAGGTTGGTCTGAGCCATGGCATTCCATATTTGATTTTTCTTTTTGGTTTTTTTCCATGGTCTGGACTGTGCCATGGCCCCCTATTGCCTTTATATTTTTCAAATTCTCATGGTGTATTTCTAATTTTTAATATATTTTTTTTTTCTTATGTATAAAAATTTCAGACCTTGATGCCCGCCTCCCAAATATAAAAAACAAAAGAATTAAGATAAATTAAGATGGAAGTCAAGCCCTTTAACTTTAAATATTCACAAAGGATTCTCAGTAGGATTTCAAACTTAAATCTACTATGCTAAATGTATTGCCTTAGTCACTGGACTAAATGATGGTTCTCTTTATTATTATTATTATTACTATTTTTTTACTTTAATTTGAAAATATGAGGCTGATGTCACAAGTACTCAAAAACTTTGAGCAGATGTATTCAAAAGTTACTTGGACGACAAAGGAAACTACAAAGCAAAGCTATATTCAGACAATATTAAAGAGATGATCAGTTTGTACCAAGCTTCTTTTTTCGCAAAAGAAGGAGAAAAGGCGTTGGAGATGACGAGGCACTTGACAACCAAACACTTAACAAATTTTTTGGAGAGCTCTAAGTATGATAATTCTAGGCTAAAAGAACAAGTTGCCCATGCACTAGAGCTCCCTCTGCATTGGAGGATGCAAAGACTGCACACTCGCTGGTTTATCGAGCAATACAAGACAGACGAGCATATCAGACCTGCACTGTGGGAACTAGCTGTTTTGGATTTTAATTTAGTTCAAAACTTGTACAAGAAAGAACTAAAGCAGGTGTCAAGGTAAATATCAATTAATTATAAATACAATAATTTAATAAAAAATTAAGGAAATGACATTTCCATAATTCAACTTAATCACACTAGTATATACTATATATAGTCTTCTAACGGTTCAAAATGGGCTCTAGCAACGGTTTTCCTATCGTTTGTGATGGAGCCGATAAAGAAAGTATGTTTATCTTCTAACAGTTACAAACCTTTCGAAGAGGAGCACTCTTCTACTAAGGATTTTTCACTGCATAACCGTTAGAAATTAGATCGACTTATTTACCAAAACTTGATATATACAAAGGATTTATGCTAACTGTTTGTTACCAAAAATGTGTCAAACCATTTATAAAATGGATGCTGGTAATGTGCTGTTCTATAGTAGTGATTACTGTTTTATTCCACGGATCTTCAGAAAAGGTAAAGTATTAACTTATTTTACTGTCAAAAAGGTTTCTTTGTACGTATGTTTTGAAATTTCTTTTCACTTATATTCTTTTGTCAGATGGTGGACTGACTTGAGGCTTTATGAGAAGCTACCATTTATTCGCGACAGGCTCGTTGAGAACTACATCTGGAGTGTAGGCTTCGCTTTTGAACCAGAGCATTCAAGTTATAGAATAGCAATGACACAGGCAATCTGCCTGATTACAACAATTGATGACATCTATGATGTTTATGGGTCATTGGATGAACTAGAGGTTTTTACTAACGCCATCCAACAGTAAGTGCATGCTTTACCGGTGTAACTTGTATATATCTTGAATTCTTGATTCATTCTGAATACACTAGTACAGAATGTATTATCAGTATTGCCAAATCAGGATCAGATATGGTAAAAAACCGAGACTAATAACAACCAGGGTCACATACAACAAAAATCCGACCTATATATTATATATAGGATATATATCCTATATATTTCAATTCTTAATTATCATTTTCTTTTGAAGATGGGATGTCACTGCTACAGAGGGGCTTCCCGAAAACTTTCGGATGTGCATTTTAGCGCTATTTAATACTGTTGAAGATAGCAGCAGTGAAGCCTTGAAAGAAAAAGGGCTAAATATTACTCCGTATCTTAGGCGAGCGGTAATTAATTAATCCACATCACAGTTTTCTTCATGCATGCCTCTCAAAAATCTCAAAATATCATATTTACCATTCTAAATTTCAAAAACTCACAAATTTCAAAATATGTTAGTCCGTGTAAGAAATATGTACTCCGTCTAAAAATAAAATGTTCAGCCTTTTAATTAGTCAATTTTCATGAGTAAAAAGTTCATTTCTCTACATGTGACGCATACACAATGACATATAAATTTAAAAATGAGTTAATATACATAAAAGACAATAAATTGAATAAATTTGTGAGTTTTTGAAATTTAGAAGGGTAAATATGATATTATGAATTTTAGAGAAGGAAATACGTAATTTCAATACTTTTGAGAGGTATACATGAAAGTCTCCCTAAAAAATATATATAATGAAAATGAAGGTTGATGACTCAGACATATATACACTCACATTAATCATGGAATCAGTGCTGAAAATCTATTTGGTTTTTATAGTAAGTTTATTGTTGAAAACAATTTGGCAGTGGAAAGATCTATGCAAAGCATACATAGTGGAAGCAAGGTGGTATCACAATGGATATGCACCAACATTGGAGGAATATCTTGAGAACGCATGGGTCTCAATTTCAGGCCATATAGCTCTTTCCTATGCCTACTGTATAAACGGTTATGTTACTGCCAAAGATCTGAAGCAGTTCTCATCTGGTTATCCTGACATTTTCCAATATTCATGCATGAACCCGCGGCTTTATGATGACTTAGGAACATCCACTGTAAGTGCATATATTAAATAATTAAATATGGATAGAACAAGGTAGTAATAATGAATTTTATGTTGTTTCCCAAATAAATTTAATTTGGAGGCACATACCCAACCTGATGATTAGTTCCTATATCTTCTTTCAACATCACTCAGACAACCTGAAAAGGTATCAATATTAATTAGGATCCTGAACCATCTGAAAAAGAAGAAAACTGTCACACCCCCGGACAACCCGCCGCGCATTCAGACGCAAGGCGTTAAGCACATCACATACATTATCAATAACACAACCAACAAGCCACTATATTAAAAATAAAAGGAGTCCACAAACACATAGAAAGGGAAAATATGTCAGACATGGCTAGTCAAACAGTTACCGCCATGTCTACACAATATATTGTTCATACAAATGTAAATTAAAAACAAATAGTGGCTACTTTAATAACTTCCGCTAATTTCCTCACTCGCGGCCTTCCTCCATGTCTCCTTCTTCATTTCCTGGAACTCACATAAAAGGTGGTACGGTGAGAGATCGAACTATCTCTCAGTGTGGGATTTAGTTCCAGCCCGGTGTTTTTACAAATCAATGCATTTAATATCCCAAATAACATAAAAGTAAAGTTTTCAAAAATTTCCCCCAAATTCCTATCAATTCGGATATGCAATCATTCAAAAACAACTTTCATTCCCGCCCCTTTTTAAATTCACATTTAAGGTTTTTAAATTCCACACTCTGGAAATCCATGCCCGTACATGGAAATCCGGCGAATCGCCACACAAGGACGACCCGTTCAATCACACTCTAGATGGGTCATTGCGGGGACCCATCCGGCGAACCGCCACACAAGGACGACCCGTTCTATTCACACCTCATACTTTGGGGTCTGCCACACACGGACAGCCTGATTTTCAAAACACATGCCGAGCCGCCTCGCACGGACGGCCCTAATTTAAAGAAAACAATTCATTCACATTCCCCATTCCCAATTCACAATCACAATTCCTGTCAATTCAATTCCATGCATCAAGAACTCCTATCGTGCAATTCTAAACAAAATCAAACGAACGTTCGATATCCACAACATGCAGTTTATCTACCAGATTTGAAAAAGGGTTACTTACCTCAATCCATGCATTTTTGTATTATTTGTAAAAAGACCAGGAACCCGCACCTGTATTCTCAGTGACTTCGTGTGAGCGTGTGTCGGGATCTCGCGTATTCTCAGCGTCTCCTAGAACCTCGCGGTTTGCTCCTAAGTTTATAAACGCTTGATTAGGTCCTTATTTCTATTTGTATTTAAGTCAATTGTCATCTAAATGTCAAGCACGAGTATTTAATCCACATCGATTCCAATATATAATTCACCATACTTATAACCCTCAATTCTTCCTACTAATTAAATTTGGTACAACTAAATTGGGTAATAACCTTGATTATTGTACTGATTAGATCGATTTTTAAGAGTGCAGGGATTCGGTTTGGTTATTGGGTTATTGGGTTTAGGTTTTGGTTCATAGGATTTCGGGTTAATGGGTTAATGGTTCATAGGATTTCGGTTTGGTTATTGGGTTCTAGTTTAATGGGTTAATGGGTTTCGGGTCTAGGGTTAGGGTTAATGGGTTTCGGGTTAGGGTAATGGATTAATGGGTTTCGGGTTAGGGTTAGGGTTTCGGCCAAGAGAAGGGAGAGGGGTTCGGCCAGCCAAGGAGAAAGAAGAGGAAGAGAGCGGGTTAGAGAGAGAGTGTAGGGGGTGGTTCGGCCAAGGAAGAGGGCGGGGTAGAGAGGGGGTAGGGGTTGGTTCGGCCAAGGGAGAGGGCGGGGTAGAGAGAGAGAGCGGGGTAGAGAGAGAGAGGGCAGCGGCGGACAAGGGAGGAGGGGGCTGTCGGGTGAGTGGTGGTTGGCTTGTGGCCGGCGGCAGCCAAAGAGAGAAGGGGGGCGGAAAAAGAAGAAAGAGAGAAAAAGAGAAAGAGAGAAAGAAAACTTACAGTAAGAGGAGGGAAGAGTTGGCTGTGGAAAGAGAGAGGAGGGGGGGTAGATTAAATGGGTGAAAATTGGGCTTAATTTAGATTTGGGCTCTTCTAATTTGAGTTTGCTTAACAGGTTATGACATCTATTAATATAATTTGGTTAAATTGAAGCGTTATTTCTCCTAAATTTTTACCGTCTACTATATATTTATCCCTATAAATTGCTGATCTCTGATTTAATTCATTTTATTATTTTCTAAATTGGATTCTGAAGAAATTTAACCATACCAGTATTTAGAGGCGTTACATCCTCCCCCCCTTGGAAATCCTGTTCAGTCCCCTGAACAGCCTCGGCGTCTATGTCTTCGAACAATTCTGGGTATGTGGCACGCATCGTTTCTTCCATTTCCCAAGTTGCTTCTCGGTTGGTGTGTCCTCCCCATTGTACTAAGACCTGTCTGATGGTTTTACGCCGGAGACTTATTTCCTTGGTGTCCAGTATTTTCATGGGTCGTTCTTCATATACTAAAGTTTCATCTAGCCCCAGATTTGAAAAGTCGAGGATGTGGGAGGGATCTCGGATATATTTCCGTAGTTGCGATACGTGAAAGACTGGATGTACTTTATCTAGGGTTGGAGGTAGCGCCAGTTCGTATGCAAGTGGTCCGATTCTTCTAAGAATTTCAAATGGCCCCACATATCTAGGACTCAGTTTTCCTGCTACGCCAAATCGTCTCACTCCCCTCCTTGGAGAGACCTTCAACCAAACATGATCCCCGGTTTCGAACTCTAGTGGTCGTCTCCTCAAGTCTGCATACTTTTTCTGTCTGTCTCGAGCAGTGTCTAGTCGGTTTAGAATCAGTTGAGTTCTATCCGCGCAATCTTTTACCATTTCTGGCCCTGTTGGCAGTTGTTCCCCGTTGTTTCCCCACCACAAGGGGGTCTTCCAGCGATGCCCACACCAAGCTTCAGATGGTGCCATTTCGATACTGGCATGATAGCTATTGTTGTATGCGAACTCGGCCATTGTCAAATGATCAGCCCATGACCCTTGAAAGTTGATGGCACACGCCCTTAGCATGTCCTCTAAGGTTTGGATTGTTCATTCCGACTGGCCGTCCGTCTGAGGGTGATGAGCGGTACTGAAATTGAGTCGGGTTCCCATTGCCTCCTGAAAGCTTTTCCAGAAGTGCGAGGTGAATCGCGTATCCCGGTCCGATATGATAGTTTCAGGAACTCCATGATATTTGAACTGATATTGAAGAAATAATTCTGCTAATTCTCCACCCAATGTAGGGGTTCGCAGGGGTATAAAGTGGGCTACCTTGGTTAGTGTGTCTACAATGACCCAGATTGAGTCATACCTCTTTTGGGTACGCGGTAACCCAGTGATGAAATCCATAGTAATAATCTGGAACTTCATTTGTGCTCTGGAGTTTGGATATAACAATCCTGCTATCTTTCTCCGTTCGGCTTTCACTTGTTGGCAGGTGATGCACCTAGCCACGAATTCTAACACGTCTTTCTTCATGTTGGGCCACCAAAATTGGGTACGAAGGTCCTTATACATCTTTACCTCTCCTGGGTGAATGGTATATCCCGATTCGTGGGCTTCTTGCAGAATTTCCCTTCTCAGTGCCCCCCTGTTCTGGCACACACACCCGCTGGTTGAAATAGAGGAGCCCATCCTCGTTTTCCTTGAAGGTCGACGTTGGGTTGGTACGGGCCAATTCCCGGTATCTTTGGTGCTGCTCGTCGCCTTGGTCCGCGTCCCGTATTCGAGACTTTAATTCCGGTTGTACCGATATAGCTGCTAGGGTGAGTACCGCATTCGTCGCGGCTCTCTTGGTGTCGGTTTGCTCTTGGATCCAGCTGGTGGATACACACACTCCCAAATTCATGTGTCGCATTTCCTTGATCAATTCTGTCTCTTGGGTTATGACTTCTGCCAAATTTGTCGCCCCTTTCCTACTGAGTGCGTCTGCCACCACATTTGCCTTCCCGGCCAAGTACTGTATGTCTAAATCACAGTCCTTCATCAGTTCCAGCCACCTCCTTTGTCTCATGTTCAATTCTTTCTGGGTAAACACATACTTTAAGCTTTGGTGGTCCGTGAATACTCGGCATTTCGCCCCATAGAGGTAGTGTCTCCATGCCTTGAGTGCAAAAATAACTGCTGCCAATTCTAGGTCGTGTGTGGGGTAGTTCTGTTCATGGTTCTTCAATTGCCGTGACCCGTAAGCAATTACTCGTCCGTCTTGCATGAGTACACATCCTAGGCCATTCCTTGACGCGTCGGTATACACCGTGAACTCTTGGTCTGGTTTAGGCAATGTTAATACTGGGGCACTGGTTAGTAGTTTATTCAAAGTTTGGAAACTCTCTTCTTGACTCTCCGTCCATTTGAAAGTAGTCCCTTTGTGTAGGAGCTGGGTCATGGGTCGGGCTGTCCTTGAGTACCCGGGAACGAAGCGCCTGTAGTATCCCGCTAACCCTAGGAAGCTGCGTATATCTGTTACATTTTTGGGTTGATTCCATTCTACCACTGCTTTGATTTTATCTGGGTCTACCCGGATACCTTCCCCCGTCACTACATGTCCCAAAAATTTAACCTCTTTCATCCAAAATTCACACTTAGAGAATTTGGCGTACAACTGGTGTTCCCGTAATCTTTGTAATACTGTACGTAGGTCTTCGGCATGATCTTCTTCCCTTTTTGAATAAATCAGAATGTCATCTATAAAAACAATGACGCAGCAATCAAGTAAGTCGTGGAATACTCGGTTCATCAAATCCATGAATGCTGCAGGAGCATTGGTTAACCCAAATGGCATGACAGTGAATTCATAGTGCCCGTAACAGGTACGGAATGCTGATTTCTCTACATCTTGAGGTTGAATCTTCAACTGATGGTACCCTGATCTCAGATCGATCTTGGAATAAACGGCCGCACCTTGGAGTTGATCGAATAGGTCTTCAATTCGTGGGAGAGGGTATTTGTTTTTGATCGTGACCTTGTTTAACTCTCGGTAGTCGATGCAGAGTCTCATACTACCGTCCTTCTTCCTGACGAACAGTACTGGTGCGCCCCACGGCGATGTGCTTGGTCGTACGAATCCCAGTTCTAAGAGTTCTTCTAACTGAATCTTCAGTTCCTTAAGTTCTGCCGGTGCCATCCGGTACGGGGCCTTAGAGATTGGACGGGTACCAGGGAGTATGTCTATGTGAAATTCAATTTCCCGATCAGGGGGTATTCCTGGCAACTCCTCCGGGAATACATCGGTATACTCCGAGACGATAGGTACTGACGTTATCTCGGGTTTCTTCGTCTCGAGTTGCATTATGGTGACTATAAAGGCGGGACTGCCGCCGTTGATGAGTCTCCTTGCTTGATTGGCAGATATTGTCGGGGTTCCGCCTCCTCGTTTCTTGAGCCGGATAGAGAGGTCATGGAGGCCTGGCCTGTTAATGACCATCCTCCCTTTCAGGCAGTCAACCGTCACGCCGTTTCGAGTGAGCCACTCAAGACCCAACATTAGATCATAGAGACCCGTCTTAGAGACTATGGGGTTTATCGGGAATTCCCTCCCCGCTATTTGGAGTTTTAACCCTACGCTCCGAAATTCTGGGGTGGTATATTGCAAGGCAGGGGTACTTATATTCAATAATTTACCAGAGTCTCGAGTTGGTACACCGTGTTTTTCTACCCACTCCTTTGCTATAACTGAATGACTACAACCAGTGTCTATAAGTACGAAAGCAGGAATTCCAGATAGTTCAAACATACCAGTCAGAAGATCAGTGGACACGTCTTCTCCTTCGTATTCTTCATCAATCGGTGTTCCTCCCATCTCACGGTTGCACTGATCATGTGCATGCATTCCCACCCTTTGGTTTCCTTGGTTCCCGCTGCGGTTGTTACTGGGAGGGTTGTAGCTACCGGTCCCTTTGCCAAGTGGTGCTCGTGTAGGTGGACCCGCATTTCCCACTTGCTGCCCGGAATAACCTCGTGGAGCTGGGCAGTCCTTGATGAAGTGTCCTGGTTTGTTACACCGGTGACACACTCCCAAACGGAAACTGCATTGATCAGGTGCATGGTTGCGGCCACAGTAGTTGCACGGGGGTGTTGGATTAGACTGGTAATTAGGCCGGGCATCCCCGTAATTATTTCTGTTTGGGGCCGGTCTCATGGGTTCATCTATCTTGGGTCGTACATTTCTCGATCCCCCGGCTTGGCTGATGCGACCGTCATATGACTCCGCGGTGCTTGCTCTTAACATTAAGTCCGACAGTTGGTTGGTTCCCGGAATATCAATGATCTGAGCAAGACGGGGGTTCAGTCCCCCGAGATATTGTTGTCTGAGGCGGAAGTCATCTTTTACGATATCGGGTGCATACCTCATTAGGTTCTCAAACTTGGAGTTATACTCCGCCACTAAGCTGTTCCCCTGTTTCAAACTTGTAAACCGTTGTCGGAGTGCCTCTCTTGACATTGTGTCCATGTAGCGTCGTTCGAACTGGCTTTCGAACTCAGTCCACCCCTTCGCATCGGCGGTTTCACCCCACCCACGTTTCACCTCCTGCCACCAGAATCGAGCATGACCCTCCAGTAATTGGGTCGCTAGCTCTACCCGGTGTTCCTCAGGGGCTCTCAAGATTTGAAGTTTATCCTTGATATTTGCGACCCAGTTTTCTGCAGCAGCAAAGTCACCTGTCCCATCGAAGGTCGGGGGACGTAATGAGGTGAACGATCGGTAGTATTCAAAGAACGTGTCGGCCTCTCTAGGCTGTCGCTGTTCATATTCCATGGCTACCCTGGTCACCCGCTCTAGTCCTTGCAGTAGGGCATTCAGCTGAGGGTTCTCGAGCGGAACCCTAGTTTCGTCATCTGCGTCGTTCGTGCTAGAGTTAGTCCTGGTTCCTTTCGCCATCCCTGATTTCGCTGTGCAAAGGGTGTTTGATGTGAGATTTTCATTCTTCCCAATTTTATACATATATGTACTTGCATTGTTATTAGTTACAGAGTTCATCGTAAAACTTATGGTTATTCAACTCAAGGTAAAGATACGCCATTTAAAGAAGAAATTTAAGATTATAAATCGAACTTTAAGTTTCTTTAGATTATAACTGCTAATTTAAATCATTCAACAGAATTTAAGATACATGTGAGGGTTATAACTATATCGTTTTTTTTTTTTTTTTCTAAAGTGCCCTAATCGGTCTCAAAATATCCCTTAAGTATGTCTTTCCTAACGTGGTACGTCCAGTCGTTTCGAACCTCTGACATTGTGAATGGTTCTGCTTCCATTTCTGCTCTTATAGCTGGGTCTTCTTCTTCCTTCTGGGGTTTTTCCCCGATGAGCTTGCTCTTATTTCCCGATATTTTCCGCATTTCTGCTCTGACTGGTTTCTCGTGGGGCGGCCAGAACACTAGGCTGCGGTGCGCGCAGTCTATCAGCACGTGGTGCTCCTTGAGCCAGTCCATTCCTAAGATCATCTCGTACGTCCCGGTGTCTGCCACGATTGGGTCCACTCGCCATTTTCCATTCTGCGTGTTGACGTGAAGATCCGGACAGTATTGCTCTTCTACACTATGTTCGAGCCCTGCGAAGAAACGGCGTCTTCCGGTATTCTTCACCCTGAATCCGCTAGCCTCCACCACGTGTGGCGAGATAACGGAGTAAGGGCAATTGACGGAGATTGCAGCATTGATAGTGATTCCGGACAAGTCGACCCATCCGACCATTTCCTTGACTCTTGCGGTGGCTGAGAACGTCCTTAGCCAAGTGGGCTGTCCGTTAAATTGATTTGCCATCTAGGAAAAGAATCTATTTTGCTTATCTTCTACAAAATTAAATTGGTTCAATCATCCAAGAAAAATATATTTGTTATACTTCAAAATAAGTTGTACCGTTACTACAAAGGCATATCCGTCACTAAATATTATATACATTTGTTACTAATGGTACGTTCAGCTCACATAGTTTGGTCTATGACCTAACGCCGCATCCTATTGCTAACGCTCTCTTAGCGGAAGTTTATTGATATTGTATGTGCTGGCTCTGATACCAACTAAGTTGTCACACCCCCGGACAACCCGCCGCGCATTCAGACGCAAGGCGTTAAGCACATCACATACATTATCAATAACACAACCAACAAGCCACTATATTAAAAATAAAAGGAGTCCACAAACACATAGAAAGGGAAAATATGTCAGACATGGCTAGTCAAACAGTTACCGCCATGTCTACACAATATATTGTTCATACAAATGTAAATTAAAAACAAATAGTGGCTACTTTAATAACTTCCGCTAATTTCCTCACTCGCGGCCTTCCTCCATGTCTCCTTCTTCATTTCCTGGAACTCACATAAAAGGTGGTACGGTGAGAGATCGAACTATCTCTCAGTGTGGGATTTAGTTCCAGCCCGGTGTTTTTACAAATCAATGCATTTAATATCCCAAATAACATAAAAGTAAAGTTTTCAAAAATTTCCCCCAAATTCCTATCAATTCGGATATGCAATCATTCAAAAACAACTTTCATTCCCGCCCCTTTTTAAATTCACATTTAAGGTTTTTAAATTCCACACTCTCGAAATCCATGCCCGTACATGGAAATCCGGCGAATCGCCACACAAGGACGACCCGTTCAATCACACTCTAGATGGGTCATTGCGGGGACCCATCCGGCGAACCGCCACACAAGGACGACCCGTTCTATTCACACCTCATACTTTGGGGTCTGCCACACACGGACAGCCTGATTTTCAAAACACATGCCGAGCCGCCTCGCACGGACGGCCCTAATTTAAAGAAAACAATTCATTCACATTCCCCATTCCCAATTCACAATCACAATTCCTGTCAATTCAATTACATGCATCAAGAACTCCTATCGTGCAATTCTAAACAAAATCAAACGAACGTTCGATATCCACAACATGCAGTTTATCTACCAGATTTGAAAAAGGGTTACTTACCTCAATCCATGCATTTTTGTATTATTTGTAAAAAGACCAGGAACCCGCACCTGTATTCTCAGTGACTTCGTGTGAGCGTGTGTCGGGATCTCGCGTATTCTCAGCGTCTCCTAGAACCTCACGGTTTGCTCCTAAGTTTATAAACGCTTGATTAGGTCCTTATTTCTATTTGTATTTAAGTCAATTGTCATCTAAATGTCAAGCACGAGTATTTAATCCACATCGATTCCAATATATAATTCACCATACTTATAACCCTCAATTGTTCCTACTAATTAAATTTGGTACAACTAAATTGGGTAATAACCTTGATTATTGTACTGATTAGATCGATTTTTAAGAGTGCAGGGATTCGGTTTGGTTATTGGGTTATTGGGTTTAGGTTTTGGTTCATAGGATTTTGGGTTAATGGGTTAATGGTTCATAGGATTTCGGTTTGGTTATTGGGTTCTAGTTTAATGGGTTAATGGGTTTCGGGTCTAGGGTTAGGGTTAATGGGTTTCGGGTTAGGGTTAATGGATTAATGGGTTTCGGGTTAGGGTTAGGGTTTCGGCCAAGGGAAGGGAGAGGGGTTCGGCCAGCCAAGGAGAAAGAAGAGGAAGAGAGCGGGTTAGAGAGAGAGAGAGTGTAGGGGGTGGTTCGGCCAAGGAAGAGGGCGGGGTAGAGAGGGGGCAGGGGTTGGTTCGGCCAAGGGAGAGGGTGGGGTAGAGAGAGAGAGCGGGGTAGAGAGAGAGAGGGCAGCGGCGGACAAGGGAGGAGGGGGCTGTCGGGTGAGTGGTGGTTGGCTTGTGGCCGGCGGCAGCCAAAGAGAGAAGGGGGGCGGAAAAAGAAGAAAGAGAGAAAAAGAGAAAGAGAGAAAGAAAACTTACAGTAAGAGGAGGGAAGAGTTGGCTGTGGAAAGAGAGAGGAGGGGGGTAGATTAAATGGGTGAAAATTGGGCTTAATTTAGATTTGGGCTCTTCTAATTTGAGTTTGCTTAACAGGTTATGACATCTATTAATATAATTTGGTTAAATTGAAGCGTTATTTCTCCTAAATTTTTACCGTCTACTATATATTTATCCCTATAAATTGCTGATCTCTGATTTAATTCATTTTATTATTTTTTAAATTGGATTCTGAAGAAATTTAACCATACCAGTATTTAGAGGCGTTACAAAAACAATTTCTTGTATTATATATACACCGCATATAAAACAATTTTCTTGCATTACACATCACAATTCTAATTTTAGGACGAGATAGAACGGGGGGATACCGACAAAACCATTCAATGTTACATGCGTGACAAAGGTGTCACAGATCTGTTGCTCGCCAAGATTTAAAGGAACTGATTTGGAAATACTGGACATTGCTTAACGGCGAAGTTGTCGGCAATTCAGCTTTTGAGAAGTACATCAATAATGTTGCTTTCAATGGCTCACGCATGGCACAACTTATTTACCAACACGGCGATGGATATGGCAAGCCCAACACTGATACCAAGAATCTAGTAACCTCAATCTTGCTTGAACCAGTTAATTAAAAATGATGTTCTCTCTTCTTCTTTCTTTGTTTCTTTCTTCTATCTTTCAATTCTATTATTTACTTTCTACTTGTATCTCCAAGTTGGCATATTGTTTTAATTTCCTTCTGAATGATAATAGGCTTTTGTAAAACAAATTAAGTGTGAAGCTCTTCTTGTTCACTCTTATTAGAATTATATGTAAAAGGATTTTGCAAAACTAGTACTTGATTCTGTTTGCAAGTGATCTCGTGTAAGAAGATATAATTGTTCCATTGTACAGTAAATAACAGTCTTTTAAGAAAATGAAGTTAACCAATAATTGAAATTACATGTGACCAGAAACTTATTGATAGGTTGGATTACCTCTTTGTCAACCAATATAAAATCATTAGAGTAATTGGTGTTGTACAAGCAGTCCATACCTTTGGCTTTATTACTCTCCCCATAATTATTGTTAATTGGCCGGTGCATTTCTGCATTGAGTTTCGCAAGCGGCGTTATGTTCTATATATTGAGTTGTCATCTAAAAATGTTTGAAAATGTGAGAACAGTTAGTGAAACTTAATTTGTGTATGATTGTAGATAACTAGACAAACAATACCAACTAAAATTAGCATATAGAAGCTTAGTAACACGTTTGCTAATTTAGTTTCAAAATTAATTACTTCTTTAACAGTTCAGTCGAAACATTATGTAGATCATATAACAGATTACTGTCATGCAAAAAGTTGAAACAATGATGTATATATATGTAAAATTGTACTTTTTCTCAATATACATTATCAAACAAATTGTAAATTTATATTCCATAAAGCAAGCTAACCTTTTACAATAAATAGCTGATGCAAATGAGAGAAAGAGTTGCTACTGGCTTCTTTGTATCTATTTCGAGCTTAATTAGACTTGCAATGAACAAAAAAAGCACAAACAATACATGAATAATATTTTTTTTATTAATTGTTATAGCATTCCGTGTCATGATTTCCAAATTGCATCATGTTGATGTTGTTAGAGAACACATTTTTTGGTCTAATGTCATGTCTTACAGTACTCTGATAGATCCATTAGTAATGGATCATGCCCTTAGAGCACTCTTATATATGTATGTTGGAGTCAGCACCGCCTTAGAAGGCCCAAGCCCAATTCAGCAAAATCAAGATTAATCTAGAAATATGTATAATAGAGAGTAATCTAGAAAATACCAAACCGACTAGAATTAATTTGTAGAATCTAGAGTATTCTATTAGTTAGTATAAATAGGCTAATAGTATAAATAGGGACCCTTAGTCTTCATTTTGTATCAAGCAAATCAAGCAATTTCTCTTCTAGCTAAGAGTCATAGTAGTTTGGAGGTGTAGGAAATATTGAGTAGTAGAGGTGTAGTTGTAAGAATAGTTTAGAGTGAGTAATTAATAAAATTAGTTTCAATATAGTGTCTCTACTCAACAAAGTGGTATCAGAGCCAAGTTTGACGGGGTGAGTTTGTCGAAGGTGACGGTCAGGGTCTAAGTCGTGGCTTGGTACGTATAGTTGGAAGATCGTCGGTTAGTGCGTACGCCGACACTCTGCCGGAAAATTGAAGACTTGGAAGTTGTCATGCATAGAATCCTACCTACAAGGTCAGGATATATGGGCGGTTGTAGGCGGATCCAAGACGGCTCCGCCGGAGGCCAAAGTAAAGACGGTAGACCCAAACCAAAAACCAGATGAGACCGCCATAACCGTAGAGAAAGAAGATGATGCTCTACGAAAATGGAGAATTAAAGCTCAAAAAACGATGTATGCACTGAAAACAACAATTTACAAAGAGTTGGTTGAGTACATACGCAAAGCAGAAACCCCGAAGGCCGCTTGGTATATCCTTTGTATTCATTTAATGCTTTTAGATTTTAATTTGTTGTTTTACTTGTAACTTCTAAGATGTATATCTGAAAGAGTTTCTTCGCTGTATAGACATCATATCTAGCTAAAAACATCCAATGAATCAAGAATAAAGAGGAAATATGGCACATATTTCTTTCACGTTTCTTTAGTAACAAATCCATCAATTAGAATGTGAACAGATGCTTTTCAAACTCCATGGTTTTCTTATCAATTTATAAATTGGAAATACCAATTTAGGATAGGTTCTCATTATTATAGTCTCATCTATCATTACTAACGAATGATTTAATTCAAATTACGTACAAAATTTAAACTAAGTAATAGTTCAATAATTTTTAAGTGACAATTCTTATTATATGTGCCATGCATGTGATATTTTCCCGCTGTTTTAATAGTTGGCAATTAATGCGCTTACCCATCCTTCAAATCTTAAAAAAAATAATAATAATTTGGTGTTCAGGCTAGGTACACAAATCACACACGCCAAAAATGATGCACGGACTGCGTGAGTGGTGATAAATGAAATTTCAAAAAATAGATGGTATGTGTGAATTTTAAAAAGTTAGGGTGGTAACTACAAAAAATTAAAATAAAATTAACATCATCTTTAATTACATAGGGTTCAAATGCCTCTATCTTTTGCCGAAATTTTTATTTATACCATTTAAAAAAAAATTAAACTAGAACACCCTCGTTTTCTGGGATTTCTGCATTTACCCAGGCCGCAGAACACCGAAGCGGACCCATTAAAGGAGACCGCACAATGCCGAAGCGGACCCTTGGGCCGCACATAGCCGAAGCGGACCCCCCTTTTTTTTAAATCTGAAATCTGTAATTTTTTTTGTTTTGTTATTAAAATGGTTTTATTTGTTTAGGTTTTATTTGTGTAGGTTTTAAAATTGTTTTATTTGTTTTGGATTTTGTGTGCAATGATGTTTAAATTTAAAATTTGTTCCGCTTGTAGGATCAAATACTTTAGAAATGTCGTTCGTTTGAAATATTTTAGAAATGTCGTTCGTTTGAAATATTTTTTGTGTACGACGAGATAATGATATAATGAACAAAATAAATAAATAACAATAAACAAATAAAATAAACAAAAAAGCAACAAAATAAATAAGTGACAATATCTTACAAATAAGTTGACAAAACATCTAATAAAATACAAATCAAAGCCTACGGATCAAGACTAAATATCGTTCTCGCCTTCTTCTTCCTGAACCTCGACCCCACTGGGGAGTGGCATGTAGATAGGAGTTGTTAGCTAGATACCCCTCCCACTGTTCTAGGTGCAATGACCGAAATGCCCCTTGAGCCATAAGCCCAAAATTCAATTGATTCAATTTGGGCTTTTAATTTAAATTCTAAATTTAACTTAGGCCCAAATTCAAATAGGCTTTTGACCCAAAATATTAATTCATAATTAATATTTATAATCCATTTATTATCAATATAATTATTCTGTTTAATTATATTTTCTTGCGACTGTTGTTGCGATAAATTTATACGTGTTGTACACGCTTATAAATTTAATCTGTTTAAGCTTGTCATCTCTATGACATTTATTTATTAATTATAAAACTTTATAATTAATTAATAATTTAATTCTCTGATTACTTTCCTATTGGTGTGACCCGATAGGATCTGTGCTATGTTGGCAATAAAATTAAAACTAATTTTAATTCTATAAATCACAAGCGGGATCTGGAAGAATGCATTAAGACTATCCAATTGACACATATGATCTTGTACAGTACAATATCACGATCCAGTAAATAATTTACTCGTGTTAATTCTTTTGTCTCATAGTATCAGATCGGTTTCAAGGTAGGTTTGTGTCATCCTTGCAAACTTAATATTTTCTCGATCTTAAGTATATTATCAAATATGATTAACTCTTTAATCATATCGCGCGCTGTTAACCCTACTTCATCAAGAGGCCTAGTGATACCATCACCCGTAATGTATACTAGGGACAATAGTAGTCTTGGTGAACATCTCCCCTCCGCACAAGTCATGTATACTGAAATGTCATATGTATAGCTACTTTCTCATGTAGGAAAGACGAACCACCACATACTTTGGAACTTAACACTGAATGAAACATTAATGACACGAACACAATTCCATTTAACATTTCATTTAGGGTCTGTCAAATACCATGTTCTCTAACATGTATCTATGTGATTCAAATGACAACTCTTTGTCTATATATGATTTGCAAAACTTAACCATCATCTAATCCACATACTAACATTTGATTGGTCCATTAGTATTCCTTGTTAATTACCACAGTTAGTGACTATTAAGAGTATTTATCATCTATATTATGGAGCTCTACAATTTCAAGTCATTAACTCGAAATGATTCATAAATGCGATAAATCTCAAGGAACAAAATAATATCTTTATTAATCATCCATTACTTGAACAAATATATAGAATAAAATTATCCTATGATTGACTTCTAGATTATTACACTAACTAGAAAATTAGTCAGGTTGTTATTAATTCCGTCACGTTACGTTATGTGTGTCGATTATGTGACATAGCTTGCATACCACTCACTAACTGTTCTCTATATATAATTTTATTTATGTGAACATAATGTCACGTAAACTAATCCGATCATGTCACATAAAAGTACATTTTAATCACGTGACATGATGTTACGAAGTCATAGCATGTTAGTCATGTCATGTCACGTCAAGGGTGGATCCAGGTTCGAGGAAAGGGGGGGTGCAAAAAAATAGCAAATCGGGTTTAAATAACTAATCATATTCAAACCCATTAGCTAATTGGGTACTAGATAAAAAACAATGCTCCAACTTCTAGTTCTAATTACCAATCCGAATTCAATAAATTTATTGCGCTCTATTTTTCATATACTGCAACAATTAGAAATATGAAAAAAATAAATATAACGATTTCTACTATTTGCTTATTCAAAATTTTCAAAACAATAAATTTTCTTCTTTTTGTTTTGTTTTGTTTTGGTGATTGTTTAATCGGTAGAAACTATTATCAAAATAACTTTGTTCATAATATCATATATTATATTTTTAAAATTTTACATTTTAAAATTTTGTATCAGCAGGATTCCCTCCATCTTCTTTATCAATTTAAGAACAAAATTACCTTCCCTGACCATCAGATTTATTCACGCGGGGAACGAATCTACGGTATAAACATTAAGTGGCACTACTACAAAAATAGTCATTGTACACTGCACATTGTACATGGATTTGGCAATTTTATTAAAAACCGTGTACCAAATATGATTTTTTACTTGCCCAAAAGATCTGCACGATTTCTACACGGGTAATTAGTTAATAATCAGTGTAGAATTATTAGAGAGAGCTACACGGTTTATTAGAAACCACAAATCCGTGTGTAAAGAGGTCCGTGTGCAAATAATTGAGAGAGCTACACGGATTGTTGTTAAATATCCGTGTAGGAATATATACATGGATTTTTGATAATATATCCGTGTAGAAATGGTAGAATTGTACACGGATTAATAAGTAAATAGCCGTGTATGGTTAGTTGGAGAGCTACACGGATTAATAAGTAAATATCGGTGTATAAAAGTGTAGGGTTTTAATGTCTTCTCCTTCCAGCGCCGTTTTGATCAAGTCTTTTATATATGCACCTCTGTACATCTCTCTGAACTGAGCTTTTTCCTATTAGATTTCTGCGAATTGAGACCAGCAGCTGAGATCTGAGATCTGAGATCTTTGAAGTTTGTATTTTCTCCTCTCCATCTTTCTAAGGTTAGTAATATGTATTTAAATCATTTTCTTCCTCTAATTATCTGTTATTTATGCTTATTTAGGTCATTTCATGCATGCTTGATTTCTTAATTTTAGATGTAATTAATTAGTGTATTGTGGTCCAATAACCGACCTATAGATGCTTTTAGGTCCATGCCCGTTCAAAATTAATCCAATAGGGATTAATTTTGGATAGTCCCCGTTTTGGGACTGCTCTTTTAATATTATGTCTCATTTAGGATGTGAACACATATTAGCGGGATTTAATTAGTATTTGAGGAAAGTTCGACAGTATTTTCCCTTATTGCTCCTACGAGTATGTGGTTCGTACGCATACTTGGGGAGTTAAGGGGAAATGCTGCCGAATTTTTCTCAAATACTAATTAAATTTCGCTAATATGTGTTCACATATGAGACATAATATTCAAAGAGTGGGTTAGGATTGTAAACAGGCCCTTTGTAAGCCCAAAATTTTGTTACAATGGAGAATGTTGACCAAGCATGATTAATTGATCAAATCATTTTTTTAATTTAATTTACAGATGGATCGAAGTTTGATGTATGAAATGCGACGTGACAGTGAAGAATATTTGGTTCGCGTTGATGAGTTTATAAAATTTGCTGAGAGTTATAGAGTGAAGAAAAAAGAAGAAGACATTTTGTGTCCTTGTAAAGATTGTAAAAATTTATTAAGATTTTTGGACATCGAAGAAATTAGAGCTCATTTGATTTGTCGGGGATTTAAGAAGAGATATACATGTTGGTTCATGCATGGTGAGAAATTTGGGGAAAGTAGTAGTGCCAATAAAGATTGTAATCGTGAATTGAATGATGAGAATGTTGGAATTTCTGATAATTTTGAACTTGATTGGAACGAGGATTATGAGAGTGTCGAAGATTCTGATAACGTCGAACCCGGAAATGACGATGATGAGATGGAGATGAATTTTGATGAAAATGTAGAACACGAGTTTACTGAAAATTTGGAGGAAATGTAACGTGATGTGGAAGATGAAATTAGTGATAAAAATTATGATAAATTTCAAAATTTGTCTAATGAATCCAAGAAGCCGTTGTATCCCGGGTGTACCAATTTTACAAAACTGTCAGCTGTGTTGAAATTATTAAACTTAAAAGCAGACAATGGTTGGAGCGATAAGAGTTTCACGTCCTTATTACAACTTTTACGAGAAATGCTCCCAGATAACAACGAGTTACCCGGTACAATATATCAGGCAAAGAAGTTGATATGTCCAATGGGGTTGAAGATCGAAAGAATACATGCATGTCCGAATGACTGTGTATTGTATCGTAACGAGTACGAGGCCATGTATGTCTGTCCTAAATGCGGTGTTTCACGGTATAAATGTCGTAAGGACCAGGTCACTGATGATTGTAACGAGGACACAAATGGCCGGCCTCCGGCTAAGGTGTTGTGGTATTTGCCGATAATACCGAGATTCAAACGGTTGTTTGCGAATCCCAAAGATGCAAAATTATTGCGCTGGCACGAAGAAGAGCGCAAAAATGACGGTAAACTAAGGCACCCGGCTGATTCTCCTCAATGGAGAAACATTGACAGACATTTCAAAGAATTTGGTGCTGAAATGAGGAACCTTAGGATTGTGGTGAGCTCAGATGGAATGAGTCCGTTTGGAAGCATGAGCAGTCGGCACAGTACTTGGCCAGTTCTTTTATGCATCTACAATCTTCCTCCTTGGTTGTGCATGAAACGCAGATATATAATGATGTCATTACTAATCCAAGGACCCAGACAACCCGGAAATGACATAGATGTATATCTCGCACCATTAATCGAGGACCTCCAAAAATTGTGACGTGATGGCGTCCCGGTCTGGGATGCGTACTGCAAAGAGGTCTTTCAATTGCGGGCCATGGTGTTTTGCACTGTAAATGATTTCCCCGCGTATGGGAATTTGTCGGGTTACACTTGCAAAGGAGCAAAAGCGTGCCCGATCTGTGAAGATGACACGCAGGTGCTGAGGTTGAAAAATTGTCAAAAGAATGTATTCATGGGGCATCGTAGGTTTCTTCCTATTAATCACTCATATCGTAAGAAGAAGATGGCATTCAACGGGAAAATTGAGCTTGAAGTGGCTCGTCATCCATTAGACGGGGAGAGTGTCTTCAAACGGGTAAAAAACATTGATGTTGTTTTTGGAAAATACGCCAAAGCACCACCGAAGAATATTTGGAAAAAGAGGTCCATATTTTGGGAGCTACCGTACTGGAAATATTTAGAAGTGAGGCATTATCTAGATGTCATGCATGTTGAAAAAAATGTCTGCGACAGTTTAATTGGTTTATTATTGAACATTCCGGGGAAGACTAAAGATGATATTAAAGTGAGAAAAGACATGGTAGAGATGGGAATACGACACGAGCTCGCACCGCAGGAGAAAGGGAAGCGCACATACCTACCCCCCGTACTGTGCACAATGTCAAAGAAAGAGAAAACAAGCTTCTGTGAATGCATCAATGGTATAAAAGTCCCATCAGGGTATTCTTCGAATATTAAGAAGCTGGTGTCGATGAAGGACCTGAAGTTGCTTGGTATGAAATCCCATGACTGTCATGTTTTAATGACACATATAATTCCCGTTGCAATTCGGGGAATTTTACCAAAGCACGTTCGTCAAACCATAACGAAGCTTTGTTCTTTCTTCAATGCAATAAATTTCAAGGTGATAGACCCTCTAAAATTGGACTCTTTGCAAAATGAGGTCGTCGTTACTCTTTGCCAACTTGAGATGTATTTTCCGCCATCTTTTTTCAATGTTATGGTTCACCTTGTTGTTCATCTTGTGAGAGAAATTAAGATTTGTGGTCCCGTGTTCCTTCGGTATATGTATCTATTCGAGAGATACATGGGCATCTTGAAAAAATACGTAAGGAACCGACATCGACCCGAAGGTAGCATTATAGAAGGATATTCCACGGAGGAGGTGATTGATTTTTGCACTAACTACTTGACCGGTGTGGATCCTATCGGCGTTCCAAAATCTCGATACGAAGGAAGGCTCCAAGGAGTCGGGACAATTGGGTTGAGAGCCGTAGTTGCTGATCTAAATGAACTACAAAAGGCACATTTTATTGTACTACAGCACATGACAGATGTTGCTCCCTATATAGATGAGCACATGACAATCCTTCAACAACAAAACTACACGAGAAGTCAGAAGTGGCTTACTAACGAGCATAATCGTTCTTTTATAGGATGGCTAAAAGAAAGAGTGAAGTCACATCCCGTACTTGAAATTGTTAAACTGCTTGGCGAAGGACCCCAAATTGTTGTTAGAACATTCCAAGGATACGAGATTAACGGATATACATTTTACACTAAATCCCTGATAAGCCTCAATCATATATACTTTCGGTCGAGGTTTACCTCTTAAACTGCACCAAATCCTTGTATTTTATGTTTAGTTTAGTATAGAATGCACCGAAGAATCAAGTTACTGCCTTTCCTTTGTTTAAATTACAGAAATCGAGCAAAAGGAGCAAAAATGCGAGTTGTGCGGGTCGCACTGATTTAACCGAGAGTTATGCGGGTGCCTGTGCGGGCCGCATGAAGGCCGCACAAAATTACAGTTGTCGACACACAGTTCGTATTTTGGTCATATCTTGGTCATACGGACTCCGATTTGGGTGAATCAAAGCTTGACTGAACCAGAACGAAAAGATCTACAACTTTTATGAAGGAAACAAATCCAAATTCGGAATGTAGAATTTTGTACAGCTGCGCCAATGGCCGCCCAGCCTAGATTTGGACAGATTTTATTGCCATCTTCGCCCGATTCACTTCCAGATTTTGTTGGATTGCTTCCCAAGGCACGAAAATAGCTATATATGGGCAGGGAGGCAGCAGGAGAAATTATTCTTCATTCTAGGTTTAATTTCCACATCTCTCTCTACACATTTTCTATCTTCTCCTCGTGATCAAAGACGATTAAGAGCAAGGTTTGAAGGATTCTCGAGGAAGCAAAAGTGAAGATCAAAGGCAGCGAGCAAGGAGATTGGTGTAGTCTATTCTCTTACTCGTTTTACTTTGTTTTCATTATGTTTTCTCTTGTAACTTTCTTGGATGTTAACTCACCCATGAGAGGCTAGATTTCCTTTCTCGGGGCTTAGGCTAAAAACATGAATTTGTGTTGAATCTATGTTTGCTTGGATTAATTTCTTTATGATGATTATTTGCATGTTTGTTTATTCTTGTTGATTTTACAATTCATGTGCTTGTATGATTTGATTGCTTGTTAATTTCCCGCTTGAGTCTAACCAACTCAGGATGCTAGAAGTTATAATTAATGGTATCAAATTGTATACATGAATTACCTTAGGATTAAGATTAGAAATGACCAAATCTATCTCTTAGTCCAGAACCACAAGAACAAAGGTTGAATTGAGGTGAAGGACTTAATCGTGAAGCCTTATATTTGATTGGGACACCTAGAATTGAACCAAATATCGTATGAAGGACTTAACCGTGAAGTATTGGTATTTAGGGATAAACTAGGCTAATCTATGCTTATGGTCTAGATAGCTAGGGTGAAGGACTTAATCGTGAAGTCCGAATTATCTAGACACGTCATTAATTCACGAAAGTGCCCTTTTTGATATTTACGTTTAGAAACCCCATAATTGCAAACATGAGTTTAGAATACCAAGTAAATGTAGATTTGACCAAATGATTGTATGCCGATAGCCCCTAGACTCTTATCCATTTGAATCACAAACTCCCTTTTATTTGTTTGTTTAAAATTGTCTTGTTTTAATTTCAACTCTCAATCGGGTATTGAACCCAAGAACCAGTTTTACAGCAAACCCCCCTTTTTACTTTAATTGCACTATTTTAGAGTTAATTGATTTAGTAGAAAGTAATATCTCCCGTTATCTTTGGATCGATACCCATAATTACTACAAGGATAGATTGTGCGCTTGCAATTCAATCTAACTTTGCGTATTTAGAGTTTTATAAATTTAAAGCAGAAGTGTACGAAATAGACCAATTATTTCTATACCCAAAATACACAACAAGCTTTTGGCGCCGTTGCCGGGGATAATGGATAGATATTAATTTTTACTTTAAAAATTAATTCTAGAATTTTTCTTGCATTTTATTTCATTTTATTTCATTTCTTTGAGACTCACGTTTTTTTTCTCTCTCTTTCACATCTTTGAGCGCTGGCCATGGCTGGAAACCCTCCCTACGGAATGCCTTTAGATGGCGAAGAAGAAGATGGATCTCAAGCCCATGTTGACAACCCCTTCTATGGCGCATATGGCAGAAATGGTCATCCACCTCCTAATCCGAACGACCGCCGACCTATGAGGGAGTTCATGAACCATCAGGACCTTCACCAACGCTTTGGCTATGTTGCTCATGGGGGAACCAATCCTGATCTCAAACCAAGAATTCACTTGTTAGGTCAAAACCAGTTTGGTGGTGCATTAAATGAAGACCCTCACCAACACTTGGCAATGTTTGAAGAACATTGTGGTACATTTGCACCAAGAGGACCCCAACTTGATGCCTTAAAATTGAACTGTTTTCACCTTTCTCTTAGGGATGAGGCTAGGACTTGGTTAAGGTTGTTGAATCCTAGGGTAACACAAACTTGGCCCGAAGTGCATAAATTGTTTTTAGGCAAGTACTTTCCGCCTTCTAAAACCCAACACTTTAGAGCAAAAATTACCACTTTCAAACAGGGTGATGATGAGTCGTTAAGCGAAGCTTGGAATAGATGGCAAGAACTCTTGTGTTTATGTCCTAACCATGGTATTGATATATGGCTATTGTTTCATTTTTTCTATGCAGGTTGCACATACGCGACTAAATCTCAACTGAATGCAGCTGTTGGTGGAAATTTAGCCAACAAGAATTCTGTAGAAGCCATGGAGATGATCGAAGACATGGCTATAAGCCAACGCGAGTGGACTGTTGGAAGAGACGCAAAGAGAAGCAACACACCTGCTGGTATGCTGAAGGTGGATGAGGTGACTGCTTTACAAGCGATGGTAGAATCTCTCCAAACTCAAATGAAAAAGATGCAGCAGGTAAAATCTGTAGTCAAAAGTTCACCATGTGGTATATGTGGAGGAATGGACCATGACACAATTGGATGTCAATACTCCACGGAAGGTAATGAAACAGTCGAACAAGTTTATGGGTTGTTTTACAATGAGGGTGACAAAAGGAACGACCAATACAACCAAAACTACTCTAACACTTACAACCATGCCACAAGGTATAACCACCCTAACTTTAGGTGGAGAAATGAAAATGACAACTCGAACCAAAATTCGGGCCACAACCAAGGTAATGGTTACCAATACCAAAACCACCAAGGTCAAGGTTCATCTCAATTGTCAAAGTTAGAGAAAATGATTGGAGATTTAGTAGTTTCTCAAAAAGAAAATACTCTTCACCTTAACAAAAAGATTGACGATCTTTCAGATTCTTTTAGAGCCATGAACAACATGATGGACCTCATGCAGACTCAAGTGAGGTTACTTGAAACCCAAGTTGCTCAATTAGCCGCTTCTGCCTCACGCCCACAAGGTACGCTTTCGGGATAGCCGGAACACAACCCAAGAGAACACGTATATGCTGTAACTCTTCGAAGTGGAAGACAATATGATGGACCAGAAATGCCAGAAGAAGAAATACCAAAACAGCCAATCGCCGCACCTCAAACAGCAAAAACAGGGCCTTATGCGGCCTCAACACCGATTCCTGCGGCCTCAAAACCAACTCCTCCGATTTGCACAGATTTCCCCATGGACCCACCGATTTTCATGGATCGCCAAAATTCAGGTAATTCTGATCCAAAAAAGGTAAAATCTTCTGAATACGTTCCTCCTCTCAGGTTTGTACCTTTCCCTCAGCAGTTAGCTAAGACCAAATTGGAACAACAAATTGTCAAATTCAAGGACCACTTGAGAAAAATGAACCTTACCATCCCTTTTAATGAGGTCATTACCCAAATACCGTCCTATGCCAAATTTTTGAAAGAATTGTTGTCCAACAAAAGGAAACTTGACGAGGCTGAAACTGTGTCACTCGATGCGGAATCTAGTGCACTAGTTTTAAACCAGCAAATTAAATTGCCCCCTAAACTCAAAGATCCAGGCAGTTTTACCATTCCGTGCAAAATTGGGGATACCACTTTTCATCGATGTTTGCTCGATCTTGGTGCTAGTGTTTGTTTGATGCCAAAATCGGTTTATGATAGACTAGGTCTAGGAGATTTGAAACAAACACGAATGTCCCTTCAATTAGCTGACAGATCTGTAAGATACCCTTCCGGAATTGCCGAAGATGTCATTGTCCAAATTGGAAAGTTCTATGTACCTGTAGATTTTGTTGTTGTAGAAATGGAAGAAGATCCTCACACCCCTCTCTTATTTGGGCGTGATTTTCTAAGTACGACAGGTACAAATATTGATGTCTCAGGTGGAAGGATTTCCTTCTCAATTGGTGATGAGAAAATGGAATTTAATGTTTCCAAATCTATGCAATTTCCTTCTAATGACAATGACACGATTTGCAGGATTGATGTCTTAGATACCATAATTGCTGCTCAAGTTGTTGAGGAAATAGATGGTGGACAGCTAGAGGAAAATCTGGACGAAATTCTGGAGAAAAAGGAAGCTGAGACAGCTCATAATGAAGACAGTGGAGATTTGTGCGGGCCGCAAGAAATTTTGTGCGGGCCGCACGAATTAGTCCGAGCGCAACCGACCGACCCGTGCGGGCCGCATCAAAAAGCCCGAGAGCAGCCTGAAATTCTGTGCGGGTCGCACGAAATTTTGTGCGGGTCGCATAAAAATGCCCGAGAACAGACTGAAACACACCCAGCGAAAACCATTCCGTGCGGGTCGCACGAAATTTTGTGTGGGTCGCACCAACCCCAGAAAAAAACTGACAGCCCTGATTTAGCCGATACCTCTCCCGAATCCCCTCAAATTGAACTCAAGCCTTTACACCTCACTACTGACATCGACCTGCATCGGCGTTCCACATGGAACTTGGCGAATGAACCCACGATCTTTCCACCGAATGCCGCCACCCAAGAACCACCCACATCGCCAAGAGAGCACCGCCGTCGGCGGGCCGCACGGGAGGAAACACACGTGCTATGGGAAGAGAAGCCTCCCGATCCACCACATCGAGGGGGCGTTTTCGCCTCCTTCTCCACCTTCGCTTTCTCCACCACTTTGTGAGTTTCATTTTCTTCATTTTCACTCTTTCTTGTGCGAATGTTTGCATTGAGGACAATGCTTTGTTTAAGCTTGGGGGAGAGAATTGGAAGAAAAATTGTATCTGCATTTAGGACATGTTTAATTTTTTTGCAAAATTGCATTTTTAGGTGAAAAATTTGTGTGATTGCTAGAATTAAGGACTTGTTTGAAAATTTTTGGTTATGATTTGGATGACTTTGAAAAATTTGAACTAACTCCATATTTGATCAAAGAATTACATAGGATGAGATGTTTTAGGACTTTGAAAAAAATGAAAAATTGGGTTTTGTCGAAAAAGCATTTTGAAACCGAGTATGTCTTTCTAATTGGAAATTTGGGATTTGAAAATATTAGAAAGATTGTGATATCCATGGGTATGAAAGAATACCTTTTGGATGTGTGTATTCATGGTACTATTGCAATAATTAAAGTTAAAAACATTTGAAAATTCACTTCGGACTCCGCTTGCCTATGATACGGCGATATGACGTACTTGAGGTTATGAGTAATTGACACTTTGTTCCGCTAGTTTACCCGATAAAGTGGCCGAGTTTACACCACAAGTGTGAGTTCGTGTCATGGAAGGGTTAAACCAAGAGCATGCAAAAACACTTTTGAATTAAAACGGTTGGGTATGATTAACTACTTATAACTAGCCGGTTTTGTATTAAGGATAAAGATCATAGTGTCACCAAATAGTAACAAAAAGGAAAAAAATTGTAGAATTATGCATGATACCAACACACGAAAATCACAACTTTCTAACCCAAGCTTGTTCCAAGCTTGGGGGGGCAAAAAGGAAAATCACCACAAAACGAGGGCATATTTTTGGTCGAAAAGTGAAATATTGATAACTCAATGATTAGTTTTTACAAATACAAAAGCGTCTTTGAATGTGAGATTCGATTTGTCGATTGGTGATGTGAATTATAGTTGATCAAGGAAATTTCAAAATTGTTGTCCAAAAAGATTCTCGAGTTTTTAATGATAGCAAGTTCATACAAATTTTTCGCATTTAGAGTTATACTTAGAATTTGGTTAGTTTAGAAACCAGACATACACCTAAGTTTGGATTCTTGCTTGAGGGCAAGCAAGGTTTAAGCTTGGGGGATTTTGATAAGCCTCAATCATATATACTTTCGGTCGAGGTTTACCTCTTAAACTGCACCAAATCCTTGTATTTTATGTTTAGTTTAGTATAGAATGCACCGAAGAATCAAGTTACTGCCTTTCCTTTATTTAAATTACAGAAATCGAGCAAAAGGAGCAAAACTGCGAGTTATGCGGGTCGCACTGATTTAACCGAGAGTTATGCGGGTGCCTGTGCGGGCCGCATGAAGGCCGCACAAAATTACAGTTGTCGACACACAGTTCGTATTTTGGTCATATCTTGGTCATACGGACTCCGATTTGGGTGAATCAAAGCTTGACTGAACCAGAACGAAAAGATCTACAACTTTTATGAAGGAAACAAATCCAAATTCGGAATGTAGAATTTTGTACAGCTGCGCCAATGGCCGCCCAGCCTAGATTTGGACATATTTTATTGCCATCTTCGCCCGATTCACTTCCAGATTTTGTTGGATTGCTTCCCAAGGCACGAAAATAGCTATATATGGGCAGGGAGGCAGCAGGAGAAACTATTCTTCATTCTAGGTTTAATTTCCACATCTCTCTCTACACATTTTCTATCTTCTCCTCGTGATCAAAGGCGATTAAGAGCAAGGTTTGAAGGATTCTCGAGGAAGAAAAAGTGAAGATCAAAGGCAGCGAGCAAGGAGATTGGTGTAGTCTATTCTCTTACTCGTTTTACTTTGTTTTCATTATGTTTTCTCTTGTAACTTTCTTGGATGTTAACTCACCCATGAGAGGCTAGATTTCCTTTCTAGGGGCTTAGGCTAAAAACATGAATTTGTGTTGAATCTATGTTTACTTGGATTAATTTCTTTATGATGATTATTTGCATGTTTGTTTATTCTTGTTGATTTTACAATTCATGTGCTTGTATGATTTGATTGCTTGTTAATTTCCCGCTTGAGTCTAACCAACTCAGGATGCTAGGAGTTATAATTAATGGTATCAAATTGTATACATGAATTACCTTAGGATTAAGATTAGAAATGACCAAATCTATCTCTTAGTCCGGAACCACAAGAACAAAGGTTGAATTGAGGTGAAAGACTTAATCGTGAAGCCTTATATTTGATTGGGACACCTAGAATTGAACCAAATATCGTATGAAGGACTTAACCGTGAAGTATTGGTATTTAGGGATAAACTAGGCTAATCTATGCTTATGGTCTAGATAGCTAGGGTGAAGGACTTAATCGTGAAGTCCGAATTATCTAGACACGTCATTAATTCACGAAAGTGACCCTTTTTGATATTTACGTTTAGAAACCCCATAATTGCAAACATGAGTTTAGAATACCAAGTAAATGTAGATTTGACCAAATGATTGTATGCCGATAGCCCCTAGACTCTTATCCATTTGAATCACAAACTCCCTTTTATTTGTTTGTTTAAAATTGTCTTGTTTTAATTTCAACTCTCAATCGGGTATTGAACCCAAGAACCAGTTTTACAACAAACCCCCCTTTTTTACTTTAATTGCACTATTTTAGAGTTAATTGATTTAGTAGAAAGTAATATCTCCCGTTATCTTTGGATCGATACCCATAATTACTACAAGGATAGATTGTGCGCTTGCAATTCAATCTAACTTTGTGTATTTAGGGTTTTATAAATTTAAAGCAGAAGTGTACGAAATAGACCAATTATGTCTATACCCAAAATACACAACAATCCCAGAGTGACAAGAGCACGATGCAAAACAGTGGGGTGACGTTGGTGGCGACCTCTCAAGAATTCAGTAGATCCGGAGATGGCCGGGCTGTAATAGCATCAAAGTCATATTATGGAGTTATTGAAGAAATTTGGGAGCTCATTTACAGTCCTCACCTGAGCATTCCCGTGTTTCGGTGTCAATGGGTCGAAGACCGAGGCGTTCAAGTTGATAACGACGGGTTCACACTCGTTGATTTTAACAGGGTTGGGCATGTTGATGATCCGTTTATACTCGCCAAGCAAGCCACTCAAGTCTTTTATGCCACTGACCCGAGTGATGATAGGTTGAGCGTCGTCCTATCCAGAAAAAGAAGGATTGTCGGGGTAGAAAATGTCGTCGATGAAGAAGAGTACGACCAGTTTGACGAAGTACCTCCATTTTGTACCGATGTGCAAACTGAGGTAGCAACACTTGAAGGGGTAGACGAACTGACTACATGCGGTCCGACCACAATGAAGGATTATGGGCCGAGGGTACTGTTCAAATAGTGGAAAAAAAGAGAAAAAGGAAAAAAAAGGTTTATGTATAATATTTATTTTGTTTAAAACTGTGTAGCTTTTAATATTACAACTTTAGCTTATCATATATCAAATAAAAAAGGAAAAAAAGAGAGAAAAAAAAGAGAAAAAGGAAAAAACAGGTTTATGTATAAATTTATTTTGTTTAAAACCGTGTAGCTTATAATATTTCATTTAAATATTTAAGTATTAAAAATTTAAATAAAAAAATTTTGTAAGAAAAATATCAAATATTAGGTTCCTCTAGTTCAAGATGGATATCAAATTTTTTTTAGAGGTAATAGTATTAGTTTTCAAAATTTTCAAATATTAGTCCAAATATTAGTATTAGTTATCAAAATATTAGTTAAAACATTTAATAATAAAAATAAAATATAAAATATCAGTATTAGATTTTAATATTTTAGTAATCGGTATAAGTTTTTAAATATTAGAAATATACAATTTTAGTTAATTTATTACCTCTCTAGAAATATAAAAAGCCAATTTAATTTTTTTGAACTTTCGTACACGGACTATTCGCTAATAATAAGTGTCTAAACAGTATTTGCACACGGATTGTTACGTACAACCGTGTAGAAATTGAAGAGAGCTACACGGACATTTAGTTAAAAGTCCGTGTAGAAATAGATTTGCACACGGACTTTTAACAAATGTCCGTGTAGAAAGACATTTGCACACGGTCATTCAGTTAAAAGTCCGTGTATAATGAGGAAAACATTATTATTTCAAAAGCCTTCTCTGTCAAATTTTTCATAAGTTCGAAAAACCTCCCAGAACCGGTTGAGTTCCAAAAACCTCCAAAAGCCTCCGAGCCTCGCCCGCCTCGCCCGTCTCTCTCTTTCTGTGGTTAGCGTCTCTCTCTCTCTCGTTATTTTGCAATAGGGGTTTTTTGTGACTTGCGGCCTTCGTGCCTTATGTGGTTTTGTCTTGTCTCTGTTGCATGCGGGTTACTGGTACTGCCCCCCTGTTGCTGTTTGCTTTGGTTTTGCTTGGATGTTTTCCTTGCCTTTTTGGGCTTGTTTCTGTTGCTGTGGTGCTTTACCAGTACTGGGGGAGGGGCTGCTGTGTTTTTGTTGCCTTATACTCTCGGGTTGCTTGTTTGGTGATGTTAGAGGGTGCTGTACTAGTTGGTACAGCCCAGTCACACCATTGGTGAAAATTTTGAATTGACAGGGACCCGTTCGTAAAATTGGTGTTATATTTGTGTTATATATAGGAAGAGTAAATTTGTGTTATATTTGTGTTATATATTTGTGTTATATATATTTGGCATATTTGGCATATTTGTGTTATATATATTTGGCATATTTGTTCATTTTAGCAAGAGGTCAGAAAAATGTGTCAAATTTGTGTTATATTTGTGTTATATATAGGAAGAGTAAATTTGTGTTATATTTGTGTTATATATATTTGGCATATTTGGCATATTTGTGTTATATATATTTGGCAATTAAAAAACTTTGCATTTAAACCTTTGCATTAGATAAATGTGTCAAATTTGTCTTTGCACATAAAACTTTGCATTTAAACCTCATGGATTTAGAGGTAATTTTAAGATTCAAATGAAAAGACAGATTTTACCATTTGAAAAACTGAACTTTGAAAAATCATAGAAAATGGAAATAAAATCAGAAAAATGCGAAGTTTAAGTCTAAATTGGTTGTCTTTTGGTCCTTTATCTTTCTGTTTAAGTGGATTATTTTTTTGGATTTTCAATGAGCCCTTAGTTTCTGATCTGTATCAAGAGCTCATTTTAGGTTTTGCATTTAGCACGTAGATATGTAACAATATTTAATTTCTTGCAGAACCATGTCGGTTGAGGATGAGTATGTAGATATGATGGCAGAAGAGGAGCAGCAAGCTACTGCCTCATCAGAAAGAAGGAAAAGAGGGCCGACAATGTGCACGGGCACGTCCGAGCAGAAGCAGTTGGAAATCTGGTTCACGGAAGACGGGCGTGCGCAGGGTGAAAAATGGATCAAATACTCAAATTAGTGTACGAGTTTGGTGAGGCAAAATGCGAGTATCCTTGTAGAGAGGTGGGATCATTTTACGGAAGAGGAGAAGGACGAGTGGTGGAACATGGTGAAGGTAAAGTGCCTAACAACTCATTGCTTTATTTTCACTGATGTATCTATACTTGAATACACTAAATTTTGGTGTCAATCAGGCACAGTGGAACATCCCGAACGACGTTCCAAAGGTTAAGACTCTGAGGATAATGAATGAGGGCTGGAAGCAATTCAAGAGCACGTTGAAGACGGATTTCATGGAGAAAGGGAGAAATCCGGTAGGTTACTACAAATGGCTAAAACAAGAGGACTGGGAGGCGTTTCAAGCTTTGAAGTCCACCAAAGAGTTCCGGGTATCTAACTCGTGCCAAATTTATGCTTATTCTTTCTCGATATGTACTTATCTTTCTAAAACTAACTGATCGTTGCCTTGTTTCTGTGAAGGCAAAAAGTGATGAAGGCAGGAGGATCGTTGCCTTCAACAAGTATCCACACCATCTAGGGTCAGCTGGTTCCGAGGGTAAGAAGGCAGAATGGAGGAAAATACTGGACCAAAACAAGAATTCTGACTCACCCGTGGTTAGGATCCAAAATCCTAGGGGCCAAGATTGGTTCATGGGTAGATCCGAGGTAACCGCTGACGGGAGGATAGTACTCCCAAAGGATTTGCAACCCGTGGCTCAAAGAATAGTAAGAGTCCTTTGTTATTACTTTGTGACATTCATGTACAAAATTATAACTCCGAAGGTACATCACTTGATCTTTTGCTATAACTAATTCTTCTACCTGAACAGTTGGAGGTGGAGGAGGAGGTCAACTCGGGTGCCCGGAGTGTCGAAAGACAAAATGATTCATTGACCGCAGCGCTCGAGAATCCAGAACACACGGGTCGAGTAAGGGGTGTAGGGGCCTATAGGGGCTGGAAGGAGGTGTTCCGAGTAGAGGGACAAAAGCCTCGAAGAAAATCTCGTGCCAAGGTAAACAAAGACGAGATAGTTGCGCAGATACGCGTGGAGGTGAGCAAAGAGTACGACGCAAGGTTTGCTGAGATGGAATCAAGGTTGTTAAGCCAAATTAGATCAGCAACTACGCAGCCATCCGAGCAACCACCTCCCATTTCGCCGGGAGTTCGGCGAAGTAGTCAAGCATCCGGCACGTGGGCCTTAGACGATTTGGATAATCTCAAGGTAATCAATACTTGTTCATAATATAAAGGTAATTAAAACCTGTTTGTAACCTTGTTAGACAATTCGCACCATTAAAATAAACAACTTTCTGATAATTGCAGGACCCCAGAGCATGCGACCTCGTCCTGTGGCAGGGTAGTGCTCCTCTGACCGTTGGTCAGGGCGTTGTACATCCAGGAGCCAAAAGTGTACACTTTGCTCAGCTAAGGCCCGACCATGCATGCGTGCAGATTGACTTAGTCCTGGATGGATGGCAGCGCGTACCCCTCCCTGTCCCCACCGATGACAAGTTTGTGCTTGATGATGCACGGATGTCATTTGTCCAATGGCCCAAGAGTCAGATTATTTTGGATCAGGTAATCCATAAAAAAATCCATTTATTTTGTTACATTCAAATCATTCTTTTTGAAATACTTGAATAATCCATTTATAATTTGATACAGACACAAGGAGATGATGTTACCGGTACGGCGATGTCACCGGTACGCCAGGAGGTGGCTTGCGAGGTCAAGGCTGACGCGCCACAATCACCGCCCCGTCCTATGGTCACCGAAGAAGAATACAGCCGTTTGCCCAATGATTTGCGCGTTCTCCACGACCACTGGATGACGGCGCCCGAAGGCATGGAGGATATCATCATCCCTGTCCCACCTGGGATGTTCCTACACGAAGGTAGGGATCTCCTGCTGTCGTTCAAAGACTTCAAGGACCTCTTCCACCACTCGTCATCCAACAAATGGCTCGATGCGTCATTCATCACCATTTTCCTCATGTTAGTGATCAAAAATTATTTTCATTATTGTATAGAACTCAAATATATATTCTAATTACAATATGATGAGTTTTCAGGAAGCTAATCCGAAACTGTGATGAGATGGTTGAAAAGAAGAACTTGTGCATATTTCTGGACCCCGAGAAAGTGAGTTCTACGGCAGTGACATGTTATTCGGATATGACTATCGAGTACATGTGTTCTGCGATGCATCGTGCTAAAGCAGAGGAGAAGAAATTCATTCTCGTGCCATACCACCAGAGGTTAGTTCTAATCTTAACTTATGTGTTGTTTATATTTTAATTAAAGAATTGTATAAAGGAAATAAAAGTTAAGCATAAAAAAATGAAATCGCACCATCAACCATACCAAACACTTGTGTCACTATTATATGCTAAAGTACTATAATTCTTCTCCTCGATCCCACAGCAAACATTGGTGTTCGATTATCATTGTGCCATACCTAAATGTGGGCATAATTGTTGATTCTTGTAAGCCCAAAGGAAGGATCGCGCTTGACAAGTGCAAAGCTATCTTCCCTTTTGTGAATAAGTAAGCAATAATAATTCACTAGGTTTGAATTTCTTTCAATCATATCAAATTATAAAATTGCTAATTACATTCACTCAATTTTGTAAGGGCTTTTGCGAAATATATTAAAGAGGGAGGATCAGATAGCACGGGCACGCACAAGAAAACTAAGTTGAATTGGAAGTGGATGTTGGTGAGCACACTTTATGAGTTAGTAATTTCATATCTTGTTCAAAAAATTATTGTCATTCTAACAAAGGCCGCTAAATGTAAATTTCAGAGCCCGCAACAGTTGGAGAGTTGGGAATGCGCTTATTACACGATGATATTCATGTTTGACTTTGTCGAAAGAATACAATTCCAATTCCCAAAAGCGGTATGTACTTCATATTAATTGTTCCTATATAATAAGCAATTGATATCTACCTTTTCTGAAATACTAACTATTATCAAATTATAATTGTAGAATGTGACAAAGCAACCGCATTACACCGAGGATCAGATCGACGATGTGCGGTCCATGTGGGCAAGGTGGTTTACCATGGAATTTTGTAATCCTCGATATGGATTTGCATAGATTTGTATAAAATATTGTATAATTTAGTATATGAATTTCTTGCTAATTAATCTGTTTCGAATGAATTTATTGCTATATGAATTTTGTATAATTCTGTCGCAAAAAACTGGCTAGCAAAGCTGGAGGCTAGCCCAAAAACAAAATATACAAAAAAAAAGAGATTAGCTATTTATACACGAATATTTAACAAATGTCCGTGTATGATAGGAAAAACAAATAAAAAATTAGCTATTTAACACGGATATTTAACAAATGTCCGTGTATGATAGCTAAGAGAGCTACACGGACATTTAATACAAATCTGTGTACAAAGAGTAATCATACACGGATTATTTCTAAAATGTCCGTGTATGATATAAATTCTGAGGCGAAAATACAAAAAAAATTAGCTATTTATACACGGATATTTACCAAACGTCCGTGTATGATAGCTAAGAGAGCTACACGGTCTTTTAATACAAAACCGTGTAGAAAGAGTAATCGTACACGGTTAATTAGGGGATATCCGTGTAGCTCGGTAACTTGGAGAGCGACACCGGCAGGTCTTTGTACACGGCGGTTTACAAAGTAACCCGTGTAGAAATCATTATAATCACACACGGTTAAATATCCGTGTGTAGTTTCTGACCTATTCATACACCCTGGCTTTAAACACGGCAGGAAATCCGTGTAGCTCCTCCATTAATGTCCGTGTGCAATCTCTTTTTCTGTAGTAGTGTGGTGTCCTCATTTATTGCACGCCATGTAAAGTTTACTAGTATGTTGTCCTATGGTTAGCGAAGAAAATTAGTCATGTTGTTATTAATTCCGTCACGTTACATTATGTGTGTCGATTATGTGACATAGCTTGCATATCACTCACTAACTGTTCTCTATATATCATTTTATTTATGTGAACATAATGTCACGCAAACTAATCCGATCATGTCACATAAAAGTAAATTTTAATCACGTGACATGATGTTACGAAGTCATAGCATGTTAGTCATGTCACGTCACGTCAAGGGTGGATCCAGGTTCGAGCAACGGGGGGTGCATAAAAATAGCAAATCGGGTTTGAATAACTAATCATGTTCAAACCCATTAGCTAATCGGGTACTAGATAAAAAACAATGCTCTAACTTCTAGTTCTAATTACCAATCCAAATTCAAGAAATTTATTCTAATTTTAACTCTAAATTTAACTCAAATTACATATCAAAATTTCAAGGGGGACAAAAAAAAATTGAGGGAAGGTCAAAGTTAGTCCGGACTTATAGATCTCTATAAAATTTCAAAATCCAGAGAAAGTAACTTTGATCTATAGATCTTCATAAAATTTCAAAATCTAGAAAAAACAACTTTGACCAATAAATCTCCATAAAATTTCAAAATCCAGAAAGAACAGTTGTACTCACTGGAGCAAGAAATTGTCATTTAAAAAAAATGGTAATAAAAATCAATTACATGTAGGTGCATGATCCCGTATTTTACGAAATCCATTTTTCTAAATATAGTCTGATTCAGGTGCATGGTTCCCGTGTAGGTAGGAGCATAGTGACACAACTGAATGATTCGGAAAATGTTCAGCAGGATAAAAAATTCGTGATTTGGGAAAGGTTCGGTAACATCAAAAAAACGTTTAATACGCAAATTATTCGCGAATTAAACGCGAATCTTGTCATTATGGGTAGGAGTTGTTAGCTAGATAACAAGATTGCAGGTACACTTCCCATGTGATGATGTGAAGTTAATTTAAAATTGCCACGTGTTTAGTGGGGGCGAGAAAAGTGATTAAAAAAGACAAATCCGTAATCCAAATATCCAATCAAGTTTTTTTGTTCTAGATATAGCTAGTATCAACCTGGTGGACTATATATATATATGTACAGGAGAGTTGTTCGGTAATCAGACTATACATTTATCTAGATATATATACACACACAGCCACAAGCATCTCATATAATTTAATTACAGCTCCTTGCATAAATATATGGCTCTAAGCTTTGCACTTCCATGTTTCATCCAGGTTCCCCAAACACAAATGAGAGTGCGTTCATGTATTAAACCAGCTGGCAGCGGACTATCAGAACAGAGAGTGCATTCATGTAGGTTCCGTTAATTAATTGATATTTACCTTGACACCTGCTTTAGTTCTTTCTTGTACAATTTTTGAATTAAATTAAAATCCAAAACAGCCAGTTCCCACAGTGTTTGGTTGTCAAGTGCCTCGTCATCTCCAACGCCTTTTCTCCTTCTTTTGCGAAAAAAGAAGCTTGATACAAACTTCTCTTTTTGCAACGCTTGATGACCTTTATGAAGTATCACTTCTTTTCAGACTGTTGAGGATGCATGGATTTAATGTACAGGAAGGTATATTAATTTTTGTCTATATATATCTTTATATATTTTTAATATAAGATTTTGTTATCAACTATTGTATATTTCACTTCACAATTAGTAATTCAACTTTAAATGAATTAATTATTAGCTTAATTTGAGAACCAGCCTTTGGTCTAGTGACAAAAAAATAATGTTCTTCGTGTGAAATGTTTAGAGGCTTCAAACCCAGATGGACAGGGGCAGACCTAGGAATTGGGTCCGGGATAAGCAAGAAAATGAGTTGGGTTGGAAAGATACTTTGTTGGGTAGAAAATGAATAATTAGATTGGAAAGAAAATAAGTTGCTGTAACTGACAGCCTCTGTCAGGTATCTCAAAAAAAAAAAAAATAATAAGTTGGGAAGAAAATGATTTTAGCTCAGATAGACAAACTTGTTAACTAGGTAATAGCCCAAAAATATAAGGACTATTTTTTTTTAATATCCAGGTGTAGGCATGTCTATCCGTGGATCTTACTGGGTCTATCCTGTTGATGGAAATTTCGTGTTAATATTAAATAGTTTGGTGACCTTGATGCCGCAATTTTTATACATAAGAAAATAAAAAATATATATATTAAAAATAAGAAATGCACCGTGAAAATTTGAAAATGAGAAGGCACTAGGGGTTCATGGCGTCCCTGCAGGACGCCATGGCATAGTCCAGACCGTGGAACAAAAACGAAAAAAAAATCAAATATGGAATGCCATGGCTCAAAGCCTCAAACCAATCCGAAATAAAGAAAAAAAAATAGAAAATTGGACCGCCATCAGCCATGGCTCAGCCCAACCCATGGTTTGGAAGAATTAATACAGTAGTTATCGTATTTGAAAAGTGAAGAATCTAGATTCTAGAGGCCAGAAGGTATTATTGCGGATAAGAAAATGGAAAACCCGAGAAAGGACAGATGAGATGAGACGAGACGAGTACAAGGCCCGTGATGCGGAGTATACGGATAGGGGACCATAAACTTCTGTCAAGTTTTGGCACTAGCCTTTAATTTTTGTCTTTGTAAAGGCAGCTAGGTAGAAAATTAAAGGCAGTTAGAAGAGAAGGTTGGGTTGGGCCATGGCGGCCCAATTTTTCATTTTTGTTTTTTTGTTTTTCCGGGTTGGTCTGAGCATTTCCAGATAGAGGGGCTTTGCGATCGAGTAGGGAAGAAGGGACGCTTGCTTGAAAAGGAAGTTTTATGAAACCCGGTATTTTTGTCATGCATGGCATTTACCAACAATTGCATGAAACCCCGGTAAAAATGCCATACCTGGATTTTGCCTAAAGGAAAGGGCAGGCAGTAGGCGGAGTTACATTGCTCTTTCCTTCTAGTAGCTTACAGTTACAAACTTCTCTAGCTCATAAGTTAGAGAGGATCTATTCAAAAAACTGAAATTACATGAAAAAAGAGAACTCACTCTTTCAACCACTGCATTTCGCCAAGAGGAGAAGGCGGGGGTTATTGAATCGAAAAGGAAGGAAGCTACGCCCTCTTCGCTACCGCATTCCATATTTGATTTTTCTTTTTCGTTTTTTTTCCATGGTCTGGACTGTGCCATGGCCCCCTATTGCCTTTTTATTTTTCAAATTCCCACGGTGCATTTCTTATTTTTAATATATTTTTTTTATTTTCTTATGTATAAAATTTTCGGACCTTGATGCCCCCCTCCCAAATATTAAAAAAAAAAGAATTAAGATAAATTAAGATGGAAGTCAAGCCTTTTAACTTTAAATATTCACAAAGGATTCTCAGTAGGATTTCAAACTTAAATCTACTATGCTAAATGTATTGCCTTAGTCCCTAAACTAAGTGATGGTTCTCTTTATTATTATTATTATTATTACTTTTTTTACTTTAATTTGAAAATATGAGGCTGTGATGTCACAAGTACTCAAAAACTTTGAGCAGATGTATTTAAAAGTTACTTGGACGACAAAGGAAACTTCAAAGCAAAGCTATATTCAGACAATATTAAAGAGATGATCAGTTTGTACCAAGCTTCTTTTTTCGCAAAAGGAGAAAATTAAGGCGTTGGAGATGACGAGGCACTTGACAACCAAACACTTAACAAATTTTTTTGAGAGCTCTAAGTATGATAATTCAAGGCTAAAAGAACAAGTTGCCCATGCACTGGAGCTCCCTCTGAATTGGAGGATGCAAAGACTGCACACTCGCTGGTTTATCGAGCAATACAAGACAGACGAGCAGATCAGACCTGCACTGTGGGAACTGGCTGTTTTGGATTTTAATTTAATTCAAAACTTGTACAAGAAAGAACTAAAGCAGGTGTCAAGGTAAATATCAATTAATTATATATAGTCTTCTAACGGTTCAAAATGGGCTCTAGCAACGGTTTTCCTATCGTTTGTGATGGAGCCGATAAAGAAAGTATGTTTATCTTCTAACAGTTACAAACCTTTCGAAGAGGGGCATTCTTCTACTAAGGATTTTTCACTGCATAACCGTTAGAAATTAGATCGACTTATTTACAAACTTGATACAAAGGATTTATGCTAACTGTTTGTTACCAAAAACGTCTCAAACCATTTAGAAAATGGATGCTGGTAATGTGCTGTTCTATAGTAGTGATTACTGTTTTATTCTACGTACGGATCTTCAGAAAAAGTAAAGTATTAACTTATGAGTGAGGCTATGGTGCTATGCATAGCACGGATGGGATCCGTGCTACGGCTCAAAATTTGACTTTTCAAAATTCTAACGGTCGATCCAACCGTTCAATGTGATAACCATATGAATATGTACTTGCAAACTAAATTTTATATTTTTTCGAATTTTTTTACTATTTTTTTAGATAGGTAGAATTTTGATGGTCCAGAATTTTCAGAAAACACTGATTTTTCTATCTATCTAAAAAAATAGTAAAAAAATTCGAAAAAATATAAAATTTAGTTTGCAAGTACATATTCATATGGTTATCACATTGAACGGTTGGATCGACCGTTAGGATTTTAAAAAGTCAAATTTTGAGCCGTAACACGGACCCCATCCGTGCTATGCATAGCACCATAGGCTCACTCTTAACTTATTTTACTGTCAAAAAGGTTTCTTTGTACATATGTTTTTAAATTTCTTTTCACTTATATTCTTTTGTCAGATGGTGGACTGACTTGAGGCTTTATGAGAAGCTACCATTTATTCGTGACAGGCTCGTTAATTGAGAACTACATCTGGAGTGTAGGCTACGCTTTTGAACCAGAGCATTCAAGTTATAGAATAGCAATGACACAGGCAAACTGCCTGATTGCAACAATTGATGACATCTATGATGTTTATGGGTCATTGGATGAACTAGAAGTTTTTACTAACGCCATCGAACAGTAAGTGCATGCTTTACGGGTGTAACTTGTATATATCTTGAATTCTTGATTCATTCTGAATACACTAATACATAATGTATTATCAGTATCGCCAAATCAGGATCAGATATGGTAAAAACCCGAGACTAATAACAACCAGGGTCACATACAATAAAAATCCGACCTATATATATTATATATATGATATATATGTTATATATTTCAATTCTTAATTATCATTTTCTTTTGAAGATGGGATGTCACTGCTACAGAGGGGCTTCCCGAAAACTTTCGGATGTGCATTTTAGCGCTATTTAATACTGTTGAAGATCGCAGCAGTGAAGTCTTGAAAGAAAAAGGGCTAAATATTACTCCTTATCTTAGGCAAGCGGTAATTAATTAATCCACATCACAGTTTTCTTCCTTCTTTATAATTTAATTTGTCACCATCCAATCATTAAAAAAAATAGGGGGGATTTCATGCATGCCTCTCAAAAATCTCAAAATATCATATTTACCATTCTAAATTTCAAAAACTCACAAATTTCAAAATATGTTAGTCCGTGTAAGAAATATGTACTCCGTCTAAAAATAAAATGTTCAGCCTTTTAATTAGTCAATTTTCATGAGTAAAAAGTTCATTTCTCTACATGTGACGCATACACAATGACATATAAATTTAAAAATGAGTTAATATATATAAAAGACAATAAATTGAATAAATTTGTGAGTTTTTAAAATTTAGAAGGGTAAATATGATATTATGAATTTTAGAGAAGGAAATACATAATTTCAATACTTTTGAGAGGTATACATGAAAGTCTCCCTAAAAAATATATATAATGAAAATGAAGGTTGATGACTGAGACATATATACACTCGCATTAATCATGGAATCAGTGGTGAAAATCTATTGGTTTTTATAGTACATTTATTGTTGAAAACAATTTGGCAGTGGAAAGATCTATGCAAAGCATTCAAAGTGGAAGCAAGGTGGTATCACAATGGATATACACCAACATTGGAGGAATATCTTGAGAACGCATGGGTCTCAATTTCAGGCCATGTAGCTCTTTCCCATGCCTACTGTATAAACGGTTATGTTACTGCCAAAGATCTGGAGCAGTTCTCATCTGGTTATCCTGACATTTTCCAATATTCAAGCATGAACCTGCGGCTTTATGATGACTTAGGAACATCCACTGTAAGTGCATATATTAAATAATTAAATATAGATAGAACAAGGTAGTAATAATGAATTTTATGTTATTTCCCAAATAAATTTAATTTGGAGGCACATACCCAACCTGATGATTAGTTCCTATATCTTCTTTCAACATCACTCAGACAACCTGAAATGGTATCAATATTAGGATCCTGAACCATCTGAAAAAGAAGAAAACAATTTCTTGTATTATATATACACCGCATTTAAAACAATTTTCCTGCATTACACATCACAATTCTAATTTTAGGACGAGATAGAACGGGGGGATACCGACAAAACCATTCAATGTTATATGCGTGACAAAGGTGTCACAGAATCTGTTGCTCGCCAAGAAATAAAGGAACTGATTTGGAAATACTGGACATTGCTAAACGGGGAAGTTGTCGGCAATTCAGCTTTTGAGAAGTACATCAATAATGTTGCTTTCAATGTCTCACGCATGGCACAACGTATTTACCAACACGGCGATGGATATGGCAAGCCCGACACTGATACCAAGAATCTAGTAACCTCAATCTTGTTTGAACCAGTTAATTAAAAATGATGTTTTCTCTTCTTCTTTCTTTGTTTCTTTCTTCTTTCTTTCAATTCTATTATTTACTTTCTACTTGTATCCCCAAGTTGGCATAATATTGTTTTAATTTCCTTCTGAATGATAATAGGCTTTTGTAAAACAAAGTGTGAAGCTCTTCTTGTTCACTTTTCTTATTAGAATTATATGTAAAAAGATTTTGCAAACTAGTACTTGATTCTGTCTAAATCATATATCAAACTACTAAAATTCATGTTTGCAAGTGATCTCGTGTAAGAAGATATAGTTGTTCCATTGTACAGTAAATAACAGTCATTTAATTAGGAAAATGAAGTTAACCAATAATTGAAATTACACGTGACCAGAAACTTATTGATAGGTTGGATTACCTCCTTGTCAACCAATTAATATAAAATCATAAGAGTAATTGGTGTAAATAAAAATTTCGGGAGCAGCTCAGACTGGCATTATCTTGGAACTAGGATGCCTGTTTGTATTCATTTAATGCTTTTAGATTTTATTTTGTTGTTTTACTTGTAACTTCTAAGATGTATATATGAAAGAGTTTCTCCGCTGTATACACATCATATATAGCTAAAAACATCCAATGAATCAAGAATAAAGAGGAAATATGGCACATATTTCATTCACGTTTCTTTAGTAACAAATCCATCAATTAGAATGTGAACAGATGCTTTTCAAACTCCATGGTTTTCTTATCAATTTATAAATTGCAAATACAAATTTAGCATAGGTTCTCATTATTATAGTCTCATCTATCATTACTAACGAATGATTTAGTTCAAATTACGTACAAAATTTAAACTAAGTAATAGTTCAATAATTTTTAAGTGACAATTCTTATTATATGTGCCATGCTTGTGATATTTTTACCGCTGTTTTAATAGTTGGCAATTAATGCGCTTCCCCATCCTTCAAATCTTAAAAAAAAAATTAATAATTTGGTGTGCAAGCTGGGTACACAAATCACACACGCCAAAAATGATGCACAGACTGCGTGAGTGGTAATAAATGAAATTTCAAAAAATAGATGGTAATGTGTGAATTTTAAAAAGTTAGGGTGGTAACTACAAAAAATTCAAATAAAATTAACATCATCTTTAATTACATAGGTTCCAATCCCTCTATTTTTTTGCCGAAATTTTTATTTATACCATTTAAAAAAAATAAACTAGAACACCCTCATTTTCTGGGATTTCTGCATTTACCCAGGCCGCAAACACCGAAGCAGACCCTTTAAAGGGGACCGCACAATGCCGAAGCGGACCCCTGGGCCGCACAAAGCCGAAGCCGAAGCCGAAGCTGAAGTGAACCCCTGGGTTCGCGCATAACTATCGCTTCAGCATTCCATACAATATGTCATTATTATGTTTGGTTTACACATGGCCATTGCAATGGCTATCGAAACATGTCTTCACTACTTCTAAATTATTAACTAAATTTTGTCCAAAAAAACTTATACATTAATTGTGTTTAACAACTGTTTATAATATATTTAAAACAAAAAGTTTACCAGTACATTACTTCCTAGATACCAGTACATAAAAACAAAACTAAAATTATCTACCACAAAGTAAAAACATAAAACACAATTGACTAAATCATTGCAAGATCAAATTCGTACCAGCACACATAAAAGGCATTGGTACAAGACTGTACAAAGCGGATACAAAATTGACTGGTGCAAGATTGTACCCTGTTAGTGCATAATGGACTGGTACAAAAATTCAGATCACATCAAATATATAAGCTACATCTTAAGAAAGCTTGTACCAGTCCATTCTGATCTGAATTTCTGTACCTTACAAAAGCTACACTGATCTGAAATATAAGCATTTAGGAGCATTCAATCTAGTACCAATTAATACAGAAATTAACTGGTATCCCTCTGTCTCCCTTTGTCCCCAGTGAAAGTGTGAAATGCAAAAGGAGACCAAAAAATCAATAATAATATTAACAAAGTTTGGATTTGGGAATAATAAAAACTAGTGCTCATCACGATGAAAACATATCTGCCATATTTGTGTTGCAACTAAAATAAAAGGGGATTTTTTCTTAATTACCTGTTTCCTATTTGATAAAGAGGAGCCTTCAATAGTGCAATCAGAGACAAGATAATTGAACAAACAAACTCAAGAATCGAACCAGTTTAATTAGAATCTCAGAACGGATACAAAAATGGCGAAATTCCGAAGCTTAGGTAAAACTCAGAATTTGTTAGATAATTGTCTAAATTGACTCCAGAGACTATTTCCCTATTTATACACGATTCAAACAAATCAATAAGTGAAAGAAATGGTGAACAAAATCGCTCTAATTGATCTCCGCACAACAAGTCAGCGACATCTCAGGATATTTCGTCTGAGTTGGCACGTGCGCTTGTGTCGACTACCATGAGAGATATGAGAATGAGGCGATAGGGATTGGAGAGCGAAGGCAGAGAAACAGAGAGAAGGAGAGGAATTGGGGACGGGTAGTGCGGAGAGAGAAAAAGAGAGAGCGACAAGTCGGGAGAAGAAGGGATCGGAGAAAAAAATTAGAAACGGAGCGCTGATCATGATTGCCGTGAAGCAGGAATGAAGAAATTCCTTCTTTTTTCTGGCTATCCAAATAGTCATGAAGTTTGGTATTCCGATGACAAGGGAATCATTGATTCCTATGTCTATTCCCTTTCTCTTCTAACCAAACGCTAATCACAAAAATGACATCTCAATGCCAGGGAATCACTCTCCGATAGACTGAACCAAACACCCCCTAAGGGCATGATCCATTACTAATGGATCTATAAGAGTACTGTAAGACATGACATTAGACTAAAAAATGTGTATCTAACAACATCAACATGATGCAATTTGGAAATCATGACACGGAATGCTATAAAAATTAACAAAAAAAATATTATTCATGTATTGTTTGTGCTTTTTTTATTCATTGCAAATCTAATTAAGCTCGAAATAGATACAAAGAAGCCAGTAGCAATTCTTTCTCTCATTTGCATCAGCTATTTATTGCAAAAGGTTAGCTTGCTTTATGGAATATAAATTTACAATTTTTTTGATAATGTATATTCAGAAAAGTACAATTTTACATATAAACATCATTGTTTCAACTTTTTGCATGACAGTAATCTGTTATATGATCGACATACTGTTTCGACTCAACTGTTAAAGAAGTAATTAATTTTGAAACTAAATTAGCAAACGTGTTGCTAACCTTCTATATGCTAATTTTAGTTGGTATTGTTTGTCTAGATATCTACAATCATACACAAATTAAGTTTCACTAACTGTTCTCACATTTTCAAACATTTTTAGATGACAACTCAATAGAACATAACGCCGCTTGCGAAACTCAATGCAGAAATGCACCGGCCAACAATAATTATGCATGGGGGGGTATTAAAGGTATGGACTGCTTGTACAACACCAATTACTCTTATGATTTTATATTGGTTGACAAAGAGGTAATCCAACCTATCAATAAGTTTCTGGTCTCGTGTAATTTCAATTATTGGTTAACATCATTTTCCTAATTAAAAGACTGTTATTTACTGTACAATGGAACAATTAATTATATCTTCTTACACGAGATCACTTGCAAACATGAATTTTAGTAGTTTGATATATGATTTAGACAGAATCAAGTACTAGTTTGCAAAATCTTTTTACATATAATTCTAATAAGAAAAGTGAACAAGAAGAGCTTCACACTTTGTTTTACAAAAGCCTATTATCATTCAGAAGGAAATTAAAACAATATTATGCCAACTTGGGGATACAAGTAGAAAGTAAATAATATAATTGAAAGAAAGAAGAAAGAAACAAAGAAAGAAGAAGAGAAAACATCATTTTTAATTAACTGGTTCAAGCAAGATTGAGGTTACTAGATTCTTGGTATCAGTGTTGGGCTTGCCATATCCATCGCCGTGTTGGTAAATACGTTGTGCCATGCGTGAGACATTGAAAGCAACATTATTGATGTACTTCTCAAACGGTGAATTGCCGACAACTTCGCCATTAAGCAATGTCCAGTATTTCCAAATCAGTTCCTTTATTTCTTGGCGAGCAACAGATTCTGTGACACCTTTGTCACGCATATAACATTGAATGGTTTTGTCGGTATCCCCCCGTTCTATCTCGTCCTAAAATTAGAATTGTGATGTGTAATGCAAGAAAATTGTTTTAAATGCGGTGTATATATAATACAAGAAATTGTTTTCTTCTTTTTCAGATGGTTCAGGATCCTAATATTGATACCACTTCAGGTTGTCTGAGTGATGTTGAAAGAAGATATATATAGGAACTAATCATCAGGTTGGGTATGTGCCTCCAAATTAAATTTATTTGGGAAACAACATAAAATTCATTATTACTACCTTGTTCTATCCATATTTAATTATTTAATATATGCACTTACAGTGGATGTTGCTAAGTCATTATAAAGCCGCAGGTTCATGCATGAATATCGGAAAATGTCAGGATAACCAGATGAGAACTGCTCCAGATCTTTGGCAGTAACATAACCGTTTATACAGTAGGCATGGGAAAAAGCTATATGGCCTGAAACTGAGAGCCATGCGTTCTCAAGATATTCCTCCAATGTTGGTGCATATTCATTGTGATACCACCTTGCTTCCACTATGAATGCTTTGAATAGATCTTTCCACTGCCAAATTGTTTTCAACAATAAATGTACTATAAAAACCAATAGATTTTCACCACTGATTCCATGATTAATGCGAATGTATATATGATCAGTCATCAACCTTCATTTTCATTATATATATTTTTTAGGGAGACTTTCATGTATACCTCTCAAAAGTATTGAAATTACGTATTTCCTTCTCTAAAATTCATAATATCATATTTACCCTTCTAAATTTTAAAAACTCACAATTTTATTCAATTTATTGTGTTTTATATGCGTCAGATGTAGAGAAATGAACTTTTTACTCATGAAATTTGACTAATTAAAAGGCTGAACATTTTATTTTTAGACGGAATACATATTTTTTACACAGACTAACATATTTTGAAATTTGTGAGTTTTTGAAATTAGAATGGTAAATATGATATTTTTGAGATTTTTGAGAGGCATGCATAAAATCCCCCCTATTTTTTTTTAGAATAATTATTTTAGTACCCGCACTACAGTACCCGCACTTAGAGGAATAATGTACTATGGTCCCCACTAATTATTATTCTAAAAGGATATTATATGTTCCCCACTAATTATTATTCTAAAATTCCAGCAACACCCTTCCTCTTTGATCCGCATCAACCTTCCTCTAATGAAGTAGTGGGGACCCCGTATCACCGCATCAACCTTACCCAATCATCACCGCGTCAACCTTTCTCTAACAAAAATAGTTGACCACATAGGTAAAAATACTTAGTGCAGAGGTATAAATACTTGCAGTACTTGATATTAATATTTTTCATCTAGTGTCATATGTAAAAAATATTTGAGTGGTGCCCTAATGCGGGTACGACGCGAGGATTTTTCAAGAAAAGGTGCGGATACGGTTATTTAAGGAAAATTCATATATCATATATGTAATTCATTGTATAGATATAAATACTTATCTTGTTTGAGCTATATACTTCACAATGTTACTATTAATATTTGTAAAACAAAATTACAGTTTTGGAACGGTTGTGTGGTCCCCTAATGCGGGTACGATGCGAGGATTTTTCAAAAAAAGGTGCGGGTACGGTTATTTAAGGAAAATTCATATATCATATATGTAGTTCATTGTATAGATATAAATACTTGTCTTGTATAGATATAAATACTTCACAATGTTACTATTAATATTTGTAAAACAAAATTACAGTTTTGGAACGGTTGTGTGGTCCCCTAATGCGGGTATGACGCGAAGATTTTTCAAAAAAAGGTGCGGGTATGGTTATTTAAGGAAAATTCATATATCATATATGTAGTTCATTGTATAGATATAAATACTTTACAATGTTACTATTAATATTTGTAAAACAAAATTACAGTTTTGGAACGGTTGTGTGGTCCCCTAATGCGGGTACGACGCGAGAATTTTTCAAACAAAGGTGCGGGTACGGTTATTTAAGGAAAATTCATATATCATATATGTAGTTCATTGTATAGATATAAATACTTGTCTTGTATATAGATAAATATTTCACAATGTTACTATTAATATTTGTAAAACAAAATTACAGTTTTGGAACGGTTGTGTGATCCCCTAATGCGGGTACGACGCGAGAATTTTTCAAAAAAAGGTGCGGGTACGGTTATTTAAGGAAAATTCATATATCATATATGTAGTTCATTGTATAGATATAAGAGGAGGGATACACTTACAATAAATTTGAGTTACAACAAAGTTACAACATTCATTTTTTTCATTTTCAAAGTCCAAATCGTCGATCCAAACCGTTCAACATGATTATCTAAATAAAATGTACTTGCAGATCAAATTTTATATTTTTTTGAATTTTTTACTATTTATTAAGATGGGTACAAAATTCAATGGTCTAAGTATGGCTATTTTTTGTAAACTACTTAATAAATAGTAAAAAAATTCAAAAAAATGTAAAATTTGATCTGCAAGCACATTTTATTGTGGAGATCATGTTGAACGGTTTAGATCGACGATTTGGACTTTGAAAATGAAAAAAATGAATGTTGTAACTTTGTTGTAACTCAAATTTGTTGTAAGTGTATCCCTCCTCTAGATATAAATACTTGTCTTGTATAGATATAAATAGTTCACAATGTTACTATTAATATTTGTAAAACAAAATTACAGTTTTCGAACGGTTGCGGTCCCCACAAACAGTTATGGCAGTTTAGGTGCGGGTACTCAACTGCGGGTACTCATATCAGCTTCCTTTTTTTTAATGATTGGATGGTGACCAATTAAATTATAAAGAAGGAAGAAAAGTGTGATGTGGATTAATTAATTACCGCTCGCCTAAGATACGGAATAATATTTAGCCCTTTTTCTTTCAAGACTTCACTGCTGCGGTCTTCAACAGTATTAAATAGCGCTAAAATGCACATCCGAAAGTTTTCGGGAAGCCCCTCTGTAGCAGTGACATCCCATCTTCAAAAGAAAATGATAATTAAGAATTGAAATATATAGCATATATATCATATATATAATATATAGGTCGGATTTTTGTTGTATGTGACCCTGGTTGTTATTAGTCTCGGTTTTTTACCATATCTGATTCTGATTTGGCGATACTGATAATACATTATGTACTAGTGTATTCAGAATGAATCAAGAATTCAACATATATATATACAAGTTACACCCGTAAAGCACTTACTGTTGGATGGCGTTAGTAAAAACCTCTAGTTCATCCAATGACCCATAAACATCATAGATGTCATCAATTGTTGTGATCAGGCAGTTTGCCTGTGTCGTTGCTATTCTATAACTTGAATGCTCTGGTTCAAAAGCGGAGCCTAAACTCCAGATGTAGTTCTCAACGAGCCTGTCGCGAATAAATGGTAGCTTCTCATAAAGCCTCAAGTCAGTCCACCATCTGACAAAAGAATATAAGTGAAAAGAAATTTCAAAACATACGTACAAAGAAACCTTTTTGACAGTAAAATACATTAAGATCCGTAGAATAAAACAGTACGTAATCACTAGTCACTACTATAGAACAGCACATTACCAGCATCCATTTTCTAAATGGTTTGAGACGTTTTTGGTAACAAACAGTTAGCATAAATCCTTTGTATCAAGTTGGTAAATAAGTCGATCTAATTTCTAACGATTATGCAGTGAAAAATCCTTAGTAGAAGAGTGCTCCTCTTCGAAAGGTCTGTAACTGTTAGAAGATAAACATACTTTCTTTATCGGCTCCATCACAAACGATAGGAAAACCATTGCTAGAGCCCATTTTGAACTGTTAGAAGACTATATATAGTATATACTAGTGTGATTAAGTTGAATTATGGAAATGTCATTTCCTTAATTTTTTATTAAATTATTGTATTTATAATTAATTGAAATTTACCTTGACAGCTGCTTTAGTTCTTTCTTGTACAAGTTTTGAATTAAATTAAAATCCAAAACAGCCAGTTCCCACAGTGCAGGTCTGATCAGCTCGTCTGTCTTGTATTGCTCGATAAACCAGCGAGTGTGCAGTCTTTGCATCCTCCAATTCAGAGGGAGCTCCAGTGCATGGGCAACTTGTTCTTTTAGCCTTGAATTATCATACTTAGAGCTCTCCAAAAAATTTGTTAAGTGTTTGGTTGTCAAGTGCCTCGTCATCTCCAACGCCTTTTCTCCTTCTTTTGCGAAAAAAGAAGCTTGGTACAAACTGATCATCTCTTTAATATTGTCTGAATATAGCTTTGCTTCGTAGTTTCCTTTGTCGTCCAAGTAACTTTTGAATACATCTGCTCAAAGTTTTTGAGTACTTGTGACATCAGCCTCATATTTTCAAATTAAAGTAAAAAAAAAGTAACAACAATAATAATAATAATAATAATAAAGATAACCATCACTTAGTCTAGTGACTAAGGCAATACATTTAGCATAGTAGATTTAAGTTTGAAATCCTACTGAGAATCCTTTGTGAATATTTAAAGTTAAAAGGCTTGACTTCCATCTTAATTTATCTTAATTCTTTTGTTTCTTATATTTGGGAGGGAGGCATCAAGGTCACCAAACTATTTAATATTAACAAGAAATTTCCATCAACATGATAGACCCAGTAAGATCCACGGATAGACATGCCTACACCTGAATATTAGAAAAAAATAGTCCTTATATTTTTGGGCTATTACCTACCCTGGTGAACAAGTTTATCTATCTGAGCTAAAATCATTTTCTTCCCAACTTATTTTCTTTCCAATCTAATTATTCATTTTCTACCCAACAAAGTATCTTTCCAACCCAACTCATTTTCTTGCTTATCCCGGACCCAATTCCTAGGTCCGCCCCTGTCCATCTGGGTTTCAAGCCTCTAAACATCTCACAAGAAGAACATTGTTTTTTTGTCACTAGATCAAAGACTGGTTCTCAAATTAAGCTAATAAGTAATTCATTAAAAGTTGAATTACTAATTGTGAAGTGAAATATACAATAGTTTATAACAAATTAAATCTGATATTAAAAATATATAAAGAAATGAATATACCTTCCTGTACACTAAATCCATGCATCCTCAACAGTCTGAAAAGAAGTGATACTTCATAAAGGTCATCAAGCGTTGCAAATAGAGAAATTTGATCCATTGATTTATATATGTTGGTAATCAAGCAGTTTATCTCGTCCTTGAAATGATATGCCACTCCGAGCTGTTGCAAGGCGTCAACAAGCTCTAATTTATCCCTGAGCAACTCTTCCTTGTAAATCATTTGCCTCACCTCTTTCTTCAGCTTGCATACTCTTTCCAATATGTTTTCACCCTTCAAAAAACCAAAAATAAACAAACAGAATGCATGCGTGTTATATATTTATCTAGCTAATTAATGATTGAACATGTATATATTGAGCTTAAGGAGTTTCTTTAGATTAACTTCATGAACGGTTTCTTACTGATACATATACATACATATATATATATATACATATATATATATATATATAGAGAGAGAGAGAGAGAGCCCGGTATTTTCTAGACCACCGGATCAGACTTTTTCAAAGTGGCTTAATAAATAGTAAAAACATTCCAAAAAATGTAAAATTTGGTCTCCAAGCACATTTCAATATTTAGAACATGTTGAACGATTCGGATCGGTTGTTTGAGTTTTGCAAATTGAAAAAGTAGCCCGAAGTAAAGATGGTTGTTTACTTTGCAAAGCACCGTAGCCTTACTCTATATATATATATATATATGACAGTGCTACAGTGCTATGCATAGCATAGAGGCCTCCGTGCTACGGCTTAATTTTTGAGTTTTCAAAATCCTAACGGTCGATCCAAACCGTTTCAACATGATCTCCATATGAATATGTACTTGCAAACCAAATTTTACATTTTTTAGAATTTTTTTACTATTTATTAAGCCACTTTGAAAAAATAGTAATTTGTACACAACAGTAAAATCTTCTGGACCATTGGATCAGCAATTTTCAAAGTGGCTTAATTAATAGTAAAAAAATTCTAAAAAAATGTAAAATTTGGTTTGCAAGTACATATTCAATATGGAGATCATGTTGAACGGTTCGGATCGACCTTTAGGATTTTGAAAACTCAAAAATTGAGCCGTAGCACGGAGAGGCTCTATGCTACACGTAGCATATTAGCCAGATTCTATATAAATATATATATATATAGAGTATGGCTAAGTTGCTGCTGGCAGCATTTCGGCCAGCTGCTGCCGGGGCTATATTTAGCCATACGATGTTCAAACAACAAATCCAAAAACGTTAGATGTGATCTCTATATTAAAATCTACTTGGAGACCAAATTTTACATTTTTTGGAATTTTTTTACTATTTATTAAGCCACTTTGAAAATTGCTGATCCGGGTGAACAGTAAAAACAGTCTGGACCATAAGATCTGGAATTTTCAAAGTGGCTTAATAAATAGTAAAAAAAATTCCAAAAAATGTAAATTTTGGTCTCCAAGTAGATTTTAATATAGATATCACATCTAACGGTTTGGATTTGTTGTTTGAACATCGTATGGCTAAATATAGCCCCGGCAGCAGCTGGCCGAAATGCTGCCAGCAGCAACTTAGCCATACTCTATATATATATATATATAGAGCTGGGCTATGGTGAGTTGTGAAGTAAGAGGTCATTTTTACTTCACGCTCATATTTTCATTTTAATCCAAACAACCGATCCGAACCGCTCAACATGTTCTCAATATTGAAATGTGCATGGACACTAAATTTTACATTTTTTGGAATTTTTTTACTATTTATTAAGCCACTTTGAAAATCGCTGATCCGGTGGTCCAGAAAATTTTACTGTTTTTTACTGTTCACAGTGGATCAGCGATTTCAACGTGGCTTAATAAATAGTAAAAAAATTCCAAAAAATGTAAAATTTAGTTTCCAAGCACATTTCAATATAGAGAACATGTTGAGCGGTTCGGATCGGTTATTTGGATTTTCAAAATGAAAATATGGCGTGAAGTAAAACAACGTTTTACTTCACAACTCACCATAGTCTATCTCTCTCTCTCTCTATATATATATATGTGTTTATTTGCTTACATGTTGGTCTCCAGTATGTAATGACTGTATGAAGTTATCACTCCATATGGTCGGTTGATAGTGTCCAGACCGTCTCTGAAACCCTGGAGACTGTAAATTTGCGTTAATACGGAACCTACATGAATGCACTCTTTTTTTTTCTGATAGTCCGCTGCCAGCTGGTTTAATACATGAACGCACTCTCATTTGTGTTTGGGGAACCTGGATGAAACATGGAAGTGCAAAGCTTACAGCCATATATTTATCCAAGGAGCTGTACGTAATTAAATTATAGGAGATGCTTGTGGCTGTGTGTGTATGTATATAAATATATAGTCTGATTACCGAACAACTCTCCTGTACATATATATATAGTCCACCAGGTTGATACTAGCTATATCTAGAACAAAAAAACTTTGATTGGATATTTGGATTATGGATTTGTCTTTTTTTAATCACTTTTCTCGCCCCCAATAAACACGAGGGAATAGTACATTAACTTCACATCATCACATGGGAAGTGTACCTGCAATCTTGTTATCTAGCTAACAATTCCTACCCATAGTGACAAGAATTCGCGTATTAAACATTTTTTTGACGTTACCGGACCTTTCCCGAATCACGAACTTTTGACCCTGCCGAACCTTTCCCGAATCATTCAGTTGTCAATATGCTCCTACCTACACGGGAACCATGCGCCTGAATCATACTATATTTAGAAAAATGGATTTCGTAAAATACGAGATCATGCACCTACATGTAATTGATTTTTATTACCGTTTTTTTTAAATGACAATTTCTTGCTCCAGTGAGTACAACTGTTCTTTCTGGATTTTGAAATTTTATGGAGATCTATAGGTCAAAGTTGTTTTTTCTAGATTTTGAAATTTTATGAAGATCTATAGATCAAAGTTACTTTCTCTGGATTTTGAAATTTTATAGAGATCTATAATTTCGAACTAACTTTGACCTTCCCTCAAATTTTTTTTCTCCCACTTGGAATTTTGATCTATAATTTGAGTTAAATTTAGAGTTAAAATTAGAATAAATTTCTTGAATTCGGATTGGTAATTATTAAAACTAGAAGTTAGAGCATTGTTTCTTATCTAGTACCCGATTAGCTAATGGGTTTGAATATGATTAGTTATTCAAACCCGATTTGCTATTTTTTTGCACCCCCCGTTGCTCGAACCTGGATCCGCCCTTGACGTGACATGACATGACTAACATGCTGTGACTTCGTAACATCATGTCACGTGATTAAATTTTACTTTTATGTGACATGATCGGATTAGTTTGCGTGACATTATGTTCACATAAATAAAATGATATATAGAGAACAATTAGTGAGTGATAAACAAGCTATGTCACATAATCGACACACATAACGTAACGTGACGAAATTAATAACAACATGACTAATTTTCTTCGCTAACCATAGGACAACATACTAGTAAACTTTACATGGCGTGCAATAAACGAGGAGCGTACTTAATTTCATCTTTTCAAATTCAATCTCCGGCTCTGCCAGTCAAGCTGCAACACTTACCAGCACACTGTTGGGTTTTGACTGTTCAAACATGTTCATTAGCTTAAGATGCGGAAAGAACGTAAAACAAATTTTTTTACTTCTAACTTAAGCTACGGATTAAACGGGGTATGTCAAGAAACTTTCCAAGGCGGTCCACCTTCAGTATTCCTTTGGCATCAAAACCCGATTTAATCCTTTTATAGATCTACTCCATAATTGATTTCTAAAGTTTTAATCTATTTACAAATTAAACAGATTAATATAACATTTATACCTTGTATCCAAATAACAAATGGATTGTAGTCGCGTCTCGCAGCACCAGACGTCTGATGCCTCTAACGGTTGTCCACCAGGAATAACCAGAGAGCAGTTATTTATTTTTCCAGAAATACTATAACCACATTTTTCGCAAAAACACTATTCACGGTTTCGCAAAAGATGATTCACGATCGACGGCAAAAATACCGCGTACTTCGCAAAAACACTATTCACGAATCCCGAGAACACTATTCACGACTCGCAAGATATACGTAATCAAATTACGTATTCTTTCTTTTCTCACGAAAACACTATTTGGGAGAGAAAATATTATAACCGAATCGAATCGAGTCGAATCTGATTTCTATATTTTTCTCTACCCCTACCCCTCTATTTATAGCCTTTGAAATGTTGTGAAAAGACCAAAATACCCCATGAATAGTAAGGAGGTTTGTTGAGGTACTTGTAAGCAGCTTGCAGCGAGGTGCTTGTAAGCAGCTTGCAAGGAGGTGCTTGTTGCGATAAATTTATACAACGTGTCGTACACGCTTATAAATTTAATGTGTTTAAGCTTGTCATCTCTATGACATTTATTTATTAATTATAACATTTATAATTAATCAAATAAATTAACTCTCTGATTACTTTCCTATTGGTGTGACCCGATAGGATCTGTGTTATGTTGGTAAATAGAATTAAAACTGTTTTTAACTTCTATAATCATGAGAGGCATCTGGCAAAATGCATCATGACCATCCAATTACACAGATGATGCTGTACTGTACAATATCACGATCCAGTAAACTATTTTACTTGTGTTTAATTCTTTCGTCTCATAGCTGTCAGATTAATTTCAAGGTAGGTTTGTGTCATCCTTGCAAATTAATCTTTTCTTGATCTTGAACAGATTATCAAATATGATTAACTCTTATGTAGGAACGATGAATACCTCATACTTTAGAATTTAACACTGAATGAAAGCATTAATGACACGAACACAATTCCGTATAATGTTTCATTCGGGGTTTGTCAAATACCATGTTCCTGGAACATGTATCTATGTTATTAAAATGACAGCTCTGTGTCTATGGTCTGTAAAACTTGACCATATTTTAATCCACATACTAACCTTGTAGCGGTAATTAGTGTTCCTGCTAATTACCTCGGTCAGTGACTTTTTAAGAGTATATATCATCTGTATTATGAAGTTTCACAATTCCAGTCATTAACTCGAAATGATTCATAAATTCAATAATACTCAAGGAAACAAAATGACATTTTATTAATCATTCAATTCATGAACAAAGCTTATATGATAAATTTATCGTATTATTGACTTCTAGATTATTACATGCCAACAATATCCCACTTAAGCTAGAGTCAATCATATTAGCCCTGCTTTAAACAAACCCTCCAAATTCTCAAAGATCTCGTAGACCCCAAGAAAATCTCACAGCCAATTGCCTATGTGTCTCAGACCCATAGCAGCAATATGCATATCATGCTTGGCTTGAGGAAGAGGTTTTGTCAGTGGGTCAGCTGTGTTGCTGACTGTGTCAATTTTGCAAATCTTTACATCACCTTTGTTTACGATATCTTATATCAGGTGATAACATCTTATTTTTACTTGATTCACCACGGTCAGTTTGGAAACTTGCATCGGTGTAACCATTTACAACGAGTTTAGAATCACCGCCGTAGATAAGGATCATATCCTTAGTCCTTCTCAAGTACCTAAGGATATTATCTGCAGCGTTCCAATGTTCTAAGCCTAGATTAGCCTGATATCTACTCGTTACACTCAAAGCGTACGAGACATCAGGGCGAGTGCACAACATGGCGTACATGATAGACCCAATAGCCGAAGCATATGGTACTCTACTCATCACGCTTCACTCATCAGTAGTCATAGGACACCGAGTCTTGCTAAGCTGAACACCATGCGTTATTGGCAAGAATCCCTTCTTGGAATCCTGTATGCTGAACCGATTCAGCACTTTGTCAATGTACGTGCTTTGACTCAATCCTATGAGTCTCTTTGATCTATCTATATAGATCTTTATGCCTAGTATATAGACAGCATCGCCCAAGTCTTTCATTGAGAACACTTTCTTTAATGAAGACTTGGCTAATTTGAGTAAAGAAATATCGTTCCCGATTAGGAGTATGTCGTCTACATATAAGATTAGAAAAGCGATGGCACTCCCACTAGTCTTCCTGTACACACAAGGTTCTTCTTCGCATCTGACGAAGTCAAACTTTTGTCTTCTTCGTCAAATCAAAGATTCCAACTCCGTGATGCTTGCTTCAATCCATAAATGGATCTAAGAAGCTTGCATCCTTTCCCAGCATTCTTTGGATCTTCAAAACCTGAGGGCTGTATCATATACACGTCCTTTTCTAAATTCCGTTTAAGAAAGCGATTTTGACATCCATTTGCCATATTTCATAATCATGAAATGCGACAATTGCTAGGAATATCCGTATTGACTTAAACATAGCCACGGGCGAGAAAGTTTCATCATAGTCAACTCCTTGAATTTGTTTGAAACATTTCGCTACTAGCCGTGCTTTGTAAACAGTCAAATTACCATCCATGTTTGTTTTTCTTTTGAAAACCCACTTGTTTTCTATGGGTTTTACCCCATCAAGTGGTACGACTAGGTTCCAGACCTGATTGTCGTACATGGATTGTATTTCGGATTTCATAGCCTCAAGCCATTTATCAGAGTCGGGCCTATCCATTGCTTCCGCATAGGTCAGAGGATCTTCAGTGTCAAACACTGAGACTTCGTGAAGTCCCATGTACCTCTCAGGTGCATGTACTATCCTTTCTGACCTTCGTAGGACTCGTGCTTCCAGCTGTTGAACTTCATCCACAACTGTTTGCGAGTTTAGTTCTACTTCAACTTGCGTCGAAGTATTTGAGCTCAGGACTTGAACCTCTTCCACAACTGTTTGTGGATTTGGTTATTCCAAACGCTCATTAGCCGAAGCATCAAGTTGTGGGATTATATAATCAACTTTTGATATATTATCGTATGATGTATCTTGAACCTCTTCAAGTATTACATTACTCCCACTACTTTCTCTTGCAAGAAACTCTTTCTCCAAGAACACACCATGACGAGCAACAACTATTTTGTTCTCGGATTGGTGACAAAAGTAATATCCTTTCGTTTCCATAGGATATCATACAAAAAAGCACTTGTCAGATTTGGGACCAAGTTTGTCAGACGTCAGGCGTTTGACAAATGCTTCGCAACCCCAGATTTTAAGATAAGACATATTTGGGAGTTTCCCAAACCATAACCCGTATGGAGTCTTTTCTACTGACTTGGATGGAACTCTATTTAGCGTTAGTACGGCAGTGTCTAGTGCGTGTCCCCAGAATGATTTTGGAAGAGTGGCGTTACTCATCATGGAGCAAACCATGTCCACCAGAGTTCGGTTCCTTCTCTCAGAAACACTGTTTCATTGCGGTGTCCCCGGAGGTGTGAGTTGAGAGACTATCCCACATTCCTTCAAGTACGTTTTAAACTCAAAACTTAAGTACTCGCCTCCACGGTCCGATCGTAAGGCCTTAATACTTTTGTTCAATTGATTTTCTACTTCAGTCTTGAATTCTTTGAACTTGTCAAAGGATTCAGACTTATGTCTCATTAAGTAGACATAACCATATCTACTGTAATCATCAGTAAACGTGATAAAGTAGTAATAACCATTTCTTGCACAAGTACTCATAGGTCCGCATACATCGGTGTGTATAAGGGCCAATAAGTCACTTGTCATTTCTCCCTTTTTGGAGAAGGGTGCTTTGGTCATTTTTCCACGCAAACAGGTTTCGCACGTGTTAATTGATTCGAAATTAAATTCACCAAGAAGTCCATTTTAATGTAACTTCTTGATGCGTTTCTCGTTTATATGACCAAGGCGACAATGCCACATGTAAGTCGTACTATCATGTGATGTTTTGAGTCGTTTGTTATTGATGTTAAACACGGAGTTTTCCATTTCCAGTATATAAAGACCATTTATCATAAAAGAAGATCCATAATATAACTCATCTTTATATATAGAACACCTATTGTTCTTTATAACAAAAGAGAATCCATTCATCTCTAAACATGAGATTGAAATGATATTCTTGGAAATGCTAGGAACATAATATACATTATCTAATTCCAACAAAAGCCCACTAGGTAAATACAATTATATGCTTCCAACTGTAACGGTTGCAACGTGTGCTCCGTTTCCAACTTGGAGTTGTATTTCCTTGTTACATAGCTTCCCTCTATTCTTTAGTGCCTGTATATTCGAACAAATATGAGCACATGATCCGGTATCCAATACCCAATCATTAATAGAGGTAGCAACATTAACTTCAATGACAAATATACCTGAGGTTGAAGCCTTGGAAACCTTTCCAGCCTTCATATCCGCCAGATATTTCGGGCAGTTCCTCTTCCAATGACCCTTGCTATTGCAGTAATAGCAGTCAGAGGAAGCATCAACCTTTATCTTGGGAGGATTCGGTTTAAGAATCTTCTTCCCTTTGCCTTTATACTTGGGAGCCATTTTCTTTTTCGCCTTTTTAATACTCCTCCCACCCTCTTGGATCATGAGGACATAAGAGCTCTTCCTCATATCCCCATCAGCGATTCTTAACATCCCCTGGAGCTCCTGCAAGCTCTTGTCCATCCCATGCATGTGGTAGTTAATGATGAACCCCGCAAAGCTGTGAGGAAGAGAGTTCAGGATTATGTCCGTAGCAAGCTCTTTGCTCAATGGACAATTCAACTTCTTCAGCTGCTCAACATCGCTTGTCAAACGAAGCATGTGAGTGCCGAAAGAGCCGCTCTAAGTTATCTTATGACTCAACAGTGACTTGGTCACCTTGTATCTCTCGACATGTGCTTGCTCTTGAAACATGTTCTTGAGCTGTGAGCACATGTCGTAGGTTTTGGTGTCCATGAATCGTCTCTGCTATTCAGGACCCATGATACCTACCAAGAGACCTTGTACATCAGGCTCATCTTCCTTGTGTTTGATGTACTTGGTGAGCTCCTCTGCAGTGCCGCCTGATTTAGGCTCAGCAGGGATCGGTGAGTTTAGAACGTATTCTCTCTTCTCTCGTCGTAGTACAATAGTGAGGGTACGGAACCAATCCGTGAAATTGGATCCGTCCGCTTTCAGCTTCTCCTTCTCAAGTAAGGAGTGGAGTGAGAAAGGCGTTTCTTTAGACATGTTTCTACAATGTTAAATGTAAAGATTTTTAGCATTGTTCATGTAATGTTTTATATCAATGATAAACTCCCACTGCAAATTTGTTCTATTCCCATTTTGCAGTAGGACCAAGATCTCTATTTTCACTAAGAACCAAGGCAGTGTATGCATATCATGGTCATTAGTCATCTTAGGTAAGCAACTCAGGTGCTAATCACATACTCTCCTTGTGACTCTTGGTTTCGTTAAACAACGTGTGTTTTAACGAATACTTTGCCCCGAGCCTAAAACTCTTTTAGAAATCATCGGTAAGTAACCTCACTCTAATTTGTTTTGTTATGTCTCACATAACCCTCGACCACCAAAGGTAAAAGGCGATGCCTACTGAGTAGGGTTAACATTAACCAATGAACAATGGTGTGAGGAGAATATAGTAGGAAGGGCATACTACTTAATTCAGTGAGTTTGTGTTTTACGCTTTAACCAAGCAGGCAGTCAAGGAAAAGAAGTTTTTTTCCAGGAAAAATATTGGATGTGATCCCATTCGTATTTTCTTCAAGGACCTCTTTCGTATGCTTCAATAAGCAGTCATGGAAAGGAAGTCAGAGAGAGAAAAAATACCGAATGCGTTCTTATTGGTATCTTCCTTAAAGACCTCTTTCATATGCTTCAATAAGCAGTCGTAGAAAGGAAGTCAGAAAGAAAACATAGCAAATGTGATCCCATTCATATTTTCCTTTATAAAAACCATTTTCATTTGCGTAGCTTGGTAAGCCGTCAGTTCTTTTAACTGACTTTAGACCGTTTTACGGACACGTAAAAGTTGTCTGCCAGAAAGACCAACCGAGGGTGTCCACCTCCAGCCTTTCTCTGACATCACATTCTTTCACGGTTCCTTGAAAGCGATAAATCTAATTTATGCATTTCATATCAAAGCAGTAAATCTAATTTACTTATATACGTGACCAGGTCAGGTATATTTCTATCAGTTTGTAATGTTGACCTTGGTCAGTATTACGGATACGTGAAAGTCACTTGTCAGGAAAAATACCGAATGTGATCTTATTGGTATTTTCCTCAAAGACTTCTTCCATATGCTTCATTAAGCAGTCATGGGAAGGAAGTCGGAGAGAAAGCATACCGAATGTGATCTTATTCTTATTTTCTCTAAACCAAGTTTTCTTTCACGGTTCCTTTTATCAGTTTCAGTTCTTTATTTTGCAGCTATACATGTTTTTATACTGTAAAAAGCATATAACCAGTTTATATGTTTTGAAAACAGTTTATTCTTTTCGGTTCGTAAAGCAATTTGGTAACGTGACAAAGTCCCTTTTGGGCCAGCCATTAGGACACGTGAAAGGGGCTCCCAGGAAAGATCGGGGTCACGAGGACCACTTAGACTCAATCTTTCCTAGACAGAACCATCTATTTCTTGTGTGGAAATGACAGCTCTTACTCAGGTACTTTATTGCTTCATCACATTCTTCGATGAACTTTACTTATCCGAAGGTTTTCGAAAAGGTGAAAAAGTAACATTTTGCCATGCTTTGAAAACGTAAAGCACTTTAGTAATGTGACAAAGTTTCCTTTGGGTCAGTTGTCAGGACACGTAAAAGAGGTTAGTCGAAACAATCAATTAAGATTTTTCTTGACATTATTAACCTTTATCTTTTACGGGTGGAGATCAACAGTTCTTACTTGGATACTTTATTGCTTCATCACATTCTTCGATGAACTTTAACGTAATCAAAAGTTTTCGAAAAGAAAGCGTAAAATCTTATTTTACCTTTCTCGGTCGAAAAATTGAACCAAGAAATGTAAAAATTTACATTTCATAAAAACATGTAAAGAAAGCTTTAAATCTAATTTAAACTTTCTTGGTCGGAAAACCGATCCAAGAAAATCCAGTCCTAATCGGTTTGGATCTTTAGCTGCAAATGTAAGAATTAAACCGATATGCGGTATAAGTTATGACTTTTAGAAAATCAATCAGCGGGAGAGCTGCGCTCTGATACCACTGTTGGGTTTTGACTGTTCAAACCCGTTCATTAGCTTAAGATGCGGAAAGAACGTAAAACAAAATTTTTTACTTCTAACTTAAGCTACGGATTAAACGGGGTATGTCAGGAAACTTTCCAAGTCGGTCCACCTTCAGTATTCCTTTGGCATCAAAACCCAATTTAATCCTTTTATAGATCTACTCCATAATTGATTTCTAAAGTTTTAATCTATTTACAAATTAAACAGATAAATATAACATTTATACCTTGTATCCAAATTCCAATTGGATTGTAGTTGCGTCTCGCAGCACCAGACGTCTGATGCCTCTATCGATTGTCCACCAGGAATAACCAGAGAGTGGTTATTTCTTTTGCCAGAAATACTATAACAGCGTTTTTCGCAAAAACACTATTCACGAAAAGACGAAAACACTATTCACGATTTCGCAAAAGATGATTCACGATCGACGGCAAAAATACCGCGTACTTCGCAAAAACACTATTCATGAATCCCGATAACACTATTCACCACAAACACTATTCACGACTCGCAAGATATACGTAATCAAATTACGTATTCTTTCTTTTCTCACGAAAATACTATTTGGGAGAGAAAATATTATAACCGAATCGAATCGAGTCAAATCTGATTTCTATATTTTTCTCTACCCCTACCCCTCTATTTATGGCCTTTGAAATGTTGGAAAAGACCAAAATACCCCATGAATAGTAAGGAGGTTTGTTGAGGTGCTTGCAGCGAGGTGCTTGTAAGCAGCTTGCAAGGAGGTGCTTGTTGCGATAAATTTATACAACGTGTCGTACACGCTTATAAATATAATGTGTTTAAGCTTGTCATCTCTATGACATTTATTTATTAATTATAACATTTATAATTAATCAAATAAATTAATTCTCTGATTACTTTTCTATTGGTGTGACCCGATAGGATCTGTGTTATGTTGGTAAATAGAATTAAAACTGTTTTTAACTTCTATAATCATGAGAGGCATCTGGCAAAACGCATCATGACCATCCAATTACACAGATGATGCTGTACTGTACAATATCACGATCCAGTAAACTATTTTACTTGTGTTTAATTCTTTCTTCTCATAGCTGTCAGATTAATTTCAAGGTAGATTTGTGTCATCCTTGCAAATTAATATTTTCTTGATCTTGAACAGATTATCAAATATGATTAACTCTTGTTAATCATACCGCATGCAGATAATCTTATTCTATCAAGGGACCCAGTGACGCTATAACTCGTATAATAAATACGAGGGACAATAGTACTTTTGGTAGACCATCACTTCCTCAGCATAAGTTATGTATACCGAAGAGCTACCGTTATAGCTACTTTTTACGGATAGCGTTAGGTAACAGTCACAGATACATTTCTTATGTAGGAACGATGAATACCTCATACTTTAGAATTTAACACTGAATGAAAGCATTAATGACATGAACACAATTCCGTATAATGTTTCATTCGGGGTCTGTCAAATACCATGTTCCTGGAACATGTATCTATGTTATTAAAATGACAGCTCTGTGTCTATGGTCTGTAAAACTTGACCATATTTTAATCTACATACTAACCTTGTAGCGGTAATTAGTGTTCCTGCTAATTACCTCGGTCAGTGACTTTTTAAGAGTATATATCATCTGTATTATGAAGTTTCACAATTCCAGTCATTAACTCGAAATGATTCATAAATTCAATAATACTCAAGGAAACAAAATGACATTTTATTAATCATTCAATTCATGAACAAAGCTTATATGATAAATTTATCGTATTATTGACTTCTAGATTATTACATGCTAACACACACCACTTAATGTTTATACCGTAGATTCGTTCCCTAGGTGAATAAATCTGATGGTCGGGGAAGGCAATTTTGTTCTTAAATTGATAAAGAAGATGGAGGGAATCTTGCTGATACAAAATTTTAAAATGTAAAAAAAATAAAAGAGAGGTGGCTTTAATTTGTTGTACTAATTAAAAACTCGTAGCACTAGACTCTTTTTTAATTGAAAAAATTAAAAAAATATTCAAAAATCATAAAACTTATTAAAAATATAATATATGATATTATGAACAAAGTTATTTTGATAATAGTATCTACCGATTAAACAATCACCAAAACAAAACAAAAAGAAGAAAATTTATTATTTTTAAAATTTTGAATAAGCAAAGAGTAGAAATTGTTATATTTATTTTTTTCATATTTCTAATTGTTGCAGTATAAGAAAATAGTGCGCAACTTAATTACCACATCCATTTTCACACTCAGCGTGGGATGTGAGCGAGGTTCTTATGGAATTTCTTAATATTGAAAAAAAAATATGTTAGGGCTCCAGTATCATGAAAATGAAGAATTATTGCAACAAAAGTTGGATGTAAAGCGAGAATATATATAAATATTACAAGAGAAAAAAATCAACCAAGAAATTAAATTTGAAAATAACAATATACAATTACAATTGATTATTTTTTTTCCGAAAAAATGACTGCCAATATATTGTTATGAAATTACTCTTCTTGTTATGAATTAATGAGTACATTTCTTTTTGTTAGACGATCTTTTGAAATTTGTTCTGATTAATTAAAGATAGATATCTGAAAGCTAGCATCTAATATATTGTTATGATTGGATTACAGATTGTCTTTTTTTTTAATGACTTTTTTCACCCCCAATAAACATTACTGGGAATAGTAAACTTCACATCATCACATAGAAGCAAGAAAAGGAAAGTGTACCTGCAATCTGGTTATGTAGCTAACAACTCCTACGAATTCACATCACCTCAGGTTACTTGATGATAAGCCAATTTTCTATACACCGTGGGATAGGGTTTGACCTCCAAACTATACCAAATTTCTTATTTATTTTAGTGTCAAATACATCCAAGAACCAAGTTACTGTCAAAGTCTATTTAAATTACAGAAAATTGAGCAAATTGTAGATCTTCTCACAAGCTTTCCGAAAAGTGGTAGAACACTGAAAACGGAGTTACGGATCATGAGTTATGACCGTTTGAATTGCAGAAATTCAGAGCACAACACAGAGGAAACCGAGCCCAGTGCGGACGCACTCAGCCATCAGATGCAGAAAACAGAGAAACCGAGCCCAGTGCGGACGCACTGAGGCCGAACTCCGGCCGCACTCAGCGACACAGTTTGTATTTTGGCCATATCTTGGTCATACGAACTCTGATTTAGGTGAATCAAAGCTTGGAAGAACCACGACAAAAAGATCTACAACTTTTAGGAAGAAAATAAATCCAAATTAGGAATGTATAATTCTGTGCAGCTGCATCAATGAACGCACCAGCCTGAAAAACTGCTAAATATGGAAAGTTAGTGGGCACCAAAATTAGAATAACATGGGCTCCAAGTTCAGAAAATGTTATATAAGGCTAAGGAGGCCACAGAGGGATGGCTGATCACTTCTCATCATTGCTCAATTGAAGTTGTTCTTCTCCACTTTCCGGCAGTGATCAGAGTTGCGATATATATATTTCAAAAGGAAGAGAAGGAAGAAGTTGAGGTTTTGCTTGAGCGACAAGGGAAGAACTTGGGCAGGAACTAGGAGATTGGTTTTATTCTTTTCTCTTACGTATTTTTTCAGTTTTTACCATGTTTATCTTGTATTTTCTTGTGGATGTTAAAGCACCTATGAGATACTAGATTTCCTCTCTAAGGGTTTAGGTCATGTAGCATGAACTTGTCTAATTTTTTATCTTACTCGGATCTTAGTTTTTATTATGATTGTTTAATTTGACATTAATTTCTGTGATTTATTCTTTGTGATGTTGCATGATTATTACTTGAATTGTAGTATCCTGCTTAGGTTTTTTAGACTTGAAGTAGAATATGATTATATAGGATAGTACCGAATTGTGATCACAAATACCTTAGGATTTGGATTAGAATTGACCAATTTGAAATCTAAACCGGAACTACAGGAATTATGGTCGGTTTGATGAAGGACTTAATCGTGAAGTCAAATCTCTAATTAGGACCCCTTGAATTGAATTAAATATTGGTATGAATGACTTAATCGTGAAGTACCAATATCTAAGGATATGATAGGCTAACGAGAACTTAATGGTCTAGATAGCTAAGGTGAAGGACTTAATCGTGAAATCCGAACTGTTAAGGCACGTTATTGATTCACGAAAGTGACCCTTTTTAACATCTTAGGTTAGAAACCTTGTCATATCAAATATGAATTTAAACAAACCGAGTAGATAGAATTAGCAAGGGATTGTAGACCGAATACCACTAGACTTCTCCAACTTGAATCACATCTAAATTTTAGTTACTTTTAATTACTTTGTTACAAATCTTTAATTTCCCTTAGAAACGAAATTACACAAAAACCCCCATTTTACTTTTATTGTTTAGTTTTAATAGTAGTTTTCTTTATTAAAAATTAGTATTTTCTTATCTCCCTTTGGATCGATACCTCAAATACTACAGCGATTAAGTTGTGCGCTTGCAATCGACCATATCTTTGAGTACTAGGTTTATAAATTTAAAAGTCTAAAGAGTATAAAAGAAAGCGTGAAAACCCTATACCTAAAATACTCAACACTTGACTCGAGCAAATTATGATCAGACCGTTCTTTTAACATGGCACGAATCTTAAAACAGACCCCCTACAGTCTTCATAGGCACCGGATTGAGTTTGGCCCAGATAGAATTAATCTGGGCTGTCCGTTTCAATTTGCTTGAGTCAGGTACTTGGGAGGATACGGATCCCAACTCCTTCCTACACGGGAACCAAGCACCTGAATCAGACTATATTTAGAAAACTGGATTTCGTAAAATACAGAATCATGCACCTACATGTAATTGATTTTGATTACATTTTTTTAAATGGCAATTTCTTGCTCCACGGAATACAACTGGCATTTATGGATTTTGAAATTTTATAGAAATCTATAGGTCAAAGTTGTTTTTTCTAGATTTTGAAATTTTATGAAGATTTATAGATCAAAGTTACTTTCTCTGAATTTTGAAATTTTATGGAGATCTATAAGTCCGGACTAACTTTGATGTTCCCTCGAATTTTTTTTGTCCCCTTGAAATTTTGATTTGTAATTTGAGTTAAATTTAGAGTTAAAATTAGAATAAATTTTTTGAATTTGGATTGGTAATTACAACTAGAAGTTAGAGCATTGTATTTTATCCAGTACCCAATTAGCTAATGGGTTTGAATATGATTAGTTATTTAAACCCGATTTGCTATTTCTTTGCACCTCCGTTCCTTGAACCTGGATCCGCCCTTGACGTGACATGACATGACGACATGACTAACATGCTATGACTTCGTAACATCATGTCACGTGAATTGATAAAGAAGGCAATTTTGTTCTTAAATTGATAAAGAAGATGGAGGGAATCCTGCTAATACAAAATTTTAAAATGTAAAAAAAATAAAAGGGATGTGGCTTTAATTTGTTGTACTAATTAAAAAACTCGTAGCACCAGACTCTTCTTTAATTGAAAAAATTTTAAAAATATTAAAAAATCATAAAACTTATTAAAAATATAATATATGATATTATGAACAAAGTGATTTCGATAATAGTATCTATCGATTAAACAATCACCAAAACAAAACAAAAAGAAGAAAATTTATTGTTTTTAAAATTTTGATTGGATGTCTTTTACTTGCTATTGAAATCATTGATTCTTATCATATAATATATTATGAGTCCACATATTCTACTTATATAAGCATATTAAGACATATACTTATAAGTCGTATATAAGTTTTCAAAGTCCAAACAGTCGAACCTGTCGATTCAAAATGATCTCCATATTCAAATGTGTTTGTAAACCAAATTTTAAATTTTCTTTTGAAAAATTTACTATTTTTTTAGAATTTTTTATAATGAAGAATTTTCAAAAAAAAAATAATGCATTAAGATGCGCACAAAAACCTCTATTTTTTTACCGCTTGACTTGATTCTAAATAAATTCAAAAAAATTTAAATTTTATACGCAAACGAAGCTCTCAAGAAGGAGATCGTTTTGAACAATTTGAATTTGTCATTTGAACTTTAAAAACGGATAAATAACTTATAAATATATATATATAGCATGATATGCGTATACAATTAGCGCAGTATGACTTAGATATTATGATATTTTTACCAGGAAATAGAAGTTTAAAAAAGTTCTGACTTATTTGTCACTTGTTGACAAGAAAGAGAGTATAGACAGAGCAAGCAGGAAAAGGGGAAAAGGATGGGGGATGGGGGAGGGGGAGGGGGAGGGGGTGGTGAGGCTATGGTGCTATGCATAGCACGGATGGGGTCCGTGCTACGGCTCAAAATTTGACTTTTCAAAATTCTAACGGTCGATCCAACCGTTCAATGTGATAATCATATGAATATGTACTTGCAAACTAAATTTTATATTTTTTCGAATTTTTTTACTATTTTTTTAGATAGGTAGAAAAATCAGTGTTTTCTGAAAATTCTGGACCATCAAAATTCTACCTATCTAAAAAAATAGTAAAAAAATTCGAAAAAATATAAAATTTAGTTTGCAAGTACATATTCATATGGTTATCACATTGAACGGTTGGATCGACCGTTAGGATTTTGAAAAGTCAAATTTTGAGCCGTACCACGGACCCCATCCGTGCTATGCATAGCACCATAGGCTCACTCAAATGATAAAGTGTAGGGAAGAAAATAAATAGGTATGCTGATACTCATGCTATATTTCTTTGCTTATAATCTCACGTGTTATTACTATAGGATATTCTACGGTGGAAAGAGTAATTTCTTAATGGAAAATTTAGATATATGTCTATCATAACTTCTGCAAATTTGATATTTGTTATCAACATTTCAAAATTAATTATTTCTCTATCTAAATTCACACATATTATTAATATCTCTATTTACTGATTTAATCACTAAAAAGTAAAAATTAATATTAAAAATTATGTAGACAATTTTGCCCTTCAATTTAAACTGTGTTGAAAAAGGAGGGCCATATAATTAGTGGGGACCATAGTATATCATTAGAGGAAGGTTGATGTGGGGACGATTAGGGAACTGGGAAGGGGGTGATATAATTATTCATATAACAATGAGGAGTGTTATAACTCGTAAATTTTAAACTAAATTAATTAGACTAATAATCAAAATTCACCCCTAATTAAAATTTTAATTAATTAATTAAGGAAAAATACAGGGTGAGGAGGAGGAGCTGCTGGGATTCAATATCTCTACAGATTTTGGCATAGAGGGAGATGGATTGTATTCTCAGGGTTACAGTCCGACTCAGGCAGTACATCTTGCCTATCAGCCAGGGTATGTTCAGACAGAGCCCATCGTGGAGTTTCCTGGGTCATCATCACAGCAGATACCCTTCTCTCCATGATGACCCCATTGTCAGACAAGCGTATTTAATTATTCACGCAGGCTGAGTCTGGACAGACTACGGTTTTTGGCCTGGAGTCCAGCAGACATCTGAGATTGAGGAGGTTCATGACGAGCCGGTTCAGTCTTTGAATGTCCAGGCAGAGGACTCTACAGACTCTGCAGATACTGACGATACGCCACTCTCCCGGCAAGGTCGAGGGTTCAAGAAGAAGAAGGCGAGAACGATATTTAGTCCTGATCCGTAGTCTTTGATTTGTACTTTGTTAGATATTTTGTCAACTGGGACTTATTTGTTAAATATTGTCACTTATTTATTTTATTGCTTTGTTGTTTATTTTTTTTGTTTTTTGTTATTTATTTATTTGTTCATTATATCATTATCTCGTCGTACACAAAAAATATTTCAAACAAACGACATTTCTAAAATATTTCAAACAAACGACATTCCTAAAGTATTTGATCCTACTAGCGGAACAAATTTAAAATTTAAACATCATTGCACACAAAATCCAAAACAAATAAGGAGTTTCTTTAGATACAACTAGCTAATTAACTTCATGAACGGTTTCTTACTGATATATATGTTTATTTGCTTACATGTTCGTCTCCAATATGTAATGACTGTATGAAGTTATCACTCCATATGGTCGGTTGATAGTGTCCAGACCGTCGCTCAATCCCTGGAGACTGTAAATTTGCGTTAATACGGAACCTACATGAATGCACTCTTTTTTTTTCTGGTAGTCCGCTGCCAGCTGGTTTAATACATGAACGCACTCTCATTTGTGTTTGGTGAACCTGCAGGATGAAACATGGAAGTGCAAAGCTTAGAGCCATATATTTATGCAAGGAGCTGTAATTAAATTATAGGAGATGCAAGCTTGTGGCTGTGTGTGTATATATAGATAAATGAGGAGGGTTCAAATGCCTCTATTTTTGAAAACTTTAATAACTCAAAATTTAAAACTTAAAAGTCCAAATAAAACTGTTGGATATGATCTACATCATTTTATCTATACACGTGTAAAATATTATGACATTTCAATTTTGTTTTGGTTGTCATCAAGAGCTTGTAAAAAACGTACTAATCTGAATAATTTCTAGACGTTGATTTTTCAACTTATTGATTCAAATAAAAACAAAATCGAAATATGATAATTTTTGATGAGCACATAGATAAAATGATGTAGATCATATCCAACGGTTTTATTTTTGACTTTTAAGTTTTAAATTTTGAGTTATTAAAGTTTTTAAAAATGAAGACATGGTGGAGACATAAAAATAGAGGCATTTGAACCCTCATCTAGATTAAATATATAGTCTGATTAACGAACAACATAGTACACCAGGTTGATACCATATCTTGAACAAGAAAACGTGATTGGATATTTGGATTACGGATTTGTCTTTTTTTTTAATCACTTTTCTCGCCCCCACTAAACACGTGGGAATAGTACATTAACTTCACATCAACACATGGGAAGTGTACCTGCAATCTTGTTATCTAGCTAACAACTCCTATACCTAGTATTTTGCAAACGAGCTGGTCCGGTCCAGTCCGGTTCAGACCTGGCCGGTTCACGGTTCCCACGGTCCACAGTTTCCATGGGTCTATAGGTTTAAACGGTCCGGGTCCGGCGGTCGGATATGATTTTTTGTGGTTGGCCCAAACCCGTGCTAGAACCGTGGTTCAAATTTACACGGTCCGGTCCGGGTCCGGTCCGGATCCGGTCCGAGTTTTGGTCTTTATTTTTTTTTTCAGTGAACCGTCAAATAATTTTGACCAAATTCTAAATTCAATTTAGAGAAAATGGCTACATGAATTTTTGTGTTCTTTATATCAAAATAAAGGTATGAAAGTCTAGTTTTCAGATAATATAATTTATCTCTACAAAAATATTACAGATTGGTACAATTTTAACGATTAATTGACAGAGGCCAGAAATTAGAAAAACTGAAATTCCAGTAAGCAGACGTCCTATAATTTTGACCAGATTCAAACTTCAATTTAGAGAAAATGGCTACATGGGTTTTTGTGTTTTTTATATCAAAATAAAGGTATGAAAGTCTAGTTTCCAGATAATATAATTTTTCTATAAAAAAATATTACAGATTGGTACAGTTTTAATGATGAATTAACAGAAGTCAGAATAGTTTGAAAGGTCCGGTCCGGGTTTGGTCTGATCCGGTCCTACACAGTTCAAAGGGTAAGTTCGGTTCGGTCCTACACAGTTCTAGTGAAAATTAGTGACCCAAACCCTTGCTAGACCCGTTTCTAGCAAAGGACCGGTCTGGCCCGGGTTTGGACACGGTTTGGGGCGGTCCAGGTGCGAACCACAGGTTGTCCGGTCCGGTCCTGGACCGGCCGGATTATTTCAATACACTACTACCTACACGGGAATCATGCACCTGAATCAGACTATATTTAGAAAAATGGATTTCGTAAAATACGGGATCATGCACCTACATGTAATTGATTTTTATTACCATTTTTTTGAAATGACAATTTCTTGCTCCAGGGAGTACTAACTGTCCTTTCTGGATTTTAAAATTTTATGGAGATTTATAGGTTAAAGTTGTTTTTTTCTAGATTTTGAAATTTTATGAAGATCTATAGATCAAAGTTACTTTCCCTGGATTTTAAAATTTTATGGAGACCTATAAGTCTAGACTAACTTTGACCTTCCCTCAAATTTTTTTTGTTCCCCTTGAAATTTTGATCTGTAATTTGAGTTAAATTTAGAGTTAAAATTAGAATAAATTTCATGAATTCGGATTGGTAATTAAAACTAAAAGTTAGAACATTGTTTTTTATCTAGTACCCGATTAGCTAATGGGTTTGAATATGATTAGTAATTCAAACCTGATTTGCTATTTTTTTGCACCCCCCGTTGCTCGAACCTGGATCCGCCCTTGAACGTGACATGACATGACTAACATGATGTGACTTCGTAACATCATGTCACGTGATTAAAATTTACTTTTATGTGACATGATCAGATTAATTAGTTTGCGTGACATTATGTGTGACATGAATAAAATGATATATAGAGAACAGTTAATGAGTGATATGCAAGCTATATATGTCACATAATCGACACACATAATGTAACGTGACGGAATTAACAACAACATAAACTAATTTTCTTTGCTAACCATAGGACAACATACTAGTAAACTTTACATGGCGTGCAATAAATGAGGAGCGTACTTAATTTCATCTTTTCAAATTCAATCTCCGGCTTCGCCAGTCAAGCTGCAACACTTACCAGCACGCCACTTAATGTTTATACCGTAGATTCGTTCCCTGCGTGAATAAATCTGATGGTCGGGGAAGGTAATTCTGTTCTTAAATTGATAAAGAAGATGGAGAGAATCCTGCTGATAAAAAAATTTAAAATGTAAAAAAAATAAAAGAGAGGTGGCTTTAATTTGTTGTACTAATTAAAAACTCGTAGCACCAGACTCTTCTTTAATTGAAAAAAATTAAAAACTATTAAAAAATCATAAAACTTATTAAAAATATAATATATGATATTATGGACAAAGTTATTTTGATAATAGTATCTACCGATTAAACAATCGCCAAAACAAAACAAAAAGAAGAAACTTTATTCTTTTTAAAATTTTGAATAAGCAAATAGTAGAAATTGTTATATTTATTTTTTCATATTTCTAATTGTTGCAGTATATGAAAAATAGAGCGCAACTTAATTACTACATCCATTTTCACACCAACGCGGGATGTGAGCGAGATTCTTAATGAAGAATTATTGCAACAAGGTTGGATGTAAAGCGAGAATATATATAATGTTACAAGAGAAAAAATTCAACCAAGAAATTAAATTTGAAAATAACAATATACAATTACAATTGATTATTTTTTTCCAAAAAAATGACTGCCAATATATTGTTTATAATGTCCTCTTGTTGTTCGAAATTACTCTTCTTGTTATGATCAATTAATGAGTACATTTCTTTTTGTTAGACGATCTTTTGAAATTAATTTGGAGGATTAATTAAAGATAAATATGTGAAAGGTAGCATCTAATATATTGTTATGATTGGATGTCTTTTACTTGCTATTGAAATCATTGATTCTTATCATATAATATATTATGAGTCCACATATTCTACTTATATAAGCATATTAAGAGATATACTTATAAGTCGTATATAAGTTTTCAAAGTCCAAACAGTCGAACCTGTCGATTCAAAATGATCTCCATATTCAAATGTGTTTGTAAACCAAATTTTAAATTTTCTTTTGAAAAATTTACTATTTTTTTAGAATTTTTTATAATGAAGAATTTTCAAAAAAAAATAATGCATTAAGATGCGCACAAAAACCTCTATTCTTTACTGCTTGACTTGATTCTAAATAAATTCAAAAAAATTTAAATTTTATACGCAAACGAAGCTCTCAAGAAGGAGATCGTTTTGAACAATTTGAATTTGTCATTTGAACTTTAAAAACGGATAAATAACTTATAAATATATATATAGCATGATATGCGTATACAATTAGCGTAGTATGACTTAGATATTATGATATTTTTACAAGGAAATAGAAGTTTAAAAAAGTTCTGACTTATTTGTCACTTGTTGACAAGAAAGAGAGTATAGACAGAGCAAGCAGGAAAAGGGGAAAAGGATGGGGGATGGGGGAGGGGGAGGGGGTGGGGAGAAAATAACACAAATGACAAAATGATAAAGTGTAGGGAAGAAAATAAATAGGTATGCTGATACTCATGCTATATTTCTTTGCTTATAATCTCACGTGTTATTACTATAGGATATTCTACGGTGGAAAGAGTAATTTCTTAATGGAAAATTTAGATATATGTCTATCATAACTTCTTCAAATTTGATATTTGTTATCAACATTTAAAAATTAATTATTTCTCTATCTAAATTCACACATATTATTAATATCTCTATTTACTGATTTAATCACTAAAAAGTAAAAATTAATATTAAAAATTATGTAGACAATTTTGCCCTTCAATTTATACTGTGTTGAAAAAGGAGGGTCATATAATTAGTGGGGACCATAGTATATCATTAGAGGAAGGTTGATGTGGGGACGATTAGGGAACTGGGAAGGGGGTGATATAATTATTCATATAACTAAGAGGAGTGTTATAACCCGTAAATTTTAACCTAAATTAATTAGACTAATAATCAAAATTCACCCCTAATTAAAATTTTAATTAATTAATTAAGGAAAAATACAGGGTGAGGAGGAGGAGCTGCTAGGGTTCAATATCTCTACAGATTTTGGCATAGAGGGAGATGGATTGTATTCTCAGGGTTACAGTCCGACTCAGACAGTACATCTTGCCTATCAGCCAGGGTATGTTCAGACAGAGCCCATCGTGGAGTTTCCTGGGTCATCATCACAGCAGATACCCTTCTCTCCATGATGACCCCATTGCCAGACAAGCGTATTTAATTATTCACGCAGGCTGAGTCTGGACAGACTACGGTTTTTGGCCTGGAGTCCAGCAGACATCTGAGATTGAGGAGGTTCATGACGAGCCGGTTCAGTCTTTGGATGTCCAGGCAGAGGACTCTACAGACTCTGCAGATACTGAAGATACGCCACTCTCCCGGCAAGGTCGAGGGTTCAGGAAGAAGAAGGCGAGAACGATATTTAGTCCTGATCCGTAGTCTTTGATTTGTACTTTGTTAGATATTTTGTCAACTGGGACTTATTTGTTAAATATTGTCACTTATTTATTTTATTGCTTTGTTGTTTATTTTTTTTGTTTTTTGTTATTTATTTATTTGTTCATTATATCATTATCTCGTCGTACACAAAAAATATTTCAAACAAACGACATTTCTAAAATATTTCAAACAAACGACATTCCTAAAGTATTTGATCCTACTAGCGGAACAAATTTAAAATTTAAACATCATTGCACACAAAATCCAAAACAAATAAGGAGTTTCTTTAGATACAACTAGCTAATTAACTTCATGAACGGTTTCTTACTGATATATATGTTTATTTGCTTACATGTTCGTCTCCAATATGTAATGACTGTATGAAGTTATCACTCCATATGGTCGGTTGATAGTGTCCAGACCGTCGCTCAATCCCTGGAGACTGTAAATTTGCGTTAATACGGAACCTACATGAATGCACTCTCTTTTTTTCTGGTAGTCCGCTGCCAGCTGGTTTAATACATGAACGCACTCTCATTTGTGTTTGGTGAACCTGCAGGATGAAACATGGAAGTGCAAAGCTTAGAGCCATATATTTATGCAAGGAGCTGTAATTAAATTATAGGAGATGCATGCTTGTGGCTGTGTGTGTATATATAGATAAATGAGGAGTGTTCAAATGCCTCTATTTTTGAAAACTTTAATAACTCAAAATTTAAAACTCAAAAGTCAAAATAAAACTGTTGGATATGATCTACATCATTTTATCTATACACGTGTAAAAAATTATGACATTTCAATTTTGTTTTGGTTGTCATCAAGAGCTTGTAAAAAACGTACTAATCTGAATAATTTCTAGACGTTGATTTTTCAACTTATTGATTCAAATAAAAACAAAATCGAAATGTGATAATTTTTTATGAGCACATAGGTAAAATGATGTAGATCATATCCAACGGTTTTATTTTGACTTTTAAGTTTTAAATTTTGAGTTATTAAAGTTTTTAAAAATAAAGGCATGGTGGAGGCATTTGAACCCTCCTCTAGATAAATATATAGTCTGATTAACGAACAACACAGTACACCAGGTTGATACCATATCTTGAACAAGAAAACGTGATTGGATATTTGGATTACGGATTTGTCTTTTTTTTTTTTAATCACTTTTCTCGCCCCCCACTAAACACGTAGGAATAGTACATTAACTTCACATCATCACATGGGAAGTGTACCTGCAATCTTGTTATCTAGCTAACAACTCCTACCTAGTATTTTGCAAACGAGCTGGTCCGGTCCGGTCCGGTTCAGACCCGGCCTGTTCACGGTTCCCACGGTCCACAGTTTCCATGGGTTTACAGGTTTAAACGGTCTGGGTCCGGCGGCCGGGTCCGATTTTTTGTGGTTGGCCCAAATCCGTGCTAGAACTGTGGTTCAAATTTACACGGTCCGGTCCGGGTCTGGTCCGGATCCGGTCCGAGTTTTGGTCTTTATTTTTTTTTCAGTGAACCGTCAAATAATTTTGACCAAATTCTAAATTCAATTTAGAGAAAATGGCTGCATGGATTTTTGTGTTCTTTATATCAAAATAAAGGTATGAAAGTCTAGTTTTCAGATAATATAATTTATCTCTAAAAAAATATTACAGATTGGTACAATTTTAACGATTAATTGACAGAGGTCAGAAATTAGAAAAACTGAAATTCCAGTAAGCAGACGTCCTATAATTTTGACCAGATTCAAACTTCAATTTAGAGAAAATGGCTACATGGGTTTTTGTGTTTTTTATATCAAAATAAAGGTATGAAAGTCTAGTTTCCAGATAATATAATTTTTCTATAAAAAAATATTACAGATTGGTACAATTTTAATGATGAATTAACAGAGGTCAGAATAGTTTGAAAGGTCCGGTCCGGGTTTGGTCCGGTCCGGTCCTACACAGTTCCACGGGTAAGTTCGGTTCGGTCCTACACAGTTCTAGTGAAAATTAGTGACCCAAACCCTTGCTAGACCCGTTTCTAGCAAAGGTCCGGTCTGGTCCGGGTTTGGACACGGTTCGGGGCGGTCCAGGTCCGAACCACAGGTTGTCCGGTCCGGTCCTGGACCAGCCGGATTATTTCAATACACTACTACCTACACGGGAATCATGCACCTGAATCAGACTATATTTAGAAAAATGGATTTCGTAAAATACGGGATCATGCACCTACCTACATGTAATTGATTTTGATTACCATTTTTTTGAAATGACAATTTCTTGCTCCAAGGGGTACTAACTATCCTTTCTGGATTTTGATATATAAGTCCGGACTAACTTTGACCTTCCCTCAAATTTTTTTTGTTCCCCTTGAAATTTTGATATGTAATTTGAGTTAAATTTAGAGTTAAAATTAGAATAAATTTCATGAATTCGGATTGGTAATTAAAACTAAAAGTTAGAACATTGTTTTTTATCTAGTACCCGATTAGCTAATGGGTTTGAATATGATTAGTAATTCAAACCTGATTTGCTATTTTTTTGCACCCCCCGTTGCTCGAACCTGGATCCGCCCTTGAACGTGACATGACATGACTAACATGCTGTGACTTCGTAACATCATGTCACGTGATTAAAATTTACTTTTATGTGACATGATCAGATTAGTTTGCGTGACATTATGTGTGACATGAATAAAATGATATATAGAGAACAGTTAATGAGTGATATGCAAGCTATATATGTCACATAATCGACACACATAATGTAACCTGACGGAATTAACAACAACATAAACTAATTTTCTTTGCTAACCATAGGACAACATACTAGTAAACTTTACATGGCGTGCAATAAATGAGGAGCGTACTTAATTTCATCTTTTCAAATTCAATCTCCGGCTTCGCCAGTCAAGCTGCAACACTTACCAGCACGCCACTTAATGTTTATACCGTAGATTCGTTCCCTGCGTGAATAAATCTGATGGTCGGGGAAGGTAATTCTGTTCTTAAATTGATAAAGAAGATGGAGAGAATCCTGCTGATAAAAAAATTTAAAATGTAAAAAAAATAAAAGAGAGGTGGCTTTAATTTGTTGTACTAATTAAAAACTCGTAGCACCAGACTCTTCTTTAATTGAAAAAAATTAAAAACTATTAAAAAATCATAAAACTTATTAAAAATATAATATATGATATTATGGACAAAGTTATTTTGATAATAGTATCTACCGATTAAACAATCGCCAAAACAAAACAAAAAGAAGAAACTTTATTCTTTTTAAAATTTTGAATAAGCAAATAGTAGAAATTGTTATATTTATTTTTTCATATTTCTAATTGTTGCAGTATATGAAAAATAGAGCGCAACTTAATTACTACATCCATTTTCACACCAACGCGGGATGTGAGCGAGATTCTTAATGAAGAATTATTGCAACAAGGTTGGATGTAAAGCGAGAATATATATAATGTTACAAGAGAAAAAATTCAACCAAGAAATTAAATTTGAAAATAACAATATACAATTACAATTGATTATTTTTTTCCAAAAAAATGACTGCCAATATATTGTTTATAATGTCCTCTTGTTGTTCGAAATTACTCTTCTTGTTATGATCAATTAATGAGTACATTTCTTTTTGTTAGACGATCTTTTGAAATTAATTTGGAGGATTAATTAAAGATAAATATGTGAAAGGTAGCATCTAATATATTGTTATGATTGGATGTCTTTTACTAGCTATTGAAATCATTGATTCTTATCATATAATATATTATGAGTCCACATATTCTACTTATATAAGCATATTAAGACATATACTTATAAGTCGTATATAAGTTTTCAAAGTCCAAACAGTCGAACCTGTTGATTCAAAATGATCTCCATATTCAAATGTGTTTGTAAACCAAATTTTAAATTTTCTTGTGAAAAATTTACTATTTTTTTAGAATTTTTTATAATGAAGAATTTTCAAAAAAAAATAATGCATTAAGATGCGCACAAAAACCTCTATTCTTTACTGCTTGACTTGATTCTAAATAAATTCAAAAAAATTTAAATTTTATACGCAAACGAAGCTCTCAAGAAGGAGATCGTTTTGAACAATTTGAATTTGTCATTTGAACTTTAAAAACGGATAAATAACTTATAAATATATATATAGCATGATATGCGTATACAATTAGCGTAGTATGACTTAGATATTATGATATTTTTACAAGGAAATAGAAGTTTAAAAAAGTTCTGACTTATTTGTCACTTGTTGACAAGAAAGAGAGTATAGACAGAGCAAGCAGGAAAAGGGGAAAAGGATGGGGGATGGGGGAGGGGGAGGGGGTGGGGAGAAAATAACACAAATGACAAAATGATAAAGTGTAGGGAAGAAAATAAATAGGTATGCTGATACTCATGCTATATTTCTTTGCTTATAATCTCACGTGTTATTACTATAGGATATTCTACGGTGGAAAGAGTAATTTCTTAATGGAAAATTTAGATATATGTCTATCATAACTTCTTCAAATTTGATATTTGTTATCAACATTTCAAAATTAATTATTTCTCTATCTAAATTCACACATATTATTAATATCTCTATTTACTAATTTAATCACTAAAATGTAAAAATTAATATTAACAAAAAATTAAGTAGACAATTTTGCCCTTCAATTTAAACTGTGTTGCTACTTACTACCTATTACAACCTGTCAGCAGAAGAACTCTCTCAACTCTTTTTTTTTTTGTCTTTGTATCGCTCGATTCATATATAGCCATATTCTCTCTCCTCAAAGTCATGGCTTGTAGAGAGAGAAACCAAGACCTCCAAAAAAGATAGGAGTTGAGAGGAAGAGGCTAGAGCAACACAGTTTAATTTGAAGGACAAAATTGTCTATATAATTTTTGGTTTATATTAATCTTTACTTTTTAGTAATTAAATCAGAAAACAGGAATATTAATAATATGTGTGAGTTTAGACGGGAAATAATTAATTTTGAAATGTTGATGAAGAAATATCTAATTGAAGAAGTTATGATGAGCATATATCTAAATTTTTCTTTTTTAAATTTATTTATAGAAAATCTGAAAAAAAATATCTGCACAGTTAAAAAAATAAAAATGATTTCCTGTAGCAGTTGTAAAGTTTTGCATCTGCAATATAACTAGAAAGCTAATAACAGTCCCCGTACTACCCAGTTTGGATCAGAGTTCTTGTTGCTTCCAAAACTGGAGAAAATAAAGAGCAAATAATAATTGATGAATTTCTCAAGTTGGATTTTCATTTGACGTTGGCATGCATTCCGATTCGAATTGTTGGCATCACCCGGCCATTATCATATATATGTTTCAGTTAATCAAACTTTTCTATAACTTGAATATACTGTTATTTTGTTTAAATATTAATGCCTTATTTATACTATGAGAATTAAATTGTACATGAGAAATAATGGAAAATCAAATTATATCAAGAAAATTAATTTGTGCATGAAAGAGATTCTTTGTTTTACTGTGTAATTTAAAATGGCATTGATACGTCATGTCCCGGGGGAGTAGGCCGTATGAGAAAGGAGTTAAGAAAGTGGGCTCGTTCCGTCTAAGATTGACGGGCCGAGGTCGTGGAAGGGCGTGAAGGTGGGAAGGTATTAGTGCTATATCCTCTATAATATCTTGCTTGGTGAAAAATAAATGCGACCTCTGTTACTAGAAATTTTCCACCTTAAATAGGGGGTTCCCTACTGTTGGGACGTCTTGTCAAAAACAGTAAAAAGAGTTCGCATAGCAACAGGGGTGCCCGCATAACGGGCGGTAAGACTCGCATAATGGGCGGTAACACGAAGTCGAGGTTAGACTGGGCCTTATCAAATGAGGCCCAACTTGACTTCGCGGGCCGAGTTGTTTTAGTTTGATCGGGCGAGGCTCAGTTTTGGTCCTCGCCAGGCCGTCCAGCCTTTGGGCTTCAGGCCTTACTTTGTTTGATCTCGGGCTGGCCCCCAGAGGGGTCCGAGTCCCGAATCGCCTTTTGGGCTTGGTTGCCTTCTATCTCGGGCTGGCCTCGAGAGGAGGTCCGGGTCCTGAGCTGCTCTTGGGCCGCGACTGTATTAGGTGCCCTGTTTTGCTTTATCCCGAGTTGGCACTTTGCGGGGTCCGTATCCTGAGTTATTTATAGGCCAAGTTCAAGTTTATTGAGGGCCCTTGGCATATGGGCCTATTAGACATATTTAGCGGTTTCAAATTGAGGACCTTAAAGTTTTGCTTTGTGATTGATACATGAGATCGCTGAACTGGAATTTACATACAATGCTTGTCTTAATCTGATTATCTGAAAGATCGACATGCGAGCGTCTCGTGAAATTATGCAAAGTAATTGTGTATATATATATTTGTGAAATTTTAATTTGATGTATTGTAAATTATGGATTGTATAAAATTATAGAGAAACATGTCGTTAAATAACCAATGAGTTTTATAGCTCCTCAATTTCGTTACTTTTGATTGATGTGTGTCAAAAAAAAGATGCGAAGATTTTGTTATAATCATGTTCCGGAAGGTCAAAATCTGAAATGTGACAGTATAACTAGCAAAGCAAGAAGGATACATGCTACTTTGATTTCGGCCTAGTAAAATTAAGGTTGAATTCCTGTATGATATTCCTCGAATGAACAAAGAAAGCAAACTATTTCCTTTTGAAGTTTTATTAGGAATCACTACAACTATAATTTCTTTTTCTCGGAATCATCAGTAATCTTTTCATTTCGCATGATATGATATTTTCCATGACAAAAAATATTACAACACCACAAAAGAAATGCACAAAACAAGCGTTTTTATTTAATCTCCAAAATGAGACGCACTGATAATCTCACTGGTATACTGGTACAAGCACTCAGAAAAATGCACCCAAATATAAGAAGGTTGTAGAGATTCCTGGCTATTGCCAAGACTACTTATTACACAAATTATACATAATAACCAAAGAAACCATAATATGCACACCATACATCACATAATATGCAAATCTTAATGCGATGAAGATGATACATTAACCCATTGTAACTCCAGATGGATGTCTCCAGAGTCGACATTTTTTAGCCGCAAAATCAAACCCTGAAAAGCCTTTCCTTTCTTCACGGTGATTTCACTTGCACATACAAGTAAGTTTTGCTTGGTCGGGTGAAGTGTTTTTATAACAGTATTATCGGGTATACTCTTCAGGTCCATTCTTGCGACCTCAGCTAAGTCGTGTATGGTGAACTCAGTTTCTCCCACTGAGTCGTCCGTTGTGAAAGTGTCTTTGTCCAAAATTTCCTATATTAATGGACAAATTAGCAACTTGTATAATAAAAGTACAACATAATTACTTCTAAAGTTCCTTTGTGACTTTATTTTTATATTTGGGATTTTTAGTTTTTCATACTTGATCATGCTTGTAAGAAAAGATGTTTCAAAAGATGTTTCAAATAAACCTAATAATAGAGGAACAGATAAAATGGTTTTCAATATCACAACTTTAATTTATGTTGGATTTTCATCCTTTGAGGAACAAAACAGAATAGTATGATCATCGAAGAAACAATTTAAAAGGTTTATCTAGGATTTCAATATGCTCATCTTATAGGATATAGTCACAATTTTTTTCTATCACATAGTGACATTTAGGTATATGCTTGTGTAAGCGTAAGAAATAGAGAAATGACTCATTTTTCCTTGGAAACCGACCAATTAGAAGACTACCATTTTTCTAAAACATGCTTACATATTTTTTATTTTACTTAATAAAGTGCAAAATAGGTACTTTATGACGTTAAAATGAATTTTAATAGAAAAGACAATAAAATGGGTAAATTTGTGAGTTTTTGAAATTTGGAAGGGCTAATATGATATTATGAATTTTAGAGGGGGAAATATATAATTTCATAGTTTCTGAGGGGTATACATGAAATTCCCCCAAAATGGTTGTCAATATCACAACTTTAATTTATGTTGTGTTTTCATCCTTTGAGGAGCAAAACAGAATAGTATGATCAATGATCATCAAAGACAAATTAAAAGGTTTATCTAGGAATTTATTATGCTATATGCGCATCATTTGCGATATAGTCACAATTATTTTCTATCACAGATCTAATATGTTTATGCTTCATATACTTCACAATAACACTATTACACAAACACAGAAATACACAACACAACATTAAACTCTGCGTCACGAGCACAGTGTGAAGTCATCAAAGCCTTGCGAAAATTTAATACTCTACAACAACAGTTAGTATACCTAACACACAATGTTAGTTAAATCATGGGCCCACGAATGTTGACCCACTGCAGCTGTAGCTCAATCTCACCCCTCTCTACATTGCGCAGCCGCAAGACGAGGTCTTGACAAACTCTACCGTTAGTGAACTTGACGTGACTTTCCTCAGCGAGGCAGTTAGTCCAGGTTGGTTTGACGACCCGGATTGACTCGCCGGTCAGGGCCAAGAGTTGGTCAGGTTCCATCGACACCACTTCTGTGAGGTCCCACATGTTGAAATTGGCATCACCCATGCGGTCGTCCTTGGTGAACGTGTCTTTGTCGTAGACTGCCTATTACGCATGTTAGTTGTTTTGTTAATGCTCCCTAAGTTGTTAGTCGTAGGTTGTAGTTAGATTCTTCTTTCTTGGCCATATGAAATTTGTACTTGGAAACTTTTGAAAAACATCAATCAAGTAATACAATTTGATGTATCTCTTGACATTAATTTTATGTCCAATTACAAATTCAAGATGTTAAAATCAAGTTGTTAGATTGTTTGCTCATTGCTGAGTAGTTAGCTGTAAGAAAGAAGATAAAAACATGTCAAGTGCATCTATTGTTGCAAGATAATTCGGCTATATATAACTCTTGTAAAAGTATATTTTCATCAAGGGAGGTGGCCCTAAAGACACCTCATCAATTATTTTTTATCCTTGCAAAAATTGAATACTATAACTATAATTTTCAATTTGTCAACTCTGATTAGACAGTAATTTGAACAACTGCAAGATTGAATAACTATCACAAGCCCTCCCATTAAATTTTTTTTTTTGACAAATGAAAAAATTATCAATTGCCAATTATCTTGATCACCATAATTGAAGGACAATCATATTGATACTTCATATGATATCCTATTTTATCTTACAAAATGGTTGAATTTTTTTCTGTGCACATACTGAACTGACAGTAAGAAGGAAAGATGTCAACCAGTATCTAAATAGTATGAGCCCTAATTGACTGGTACAAAATTGTTTTGGTCACAGAAGGTGAGTAATTCAAGCTATCTATATTACACCAGAGAGATAGAGGTTACATATTTTTTATTTTTTTAAAAAATGGGTAGAATGGGTACATTCTAAATTTAAAATGAGTTTTAATATAAAAGGCAATAAATTGGGTAAATTTATGTGTTTTTGAACTTTTAAAGGGGAAATATGTAATTCAAGATTTTTGAGCGGTATACATGAAATCCCTTCCAAAAATTTAATAGTTAAAAAGTAACAGAAGTCCTATTTACTGCTCAAGTGGAGTGACCTGCTTCTTTCAGTCAATAATGGACTCTCACAATCTGGCTAAAATTCTGATCCATTACTTGAATTTGAAAATATGATGATGATAAGGACACAAAAATACATATTTAGAATTATTTCGGCACAAAACATAACTTTTCAAAATGTGGGAACCAAAACAATAAATAAATGACAATTCAGGGACCATCTGTGTAAATCAACTAAAACTTTGTAACAACAAAAGTAGCAGTACAAATAAGTTTGAACTTACAAGTTTGATGGGCACAGTAGCATCTGAGACAGATAAAGTCAGTTCTTCATTCCATTCAGGATTTACATCATTCTTCTTGACACTTGTTTTAACTTTCTGCATCAAAATTTATACAACTGTAATCACAAATTTTGAAAATCGAATTTTCGTTCTTTAACTCCCAATCATTGCATCTGAACCGTTGATTACAAATCTCAAAGCTGTCAGCCCTGTAGAAATATACCCGTGGGTTCAATCAGACGGTTCAGATACTTCAATCTGACCATTCCAAATTGCGGAGTACAATAAAGGACAGAAACTCGTGTCACAGAGGATATCATAAAAATATTTTACTGATTTGTTAGATGTCTCCTGGATGCTTTTGTAAGTTACCAGTATGCTTATATCACATAATTGTAAGTTACCAGTATGCTTTTGTAAGTTACCAGTATGCTTATATCAGTTTGTAGGGTTGCATCTGCACATTTATTATCTATCTGTCTATGTTCCCCTGATGTAATGCATTCCTTCATTACTTTACAATCATACAAACTCAAATTAAAGTGCAGATAATAAAATTTGCACAGTTTCTAATACAAGAATCTCTCGTATTAAACAATCAACTTTAACAGTCAACATAAAAGCACAATCTTACGGACCAGTATGCGGCACTTGATCAAAATTAACAAAAGAAATACAGAATGAAACCTGATTGCCCATTTTAATAACGACATAAGGATCGCTGCCTCGGGCGTCGCGTTTTGCGAGGTTAACCCCTCTTACAACCTTCACCTTGAGCAATCCCATCAATTTCTCCATTGTTGTATCGATACCACAAATCAATTCTTTCGCTTTCTAGTTTGAGGAACACCACGAAGGAGAGTGGATAAAGAGGGAGAACTGGAGAGAGGAAACCTCGCTCTGTCTTTATTTAATGGAATGGAATTAACGAATTTTTGGGGTAGAGATATTGACAGAGTAGTTTTTGCTCACGAGTCGCTGTTTCGATTCTATTGTGAATTGTCCGTGTGCTGCATGAAGCAAAAACTCTGTACTTTGTAAATATCTTCACCTAATTTTTGTTTCATTTGTTTCTACGGTTATCTATTTTTAGTGCAGAATATTGCTTCAACCATATCAGTATGATACAGCCAAATTTTATTGATGACTCAGGCTTGCCACGTGGCAGGGTATATTTGGTTTTTTTTTTTATATGACTGTGCCTTACTTCCTATATAGAATCGCAAATTTAATATTTAAGAAAATATTAAATGAAATTTGAAATTTGGTTTATATTCATTTCAATTTAAAAAAAATTTAAGGACCTCTATTTAAAAACTTAACCACAACTCCAAACCTTTCAAAGGCTATAATTTTTGTTTTCTTAGGTTCATATGTTCATTTTCCGATTTTTTTATTAATAAAAAATAAATAAATAAAATATCGCAAAAGGGTATCGATTTGGTGAAATTTTGATATCTAGGTAAACCGGGATTGATAATCCCGTTCCACGGGACGGGACAATTTATCCTGTCCCACTAATCCAAATCCGTAACCCGCTAATTTCTTCTTAAATTAATAGTTTAAGCAGAGGAAAAAAAATAAAAATTTGTGGAATGGGATAATCTATTCCGTCCCACAATTTTTTTTTCTTGGTTAATTAGATTAACGGGTTACGAATTTGGATTAGTGGGGCAGGATAAATTGTCACGTCCCGTGGAACAGAATAAATTGTCAGGTCCCGTGGGACAGAATAAATTGTCACGTCTCGTGGGACGGAATAAATGATCCCGTTTTATTTTTATTTTCGATTAATAAAAAAATCGGGTTCATTTATGTATACATTCAGTAATGAGTTGCATCACCTCATAGTGTGTTGTGTGTCATATGTTCATTTATAACTGTAATTCTGTAAATTATGCAAAAGATTAAATTTTGTACAAGTTTACATGTAACAGAAAAACTTATAGTATCTGTAATTAATTCATTTTGAATTTGAAAGACGTGAGAAGTGAGCAATAAGTTTGAAGCAAAATGTTTTGTGGGAGCAAAGAAGTGAGATAAGAATTATTATTTTTTATTTATTGAAATTATCCTAATACGAAACAAAAAACTTAGAGCAAATTTCAAATGGTTTTAGTTTTTTTTAATTAATTACTAGTTATTTATCACTTTTCAACTCAATTATGATTTGTTTTTCTATGATTATTGATTTTTTTTTACTTATTTCCAATACAAATTAATTACAATAATCAATCTCATCATACGCATTCAATCATAAAACTTTGTACATGAAGAAGTTTATTTAATTAAATTAATGATTTCTTTTTATGAAAATATTGTAAACAATTGATTTACGAAAAGATATACTTATTCAAGGCCTGTAGTTAGGAAACATTTCTTTTTTTATTTATACTCGAATGGGTCGATCCTGACCCATATATATATGGGTCCGGCTAATTTGCTGCCGGCAGCATTCTGGCCAGCTGCTGCCGGGGGTATTTCGGCCATTTCCGGTGTTCAAACAGCCGATCCGAACCGTTCAACGTGTTCTAAATATTAAAATCTACTTGGAGACCAAATTTTACATTTTTTGGAATTTGTTTACTATTTATTAAGCCACGTTGAAAATTCCAGATCACATGGTCCAGAATTTTGTTGCACTGTTTTTACTGTTCACCCGGATCAGCAATTTTCAAAGTGGCTTAATAAATAGTAAAAAAATTCCAAAAAATGTAAAATTTGGTCTCCAAGTAGATTTTAATATAGATTGAACATCTATATAAAAAAATTTGTTGTTTGAACACCGGAAATGACCGAAATGGCCCCGGCAGCAGCTGGCCAGAATGCTGCCGGCAGCAAATTAGCCGGACCCTATATATATATATAGAGAGAGAGAGAGAGAGAGATAGACTATGGTGAACGTTTTACTTCACGTCATATTTTCATTTTGAAAATTCAAACAACCGATCCGAACCGCTCAACATGTTCTAAATATTGAAATGTGCTTGGAGACTAAATTTTACATATTTTGGAAACTTATTACTATTTATTAAGCCACTTTGAAATCGTTGATCCACTGTGAACAGTAAAAAAAGTAAAAAATTATGGACCACCGGATCAGCGATTTTCAAAGTGGCTTAATAAATAGTAAGAAAATTCCAAAAAATGTAAAATTTAGTCTCCAAGCAAATTTCAATATTTAGAACATGTTGAGCGGTTCGGATCGGTTGTTTGGATTTTCAAAATGAAAATATGAGCATGAAGTAAAAATGATATCTTACTTCACAACTCACCATAGCCCAGCTCTATATATATACATATATATATAGACTATGGTGAGTTGTGAAGTAAAACAACGTTTTACTTCACGCCATATTTTTATTTTGAAAATCCAAACAACCGATCCGAACCGCTCAACATGTTCTAAATATTGAAATGTACTTGGAGACTAAATTTTACATTTTTTGGAATTTCTTTACTATTTATTAAGCTACTTTGAAAATCGTTGATCCACTGTGAACAGTAAAAATAGTAAAAATTTCTGGACCACCTGATCAGTGATTTTCAAAGTGGCTTAATAAATAGTAAAAAAATTCAAAAAAATGTAAAATTTAGTCTCCAAGTACATTTCAATATTTAGAACATGTTGAACGGTTCGGATCGGTTGTTTGGATTTTCAAAATGAAAATATGAGCGTGAAGTAAAAATGACCTCTTACTTCACAACTCACCATAGCCCAGCTCTATATATATATAGGCTGTACTTGGTGAGTTCGCATCCTCTAAGATTCAATTCAAACCGTCTGATTACAATTCGGGCCAATCTAGCCCATATCTATAATGCATGGGGTCCTTTAAGATTCGTACTAAATTATGTTACCTCAGATGATATGAATTCGTAATTAGTCCTACACTTGATCAGAAGAACTTTTTGAAATAAGATAAATCTCCTTAAATGGTAAAATACAATATTTTCCATATGAGAGGTTATAAGTTCAAAATCCGAATAATTTTTTTTTATAAATATTAGATAATTGAATGACTTGATGTTTAACTATTTTTTTTTAAATAGTAATAGATCTTTTTGTCCTTTATATTCTGTTTTTCTTTATGCTTCTTTTTATATTTCAATGTTTCCATTAAAGTTTTTGCATGGAATTAGAATCATACCTTTTTGGTTTAATAAATATATCAGGTACATGTCCATTGCATTTTGAAAAAGATGGATATATATATATGGTCTACACAAAAAGAATCTGGTTCTTTAATTATTTTGCTTCCAGACATGATCTGATTTTCTTTATTGTTTCAAATATAATAATTATTTCTGGAAATTTAGTTCTGATTCAGAATTTTATTCTCTTCAACAGAAATTACTTTAATCTGTTTTCTCAAATTTCATTTTAAAATATTCCAAATATTGATCTGCTGAGATGAACATTTTTTTTTCTCAATGTAATCATTTTTTAAAAGTAGATCTTTTTGCTAATTTTAATTGAAATGTTTCATTGCAACTAATGGATAAATTAGAAAGAAATAATATTGTTTTAAAAACATCATCTAGTTAGAGCATCTACATCCCTAGTACTATTAGAGTTTCTAATCTGACGTGGCAGTTTCTAATCTAGTTTCAGAGATGTGGGAGAGTTTCTTATTTAGAAACTATGCAGTAAAGTTTTTTTATTAAGAAACTGTTTATAAACTCCATGCTGATCAAATGATTGGCTCAAATTATTTTTGTTTTTTAATTTGTTGTTGACGTGGCTTAATAGAAACTCTAAAATTAATTTCTGAGATGTGAGAGTTAGAAATTTTAGAGATCTTAATTTCTAAAAAGAGGTTAACAGGTATTTAGAAACTCATTTGAGTTACTGGGATATAGATGCTCTAAAGATCGAATATTTAAATCACTAAGTGGGCTCTTTTAGAATTTTTTTCATGTAGCATTAGACTAAGACAGAGTAACTAACAAAAGGTACACAAATAACCAACATTGCCATCCAACACAAAAGGCCAACATTGATGTCTAACAAAGAGTAGTTAGAATTATGAAATTAATCATATATTTAATTTGCAGCCATCTATACTTTAGTTATTCTGAGTATACATCTGCATTACATTATTTGTAGAAACACTTAAAAATACATTATCTTTCTGATTCAAATTTGTAAACATTCAAAGGAAGCATTCTGTTTGAGCAGTTCAAATACAATTGTCTCATATGCTGTCCGAATTATTATATATATAGTGGTAGACTCATTTAACAAAAATGGATTAAAACCTTTTTTTTTTTTGTCAATCCCTACAAAATTACTAATTAAACATGTATACATTATTTGAGAGAAAAAAAAAACTACTTAATTGCAAAGCAAGCTGTAGTGATAGCTGTATGAAAAACGAATTAATACAAATACTTTCTTTTGATGAAGAATTTTTTTTTTTTTAGTACAACTAGGTCTGGTTTAAGCCCATATAAGAAATCAAATGTAGCCTACAATTTTGAAAACAAATTGGCACAGGTAAGCCCAATATTATAGCCTGCCTGCTCTGCATAATTAACCTTATGAAATATGAAAATTTATAAAATTAATATTGATTCACATAACTATGGTTTAAGCAAAGAAGCAAAGGAAATAAATACAGAGAGAAGGTTCGATCGTTGAACTATGCCTATGGTTTCTTCTCATATTTTTATAAATTCTCTAAATTGTCTCACATAAAGCTCTTAAATTCTTACTAATTAAAACATGAAAAGATAATAGCATGCATATCAATACTATCATTGTAGTTAATGTTATTTTTTTCTCCTTTCTTTCTTTCTATCTTCAAATTTGGAAGTACTATTTTCGTAAGACGAACATCCTTTCAAACTTCAATGTCTCGAGCTAATTCAAGAACTCGACAAATATGTTTTTGGTTTATTCTATTTTTGCATACATTACTTCAATGATGATTAACTTACATCATTTTAGACCGGATCAAATATGTCGAGCATGGAACCAGTGCGAGCCCAAGTCGGAGTGTGTCTCGCTGATTCAAAAACTTTTGGGCCAACATTCCTTAAAGAAATATTTAGGGTTTTCAATCCCAAGTGAATGCCGCCGCCTCCCGATTGTTGGCTAGGGTTTGCTCTTTATATAAACTCTAGTCGACAGTCTTTGAGCTATCCCTCTAATGCAAAATCCCGCCGCCTACTTTTCTCTCTCTTTTTTCACTCTTCATATCTTTTTTTTAGGATGGATCATCTTGCATTGCATTAGAGATCGAATACAGTGCTTCTTGCTCAGGTTTAGTACAATACTTGGCTTTCATGCTTTTATATATTCTAATTTATTTTCCTTATAAGTCATCATTTTTTTCTCAAATATGGCTAAACAGACTACTAGTACGTGTAGCATCATGCACTATATCAATCAGCATCAACTTGGATAGATTCTGAGCTTAAAAATATAAGCACTAAATATAAGTATACTATTTATCTCATATTTTTCTCTTTACTTTTTATTATTATGGTAACAATTATTTAAAATAGTTAGAAACTGGATACGCTTACAAATTGGAAACAAGTTGCAAGAACACAGAAGATCATTGCATAAAACAGTGACCGATACCAGCAGGAATTGATCGTTATGTATGTGCTTTTTGATTCATTGGTATGATATCAATTTTGTAAGGTAAAATCCTTTAAATTTCGATCTCCTATCAATCAAGGGCTGTTATTAGTATGTATCGCTCAGTACCTGATGGTATCGGCTTCTGTTTTATTCAGTGAAAATTTGTTTTATTGTTCCTTGTTTGACCAATTGGTTTTTTCAAATTTAATGCACAACTTATAAATTATAAAAATATATCTATTATAATTAGGTTTTTATAATGGTATTTGGTTCTTTAGTAGATCCATGTCTAGTAGAGAGGCCCCTCCTTCAGTGAAGTTGACAAGCAATGCTAAGTAAGACGTTGCTTATTTCCACACTTCTTTGACCCGCAAGCCAACGATTCATTACCTCACCACGTTCCAATTTCGGTGATTGCAATTGTCTAATTTTTACAATTGTTAATATATCTTTTCTCATAAAATAATGCTAAACAGACTATACATGGGTGTTGCCTACATGCCAGTATGTACAAAGACAAGAATATTGCGAAGCAATCACTAACTCACAGCACCAGCAGGTCAGAAGAATGCAGATGGTGATCTGTTTTGTAACATGGCGTGAGAGATGTAGAGAATATTTACAGATAAATGCAAATCAGTGCAAAGATTAAAGGAAGAAATTAACTGAGAATATGCAAGCTGGTTTTTACAATAGCAGAAAACAGATGTGCAGGCAAAGGAGTCAACTGGTAACTGGTTTCTGGTACGGACTGGTGTTACTGGTACTGAACAGTGTCTTCAGTTATTTCTAGAACGGAAGTGCCAACTGGTAACGGGTTTTACAGCAACAGTTCTGTACTGGTGTATTCCGGTACGAACAAAATGAGTGTGTTTTTCATAGAGATGCTTTCCTAATCTCAACTGGTAACTGGTACAAGTCCGGTACTACTGCCTTCTGATCCTAGTGGTATGGATGTAAAAGTTTCTTGTTTTACTTATTTTCTTTTTCATTTACACTTTGGCATTTGGTTTACTTTTTTAGGTTATAATTAATATTTATTTTATTTTACTTCCATTTGTAGTTTCAATTTATTTTTTAGGGTTCTCGGCAAACCAGCTGTCAAAAAAACAAATGAAATCTTTACGAATTGGACAGAAATAGTACTAGAATGGATGACCTCCTGGAAAGTCTATGTGTTGTTGATTCCGATTGAATTTCATTTCTAGTCTATCCCAAACAAGTTGGGGATAAAGACTTTGAAAAAGTAGTTTAATTTTGTTGTTTTCTTTTTTTAGGACCTTATGTAAATAATGACACTACTTGTGTCTCTTATAAATGAAAAAGGAATTTGAGAGCTTGGTCCTCATCTTTCATTCAAAAAAAAGAAGAAGTAAAAATCCTTTAAATTTTGATCTCCTACCAATTAAGGGCAGCTATTAGTATGTTAGCTGCTGTTTTATTCGGTGAAATGTTTGATGTTTTTTATTCCTTGTTTACCAATTTGGTGTTTTTTTATTCCATTATTTGATGCATAACTTATCTAAATTATAAAAATGTATTTATAATTTATAATTATTTATTTTTTATAATAGTATTATTTGTGGTTGCAGTTGTCTAATAAGGAGTGGGATGGTCTGAAGGGCATCAGACTAAATTCGGTTAGATATCAGGTCATAGCCGTTCGGTCTGTATAAAGATTCGTGTGTACTTAATCTGAAAGAATCTTATGGTTATTTGTTCGAATTTTAATGTGAATTAGATGCTATGACCTAGTATTGTTACCGAATTTTGATCTGATTTTTATTAAACCGCTCTCGATTCTGTTTAATAAATAATATATTGTAAATATATTTATTCTCATAATATAATGCTAGGGGCAACTTATTTTGGACTTCCCAATGAATCACTGCTGGTCACACTAAATTTCAGGTATAAAATTCCATCCTTATATCCTTACTATACTTATATCCTTACTATAGGGGTAAAATCATATGGAATTTTGAAATCAATTTTAGACAATATACTAGAAAAGATTTGAAGCCTTCCGTTATGCCGCATGCGGCATAGAGGGAGGTCACGGCTTCCTTACTTAGTAGATTTTCTGTGTTTTTCGTCATTTCGCATGTTGTACACTTCGTGTGAGGTGTTGCATGTTCCATGTGATGTCTTGTTTTGACGCTATCTTTGGAAATCGCCTAAATATGACACTTTTGCTCTGTTTTTGGCCTAAATATGCAACTTTCTCAAAAACCTGCCAAAAAGACCTAAAAATGCGTTTGTGGTAAATAAATCGAAAAAATAGCTACTTTGCATTCGTTTTTCGTCATTTTCCAGAAGAAAAGATAGTGATTTTCGCTATATGTTTTGGCTTCATCAGTACACTAATATACTAATGGCATATCAATTTTTTTTCAACACAATATTTAAAGTCTATACAATTTTTATTGCTGATTGCAAAAATTTAAAGTCAATACCATGTCCATATAATCCACTTTAATAATACAGTACACGGTTGAGACAGCTAGACCGAGTAGAGGAGCGTAGGGAACTAAACACGGTGGAGTTTTGATTATGAATAAGATTGAGAGAACATATTTTTATGCTGGCAGCAAATAAGGAGGCAAAATGGAAGCAAAGGTCAGGATGTACGTGGCTCAAACTGGATGATAAAAATATGAAATTCTTCCATGCAGTGACAAATGGGAGAAAAAACACTAACCAAATCATCTCAATAAATTCGCAGGATGGAGATGTGATTCCACCAAACTCTCTCCACCATACATCCATGATCACTACAGAAACCTTATAGGCAAGAGACCTCGGCACCAAACACCATTTAACCTGGTAGGCAAGGTGGGGCCTTCCTATGAAGTGGATTTGAGGAGCTTAGATGACTCGGTCTCAAAGGGTGAGCTAATGAAGGCAATAAATGACATGCCAAAAGGAAAGGCAAGCGGGCCAGATGGCTTGCCCAATGAATTTTTTCAGGCATTCTGATAAATCATCAAAAATGATTTCTTAGATCTAACAAGGTCAGTCCTCAACAATGCATCAGATTTTGCACGGCTCAAAACCAGACGACTTTCGTCAAAGGCCGGTCACTAATGGAATCTTTCCTAGCAGCGTAGGAATTTCTAACCTATTGCAGCAAGAAAAAACTCCCGAAAATCCCATATAAAGTGGACATTGAAAAGGCTTTTGACACTGTCGATTGGTGTTTCCTGGTGAACCTGCTCATAGAGAGGATTCCCACCGAAATAGATCTCCTCGGTACTAACAATCCTGAACTCCTCATTATCGGCCATTAAGGTCAATGACATGCAAACTCCATATTTCAAGCACAAAAGGGGCTTGAGACAAGGTGATCATCTATCACCTATGCTCTTTATTTTGGTGGCAGACTTCCTAAATGGGTTTCTCCATAGCGCCCGAATAGTACTACCACTGCAGACCTTTATTCACCCAGAGACCATTCAGTTTGCAGACGACACAATAATTATTGCAGAGGCTAACCCGACAACTCTGAAAATCATCAAGAGAGTTTTGCAGAATTACTCAAAGCTTACAGGTCTTTGTATAAACACCCAAAAGAGCACCTTTGTCCCAATAGCGATACCACAGACTGAGTGCATATAATACAAAACATCATTTCCACTCCACCCTCGCAACTGTCAATCAAATACCTAGGTCTACCTATTTCAGTGAACAAACCAAGGAAAATACACTACCAACCGATGCTAGACGCGATACGGACTAGAATGGAAGGATGGACCTCAAATTTCCTTTCATATGGAGGTAGGGTAACCTTAATCAAAGCAGTCATGTCGGTTATGCCATTACATTACATGCAGGCCATACGGCTTCTGATGGGGTCACTAAACACATAGACCGAATGCGAAGGAACTACCTTCGGAAGGGTAACGTGACATGCAAAGAGATAAATTGCTTGGTTAATTGGGAAAAAGTGTGTGCGCTAAAAATCAATGGAGGATTGGGAATCATCGATCTGAGACAACAGAATGAGGCCCTCCTATTAAAATGGATATGGGCAATCAAAGACAACCCACAGGGCATTTGGCCCTCAACGATAAGAAAATTGCACGGCATTACTAGGGTCCCAAATCCAAGAAAATGTAAGCAAATCTTTCTTTTTTTATCAACGACCTAGCATCATTAATACCTTTTTTCAGGATCTCGGTGCACTATGATGAAGGGATCAAGTGGAATTGGACAACAACAGAAGCCTTCACGTGCGCCTCTGCTTATTGACAGATGCACTACACTGGGGTCCTCGTCAAACATCAGGGTTTGCTTTGGAAACTGCCCGCACCCATGAAGGTATCTTATTATGGCTAATGCTGGAGGACAAGATTCTGACACAGGAAGTCATGCTCACGAGAGGATGTACAATTCAACTAGGATGCCAACTATGTCTTTCGCATAATACATAAACTAGGGACCACATTATGTGAAAATGTGTCTACGCAACAAACTTCTTGAGAGGGATAACGGCCCACTACAACCTACTCAATTGTAGAGGTCGAAGTCTCTCTGAAGCCTAGATACGAGGTCAACAATCCTTCGCACCGCGGGCGAAAATAATTTGGAATACGGCCTGGGCAGTAGGGGCGTGGGCCCTGTGGCGAAAAAGGAATAGAAGATTCTTTTCTAACAAAAGGCGTTCCGTGAATCAGTTAATAAATGATACAACAATTGAAATTATTTCTTGGATGCGATTCACATAAAGACGAAGTAAGAGAAGGTTTTGCGGGGGAGTATTACATACTCTTAGAAGCAATCTTTTTTAGTTAGCAGGTTTAATACTTTTAAATATAGGTGCTAGATTATTTTTTTTGAGAAACAAATGGGGTCTGGCCCTCATTTTCATTAACCATGATCGGTTACAGGGGTTGGGTTGCTGAGAAGCAACCCTTTGAGGTGCTAGATTATGGAACAAGCAATCTAAATTTTTGTAAATATTTCACTTTTCTTATTCAATATATTGTTGGCGACAATTTATCGTCGACTTTCAAAAATAATACAGTACAAGTATTTTAAAAATTAACAATAAAAAGAAACTTTGATAAAGTTAAATTGTAAATCTTATTTTTACAAAAAAAATAAACATATTTGAGAATATATGTAATGTATTTTTTTTTTTTGCAATTAAAAGAAACTTGATATATTAGAAAGAATAAATCTGTTTTTTGTAATATATAAAAATTAATCACTTGCTCAAAAAGATCTTTTAACATCAACTATTTACGTTGTATATGACTTAAAAGTTTAAGAAATTAAATTAATGCCACTTTGGTTTCTTCAGTCCTTGTGAATCAATTTCCTTCACCCACCCTCTCCCTCTCTCCCTCTCTCTCTCAACCACGAGGTCGCCGGGTAAATATCCTCACTGGTACCGTAAAAGATTCCATTCACTTTACGGTTTGAGATTAACTTCCAGCCGGTTTGGGATTCAGGCTGACGGAGGGGGCAATATTATTGGACTTTGAGATTTGTGCCAAGTTAAAAAGAACGGTCCATGTACTCCTTTCCCTCCATCCGTTCCCTCTCTGATTACCCTCTTCTAGAGCAGGTGAACTCGCCCGATTAGCCCCAATTTAGCTAGCGTCATCTCCGCACAGTGAAAAACCCCTTCCCCTCCCTCTGCGTCCCCCCATCTGAAGCACACCCTTGGGAAAACGCATAGGAACAACTTTTCACATTGCATAAATGTTTTTTTGAGTAAAAATTGGAGATCAAGCCATTTAACTATTTAATATTCACAAATAATTGTCTCTTTCGAATTTCGAACCCGCGACTTTCCACACAGTGAGCATTGCCTTTACCACTAAATCAAAGACTAGTTCTCCCCATCGCATCAAGTTAATTTTCTTATAAGAAAATTGCTCTCGATTTAATATGCAACTTAAGACTAAAATTGACTCCGTGCAATAAAAACAAATAATTAAATAGATAAAACAGGGTAAATTCAAAAAAACATGAGAGAGATAAAAGGAGAGACTCGGAAATAAGATATCATCAAGGGCAATTGCCACTATGTACGACGAGCGAACCTTATATGATGGTTTTTCTTCATTGTCATCCTCCAATATAATAATAATAAAAAAAGGAAAGAGTAAATAAATTATTTTCTTTCTCCAACTTTTTAAGAAAAAAAAATATGTTAACCTGCGACGTTTAAAAATCTCAAAAGAGCAAATTTATAAAACATATTAGAACCATATGTTTGCATAGGCAGCTTACATGAGAAAGGAGTGTATTGGATGGGTTTCTGTTCCGTCCGATCCGTTTTAAGATTCGTATCCACCAGATCCGCACAAATATTAAAACAACACACAAATTTCAAAGTAGATCTGATTCTAATTTGATTCCAATGTTCATCGGAAACACTCCTTTCCCGGAGTAGAGGGCAAAGCAAGAAGCATGAAACCTTAATAAGTGGATCCGATTTATATAGATGAGATGCCAGCTAAAAAGTTGTTCTCCTATATTATATTTGGTGTATAATTTAATTTAATGAGTGAGGCTACGTTACTATGCATAGCACGGATTAGGTCCGTGCTACGGCTTAATATTTGAGTTTTCAAAATCCTAACAGTCGATTCAAACCGTTCAACATGATTATAAAATGAATATGTACTTGCAAATCAAATTTTATATTTTTTCGAATTTTTTTACTATTTTTTCGAAAATCACTTGATCTGAACATTCTGGACCATCCGAAAACAGCCTATCTAAAAAAATAGTAAAAAAATTCGAAAAAATGTAAAATTTGGTTTGCAAGTACATATTCATTTTATAATCATGTTGAACGGTTCGGATTGACCGTTAGAATTTTGAAAAGTCAAATTTTAAGCCGTAGCACGGACTCAATCCGTGCTATGCATAGCACCGTAGCCTCACTCTAATTTAATTAAGCCTAAGAGATTATTGTGAGGTAACTGCTTAGGTCATGAAGATGCTGATATAAAATTTATAAAACGAAACTATAGTTGAATGCCTTGTCTTTTTGTTAAATATCTCCAAGTAGACATTTTCTAGTATTTGATCCAAAGTTTCCAAACAGAAGGAAGGTCGGTCGGGCTTCATATATAGTGCGGCTTTTCTTTAATTTAATTGATCACATCCATTAATTATGCGTTAATTAAAAATGATAAAGGCTTTGAGATGCATTTCAGTAGCTTTTTATTATTTTGTAAAGAGAAAAGCATTCAACTTTTTAATAAATGTGCTCTAGATGTAAATAAATAGTTAAATTGCTTTTTAGGTGAGTCTAATGTCAAGTTAGAGAGAGCTGCTTGGGTCTGATGGGTTTCGGGACCGTCCGATTCATTTTAAAATTCGTGCGCACAAATTTTAAAGCATATCAGACGGTTATCGAACTCACTTTGAGTCCGATGGACATCGGACCCAAATTGACCTCCAAGTTAGAAGCTTTCAAATTCAAGGGATGAGATGACCACGCAATTCTCTCTTTTGAAAAACTGGAGGGCCCACCTGTAAATCATGCAAAGGTGAACTTCTTTGTGGAATGAACTCTGCTATTATTTCAATAGAAAAGTAGGATTTTTGCTTTTCCGATCTCAACTATTTAAAATTTTTCATTTGCGTATCTCAATAAAGAAACTTTTTTCATGCACGAATTTCAATGAATTTGATGGTTGGGATCAGAAAAGTAGAACTCTACTTTTCTATTGGAATAACAGCACGGTCGTATCCCTTCTTTGTACATTTTTTCCAAGCTTACGAGTTACGAGAACAATTAGGCAAATGGATTCTTTGAAAGGTTAATTTTCGTTTATGCCCCTGAAGAAAAATAGAAACTAATAATATATAAATTGTACCTCAAAGAAAATAATACATAAATTTGTTTTGTTCTTCAGTGCTGATTATATATTTTTTAAATATTTTTATAGAACAAGAGCGCTCGTCACAATTGATGGATGTTTTATTTTTTGAAAGAATAGGTTTTTTTTTGTTCTTATTGGTGATGAGTAAACGATTAGTAATTAATATATCTTGTCACTATATATGCTAAAAAGAATGTTTTATTTTTTAATATAGTGGCTCTAAAACTAAAAATAATTTTTCATTTTTTAAATTATCTTAGTTACTTACTTCATAAGGTATGTTTGATTGCAAAATAAGAATAACTAGAATAGGCAAATCAAGAATAGCTATTATTTGTTTTATTAGAATAGTCAAATTTCAAAATTCTTAGAAATAACTTATTCTAATAAGACAAAAAAATTGAATTTCCTATTCTAACTATTCTAACTCAATCAAATACCGAATAAGTAATTCCGAATAGTCTAATTTCAAAAATAACAAATTAATGGGTGCCACTTGCTTCCTTCTCAAGTGGATTGCTTTTTTTTTTTTTTTTTTACAATAAAAAAATTAATGGAACATGTTACCACACTTTAGTTTTATAAGGATCCACAAGACCACAACCCGTGAAAGTTAATGGAACATGTTACCACACTTTATTTTTATATATATGTCGTGTCTTCCTTTTTACTTGGTTAAGTGTCGAGGGGTAGATTGGAAAATATGACACGATAGAGCCGGTTCCGTTACAGTTATAATATGAAATGGTATGGCACGTGTGTCAGTTATATGTAGTGATTATTTGCGTGTCGTTATCATTTTTTGAAAATTTAGTACATCACGTCATGTGAAAGATCTGATCACGACGTGTGGTCAGGCGAGTCACATGTAATTAGGACCGTTAAATCTTGATCATATGGTGAATCTTAAATAAACTAATCTAAATTATGAAAAAAAAATAGTTAAACGTGACCAAATTTAATATTTTTTGAAATTTTTTTACTACTTTTTAAGATAGAATTGTTTTTAGATGGTCCACAATTTCTTGGAAAACAATGATTTTGTATCTATTTTAAAAAATATTAAAAAAATTTCAAAAAATATAAAATTTGATCTCTAAGTATATTTTAACATGGATATCATGTTGAGCGGTTCAGATCATCTGTTTGAACTTTGAAATTGAAGATAAAAATTTTGAGATACAATTAGGGCATGAGACAATGGGGCATTTCAGCCCTCCTCTTGTTAATTTTAATATATAAAAATATATTACAACTAAAGACTAAAAAAAATCATTTTTGCACCACATTATATGCATGCACTCCTAAATTTAACATGTTAGCTGTTCACATCTGAATTTATACAAGTGTTTACATCCGATAAGCACCTCTAATAATAAACAAAGATAGAAATTTTTATTTTGATGTCAATATTAGTAAACTTCTAACTTATATGTATTCATTATAGTTTAAATTTGTCGTCCTTAAATGTATGCAGATCAAATGCATATATCACAACAATATTTAATAGTTTTCATGATACCCTTCTTATATTTCTTCTAATTTTTTTAATCCTCTCATGGGCTTGAAATGTTTTTCTTTTCCTTTTTTTTTTGGTTAATTCCGTAGGATAATATTAATAACAAAAGAAATTGAATACTTTGTTATCATGAAAAGCCAAAAAGAAACCCTTGAAATTAAGAACCTCAATATATACTTTGTTATCATGGTATGTTATACCTACTCTTTAGTATTGAAATTGAGCAGCAACCATTAGCTGAAGAAAACAAAAATAGGGTAAAGAAAATTAAATGATCTTCAATTTAATTATTGATACTAATTATAATTATCTCGCATTGAAATAAATTTGTGTTTTAGTGGAGATTTATCGGTCCCGACCGACTTTGTTCTCCTTGAAATTTTTTTTGCCCCCCTCTGGACGTTTGATTTGTAATTCGGGTTAAAATTGAAATAAATTTGTTAAATTTTGATTGGTAATTAGAATTATAACTCAGAGAATCATAAATTACAAGTCAAAGCATTGAAAAAGTATAAGTTATAGCATTGTTTTTTATCGATTACCCAATTAGTTAATGGATTTAAACCCGATTCGATATTTTTTTGTCCTCCCGACGAAAATCCTGGATCCGCCCCTGATGGAGGGAACTGCAGGAAGGAAAGGTACCTGAAAATAGACAAAAATATAATACATATATATCAAGAGATGGGCTATTGTGCTTTGCAAAGTAAAATCCCCGTTTACTTCGGCGCCATATTTTGCATTTTGAAAATTCAAACAACCGATCCGAACCGTTCAACATGTTCTAAATATTGAAATGTGCTTGGACACTAAATTTTACATTTTTTGGAATTTTTTTACTATTTATTAAGCCACTTTGAAAGTTTCTGATCCAACGGTGAACAGTAAAAAACAGTAAAATTTTCTGGACCACCAGATCAGAAACTTTCAATGTGGCTTAATAAATAGTAAAAAAATTCCAAAAAATGTAAAATTTAGTGTCCAAGCACATTTCAATATTTAGAACATGTTGAACGGTTCGGATCGGTTGTTTGAATTTTCAAAATGCAAAATATGGCGCCGAAGTAAACGGGGGGTTTACTTTGCAAAGCACAATAGCCCATCTCTATATATCAATATCGATACTGTATATAAAAATGTTTTGTTTGTCAAAATAGGAATAATGAGTAACACTTCCTAAAATGCCCCCCAAATCAGGTGAATTTTTGTGACCTGTATTATATAAGGATAGTTGGCTTTCAAATTCTGAATTGTGCTGCTGAAATTAATTGACAATTTGGTCTACCATTTTACCATTGTTTCTCTTTTTTTTTTTCACAATTTTTCGTCATGACTGTTAAATGTTAATCCTTAAAATGATACAAAACTAATAAAGCCACTGCCAAGACTTCCTTCAAAAAAAAAAAAAATACAAAACTAATAAAACAGATATATATATGAAATTCAAATAAATTAGCGCGCGCTCCGCCGCGCTCAATTTTTTCATTTTTTTTACCGTTTAATTATAGTATAAAATGTCAAGATACATTTAGAATATGCAGGCTTAGAAAATATCAAGATACATTTAAAATTATACATATGACTTATTTTCTGTGAAATGTGTGGTTAATATCAGTCAGTTATGAAATATATATATATAAAAATAAATAAGGTTTATATGCATGTTATTTTTATGAACATCCATTTAATAGCTAACAATATTTTTTATTTTTTGATGTCGTAATGGTAAGGGTGAAAACGGAGCGGATTCGGATTGGATAGTAGTAAAACTATATCTATATTTATTTTTTCTTTTCTGGATACGGATACGGAGTGGATATCAAATGGATACATATACGAATATAGATCGAATCGGATATTTTATTAAAATAATATAAAAAATATATTAAAATATACTAAAGTTCATAATATTTATCTAATTATAATAGTGAATAACATAATATTTTCGTAATATATATTAAAATATATGGTATGTATCTACTATTCAGATACAGATAATTGAAACATAAAATCATATCAGTATTAATATCCACACGGATATTCAAATATTGAATATCCACATCTAATTTTTCGAAAACGGATCGAATACTGATCGGATATTATCCATACCGTATTCACCCCTACGCAATGGCCAAGAGTCACTCACTTTTTTTAATTTTGAAAATTGTATATTCACGACCAAAAAAAAAAATATGCATGTCATCCATTTTTTTATCAAGCGATTAATATGAAATAGCTAGTAAAATACTTTATTTATACCCATTTTATTTAAGTTTGAAATAGAAAAATGTATATTCAACCCATTTTTTAGGATCTTTATTTTTGAAAAAACGGTGCTTTGTTCATAATCAAGTTTTCTTGGACCATTCAAACAATAAGGTCTAGCAATTTGGAATCTCTAAATTTTCAAAGATATCAAAATTTGTTTATTACCTAAGAATACTTGATCAGTATGGAAGGACTGACTATATTCATCATAATATTTAGATATGAACAGAAACATCAATTGAGAATTAAAATAATGTAGCAAGGGAACAATGCTATCTCTCTCATGATTTCTTTTTTTTTATGTAGCTTTTTTTTTTACTTTGACATTTTTTTAATAGAACTCCGTAAAATAAATATTAGATTAAAATGAGTTAGGTAATTATAATATGCATATTACGGATCAACTCGAACTATGGATCCATATCTCTATTTTTAAAGTCAAACGGTCAATCCTAACCACTAAACATCATTTCCATATGAAAATGTACTTGGAGACTAAATTTTATATTTTTTAGAATTTTTTTTACTATTTTTTGAAATAGATAGAAAATTACTATTTTTTTAATGGTCTAGAATTTTTTTTTGTTTTAGTCAAAACACCCCAACTCCCACCTAAAAAGACACTTCCTTTTGAAAAAAAAAAAAGATAGAAACCACAAAAATGTAAGAACTGTGCAATAGAAAATTGAAGGAATTACCTACTCAGAATTGCCTTCGTTGCATGATCTCATTAACATCATTATGGGAGTAGTTTAGGCAAAAAAAAGTTTAATAAATTTTTATGTTGATGTAATCTTGGGTATGTTTGGATGAGAAATAAAATAGCTAGAATAGCGAAATTTATAATTAGTAGATGGGAATAGAGAATAAATAGTTATTTTTATGTTAGTGTGCAAAATAGTGCTATTCGGATTAGTAAAAATATTGTTTGAATTGTACGTTTGGAATAGTGAATAGCTGTAACTGAGAAAAAGTAGTGTTAACAAGGTGCTAATTAAGAAAAGATAAGCAAGTCGGTCTAAAACGAATTGTCACGACGTGGAGATGACAGAAGTGACATCAACTTTGTCATTTCGCGACTGTGTTGGCGGAAATCCGAGAGGAAAACATTTTTTTCTCACTCTTAACACTTCTGAATAGTAGCTATTTTAATATTTACACTGAATAGAAATAGCAGCTATTATACCTATTCCGAATAAAAAAATGTTGTTTGTGTGCACATTGATATTCGGAATAGCCTCTATTTTATATGCATCCAAACATACCAAATGAGTTGTATGAATTTGAGAATTATGAAAAATAGGTTCTTTTTTCTTTTGGGTTGTCTTGAAAAAAAATGTTTATTAAGAAAAATGAATTTTTAAAATGATATATAATTTGTATCAACAAATTTTACATTAGCGATTTAGATATATAAATAAACATATTTTTCTAAACATTAAAACTTAATTTGTATCAAAAAAGGCACAATTATTACCATTCTCTCCGTTCGTTTCTTGAAATTTGAATTGAGTTAATGCGAATCAACAAATTGAGAGAATTAGAAAGAATTGAGGAAGAAAAAAAAAAGTCAAAAAAGAAGAATATATAGAAAGAATATAATTTTTCATTAATCGCATAAAAGTTCATTTCAATTTTCATCAGCTGATTGGAAATGATAAAGAAATTATAAAATTGTCACTGACCTAACGACTAACTATCAGAAAATATAAATTGATCTTCTCCAGTTATAATATCTCTGTCGTCTCCATTTCTCCACTGTATTTCACTGTACTGTGGTCTGTGGGCCGGAATGAACTCTGCTGTTATTCCAATAGAAAAGTAGAGTTCTGTTTTTCCAATCCCAACCATTCAAAATTTTTCATTTGCGTATCTCGATAAAGAAACTTTTTTCATGTACGAATCTCAATAAATTTGATAGTTGGAATCGGAAAAGCAGAACCCTGCTTTTCCATTGGAATAACAGCAGAGTCGTATCCATGTGGGCCGGCCTTGTATAATCGTAATTTCGGCCACATGACTTAATTATAAATTGTGTATCCAATTATGTTGCTCGTTCCTGACATAGACCCTGTCTTACAAACTTATTAATGTATCTTCTATAACTATTTTTACAAAAATTGGTGTAGTTTTCTACGAAAAGACATGTTTAATTTTCATAAGAGATACTTAAAAAAAAACTTAATTTTGTCATATGTCATTTAGATTAATTGATCAAAGGCCCTAATCACTTGTATATATATAGAGTAGAACTAGGGTGCTCCTAAGCTCACCAAGCCCTTCGTGAGCGCGACTCTAAAACCTATCAAATTGACTTCAAACGACATTTTCAAACCGTTAGATGTTCAATCTATATTAAAATGTGCTTGAGACCAAATTTTACATTTTTTGGAATTTTTTTACTATTTATTAAGATGGTTTGAAAATCGCTGTTTTTATTAAAATTCTGCACCATTGGAAAACAGCGATTTTCAAACCATCTTAATAAATAGTAAAAAAATTCCAAAAAATGTAAAATTTGGTCTCCAAGCACATTTTAATATAGATTGAACATCTAACGGTTTGGAAATGTCGTTTGAAGTCAATTTGATAGGTTTTAGAGTCGCGCTCACGGAAGGGCTTGGTGAGCTTAGGAGCACCCTAGTTCTACTCTATATATATATATATATATATATATATATATATATATATATATATATATAATGAGTATAATGACTTCTATATACATTATCAAAGATAGGATCACAAAATACCTCTCATTTAGAATAGCAGAATATGATTATGAGTAAAATTATTGTTAAATCTTTCTCAAAAAAAAATATTGTTAAATCAAAGAACTTGTGGATATTTTGACTTTTTTTAGTTTAATATTTTTTGTTAAGAAGCTTTTTTCCATCCCATTTCCTTGACCTAGCTATATGATAAAGTTGGCTTTTCAATTCAACAACAAAGAAACTATTTACAAGTTTAATTATTGGATTTTTTTTTCTTTTTCTGTTATTGACTTTTTTATTTATTTTGAACTTAGCCTAATTTTGTTTACATGAACTTTTCTTGGCTTACCATTTCTTCCTCTTTCATTGCACTTCTATGACGCCTCTTTGTTAAAATTAATTGACTTTTAACGCTACTATGCTAGCTACCTTGAATAATTAATGTAAGTTCCCCTTCGATCTATCACTAGATAATATAATAGCCAAACCATAAACTAATTATTATTAGTATCATAAAAACATTTTGACAAATCACCACGAACTTTTTTAAATTCGAGATATACTATGGACACAACTTGAGGTTGCGTCCACCAGAAGGGTGGATGCAACATCAAGTTACATCCACCAGAGGGGTGGACGTAACGTAAAATTACGTCCATGAGTTTTACAAAAATCAAATCCGAAAACTCAGCTCATTTGTCACCCCCTCATCTCTCTCTCCTTGGCTCAAAACTACAAGGTTTTTTTTATATTTTCAATTTTATTTATATATTTCATTAGATTAATAATTAATTTAGTTAATTGATAATTTTAAGTTTGTGTTTTATTGAACCAAAATGAGTATTATGATATCAATTTACACCAGTGGTGAAATTTTACAAGACTCTAATGGGGTTTATTGCAGTTTCGGACCTGCCATGTGATTCCCGTAATGTCTGGAATTGATTATTTGGGTTTGAAAATGGTTATTTATCATAATTTTGGGGTGAATTAGGGTCAGTATGACATTAATATTCAATTCAAAATTAGCATGCCCACTGGTTCAGCACAAACCTGGTTCCAACTATTTTCAATTTATAATGATGGAGTTCTACAGGTACTGTACAACCAAACAATAAGTTTTCCTGGGGGTGGGTACAAGGTCTCCAATGGTTTGCAGAACGGAGTGTCAAAGCGCAAATGGAAACGAACCAAGATCAATTATTCTCGTGACGTGTTCATAAAGTAATTTTTAAAACATATATTTTTATTATCGTTTAAAATAAATTAAATTTCTCCATTTCTTTATTTCTAAAACAACATGTTATTTTTAATTGTTCTTAGATTATTAACAAAATATTCAAGAGGTTAAACAATTTGAAGATGCTTGGGGGATTTGGGGCCAATAACGAGTTTGAGGTAACCGCGACTCAAGAGAAAGTTCACAGTTACATGTTTGACGGTTCTCATTAATTTACCAAGGACAATTTTAAATACAAGGTTGTCATCACGAATGAAAACACTGTGGAATGCACATGCCAAAAGTCTCAATTGGAGAGAATACCAAGTTCTCATGTTCTTTCCGTGTGTCGTCCCCGAGGCCTTAACCTTGTCAAATTTGTAAGTCCCTACTACTACATCCAGACACTTGTGAACACATGGAGTGGTGGACATATGTATGCAAATCAGTCAGAATGGCCTGCATACGATGGTCCTGTCCTTGCGCCAGAACATAGGGTAGCTACTGTGGAATGAAGATGGCATAACAGAATCCCCATATAGTTGGACTTACTAAATGGTGGAGAAGAAGACACCAAGCCAACTAAGATACACAGAAAAGACGTAACAGAGCTGCTCGAGATGCTCGAGGTTGATACATTGTTTATTTTATTCAATTTCAACATTAAAATAATTATTGAAACATTTGAGATTTAATAGTACATTTTTTTTTATTTTGCAGGTTAAAATGCGATGGATTTGAATGCTTCGTTTAGGAGTTGAATTTCTATTTTTTAGGTTTATTTCATATTTGTGTTGTATTGTATTGAAACAATTAAGATTTGTTGCAACAATATAACTTTTGAGTTTTTATTTCCAGTACTGGCGTTAAATTATATATAATTTCATTATTAAATATAAACGCATTTAAAGAACATGTAAGAGCCATGCACATTTTTTTCTTCTTTCGAGTAAAGTTAGAGGTCAAGCCACCTAACTATTTCAATATCCACAAGATATCTTCAGTTCATTTAGATTTTGAACCTGCAATTTCTCATATCATATTAAGAACATTGTCTTTGCCACTAAATAAAAAACTTGTTCTATTTATTTCATCCGATATGTCTTCCATAGATGACAAAGTGCAACTCCATAGTTTATATATATATATATATAGAGAGAGAGAGAGAGTGTCTGGCTATTATCAAAACGTTTGCACCAAGGTTCTCGTGCAACCAAGTTGTTTTCGGATTTTCAAAGTCCAAACAGTCGATCCAAACCGTTAGATGTTCAATCTATATTAAAATATGCTTGGAGACCAAATTTTACATTTTTTGGAATTTTTTTACTATTTATTAAGCCACTTTGAAAATTGCTGATCCGGGTGAACAGTAAAAACAGTGCAACTAAATTCTGGACCATGTGATCAGCAATTTTCAAAGTGGCTTAATAAATAGTTCAAAAATTCCAAAAAATGTAAAATTTGGTCTCCAAGTAGATTTTAATATAGAGATCACATCTAACGGTTTGGATCTACTGTTTGGACTTTGAAAATCCGAAAACAACTTGGTTGCACGAGGGCCTTGGTGCAAACGTTTTGATATTAGCCACTCTATATATATATATATATATATATAGAGTGGCTAAGGTCAAAGTGGTATGACCAAGGCCTTGGTGCTACCAATTAGTTTTTGCAATTTTAAAGTTCAAATAGTCGATTCAAACCGTTAGATGTTCAATCTTGGAGACCAAATTTTACATTTTTTGGAATTTTTTTACTATTTTTTAAGCCACTTTGAAAATGGCAGATCCGGGTGAACAGTAAAAACAGTGCAATCAAATTCTGGACCATGTGATCAGCAATTTTCAAAGTGGCTTAAAAAATAGTAAAAAAATTCCAAAAAATGTAAAATTTGGTCTCCAAGCAGATTTTAATATAGAGATCACATCTAACGGTTTAGATCGACCGTTCGGACTTTGAAAATCCAAAAACGACTTGGTAGCACCAAAGGCCTTGGTCATACCACTTTGACCTTAGCCATTCTCTATATATATATATATGTACAGGTGTACAAAAAATTATGTTTTTTGCATGTTAAACAATCTCATTATATATTGAAATTGACAAATTCAAGTAGCTTAATTAAAGAAAAAAACTCAACATTTTGCCGCTTTTTAAATATCAACACACAATAAATTAATCCGTTTGATTTTAGCAACATCCAGTGATCAGTGCCTTAATTTCACCTTGGCCATAGGTTGTTTGAAGGGTTAATTAGTAAGAGGTCATTAGTTTTCATTAACTCTTCGTCAAAACAAAGGCTTTGTATTAATTCCTTTTTTCATACAGCTAGCTATCACTACAGCTTTCTTTGCAACTATATATATATATATAGTGCTTGGCTACTATGCTTATATAAGCATATGCCCCCATATGCTTAAATGAGCATAATAGCGTTTCCAATGTTCAAATGGTCGATCCGACCGTTCATCTTGTTCTCCATATTAATATGTGCTTGGAGACTAAATTTTACATTTTTCTGAATTTTTTTACTATTTATTAAGCCACTTTGAAAGTTTCTGATCTGGTGGTCCAGAATTTTGGAAACACTGTTTTTACTGTTCACCCAGATCAGCAATTTTCAAAGTGGCTTAATAAATAGTAAAAAAATCAGAAAAATGTAAAATTTAGTCTCCAAGCACATATTAATATGGAGAACAAGATGAACGGTCGGATCGACCATTTGAACATTGGAAACGCAAAAATGAGTTATAAGCATATGGGGGCATATGCTTATATAAGCATAGTAGCCAGCCTCTATATATATATATATATATTTATAAAGAGGAGGGTTCAAATGCCGACATTTTTATTAATATCCAAAGTTTAATACAAATTATTAATTATACCCAGAATCCGATCAATTATCGAAATATACCCAAGCCGGCCATTTTCTGGCCGGCTATGTTCCCTCCCTAAGCCGGCCAGAAAATGGCCGGCTTGGTACTTTTTTTTTTTTAAAATTTTTTTTTTAACCGCATTATTTTTGTTTTAGGTGATTTCTATTAAAGTCAAATATTTCATTTCTAAGTTTCGTATAAAATAATAAAGTACACACAAATTGCAAATAGAGTCCACACATTTTTTACAACATGCATACAAATCACCTATTATTGCTACGTCTAAAAGGTAATCTCCGAAGTAAACCACTTGCGAAAGATGATTTACGATATGGCCTAGCAGGTGGCTCTGGTTGCTCAGTAGATGGCCCGGCTTGGGTTCCAGATGGCGCTGCTTGGTTTGTAGATGGCCATGCTTGGCTTGTAGATGCCCTTGTTGTGCGTCTAGTAGTGGACCTTCTCGGTTGGATCACAGATGGCTCCCCTTGCACCCCAACCGCCTCTCCTCCTATGTCAACCGCCTCTCCCATTGCTTCAGCATACATAGCAGCTGCATCTAAACGGCTCGTAGCTGTGCTACGCCGTGACCCTCCGGACCCACTTCCCGAAGCCATTACTCGCTCATTTTCTGCCGTATTTGCTGCGATTCTTGCCTCTGCATTTGCATGTGTTACTTAGTAAGTTGGTATAAATTGAAAAGAAAAATAATTTTGGATGAATGTTACATACCTCTTCGTTGCCTATCGGAAGTGGAACGGCGAGGCTGATGCCCCCTTCGTCTACCTTCCATTTCATCCATCGTCATTACATGACGGGTGTGTTTTCGCCTCCCCTTTCTAATCCAACCACTACTCGGAAGGATTCTGTCTCCAACATTAGGAGGCCAGTCTCCCATATTGCCAATTGGATTGAACACATGGCTCCAAGTACTCACAAGATAGGGTGTTTTATACCAGTCTGCAACAAAGTCGTCCTCTTGCCAGTTTCGGTCACGGCAAACAGCTAAGACATGAGCGCACGGAATAGAAGTTAATTGGATACCTCTGCAAGTGCATTCCATTTGTCTGTCGGGACCGCGCGTCACAATATACATGAACTCCCTGTGAGTGGGTTCCATGTTGCCCATGTCGCTACGGGTGCAAGGAACGTACTCATTTGGGGATGAAACTTGGTACTGACCTTGGCCCTGCGTGTAACGCACCACCCGCATTTTTCCAGCTTTCTCCCAACGTTTTCTGATCTTCTACAAAACCCGGTCAGACAGAACCTGTCCATTGTCTTGTAATTCCATTGCTCGCTGACGCCGCTGAACAAACCATCTGTTGCACGTGTAGAACGTATCCTCCACAATGGCACAAACAGGCAATCTACGACTCGTTCGGAAGACATTGTTGAGCGACTCGGAGCCGTTTGTTGTCATGATACCAAACCGGTATCCTCCGTCACAGATTTGAAAAATTTTCTCATAATTGGACGGCTCCATCACATCATTAGGACGTACTTTGCCCACTCTCTTTAAATATGCATTGCACTTCGGATTTTGCTGCACAAAAACAAATGGGTGTTATTTCATTTTCATAAAATTCTTATAAGATAATTAAACGAAATGTTATAAGTTAGACATACATGAGCAAACTCTTGGAACATCTCTTGTAATCTTCTCGGCTTCTTCCTCTTTGCTCCTTCCCTGAACCTCCATCCGTACCATCTGTCTCCTCCACAGTTCGTGACTAAGTTGTCAGCAACATGCTGCATACAATACCTGTGCACAAAGAGCTCGGGAGGCCATCCGTATTCAGCTGTCAGTGCAGCTTTGATCCCCTTGTGCTGGTCCGATATGACACATACAAATTTACACGGGCTGAGCACTTCATTCCTCAACCACTGCAAGAAAAAACCCCAATTCTCAGTATCCTCCTGACGTACAATTGCAAATGCAATAGGCAACAATTGGTTCTCGGCATCGTAGCCGCAAGCTATCAAAAGCCTCCCCTCGTATCGCCCAGACAAGAAGCAGGCATCGATGCTGATCACTGGTCTCAGGTACTGGAACGCCGCAATGCATGGACCAAACGCCCAGGCTACGGCTCTGAACTGGACAACATCTGGCATGATTAGTCCTGTTTCCTTATTCCGTACCGGGCTGGTCAGAAATTGGTGGATCGAGTTGGGATTGTTGTGGCAAATTGCAAGCAACAGTGGTCTCAGCAAGCTGTATGAAATCTCCCAACTCCCAAATTGCCGGGCTATTGCCAGCTCACGGCCCCTCCACAGTCGGTTGTATTTAGGTGTCACACCATTATACACAGACAAAACAATGTCTGCCACCGTCTGGATGCTCATACACGGGTCCTTTTTAATGGCGTTCTCAATGACATCGGCAATGAGTGATGCCGTCAGACATTCGTGGTCGACCCTCGTACTCTCAGTCCTACATGTGTGAGGTCTGTCTTGCTTAGTTATAACCCATGCGTCTCCACATCCCGTCGGCTTTGCCCTAAGCTCGTAACGGTAATTCTTGTCCTTGCACAACAGAGTAACCCGATCCCTGTCACTTTTCCAAGATCTGAACTCCTGATTCTTAGTTATATGGTGCTCTCTGACCTTCTTCATTAGGTCTTCTTTGGTTTTAAAATATAGGTTTGCACACAGCTCACCTTTGTACTTAATCCGTTGCCCATAATAACCAATATCTGCTTCTCTAAACTCAGAAACATCATTGAGGTCTGGGAACGGGTGCGTATCATTCCGGCCACTAAGCGGCCCCCCTCATAAGTATGCCTTTCAGCTGTTTGAACCGGCCCGTCTTCATCGCAACCTTCCAAGTGATCTGAATCCCCCCACATTTCTCCCTCAAATTCATCCCCGCTCCTCAGCTCGTCCTCCGGTATTTCATTAATGCCTTCAAAGTCCGGGCATGTTGCATCGTCTACTGGTGCAGGTCTGGGGTAAGGTGATACTGGAGGTAACGGTAAATCAGCCACATTTACGGATCTAGGTGGGGTTGAAACTGAGTGTCTTGGTCTGCCTCGATTGTGTCTAGGCGGGGATGCAACTGAGTGTCTTCGTTGAGGTGCTGGTGGAGTGACGTAGTTGTAGGGTTCTGGGTCAGGTTCGTTGAGGAGTAAGGTGGAGTCACGTCTGTTGGTTTCTGGTTGTGGGGTATAATGTGGTGCCGCTGATCCAGAGCCCGAACTTCCAACCCCGGGCTCTATCGGAACTCTTCTAGCAAATATTTCTATTAGAAAATTCCCTTCGGACCTCAAATAACCAAACATGCCTCTCCACGTACTCTCATCTACAAGTTTCGCAACCATAAATTTTCCGCTGGAGGGATGGCAATATCGGGTTGCCAATTCTAGGTCACACCTTTCTGGGTTGTAACCGGTGTGTGTGTAAACTATGGATTTCAGGTCCAAAAGTGAGATGTCATCTGGAATCATCAATGAATGAGCTGCATCTTTGTTGTAATACGCCCCTTGTGCACTATTAAGCATCTTCCCACCATAGTGTAATGAAATAAAGGCCATGGTAAATAAACTACATTTTAGAAAATGGTAAACAATTGTCAGGTTACTAAATGGTAAACAATTGTCAGGTAACTAAATAGTAAACAATTGACTGGTGAACAATTAAGTAAATGGTGAACAATTAAGTAAATGGTGAACAATTAAGTAAATGGTGAACAATTAAGTAAATGGTGAACAATTAAGTAAATGGTGAACAATTAAGTAAATGGTAAACAATTAAGTAAATGGTAAACTATTAAGTAAATGGTCAACAATTAAGTAAATAGTAAACAATTAAGTAAATAGTAAACAATTAACTAAATAGTAAACAATTAACTAAATAGTAAACAATTAAGTAAATAGTAAACAATTAAGTAAATGGTCAACAATTAAGTAAATAGTAAACAATTAACTAAATAGTAAACAATTAACTAAATAGTAAACAATTAAGTAATTAGTAAACAATTAAGTAAATAGTAAACAATTAACTAAATAGTAAACAATTAAGTAAATAGTATACAATTAAGTAAATAGTAAACAATTAACTAAATAGTAAACAATTAACTAAATAGTAAACAATTAACTAAATAGTAAACAATTAACTAAATAGTAAACAATTAACTAAATAGTAAACAATTAACTAAATAGTAAACAATTAAGTAAATAGAAAACAATTAATTAATCTATAAAATAAAACATAATAATAAAAAAATAATAAAAATAATAAAAATAATAAAAATAATAAAAAAATAATAATAATAATAATAATAAAATAAAAAAAAAATTATTACCTCAACAGTGTAGCGAGCTGCCTCGGGATGTGTGAAGCGAGCTGCCTCGGGATGCTCTTTTATAGAGTTTTTGGGGTTTTAAAAAAAAAAAAAAAGTACCAAGCCGGCCATTTTCTGGCCGGCTTAGGGAGGGAACATAGCCGGCCAGAAAATGGCCGGCTTGGGTATATTTCGATAATTGATTGGATTCTGGGTATAATTAATTTGTATTAAACTTTGGATATTAATAAAAATGTCGGGTTCAAATGCTTCTATTTTTTGTGCCTCCATCATGCCTCCAATTTTAAAAACTTTAATAACTCAAAATTTAAAACTTAAAAGTCAAAATAAAACCGTTGGATATGATCTACATCATTTTATCTATGTGCTCATAAAAAATTATCACATTTTGATTTTGTTTTTATGTGAATCAATAAGTTGAAAAATCAACGTCTAGAAATTATCCACATTAGTACGTTTTTTACAAGCTCTTGATGACAACTAAAACAAAATTGAAATGTCATAATTTTTTACACGTGTATAGATAAAATGATGTAGATCATATCCAACGGTTTTATTTTGACTTTTAAGTTTTAAATTTTGAGTTATTAAAGTTTTTAAAAATGGAGGCATGATGGAGGAATGAAAAATGGAGGCATTTGAACCGTCCTCATTTATAAAATAAAGTTGTACATATGTTTAATCAGTAGGGATGCAATGCATGTCTTCTTGGCATTGACCATAAAATTGTTTAATCCATAAATAAATTTGTTTGGATTGGTATACTGTATACAGCACATCAAATATTGTTGTTTAATATATGATTATACCGGTATTCTAATACAGACAGCGCCTGCATGAAACAATATAATGGTATTTGAATTGCTCAAACTTTTGTTTCATTTTTCCTTACAAAATATTAATTGCTACTAATTATGAAGCTTTGAGAAGTGATTAGTTAATTAATTAGTACTATATAACTCTCTGGCAACCAACTAGTTTTAGACTTTTAGTTAATCAACATTATAAACGGATTAATTAATTAATTATCAGATGCATTTTCTTTGTTTAATTAATTGATACAATCGCTCAATATATCTCTTTGTCAAATTGATAAAATTCTTTATTAAAAAATTAAAAAAAATTATTTCTCTTATTTAAAAAAATTTCAGAGTATTTTATGACTGGGCATTATTTAACATTCAATCAATTTAATTGTCATTCAATGATCACGAGATAAAATTTTAATGCTAGCTGATCCAAAATCCATTGAAAGAGCAATTAAATTAAATTACCCCTTAAATTGTGTTTTTTTTGTATTACAGATATATTTTCACATTGTATGAATAAGAGTTTGCATAACATATATATATATAATATTATGTATAGTACTTTTGGATTATATCATAAATCCGGCTAACTTTTTGTATGGGATATATATATACTTGAACAATTTTTTAGCATATACTGTGCATCTATTTATCTTTTTTTTTTAAAGCTTGGTAGATGCAACCAAGAATTACTGAGCATCTATTTATCAAGATGGATCATTTGTTAATTTCTTCTGTGAAAAAAAAAAAAGCTTTAAATGAACATTTTTTTTTTCCTTGTCGGCTGCTAATGATACAACAAATTAATTGTTGTGAATATACTTTTAATTAATAAAATCTATTTATGATCAATTAATGGAGGACATATATGATATATCGATCCTTACAACCATATATATATATATATAGCTAATAATTTTTTTATAAAGCATGACACCTATTAGGTAGCATCAATTGTTCATATCCTTACAGTTCATTGATTTAACGTGCCAAGAACAAACTTGACCGTGCTCTCCACCTATGTCCCAATCCATAGAAAATTAATTAATTAAAAGAAAACAAAATAAATTTCCAACTTCAAATTAACCTCTATATATATAGCCGTGGCGACGAGAGAATGCCTCCTTCGTTTATTCCCTCTCCTAACACAGCCATAGATATACCATTCATGCAAATTATAAATATAGATGCTCGCTCCATGAGTCAATTTGGGCAGCTTGACGAAGACACCCCGGTATCAATCCCGATTGTACCGACAAATTTCATAATGCAACCGACGTCGACTCCACCGATTGTCTCCAATCAATCCCCTCATAATGATCACATGACATCTGGCATTCCCCCAAGACCACCGGGACAGTACAAGAAACACCCATCGGATCCAACACGAAGCAACCCGCACCTGTCCCCTATTTCTAGCTCTAATTCGACTCTTTCCAGGAGCAAATCATGTGGTGAGGGACGATCGTCCGAGCCATCTGAGGCATTGGATGTTATCTCGAGAAAGGCAAGCACTGAGAGGTTAGGTAGCGGTGCTTCACTCATCGATAAGTCCACCCATGACTCCGCCGACGATTACAGAAATGACAGTGGTTTCGAGCCACCTAAGGCAAGCACTGCTGGTAATTTCAAGTGCAATGCATTTTGCATGTACCTGCCTAGCCTCTCCAAGAAGAAACCAATGCCGGTGCGGTCAGAATCGCAGTTGTCATCATACAGTGCTGAAAGTGATAATATATACAGAGATAATTTCTACAAACCTGATCTCGACGCAAATGCTGCTCCTTCCCAACCGAGTGTCATGTCAAAAGTAGCGTCACTTGAGAGATTCGATTTATCATCTGTTTCTTCTGACATCATTATTGATTGTTGGAATGAACGACATGGTAATTCATCATACTTCGACTTACCAATGGAGTTGATAGATAGCGGCGAAAACGACACAGACTTGCCAATCAATTCAGCATTTGTGTTTGAAAATGACCGCAGGGCTGGTCGACGCAAAAAGAAGAGCAGCTCATCTAGGATCAATTCTAGCAAGACATCATACGAGATGTCAAGCCGGCGGTCAAACAATTCGAGGATTTCATCGTCATCCAAGGTATCAGATGCATCATCCATGCGGTCTTCGCGTTCTTCGGCTTGCATTGCGCCCAAAGTTATCAAGGCAAGGGATCAGAAACTCAACGCATTGGTTGAGGCGCAGAGTGGATGACTGAAATACTGATTTCTTCTAATTAATTTTATCTGATGTTCTATGTGTATCATATATAGTTTTATCCTTGACTACTGTATGTGTAGCTATATATATATGTGTGTGTGTGTGTGTGAATTTCTGCCGTGATATTAATTTAGGATTGTAACATTCATTCTTTTTAATTATATTTCTCTCGCTTTATTTGAATTTCATCTGATAATTAAGATACCAAACGCAGTTTACCTATGTAAAATATAATTTGAGGAATCTTATAAATAGCATCAGAAAGTTTTGTCTCCTAGCTGTAAGTTTAAATATTTCATTGTTTAGTTCTTTTCGAACTCTAAGAAGCAGAATGAATTTATTAACATTCATAGCAAAATGACTTTAAATGATTAGAAAAAAAGCTATGTTCCAATTTCCATGACCCAAGGAGAGTATGACTTCAAAATTTCTTGATAAATTATCTACCCATGTACATCTTAACTTTTATCAACACAAAACAAAAACAAAAATGAGAAAAAAAAAAATCTTTACAATTAATCAGAAGCATTCGGTGCTCTTGATTATGACACTGAGGTTAACATATGTTAGTGCTCCTTCCAATAACAGGGGCTTCACAGAACCTCAATATATTAAAAAAAAAAGGAAAATAATTAAAAAAAAAAAAGGAATTATCTGTACATATATTCATCTTACGAGTTTGGATTCACTCGAACTACATCCTCAATTGGAGATTGACAACTTGGGCATTTATGACCATTCAGTTGCAAATCTCTCGCGCATTTGAAGCAAGCACACATATGCCCACACCTAATGAAGATTTAAGCATAATTACAGAGACAACTGTGGTCAATTAGTAAAATTGCAGTAGCCATGCACTTCATTTTGATCCAAATATATATCTAATTTACATGGATACCCTCTTTGATGAAATATATCATTTATATTCTTGTGCATTCACGATTAATACTATTTGGTCACATATATTAAACCCTAAAAAGTATTTGTATCAATTGAAAAAATAAGATCTGATGCATTAGTGTGGGATTTAGGAATACAAACATGAACAATTGTACCTATAGAGAAGGGAGTCAATATGTGCATCATTGCAGATACCACATTTGCTTTTCATTTCTGATGCTGAACAGGCATTACTTGCAATGCTTTGACCTCCAACTGACATTATAAGAACATTTATTAAATGATTATTTTAACAAAGGATTAATCCAAGATGTTTAACTACATATACGATAAGAGCCTTCTCTTGTTTTGTGACACACCATAACAACATATTTTGTGACACACCGTGACATGGAGTGCTTGTTCACCAAATATTGTAAAATTTGGAGTTCATTTGAGATAAGATCAAGAGGTAAAAATATCAACGGACATAATAAAACAAGCCAATGGTATTTTTGCATTTTGATTTTATACTAAATGCACTCTATTGTAGTAATTTGTTATACATATGCGTTGCTTGTGGAATTTAGAAAGAAAAACTGTTCATTTTAGTCATTATGGAATTTCTAAAATGAAAATTTTTTTATACTACAGAAAATATTTTCATTCAACATTTCATATTAAAATAAGGGATACTTGATGTATTAGAAATACAGATTATTTTTGTCAATTGTTTCTCATGACAGGATATTGGGAAACAGATCTTTATAATGTAGCCTGTTTTCATAATACCAGACAAACCGAAAAGTGTTATTGTGACAGATGGCAAAAGTTGCTATTCAAAACCTGCTTGAGAGACAGCATTGGAGACTTCGATCTTGATAGATTCATGCAACTTGGATTGCCATTGCATGCAACTCTCAACCAATTTCCTCAATTCACTTATTTCATCATGAATTTGTGCCATATCGGTTTTTATCTGTGCCACTGATTCCACATCCTGCACAAGTTGAGTGAAATATCTTGTTAAATTCAAATTTTCTGGCAGAAAAAAAAAACTACGAACTTGGTTGTTATTTGGATGTTAAAACTTGGTCAAAGCTCAGTCGGATCATGAAATGTCTGGTATATATGGACATGAGGAGGGTTCAAATGTTTCATGTTTTTCATGCCTGAAATATGCCTCACATCTTTATCTTTGTTTTCAAAGTCCAAACAGTTGATCTGAAGCGCTCAACATGATCTCCATATTAAAATGTGCTTGGAAACCAAATTTTATATTTTTTAGAAACTTTACTATTTTTTTAGATAGATACAATCACTGTTTTCAGAAGATTGTGGACCATCCAAAAACAGTGTGATTTTGTACCTATCTTAAAAACATAGTAAAAATTTTCCAAAATATATAAAATTTGATCTCCAAGCACATTTTTTAATATAGATATCATGTTGAGCAGTTTAAATCAATTGTTTGGACTTTGAAAACAAAGATAAGGGTGTGAGGCATGATTGAGGCATGAACGACACGGGGCATTTGAACTCTACTCTATAAATTAGATGCAGCTAGTTGAACAAAACTACATTCAAATCTCACCGCTGAATTGTCGGAAACATTGTTGGTAAATGTGGTAATCCGCCAGTTCTCCGAGTTATTATTGTACTGAAATGGTACAAGCGAGGAAGAAGCAGTAGCAATTTGGTCTGCATTGTTCAGCTCGTATTTTTGCCTCCAGTATGGCCCGACCGCATACTCTTCACCGAAATTATCATCGACATTGTACCGGTCTTGCCGTTGCAATATTGACAAGATCAATCGATTCATCTTGGTACAGAAATCACTTTGAAGGGAAGTTGTCACTCTTTTCCTGCACATGTACCATGCAAGTTCAGAATTTATTTGCCAGTCAATTTCTAAATTTTACTGAAACAAGATTAGATATTTAGATATCAGCTTTTTGTTAATTTCTTATATTTATGTACTACTATTATAATATGAATTAGCCCAAAAAGTAAAGCAGGGAAAATTAAAGACAGTGAGTATGCAAAACCTACCATAGTAAAAAGACAAACCAAATACAGTGTGAGAGTGCAAAACCATGGTAACAAGTCAAAACTACCAGATACAGCAATTACATACCAAGTACTAGTAATAGTCAGAAACAATTTTTACCTTTTCCCTCAAAAAATTCAAATGAATAAATAAATAAATATACAAATAAAAACAACCTCTCAAGAAGATCATGAATATCTATATTTTCTGAAATGTTTTCAAAGGCGTCACGAGTAGTGAGGGCCCGCCACGAATTGGGTGAGTCACAAGACCATGGGAAGGCCCCGAGTTCTTCAACCGGGAGTACATTGCCGTGCCAACTAATTGGAGTGGTCGACTCGGCCGAACGCTGCCAATCAACACTACCAATCCAGAGGTTCCTCTCATCCCACGATGACTCCATGCTCACACACCTGCTTTCCTCTTGCTCGCCAGAACAGGGTGAATTGAGCTCCGACAAGCTGTTATCTTGAAAAGAATTCGCTGCCACATCAGCAGGATTGTCTAGACCGCCTACTTCACTAGGAACGGAACCTTCTGTCAGGTCAGCAGGAGGGTGGGGACACTGTTGGTAGTGGTCCTCGTTTTCATAGTATCTCTTGTTTGAAATTTTTGAGTTGGTAGGTGCAAAGTGTTCTTGGTAGTGATTTTCATCTTTATTTTTGTCTTTTGAGGCTATATCATCACTGCAGTGTTTGATTTCTGTGATTTCTCTGGAAAATTCTGACCTTTGACTGGATTCAGCAGTTGAGTCAACAGTTTGATCAATGTTCGAGCTTGTACTGCTCTCATAGGATGTTGCAGGGACATTGTTGCAATGCAGTGGTTCTGATTTGAAGGATTGTCTGAAATTTTAGATAGCAATTATTCATTTTTTTTTTTTACATTATCACAGACTTGCCTTCAAATACAAGTACTGAAAGAGATGAACTTTATTGAAGCAAACATGTTAAATGCAAATCATAACCACCACCTATCCCATCCCATCTACACCACCCCCAAAATTGGAAACCGAAAGAAAGAAAAGAAGACGTGCACAACACACAAAAATAGATTTAGTTGTTAAAATGATAATTGCTCATGAAACAAAAAAAAGGAATATGTTAGGGTCATGAACCAAGAGGTGAACCTTGTGTGTTCTATATAACTTGTTCTCATTATTTTGTACTCGTTACATAGTTGAAATAATATTCATTATGGTTCAAGAAAATAAAGAACACAAAATTACTCTGGATAAATTGTGTAATTTAAAAAAAAAACACAAAATTTTACATGTGATATAGATGTGAATTTATGAGTTAATGAGTGCAGTACCTTGTGGGATTTTTCTTTTTCGGACTCTTTTGTGATTGCTGTAATTTTGATTTGAATGATGAGGGATGCGTTTCTTCCTGGGCCGGTATTTTTCGGCGTAAGAACCTAAGCTTCAGAATTGACTGTGAGTGATGAATTGAAACAAAACATCAAATTGTGCATCAGTTATTTAACTGGTTTAATCATAGTAGTAATTCATAGTGACAATAGCAATCCTCAAGAAATAATTGCACTCTCTGTACCAATTTTTTTTTTCTATATATTGATAAAAAAAACATTACACTTCTATTCTCTGACGGAAGCAAAGTGTAACTGAAAAGCATCTACCAAGTTAAGCAATCAACTGGATTGTTTGCCTCTTCAAATCCAAAATAACAAACTAGTTCTGTATAATTTCTATATAACAATGCTCATAAGAGGGCCAATATATAATTACCAACAGATCTAAAATTTTAATTTGGAAAAGAGAAAACAATAAATTTAAACCAAAATCAATTTTACCTGAAGTCGGCCCCGATTTGGGAATTGCGAGACAACACGACGCTCAGCAATTGAGTCAACCTCTCTCCTCCTCTCTGCCTCCATCCTTGCCACCAACTCTTCAATCTCTCCTCTCCCTCTAACTGCCGGCCTCACCATCGGGCTCTTTATCGTGACCACGTCATTCTCATCTCCCCATGCCCCATTCTCCTGCTTACCACTTGCCAAGCCACGTGGAGTCGATGCCTCCAGGTCACGCCACATCTGGATCAAGGATGAGGCACGGACCGTCTGAGGCACGTCCCCACATGCAACCGCTGGTGCACTACAGGTTGACATGTCAGAGGGAGTAGGTGAGGGCACGCGCCGATGCGAGAAGCGTCTAGCCCGGGCCGACACAGGCTGGGTCGTGTTTGACAAAGCCGAGAGCTCGGCCTCATGTGCCTGGCGCTCAATCGTCGTGATCATCTCACGGGCCTGGCGCGCAGCCCAACGGTCAAGAATCTTTTGAGAGTGCTGGTGGCGTTTGCTAGGAGTTGAGACAAACTCGGCATCATGGTCAGGCTCAGGAGGGCAATTTGAATTTGAATTTGAATTCGGTTTTTGGGATTGGAAGAATTGGGACTGGGTGGTAGGCTGGATGGAGATTTTTGGAAGGTGAATTTTTTTGAGATGTTTAGCATGTGACCCCGCAAAGAACCCTGGCCAATCGTCGCCCGGCATCCTGGCCACAGAGGATGCCATCGGTGCAAAAAAAAAATTCAAAACAGAGTTAGAGAGAAAGAGAATAAGACACAAATTGTAAGCATGAGAGAGAGACAGAAGGGGAAAAAGAGAGAGAGAGAGATGTTAAGGAAAGGAAGTGACAGGAGGGGTTGATAAGGAGAGAGGGAAATTATTTGTTGTTTGCTATTCTGAGAAGAGAGAAAGAGGTTAGTGAAGGTTTTCGAGGCACAACAAGTGGTGTACAAGGAAAGATGCCACGTGGAACTCTCAAAGATTCTACAGTTATCTATGGGACCCACAAATCATTTACTGGTTATCTGATGTACCGCGTGTAGGTAAGTCTTCCGTGATTCGGGAGAGGAGGGAAAGGCGAGGGTAGCGAAATGTCTGTAACCGTTTGTACGGAGAGGAATTAACTTAGGTGCGCCAGGCCCACCGGTGTGTAGAGATTTTGTTTCTCTGCATATGGGCCCCTATCTCGAGGTATGGAAATTTTGTCATGTTTGGAAAGGGAACTAGTTTTTGGAAAGGAGTCGCACGAGTCGTTGAGGTGTCGCGTTTGGAGAGGTTTTTGAAACGTCGTATTGGTATTTTGTTTGATAGTTTAACAGAGCAGCTTTGATTTTACGCAGCACACGAATTATAAGCAGTGCTGTTTTAATTCTATAATTCATGTGTTGTATGAAGTAAAAAGCACTCCGTTTAAATCCTTACCCGAACTTCTAGAAAGAGAACCACATTTTTTTACGGTAATTTATGTACTGTACTTTTGCATATTTGTTAGCAGTAATTGCCGACATTTTTAATAATATCCAAAGTTAATTAGAAATTAATATTTATGTCCAGAATTCGGGGGTTTCGCCAAAAATGTCCAAACCGGCTATTTTATGGCCGGTTTATTCTCCCCCATAAACCGGCCATTTCGTGGCCGGCTTACTTTTTTTTTTTTAGACACTACGAAGAGTAGGTAATAAAATCTAACACTGAAAATTTGAATTTTTTATTTAAATTATTGGTTAGATTACTTCTTTTGATATATAATTAGCATATTTATAATAAAATACGCTAAGTTACTTGAAATTATGTTGAATTACACTATATTAAGTTAAATTACACTAAATTATATTACATTACGCTAAAATACGGTAAATTACGCTAAATTACATATGAATAGGGACGATATCTTCACTGAAAAGGCGAAAAACGACGACGAAACTTCAAACGGTCATAAAACAGCGCTCGAGTGTCCGATTTCAGCAAATGACCACTTTTCGGAAAGCTTGCAAAAATACGCATGCGTCCGTGCTTGCAATGCCAGATTCCAAAAATCAGAATTGCCAAAAAACAAAGGGAAGAGCCTCAAAACTTGAGTGAAGTTTCCGATTAAGATTTTCATTTCTATTATTCAATCCAAGTAGCTCAGTAAATTAGTTACATAATGAACTTGTAGAATACCAATTTTTACTATTTTCTGAATTTTTTTACTATTTTTTATGATTCATGAAAGATGAGACAAAATCGGTCTACTTTAGCGTAATTTACCGTATTTCAGCATAATTAGGAAAGTTATTGTAATTTAACATAATTTATTGTAATCTAGTGTAATTCAACATAATTTTAAGTAATCTAGTGTATTTTGGTATAAATATGATAATTATAAATCAAAAGAAGTAATCTAACAAATAATTTAAACAAAAAATTCAAATTTTCAGTGTTAGATTTCATTATTTTGCTCTTCATAGTATCTCTAAAAATAAAAAATAAAAATAAAAAAAAATAAGGAGTAAGCCGGCCACAAAATTGCCGGTTTGGGTATTTTTGGCGAAAGTCGGGAATTTTGAGCATAAATATTAGAATAATTATTTTAGTACCCACAGTTGAGTATCCGCATCATACCCGCACTTAATTCATTCCCAATTAACTGCCATAACTGTAAGCGGTCCCCACAACTACCAATTAACTAATTTACATTCTTTCCAGTTTGAATTTTAAATTTCCCTTTCTCTCCGTTTCTTCCTTTTTCGGAGCTTCCGCGATTTTGAGGCGATTTTAGATCGATTTCGAGGCGATTTGGAGACAATCGTCTAGCGATTTCGAAACTGGAAGCGGGGATTTTTCAAAAAAAAGTGCGGGTACGGTTATTTAAGGAAAATTCATATATCATATATTTAGTTCATTGTATAGATATAAATACTTGTCTTGTATATGTATAAATACTTCACAATGTTACTATTAATACTTGTTAAATAAAATTACAGTGTTGGAACGGTTGTGTGGTCCCCTAATGCGGGTACGACGCGAGAATTTTTCATATATGTAGTTCATTGTATAGATATAAATACTTGTCTTGTATAGATATAAATACTTCACAATGTTACTATTAATACTTGTAAAATAAAATTATAGTTTTAGAACGGTTGTGTGGTCCCCTAGTGCGGGTACGACGCGAGAATTTTTCAAAAAAAGATGCGGGTACGGTTATTTAAGGAAAATTCATATATCATATATGTAGTTCATTGTATAGATATAAATACTTGTCTTGTATAGGTATAAATACTTCACAATGTTACTATTAATACTTGTAAAACAAAATTACAGCTTTGGAACGGTTGTGTGGTCCCCTAATGCGGGTACGACGCGAGAATTTTTCAAAAAAAGTGCGGGTACAGTTATTTAAGGAAAATTCATATATCATATATGTAGTTCGTTGTATAGATATCAATACTTGTCTTGTATAGATATAAATACTTCACAATCTTACTATTAATACTTGTAAAATAAATTTACAAGTGCCGACAAAAAAAAAATTGGTTTTAAAAAAAATTGGTTTTAAATACTTGATATCTTAAGTATAAATACTTGATGAATTACTATTAATATTTGATATCTTAAGTATGAATACTTTCTATTTTGTATGAATACTTTTCATATTTGAATATTTGATACTTTGAAAAACGTGTAAAAGTATGTCATCATGGATCTCATTTGAAAGATAAAATTGTGTAGAACGCGTTCGTGGTTTTAAATTTGTAAAATTCCTCATAGATCGTCCCAAAAATTGGTTAGATTGACCGGAGAAAAAAAAAACCACCTTGAAAAACGTGTAAAGATGAGTAGGTATTGTATCCAGTTTTTTTTTAAATACTTGATATCTTAGGTATAAATACATACTTGATGAATTATATATGAATACTTGATAATTTAATTAGGTATAAATACATTCCATTTTGTATGTGAATTAATTTAAGTGCGGTCTCCAAAAACAGTTATGACAGTTTAGGTGCGGGTACAATGCGGGTACTCAACTGCGGGTACTCATATCAGCTTCCTAAATATTAATTTATAATTAACTTTGGATATTAATAAAAATGTCGGCATTAATTGCATTCGTGTACAACCAACCCGATCCAAAAAGACATTGTTGCAATGCCTACATGATCGAAGTTTGTCCAATTCATCTAACGAGACACAGAAAAATATTATTTGTTAATGTTCATTTATACATTTTGATAAAATCACTTTACAATCTTGTTAACAAATACAAAACATATCAAGATATATGTTTGTGTGAGATGTTACATGTTTGAAACTCAGTGTCGGAATGAATTAATTGACTTTAACTCTCGTCAAATTAATGCTAAGAAAAAAATAAATCTAAATGTAATCTAAATGTTACATAATTTTTTGTGATTTAGATAAATCATGTATAATGTTAATTTGATGCAATTTGAAAAGCAATTAATTATCTGTGTAGCGGTTAAAAACTAATAATTCAGTTATATCAATATTAGATTGTGACTAAATAATTCTAAAAATCACCAAAATTTACTACATGGTTTACTAAATTATGAATAATTTAATTGCAATTTTTTTTTTTTTTGCGGAAAGTAAATTTTGTTTTTAACTGTGACAAATTTGAGGCGGCTTATTATAATTATCAAATTAATTACAGTTCGATCATGAATAATCAATTCCTAGCTATTAAAAAATTGAAAAAGAGATTTTAGTAAATATATACAAGGAAAAAGACTTGATATTTGAAGAAGGTCTTTATTCATGTAAGATGTACCTCATTTTTGTTTTGTTGGATTGGGACCTTACCATTCATTTATTCAGAATTTGCATTGCATAATTGATTTAACAATCGAACCAAGAATAACAATATAAGACTAATTACGCAAAGCAGATATCTCCATTCTTATATTAAGCACGTGCAGATGTTCTGATCCATCAACGGTTTTGATTAAAAGATGAAATTTCGGATTGAATACTAGCCTTCCGATCAAATATTCTGATTCAAGCAAAGCTAGGGTGTGATGTGTTCACCAAAAGGGTTTGGTGAGCACAACTCCAAAAGTATATCAAATTGGCTTCAAACGATAAATCTAAGCTGTTAAAATCCATGTACTCAAGAGTGATGCATGTACATGCAAAATTTTGAAAGTTTCGAATTCATTTGCTACAAGGGCAAGTGGTCAAAGAAATGAATCTTTATAAGTTGTTTTATAAATTATTTTATATATTAATTCATTTTTCATCATTTCTTTGACCGCTTGATCTTGTAGCAAATAAATTCGAAACTTTCAAAATTTTGCATGTACATGCATCACTCTTGAAGTACATGGATTTCAACAGTTTGGATTCGTCATTTGAAGCCGATCCGATATACTTTTGGAGTTGTCCTCACCAAACTCTCTTGGTGAGCAAATCACACCCTAGCTTCGCTCTTCTGATTCTATGCATCTTTTTTTATATTTGTTTACGGGTAGAAGTCTAAATTTATTTAGTTACATACTCGCCACATGCAAATCGTATCATTTTCTAAGTTTTCCTAATTTATTTTTATTTTTTAAATGTCATTTAAGGAATTTTTTTATTAATTGATAATTGATTGGTCATGTCTTCATTTTTTTATATCATTTAAGGAATGTTATTTGTCATTTAATGTGTTGTTTTGTATGAGATTTATTTATGAAAATATGTCAAAAAGATAAAAAAATATATATATAGAGAGAGAGAGTAGAACTAGGGTGTTCTTAAGCTCACTAAGCTTCTTTGTGAGCTTAACTCAAAAATCTATCGGATTGACTTCAAACGACACATCCAAACTGTTGAAACCGTTCTACTTCATGAGTGATGCATTTACATGTCAAATTTATAATTTTTCGAATTAGTTTAGTATAAAGTCAAGCGGTCAAAAAATAATGAAAAATGAACTCATTAAAATTAACTTATAAATCATTTTTTTTACCACTTGACTTCATACTAAATTAGTTCAAAATTTTAAAAATTTGACATGTAAACGCATAACTCATGAAGTAGATCGATTTCAATGGTTTGGATGCGTCGTTTGAAGTCAATCCGGTAGGTTTTTGAGTTAAGCTCACAAAGGGGTTTGGTGAGCTTAAGAACACCTCAGTTATACTCATATATATATGTCATTTAAGAAATGTTATTTGTCATTTAAACTAAATATTTTTTATGAAAATATGTAATTTTGTATGAGATTTTTTGTATTCTTTGCAACACACGGACACAATACTAATATAATATATACTTAATGAATTGGTTCAACTCATCATACATATGTTCACAGCAAAAGAAAGAGCATGTAGTCTCCCTTAAGCACCCCACTACAAATGAAAAATAACTCAGACTAATGAGCCATTTAATCACAATCAAGTAATTAAACACCACAGCTTAATTAAACACATCCGAACAAGAAAAAAAATTAAGGCCAAAAAAACATAGTAAACTTAATTTTAGAAAAAAAAAATAACAAAAGGACCAAATTAAACAAAGAAGATTATAGATACAAGTATACATGAATTAATTTAAACACCCCTTAATTAATTGACAGCTGAACATTTGATCCTCACTTCACCATCATTCCCTGTTAATACATTGCTCCTGCTAAGCTTCACCATGGCAGCGCCGAATTGTGAGTAGAAAAGGTTTTGCTGATTTGCTAAGGCTTTGACGATGGGGCCCAATCTAGAGTCGACCCACATCTTTTGGTCGGTCTCGAGCAGACCCATGTTGTTTTGAATATTCTTGTAGTAGGTGTTGTCGAAGACCGCCGGCGTGGTCGGGTCGAGGTCGGTATATACTGTGTCTGTTGAGCATATTCTCTTTAGGTAATTAAGGAATTGATTGTTTAGGGTGGGGTCTGCATCTTTTGTTCCCTGGTAATTGCCAAGCCTCTGCCCGAATGCTTTGCAATTGGCCCTGCCGATCGTGTGTGCTCCTGAAAACAAATCAATATGCAAAATATTTGTACAAATTAATTAACTAACTCAATTGGTTGAAATTAAAGTGACATAAATTAAAAATGATGCCTCAATCAACCTTGAAGGGAGACCAAGTCGACCGGCGACAAGCCCATGGACTGAAAGAAGAGTATAAGATCAGTCATGCTCTCCCTCCCCGAGGGGAGCGCATTTGCTTCTTCCAAAATGGAAATGGTACCGTCCTTCCTTCCGTATTCTAGCAACCAGTACGGGGCTCCAACCTGTTCATTAAAATGATCAGATCGAGAAGACTTAAAAATGTCGTAAAGATAGAATATATGTGTTTTCTGAATTTTCTGAATATATCTTTACCCAACAATATCTACACTTCCTTGCATGATCATGTGCATAAAACTATAATTGAATTTGTTAAAATATATTAATTTATTGTACCATATTAGAGGCGTCACGAGCTACTGTGGTGAGGATGTCAGCACAGGATACTGTCTTAGGGCATTTTTCCTCTAAGCTGGCCTTAATTTTATCAATAATTTCAATACACCTCAGAGTTTTGCTAGCTTCTGCATACTTCTCAGTACTTTTCTGTGCATTGTCTAACAGAATTGAAGCATCACATCCCTACAAATTAAACAACAATTTTGTTAGTTGTTATCCTGTGTGTGTGAGAGGGAAAGAGATGTGAAGGCATTAACATATGATATAATTTTAACTAAATTCATGAGGCTAAACCAGGTACTCCTGGATTGTAAATATTTTTCTACTTGATACAATCGTTTACGGCACTTCGCCGCAAACCTTCAAAAAAAAAAAATTTAACTAAATTATATATCTGATGAAGAATACTTGGTATTTTGACATGTAGTAGAATGAACAATAAGTAATCAAATTTTAGCATATAGTATAAGTATTTTAGAGGTATACTTGAATAGGAAATGCACTTGAATTAGACCTGAAGTCCTGGCATATATACAAAAAGTTCAAATTTGTAAAATGGTCAAGCAAAAGAAAATTTGATGAGCATGTATCCATCTTATATATATACATTCAACACCTTTATATAAAAATTAATTAACTAGAAGTCTAAAAATTAAAGCATATATATCAATTCAATACATGAGATATTATCATCTTACATACGTACCCTAACAGCGCAGTCATGGAAGTGGAGACGAAGGAGGGATGCGCCACAGGTATAGTCCTTCTTTAGTAATTTACGAACACTTTTCTGGATGATGGCCTCCATTTCGGGGCATGATTTCTTGTAGTAATCATGGGACAATCCACAGACGGGCAACAGATATGCCGGGGTATTGTCTTTCTTGTCGGCAATAGCAATGGTGAAGGTGGAGAAGAGGAGGAGAGAAAGGTGTAGGAGACCCATTGTTCTTGCCATGTCTAGCTTTTGTTCTTAATTAGGGTTTGGATGACTAATAGAGAAGGAGAATTTTATAGTTAGTATTAGTTGTAATACATGCATGCATGTTGTGTTTTTTTTTTTTCCTCCTAAAAGAAAAAGGGAAGAATTATTCTCTTATCATAAAAAAGAAATGATACTATTACTTTTTTTTTATTGTTTTTGGATGGGGCATTTCATGAATTATCCTCCAAGCTTATTTACATACTTTCAAAACATCATATATATATATTTACCAGCCATTGCAAACTACAGCTTATTTGCATGCATGTCCAAGCTGCCCCTTAATCCTTGTTTTTTTTCACAATAGGTGGAAAATTATATTGGTATGGATAATGCCAAGCATGTTCCCTTTTCATGGATTTAGATCTTATTTTTGAGGTTCTTAGGGGTGTCAAAGCAAACTTTTAATTTTTTTTTTTTTCCACAGAGAGGTATCAAACGTGAGGAGCAGCATGGCAAAAGAATTTAACAGGCAAGCACGACATATGAGTGTGGTTTGTCAGAATTCATTTTTTTAAGTAGCTCAGGAGATGAAACATATATCTTAAAAATGCAATATATAAACTATAATTGTAACTTTATACTATTTTGTTGGTCGGCATTTTTTCAAACAAATATTAAAATTAAAAAGGTTATTATATATAGATGAAATTTAACTAACAAATAAGGGATTCCATTTTGACCTACATTTTGTCAAATGAGAAATATTATATAGCTTTTAAAGGAAAGATGTTGTGGCCGACATTTTGTGAAATGAAAAAATAAGTTTGTTTTTGTTTGTTTTATTCTCAGTTTTGGGCTTAGTAAAGGCCAGAAAATTTGCTATTAATTGTTTTTTATTTGGGATTTGTCCACCAAAATTCAGGAGCTATTAACTAATAGGTAATTTGAGTGTGAATTCAAATTTTAATGTATTTGGTGTCTTAATATACATCTTAAGGTTAAAATTTAGGGTGGGGGTTTTGTCCAAACGGTTTTGGATAAAGTCTCATCTAAAGCCGAACTAAACTGTCCAATCTGTATCAAGATTCGTACAGATATTTAGATTCAAGGAGCCATTTAAATTTATTAAGTTTTAAATATGTTTGCACGAATCTCAATGCAAATTGAACGTTTAAGCTTGACTTTGGATGAGGCTTTGTCCAAAGCCCTTTCGACAAAACCCAATCCCAAATTAAAACTTGAAAAAAATATAATAACTTTCTTATTATTGAAAATACTCTTATTTTCAATAATATATAGTAAATGTATAAATCTAAATTACAAAGATTGTAAAAATCTAAATTTACAAAAAAAAATATATAGTAAATGTATAAATCTAAATTTCAAAGATTGTAAAGATTGTGATACAATCTTTCTTATAGAAAAATACTCAGTTTGATCTATTATTAAAATTTTACATTCTTGCACTTAAAAAATTAACAATTATGAACAAGACATTATTATGTTCTAGCTAGTTTCTATTATTATTTTCTCAAATATGTTACTTCTCTTTGAGCAGATTCATCTATGATTCAAAGCACAAGGTCATCATGTAAGGAGGTACCATGCATATCGGGTTTCGGGCTGGGTCGATTTTACATATATTCAAACCCGGTGTATAACATATTCATAACTTTAAAATTGGTAGCCTCTGCCAATATTTTTCAAAAAAAAAAAAAAAAAACATTTCATAACTAATTTACATTTGTGTGAACTAATTAATTTTTCTGGAAGATGATGTGTACTTTTAAGGATGGCAAAATAACTTAAACATTGGGTTGCAGCGAGTATGGTATATATTTATAGGCTATGTTTTTTAGTAATAATGTTTTTGCTGATTTTGATTTCATTCTGATTTCTATTTGATTTTGTCTGTGTTTGTTTAGTAAATGATTAGTAGGTTTCTGTTCTTTATTTATCTTTGCAATGACACAATGCTTGCAAAATTCATACTTTCAAATTCTTTCATTGTTTGTGTACCAGTGGTCTCATAAGTTTCTGATATAAGACTCAACACGGTACAACAAAAAGTAAACATAGCACAACACAACCCAATTAATAATTCCTTGAGATATCTTTAACTAGACCTTGATCCTGCATTGATAGCACAAGAAGTAGCCAGATCTCTCTATTGCTTACACAAGTTTGTAAATGTACCAGTGGTCCAGTAGTAACTCTTTAGTCTTTACTGAACTCAACATGGTAAGAAATGTAAGTTGCAAAAGGCTAAATTTAATGCAAAAATACCCATCCTAAATCTTTAAATTGCATGTAGATCCTCAATTGACAGCAGAGCAATTGAGGCGAACCTCCCCTTCGTCCTTAGTGAGAACCAGTGTCTTGCTGAGCTTGACCATGGCTGCACGAAACTGCATATAAAATAAATCAGGCTGGTTCGCTAAAGATCTGACAAGAGGGCCCGTCCTCGAGTCAACAACCAACTTCTGTTCAGCCTCTAACAAGCCCATGTTTTTCTGAAGATTCTGGTAATAGACACTGTCAAAAAGAGTTGGTGTGGTCGGGTCGAGATGAACCTTCTTTGTAGGGTCCTAGCAATAGCGGGTCAGAAAGTTTGCGTATTGCGGGTCAATTGTTGGGTCACAATTCCCGGGCCCTCGATAATTATAAAGCCGGTAATGGATCGAGGAACAGCTGCTGTATCCAATGGTGTGTGCTCCTGGAATTATAAGAGAAAAGCAGCAACTTATTTTTCAGATAAGAGAAAAGTATACTATGAAATTATATTTTATAATTACTAGAAAAAAAAGAAAATTGTTGGTAATTAAGTTGTTTTGTCAGTAGATCAAGTTCAAGTATTTACGTACCGAAAAGAATGACCAAGTCGACAGCAGATAAACCCATTGACTGGAAGTACTGGATGAGTTCAGTGATGCTTTCATGCCCCATCGGTATCGCCTCCGCTTCCTTTGCCAGTGAAATGCGGCCATCCTTCCTGCCGTACTTTACTTGCCAATATGGTCCCCTCACCTATATATTAAATAAATTTCACAATTAAAATGGCAAAAATCTATATATGTTATGTTATTTGCAAGAAAATTGAACAAACTGGTATATGTATCTTACAAAAGTGATGGCGTCCCGCGCAACAGCACTGAGGATGTCGGCACAAGACACTGTTTTGGGGCAATGCTTCTCCAACTCAGCTTTAATCTCGTTTATAAACTCGAAGCCCCGCAATGTTTTACTAACCCCTGCGTACTTCTCACTTGTCTCTGGCTGATCGAGCAAAATCGAGGCATCACATCCCTATAATTACAAATTCAGTAACTTATTATTACCAGCATATATAATCGAACTGTTCAGGTTACTAAATTTGGGTTTGTTTCAACCTAAATTTGATGGTTATTCTTTATTAAATCTTTCAATTATGCACAAAAACTGATTTAGTTGAACCCAAAGTGAGCCGGAAAAAATTGGCAAAACATAATTTATCAAAACATTTTCTGGGTGTCTTATCTTACCCTGTCTCAACATATTTTATATTTTAAGAAATTAAATTACTTGGCAAAATAATAAATAGAATGATAATGAACATTAATTAATTATGATGACATACCCTAACAGCACAATCATGAAAGAACAGTCGGATGAGGCTAGCACCATAAGTGTTATCCTTTGCAATTAACTCCTTAACCTTATTGTAAATAATGCCTTCCATTCCGGGACATGATTTTGTATAATAATCAAAATCTAATCCGTCAACCGGGAGCAAATAAGCCGGCATGTCCACTGCAAAAGGCGAGTCCTTGTCGGTGTTGTTTGTATCATCACCGGCACAAGTCAGAGCGAAAAGGAGAAGAGAGCAAAGGATGCAAATGGAAAGAGATGAGAACCTCATTGTTGAAATTAATGGCAATTAATGAAATGTAGGTATGAACTATGAAAGATAAGAGGTTTTATTGGGGTTTTATAGTTGAAGTAGGGTTATAGTAAAATGTGGGATGCATGAATTTGGAAATGGGCGGCTGAGGTACAAAATATATAATTAACTACATGAGGAGCATTATGTTTATGATATGCTTGCACGTTGGGAGGATATATATATATATATATATATATATATATATATAGAGTAGAACTAGGGTGCTCCTAAGCTCACCAAGCCCTTCGTGAGCGCGACTCTAAAACCTATCAAATTGACTTCAAACGACATTTTCAAACCGTTAGATGTTCAATCTATATTAAAATGTGATTGGAGACTAAATTTTACATTTTTTGAAATTTTTTTACTATTTATTAAGATGGTTTGAAAATCGCTGTTTTTATTAAAATTCTGCACCATTGGAAAACAGCGATTTTCAAACCATCTTAATAAATAGTAAAAAAATTCCAAAAAATGTAAAATTTGGTCTCCAAGCACATTTTAATATAGATTGAACATCTAACGGTTTGGAAATGTCGTTTGAAGTCAATTTGATAGGTTTTAGAGTCGCGCTCACGGAAGGGCTTGGTGAGCTTAGGAGCACCCTAGTTCTACTCTATATATATATATATATATATATAGGGTCCGGCTAATTTGCTGCTGGTAGCATTTCGGCCAGCTGCTACCGGCAGCAAATCTGGACCATATGATCTTCAAACAACCGATCCGAACCGTTCAACATGTTCTAAATATTGAAATGTGCTTGGAGACCAAATTTTACATTTTTTGGAATTTTTTTACTATTTATTAAGCCACTTTGAAAATTCCAGATCATATGGTCCAGAATTTTGTTGCTCTGTTTTTACTGTTCACCCGGATCTGGAATTTTCAAAATGACTTAATAAATAGTAAAAAAATTCCAAAAAATGTAAAATTTGGTCTTCAAGCACATTTCAATATTTAGAACACGTTGAACGGTTCGGATCAGTTGTTAGAACATCCGTATGGCAGATTTGCTGCCGGCAGCAGCTGGCCGAAATGCTGCCAGCAGCAAATTAACCGGACCCTATATATATATATATATATATATATATATATATATATATATATATATATATGTTGCTATAGTCCATATTTTATTTATAATTTAATTAATGTGCATGTAGCATTTGACGACCACCTGTCTTATAATAACCAGTATTGATATCTCTTTAAAAGATCGCCATTGTTATTCAAAAAAAAAAAAAAAGAGATCGGCCATTGTTTTATTTTATTAGTTGATTAATTTGATTTTAAACGATTCTAATTATTGCAATGACTATTAGTGTGCAAAATGCATGTATTTTTAACTATGACAAAGAAATTATCAAATTAACACATATTAATATAATTCTCTATTTCACCAAAACCACTCATTGTGAAAAATTGCACATTGGTATAATATATAACATTTTTCATGCAAAGTAATGCAACAATGCAACTTAAATTGCTTTGTATGAAATATCATATTGTTATTTCGAAAAAAAAAATTACAAATGCAAAATTTGCAAAAATCAGAAAATAAACTCTATCTTTTAAAGATACAACAACATAAAAATTTATTAAACTACTCGGTAACCATTTTAATAATTAAAATCATGGAATGAATGCAATTCTGAGAAGGTGCATGATTCCTTTAATTCTTGATTACCCAGTTCATATATTTTCATTGTTTCATCTTTCTTTCTTTTTTCACAATGAAGGATCTTTTATGCCAGAGTTGAGGTGTTTTGATAGGTATCAGATCAAATTCGGTCTGATATTCGGTCAAAACTATTTAATTCGCGTCAAAATTCGGCCTCGGATCTACAAGTATTTAAATGCGAATTAAACATTTCTGACCCAATATGTGACAAAATTTGATAGACACTATTTATGTGCTATGTAGTCAAGTACTTATTATATTTATGTTTATCATACAAACTGTAATATAAATTTTAATCTAATATATATTTTACAGAATTTCTTTTTATAAAATGTACAAATAAAACAAAATTAAGCTACATAAAAGAAAAAAGAATGAACGAGATAGCAATTTTCCTTGGCTGAATTGCTTTTGAAAAATATAGAAACAAATCCTGCATAGATTCAAATCAGCTAATTAATTTTTAACCCATTTGAGTTTATCTCAAAAGACAACCTATATGTTAAAATGTGGATATCAATGCTTGCTCAATGTCACATAATTTATAGAGCATGACCCCACTGCTCCGGTAAAATTATACTTTCTGTGGTAATCCATGAGAAATTTTTGTGCCGGGTGAAAAATGATACAAACTATACATTATTGTAGGAACTCAAATGCAAATATTATGTACCTTAAAACCAAAAAATAAACCGGGATTTGAACAGGAATTCTATCTTGTTCCACAGATTAAATAGAGTAAAATGAATTTCACTGTACAAAAGTGTTAGTAACTTGTTAATATATATATATATATGAATAATTATTTTAGTACCCGCGCTACAGTATCCGCACTTAGAGGAATAATGTACTATGATCCCCACTAACTATTATTCTAAAAAGATATTATATGTTCCTCACAATTATTATTCTAAAATTCCAGCAACACCATTCCTCTATGATCCGCGTCAACCTTCCTCTAATGAAGTAGTGGGGACCCCGTATCACCACATCAACCTTACCCAATCATCACCGCGTCAACCTTCCTCTAACAAAAATAGTTGACCACATAGGTAAAAATACTTTAGTGCAGAGGTATAAATACTTGCAGTACTTGATATTAATACTTTCAGATGTCATATAGTGTCATATGTAAAAAATATTTGAGTGGTCCCCTAATGCGGGTACGACGCGAAGATTTTTCAAGAAAAGGTGCGGGTATGGTTATTTAAGAAAAATTCATATATCATATATGTAGTTCATTGTATAGATATAAATACTTGTCTTGTTTGAGCTATATATTTCACAATGTTACTATTAATATTTGTAAAACAAAATTACAGTTTTGGAACGGTTGTATGGTCCCCTAATGCGGGTACGACGCGAGGATTTTTCAAAAAAAAGTGCAGGTACGGTTATTTAAGGAAAATTCATATATCATATATGTAATTCATTGTATAGATATAAATACTTGTCTTGTATAGATATAAATACTTCACAATGTTATTATTAATATTTGTAAAACAAAATTACAGTTTTTGAATGGTTGCGGTCCCCACAAACAATTATGGCAGTTTAGATGCGGGTACAGTGCAGGTACTCAACTGCGGGTACTCATATCAGCTTCCTATATATATATATATATATATATATATATATAGCTCCTTGCATATCCAAGAAGGTTGAGAAAGTCTCCTTAATTGGTTTCCTTTTGCCGCTTACAATCTCCAGAAGCAACCCACCGAAGCTCAGGAGCCATTCATGCCTATGTAACCGCTGATTAAAAAGAAGAAAACTCATATGAAGATATAACTCTTGTGAATATCATACTTCTTATAGCTAGTAAAGTTAATCTTATTCGTAGACTGAATATTTATGATAAATTAATTAGTGTTAATTTAGTGTGTTTTCTTTGTTGAATTATCAATTATGCTCTTAATTTGTTGATGCAGCAATTAATGTTGGACATATGTTCTTGGACACGTAGCATCATACTTACTGTGTTCCTAGTTCCTAGTTCCTACCACCCTATTAATTGGTATTTGCTTGGAGCTCCTTCCGACCAAATATTCTGGCTAATCCAAAATCAGATATCTTTGGGTTCATTTCAGAGTGTAAGAGATTGTTGCTCGCTTTCAAATCTCTATAAACAATTATTAGCCTCCAGTGTTTGTGGAGATATAGGAGTCCTTGAGCATTGCCTTCAATTATACCGAAACGCCATTTCCCAGTTTAATTGAGCTCCTCTTGTCTCATCTGTCAAAGTGAAACAACAAATCCAAGGGAGAACCATGGAAACTAAGCACATTACATTACAATGGAGGTTAAAAATGAGTTTTCTGATACCATCAGGGTGTTTTAAAATGTGATTTTATTCATGCATGCGGAAGGCCACTGCATTATGCATATACGACACGTGTAAATTTGTATGCAAAAATACATATGTGAATTTGTCTAACCTAGTGATTTGTACTGTTACCATATCCTATAGGTCAAGGGTTCAAGCCTCCTCCGATGCAAATCTTTTTTGAGCTTTTTTTTTAATTTGGGAGCAACTAGTGAAAGCATGTCGCATATGTGGATTTGTATGCAGATGTACATATACGGATTTATCTAGCCTAGTGGTTTGTGCTCTTTACCACGTCCTATAGGTCAAGGGTTCAAGCCTTCTCCAATGCAAATATTTTCAGGACCTTTTTCAAATTTGGAAGCATGTCGCATATGTGAATTTGTATGAGGAAGTACATATGCGGGTTTGTCTAGCCTAATAGCTTGTGCTCTTTACCACATCCTATAGATTAAGGGTTCACGCCTCCCCCAATGCAAATCTTTATGAGCCTTTTTGAGATTTGAAAACAACTAGCGAAAATCTACATGCACAGTCCAATACTGCATGATATTCTAAGTTCGGCAACCGACTGCATACGCATAGCAGTCCATGCGGACGTATTTAAAAACACTAAATACCAGCATACTGAGGGAGACTCATTCCAGTGTTATAAAAACGGTAGCATAGAGCATCGAACGGAATGGAGCACATCTTTCAAAATAAAATTCTTCACCTTTTCTTTTCAGCTGAGAGGCCCATAGCCCATAGATTTAATATTATTTATTAGTCCCTCTGGCTATCTTTATTTACGATATTTACAGATCAGCCCTCATGTTATTAATTGCTAACATCTCTGGAGCTGACAACAAGCATAATAACGAAAGAATGGATATCATTGGTTCATTGAACAAATAAACCAAACATAGGAAGGAAGGATAGATTTCATATTTGAAAATATCAGCATATATCACAGACTGATATATGCTTAATTATCGAAGTCATATTATACTAGAATTTAAAACAAAAAATTCATACATTATAGAGTCAACACGATACACTCGATAGTTTCCATTCAATGTAAACATAACCAGTAGTATGTGTTAAAGGAAAACCCAATGAAAAAAAAATTAGTGATTAATTGTATTTTAAACATTTCACCTCCGAGAATATAGGAGCGATATAGACGCAGAATAGGCAACGCAAGTTAATTTTAATGCTACTGCTAACTCTAGGTACGACTAAACATATACAAGTGTCCATATAAAACTAGCAAGACATATATTGCCATTCTTAAACCGAGAAAACCCTTGAAAGAAAACAAACCTCAACACTTGTTACCCTTGGAACGTTAAAACCTCCTCTCTGAAAGCAGAAACCATTAGCTCCAGAAAAACCATAAATAAAAAAATATTTTAAAGTAGTGAAATTAATCTTGCTCTTCCTCTGAACTCGACTCTATGGTCTCAACAAGAGCGGCCTGATCACAGCTCTCCATGCGACCCTCACTCTTCTCTGGTGTTTCCTTTCTTAACTCATGGCCCAAGGTTGAAGGAGAATTCAAGTTCAAATCTTGTGATGCGGCCCCTACACCCGCACCTGACCCGGATCCAACTCCAATGCGCAATAAAGACCCGCTTTTTTTGCTTTCTTCCCTTTTCTTTCTCTTTTTAAGGCTCACTCTCGGGTCCTTCGGCCGGGAAGGAGGTGGGCCTGGAATTTTGAAAGGAGGTATTAGCCCCTCTGAGTTTGCCTCCCCATATAATAGCTTTAGAGACTCTGCCACAGCTGATGCAACCGGAGGTAATGAAGGGCCTGCCGGTACCGGAGGAGGAGGCGGCGGAGGGGGCACACTGACAGCATTTTGCAACCAATGCGGAAGCTTGTTTGATTTTGATGAACCAGCGGCACTAGTCCCACTCAGATCTTTGCTAGTACTGGTTCCAGGAAAGAAATTTGCAGACTCCTGGGGCCCATTCGGAGCATTTTTAGCATGGCTGGATCCGACTCCGACATCACGTGATGTAGTGGAGCTTCCTTGCACAAAGGTATTGCGCAAAAATGGTGGTAAGAGATTAGGGTCAAGTTTTGACCCAGACTCCTTAATTGCATTGATCTGGCCCATGGGATCCATACGAGGGGGCAGTAATCCAGGATAGAGGTCTCCAAACCCTAGCTGGATGTCAGTTAAATGAGACCTAAACCTAGGAGGTGGAGGTTCCATCCCAATACCAGAATTTCTAGTTCCACCACGTAAAGCACGTACCAGCATCTCATCAGGTAAGCCTGGTCCACTAGAAGGCGGCTTTGGCAGCTTAGAACCTGACTCGTCAAAAATTTTCAACTGCTCCTCTGGCCATTTCGCGGCCAAGTCCTCAGGAGTTCTATATTTTGAGAAACTTAGTTTTGGGTCCCGCAGCATAGCATCCCAGTTTCCACGCCCATGTCGTCTCACCCCGATCCAAAGAGAATCGAGTTCTTCCTCAGACCAAGCTTCTATCTTTAGTCTTTTTCTCAGCATTTTGTTATTAGCAGACTCAGCTCGAGATAGTATGCTATCAAGCACCTTTTTGTGGCTCTCTGGCATTGGCTGATGTGGCGGCGGTTGCATCTGGCCAAGGTTCGGCATAGGAGGCATAGCTGGCATGTGAGGGTTTTGGCTGAAAGGGAAGTTTGGTATGAAGGGTATATTCGGCATTGTCGAAAAGTCTTGTACGAATTGTCTCTTGTCGGGGTGTAATGCTTGTAAATTAGGCATAAGAGGGAAAAGATCCACCGGTGGCCTAGCATGTGCCGATGTGCTGTTGTTGATGTTGCTATTGAAATCTTGAAGATTTAAAGGAGGAAACCCTAATCTCTCTTGGAACGAAGTGAAGGAAGTGGAGGGGCCCACAACAGGCTCAAATGGATGCCGGCCAGTTGTGGAGGGACCCGCAGGAGGGAAAGGTACCTGTAAATAAGCAAAAAGGTATACGTATTACAGAAACTATATATAAGATTGCGTTTGAAGCATCCTTAATTTTTGCTCATCAAGATAGTAATAGTAAACTATCATTTCTCAAAATGCCCCTACTACATTCACCAAGTGGCACACAGGCCCAAAAGCAGCACATACGGAAACCAGGCCCACAATCAAAATGCTAAATATATCATGCAATGATTAGTCATTTTGGTTAAGCACTTAAGCTACAAGTTGATCACAACACTACGATGGCTAAAAGAGAAATTTAAATTTGTCAAGCAATCTAAGCTAGACACATGAGAGCATTTATTTTACTGAATACATGCAAAAATCAAACTGTGTTAAGTTTTGTGATCTATTGAACTGAAGTGTAATTGGCACAAATAATTTTCTTAGTGATTGATGATACTTGGAGAACAAACTCCTCTTCCAACAACTTTTTTCAAATATAGTCATTTAGTCCATTCCAATATATATTGCGCACAAGGATACGATAATCAAATATATTTTACTATAATGATCTTGATTTCTACACAAAATAGGATGTATCATTTTACTAATCTCAACTTCATTAATTCCCAATGCTTAAATTGATGCTTACAAAAATAGGTGAGGGGAACTATTGCATAGAATTTTTATGAAACCTCCTTGTTAGGACTAAAGAGTAGGACTTGAGCGCATTTTCAATCAATTCTAAGGAGTTTCCTGCTAAAAGTAGAACTAAGAATTTTTCATTTAGTGGGCTAATGCTTTTGATTGTTATCCATAGATCCAGTTATACATGACCGTTAAACAGTTCATTATTTATCAAAACCATATATGCATGAATCAATTAAACTAGATGTATAGGAAGTTAGGAACACATTCAATTAGCACCAAAATTGATCTGATATTGATACTGGATAGTAAAAAAACCATGGTAACCTGAGCTCAACCTGATCAAAATTGAGAGTGATTTGAATCTGACATTCCCAAAAGCATCCTACATGATAAGTATCTCGACCCTAAAATGACCCAATCACACCTTAACCCGACACACGATAGATCAACCAGCTGTTTGCCCATATTACATGTAAGCATTAGGTTATCTCGTCAGTTAATGTTAAGGGGGAAGTTCTAGTTTTTTAAAAGCAGATTAATTAGTATATAATTTTCATAATTAAGCAAATTACATATATGCAAATTACCATCATTGAAGTTCAAAAAAATTAGAGCAGACCAAGATATTCAATAAAATTGCACGAAGTTGTGATAAGTCGTAAAGTAGCATATAGCCACCACTAAAATCAATAACAAAGTAACAAGGTTCCAAGATCCATTTAGCAACACTGAATTCAAATCTCACAACTAAATAGAACACTGAATTCAACGTTTTGTAAAAAACGTCCGCTTGGGTCGATTAATCGTTGGCGGTGACCAAACCGTCACGGATTTTCCCGACTAATCGGCCGATTATTCCCGATTAATCGCTTGACGGTACCATGTCCGTCCGACGAGCGCATACCATTATTTACAACACTGAGAACACTAAGAAGGAAAGTATAACCAACGGCCCATCACCTCGTGGTAAGGTATTGTGATCAGAATTAAGAGATACGGTTTTCTCCTTGTAGTTTTTCATTTTATTTTGTTTAGCCTTCTCCATTTCATCAAAAAATTAAAAAAATAATATAAACGCAGAAATATGAACAAACAAAAACGAAAAGGAAAAAATAGCAATTGAGAGTTTACCGCAAAGAATGGAAAGCTGCTATGCGGGACAAAGTTCTTCAGGCGGGCCCGCAACAAATCACCGGAAACACTACCAGGTGGATCTCGTCTCTCCTTCTCGGGTCTGGGCCTGATTTCAGGATCCGCTGGTCGATCCAGACCCAAACCCAAAGCTGGCTGAGACAAAGCGTCTCTTCTATCATGCCTGGGCTCCCTTACGATACTAGTACTCTTTTTTCGAGGTGCATTTGGAGCACCTAGCCCCAGTACAGGCATGTGAGGCGATGAAAGGGCCACCGAATTCGGTACAAATGGTCCTTTAGGAGGGACAATAGGTAGATCAGAAAGAGGCTGTTGTTTAACTTTGTTAGGAAACAATCTTTGGATGTGCATTGGTGAGTTCTCTGGTCCCTCTAAAATTTGAATTCGCTCGGTTGAGGGTTTAGGTTTTGGCTTGGGCAGTGCAGGTGGTTTGTCAACTGCCTTATCCCTTGATTGTAGTTCCTCAACTTTGGGAGGAGCAGCAGGAATCAAGTGCCTTTGAGCTATCCTTTCTTTTTGCCGAGCACGAAGTTTAGCACTGTTTTTCATGAAAAAAAAAATGTAAATATTCCAGTTATCTGAATACTCGAAGAAATAAAACCATAAGATGAAATAAATAAACTTTGGTAAACAATTCACGAAGCATAGAAAATGGCAAGGTAAAAACTTTGTTAGGACTACCTTGATTGCTGACTGGTAAGGTAATTGACTATATGTCAACTCTACTAATATAGAAAAAAAAAAATACTCAACTAATTTAGATATAAAATAATAGGTTAAACTTACTATTTTTCCTTCCTTGCTCGGCCCGCAGGAGTGTACTCACGCTGCTCCTCTTCACTGCTCTGTAGTATCAAGAAATTTGAGTAAATGTCGCAGATAACCAAAAATAGAAAGCAACACAACTTTCTTTTAGTGTGAAATAATTTATTTTCGATTGTTTGTGAGTAACAGTAAACAGAAAAAAGGTTTGTGTTCCCATGAAATCAACATGCACTTGCGGTTACAGTTGCTATAACTTTCAGTATATCAGCCAACAAAAATTATGTAAGAGTTTTGTGTGATTACCTCGCTCAGAGCTTCAGCAGGAATTGAAGCAAATGTTTCTCTGTATGAAACTGCCTTTCTCTGCCTCTTACCTCGGCCTAGTGATGCTTCCTCCTCGACTTGATATTTTTCCCACCTACAACCACAAGTTAAACATGATTTCTGTCATATAACTAAATTTACAGCACTAAACCATATCATTTGATGTCACAATAAAGACCTGTCGCTAAAACCAATAACCAATATCATTGTTATAACAGATTATTATTGACTACAAACCATCAATAGATCTCCGCAGAATACAATCCCACGAAGCATCAAAAAATTAGATAAGATTTGAGTCAATAAGGCAAACCTGACACGTAAAAGTTTTTCCCATTCATTTTCTTCTTTGTCGCTGGTAATGTTATTGTCCTTTAATTCATTGTTCTCTGCACCCTCACCGGCAGTGTCTGGTGTAGCATCAGCTGTAGCAGGCTCTTCATTTGCTTCATCATTCCAATCCAAGGCCTAATTAAAGGGTGACCAAGAATTAACGATCAACTAAAGATATAAACTTTCAGCTAATCAAAGAACTATATAAAATCAGATTAACAAAGACAAACCTTGACACTTCCAAGCATGTCACTTTCCATATCAGTATCAGCACTCCCCTGTGTACCTGACTGGAGATCAGAGCGGTCAAGTAGCTTGGCCACCGAGTTCTCATCCCAAACCAACTTGGTACTACCTGACCCAGCACACTTGTCTTCATATACATCACCTAGGCCTCCAACTCTCCTTCTATGCCGATGCTCTCCAACAACATCCCCGTTACTAGCACCTTTGTTATTATCATTACCAGTCCCTTTACCGTCAATATTGTCACTGGGAGTCCCCTCCATCTCCCTAAACAGCTCTTCAGTCCCCCATTTGAGGATGTCCTCGACCTCCTTTTGGGTACCTGATTTGTTCACGAAAAGCTGGTCCAGCATGAGTTTTTTCTTGGCAAGCTGGAGGATGCGCTCCTCAACACTAGCACGGACCACAAGGCGGTACACAAGGAGTCGATTCGACTGACCTATTCGGTGGGCCCGGTTCATAGCCTGTATATCAGCATGTGGGTTGAAATCTGAGTCATATATTATCACTGTGTCAGCTGTTGCAAGGTTTATCCCGAGACCACATGAACGCGTAGATAGAAGAAACACAAACCGGGTTTTATCCTCGTTGAAACGTGCAATGGCCGCTTGCCTCTCAGACACAGAAACAGATCCATCAACCCGCTCATAGGTGCCGAAACCAAACTCACCCAGCAAATAGTCTTCCAAAATATCCAGCAGCTTTGTCATTTGAGAAAAGATCAGCACTCGATGCCCATCCCTCCGCAAAACCCTAAGCATCATGTGGAGAAGTGTCAGCTTGGCTGAAGCTTTAATTCTCATCTCATGCAAAAATTCAGGCGTGCCAGACTCTGGCTCTGTGCCAGTTATCAGATATGGGTGGTTGCAAACTTTTCTTAATTGCATTACAATGTTAAGCAGCGATTGCTGTTGAACCCCACCCGAGCCGCCAGCTCCCCTCCCTAAGTTGCGTAGAACCTGGTAGTTCTTGGTCAGCATTGCACGGTAATACTCAGCCTGAATTGACGATAGTTCTACCGGCACCACCCGCTCAGTCTTTGGTGGAATGTTTTGCATTGCATCCTTTTTAAGTCGGCGTAGCATGTGTGGTGCCACAAGCTTCTTTAACTCATCCACCTTCTCAGCAGTAGAAAGGTCATTAAAGTTCTCTTCAAATGCCGAGAGAGAAGGAAAAGAGGTGGGCTGCAAGAAATTTAATAGGTTGTACATCTCCCCTATGTTGTTCTGTAGGGGTGTGCCTGTCAGTAAAACCCTATGTTGAAATGAGAATGTGTTAAGTAGGCTGAATAATTTGCTACTTGAGTTCTTTAGTCTGTGCCCTTCATCTACTATTAGCACCTCCCAGGGGACATTGCGGAGGTATGAAGCATCAGCAAGAACCATCTCATATGTGGTCAGGAGCACGTTAAATTTGTATGCTTTGGTGGGCTTGGATGACCCAGTAGCATGCCATTCGTACTGCCTAATTATAGCCCTCGCCTTTGCTCCACCATGGTACTCCACCACATTCAGATGCGGAGCCCACAGCGAGAACTCAGCTAGCCAGTTTGGCATGGTTGAAAGAGGGACCAAAACCAAGGAAGGTAGCGAGACCTTAAACTCACAATAAAGTGCAGAGAGAAAGGCAGCCGCCGAGACAGTCTTGCCAAGACCCATCTCATCCGCCAAAATAACATTCTTTGACCGGTACCAGCATTTCCTCAACCAGTTTAAGGCCTCCAACTGGTGCGGGAACAGTGTGCCTCTCAGCTCTTCTGGTTGCTCAAGTAATGGATTGAACTCTTGACCATCCCTTTCTTCTCTTTTAAAACTACTTCCTTCATCCTTCTCTATTGCATCAGATTCAAAAGTTCTGAATTGATCAATCAAGTGGGATGAGTCTTTTATAACAGGTTCGTTTACACTTTCCCATGTGCACTCATCATAGGTCAGGCCACACCACTTGACCAGCACTTCCTCTTGATTTTCTGTGCCAGACCGAAGAGAGAGAATGCGGTGTGGCTTGGTCCATTGTTCCTTGCATATGTTAATCAGAGCATAACCATGCTTTGCTCGGTAGTTCTCCAGTTTTCTTCTTGCAATAGCTTTAAGCTGTGACTCTGACACCCACGTGTTGTGGATATTCGATTTGCCAACCCATTTTATGAGAAACTCATATGTATCTTTTTTGGCATCTTCTTTGGGTTTATCATTGGTTGGGTTGCTAGCTTTTGGGGGAGAATTCCTGTCCTCGCATTCGTTAAGAGATTGTTCTGATTTAGGCTCAGAGACGGTGTCATCACACTTCAGCCGGCAACCATGGACACGGTCAACCTGAGGAAAATAAATATTTTAAATATGGTACATTAAAAAAAACAAGACCGTATATACTTCAGATACCCAGATAAGTTGAAAATAACAAACGATTACCGATATAAAAATGGTCAAGTACCTGAAGTACACTGTCTAATGGTGCTTCAATACCCGCCAAACCTTGCTCATCAAGCCCTTCTATTCCAGGAGATACAAACTCAGCAACCATCTAAAAAAGAAAGTCCCAAGTATTTCAATTTCCAACAAGTCAAAAGATGCATCAAAAAGTACAGAAAAGTAATAAATAAACATATAGATAGCTACCTCTTGCTTCTTTTTACTAGAATATCCTGTCTTCTTTTTCTCTTTCTTGAAACTCCTTGAAGATTCACATTGATCATTTTGTCTCTTCCTAGGACGGGACCCGCTATAATCCGAAGTCGAGCTTGCTTCTTCATTTGACCCGTCGCTATTATAAACCAACTTAGACTTCTTTAACCTCGACGACTTCTTCTTGTCAGAACCCTTTTTATTATTCCCTGTCGATTTCTTGTCAGAACCCTTGTCATCATCCTCTTTTGACTTCTTTCTCATTGCGCTATCAATGCTCTCCGATTTAACAGTTTTTTTCTCCTCAGACTTGTCAGAGGATCCCAATTTGAGAGTATTAGACCCCCTTTTAAGCCGTACCAGAATGGGGCGACGAGAAGAGCTCGGCTTCGGCACATCAGGCGAACCATCATGTATTGAAGGAGCCTTCTCTTTCTTATTGGACTTGGTATTATCGGGTATAGTTAACTTCTCGGGTACAGTTTTCTTCATAACTCTTTTTGTCCTCGCACGTCTGGAGTAAACAAAGCCTTTGTCTTCAGTGCACCTTGGACAATGCCATTTTCCCTCCGGGGCATTCTTCATTTTATAAAAAAACAAAAAAATAAATTAAGTTATATAGATTCAAGCAAAAACAACAAAACAAAAACAAAACAGAAAAAAAGTTCTAAAATTTTGAACCATCACCTCAAGCGGTGGATTTAGACAATCCAGGTGGTAGGTGCGGGGACAACCGTCACAACAGAGCAGATCACCCCCAACGTTGCACTCTTCACACTCATAGTAGTACTTCATACAAAAATATCATAGATATCAGAAAAAAAAAACAATTTAAAATGTGAAGTCATGCAAAAAAATTTCTTTTTGGTTCTCCAAACAATGCTAATTTAATTGAAAATTTTCACACAAATTATCCTTGTCAAATAATGCAAGCGACTTTTCTTTGTTCCAGTGTTCAAGAAACGAAAGGATCTATTTCCGAATTAACTTATTAATATAGGCTTTAAAGGGGGATTTTGACAAACCTTCATGTGAAAACCCGCCCAAAACCTTGTCAGAAAAGAAATTCGGTAAGCTATTATGCACTTGACAAGTCTGTACCAAGAGAAGATTAAAACAACTCACCCCATCTTCTCCTTTTACCCGATCACTGAACAGAGACTCCTCTGTATCTTTCTTCAGCCTCTTGCTGGCAGAGGAGCTGTTATGCAAATAGTTAGAAGTTACCGAACTGCCCTCCTTCCTAATGGATAGATCCACCATGGATACTGTTTTCTTCCTCTTTCGTTTGACAATGGAGTTGTTTCCATTGATATTCTCCCCTGAAGGACTCTCCTCACTCATCTTTGGAACTTGAAACTAGGAAAATGAAAAACTAGAACAGTAAATCTTCTTGCAAAACCACCTTTTAGTTGTGTAATCGACATAAAAGTTATTAGGTGGAGTGATTAGTGCTCCTATGTCCTACAGGCATTCATATTTGCTATTGATTTGAAATGTAATCCATCTTATAAAAGCTAATGGGGAACACACTGCAGTGTCTTATACCTGATCTAATATGAAGTTATCGTACAATCTACAATTGAAGCCCTGTAAATACTACTGGTACAACTTACATTGACACTGAATAAACCCTTTTCACTATCTGAGATTAAATTGCTCCAATTTCAGCACAATTACATAGCAACCAAGCTCAAATGGAAACTCAAAAGCTCAATAACCCTTTCTATCCCTAATTTATACCAATACAACCAAATCAACGAAGCTGGGTAACTCCCCAGCTCAAAACTTCACCTCAATCGACCAATACTGGCTAATAAGAACCAAAAATTACAGAAAAAATAGATTAAACTGGAAGAAGATTAAATCCCGAAAAAAGCACGTACCTGACTACCTTAAACCCCAAATCAGCAAATCAGGTACAAAACCCTCTTCCTTGTTCGATTTCGCGCCTCTTGAAGCAACCTGGAGACCGGATTGAGCGTCGATCTGTACGAGAATCTGGCAAGGGAGAGACGAGAGGGGAGAGAGAGAAAGCGAGACGAAAAGACGCGAAGATAGAGAGAATAGACACCGACTCGGCTATCGAGAGGGGGCCATATCATTTGTCGCCCCACTGACACGTCATGAGGCGTGAACAATCCAGCTCGACCCCACCCCGCTATGCGCTGCGCATAGAGCGGTGGGGCCCAGAGGGGATGGCGACCAAGGGGGTGAAGACACGTGGGACCCGCTGCAGGCGTACGTTGAACGTTAACGGGTTTGGATTTAAATAATTTCGTTTTTTCTCTTCGGTCCGCGTTTTGCGGGGAAGAGAAGAGAGTGGTGGGAGAGGCGAGGAGAGAGAGCGCGCCAATCGCCATCTCACTTTTTTCATCACTGATCGGAGATTTGACTCGTATCAGATCATCCTTCTACTTCCCTATATGCACTTTGCTTTATTAATTTTTTCTTTTGATTTTTTTCTTTTTATAATTCCTCTTTGACCGCGATAGAGAAATACTGAAATAGAGATGAGATACTCCAAAGTCAAGCGGGTCAGGATCCTCTAAAGTAACCCAAGCTTTCTGTATATATCCGGTATATCCGAACCGTCCGATCAGAAACCCGGCCGACCCGATCAGTGGTGGAATGCATGGTTCCCTTTAATAATCGTGCCAAAACAGATCTGACGGTCCGGATATACTTTAGGTGCTAAAGTCAAAAATTAAGTTACTTTAGGTGCTATGAATTCCTGAAGGTCAAGCGGTGTGCTGAACTGGTGATATGTATGGAATATTATACAATATATACTTAGGGGTTTTAAAAAAAAAAAAAACCGAAAAGCGAACTGTTAGGTGGTTTTTGTGGAGCCCACCTTTTTCGTCTCCCCAAAACCCCAGCAACAAACGGGAGCGGATCCTCTAACGCAAATGTTGAGTTTGCATCGGGACCGTTCGATCATAATTCGGGTCAATGAGATCCGATGTGAAATGCCCGTTGTCCCTTTAATATTCGTTCTAAAACAGATCGGATGATCCGTATCCAAACTCAAATTTTGAGTTACTTTAGGGATCCGAATTCGCAACAATAGGTTTAAGAGCGCGGTGGTTATGGAGTTGGTGTAAATAATGTACAGATTTATTTGGGATTTTTAACATGCTCCCATGTGGTGAGTTTTTGAACAGTTAAAAGTCTTAAAGACGACAAAGAGTTGGTTGCTTTTCCTTTAATGCAATTATTATGTTACAATTTAGTAAAAGTTTGGTAAATTAAGCGTAATGATATAAAAGGATCTGTTGATCTATATAATTAGTAGGGAAATTGCTAATATGATATGCATAGCATAGAGGACCTCCGTGTTACGGCTCAATATTTGAGTTTTTAAAATCTTAACGGTCGATCTGAACCGTTCAATGTGACCTCCATATGAATATGTACTTGCAAACCAAATTTTACATTTTTTAGAATTTTTTCACTATTTTTTTAGATAAGTTGAAAATCACCTGATCTGAAAATTATGTACCATTCAGACCAAGTGTTTTTCTACCTATCTAAAAAAATAGTAAAAAATTCTAAAAAATGTAAAATTTGATTTGCAGGTACATATTCATATGGAGATCATGTTGAACGGTTCGGATCGACCGTTAGGATTTTGAAAACTTAAATATTGAGCCGTAGCACGGAGGCCCTCTATGTTATGCATAGCACCGTAGCCAACTCCTAATTAGTAGATATATTAATCCATCCATGGCTAAGCCACTCTTATGATTTTAAAATTTTAATTATACATATAGGAATTAAATTGAATTTTATCTTTTTTAAACTTTGTATATAGTCTAGCTACCCTCAATAAATGATATATATTTAGTTGTAGCCTAGTGGTTAAAGTTTTATTTATGATTGAGAGGTCTTGAGTTCAAATCTCACTCACTATAATTGTACATTTTAATTTTCAACCACCCCTAACAAAATTTTCTAGTTCCGCCCCTGAATCCATCCATGAATATCATCATTCGATTTAACCGAATAATAAGATGATCAATATGAAAATAAACAAATAAATTGAATAATAATGCACTTAATATGAATAATTAACAAAACAAAGCAATCACAGCCAATAAAAAAAGTATTCAACATGAATAATAAATGTCATGTTTTAGTATCAGTATAATCAGTAATCAATATTTGTGTTTTTGTTATTCAATTTTAATATTTTTGATACGTCCTATCTCGGGAGATGAGGCCGTATGGAAAGTTGGACTGGGTTGGATTCGCCCTGCCAAAGGATGGCAGGCCGAGATGTGGATTGAGTTAGGAACTCGGGGTGGGTTGTGAGAGATTCGGACTCTAACCTGTATGATCTCTCTCTTAGTCAGAATTGCGTCCCCTGTCTAATGGAAATCACTGCCTTATATAGTCTAGCCATAACTGCCATCTCGGGCGTTTATGGGGAACGTGGGCAGTTATGTCAGCCGTTACTGGGACGTGGGCATTAAGCTAGCCGTTTCCACGGCTATCCCGTATGTCGGTTGGCATGAGCCTATTTTAGGGCTATATGATTTGAGGCCGCTGTATTGGGCCCCGACTTAGTGAACCTTTGGGCTTTTCATATGACGTCGGGTTGGCCTCTTAGAGAGGTCCGAATCCCAATCTTTTATGGTCCAGTTTAAAACAAGTAAAGAGCCTGTGGAACATGCCCTATCAATTTTGTTGTTAAGTCTATGTGCTTTATTATTCAACTCAAATGCTCTGTGTCATTCAGTTCAAATGCTTTCGTATTTGGCTTGTCTAACAGATAAAGTGTATGGCAAAAAGTCGTGTCCTTTGTGGGACTAAACTAACAGATAAAGAGATTCGGCAACCGTTTCCAAGTTGATTAAAACATAAATTCGCCGCCAACAAATTAGTAGCCTCAATCCATGCATAGCTTCAATATTATTTTGTACATCATTTAGTGTTACCTCCGTAAATTTACTCGTTAAACTATTATGAAATATTAATCTAAACTAAATATCTTTGATTGCTAACCTCTGTTATTTCAAATTTATTCTTTTATTTTTTTGAAATGCATGAATTTCAAAAACTGTTGTTTTCTATGGACAAATCTCAAAACAAATGAAGAGTTGGATTTAGAATAACAGGGTCCAGTGATTCTCAAAGAATCACAGCAGATTTATTTTCCATTTATGCCTTGTTTGGATGGAGAGTAGAGGAAGGCAAAGGAGGTGAAGAACAGAAGGGAATGGAATAGAATAGAAATGAAGATTAACATATTTAACTTCTTCATGTTTGGATGGTTAATGAGGGAAAATAAATTTAATTTTTTATTTCTTGTTTGGTTAATTAAAATTTAGAAGACTAATGAGAAATTCGGTAGTTGTTGTAGGTTTGTGACAAAGAAACTTATATGAGAATTATATAGGTAAGATATAGGGTTGGGCATTTGTGTCATTTTTCTAAAAATATTTGCAACAAAATTTATTTTCATCCGTTACACCCCAAATCGGGAGGGAAATCGATTCGATTTATTATAATCATGCAAGGTTAAACCTCTTTCACCTCCTGTACCCTTCACCTTCGACATAATTTTGTCAACCAAACACGATTCGAGGGAAATTTTTCTTTTCTTTCCATTCCCTCCTTTCCTCTACTCTCCATCCAAACAAGGTGTTAGGGCCTGTTCGGCTACCCATGTTCCCATGATATTTTTTGTACAAAAAAACTAAAGGAAGCTGCTAACAGCCCCCGAACACCAATTCCCGAATTATCCCTGGATTCAACTTAAAAGTGTATGTAAACTTCTTCATGGGATTATGTAAACTTCACTACTAATCCTATAAACCAATTCAACGAATTCTGCAAACATAAAAACTTTTCATTACCGTGTGGTCCCCAATAAATGTCCATTTTAATCTCTAGTTTAACAGCTTTAACTGTTTTGACCGGGACCACTTGTAGACCTTTGACCAGGACCTCATCTAGAAGATTTCTAACAACTTTTCAAAACTAGTAACTAACATGGATCACTTTAAAAATCTGTAAACACATACAGATACAGGTAAAAAAAATTCAAACTTTTTTTCCCAATTTTTTTTTTCAAATCTGCATCTAGATGTTACTTTCAATTATTTTGAATTATGTAAACCCTATCACGTAACTCTGTAAACAATTTCGTTGAATATTGTAAACCGGTAATAAAATTTCAAATTTTAATTTTTTTCAAAATTTTATTCTAGCTTTCAATTTTTTTAAATTCTACATCTACATGCTTCTTTCAATTTTTGAATTCTGTAAATCTCATCACATAACTTTGTAAACTTAATGTTTGTTATGTTTACAGGATTTAAAGAAACAATTTACAGGGTTTAAGGTGGTCATGGGTTAGTTTTTAGTTTTGAAAAGTCGTTAGAGAACTTCTACAAGCGGTCCCAGTGGTCCTGGTCAAAACGGTTAAACTAGAGGGTTTATTGGGGACCATACTATGATAAAAAGTCGCTAGTTTTTGCATAATTCATTGAATGGGTTTACATAATTGAGTATTGAAGTTTACATAATTATGAGAAGAAGTTTAGAAACACTTTTCAAGTGGTGACAGTTGGTTTTGGTGGATATTTGGAGACCGCGTGAGGGGACCACTGCTGTTAATGGCAATTGAAAGTGCGTGGGGACCGGTCCAGGGTTTTCAGGGGATTAGACTTGGGGGATATTACATTTTCTTAAAACTAAATCGGTTACCTTTCCAATATAGTGTTCAGTGCAATAGTTAAATTACCCATTTTCATTCCCATTATTCATTTCCATTACCAACTCCTCTTATAATTTATGAAAAAGATAAAATTGACTTTGAACTAAGTTGTTTTCCCAATCACTGGAGCTCCCAACTCCTCTTTTCAAATTGACTTTGTTTAATATTTATTTTGGTTTAAACAACTTTGAACATCCAATTATTCTTTGTTTAATATTTTTTGTTCTTAACAAGATTGATTTGTTAATATTTTTTTTATTATTTCTTCTCCATCACCAACATAAGCCTATAATTTTCTAAACAATATTAAATTAATTGATCAAATAAAAGACCAAAATTGTGAAATTTATTCATTTTATATACTAACCATAATTTTCAAAATCAAATTTACTCTTAAAGCTATATTATTTTTTCATAAACAACAAGCACGATTAAACAAACACAAAGACAAAATTTATTTAAACAAACACAACATAATAATACAAGAAATTAATTAAACAAGTATAATTAAACTAGCAACACTCAATTTTAATAGATTAAGCTAATTTGATCATAATCATTAGTATCAATACACTTAATATAATTTAATTTTAGTATTACATCTTCTATAGAAAGAAAAAACCAACATCCTAACAAATTTCTCATACATTTGTCGAACACCTATATTCTAAAATTCCCCATGGGTTAAATAACTTTTGATTTTGACGAATTTCCATTTCCATTCTCATTTTCAAAAGTTCCCATTTCCATAAAAATTCTCATTCCCATAAAAATTCCCGTTGCCAAATATAATGATGAGTTTTTATTCGCCAGTTAATTTTTTTTAAAATATACTTTTAAGTTATTATTATTTTCAAATAATATATAATAATATACCTAAACTTAAAAAATATATAAAATTTTGTCTACCCTGAAATTTTTCCTCAAAAATATGTTTATATTTCTATATTTTTTCAAAAAAAATTATAAAAATATACTTAATATTTAAAAAAGTATATAAAATTATGTCTCATCCTTCTTATTATTTTGCCTGCGCTTCTTATCGGAGGTTGTACTCTGAAAGCAAGTTTTGAATTGCTAGAAGCAGAAACATGACCTTCTTTAGTAAAAAACACACTTCTCGTGAATAATTATAAAATATATAAACATATCCTTCCTTGGTAGAAATACACTTCGCGTGAATAAGAGCGTCTCGTTATAGAGTGTTTATTTGAGAGGAAGATTCAAGTGTATATATTTTCTTACTTTTAATATATCTCCATTTCATTATTAAGCACGTTGGGTGTCCTAATCCGTCAACGGCTGAGATTGAAAGATGAATTTTCGGATTCAATATCAGCCCTCAAATCACATAATCTATCTTCTTTTGATTAAATATATATATTTTATATGTATAAGTCTAAATTTAGTTATAGATGTACTCGCTACACGCATTGTCACTCACCGTGCAGACGCCTCTTTTTCCTCTGATCCAAAATTTACGAAGAGATCTAAAATTCAAATCAACTGCTTCTCTTTCGTTCTGAAAACCCTAGCCCGCCTCCAAAGCGCTCTCTCCCTCTCTCGCTCTCGCTCAATCACCCAAATCTCTCTTGATTGTTCTCTTTCCGTAAATCCAAATATCTCTCTCGTCCTCTCTCTCTACCGAGCACCGAAGCTAAAACCTCCCCCTCTCTGCAGTATCCTTACTCACAATCAATCAGAGAAATCAATGAAAAGAAGATTCAAAGGAAAGGAGAGAAATTTCACTAATAATTGCAACTCAGTTCAACAACGATACAAAGCCAAAGAGGAAACAAATCCCAATTCTCTAATGTTTTCGATGCCTCAAATCAACAGAAGTAAAGGCCTTATATAGGCGATGCTAAAAGCAAAAGGAATTAAGATAAAAAAACAGTAATTAAAGAATACTAATTACTATTCAGTTGCTATCTCAGTAGCGCGTGCCAAACCAATTTCTAACGGCCTGACACTGTATCAGACAGTATTCCTCCAGTTGCTCCCTTCGTATACTCTCCAGTACTGTTGCCTTGGGTCCCTTTGTCAGCTTCAGTGCTAATTTCAGCGTCTTTAACCTTGTCGGACCCCTTGTCAGTGGCATGTTTAATGAATACGGGCTGCCCCTCACTCCTGCCCCCTTTTTCTCTTCCCTCCTTTCTTTCTTCAATTTCTGATAACTCAACGAACATCCCCAAATCAACTGGGCCACGCTGCAATCCCTCCCCCTTAGCAAAATTCGTGTCCTCACGAATAAAATCTGGCCATTCCTGAGCAATACGATCATAGTCCTCCCAAGTAGCATCATCTTCTGACTGATTGTGCCATTGTACCAGTACTTGTATGGTCGCTGCATTTCGCCTTTTGATCATCCTTCTCGCCAAAATCAATTGAGGGCTAGGCTGCATGACAATTCCTGGTCCAAGTACCGGTAGTACCGGATTAATCGACTGGTTGTTGCCCACCTTTTTCTTGAGCTGTGAGATGTGGAAAACGGGGTGGATTGTAGAGCTTGGAGGAAGATTCAATCTGTAAGCTACCATACCGACCTTCTGAATCACCTCAAACGGACCATAGTACTTTGAACTCAGCTTCTGATTGCGCAATCCTGCCACAGTAACTTGCCTATAAGGTTGCAATTTAAGGTAAACCCAATCACCAACCTCTAGTTTCCTCTCACTTCTGTGTTTGTCTTCGAACTGCTTCATTCTTGCTTGTGCCTTTACCAAGTTAGCTTTTAATTGGGTTAAAGTTGCTTGTCGGTCTCTCAGAATGGAATTAACGGACTCCACTTGACTTCTAGGTTGGTTGCCCAAAGACAATTGGGGTGGTGCATAGCCGTACAGTGCTTCAAAAGGGGTCATCTTGATTGCGCTGTGAAAATTCGAGTTGTACCAAAATTCTGCTAAACTTAGGTATTGAGCCCACTTATTTTGCTTGTCAAACACCATGCTTCTCAAGTAATTCTCTAAGAATGCTTAGAGAACGTTTACAACTCAAAATGAGCATGGTGTTTGACAAGCATTCTTAGAGAACGTTTACAACTTGAGTTGAACTCCCAACTGCTCCCATGCAAATTGTAAACGTTCTCTAAGAATGCTTGAGCCACATCACTTGCTGAAAATGGGTGAGTTAGAGGGATAAAATGAGCATATTTAGTTAACCGGTCAACCACTACCAGTATCACTTCCCTCCCCTTGGATTTAGGTAAACCCGTTATAAAGTCCATACCCACACTCTCCCAAGCTTCCTCAAGTATTGGTAAAGGTTGCAAAAGACCTGGTGGTGCCATATATTCAGATTTATTAATCTGACAATTCTCACAGTTTTTAACAAACTGATATACATCCTCTTTCATTTTCGGCCAATAAAACATCCTTTTGACCCTGTGATATGTTGCATTAATGCCAGAATGACCCCCTAGGCTCGAATCATGTAACTCCTTCAGTATTTCTTGTCTCAATTCACCTGCTGCTCCGATACAAATTCTTCCCTTAAACCGCAATACCCCTTGATACTCAGTTAGGTGATGATCAATCTCTGACCCCTCTTCCTGCAACTTCTTTTTTAATGCCCCAATCCACTTATCACCCTCATAGCTCCTCACTACATCCTGTACCCAATGTGGCACTATTTCGCTTAACATTTTCAAATTGGCATCCATTTCTCCTTCTTCTTCATTCTGCCCTTCCCTCCTAGACAAGGCATCAGCAACCCTATTTTCAGCACCTCTTTTGTACTCTATAGTATAATTCAAACCCAACAATTTGCTTAGACCCTTGTGCTGCATAGGTGTGTTCACCTTTTGTTCTAATAAGTATTTGAGGCTAAGTTGATCAGTTCTTATCACAAATTCGGTTCCCAACAGATAATGTTTCCATTTGGTCACTGCTGTAAACAAGGCCATCAACTCCTTTTCATAAGTAGACAGAGACTGATTCCTCACCCCCAACTTCTTACTAAAATAGGCAATAGGCCTCTTATCTTGCATGAGAACAGCCCCAATTCCATGTTGACATGCATCAGTCTCTAATATAAAAGGTTTATGAAAGTCGGGTAATTTGAGAACATGAGCACTCACCATGGCCTGTTTGAGTTCCTCAAAAGCTTGTTGAGCTGCTGGGTTCCAACTAAACCCATTCTTCTTGAGCAATTCAGTGAGAGGATGAGAAATGATACCGTACCCCTTGATAAATTTCCTATAATAGCCTGTCAATCCCAAAAATCCTCTGAGTGCCTTGGTATTTCTAGGAATTGGCCAATTCAGCATTGCTTCAACTTTAGATGGATCAGTTGCCACCCCCTCTCCTGATATTATATGTCCCAAGTAATCAATCTGGTTAACACCAAAAGCACACTTAGATTTCTTCACATACAACTGATTTGCCTTCAAAACCTCCAAGGCTTGTTTGAGATGCTCTAGGTGTGATTCAATACTCTTGCTATACACAAGAATATCATCAAAAAAACCAAAATAAACTTCCTTAAAAAAGGTTTGAAAATGAGGTTCATTAGGGCCTGAAATGTTGCAGGAGCATTGGTTAGCCCAAATGGCATAACCTTGAACTCATACAAACCCTCATGTGTGCTGAATGCTGTTTTGTGCACATCTTCTTCTTTCATCCTTATCTCATGATACCCACTTCTTAGGTCTAACTTAGAAAAGTATTGTGCACCATCAAGTTCATCCAACAAATCATCAATTAGAGGAATGGGAAACTTGTTCTTGACTGTATTATCATTCAACTTTCTGTAATCAATGCACATTCGCCATGTTCCATCTTTCTTCTTAACTAGGAGTACTGGTGAGGAGTATGAACTGGTACTGTTTTGGATTAAGTTGTTTTTGAGGAGTTCTTGTATGATTTTCTCTATTTCCAACTTCTGAAAATAAGAGAATCTATAAGGTCTCAGGTTGATGGGAGTGGAGTTAGGTTTGAGAGTAATTTGGTGGTCTATGTCTCTTTGAGGTGGTAAAGTTGTAGGCTCTTCAAATAGGGATTGAAATTGGTTCAGTATAGGTAGAAGAATGGGATGGATTTCGGGTTTGGTGGTGTATTTTGTGATTTCTTCTACCTTAAACAATTGTGCATAAAGGACTTCATTGCCCCTCTTCACTTCTTTCTCAGGATAAACACTCCCTTCAGAAATCCTCACTTCAGCCACTTCATTTTTCTGCACCAGTTTGACTCTTTTTCCCTCTTTCATCATGACCATCATGCCTTCCTTGTAGTTCACTGCCATTGTACCCCACAATGATAACCAGTCAATACCCAATAGAATATCATACCCAGGCACAGCCAAGACCCTCAAATCATACTCAAAAGGGTGCTCATTCAGATGAAATCTGACCTTTGGACACATGGCTGTGGAACTCATGGTGCTGCCATCTGCAATTTTCACCTTAAGTGGGCTGGTTGGCACAACAAGAATCTCTAGATTTTTCAGCAAAGAAGGGTTTATAAAAGAATGGGTACTTCCTGAATCAATGAAAGCACAAATGGGAACTGAATTGATAGAGCCTTTATAGGTTATGGTTTTGTTATTGGAACTTTTAGGACCATTCAAAGAGATTACTGCACTTTCCTCGGGTTCAACCTCAACTTCCTCTTTGTTTTTATCTTCATAGTTCAGAATCTCTTCAATCTCAATTTCCTCCTCTTCCCCTTCTACTGCATCCATAGAGTGTAGCACTTTGTTACACCTATGACCTTGGAACCACTTCTCATTGCATATAAAACACAACCCAAAATTTCTTTTTTGGTAAATGGTCAGGTTTTGTTGCTGGTTTGGTTGAGGCCTTGGTGGTGGTCTAGTTTGGATGTTATTTTGAGGTCCTGGTGGGTATCTCCTGGTAGATGGATCAGGTGGTTTGATTGGTCGAATTGGAGGTGTGATTTGGGGTCGGAGAAATAAAGGCTTCTTATCTGACGGCCCCACTGCCATCTCTACCTCTTGAGCTACATTGAATGCTTCATTCAGATTGTGTGGTTTGAAAAGGTTGATAGTGGTTTGCAACTCCTCTTTGAGGCCACTGATGAAACTCCAAGTATAAAAATAGTCATTCCTTATATTAGTTTCAGCCATTAATCGAGATTGTGTTCTCTGAAATTCAGTGATATACTCCTCCACTGAATGGGTTTGTCTCACCTTGCGGAACATCACCACCGCATTACAATTCTGCTTGTCTTTAAATCGTTCAAAAACAGCTGCAACTAAGATAGGCCAAGGAGGGTTGGGATTTTCTATTCTAAAACAGCTGTACCATTCTTTAGCCTTCCCAACAAAATTCATGGAAGCTAACCGGGTTTTATACATTTCAGAGGTCTGATAACACTCAAAGTAGAACTCACTATTCTCTACCCAGTCAACCGGGTTATCTCCATCAAAATAGGGAAAATCAAATCGAGGAAGAGAAGGTTTCTGGTTCTGGAAGGGTTGATCCTGATACCTGGTGCTCATATCAGATGGCTCTTCAATGAGAGGTGGAGCTGGTGGATCGCGCCTGGGTTGAGGTGTAGGAGGAAGTGGCCTGTTGGAGTTACTTCCAGTAGGGTCATTGGTACGCTTGCCATCAATGTACTGCTTGAACATCGCAGTAAGTTGATCGATCTTGCCCTCCACCTTATCAATACGATCATCTCGTGCTTGGAGTGAAGCCTGGAGGGAGGATTCGGTTTCTCGCACCATCCTGACAAGCTTATCATTAACCGCTGTCAGATCGAGAACCACCTCCTCATCTGAGTCGTCTTGACTTCTCAAGCGCGGAGGCATCGTGCTGCTTGATTTCGCCTTGCGCCTAGATTTCCCCAGCTGTTGATCTTAGTGCTCTGATACCACTTGCAGTATCCTTACTCACAATCAATCAGAGAAATCAATGAAAAGAAGATTCAAAGGAAAGGAGAGAAATTTCACTAATAATTGCAACTCAGTTCAACAACGATACAAAGCCAAAGAGGAAACAAATCCCAATTCTCTAATGTTTTCGATGCCTCAAATCAACAGAAGTAAATGCCTTATATAGGCGATGCTAAAAGCAAAAGGAATTAAGATAAAAAAAACAGTAATTAAAGAATACTAATTACTATTCAGTTGCTATCTCAGTAGCGCGTGCCAAACCAATTTCTAACGGCCTGACACTGTATCAGACAGTATTCCTCCAGTTGCTCCCTTCGTATACTCTCCAGTACTGTTGCCTTGGGTCCCTTTGTCAGCTTTAGTGCTAATTTCAGCGTCTTTAACCTTGTCGGACCCCTTGTCAGTGGCATGTTTAATGAATACGGGCTGCCCCTCACTCCTGCCCCCTTTTTCTCTTCCCTCCTTTCTTTCTTCAATTTCTGATAACTCAACGAACATCCCCAAATCAACTGGGCCACGCTGCACTCTCTCTCTTACCCGAGCACTGAGCGCAAACCCTCCCCGCAGAGATGGAGGCGACGCCGTGTGTCAACCTCCCTCCTCATTCGCTGCCAGCTATTTGCAAAGATCGAAGCGCTCCTTCACAGTCCATGCACCCGCCTCCTCTTCTCACCAGAGTACGCATGCACTGTTAATTACTTTCGCTATACTCAATTACTGCTTTCTCTCCCCCTTACCCTAAATTAGAATCATTACCTCAGCTTATTTCATCTACTTTTATCTATGCTTACCTACTCACCTGGCTGGTTGATTGCTTGGTTTGTTTGTTTCAGAGGCGGTGATGAAAGATGGTGGCATTCCTTTGCTGTTAGAGACTTAGAGCTTGCTAGGTGTTATAGAGAGAGTGCTCAATCTGAGGCTGCAAGGTTATTTCTTTTGGATTTACATACAACAATAAATTTCGGTAAATAAGTTGAAATTGCTAGGTGATTCTTCAACTGTCTGTCATGCATATATTTCACATTTTCTGTATGTTCTTTAATATATCTTAAAAAAGAGTGTTATCAAGAATGCATTCAAACGCATATGTTCTGAATCTCACTGTTCAGAGCATTTCTAAAAGTACTATTTAGAGAGGTTTTTAATGTGAGTTTTAAAAAGAGCATTTGCATATATTTTAGAGAGGTTTATACCCGAGTTTGTTTACTGGTACCCGACAATACCAGTCATTCATGCATGCATATCGGTTTAGGCAAGATTTTAAATAATACAAATTTAGTAATGAGCTATTGCATATATTTTACAAATGTTCAACAATAATTTTTCAAAGACTAAGCAAGGTTTGTATAACACATCCTGTAACTCATGACGTCCATTTCCTTTAAATCCATATCTAAGTGATCTGTATATAAACCATTCCTGAGAGTTGCAGTAAACTTGTATTGAATTTAGAGTATAGATAATTGTAACCTTGATTTGAACATACTTGTGGCCAGTGTTACATATGTCACTTCTGTTAAAAGTTGCTAAAGCAGTTCTGACACTGGTACCAGTGCATTTTGATTTATGGTATATTCTCTTATAAGTTCTAGAGACTGACTTGTAAAGTTCTCAAATTTGAAGGGTTGGTTCTGTAAATTTAGTGTTTTGGTTCCTTGTGTTCGGCTGAAATTTAATTACTGGAACTGAAATTGGATCTTAGATAGAAGTGGGGTTTTAGACTTGTGAATAAAAAAAGGGAAATTTAATGAACATGGGCTTAGACTATTTTTGGGCTTCGATCTCTCCTCCAAATTTCATTGACTCTTCTCTCTATATATCTCACCTATATATCTATCCTCCAAATTTCAGCGATCTCGACCATGATCTCGATCTCCTTCTTGACAGTGGACAAAAGCACGACGTGTTGCTAGAGGCTGTGCAGGTGATAACCGACCTGAACCTTTCTATCAAGAAGGTAATTTTGTTTATCTTAATCTCCAGTATTCCTCACCTTCCTGCATAGGAAAACGTGGTATCTAATTTTATTCTTTCTTATATATAGAAACAAAGGCCTCTACTCATTATTGCTGAGGATGTTGAAAGTGATGCACTAGCAACTCTCATTCTAAACAAGATTCAGGATGGCATTAAGGTATTGAATTAGTTTTATCCAACTCAATCTCCATTGTTTGTAATTTTGATTTCTTCGTGACATTATTCAAATTTTTTTTTCTCGTGATTATGCACATGTTGTACTTAATTTAACATCTCTCAATTGAATAATAATTTGGCGTTACTGGTGTTTGGTTGATAAATAAATTATTATGATGTGGATTGATTCAAATGTTTTGATTGTTTTTTTTATAGTGTTTGGTTGATAAATAAATTATTCTGGTGTGGATTGATTCAAATTATTCAGGTGCTGCAGGGATTGCACCAGATCAGCAGCGCCTGATCTTCGTGGGGAAGCAACTCGAGGATGGCCTGATCTTCACCGGGAAGCACACTTGTTGATTACATCATCCAGAAAGGTAATTAAACTGTGGTTCCATCTTTGCAGTATAGCCAACTCTATTAAAATTGCTATTTAGCCATCATAAAGAAATTGTAAAATTGCAGGGTCAAGGCTACATCTGGTGCTAAGGTTGCGAGGTGGTGGTCATGGAGGTTTGACTTTGGTTGCCCCTATCATTTGAGTGTGCCGAAATTGAGGAAAATCCAATCTACATGCATTGTACCAGCAATGCTGCTGTTCAGGATTTTCTGACAGATCAGACTTTGAGATTTAATTCCCAGCAATTGGCTACACTATTTTTTTAGTTCTTTATATGGACATACATGCTAAGGTGTCTATTACATGCTCGAGATGTTTCAGTTCCATTAAAGGTCCAGAGCTATGCCATTAGTAATTTTATAAGAGGGTATTTGCTGGTATTTTTCTGAATTGGCTGCTGGTTATTGTTCTGACAGCCAATCTTGAAAAATTCATTCTAGACAATCTACAAAACCAAATTTTTATTTCTTTTTATGGAAATGTAGAGGAAAGTCCAATCTACATGCATGCCAATTTTTAGAATTTTTGTAATTTTGTAGCTATTTTTAACAGATGCTTGAATGCAGGGGCAGACTTGGTAAATAGTGTAGTTTTAGCAGTTTTTTTGTATTTCAAAGCTAACTTTAAAAATAGCTAATAAATCATAGAAAAGTGCTATAAATGTAAAATTTGAGTCTAAAGTGTGTATTTTGAAGTTCTTTATTTATTTGTGATCTTGATTTGCTCAGGTTACCAGTCTAACTGTCAGTTCTGTTCTGATTTCGTTTGCTGGTCATTTTGTGCCTTTTGGTGTACCAGTTGGGTGCCGAAGGCACTTTGCTTGTGTTTTATGGCTGGTGCAGTGTTTGGTCAAGTCTGAAGGACTGGTTAGGGGCCAATGCACCATATTTTGAGGTTTGGTTATTGGTTTTCTACATACTATACCATATGACAGTAAAGAAGAGAAGGAGATCAAAGATCGAATAAAGCATGAGTCAAGATCAAATTATTGTCAACTAAAAAGACAAGTTTTGCTGAGAAGACCTTGGTGTGTTATTTATTTAAATGATTTTGTTTTCTTAATGGATTTTTTAGAGGTTTAAGTTCTCCGATCTGATGCATGTGACCAAGTGCAACATGGCCAATACTGTTTCTGGCATGGCCAATACTGTTTCTGGCATGACCAAGCACCTTGAGCAAGTCTCTGCTGCCTTTGCAGTAAGTATTTTTATCAATGTTTCACATGCGTTAATATCATGTTATTACTAAAATTTTTATTTTATTTTTTCATTTTTAGTCTGCCAAGCGGCATCTGACACAGCGCATTGAGAGATTGGATGGTAAACTGGATGAGTAGAAGGAAATCTCTGGTATCATCAAAAAGGAGGTATGCTTGATTATTTCATGTCTTAGTTCTTAATTATTTTACCTTGGTTGGTTAATTTTTAATCTCATTCGTCTTTTTGGTACTTTGTAGGTTACTGATGCTCACCTAAAAATTTGTACATTGGACTGAAATAAACAACATCAAGTAGGATGTCTTTTATAATTACCTTTAAATTGTGAATTTGGTTTAAATTGGGAATTGACGTATTTTATAACAACTTTTAAATTGGGAACTTCCAACTCTACATCCCTAAATAGACCAGGACATATAACTGTGGAAAGGGCGTGAATTTAAGTGATTGGCTATATTATGTTATGTTTTATTATTAAATATTATAAAGTGGATAGCTTATGACAAGTTTCATTATATTGAAAACAATTTACTTGCAGGATTTGTAAGTTCAGATGTAAAATATCAAAGGAAGTACTTGCATCACCATATAGATATTGGTGCAGATATATGCAGAAACCGCCGCCTTGGAAGTGGAGAAGAATGGGGAGCTTTTTGCCAGCCTCCGATTCGGGTAGGTAGAGTGATGCTGACATTTGATTTTGCATTTTTAGCATTTTTCCATCTGAATCTCATCTTTCAAAAAAACAAAAACACTGTTAAATTAGCAAGTTGTTTTTCTAAACTGCTCCTAGAAAAATGCATAAAAAACATAGTTCCAGGTCTCCTAAAATCTTGAAAATGTTTAAGCATATAGAACATGTTTAGACCTACATTTTCATAAAAAGAACAAAAAAATTGGTTCAGTCAATTATCTAGAAATAATTTTTGAATATTGGTTGTCAGTGAACAGCAGCTAGAAATGAATTACAATTAACAATCTTGTAATGTTAATAGATAAGTAAATTGCTAAGCACTTAATTTTTAGCAGTTTCTCTCTGTAACAGTACAATTGATTTATTAGAGTTTGTAACTTTGTAAAAAAATATCAATGTGTATACATATAATGGCACTTTTTATTTATGTTATTTGATATCATGTGGTATGTCAGTATTGAATTGTTGTACGATATTTGATATTAGATTCAAATTGAGCTATTATGTATGTTATTAGAAAATTAATTATTTGATATTAGATTCGAATTGAGTTATTTTTTGAAATCATTGGTACTTAAAAATACAGAATCATCACATCATTAAATTATTATCAGAGATCAAATTTCAAAGTAATTAAAAATTCTGAATTATATAAATTCTCTTCATAGACCATGTCCCTCAGTTTTTGAATAATTATTATTTTCATTGGAATGTTCTTTTTAATAAAAATATATTTTCTCTTATAATATGTCCCGTTGCATCGCACGGGCATGATACTAGGAAGTCTCTTATATATATATAGGAAGTGTCTACGGTGCTATGCATAGCATAGAGGTCTCCGTGCTACGGCTTAATTTTTTAGTTTTCAAAATTCTAACGGTCGATCCGAACCGTTCAACATGATCTCCATATGAATATGTACTTGCAAATCAAATTTTACATTTTTTAGAATTTTTTTACTATTTATTAAGTCACTTTGGAAAAACAGTAATTTGTACACAACAGTAAAATCTTCTGGGCCATTGGATCAGTAATTTTCAAAGTGGCTTAAAAAATAGTAAAAAAATTCTAAAAAATGTAAAATTTGATTTGCAAGTACATATTCATATGGAGATCATGTTGAACGGTTCGGATCGACCGTTAGGATTTTGAAAACTCAAAAATTGAGCCGTAGCATATTAGCCAGATTCTATATATATATAGAGTGGCTAAGGTCAAAGTGGTATGACCAAGGCCTTGGTGCTACCAATTAGTTTTTGCAATTTTAAAGTTCAAATAGTCGATTCAAACCGTTAGATGTTCAATCTATATTAAAATCTGCTTGGAGACCAAATTTTACATTTTTTGGAATTTTTTACTATTTTTTAAGCCACTTTGAAAATGGCAGATCCGGGTGAACAGTAAAAACAGTGCAACCAAATTCTGGACCGTGTGATCAGCAATTTTCAAAGTGGCTTAAAAAATAGTAAAAAAATTCCAAAAAATGTAAAATTTGGTCTCCAAGCAGATTTTAATATAGAGATCACATCTAACGATTTAAATTGACCGTTTGGACTTTGAAAATTCAAAAACGACTTGGTAGCACCAAAGGCCTTGGTCATACCACTTTGATCTTAGCCACTCTATATATATCTATATATATATATATAGGGTCCGGCTAATTTGCCGCTGGCAGCATTTCGGCCAGCTGCTGCCGGCGGAAAATCTGCCATACGGATGTTCAAACAACCGATCCGAACCGTTCAACATGTTCTAAATATTGAAATCCGCTTGGAGACCAAATTTTACATTTTTTGGAATTTTTTTACTATTTATTAAGCCACTTGGAAAATTCCAGATCATATGGTCCAGAATTTTGTTGCACTGTTTTTACTGTTCACCCGGATCTGGAATTTTCGTGACGGAGCCGGCTTTGCCGTGCCATTTTTTCCCACTCTACTCGCAACTACTCGATGCGTCTTTCTATTTCTAAAAAAAAAGTTACAACTTAAAGAACCAATAGTCCCTTTACAATAAAACAAATAAGTAAAAATTTATATTTGTAATAAACATATCTGTAAGAAAAATTAACATGCAAATGATTTGTATTTAGTCAGAATGATTAAAACAATAAGACACACAATCTGTAATACTGTAATACTAGAGAATAATTATTTACATAGATTATTTCTTCGTAAAATTAAATATAATTCACAAACAATGCGGAAAAGAATTATTTTTCAAAAAACTTGCAAAAAAATGCAAGATAAAGTAACATTAAGCAAGGACTAATTCACATTTATTATATTTTTTTCCCATATTTTTTAGGTGCAAATAATATCGAATTCGGATCCGATCACACTTTTAGTGAAGCAGTAGCTGAATTCCGCACACACATTCTGTGCAGAATTTTTTATTTTTAGAAATTATTTAAAATAATATTTGATATTAGATGGATGATATATATATTTCAATTTTATAGAAATAACTGATTTTTTTTTGTTTCCATTATTTTAGAGAATTCTAAAAAACTGAAAACAAATAGAGGAGGGATCAAGTTACAACAAATTTGAGTTACAACAAAGTTACAACAACCATTTTTTTCATTTTCAAAGTCCAATTAATCGTCGATCCAAACCGTTCAACATGATCTCCACAATAAAATGTGTTTGCAGATCAAATTTTACATTTATTTGAATTTTTTTACTATTTATTAACTATTTTACAAAAAATAGTCATATTCAGACCATTGAATTTTGTACCCATCTTAATAAATAGTAAAAAAATTAAAAAAATGTAAAGTTTGATCTGCAAGCACATTTTATTTAGATAATCATGTTGAACGGTTTGGATCGACGATTTGGACTTTGAAAATGAAAAAAAATGGTTGTTGTAACTTTGTTGTAACTTGATCCCTCCTCAAACAAATAATCAGTTATTTTAGGGACCATACCACTTCACGGAAGGAACCCCATGTCATGCCACAAAAAATCGACATAGAGGGGCCCCACTCTGCATAGTACCATTCATATTCCCCATGACAGGTTTGATGTTTTAGATCAGTTGTAATTTAGGTCACACGATTTGTATTTTAACCATATTTTAGTACTCTTGTAGTTCTTACATTATTAATTAGTACACTATGACTCAAATAGCAATATTTTTATACTATTATTTTGATGATACAAACAAACACTTGCTATAAAAGAAATCATACATAGTAGATTTTGTGATTTAATAACTTTATGTCAATTAATTATAAGGCCATCTTTTTTACATCAGCAGGGCAGGGACACGAATGTACAGGAACAACCAAAATATATTAATAAATTTCAACTTGATAAATATTAATTCAACTATGTTTATTTTATTTTTTTCAACCATGTCTCCAAAATACAATGTTTTTTTTTAATTAATTAATAAAAACATTATCTTCCTCTCTTAAACCAATTTTTTCATCACCAACCGTTTTATTTAACTTCTTTTTCCTAACTTGGATAATCTTGAATCAGTAAGGTAGGGGTAAAGATATTGACAAAACCTGTTTGGTTTGATATAATGCACGATCAATATAAATAAAGTGAAATGCATATAATCTTTACTTCTTATAAAACCACTTTGAATTTTAGAGGAATGAGGAGGTTATCTCTTCAGAGAAGATCTCAGCCTCACATTCAATCAATCTCAACCATTGATCACTGTCTGATTTTATACCTTCTGTTTTTATATAGTCTCACGTGTAGAAGCTTTTTATTAGATAAAAACGTACCCATTTCAAAAAAGATCTCAGCCTCACATTCAATCAATCTCAACCATTGATCACTGTCTGATTTTATACCTTCTATTTTTATATAGTTTCACGTGTAGAAGCTTTTTATTAGATAGAAACGTACCCATTTCAATACAGATTTTTGTTGACTTTCCGTTATCTTTTAGGTTAGTGATGTTATAATCCGAGTATAGGAAGTACTCTTACCAAGGTTCACCGCTCACCTGGATCTGGTATAGGGAAATATTGGTGCTGGTACATTCTGATACCCAACATGAATATCATGGCAGTGAGGTTCTATGACATTGTTCTGAGACCAGGTCTAATTAACACCTATATAATTCTTGCTTCTTAAATATATCTATAAAATTTGATTTTACTGAGGATTGCATTTTGAAATTATGTGAGACTTTTGGTGAGATTTGGCTGGTGTTTATGCAAGAATCTTGGTTTGGTACGTACCAGTATATTGCACACCAGTACCGGTGTCTAAAGAGCCTTAGTTGAAATAATTTCCCTGAGATGAGCCACCATGTGTTGATATAACAAAAATGAAAATTTAGTCAGTGTAGCATTTGCACAAATGAAATTAAAATTCAAGCTTATCCAACTTTGAGATTTGGTTAATGCAACCTTTTTTCAAGAACATAAGAAATTGAAGATTATACCTAGATATTTGTAAACTAAAAAATTGTCCAACGACGAAAATGAAAACTCTTCCCTTGGCTTAAATAAACAAGCAACAGAGTTCATGTCTATACTTCTTCCAATGGTAATTAATAGAATTTGAGATAAAATTGAATAAGAAATATTTCATTGATTGATCATTATACTTGTACTTATTACAATACATGTGAGATCTATTTATAATGGATACAAGGCATATAGCTGTTGGCAAATTTCAGGAAAAGAGAAAAGGGAAAAAGTTAGAGAATATTTTTGTAAAATTTCACTTTTTGAGTTTGCTTGGTGTACCCAAGATAGCATCTCCAATTTGTGTGTTTTGTTTGTTAATCTTCAACAGTAATTGAACCCAAAAATGAAAGATTTGTTGTTATTTGTATTCAATTTTAGCACAAGTTTGAAACATAATTATCATTCATATATTTGTTAAATAATTTACCTATACAAACCAACATGATTCATGCTGCTTTAATTTGTTAATTGCATTAGGTATTCGAAGAAATTCTCAAGGAACACTGGTACAGGCCGCAATTATCGATGTACCTCGACATAATATATGTTCTGACGAGAATTTGCAAAGGGAGCTTGAACAAACATGCTCTTGTTTGAAAAGGGAATATTCTCTCGAGGCGAATACTGAAAGGTTCAATCTCCTTATAGGGTTCTAATGAAATCCGGTTTTGTACATTTGGCATTGGATTGCTATCGACTGATGAAGTTGTGGGATCACGAGCCGGATCACAGGTTATGAAGGGAAGGATGTGGTGGTTGAGAATCTGAGGCAGTTGTGTGTTTTTAAAATTGCAAAAGAGAGTAAGCGTCTGTGGGTATGGTGGGACTATGCCATAGATTTCCATATTAGATGCCCCATGAAGGAGAAGAAGTATAACAAGGAGTGTGCCGATGAAGTTATCAAGTCTCTAGGTTTGTTGGTTTCTAAATTTTTTTAGTTCTCAAGGGAATATGATATATTTATTACCTTCCACTGTGATTCCATGCTTGTCCTGCAAAATAGGATTATGCTCTTAAAAATGAGAACTCTTTTGCATGTTACCACATAAAACATGGTGAGTATCAATTTGTAACCTCTGCTCCTATTTCTTAATCTACTGTTTATTTCTCGCTGCTGTTATATAGTTTGGGTTTTTTACAAATTAAGAAAAAAAAGGCAAGGGAGGGTCTCAGAAAATATTTTTAATATATCATACATGATTCACATATGTTTGGTTAGTTTTGGATGGCATAATTCATTTATAGGGCAGGGCATATGTGACAATTTTGAAGTTTTACAGAAGTACGCATAAAATTATTTCATCTTAAATGTTTTATGTATACATGTTCAGGGTTAGATTTGAAGAACATTGAGAAGTGCATGGGAGATCCTGATGCTGACTCTGACAATACAGTTTTGAAAACGGAGCAAAATGCTCAGGTTTAAATAATACATCTCAGATGCAAATTTACTTGTACTTTGATTTAATATATTGCTAAGTTTTTAAATTTTGTTTCAATAGATTGGGACAGGCTCTAGGGGAGATGCCACCATATTACCTACACTTGTGGTTAATAATAGACAGTACCATGGTAAGTTGCCAATAGTGATAATTAGTGCAGTTAGCAAGTCGTTATATTTTTATGTCCTGACTGTTTTGAGAGTAATTGCAGGAAAGCTAGAAAGGAAAAGTTGTACTGAAGGCTATTTGTGTTGGTTTTGAAGAAACCACTGAACCAGCTGTTTGTTTGGATGATGGTACTTACTATCATCTTTTGTAATTTAGTTTATTTATTACTTCGTTTGAGACTTTTTAATCAAATGGTTACACGACTTGTATTTGTTTAATTTTTATATAGGTATTGAGACAAATGAATGCTTGAAAGATAACGGCGGTTGTTGGCAGGATAAAGTTGCTAATGTCACAGCATGCAAGGTATTATTGTCACAATAACAAAACAATGGATAACAAGCAAGTATTGAAACATAAATTGATGTATTGTGTGGTTTATGGTGTTTTGAAATGTCATTATTTGTGTCGAACAATTAAAGTCAATTAATTTACTCTATTATGCGGCTGTTATATGTACTTGCTAAACTGGTTGATGAATAGGTACTGGTACAGTGCCTGTGGTACAACATCAATACTCATTTTTCTAATTATAAAATTACTGAAAATTTTCATTGAATATGTGTTGGTACAGTACGTATACTTGTTTGATTAATTAGTAATATTCTGTCTGTGGATTGAATTTACATTAAAAAAGACAATTAATTGTCTTCTTATGTGATAATCATGTGATGTGCAATATAGTTTTTTTACTTCTTTTGTAATACTATAATAATATTTTTTATTCACACTTAGCTTGTATTCTTAATCCACCTTGCCGTACACTGCCAATGAGCTTCTGCAAATTTCTTGTTGAGATTTTGAATGTTGTTTTCTTTCGAAATTAGTATGTATTCTTTTTATATGGAATTGTTATGGATGTATGAGAACAATGTTTTTTCATTATAATATTTTGACTTATATTGATGAATTGTCAATTAGAATTAGAATAATTTTTCTGTATTTTATATCACTTGTGATTGAAAGTGCGCAAGAATTGCTGACACGAAGAAGAGAATAAGTCTTGAATGTGATGCAATTTTATAAATATGTAACTATGTTGGACATTTTTAGGATCAAATATTAAGGTTCTTGTTTCTCTCATTATTAACTTATACATGATTATGCTATCAATTCTTAAATTAATTACATTAAGAAAATGATTAAAACAGACTTTCAATCTCCATGGCAACGCGTGTCCAGCAGTTGACTAGTATGTTAAACAAGCCCTTTCAATACATATTTAATTGAACACCGAACTGGTCTAGAATAATTCATTAACATGATTTCAATACATATTTGTTAAAGAAAACCACTTTATTACTGTATTTATTTTGTAAAAATGAAGAATGTAAAATTAAATGTGGCCTCAATAACAAAGTAATAAGGTCAACCATTTGTCATTTCATGGAAATTTTACCCGCCCACACCACACCAAATTCTTTAATAATCGACCACAGGAAGCCGAAGAATAAATCAACGATACCTTTCCTCGTCTGAACTCTGAGAGAGAGAGAGAGAGAGAGAGAGAGAAGGGAGAGAATGGTGGCTCGGGAATTCAAGCTCCGCCACAACGGCCACGAGTTCCCCATCGAATACGACACCGACGATGGCCTCGAGGTGCCCCTTGATGTCTTCTCAGTTCTAATTTTGACCCCTGAAAACTTGCCGCATTTGTAATTTGACCCTTATCTTTTTTCTGTGCACAGGTTCTCAAATTCCAGATCTTCTCTCTGACCTCCGTGGAACCTGATGATCAACAGGTATCTTCTCTACCTCTCCAAATTTTGTTCTTTATTTTGGTACGGATTTGTCTTCTTTATACTGCCCCATTAGCACCTAGCACTAGGATTAAACTGTTTCTGCAGTTTAATTTTGAAGGAGGGAATATTGTGCTATTGTGTTGCTGGATCATACTAAATTTTAAGTGCAATTGAGTTTTGTTTTATGCATACGTGTTTTACTGTTCTGTCAAACTTGTACTAAAATGGAAAAGACTGGTAAGGAGTAGATATCAGGCTTGTAGGTAACTGGTACCGAATTGAGAATTGGTATCAGTAGGGCTTATGTGTGCCCAGTAGTAGAGAGTTGTTACTGGTACCTAGGAATAGGTTATAGGTACCATTGAGGTGGTAGTGGTTTTGCTTCTTTGTTATTGTTTTTAAAATCTTGCATGCATGTGTTTTTTTTTTTTTTTTTAATGAAAGAGGTAGCTGTTGCTACTTTTTTCACAAAAATAAAATAAAATAAATAAACACGTGAAATTGTTGCTCAGAAATCCATTAGAGTACCTTTGATTTCATGAAATTAAAATTGGGTACTTTGCGAGTACATACCTACAGTAACTCTGTCCTTCACTAAAAGATACTTGCAGAAGATGAACGGCTTCTTGTCGATGAAACCACGGATCTCAATGTATTATCTGATAAGCTCAGATTGGCCTCCATCGAAGAAGCTAAGCATCTATCAAAGTCATCAAAGTCCCAAGAGATGTCTGATGAAGAGCTGGCTCGGATGTTGCAGGTACACATATATATAAAAAGCATAGTAGTGCAGGATTCCATAGTGCAATTAGGGATGTTCAAACGTATACTCAAAACAAAATTTTATCCGGTTTTCAAAAATCTAGCTGAGCCAACCGAATTAAACTTGTCAACTGAATAACAACTGAACCACAAAAACCAAAGTAAATTTCGGTCAGTTTGGTTGAACCGAAATAAGAGAGATTAAATTTCAAAGGGCCTAAACTCAATAATACACTAATACATTTAATAATCATAAATATAAATATCAAGATATATATCAGTCTAACCGAAATAAGAGATTAAACCGAACCAAATATAAAAAACTGAAGTAATTCAAGTAAATATCAAGTGAATTTCGGTTTATTTGGTTGAACCAAATAAGAGAGATTAAACCGAACCAAATATAAAAAACCGAAGTAATTCAAAAATTCAACCGAACTGAAGCATTTAAACCAAAAACCGAACCATTTTATCCAAAATTTCTCGGTTCAGTTGAAAACCAAATAAACCGGATCCAATGAATACCCCTAAGTGTAATACTGAAGTGGAGAAATCACATTTAAGGTTATTTTGTATTTCTGGTTTCTCTATTCTGCGACTGATAGGCTGAAGAGGAGGCACTCCTACTACAACAGTATAGTGCGGTGGATAATGGCGAACAGTTTAGGCGTAGGGTTGAACCTTACGTGAAGCAGGTTTTGATGGTGAGTTCTTTATGTTATATTATAACAGACTATAGCATAACAGTATATAACACGATGATTGTAAAATATACTTGTTAAAAGTAAAATTAGAAATATTCTATATGTATTTCTAACACGGGCCATTCTTTAGAAGCCTGTGGTCTAAATGTTACCCTTTAAATTACTCAAAAAGGCTCCTTTTCATGCCATATGCCAGATGATTGTGATATGTTTTTACTGGTAAAGGGATACTCATGCTCAACTGGTGCAGAAATTGATACAGCTAGTGTGATCTCGGTATTAAGTTTTGGTCAAATTTACACATCATTGCATAAATAGAGCCCCAACTCAGTCATGAAAACCTAACAAATTGACTTTGTATCAGCTGAAGCAATGTTTCAATTTTTTGTTTTGTTGGAATTAGTATGAGAGCGCTGTACGCCAAGAGGCTGCACGGAAAACTGTTCCAGTTGATGAGCTCGAGGAGAAGGCCTTGGTTTCATTAGCTAAGGTGCACCTAAATTTTCTTTAATAATCATAAAAAGAAGAATCTGAGAGGACCATTGTATAACTGAAAAAAAATATTTTTTTTGAGCAGGAAGGAAATTTCAACCCATCAAAAGATGAAAAGGATCATTCATTTTTGCTACAATTACTTCTGTGGTTTAAACAGTCTTTCAGGTTAAATTCTACTTTGAACTTCTTCTCAATTATTTTTGGTGCTAGGTCAGCTCGGTGTAACAAATAAGCCACCAGATTACCAAATTATATTTAATAATAGTATTTTCCAAAATTTATTTTCTAAGAATTGGAAATTACATTTTAAAAGATAGGAAAGATGCAACCAAAGTTTACATCCCACCTACTTTTCCGACACATACATAACAAAGTTATTTTTTTGTACTTGGAATCTTTTAGACAAGAAATTCACTAGTGACAAACTTTTTTTTTTGAAGGTTAACAGTTTTACCGTTAACATTTGTATTGATAAAAAAGTTTTAATTACAAAACCCTACGATAATGTACACCTCTCCTCTTTTTACGCATAATGAGAGACTCAACCTATATAAAATTAAAAAGATATATACAAGAAGATGTTATAATCGTCAGCAAAACAGTGACCAGTTATGCACATCCACTGTTGCCGCATTTATAGTTAAACCCACCGACTTTCTTTCCAGTGAAAAAACTCTTCTATTTCATTCCTTCCACAGGGCCCAGGTGCCCGCCGCCCATGCCATAATTCTTCCAACCTTGGACAGCCCCCTTCGGCCATTGAACCATGTGTTTCGGATAGTATTCCCCGCAAATGTCGGAAGGTTCAGTTCTGCCCTTATTCCAGTCCAGAATCTCTTTGCATAAATACAATCCCAGAATAGGTGTTGTCTAGTTTCCACTTGGTTGCTGTTGCAAAAACTGCATCCATGGGCCACCACACATCCCCTTTTGGCTAGCACTTCCTGTGTTAGAATCTTGTTTCCAAACAAGAGCCAAACGAAGATCCTGACTTTCATCGGGATCCTAATTTTCCAAATGATTTCTCTGTATGCCAAGTAGACACCTCTGTTATGGATGATTTTGTAGGCCGAGGAACAAGTATAGGATCCATTTGCGATCCATTGCCAGATGTATGTGCTCGTAATCGGGTCCAACTGGCATGAAACGTAGAAAAGTGGAATTAGTGACGCTAGCCCTTTGACGAAGAGTGAAGCCTGAGTGGCGTTGCCAATTTGAGTAGCGTCAGTTATGTTATATAGTTGCCGTATTGTTGCTCCCCAGAGTCCCTCCTGATCCTTTTGCAGGCGCCATAACCATTTGACCAGCAATCCATCATTCTGGCTTTGTAGTAATATAATTCCCATTCCACCATTAAATTTTAGGGCACAAAACTTTTCCCAGTTGACGAGGCAATTAATAGATCTACACTGGTTATTTCCTCGCCGGAGGAAAGATCTTCTCATTCTATCGATGTGTCTAATGATTCCCTTCGGCAAGCGTAATGCTTGCATGAAATGGATGGGAATAGCTGACATGACCGTTTTTACCAGCGTCATTCGCCCCCCCATAGGACAGGAAGTTTGACTTCCAGCTCTCCATCCGTGACTGAACCACCTGTAGCATTGGCTGAAAATCCACTTTTCTTGGTTTCCTAATCGTCAGCGGTAGGCCTAAGTATTTGAGTGGTAGATGTGATGGCGGGGATAGTAGGATGCTCTGAATTGTTTGAATTAGGTTCTGCGGGATTGCTATGGGAATTAAGCTGCTCTTGGACCGATTGATCTTGAGTCCCGTTAGGTCCTCGTACACACTCAGAATTTTTGTTATTACCTTTAGGGTTGTTGGGTATGCTTCGCTGATTATTACCATGTTATCTGCAAATTGTATTGTCTTGGGTGCGAGAAAGGCTTGAGTTGGCATTACCTGTTGTGCACTTTCTAGGAATCTGTTTAGGGAATCTGCGACCAAGATGAAGAGCATGGGCGAGAGTGGGTTGCCTTGTCTCAGCCCGCAAGCATGGTTGAAGAAATCCGTGAGAGACCCGTTGAGTCTTACTGCCGAGGTTTCCGATTGCAGAATGTTTAGAACTGCCGAGACCCATTGGGTGGAAATCCCCTTTCAATTAGAAGATTAGTGAGAAAACACCAATCCACTGTTCAAAAGTTTTTTCGAAGTCCACCTTATAGACAATTGCCGGTACTTTTCTTGAAGTGCAGAATGATAAGAACTCCCTTGCCACTAGAAATGATTCCATCAGTGATCTTCCTTTAACAAATGCTTCCTTTAACAAATGCTGTTTGGTTCGTGGACAGCAGATACTGCAAATGATCCTGCAATCTGCTGGCAAGGATTTTTGTAATAATTTTGACACTTGTATTTATTACACTGATCGGTCTGTAATCCGAGATCTCCACCGGTGCCTCCTTCTTTGGTATCAGGGTGATGGAAGCCCTGTTTAAACATCGGACACTGCGGTCATTTTCGTGAAAAGTCACGTATGAGAGCCATTAAGTCCCCCTTAACAGTCGACCATAATGATTTGTTAAACTCTATTGGTAGACCATCCGGTTCGCTTGCCTTGTCTGTCGGCATCTGTCTGATTGCACTGAGTACCTCCTCCTCCGATATGGTTTCATCCAAAGGTAGCAATTCCTGGTGAAAAAAAGGCCCTATTCTGCCCGTTAGATCAAAGGGCCTTGACCTGCCTGACCTTGTTCCCAGAAGTGCCTTGAAGTGTTGAAAGGAGTATTGCTTGAGATCACCTTCATGTATTAAAGTTCCATCACTTGCCTGGATCGTGACTACCATTAGTATTCTTTCTGCCCTTTGCCACTGCATGAAAGTATTTGGTGTTTTTGTCTTCAGCCAGGCACAACCTGATCTTTGCTTCCATCTCGTTTCCTTGTCCCGTGCTAATCTGAAAATATGTTCTCTTAGTCTAATTCGCAGTCTGAATTCAATCGTATTCAGCTGTCTACGCTCTTCCACCCTATCTAGCTGTCTGAGAACCCATTTTGATCTACGAAGGTAAGTGTCCCTGCCTTAGAACCTGTTTTTGGCCCATTTCGAAAACTCCCTCTGGACAATATGAATTTTTAGTTTGAGCCTCTGAGCCGGGTTAGTTGAAGTCCTACCCGTTCTCCATGCCGTGGCCACCACATCATGTACCTCCAGATATTCTAACCAGAAATTTTCAAATTTGAAGTTCCTCTGTCCGGGATGTGTATATGGTTTGATTGCTAGAAGGTGTACGTGGTCGGATGCGGAGGCCGGGATGTCTTGCAGTGTAACTGAAGAACCAAAGCGGTTCCAGTGATGGGACAGGAAGGTTCGGTCCATTTTTGAGAATGTTGGATTTGGTCTGCGGTTTGACCATGTGTAGGTTTGGCCTCTGAGCGGAACATCAATGAGACACATGTCATTTATGAATCGGTTGAACTCAATCATTGGCCCCAGGTTGCGGACCGTTGCTTTGGAATCCTCGACGGCACGCAGAATGTTGAAGTCTCCAATGATGAGCCACGGTAGGTCATTTTTTGTTCTAATCAGACGCAGTTCTTCAATAAATGGGAGTTTAGATCTGTCATCCCGCGGACCATAAACTCCTGTGCACATGAATGTTAGTTGACCCCTTTTAAGCACCGCAGTTATACTATAATTTAAATTAAACGTATCTAGATGGGTGTATATTGAACTCCACGCGAGTAATATCCCCCCTCTAGAAACCTCCGCATTGTGAGCTACATATTGTCTAAATTTAGAGGGGCACGCTTGCCTCACTTTAAAGATAGAACAATCACTCCATTTTCTTTCTTGAAAACATAGAATATCCGGATTCGCATCACTCACAACATCCTTAATTACTCCGCATTTTTGGGAATCACCCAAACCCCTAACATTCCAATTTAACGCATTTAATTTAAAATTAAAAAGCACTTGATTGATATTCATTTAAAGGGTTACACAAAAGGTGCAGTAGCACAGAAATTTCAATTTGAAATGGAAATTGCAGAAAGTAAAAGATTGGCTTCATACATAGCCATCACTAGTGACAGACTTATTGTTTACTGTTTTTGTTAGAGAAAGTAGGTGCGACATATACAAAGTATCGTCTCTCCTATTTTTTGAAATATGACTTTTCAATTCTTACCAGAAAAAATAATTCAGACCAGAATACAACATATCCCTGCTTATTTTATTGTAACCAAGCAATGAATTTTCCCATAGTCAGTAGAAAACCACCCAAATTACCCAAAATTAATTGGTCAATTGTGAAATGTTGATGGAAGATGTTGTTTTTTCATGGATGTATACTTATTGTTCTGATACAAGTTTGCATATATGAACCATATCTCTCTTTCATTATGGCTCTATTTATTTAGATGGGTCAATGCACCTCCTTGCGACAAATGTGGTCATGAAACGAGCAATATTGGCATGGGTGCTCCACTTCCTTCTGAGATCGAGTATGGTAGTTCAAGAGTTGAGGTTTATAGGTAAGAAAAATAAATATATGATGTTACTGTTGGTAAATGTACCCCATGTTCCGAGTATGTATATAAAATTCAGGCAGAGTAGAAACTTAACAATCAATTCTTAACATTGCATTAACATTGCATAATTTGCCAATTTTGTTTTCATATGTTCAAAAAAGAAAACGTCATATCGCATGGAGTGATAATAGTTGGAGGCACAAACCTAATAATAAGATGTACTTAGCTGACATTGATCATGACCTCTATTTTATAGGTGCAACCGTTGTTCAAGTATAACTCGTTTTCCAAGATATAATGATCCTCTCAAGGTATGAAATCACTGTGATGTCTTTTTGCTAGTTTCCTTTTTGTAGGGGATGAATGTAAGTGATTCTTTAGGGACATTTTATCAGCTTGTAGAAACGAGGAGGGGCCGGTGTGGTGAGTGGGCCAACTGCTTCACACTGTACTGTCGTGCCTTTGGATATGATGCTCGCCTGGTTAGTTTATCAAATGAATATATCTTTCTATATTGCAACATTCAAAATAATTATACAATATTGCAAATTTAATCCAACTTTTGTCATATTCCATCCAGATGTTGATGTACTAAAGGTTATTTGGAAATAATTTTCAGCTGTTAGTTTACTAGTTTAAAAAGGCAGTGTCACTTAATTGTTTATTTTCCCATGCCAACTTGTAAACTACTACCTTCTTTCCTACAGTGGAGCACAAGTTCAGTTCACTATTTTAAAAGAAAAGAAAATGTGAACTCAAGCCAAAGATACTTTGACTAATGGAGTTTTGACTTCATTAGAATAGAATAAAATTCTCTTTCGTTTTGAGCCTTTATTTAAATGGGCGATTTAATTGAAAAATAATGGCTTCTTTTGGAGACTTGCTTATAGATTGACTAAACCTTTCTATTAGAAGTAGGGTTTTATCTTCAAACTCAAATAACCTCAATGTAATGATGTCTAGGATTCAGATACTAGAAGCAGTAATTTTTATTTGCAAATGGAGTGAACTGCTGGGTGCAATCAGAAAAAGGGGCCCCTCTTAATGGAGAATTTGAAGTTCTCTTTGGGTTGAAACCATTGGCGTTTCCTCAAGGTTCTGATTCCGGATCCTATGAAGTAACTCAAATTTTGAGTTAGATCCTGACCGTCCGATCAGAATCCAGGCCAATCCGGCCCAAGGTAGAATGCACGGGGCTGCTTTAATATTCGTGCTTAAGCAGATCGGACGGTCCGGATGTAAACTCAAAATTTGTGTTAACTCAGGTGATGTGAATTCCAAGGTTTTTACCACTGACCACATTTTTTACATTTTTTTTTCTTTCATCAGATATTGGATTTCACTGATCATGTCTGGACAGAATGTTATTCCCAAGTCCATGGAAGGTGATATAATCGAACTTACATCTCTCCCTTGGCCCTTTGCTAAAACATGTTTTTTTTAATTTTTAATTACTATCTTGCCTTTTTTTTTTTTTCTATTTGCAGATGGATGCATCTCGATCCGTGCGAAGGTATTTATGATAATCCACTGTTGTATGAGAAAGGGTATGTCTTTTTTTTTTGTACCAGCTAAATCATGCTTGAATACTTTTACTGATTTTGTACATAAATTAAATGCTCCTTTCTACTTTCTTAAGGTGGGGCAAGAAACTTAATTATGTCATTGGTATTGCCAAAGATGGAGTTCATGATGTTACAAGACGCTATACCAGGAAGTGGCATGAGGTGCGTAAGCACAATATATCATCATTGTTCTATTATTTTTTTCATAAATGGGTAATGCTAATACGAGCCCAAGGATCTTTATCTTCCAAAACAACTTGAAAATAAATTTTGGAATGTGAATGCTTGGCCTGTAAGTTGGTGAGCTAAGGCTCGTAGGACATAATATCTATGTATATATATATATATATATATTTTTTTTTTATGTAAGTTATAAAGATTTCATTGATTCAATCGTAAGATATTTTGAAGTACAATATAAACTCAAAACATGAAATATCCCATAACTACTACTTTTAAGTGCCACGGAAGGAGCAGTTTTGGGTATGTCTGGGTAGTTTGAAGAAAAGGGCTACTAAAGATATACGTATTTCATTCGGGCATATACATGATATCCTTGTACTTTTGAATAAGAACTGATTCATTCTGTAATTTAATTTTTGGTATCAATTATTGGTGGTCTTTACCTTTTATTCATAGGTTCTTTCTAGAAGAATAATTGCCACTGAAAGTGCTGCTTCTTCTGTTCTCTCTTCAATAACAAAACAATGCCGTAGAAATTACTCAGCTGAAGCCCTCTCAATTCTGACTGATCGTGATAGGAGAGAACTAGAGGAGCTTGAAAGAGCATCTTATGTTAATTTAGATTCTGAATCAACCCTACCAGGGAGGCAAAGTGGATCTGTTGAGTGGCGCAAATCAAGATCTGAACTGGGTCTCACTGAAACCGAAGCACTGGGTTTGTCATCTTGTCCCGTGCGAAAATGTGTAGATGCTCATGTGTCAGCTATATATGATGCTTTCTCTCTCCTCTTGTCTCAACTTGGAGATAGAACCATTGATGTAATGGAGGTGCTAAAGGATTTTCTTTTAGACATTAAAAGTCAACCTTTCAAGGAGAGGAAATCTTCTTTAGATTTGAAACCCTTTGAAATTTCTGAGGAGATGAAGGGGTGCATTGAAAAATTGTTAGATTCTCTTTCCTTGAAGGGTGAATGGGGTGATGATGGAGTGGTCAGAGTTGCTGTAACTGGGAATCCAGTAAATACCTCTTTAGCTCTGCCTGTTGCACTGGATTTGATTGACGAGGTTATAAATAGTTACAAGAATAAGGTTTTTCTGAGAGATGGAATAACTTTTCCTAGACCGAATCGACTTTGCTCCGGTATGGTCATTGCAAGTGGCGAGCAGCTTCCTTTTGGAATAGTAAGCTAATAATTAATTTTCTATCTAATAATTACTCGAGTGATGCTACGGTACTATGCACAGTGCATATTGGTCGGTACTATGGATTAATATCTCCATTTTCAAAGTCCAAACAATCGATCTGAACTGTTCAGCATGATTTCCATATGAAAATGTACTTGTTTATCAAATTTTACATTTTAAAAAAAAATTTACTATTTTTCCAGAGGTATAAAATCACTTGATCTAAAGATTCTAGACCATTCAAAAGTAGTGATTTTCTACCTATCTAAACAAATAGTAAAAAAATTCTAAAAAAATGTAAATTAAGTCTGCAAGTACATTTTTATATGAAAATTACCTTAAACGGTTCAAATTGATTATTGGGACTTTGAAAAAAAAATATTGATCCGTTGCATGGACCAATCTGTGCTATGCATAGTACCATAGCCTCACTCTAATTACTCTCTTGTTTGTTTTATGCTAATTCTTGTATTAAGTTGCAAAAGTTTGTTGGTCAAGGCTACAGCAGCATTTGAAGGCACTCGTGCTAACAAATGGGAGGAACCTAATGGAGCAAAAGGTACTCAATCAAAGGAACATGTTTTTATTTTATTCCAAATTTCTAGCAATTTTGCATATTCTAGCTTATTGTTTTGTTTATGACTTTTCTAGGATGTTGGCTAATTCACAAAGCATCCGATCGTCAGATGTATAATTTGGAATCTTATGATCTTATGTCAGCTAATGATGCTCCTGAGCGGGATCCTATGGATTGGTAAGATTATACAAATTTATGTTTGCCCCTACTGAACATCAATACAACCAAGTAGGGGGTCAGTTGACCTCCATTCATTTTCAAAATTTTTGTACACTTATACATGATTTTTTTATATAGTTTAGAGTAAAATGTTATGAGTACCGTAAAATTGACTCCCATACTCAGCATGAAAGTTTTATATGATTTGAACCCCAATGTGTATTTGACCCCATAGCTTGAAAGTCTGGCTCCACCCTTGAAAATAGTATATGAGGGATAAAAAGAACTTGTTTTGTAGGTTAGGCATAGGGTTCTCACTTTGCAGGGTTATGTGATATTTCCCATTATCTTGAAAATATATGGGTCTCTTTGAGTAGGGTTCTTGAAGCGAGCACAAATGGAGGCTCCAGCTGGACAGTAATAGACAGGCAGAGCTCTCAATTGTTTGAAAACCGCTTCTCGCGCAAGTCATTCAAAATAGGGACTCGACTTGTTGCTAATACATTCAGGTACTTTGATTTCTCTATAGGATGTCATAGTATTCTATTACAAGGTCAGATTCATGATGAGGTGGCAATTTGTTGGGTCAGGTTGTCAAGTTTTTTTTTTAGTACGAGGGAAAGTTTTGCTGATCCAGCTGGACCCAAAGTGGTTTTCCAGTAACTGAACAACTCAATCTTGTGCAATTTTTTTTTTCGTGTGTGTAAAACGTTATTTAATGAAGAACTTGGGTTTGTTCGTATGTTGGGTGTTTATTTAACTATGTGCCAAACCGGATAATTGGCTAGGCCCTGAGCTGGTAATTTTAACCCAAACTTGACTAATAGTGGGTCCGGAAATCCTGACCTGGCACCTGATAGCAGGTTGATAAATCCTGATAATTCCAAAAGTCTGTCTAGACCATTTTTTGTTAAGTCGAGTTGACTCTTATTTCGGGTCAGTGGTGCTTAGGGTTTAGGGTCATTGCCATTATGCTAACCCTGGATTTAAATGTTGAAATTTAGAAGAATTCAAGTTTGAATTTTTAAAATGCTTAAGATCAAGTTGAGGTTCAATACCAGACAGGGGTTCAATTTTGCATCCTCATCTTTATATCGTTTTCTGTTAAGAATTTTGTTGTTAAAATAAAGCGCTTTCACTTTTTTAAACAGATTTCGGGTTCTATCTGTAAGGGACCGTAATTCGCAACCAAGATTTCAGATTGGCGCTATTGATTTATATGCGGCACCCAATTCTTCTCCTTCAAAAACAGAGAACTTGTGAAATAAAATGGGTAAAACATGGCGATGGCCCTTGTATTTTGTTATTTTTTCAATAATCTTATATTATCTCATTTTGCCCAATGGTACTCCTGGTTTATGGGGGAGATGGTGATATAAGTTTTTAATAAACTAATTACTATGTATATTTATGAAGCCATTGGATGTGCCATGTTTTACCCAGTAAGCAGATGTATAATTATTTTATTTCGGTTTATTTGAAATGAGGTATCTCATAATCTAATTGCTCTTATTTTTGTAATATAATTTTTTTTAAACCTTTGGTGAGGGGAATCAAACTCTCGATCTTTACTTTTTCCTTATCAACTATGCTACCTCCCCTATTTTTGTAATATACTTGAAGTGTATAATTTCGATGTTACAAGGTTTGCTGTGTTACTTATTGTTATTTTTTTTTTATGCAAGTTAGGTCACGCCTACGTCAATTTTTTATTGAATCAAGAAAAAAAGTTTACATACTTAGAATACGGGAAAAGACTCAAAGAGCAGAAAAAAAAAATACAAAATTAGATGGGACAATTTCTCCTTTTATATAGGTTCAACAAAATTGTTGCGCAACTGTGTAAAATGTACAAAGGCTATGTTTGGTTGTGGAGTAAAATTAATGAGGATTAAATTGCTTATCCTATGTTATTTTTCATATTTTATATCTTATTTGGTAGTTGAAGTCATGATTTAAAATTAATTCATTTGGTGGAGTAAGATGTTGAAAAATGTCTCTTTTTATATTAGTGAGTCATACAAGTAGAGTAAATGTGGGGTAAGTTAATTCACCTAAATAGGTGGAGTAAGTTACTCCGGATTAAGTCACCTCTTATTTCATTTTACTCCTATTTTACTTCTTTTTTACTGCTTAAGTGTGGAGTAAGGGGTTTACTCCACTTCTTACTCCACAATCAAACATGACCAAAGAAATTAATACTAATTAGATTGACTGAGAAATAAGTAGGTAATAAATGAGTGGTGTTTAAAATAATTAGATAGTTAGGTGAGAGATCTTAAGGATGTAATTAATTGTAAAAAGATGTGGCTATATAAATTCATCTCATCTTTATAATTGAGATGTGTTAAACAACTAAAAATAATTGAAACATATCCACCTGTCGCTTGTCATTATCCACTTGAGCAGTGGCCGAAATTTTTATTAATAGGAAAATAAATAAAAGAATATCAACAATGGAGAAGGGATTCGGGGAAATTTGACATATAAGAAAAACGTGATTGTCTGTAATGTCCAAAGGACGTTATAGATCAAAACGTTCAAATTAGCGATATCACATTAACCACTAATTAATGAAACTGTGGACTCTAGACGTTGTGTACTATCCCGGCCTGATGCTCAGTGAAAAAAAAATTTAAATGCTGACCGTTTTGGTCTACCACGGCCTGATCAACGGAAAAAAGAGGTTGAATTGAGAGAGACGTGAATTCGGTGTGGACGTGTGGTGATGTAGCTGGGTTTCTAAGACGACAGGTTACATATCTAGTAACATCTTTATCATAATATTTATTTTACTTGATTAATTACTCCTAATGTGGCTGTATTTAATTGGATTTCTTGTACAATAGCCTGTCTGAAGTTTGAAAGATGTATAAAATAACTGTACGTAAAATGGAGAACCGATATCATTGTTGGCGTTTAAATTATTCAAAATGTCAGGACGTGATAGATCAAAACGGTCAGCATTTAATTTTCTTTTTACTGAGCACCAGGCCAGGATAGTACACAACGTCCAGAGTTTGCGGTTTCGTTAATTAGTGGTTAATGTGATTTCGTTAATTTGGACGTTTTGATCTATAACGTCCTTTGGATGTTACAGACAATCACGTATGTCGAATTTCTCCGAATTCCTTCCCCATTGTCGATATTTTTTAATTTATTTTTCTATTAATAAAAATTTCGGAAGCAGTGGTGCTAAGCGGTACGGGTACCTACTCGGGACAGGGCCCACGACAACGAATATTACACAAGTAGGACATAAATTCGTGCCGTGAATTAGCTTAAATTTTTATGTATTGTGATGTGATCGGAGTGTTATGATCGGACATACCGATTGGGGATAGGGCCCACGACAACAAATATTACACAAGTAGGATGTAAATTCGTGCCATGAATCAGCTTAAATTTTTATGTATTGTGCTGTGATCGGAGTGTTGTGATCTGATGGACGGTTCCAGTATATGTGTTCAAACATAATCAGTTACGTTTGTCATATTTAATTTTCTTTTTTGTAATTTAAGTTATTTTATTTATTTATAATTTAACATTCGGTCAAGATCTAACAATCATAATCACACGTAACTTGCGTGATCACGTGCCATGACGTATTCGATCACAATGTGAATTTCATACATCCCTACTACACATAAGGTAACTCAAAATTTAAGTTTTAAATCCGGACCGACTGATTAAATTCCTACATCTCCAGCAAGGGCACAAGCGGATTGGTGGGGCCACTGTGTAATAGACACACCCTCGTACTCATGTTGTTGCTGGAATGCTGGTGCTCCAATCTAATTACATTGAATAATTACAGGATGTGCATATTTGTATGGATGAAAAAAAAAAAAGGATACTGAAACTAGGTTTTTCATGGACAATTGCAATGAAACTATAATTAATGGGATAAGAGTACATTAATAACTGATATTAAAGGGATGAGATAAGGTAAAGAGAAAAATAAATAAATAATATAATATTGTAAACACAAATACTTTCTTCATATAACAAGAAATTAAATTACATCAAAAGACACCAGCAGACAGCTATGCACCGATTAAGCAGAATCATCTCCATTTTGATTATTCACTGGAGGAGTACCTACTTGTCCAATATTTCTCAATTTCTTCAGCTGTTCTTCCTGGTACTCTTCCAGCAATCAAAGCCCACCTGATTAAACATGAACCATCAATTCATTACATTAAGCAACAGATTAAGCACTAAATAACTTAATACAAATGTGAATGAAACAAACCTTTCTCCAATCAATCTATACATTGTGGCAATGAGAGCCTCCTCATCCTCTGAAAACTGATCAGTCTTTGAATCCTCGCTACTGATCTCCTCTGCTAAAAATCAAAATCAAACAATTAATCCAAATGTGACAAACTGTACATGATAAAAAAAATACAAAGAGAGAAAATGAACACGCACCACCTCCGGAAAGAGAAGAGCTATCCATATCCATCTTATCCATCCTCTCCAATAAATGCTTTTATTATTGTACAGTACGTGTAACAGTAAAACCCACCTAATAATAACTGATAAGGGGATGAGATGAGATGAGATGAGATGAGATGATGGGGTTGTTGAATTGCCTTATGGAGCAAAGGGGATGATGAATGCTTCAAGTAGTAGGTGTCAGTCAGAGCCTGGAATTGAATTTGATTACAAGGAGAGAGAGAGAGAAGGAGAACCGAAAGAATGGAGGTTGAGAAGGGGAGATAAGACCAGTAGATAGATGCTTTATTAATTTGTTCTTTCTCAGAGAATTTAAGAGGCCTTCCAAAGCGCATTTTGACTGGTTGTTGGAGAAAACAGCACTGTATCTGTATGTCTCTGGGAGAGTAGGTTGGGTCCGATGGGTTCCGGGACCGTCCGATCTGCTTTAAGATTCGTGCACACAAATTTTAAAGCAGACACGAAAGTTGTGAGCACGAATCTTAAAGCAGATCGAACGGTTATTGAACCCATCGAACTCACTTTGAGTCTGATGGGCATTGGACCCAAATTGACCTCGTCCTCTAGATGTCTGTCTGTCTGTTTGTTTGTTTGTTTGTTTCCTTTTATAGTTTGTGTTTTTATATTTTATTTATCATTCAAGGTGGATTTTTATAAAAAAATTAAACAACTATTTTTGTATTATCCTTTAAGAAATTTTCTCATGACTATCATTTTTTATCATATATATTATTTATATCTAGGATTATCTTATTTTAAAAATAAAACCTTTATCAATAAATATTTTTTTCACATAAAATATAATAAACAACACTAATTCTTTCGAAGCTGAATATTGTGAAGATATTTGAAAAAAAACTTTGTCAAAAAATAAAACAGTATTCATTGCCGACATCGACATGTCATATCAGCGAAAATTAAAATTCTAACATAGTCGAATTTATCATAATTATAGAGAGAAATAATATTTTTATTCGTACAATGTGAATTAGTGAAGAAGAAATCAAGCGACCAATTTTATCAGTAACAAGCAGAGAATTGAGCCTCAATTTAAAGTAATCTGAATTCTTTTTCCACGAGGGCGACCAAAACCGACCCCTTTTTTTTATTAATAGGAAAAACAAAAAAAATATCGACAATAAGAAATAATTTTGCTAGATTTTGAAAAATAAGAAGAACATTATGGTTTATAACGTCCAGGGCACTATGACTGGACGTTATAAACTATAACGTTCAGTTAATCTGATCACTAATGATATCTAATTAACAAAAAACACTGTAGCTGGACGTCATGGTCTATAACGTCCAGCTACAGTGTTTTTTTTTTTATTTTTTATTTTTACGGTACCAACAATCTAATGTCATTTTTTCTTTTCTTTTCTCCAATGGTCTGAACGTTATAGAGCTTGACGGCCAGAGATTTTTTTTTCCGAACACCGTATTAGATCAAGATTTTTTAATTATCTGGACGCTATGAACCATAACAATCTTCTTATATTTTAAGATTTCACAAATGTGTTTCCTTTTGTCCTCTGAACGTATTAGATCAAGATGTGTGCTATGTTCACATAGAAATATTATACTTTGAATGAGCCCTTTCAAGTAATTAACCAAAAAACATATCTAACATAGTCGAATTTATCATAATTATAGAGAGAAATAATATTTTTATTCGTACAATGTGAATTAGTGAAGAAGAAATCAAGCGACCAATTGAGCCTCAATTTAAAGTAACCCGAATTCTTCTTCCACGAGGGGCACCAAAACCGACCCGTTTTTTTTTATTAATAGAAAAAACAAAAAGAAAATATTGATAATGAGGAATAATTTCGCTAGATTTTGAAAAATAAGAAGAACGTTATGGTTTGTAACGTTCAGGTCATTGTAGCTGGACGTTATAAACTATAATGTCTAATTAATCTGATCGCTAATGATATCTAATTAACAAAAAACACTGTAGCTGAACGTCATGGTTTATAACGTCCAGCTACAGTGTTTTTCTTTTTTTTTTTTACGGTACCAACAATTCAATGTCTTTTTTTTTTTGTTTTCTCCAATGGTCTGGACATTATAGAGCTTGACGGCCAGAGGTTTTTTTTTCCGAACACCGTATTAGATCAAGATTTTTGGATTATCTGGACGCTATGGACCATAACGTCCTCTGAACGTTATAAACCATAACAATCTTCTTATATTTTAAGATTTCACAAATGTGTTTCCTTTTGTCGTTATTTTTGTTTTGTTTTTTCTATTAATAAAAAAATCGAAAAACCGACCTTATTACCCAACTAGTGACGTACCTTTTTTAGACAAATAATAGCATGATACGGCAGTGATCTAGCAAATTTGAGTCAGAAGTGGGCAGAAATCGAGTGTGGATTTTACTCATAATATTTTGTATTCTCTGGACAAATCAAATTTGGATTTTTTTTCTAAACGGGTTCGGATTCAAATTGTCTCCATAACTCCCTTTTCGCCTCCGTCTGAACTATCTATCGAATTAGACGTCTGCCAGCCAAATCGTGCCTCCCTTCCCGTCTCCGCCTATGCCTGAGCCGCCCCGCCTCTATATTTTTCAAATCACACCTGCCTTCACGTCTGCCTGCCAAATATTGTTTTTTAAAACCCGGACAAAAAATTAAATTTTTCTAGCCGGAAAAAAAAATTTCAACATTTTTTTTAAAAAATTGGCATTTTTTTTTTCTTTCTGTTTTTAATGAACAATTTCAAGTCCTTATACTCCACAGTATTTTCAGGCGTTTATTTCTCAATCATTTTGGTACTTAATGTCATATCACTTAAAATATATATTTATCACATTACGTCACATCATGATATATTATCTGTCTGTGTTACAACATATACAACAAACAATTCTTGAATCATTTCAAATGTAATAAAGGAACTTTTTTTTCTTATGTCAGTGGCTTGCAACACCAGTGGCCACACGTTTCAGTTACAAATGATTTGATAATTGTAACGGAGAGAAATTGTAATAATTGTATTATATTACATAAATAAGTTATTTGTGTATAATATTTTGTTTCAATATTTTTTTTACAAACTATTTTACTATTTTTTAGTACAAAACACATTCCTGTAAAAAATATCCGAGTTTCTGATCCGATTTGACCGATTCCAACCAATTCATCCAATTCCAACCGATTCATCTGATTCTGATTTTACGATCAAGTGACCGATCTCGAATCCGATGATTTTGCAAACTATGATATTGCCTATTTTTGTGTAATAATAAAAATGACTTAATTGAGGAGAAATTCAAGGAAATTGAGGAAACTGGAATTGAGAAAATTGATGACACTAGTTCCTCAACCCATCAAATCTCTATTTGAAATTTTGTTTTGCTTTTTAACTTGATTGTCAATATCTTCTTAGTGATATATTAGTCTGAATAATAGACAAGATGATAAGGATAAATAGTCTAATTAAGTAGTTAATATATTTTAAGGGAGAAAAACATAACATCCTAAAATTTGGATTTGTATCTGATAATTGTAGTAAACTATTATGCTATGATAAAAAAACATAAGGCCTTAAAAAATTGGGAGTCCTTGAGAAAATACAATATATATAAAATATAATATATAATAAGATATCAGAATTACTTTTTTATAATGAAGAAGAATACACTAAATAAGTGTGATTTATTTTGTACAATATACATGGTTGACTTTGTATACTTGTCACTCCCCGGGGTGCGATGACAGAACGACATTCTAGTATTTGTCCGACGGCCCGTCAACCTACGTTGCAAATAAAAATGAATAAAAAAACAAAACGAAGGTCAGCTACAAATCTTAGTAACCGGTTATTTAACGCGCATTTCTCTATAACTGGTTTATTCAGAACAACAGTACAAACATAACTGCATTAATCCAAACAAATATATCAGATTAAGTGCGCATCTTATCAAACTCAGACAATTCAATTCCAGAAACATATTCAGATTCCTAGACCATCAATCCCGTAAAATATACTCTCGTAATCTAATATCCAGAAACGGTACAATACTCGTTATTCAAACAGATCAAAACGAAAACTTAGATTACATAGAAGTCCGGTTACTTAATAGCGAGATATTCCAGAAACTCAAATCAAATTGCAATTGACTTTTCAAAATCACTCGCGATGTAGAATCAGATTTCCAATAAGACATATTACAAAATTTCCTTTTCTTATTCTCTTCCCTTATTATTTTTCCTTCGGTTTCTTTTTCTTTTACCAAGTTGTAAAAATGATGAAAAGTGATTTATAAATCTATTCTAAAATGGAGGTGGTTTGGTGAAATTTGCATGCACACTTACTTACAAATCCCATACCAAACTTGGTTTTTTTCCCTGGCCGAAATCAAAGTTCGGTTTCCATTTGAACTTCTGTTTTTTATAATTGAAGTCATATTTTAATTATATGTAAAAAATATTTATATAATATTATGTTTTATCTTGATCTAGAATTTGACCGAGAATCAACATCATACCGAAATTCAATTTCAATTTTTTTGGATTTTGATTTTTTGTGGCCGACTGGGAGGACTGAGGAGTAGAAGAGAACCGGGTAGAAAAATTGATGAGTGAGGCTATGGTGCTATGCATAGGCACGGATGGCTAGTGTACTACGGCTCAATATGGTACTTTTTAAAATTCTAACGGACAATCCGAACCGTTCAATGTGATAACCATATGAATATGTACTTGCAAACTAAATTTTATATTTTTTCGAATTTTTTTACTATTTTTTTAGATAGGTAGAATTTTGATGGTCCAGAATTTTCAGAAAACACTGATTTTTCTACCTATCTAAAAAAATAGTAAAAAAATTCAAAAAAATATAAAATTTAGTTTGCAAGTACATATTCATATGGATATCACATTGAACGGTTCGGATCGACCGTTAGGATTTTAAAAAGTACCATATTGAGCCGTAGTACACTAGCCATTGGTGCTATGCATAACATCATAGCCTCACTCAAAATTGATTATCGAAGTTGAGAATCAAAAGTAAGTACTGAAAATAAGCAATCAGCTCGGTGTTGTTCAATCTTTTTCAAAGTCGATCTTGTTTCTTTTACGGATCCGTATCCTCTCAGGTATCTGACTCAAGCAAATTGAAACGGACAGCCCAGATTAATCTTATCTGAGCCAAACTCAATCCGGTGCCTTTGAATACTATAGGGACTGTTTTGAGATTCGTGTCATGTTAAAAGAACCGTCCGATCATAATTTGCTTGAGTCCAGTAACCTGAGGTGATGTGAATTCTTCTTTTACCGGTCCGAATGCACAGTTATCATAGGTCTTCGTTCTTCATGCAGAAAGCAAATGCTAAAACAAAAAGATAATATAAAAGGAGAAAATGGCGAGATGGGATGCCTTTCACATATGGCGTAGCCACAGAGGTGGATCCAGAATTTCTGTCGGAGAGAGGCAAAGAAGAACCGGATATATTTTTTTTCACTAAATTTTAAAATCCAGGAGGAGTCCCCCCCCCCCTCCCTTGGGCTAATGTGGGTCCGCCCCAGCATAGCCGTATGTGGGTCCGAACTCGGAATCCTTACATTAATAGCATATCCGTACATAGAGGTGGGCTATCATGTGTTTGAGAAATAAAATGCATGTTTTACTTTGTGTCCATATCTTCATTTTTTAAGTTCAAATATTCAATCCGAAATGTTCAACACGATTTCCATATTAAAATGTGTTTGGAGACCAAATTTTACATTTTGGAAAAAAAAAATTAGAACTTTTCTTTAATCATTGTTTTAATATGGTAAAAAAATAATTAAAAATTCTAACAAACAATGATTTTAAAAAATTCTAAAAAAATAATAAACCAAAAACAGAAAATTTGGTATCCAAGCACACTTTAATAGAGAGATCATATTAAAAAGTTCAAATGGACTATTAGAATTTACAAAATGTAGATATCAGATGAAAGTAAAATAGAGACTTTACTTTCCAAAACATGATAGTCCCTTCTGTTTTACAAATTTTTGAGAGAACATATGAAATCCCCCCCCCCCCCCCCCCCCCCCCCCCCCTATTTATTTGTTTTTATTTGTTTTCCTTTCTCTTCTCACGAGTATGGAGAATTGGAGATTGAAGAATTGGTGGGGCCTACAGACCAGAGATACAAACGGGTGAAGGACCCTGTCAGTTTACGGATTACATTTTCCACTGTTTATAGCCAATTCTTTTAGTTTAGATCAATTGTTTAGACTTTAAAAATAAAGATATTAATTTGTAGTACGCACACCAAATGCGCTATGCATAGTACCATAGCTTCACTTTTTTATATGTATGTTCATATAATATTTTCATTTCACATTTGGTTTCAAATGTTTATTATCATCTAATTTCACAATATCTCAAAATGCAATCTATATACAAATATTGAAAAAAAAAAAATAATCACAATTATCAGGAATTCAATAGCATTAAAATGAAAATCATCATGTCACAAAACACAACTATTTTTGTGATTATCAGGAAACCAATAACATTTAAACCCAAATCCCCTTGTTACAAAACACACAAGTATTTCTTTTTTGCTGTTATATATCACAACCTAAAATTAATGATTAGAAAACGGCCCTACAGTATTCAAAGACACCAGATTGAGTTTGGCCCAGATAAGATTAATCTGGGTCGTCTGTTTCAATTTGCTTGAGTCAGATACTTGGGAGGATACGGATCCGTAAAAGAAACAAGGTCGACTTTGAAAAAGATTGAACAACACTGAGTTGATTGCTTATTTTTTTACGAAAACCATCAATACCTAAAATGATTTTCAGTACTTACTTTTGATTCTCAACTTCGATAATCAATTTTTCTACCCGGTTCTCTTCTACTCCGCAGTCCTCTCAGTCGGCCACAAAAAATCAAAATCCAAAAAAACTGAAATTGAATTTCGGTATGAGAAATTGATTTACAAAATTGAATTTCGGTATGAGGTTGATTCTCGGTCAAATTCTAGATCAAGATAAAACATAATATTATATAAATATTTTTTTACATATAATTAAAATAAGACTTCAATTATAAAAAACAGAATTTCGGTATGGAATTTGTAAGTAAGTGTGCATGCAAATTTCACCAAACCACCTCCATTTTAGAATAGATTTATGAATCACTTTTCATCGTTTTTACCACTTGGTAAAAGAAAAAGAAACCGAAGGAAAAATAATAAGGGAAGAGAATGCCTCAATTAAGCATCAGTAGTTATTGAATGAAATGCAGTTTACAATTAACCATCATGATCACCAACATAACAATTGTGCCTACTGACCAGAGGCATGATGCTAATTTCAGAGCTCGAATGAAGAAAAGTCTGTGATATAGTAAAAACACCAACATTACAAGATCTGACTAGCACCAATAGAAATAAAGAAACCTATATATACCTAGTGAAAAACTAAGAAAGAAACTAAGTAAAGAAGACAGCCTCCATTTACTTCTTGTGTTTCTTTATCCCCTTCTTCTTGGTGGTGGTGCTTTGACCGGTACCGGCACACTTCCCAATGCTGACATGCTCCGTAAGCATGTGAACCCTTGCGAAATTAATCTTGCACGCGCGGCATACGATGCAACAGCCACTAATAATCCAAATAAGCAGCATTAATAAATACTAATTTAACTTCTTGAACAAAATAATCATTAGTAATAAAGATCAGGTCCTTACTAATTTTTTTTTTTTTCAAATAAAGATTCTTAAAGAAAAACATCAAAGCAACAATGAAAACCATTAAAATACTGGAAAACGGGAAAGTGGTATAAAATGGCATGCATACTCGGCTTGAGTGGTTTGAGTGGAGGTGCCCTCCTTTGACTTCTTGGACTTCGGTGGTGGGGCCGTTGGCTTTCCCTTTCTGCCCTTTTTGTTGCCCATGTGTTAGTAGCAGTAAATTGGGATTAAAGAAGAAGGTAGAATAATTAATTGACAAGGTATGAATTGGGATTAGAGAAGGGAGTTAATAAATTGAAAAAAAAAAAAGTAATGGAAGCAGTGTACTACTGTAGGTCCGATTATCTAACGGTTTAAGTAATGGAAGCAGAATCACCGTACATTCAATCAAGAGATGATCTAACGGTTATGGTTTAGCAACTTAAGAGAATTAATCTAAAACAAAACGGATTTTATATTTCCGACCCTAAACCCGTTAACATCGGAACTCCGACTCGCCTCCCTCTCTCCCTCTCTCTCTCTCTCTCTCCCAATTGTAAACCTCCGACTCGCCTGCGTGCGACGCCCCGCTCTCCCTCTTTCCCATCGGACCTACACTTGTCACGAGCGGAGGATGATTTGGGAGAAAATCCATCTAATTTGGACTTGGTCATAGAAAACACGCTTCAAGGAGAAGAGAAGAAGGGAATGGATTAGGGGCAAGTCGGGCAAAGTGGAAGAGGTAGCGGGCAGAGAAATCAAAATGAACGAGTCGCTGCTAGTGGGACCTTGGCAACTTAAACAAGATTCGACCGTTGATAATCGATTGCTGGAGAGAGGACCCCGCATTGTCAGTACTGGAGGCAACTCAACTGGAGACTGGACGGGCGCTAAATGAAGAATGTCAATTTTCTGTGGTTTATATATTAATCAGTCAAAGTTCAAAACAACAATATTAGGATAGAATAATTTTCTTGAAATATGGAACTAACTCAATTGTACGGATTCATTTTAGTTTGTTTTAAATCACTTTATCGATCGTTATACAGGCACTTCTAATTTCTGTTTCTTTTTTGGTTTGATTGTTTACTGGTACTTTACTGGATGGGATTTTTCTATAGAGTAATAGTTTGATACAGTCATTGCCAAACAAGGAAAAATTAAGATAATATGATGTGTTACGGGCTTAGATGGTACCATACCAAGGGTAGCGATGGTATCAACTGGTATATGCTCATCTCTTTTAGGACACATTATCCATACACCCAAAAAAGGCTAATAGATCAATACTTGCATTGTTGGTTCCGACTCAAAAATCAAAATCAATCGACTGCTCCATGGCGCATTCTTTGGTGCATTCAACTATTTCATTGCCTACATCAAACACCCAAAAAGATTGCACATTTGTTTCCCAGGGCTGATGAACAGCGCCAACAACTTCACTCCAAAAGATTGCACATTTGTCTATTTTACCTCTCTCTCTGTTTTTTTTTTTTTGCACAACCTAAATCATTCAATCATATTAAAAAAAACTGGCCATTCATTTAAATGCCAGGCGAAATTTCACAATGAGACGGGAGATATCCGAGCAAAATTGACCCATCACTGGAGGGCAATTACAAAGATATCCAATCTATTTGGAAAATAGCTGAGACTGCAGTGAGATGCACTAACCTCTATTCGACAGAGCGGCCCACCATGTCAGAAGTGTTACGGGAAATTCAAGTTGCCATCACATTGGAACAGGCATCTGCAAATGGTACTGTTGCATTACCAGTGTTTTCTGATGATTCATCTCAATACCCTGAACTCAGGTAGTTGCTGACTGCTGCTGAGTGGCCTTTTTTTAAGGGGGAATTCAAGTATACCCCTCAAAAACTTCAAAATTACGTATTCGCCCCTCTAAATTCTGTAATAACATATTTACCCTTGTAAATTTTAATAAGTCACAAATATACCCAATTAACTGATAACTGAAATTAATTAGGTTTAATATTCTATAAATTACAATTAATTGCCAATCTCTAATCTCTTCCTTGTTAGACCGTTCCCGTGGACACAAAGACAGCCATGGCGGATGACCTTCTTTGATCTCCTGGCGACCCCTGCTCCTTTATCTCTTCTCTAAAATGAAATCCTAACCCAAAAAGCATTACCACTTCCACCTTCCTTTCCTCCTCCCTTTTCTTGCCCTCTCCTTCCTCTTCTGCCATATTGTATCTACACATGGGACACGATCCATGCATATGTAACCACTTCTCTATGCACTCCCCATGGTACCTGTGCCAACATAGGACATAGCATCTCCGTCACTACCACCTATTCTTTCTCCAAGCAAACCACATGGCATCTCCTTCACTACCACCTCTTCTTTCCCCAAGCAAACCACACACTCTGCTTCTTCTTTGTTAACAATTTTTTAGTGCTTCGATAGACGCCAATCTTATTTTGGCTGAGAGGATTCTCCGAGGAACACAAGGACAGATTTCGTGTGAATTTGGCTTCTGTGCAATCCTATTTTGAGTATGGTCGCGGTTATAGTGGCAGCAATGGAGCAGGTGTTGTAAATCTGATATGGGAGATGATATACCAGAAATTGCCGATGATTAGACAAGCTCTTACCGCTGAGACGAAGAAGATTCATGACAGTACAGAGAAAAGATGTACATGTTACTTGTCTTTGTACATGAATTATATCATTATCAGCTTAAAGCTTAACACTTGAACCATATCCATCAAAAATAGTTTTATTCATTTTTCTCATATATGTCCTTTAAATATAGTTTCCCTTCAGACAGTCTAGACAAGTTCAGTTCTTTATCTTTGTAACTTCAGTCTACTTCCTTTCCAAAAAAAAAAAAAAAAAAAACACACACACATATAAATTAATTGTAAATTTATATATGACTACATAAATTGGGCTCCAGCAGTCTACTTCCTTTCCAAAAAAAAAAAAAAACACACACACACACACATATAAATTAATTGTAAATTTATATATGACTACATAAATTGGGCTCCAGCCAGACACAATTGTACGGTTCTTTCAAGCACTTGAAATCAGGATTATGCATTCTGGTTTTCATGTTGTAGTAAAATGTCGCTGTGCTGGTTTCGTCATGAAGCCGTGGCAAGTACAGTTTGTTACTGTAACTCTTACGTGGAGCTGATCTTGCAATAGAAGTTCTAAAATCTAAAAATAGTGTCAGATCCCCTAAATCTTCGAGCCGAGTCCAAGACATCTTTGATCTATCCAATTTGTAAACTCGGACATAATCCATGTTAACTGCTCGAAACACGGATATTAAGTCACCGTTGCACTCTAGCAAATAGCAATATTCTGAGGCAATCTCAGGTGCCTGATCTAGATCTAAATAAATAGGCGACGGCTTATCGAGAATTCTCCATGTGTTGTTTTCTGGATTAAAAACACCAAGGTTACCCAATCTACCCAAACAATAAAATTCCCCATCAATGAAAACAGGATTGTTATTAGCCACTGGAAATGGGCAATTGTTGTCGAATTCCATATGACACCATTCATCCTGACCGTAATGCCATGTGATAATTGTGGTATATTCACCTCTAAGTGGACCGACAAGTGCAAATACCACACAATTACTCGAAGAGTTTGGCGCACAAGACATTGCGATACCACCGTAGGAATAACAATCCTCTAACATAGGGAGATGATGAAAATCATTGGTGAATGGATTTAACAGACAAAGCTGATCCTGATCGTCACCTTGTAGTGCTAGAACCCACCCGTCTTTGGAGAAGAGCAAGTGGATTGACTCATTGGAATTAAAGTTCTTCAAATTTAGCTTAAACTGTTTGCCTTTGAAAGGATTGTACATTAGACATGTACCAGATTTTTTTGGGCAATACATAAGCCACACTAGTTCTTCTTTGATCGGATTGGATAGGTTTGTCCATAGCTTGCAAACGGCTCGGAGGCGACCAGAATCCTTCAAAGGTAATTTTTCTGAAATTAACTGCACCATGTGTATGGGCAGATAATTAGCCAATTGCAAAGAGATAGTATCTTCCCTATTTTCATGTTCTTTTACCTGTGAATGTGAGCTTTTTTTAGAAACCGGCTGGAATATAATAAATTAAGTTGGTAATTACTAATTAATTAATTAATTAATTAAGATAATAATAATTTCTTAATGACTAACAAAATTAGGAAAAATATAATTAAACATACCTCAATACTGCACGCATTGGTCTCAAATGAAATACCAATTTCAGGCTTGAGGACAGGTCGCCTACAATTATAATTATAGTTAGTTTGTCTTCTATATCATGCAATAAAATTAAAATAACACCAAATAGAAAAAAAGGAAAATGAAATTATACATGCAGTCTTTAATATATACTGCGATATATATATATACCTCAGAGGTAGTAACCAAGTGAAGGAGCAATAATATTGGTCCTGTATTGTCTCTTCAGATAATAATTTAAAACTGATGGTTTGATTATTCAAGCATATTTTGTAGAGCCTCGTCCCATCGTAGCATGACAACAACTGATAAACACAATTCCGGTCCATTTGAGCATCCTTTGCACGAAACGACTGTCCACCTTTACCATGCGGATCGAGGAAAAATGCACAATCGCCAATGCTCTCCACTCTCACCCAATTAGTTTCAGTTTCTGTTATTTCTAACTTGGAAATATCAAGATCAATAACAGTTTTTGTCGTACCAGGAAAGCATGTTCTCACAAAGAAAAGATCTCCACATGACTCCACCATGTGCCCAAGACGTCCAATTCCAAAAAAGGGAAAATAGTGATCAGGTTTATTATCCATGCTTATAGTTTTCACATAAGTAGTACCGGCACTTGTCGAAAGGGATGCTATGTCGATTATCTCTATACTGTTTAGAAGCACAACATATAATTTTTCTTTGTACTTGAGCATCGTTAGTATATGAGTGACATCTAAGTCGACAGGCAACTCAGTCCATTCTTTATCGCCCGGATGGCAAAACAAAAGAAAATTATCTTCTTCGCCAAAGAATATGATGGTGCAGTCAGGAGAAGTTGGTGAGGATGTTAAAATGCACAATCTAACGGATGCAAACGACTCCTCATCAATAGGCGGAAGATGAATCTTCTTATGCGAGTAGATGTTCAACAAGAAACAATCGTCTGATAGATCGCTGACTAAAAATAGCCACTCCTCAAAGTGAGCCAAGCACAATTGCCCCTCCACTGCAGGGATTTTTCTTTCTTCAATACCTCCATTCAAGGGATTGATCAAGGTCTGAGTTTCTTTATATGAACCAGGTGTTCTAATCAGCCAAGCTTGGTCGTCGAATCCCAACGAGACCATGTTTACTACCTTCTTGATCAATATAATTACCTAAGTTTAATTTCCAATATATATTAGAAAACTTGTGAAGTTGTTAATTAATTAAGACAACGAAATTATTATCCACTATATAAATATATATATGTATAACTAATAAAAGATATCTCAATATATATATTATTTTCCTTAATAAGCTTTTAAAGGGATATATTTATGAATTGAATCTGATTTTGAGAGAGATTGAAGCTGCGCCTTATCAATTTCCTTAATTAGGAGTTAGCTGGTGCAAATTCTAAATTGAGGGTAAGCTATAGGAATCTAATTTCCACGTTAATTAGATTAAAAATATTTATCATTGATTTATCATTGATTTTTAGTTTGGGGACAATCAATTTAATTATATTTCTTATTTATATTTGGAATCAAATTAACATAATAAAACACTTTGAGTTTCATTATTAATTTGTATGAAATGGATTTCAGAATTGCATTTGTTTTAAAGTTATATATTTTCTAATTATGCAAACAGCTGGTATGATTATGCATCTGCATGTTACTTGAAAATTGAATAGGTTGTAATTAATATGTATATGAAGCAAGATTCATTTGTAAAATTAGATAAGATATATAATTTACCACTACAAGCGTACAGCAGAAGAGCGTGTGGCCTTCCTCTCTCCTCTTCTCGTTTGCGTGTTAGAAAGATGGTCAAAATTGCACAACAGTAGCAACTGCTTTTCAACCAGTATTCACACGAATGGATGTAATTTCGCGAGTCGGTGTGCTAGTATCACGAACTAGCCGTCCCCTCCTAGTTTTCTAGAATTTCTTTCCGCTTTTTCTCTCTCTGTCAGTTTATAAAAGATAGTGTTAGGATTTTCTCTTTTGCATTCGTAAATGCGCATGAGAATTGATGGTTGCTCATCCCATCAACCTGTCTTTTATAGGACCTACGAGCAGTTTTCTAAAGTTGCATTTTCCATAAATAATGGAGAGAAATTAGAAAGAGTGGAGAGTGAATTTTAAAAGAATGCTATTTTGAAAGCACCATTTTATCATGGGAGACGCTATTTTGAGAACAACAATTATATTATGGGAGGCACTATTTTGAGAGCAACAATTATATAATTTTAATCTTTAAACATTTACATTTGTGCAATTATTTTTAATTTCTTTTAATGGCTACGTGAACAATTTAAAAATAGTTAGATAGTTATTTGAAAACTGTGGATAACTTTTAACTTCTAGGAGCTGCAAAAAATTTATAAAAGAAAATTGAGAAACAGAGAGAAATTGCAAAAATTTTAGAAAAGAAAATTGAGAAACAGAGAGAAATGGAGTTTATTCCCGCATTGATTCATAATAGCAAACTTAATTAGACTGTTTGTCTTGTTTATAAAATTCGCAAAAACACCCATGGATAAACTGGGATACATAAAAGCCCAATTTTAATTGGGCCTAAACTCTCGTTTGCCAGATTCAAAATGATAATTATTTGCTAAGGCCCATTCAATGCAAGGTATTGTAATTTGCTACGCATTTCCTGCCGCCAAAAAAATAAAAAATAAAGAACAGCAAAATATTGTTGTAAAATAAAGCAAAAGAATAATAAACAAGATATTGAGAATGTATAAAGATGGCTATCTTTTATTCATATGTTTTTCTTGTGCATAATACAAACTTACAATCCTCTATTTATAGATAGAAAATGTAAATAACAAGCCATCTAATTTAATTCAATTGATAAATGAGGGAGATAAAACATACTTCATTAATGAGAAGTTTTGATGCAATTAAATGAACATCCATAACTTAATATATTTATAACACTTCCCCTTGGATGCTCATTATTCATTATACGCTATTAATATGATACTTCAGGATCAATATTAACACGGTACTTCAGGACCATGTACTGCCTCATTAAAAACCTTATCAAGAAAAACCCATTGGGATAAAAACTTGATTAAGGGAAAAAGAGTACAGTGCGTATAACACTTCTCCTCATTTAGATATCATTGAATATTCTTCAATCGATGTAGACCTATCTTCTTTGTGAGTTGTTCAATAACCTTTGTTGGTAAAGATTTTGTGAATAGGTCTGCCAAATTGTCTATTGATCGGACTTGGCAAACATTGATTACGCTTTCTTTTTGTAGGTCATGTGTCGAAAAGAATTTTGGCGCAATATGTTTAGTCCGGTCTCCTTTGATATATCCTTCTTTGATTTGTGTAATGCATGTTGCATTATCTTCATGCAGCGGAGTAGGATTTTCCTTGATGTTTTCAAGCCCGCATTCTTCTTGAATATTTTGAATCATTGACCGTAACCAAACGCATTATCGACCCGCCTCGTATAAGGCGATTAGCTTGGCATGATTTGATGATGTTGCCGTAAGAGTTTGTTTTGTTGATCGCCATGAAATTGCAGCTCCACAATAAGTAAATACATATCCCGTTTGGGATCATGCTTTATGTGGATCTGATAAATATCCCGCATCTGCATATCCAATTAATTTGGATTTTGTATCCTTTTGATAATATAACCCCATATCTCTAGTTCCGCAGAGATATCGAAATATGTGTTTAATTCCATTCCAATGTCTTCTGGTTGGTTTGGAACTATACCTTGCTAACACATTTACTGCAAATGCGATATCGGGTCTTGTATTATTTGCAAGATATAATAATGCCCCAATTGCACTTAAGTATGGTACTTCAGGACCAACTACTTTTTTATTATTTTCTTGCGGGCGAAAAGGATCATTTTCTGCATTTAGCGATCGTATGACCATTGGTGTGCTCAAAGGATGAGCTTTATCCATATTGAATCTTTAGTACTTTTTCAACATAATTTGATTGATGGATAAATATTCCATTATTTAGATGCTCGATCTGCAGGCCGAGACAAAATTTAGTTACACCAAGATCTTTCATTTTAAACTCATTTCTCAACAATTTTGTAGTATTCTCAATCTCTTCAGGAGATCCAATAATGTTTAAATCATCAACATACACTGCAATGATTGTAAAACCTAGATTTGATCTTTTAATGAAAACACACGGACTAATTATATTATTTTTATATCCTTCTTTTAGAAGGTACTCACTCAGTCGATTGTACCACATTCGACCTGATTATTTTAGTCCGTATAAAGATTTTCTTAATTTTATAGAGTACATATCTCTAGGTTTTGACTTATATGCTTCAGGCATTTTCAATCCTTCGGGGATTTTCATGTATATGTCAGTGTCAAGTGAACCATATAAATATGCTGTTACGACATCCATAAGTTGCATTTTTAGATTTTCTGTGACTGTGAGACTTATTAGAAACCTGAGAGTTATCGCATCCACTACAGGTGAATACGTCTCTTCATAATCGACTCTAGGTATTTGTGTAAAGCCTTGCGCCACTAGACTTGCTTTATATCTCACAATCTCATTTTTCTCATTTCTTTTTATAACAAATACCCATTTGTAACCCACAGGGTTAACATCTTTGGGTGTTTGGACTACAGGTCCAAATACTTGCCGTTTTTCTAATGAACTTAATTCAGCTTGTACAGCATCTTTCCATTTAGACCAATCATTTCTATATCTACACTCTTCCATAGTTTTTGGCACATTGTCTTCTTCATTTATAACATCGCTTGCTATAGCGAATGCAAAGATTTCATTAATATATGTTTCTTCTGGAACTTGATCAACCTCTTCTAGGGTTTTATCAACTTCTTCAGGAGTTTTACCATTAATCTCTTCTGAAATTTTATTTACTTCTTCAGGAGTTTTACCATCAACCTCTTCTGGGGTTGGACCAACTGTTTTATTCTGCTCTTTCTTTTTACGTGGATTTACATCCTTAGAACCAAGTGGTCTTCCACATTTTCTACGCACATTAGATTCATTAGATATTTTTGTAATGTCAATTCCAGCAGGTGTATTTATAGCTGGAATATGCGATTTAGTAACTCTATTTGTATCTGTAAATGCATCAGGCAATTCATTTGCAATTCTTTGCAAATTTATAATCTTTTGAACTTCGAGTTCACATTGACCACTTCGGGGGTCAAGATAAGATAACGATGAATTCCAAGTTACTTGTTTATCCAGCTTTGGTTTTTCTTCCCCTAAGTTTGGGAATATTGATTTATTAAAATGACAATCAGCAAATCTTGCTGTAAAAACATCTCCTGTTAATGGTTCTAAATATTTAATAATAGAAGGATATTTAAACCAATATAAATTCCCAACCTTCTTTGAGGTTCCATTTTTGTACGTTGTGGAGGAGAAATTGGAACATATACTGCACAACCAAATACCTTTAGATGGGACAAATTTGGTTCTCTTCCGGAGACCAATTGTAACGGGGAATACTTATGATCTGCAGTTGGCCTTAACCTAATTAGTGCAGCAGCATGTAATATGGCATGTCCCCATGCAGAAGACGGTAAACTAGATTTCATAAGTAAAGGTCTAGCAATTAATTGCAACCTTTTAATCAACGATTCTGCTAGACCGTTTTGTGTATGAACATGGGCCACTGGATGTTCTACCGTAATTCCAATAGATATGCAATAATCATTAAAAGTTTGAGAAGTAAACTCTCCTACATTGTCAAGCCGGATTCTTTTAATTTGATAATCCGGAAAATTAGCTCTCAATTGGATAATTTGTGCTAATAGTCTAGCAAACGCAACATTTCTTATTGCTAACAAACTCACATGTGACCAGCGTGTTGATGCATTAATTAACACCATAAAATATCTAAATGGTCCACATGGAGGTGTAATAGACCCACATATATCTCTTTGAATTCTTTCTAAAAATGAAGGAGCTTCAGGTCCAATTTTATTTGGAGATGGCCTAATAATTAGTTTTTCAAGAGAGCATGCTTCGCATGTCAATTCTTTTGATAATAGGATCTTCAGGTCCTTTAGGGGTTGCCCATTTGCACTTTCAATTATTCTCCTCATCATTATACTTCCTGGATGACCCAATCTTTCATGCCACAGTGTAAATAATTTTGGATCAACTAACTTCTGGTTAGTAACCATATTTGATTTTATTGTACTTATATAAGTACCATATAGTCCAGAAGACAATGCTTGCATCTTTTCCATTATAATTTTCTGGCCATTTTTAATAGATGTGATATGAAGATATTCGCAATTTATCTCATTCATAGTTTCAGTATGATAACCATTCTTTCGAATATCTTTAAAACTTAGTAGATTTCTTCTAGATCTACTTGAATATAATGCATTATCTATTATTAATTTTGTTCCTTCAGGTAACAAAATACAAGCTCTTCCGGAGCCTTCAATTAAATTAGTTGTGCCAGATATAGTGTGGATATTAGTCTCACCAAGATGCAATTATGAAAAATATTTCTTATTTTTCAATATGGTATTTGTTATTCCGCTGTCTACTAGACATGAATCTTCTTTACTTACCATTGCGTCAGTCATTTTCCTTTAAAATAAAAGAATGCAAGAATAAAAATAGAATAAAAGTAGAATAAAAATAAACTACCTTTATTCATTAAATTTGTTTATATATATAAATTTAAAAGAAAACTAAACTTTTATTAAACATAAACATAAACTTCTATACTATATTTTCCCCCTTAAGTAATAATATTTATTTCTTCATCCACATTATGGAAGAAATCTGATACATCAAGATGTGTATCCATATGACATTCATATTCGGGGTCATTTTCAATCAAATTAGTTTCCACATTTTCCCCTTTTTTCTTAATTAAGGCTTGATAAAACTCTACAAAATGCTTGGACGTACGACAGGTACGCGACCAATAATTTGTCATCCCATATATGTAACAAACATCTTCAGGATGTTTTTCTTTTTCATTTTTCATTAATACGTATTTATAACAAAATACAACTTCAGGTTATTAATACCATAACTTCGAGTTATGATAAATGAAAAAGGAGATAAATTCATACTTTCTGAGATTTTCCATATATACTACAAAATAGATACGTATTAACTTCAGGTTATATAATTTCATGTTATTAATGCCATAACTTTAGGTTATATAACTTCAAGTTATTAATATCATAACTTCAGGTTATGAAAAGGGAGATAAATAAATATAAATAAAAGAATATGTAAATTGCATAAATAAATAAATTTAAATGTATTAATAACTTCAGGTCATAATAAAATATTTATTTAATAACTTCTGGTTATTAAATTGCTTAGCTGCGCAATTGTAAAATTTAATTTGAAATAACTTCGGGTTATATTTTCATACAATGACTTATAATAACTTCTGGTTCTTATATTGATTTTATATGAAAGTTTCTAATAAAACTTCAGGTTTTAATTGGGAATAACTTCAGGTTATTATTCATCCAGTGGCCTATAATAACTGCTGATTATTATATTAATTTTATATTAAAATTTCAAATAGAATTTCTGGTTCTAAACAATAATAACAACTTCAGGTTATTATTCTTTTATTCTCTTCGGATAATAAGAACTTCGGATTCTTGATAAACTTTTATTTTTGATAATAACTTCAGGTTATTATTCTATCATTCACTTCAACAAATGATTCTTATAAACTAAAACAAATATAATCAAACATTTAAATGAAATTTAAATTAATGAAAGATATAACAATCAATCATACAAATTACTTACGAAATAACTTTGCAACTTCTTCCGAGCAATTCGTGCTGATAACTTGTTGTAAAATAAAGCAAAAGAATAATAAACAAGATATTGAGAATGTATAAAGATGGCTATCTTTTATTCATATGTTTTTCTTGTGCATAATACAAACTTACAATCCTCTATTTATAGATAGAAAATGTAAATAACAAGCCATCTAATTTAATTCAATTGATAAATGAGGGAGATAAAACATACTTCATTAATGAGAAGTTTTGATGCAATTAAATGAATATTCATAACTTAATATATTTATAACAAATATAAAATATTCCCCTTTTTTAAGCCTATTTTATGTGTTTATTATTTGCAATTTTCTAATCATTAATTTTAGGTTGTGATATATAACAGCATATATGTGAAAAGTTTCTACGTAATATAAACAGGTTACATTAAATTGGTTCGCATCCTATTGATAGTTGATACTGGTTCATTTAGTAATAGAAAAGAAAATATAAATCTTCATGAATGAATGATCCTTCATGAAATTTTGTTGGTGTTGTATATCATTTATGTCGGGAGACAAATTACTTTTGTAGTGGCTAAGATCAAAGTGGTATGACCAAGACCTTGGTGCTACCCAATTAGTTTTTGTAATTTTAAAGTTCAAACAGTCGATCCAAACCGTTAGATGTTCAATCTATATTAAATGTACTTGGAGACCAAATTTTATATTTTTTGGAATTTGTTTACTATTTATTAAACCACTTTGAAAATTACTGATCCGGATAAACAGTAAAAACAGTGCAACCAAATTCTGAACCATGTGATCAGCGATTTTCCATGTGCCAGTCTGTTCTCCTTTTGCGAGCCTCGAGGTTACCTCATTTCATTCGAATGCTACCTTATTCACCTCAGCTCAGGTCCATGTTTGCATCCTGGTTGGAATTTGATTTGACCAGGCACCGTATAAATTTTGGTACAGTATTAATTTGGTCTCTGTCAGTCGAAAGTAAGAATCAGCAGATGCTCTTTTTTTTTCTTCTTTTTTTTTTAGATTCTGGGTATCTTATACTTATATTCAATAAATATAATGCCATCGTATTTAACTGTAGTGAAGTATTAGTTGTGGTTGTTTCGCAAATGCTGCGTTTAGCCAGCAAGACTTGGACAAGTCACAGTAAACATAAAAAAATGCTGTACAGCTCCTAATTTCGCAGGAAACTATTTATTTATATTTGTATATATCTTTTCATTTTTAACTAGAGTTAGAGAAATTAACGAACCATAGAGATTAAAAAAACATATTTGTAATTCATACAATAGAAATAAAAAATGTTTTCTCTCTGTTTCTCAATTTTCTTGTATAAATTTTTTCCCGATATTTTTATTAAAACCCCCAAAAAAAAACAAATTATCAAATCTGCTCCCACTCCAAAGTTATAATTATTTCTACCCTAACCGCCCGTGGGCTGGGCGGTCCACTTTTTCCACCTGACCGCCCAGCAGCCGGGCGGTCCACTGTGCATAGCTGACCGCCCAGCCACTGGGCGGTCCAATTTCCATAGCTGACCGCCCAGCAGCTGGGCGGTCCGCTAGTGTTTTTTTTTTTTTTTTTTTTTTTTTTTTTTTTTTTAAAGATTAGATTAGAGACAATATGAATATAAAGATGCTGAATTCTTAACGCTAAAAGTTCGAATTTTTTTTGTAAATATTAGTTAGATTACTTCTGTGAAGCATATTTATACTAAAATACGCTAAATTACTTGGAATTATGTTAAATTACGTTGAGTTACACTATATTAAGTTAAATTACACTAAATCACATTACATTACGCTAAAATACGGTAAATTACATATGAATAGGGACGATATCTTCACTGAAAAGGCGAAAAACGACGACGAAACTTCAAACGGTCATAAAACGGCGCTCGAGTGTCCGATTTCAGCAAATGAGCACTTTTCGGAAAGCTTGAGAAAATGCGCATGCGTCCGTGCCTGCTATGCCGGATTCCAAAATTCAGAATCACCAAAAAACAAAGGGAAAAGCCTCAAAACTTGAGTTGAAGTTTCCGATTAAGATTTTCATTTCTATTATTCAATCCAAGTAGTTCAGTAAATTAGTTGCATAATGAACTTGTAGAATACCAATTTTTACTATTTTCGGAATTTTTTTACTATTTTTTATGATTCATGAAAGATGGCACAGAATCGGTCTACTTTAGCGTAATTTTGCGTATTTTAGCGTAATTTACCATATTTCAGCATAATTAGCGAAGTTATTGTTATTTAGCGTAATTTAGTGTAATTCAACGTAATTTAACATAATTCCAAGTAATTTAGCGTATTTTAGCGTATTGAGTAATTTAGCGTATTTTAGCGTATTGCGTAATTTAGCGTATTGAGTAATTTAGCGTATTTTAGCGTATTGCGTAATTTAGCGTATTGAGTAATTTAGCGTATTTTAGCGTATTGAGTAATTTAGCGTATTTTAGCGTATTCATTAATTTAGCGTATTGAGTAATTTAGCGTATTTTAGCGTATTGCGTAATTTAGCGTATTGAGTAATTTAGCGTATTTTAGCGTATTGAGTAATTTAGCGTATTGAGTAATTTAGCGTATTTTAGCGTATTTTAGCATATTGAGTAATTTAGCGTATTGAGTAATTTAGCGTATTTTAGCGTATTCAGTAATTTAGCGTATTGAGTAGCGTATTTAGTAGTTTAGCGTATTGAGTAATTTAGCGTATTTTAGCGTATTGAGTAGTTTAGCGTATTGAGTAATTTAGCGTATTGAGTAATTTAGCGTATTTTAGCGTATTGAGTAATTTAGCGTATTTTAGCGTATTGCGTAATTTAGCGTATTTTAGCGTATTTTAGCATATTTTAGCGTATTTTAGTGTCCGATTTCAGCAAATGAGCACTTTTCGGAAAGCTTGAGAATAACTCACTTAAGTAATTTAGCGTATTGAGTAATTTAGTATAACTCACTTAAGTAATTACATATTGAGTAAATTACTTAAGATTTTCATTTCGTCGTCGTTTTTCGCCTTTTCAGTGAAGATATCGTCCCTATTCATATGTAATTTACCGTATTTTAGCGTAATGTAATGTGATTTAGTGTAATTTAACTTAATATAGTGTAACTCAACGTAATTTAACATAATTCCAAGTAATTTAGCGTATTTTAGTATAAATATGCTTCACAGAAGTAATCTAACTAATATTTACAAAAAAAATTCGAACTTTTAGCGTTAAGAATTCAGCATCTTTATATTCATATTGTCTCTAATCTAATCTTTAAAAAAAAAAAAAAAAAAAAAAAAAAAAAACACTAGCGGACCGCCCAGCTGCTGGGCGGTCAGCTATGGAAATTGGACCGCCCAGTGGCTGGGCGGTCAGCTATGCACAGTGGACCGCCCGGCTGCTGGGCGGTCAGGTGGAAAAAGTGGACCGCCCAGCCCACGGGCGGTTAGGGTAGAAATAATTATAACTTTGGAGTGGGAGCAGATTTGATAATTTGTTTTTTTTTGGGGTTTTAATAAAAATATCGGAATTTTTTGCAGCCCCTAGAAGTTAAAAGTTATCCACAGTTTTCGAATAACTATCTCACTATTTTTAAATTGTTCACGCAGCCATTAAAAGAAATTAAAAATAATTGCACAAATGTAAATGTTTAAAGATTAAAATTATATAATTGTTGCTCTCAAAATAGTGCCTCCCATGATATAATTGTTGTTCTCAAAATAGCGCCTCCCATGATAAAATGGTGCTTTCATCAAAATAGCATTCTTTAAAAATTCATTCTCCACTCTTTCTAATTTCTCTCCGTTATTTATGGAAAATGCAACTTTAAAAAACTGCTCGTAGGTCCTATAAAAGACAGGTTGATGGGATGAGCAACCATCAATTCTCATGCGCATTTACGAATGCAAAAGAGAAAATCCTAACACTATCTTTTATAAACTGAGAGAGAGAAAGCGGAAAGAAATTCTAGAAAACTAGGAGGGGACGGCTAGTTCGTGATACTAGCACACCGACTAGCGAAATTCCATCCATTCGTGCGCAAACGAGAAGAGGAGAGAGGAAGGCCACACGCTCTTCTGCTGCGTTGCTCCTTTACGCTTCTAGTGGTAAATTATATATCTTATCTAATTTACAAATGAATCTTGCTTCATATACATATTAATTACAACCTATTTAATTTTCAGCTGTTTGCATAACTCGAAAATATATAACTTTAAACAAATGCAATTCTGAAATCCATTTCATACAAATTAATAATGAAACTCAAAGTGTTTTATTATGTTAATTTGATTCCAAATATAAATAAGAAATATAATTAAATTGATTGTCCCCAAACTAAAAATCACTGATAAATATTTTTAATCTAATTAACGTGGAAATTAGATTCCTATATCTTACCCTCAATTTAGAATTTGCACCAGCTAACTCCTAATGAAGGAAATTGATAAGGCGGAGCTTCAATCTCTCTCTCAAAATCAGATTCAATCCATAAATATATCCCTTTAAAAGATTATTAAGGAAAATAATATATTGAGATATCTTTTATTAGTTATACATATATATTTATATAGTGGATAATAATTTCGTTGTCTTAATTAATTAACAACTTAACAAGTTTTCTAATATATATTGGAAATTAAACTTAGGTAATTATATTGATAAAGAAGGTAGTAAACATGGTCTCGTGTGGATTCGACGACCAAGCTTGGCTGATTAGAACACCTGGTTCATATAAAGAAACTCAGACCTTGATCAATCCCTTGAATGGAGGTATTGAAGAAAGAAAAATCCCTGAAATGGAGGGGCAATTGTGCTTGGCTCACTTTGAAGAGTGGCTATTTTTAGTCAGTGATCTATCAGACGATTGTTTCTTGTTGAACATCTACTCGCATAAGAAGATTCATCTTCCGCCTATTGATGAGGAGTCATTTGCATCCGTTAGATTGTGCATTTTAACATCCTCACCAACTTCTCCTGACTGCACCATCATATTCTTTGGCGAAGAAGATAATTTTCTTTTGTTTTGCCATCCGGGCGATAAAGAATGGACTGAGTTACCTGTCGACTTAGATGTCACTCATGTACTAACGATTCTCAAGTACAAAGAAAAATTATATGTTGTGCTTCTAAATAGTATAGAGATAATCGACATAGCATCCCTTTCAACAAGTGCCGGTACTACTTATGTGAAAACTATAAGCATGGATAATAAACCTGATCACTTTTTTCCCTTTTTTGGAATTGGACGTCTTGGGCACTTGGTGGAGTCATGTGGAGATCTTTTCTTTGTGAGAACATGCTTTCCTGGTACGACAAAAACTATTATTGATCTTGATATTTCCAAGTTAGAAATAACAGAAACTGAAACTAATTGGGTGAGAGTGGAGAGCATTGGCGATTGTGCATTTTTCCTCGATCCGCATGGTAAATGTGGACAGTCGTTTCGTGCAAAGGATGCTCAAATGGACCGGAATTGTGTTTATCAGTTGTTGTCATGCTACGATGGGACGAGGCTCTACAAAATATGCTTGAATAATCAAACCATCAGTTTTAAATTATTATCTGAAGAGACAATACAGGACCAATATTATTGCTCCTTCACTTGGTTACTACCTCTGAGGTATATATATATATATATATCGCAGTATATATTAAAGACTGCATGTATAATTTCATTTTCCTTTTTTTTTTCTATTTGGTGTTATTTTAATTTTATTGCATGATACAGAAGACAAACTAACTATAATTATAATTGTAGGCAACCTGTCCTCAAGCCTGAAATTGGTATTTCATTTGAGACCAATGCGTGCAGTATTGAGGTATGTTTAATTATATTTTTCCCAATTTTGTTAGTCATTAAGAAATTATTATTATCTTAATTAATTAATTAATTAGTAAGTACCAACTTAATTTATTATATTCCAGCCGGTTTCTAAGAAAAGCTCACCTTCACAGGTAAAAGAACATGAAAATAGGGAAGATACTATCTCTTTGCAATTGGCTAATTATCTGCCCATACACATGGTGCAGTTAATTTCAGAAAAATTATCTTTGAAGAATTCTGGTCGCCTTCGAGCCGTTTGCAAGCTATGGACAAACCTATCCAATCCGATCAAAGAAGAACTAGTGTGGCTTATGTATTGCCCAAAAAAATCTGGTACATGTCTAATGTACAATCCTTTCAAAGGCAAACAGTTTAAGCTAAATTTGAAGAACTTTAATTCCAATGAGTCAATCCACTTGCTCTTCTCCAAAGACGGGTGGGTTCTAGCACTACAAGGTGACGATCAGGATCAGCTTTGTCTGTTAAATCCATTCACCAATGATTTTCATCATCTCCCTATGTTAGAGGATTGTTATTCCTACGGTGGTATCGCAATGTCTTGTGCGCCAAACTCTTTGAGTAATTGTGTGGTATTTGCACTTGTCGGTCCACTTAGAGGTGAATATACCACAATTATCACATGGCATTACGGTCAGGAAGAATGGTGTCATATGGAATTCGACAACAATTGCCCATTTCCAGTGGCTAATAACAATCCTGTTTTCATTGATGGGGAATTTTGTTGTTTGGGTAGATTGGGTAACCTTGGTGTTTTTAATCCAGAAAACAACACATGGAGAATTCTCGATAAGCCGTCGCCTATTTATTTAGATCTAGATCAGGCACCTGAGATTGCCTCAGAATATTGCTATTTGCTAGAGTGCAACGGTGACTTAATATCCGTGTTTCGAGCAGTTAACATGGATTATGTCCGAGTTTACAAATTGGATAGATCAAAGATGTCTTGGACTCGGGTCAAAGATTTAGGGGATCTGACACTATTTTTAGATTTTAGAACTTCTATTGCAAGATCAGCTCCACGTAAAAGTTACAGTAACAAACTGTACTTGCCACGGCTTCATGACGAAACCAGCACAGCGACATTTTACTACAACATGAAAACCAGAATGCATAATCCTGATTTCAAGTGCTTGAAAGAACCGTACAATTGTGTCTGGCTGGAGCCCAATTTATGTAGTCATATATAAATTTACAATTAATTTATATGTGTGTGTGTGTGTTGTTTTTTTTTTTTTTTTTTTGGAAAGGAAGTAGACTAAAGTTACAAAGATAAAGAATTGAACTTGTCTAGACTGTCTGAAGGGAAACTATATTTAAAGGATATATATGAGAAAAATGAATAAAACTATTTTTAATGGATATGGTTCAAGTGTTAAGCTTTAAGCTGATAATGATATAATTCATGTACAAAGACAGGTAACATCTACATTTTTTCTCTGTACTGTCATGAATCTTCTTCCTCTCAGCGGCAAGAGCTTGTCTAATAATCATTGGCAATTTCTGGTATATCATCTCCCATATCAGATTTACAACACCTGCTCTATTGCTGCCACTATAACCGCAACCATACTCAAAATAAGATTGCACAGAAGCCAGATTCGCACGAAATCTGTCCTTGTGTTCCTCGGAGAATCCTCTCAGCCAAAATAAGATTGGCGTCTATCGAAGCACTAAAAAATTGTTAACAAAGAAGAAATAGAGTGTGTGGTTTGCTTGGGGAAAGAAGAGGTGGTAGTGAAGGAGATGCCATGTGGTTTGCTTGGAGAAAGAATAGGTGGTAGTGACGGAGATGCTATGTTGGCACAGGTACCATGGGGAGTGCATAGAGAAGTGGTTACATATGCATGGATCGTGTCCCATGTGTAGATACAATATGGCAGAAGAGGAAGGAGAGGGCAAGAAAAGGGAGGAGGAAAGGAAGGTGGAAATGGTAATGCTTTTTGGGTTAGGATTTCATTTTAGAGAAGAAATAAAGGAGCAGGGGTCGCCAGGAGATCAAAGAAGGTCATTGTAATTTATAGAATATTAAACCTAATTAATTTCAGTTATCAGTGAATTGGGTATATTTGTGACTTATTAAAATTTACAAGGGTAAATATGTTATTACAGAAATTATAGGGGAAAATATGTAATTTTGAAGTTTTTGAGGGGTATACTTGAAATTCCCCCTTAAAAAAAAGGCCACTCAGCAGCAGTCAGCAACTACCTGAGTTCAGGGTATTGAGATGAATCATCAGAAAACACTGGTAATGCAACAGTACCATTTGCAGATGCCTGTTCCAATGTGATGGCAACTTGAATTTCCCGTAACACTTCTGACATGGTGGGCCGCTCTGTCGAATAGAGGTTAGTGCATCTCACTGCAGTCTCAGCTATTGTCCTAATAGATTGGATATCTTTGTAATTGCCCTCCAGTGATGGGTCAATTTTGCTCGGATATCTCCCGTCTCATAGTGAAATTTTGCCTGGCATTTAAATGAATGGCCAGTTTTCTTTTAAATGATTGAATGTATTTAGGTTGTGCAAGAAAAAAAGAAAAGAGAGGTAAAAATAGACAAATGTGCAATCTTTTTGAGTGTTTGATGTAGGCAATGAAATAGTTGGATGCACCAAAGAATGCGCGATGGAGCAGTCGATTGATTTTGATTTTTGAGTCGGAACCAACAATGCAAGTATTGATCTATTAGCCTTTTTTGGGTGTATGGATAATGTGTCCTAAAAGAGATGAGCATATACCAGTTGATACCATCGCTACCCTTGGCATATCTTTGTTTAGAAATTTGCCAGAGATAATTGTGTATCTGCATAAATGAATTTTACAAAGCATAACAGTACAGCACAAAATTAATATCATCCCTTAGTTTAATGAGACTATGTTCAAGGCAGAGATAATTGTGTATCTGCATAAATGAATTTTACCAGATAAATTAGCAGAATGAAAAAATTATTTAGTGCAAGAAGTCATATTATTTAATATATTATTTATAGTCCAGCATTATGTGCTCTACCCTGAGGAGAGGGACAAGGACAGAGTGGTAACTGTCCCTAGAGAGAGCATTTTGCTATAATTTCAGACAAGGCTGAAAATGCACTGTTTAAGTCAGTTTCGTTTAAGTAGACAATAATATTCTCACCAGACTTTACCAGAAAAAGCTGAGACATTCTTTGGATGTCCCAACATATTGAGCAAGAACAGTTAGATTAATGAATTCTACCTTGGAAAAAAGTATGAAGTAATACTTTTGGTAAAATTAGGATGGTACTTTGTTTGGCATGCTCCAATTGCTAATATCCTTGTAATTTAATTTTTGTTCCGTTTTGGCATTTTTTTTTTTTCTGTTTGTGTGCATAGCACTCAGGCTTTCTTGACAATTTTAACAAATATTTGCTTATACAAGGAGCAATTGGTAATCTTATTTTTGCGGAGACAAAATGTAGCAATTGGTAATCTTATTTGTTTTTAGGTTTTGGAAGCATTTTCTTTCATTTTGGTTAGTTGATTTGTTTTTCTGATGATGCTTAATTATTATACTGGTAAACATCTTTCTAGCGCACTCATATTCATCTTTATGCCATCAAATTTTTTTCATTAGTTCTATTGATCTTTTTCCTTCTTCTATTGTAGAAATTGTCATCGTAGATGCCACTTCAGCTTGCCACAGAAAATACTGAGAGACCTTACAAGACAATACAAGGCAGATACTTTAGAATTCTATTTTTGTTCAATTTTGAGAAGTTTTTCAATTTATGGCACTGTATGTTAATATAATTTGTGTTGAAATGGGAGAACTACTTGTTTCCATCAATTAAATATCTCTTGGCTCAAGTAACAACTTATTAAAAAAAAAAATTAATGCTTTCAATGTGTGTATAGATGAGGTAGGTTGGACAGAAGTGCAATGGACAATGGAGAAACCACAGGGCAATGGACAAATCACAAGGACATTCGAGAAACCACAGGGCAATGGACAAATCTTGCACTAATTAATGCTTTCAATGTGTGTATAGATGAGGTAGGTTGGACAGAAGTGCCACTGCTGGGAAGGGACTATACGTGGACTAGCAAGAGACCGATACCGACCATGTCACGCCTCGACAGAGTCTTCCTTTCATCGCACTGGCCCCTTTTGGGAAGCCAACACTCGCTTCAAGATTTACCGGCAACTGTCTCAGACCATGTCCCAATGAAGCTGTCACTTAAGCCGCACGCGACACCGCCTAAAAGATGCTTCCGCTTTGAGACCTTCTGGCTGAAATATGAAGAAATTCATGACATTGTGAGTAATGCGTGGTGCTCAGTGCCGATCCAACCAAACTCGGCAAGAGTATTGCAGCGAAAAATTCGGGCAACACAGCAGGCTCTCACACAGTGGTCAGCCGTAAGATTTCGTAATAGGGAAACCTACTTACATCGGTCCAAATGGACCTTGCAACAACTAGACAGAGTGGAGGAGTCCCGCTCGCTCAATCAGGTGGAGTTTCGGTTGCGAATAAAAATTAGAGAGCACATCTTCAGATTAGCGAATGACCGCGAGAACAGATGGAAGCAACGAGCGGGGTGCAGATGGCTCAAGCTGGGAGACAACAACACAAGATACTTCCATGCGGTGGCAAATGAACACAGAAATACGAACCTCATGCACACCTTGCGGGACGCTGAAGGAAACAATGTCGGTCATCATGACTTGCAACGAGTTCTGTTCGCTCACTACCGGACAATTTTGGGCGTCCGTCAGCCGCACCGCTATGCCTTTGACCTTACGGGTAGGGTCGGGCCGGCAAATCCGGGGGCCTTAGCGATACTGGACCAACCAATCACGGAGCAGGAAGTGAAGGATGTTGTCATGCAACTACCGAAGCACCGTGCTAGTGGTCCGGACGGGCTTCCGGGAGAGTTCTATCAGGCTTTTTGGCCAATCATCAAGGATGATATTGTCAAACTGGTCCGTGATACTAGCCAGGGCCGAAGTAACATAAATAGCCTGAATCGGTCGGCTATCACACTCATACCAAAGAAAGAGGGGGCCATTGGCATTGATGAATTCCGACCAATCAGCGTCATGAACACCTCAATCAAGATCATCTCAAAAATTCTGGCAAATCGATTACAGCCTCACCTACAGACTCTAGTCAGTCCGGAACAGACGGCCTTTATCAAGGAAAGATCTATTATGGAATCCTTTGCAATCGCACGGGAATTACTCACATTCTGTTCTAAGAATAGAATTCCGGCAATACTCTATAAGGTCGACTTCAAAAAAGCTTTTGATTCGGTCGACTGGTGCTTCTTAACCAACTTGCTAGTTGAGAGAGGCTTTCCGCCGGGCTGGATATCGACCGTTCTGACCATTCTCCGCACTTCTCACTCCGCAGTCAGGGTCAACACAGGCCTCACGGGCTATTTCCGTCATCAGCGAGGTCTGCGATAGGGCGACCCGCTGTCGCCGATGCTTTTCATTCTGGTTGCAGATGCGCTACAGCGATTTGTGGCAGCAGCCAGAACCATTATGCAGCGGGAGGTCGCGATCCCCCCACAAGCTATCCAATTTGCGGATGACACGATAATATTCACGGAGGCCCACCCGGAAAATCTCAAGGTATTGTCAACTATTTTACAACGGTTCGAAGACTTGACGGGTGTCACGATCAATCGACAGAAGAGCGGTTATGTACCAATCTCGATTGCACCCACTGGCCTCATTGCCATAACAAGAATCCTTGGCTGCGGACCGTCTGATTTGCCGATGAAATATCTGGGGTTACCTCTCACTAAGAAGAAACCGGTCAAACACCTATACCAGCCGATCATAAAAGCGATCAGTACGCGGTTGGCGGGGTGGAAGGCAAAGCTTTTGTCATTCGGTGGGAGACTAACTCTCGTCAAATCAGTCATCTCGGCCATCCCTCTCCATTACATGCAGGCTGTTCGAATTCCGAAAGGTGTGGTGCAACAACTAGACAGGTTTCGAAGGAATTTTCTGTGGAAAGGAAACGATGAGTGCAAGAGCATCAATTGTCTTGTCAATTAGGAACGGGTGTGTGCACTCCGATCGAACGGAGGCATGGGGATCATAAGCCTTGCCACGCAGAATGAGACACTGCTCCTCAAGTGGTTATGGAAACTTGAGACTGAGCCGCACGGGCACTGGGCAATGACAATTAACCGGTTATACGGTATCCAAACGGTAGCCCAACTATCGATGGTGCAGATTGACTCCTTTTTCATGAGAAGTCTCCAAGAACTCATACCGCTTTTCCTCGTATCCACAACACGGGATCTGGATGGTGCCTTTAAGTGGAAATGGACGGAGAGTGGCGCTTTCACCACGGCATCCGTCTATGCCATCATGCAAAATGGGGGTTTAACATGCCCGCTGTATAAGTTCCTTTGGAAAATCAAGGCACCACTCAAGGTCAGAGTATTCATATGGTTGAGATCCCAGAACAAAATACTCACCCAACAGGTTCTCGTCACTAAGGGATGTCACGTACCATATGGTTGCGTGTTATGTGGCAATGCTGATCAGGAGACAAGGGACCACATCCTGTTATTGTGCCCATATGCGACAAGTTTATGGTCATCATTGCTTCGGCACATGAATTCAGTCAGGATCAATGCCTCCACGGTGGTTGATTTCTGGCTGTCCAATAGGAGAACGGGGAATAAGGACGCATGTGCTCGGTGGGATGTGACGTGGGCGGCTGGTGTGTGGGCTCTGTGGAGAGAGAGGAATAGGCGAACGTTTGCGGGCGATGCAAAGAGTGCTTCTCGGTTGCAGGATGACGCCAACACACAAATACAACAATGGATCGCGGTCATCTAACCGACACCGGGGACAGGGTACCAACTGCGACTCCCTATTTTCTATATTTATTGGTGTTTTGTATTCTTTGTGATTGTTAGATTTTGGTACCTTATTTTGCTAATTTTCCCTTTCTTCGGTTGGTGGTGCTGTAAATAACTGTGTACCTTATTTTCTTACCTTAATGAAATAGTCGGTAAGCGGTTCGCTAACTGACCTTCAAAAAAAATTGACAACTACTTGTTTGACAGTGACTACAATGATCTACATTTAGAGAACTTGAATGGTTCTACAATATTTATGAATTTCTGGAAATTTTAGTGGAATTTTGTTCGTCCAGTAAAAGAACGAGGAAGGACTGAGAAAAGATAATTAAAGTTATAAAGATTAGTATGAACTTAGAAAGAAAATTAAAAAAAAAATCAATTCTCCATTCTTCATAGAAAATTTTTATATAATTGACCTCCGTATATATTTGAGTCCCATAATTCAAAAGTCTGACTCCGCCCTTGTCTGAGGTACCTCTAAAATTTTGTGAAGTTTGGACATTAGCCTCTATATGCCTGATCATTTCAACACCTCCAAATTGTAACTACATTAATTAATGATTTGTTATGGAGCATTGATAAAGTAACTATTTGGAGTACTGAAAATTTAGTAGTGAGCACTCTTCATAAATGAGGAGGGTTCAAATGCACCATGATTTTGTACTTCAATATACTCCACATTATTTATCTCTGTTTTCAAAGTCCGAGCAGTCGATCCGAACCGCTCAATATGATCTTCATAATAAAATATTCTTGGAGACCAAATTTTATATTTTTTATAATTTTTTTACTATTTTTTACATACGTACAATATGACTTTTTCGGATGGTCCAAACTCTCTTTAAAACAGTGATTTTGTACCTATCTAAAATAATAATAAAAAAAGATCTAAAAAATATAAAATTTGGTCTCCAAGCATATTTTATTATGAAGATCATGTTGAGCAGTTCGGATTGACTGTTCGGACTTTGAAACAGAGATAAAGGATGTGGAGCATATTGGAGCACAAAATCGTAATGCATCTAAACCCTAAACCCTAAATCCCTTCTAAATTATTTGGTTAACTTATTGATATAACTTTACGTGGAACATATCAAATTTTGAGTGTTAAATGTTTGCTCTAAAAAGTTTATAAACTTTTTAAAATGTCCATAGAGATTCTGAACAAAGCAATGATCATTTGTAACCACAGGGGAGAGCAAAGGAGGAGTAGGAGGGTGTGGCTACTATATATGATTCTAAATATTGTAAACTTATTATGATTTTTTTTTTCAATTATTCCATGTCGAAAATATTCTTCTACCGGACTTTCATATCTGGTAAAGTTAAGTAAAATTTGTAAAAGAATGTATTATTTTCCCCTACTGCGCCTCTGTTTGAACATTAAAAAGTAATAGAGGCAGCAGTCAAAAAATTTCAGCTCGGTCCAAGTATGAATTTGTGTAAATTTTTGTCATTATGTGAAGTTTAACTATGCATGAATTTTTTATAGATTTGTGCGAATTTTTGTCATTTTATGTGAATTTGTATGTTAAAATGAATTTCTGGTATATCTGATGTGTTGGATTATATATGTAAATATTTGATGGACTTCATTATTTATTTATTTTAAATTTGTATGATAGTAGTTCAATAAAGTCCAACGAGCTAATGAGCAAGCTCGGTTCAGTCTCTGTCTCGTGACAATTATGTACTGAGGTTTCAGCTCAACTCCTAAATCTCAGCTCACTCGGTTCATTCAGTATTCGGTTGCTGTGCCAAGCCAATCACAAGCTAGATCCAGCTCGTGATGAGCCAGCTCACTGCCACCCCTAGCTCACATATGTCTCTGTTTAAGTATTTCTCCATTTTTCACTTGAACGAAACAGATAGAAATCCAAGAGATGTTAGGAAATGTGATTATGGTTTGAGTCGGTGATAAACTGGGCTTTTGGGCCGAACTGTTACCAAGGCCCAACAGAGCTTTATACACGAGGATTTGGGCCGGGCCGGCCCTATTAATTAGAAATCGCAAGTCATGCACTTTGATAATTATACGAGCTAAACGGTATTAATTGCGTTCAGGTAAATTAGGTGAATAAAAAATTACATTAGAATTTACAGAAGGTGATAATTTACTGGACGTAAGTGGTAAGAAAAGAGACGAGAATATTCAAATTATGAGATGTGTATAATTAATGACTTGTATAAGAAAAGTGAGAATTCATGTAATTCCAAGAAGAAAAGTTGTGTACCGGCCAAGCGTTTTGTTTAAGCTCCCTTTTTTTTTCTCTCTCTCTATCACAAATTATGTCCCCTTGCTCTCTTTCCCGTTGCACCTTTCCTTTTCACGTGAGTTGTGTTTTTCCTTTTTTTAATTTTATCCAAGTTTTCCCTCAAGGAATTTTAGTGTGAATTAGGGAAACAGGGCTGTGAAATATTGATGAAATTGGGAGAAAAATTCTTAGGCTTAGAAAAGAACAAAACAAGGAAGTTACTCTGAAGGATCGCTCGGACCCTTTACCTTTTCATTATGGGAGAGTTTAATATGGAAACTAATCTGTTGAAATTCTCGGAGATTTCAGGACTCTGAAATTCTCAATTCAACAGTCTATATATTTTGAGATTCGTGCATAAAAAACTGTCAGTTTTGAGATTTGTGTATGAAAAAAACTTAGACGGTTGGATTTTGAATTTCAGGATCCCTGAAATCCGTAAGGATTTCAGCAGATTTAATTCCGTTTAATATATACTCTTTAAAAATTTTAAAATTATGTATATTTTCCTTTCAGGAATCATAATATTATATATACCCTTTTATATATTAAAATCACACAAATTTACCTAATTGATTGTTCTTTCTATTAAAATTTATTTTAAATTTACAGAGTTTCCGTTTTACTTTTTATTTAAAAATGAAAGTAAGTAGCCTGTGTAAGAGAAATTGTTCAGTCTTTTAATTAGCTGATTTGTGAGGGAAAATTGTTCATTTCTTTGCTAGTGATGCATACACGGTATCATATAAATATACAATTGTGTGTGCTTCATGAGTAGGAAAATGAATCATTTGCCCTCACTGACCGACAAATTAGAAAAGGTAAATGAGTTTTAATTGAAAAGGCAATAAATTGGGAAAATTTGTGAGTTTTTAAAATTTACAAGGGTGAATATGATATTATGAAATTTAGAAGGGAAAATACATAATTTTGAGATTTTTGAAGGGTATACATGAAATTGCCCCAATTAGAGTGTGCAAAACTTTCTAATAATTTTCTTCCTAATTAAGCTGACAACTACTATCATGCTTCTACAAAAAAAAAAAAAAATTAATAATTTTCTTCAGGTTATGAACTAAATCTTGGGACTCTAAACAAAGTACAAATACTAATTTCATAAATAGTTCCAAAAAAATTGAATAAAATTAAAATAAGGAGCATATATGTAGAGAATTCAGAATTCTTTTATTTAATAAATATAATTTTTTAACTGAACCTTAAAATTCATGCTTATAATTTACAAAGACCGGAATTTAAAATTCAGGTTTATACTTATTTTAACTTGGAAAAAGAATAAAAAATGTTTGAGGACTGCTATTTAAAAGTCCAATCCATCCAAAAGATGTGATTTAAATTTTTGTTTCTCGTTTGTGTCGACAGAAAAAATAAATTTAAGACTTGAATTTTAAATTTCAACCCTTTTAAATTTTAAAGTTATGACATGATTCTTCTATATCATAAGAGGTGATATGGAAATTGTTAAAATAATGAACTTATCAAAAAAATATATATTTTTAAATTTTTTTTCCTTCAACTGTCTAAATTCTTGATCATATATAATAACTTGAATTTGTTATTTAAAACTGATTTAATTTGTGCACGTTTAGCTATCTAGGGACTGTCTTTAATGTAACATATTGGCCTATAAGAGCCTTAATTTAAAGTGCTACATGTAGGCCTTAAATATGTAATGAAATTTAATTAAAGAGCTCAAAAATTAGTATTTCTAATTACATTTTGGAAAAAAAATAAAAATAAAGGACAAGCCAATCATACAGGGCAGCGTTGACTCTAAGAAATAGACAATGATAATTGACAAGAAATCTTTGAGTAAAGAATTAAAAGAGATTGTGGGACCCCTCTGCATATATACTGGTATCTGACTATCTATTTATATTTTTTAGACATATTTAAAGGGAGAGGCAGGTGACAATGGCTGTCAATGTAAACCCAGTTAAAACACCATCACTGTCAAAGTCCAATTGATCAAAAGAGACCAACCCACAATTATCCAAAAAGAAAGGAATGTTCAATACCTCATAAATATAATAAATAATCTTAAAAAGTGTAAAGGCACTATATATATTATATGTAGTCCAAAATTGTTGTAAATATATGCTTTCCAGTGAAAGTATTGAAGAGAAATATATATCAGTATAATTAGGCTAGGTATGTTATCTGCATAATCTAAGTTATCTTTCTTTCTTATACTTTATTTGCATCTGGGTCCTTATTAATTTAGCTAATTAGCTCTGTTTCACTGCATTAAATTATAAATAGTCATAATAATAATAGAAATTTTAATTGGCTTCTAATTGTTTCTTTCTGCAAATTACATGTATATATATACTTTTGGTCTTATTATATTTTTCATACTATATTTTTAATCCCTTACACTTATAGCAGGAGAGAGGAATTAAAGATATCAGCTTGGATTCATTTAAAAATAAAAAATTACTAGGAATTAATTCCCCTTTATGCAGGATATGGTATATATGTTGCATCTCTCCATAATTATATGGTTTTAATATTTTTATTTTTTTTTATTTTTAAAGAAAGATGGAAGTCAGCCTTCAAATTTAATTTATTGATAATGTTATGGTTTTAATGTTAATAATTATATTATGATTTATGACCAAGTGTACGCACATTCTTGTATATTAGATTATTAGACTCACTTGCCGAATTAGTAGTTACTTAATTATGAACTATTTAAAAATATGTTTAATGTGTCTAAAATATAATTTGTTAAAGTGAGACATTATTCCAATAAAAAAAAAAGGGAGACATTATGTTATTAATTTCTCACGCAACTAATTGTATTGTTTTTTACTATACATATATATATTAATGTTTTTAAAAAAGTTATTTATTTCTAAATTTGTAACATGTAAAATTTATATTGCTAAAAATTATATCATTTTATAATTCAACAATTCTTCAGCTAGCAAATATCCTTTTCTCGGAGTGAAATCTAAAAAATAGTTCTATGTCCTTTAATCATGAAACTATTTAAGCGTTAATATAATTTAGAAAAGAGTTGAGGCTACGGTATTATGCATAGCACGGACCAACCGTGCTACGACTTAATATTTGAGTTTTCAAAATTCTAACGGTCGATCCGAACCGTTCAACATGATTATAAAATGAATATGTACTTGGAAAAAAAAAGAGTCCGCAGGCGATTCAAACGTCCCTAGGCAGCTGCCTCTTTTCCTCCTCCAACACATCTCAACCTTCAATCCATTCCTCTGTCACCTCTTCTAGGTTTCTCGTTCGACAAAGCACCTCCTCTCTCTCTCGTCTCTACCTTGAGAGGAGAGGAGAATGAGAGAGAGGGGAGGAACCGGAGCCGAGAGCGCGGTATCGTCGGAGTTCGGAGCGTTGAGTCTCTACGCCATCTCGATCGGAGCGCGGGTGAGTAGATCCGGTCGTCGGAGCGCGGCGGCGGTCGAAAAATCGGATCCGGTCGTTGAGAGCGATAGGGAAAAGTAATAGGGTAATTATGAGTGTATATAAATGAGATTAGAGTTATTTAAAGTAGTTTGGAAGATTTTGTGAGAATAAAAGAGTAGATTTAGGTTTAGAGTCATTTGACTCGTTGTAAGTTCGTTTTTTTATCAATGAAATTGTTAGTTGGCACTTAAAGCCACTAACCTTCCAAAAAAAATGAATATGTACTTGCAAATCAAATTTTACATTTTTTCGAATTTGTTTACTAATTTTTTTATAGGTACACTACAGCAAACTATAATATCAGCGACCGGCAGTAGCGACCAACGAAATCGCTAGTCGCTGATAGTATTTTTCTCCCAAAAAAAATAAAAAATAAATGGTTTTGGCGACGAGGTTTTCGGCGGCCGGCGAAAATACCTTTCAGCGACCATATTGTCCCGGTCGCAGAAACTTTTCTGTAAAAAACACGCGATTTCCTTTTCTCTCTGTCTCGTCTCCCGCGCGGTTAGGTTAGCTACCAAAAAATTTCGCGTACCTGCCGCCCGATCGAATCCCCGCCGCTCGGCCTCGATCATCGGCCCATTCGATCGCATACCCCGCCTGAAGCTCGAAGTCTCTGACGCCGACCCGCTCTCTGACCCCGACCTCTCTCTCTGACCCCGACCGCTAATCTCTCTGACCCCGACCCGTTGTCTTGTCGTGAGTTCTAATCATCTGATCCCAACCCGCCTGAAGCTCTGACCTCTCTGACAGGTGCTTTTATAAGTTAATTTTCTCAATTTTTGTATGCATGTAATTTCAATTTTAGTTAGGTTAATCGTGGATGAGCTTGAAATAGACACCAAATTTTGTAACCTCATCGGTACAAAACCGACCAGCCACCTTAAATACCGGATTTGGATTTGTGGGCCTTGTTGCTTCAGTCTACTGATTTGTCTCTTCCATTTACATTTTAATTAATTTCATGTATGCTAATTGGTAATAGACTAATTAATAGTATAATGCAAAATTAACGCTGGCGCTAGCTCATTTATTTAGGTTTGGTTTGCTCTTAATTAAGGTGGAGACCCCATTTAACAGTGGAGACTCATGTATAGAAGCATCACAATGAATTTATATTTAAGCCTAACACATGGTTCTCAACAAAATTAATTAGACATGAGGAGGCATTTTCATAAGGACTCAACAAAAACAGCTTCAATTAAAAATGTCATGATTGATCATATATATATCGTGCATTAATTAGTAATTGTACCAATAGTGGCACCTACACTCATATGTAAAGCATGAAATACTATTAACTATAAGTTCAAAAATTGTAATTGAGTTCTCTGATCTTATGGTAATAGCTGATCAATAATTAATTAAGCTCTCAAATTATTAGTTTTGATGAAATATATAGAAGCATGTATAGAAGCATCACAAGTGAAAATAGAATACCAAGACTACTGGTACAGACAAGTACAGTATCATGATATTGCAAGATTTGTAAAATTAAAAAAGTTCTTTTACTTTTTCAATTTAAACCTCACATATCAAATATTTATATCTAACAATTCAGTTTTCTTAACATAACATTTCAAGCATTTAAATTGTGCTTGTGAGAGTAAAGGAAAATTCACATAAAGGTCCTTGTTGTTATGAGCATTTACATTTTTTTTTGTTTTTAATCAAAGGGATGGATCATTGAAGTCATTAGGCTCTTATTTAAATTTCAAGCATATTATAGGCACAGACCTACTGCCTGTTGTTTTCTTCTTTAACCTTCATTCTCAAATTTGCAAAAGAGCATCTCAATTTTTTTTTGATTGGAAACCCGTAGCATATTGATTAAATAGAAATTAGATCTTACATGTTACACGCCTCTCAAAAATTAAAAAATAAAAAGTTGTGCTCCAGACAGCTACACCTGCAGCAGCTAGACCTCTTGTATTCACACTTATGTCAGAAACAGTGCAAACACCAACATTTAAAACTATAGGTTTGAATTCACAAAAATACATGCTTAGAGAACAACCATGTAGACTTGTGTATTGTTGAAATTGTCCATTGCACTCGGCATCCATTTAAATATAAAATGTGGATTCTGACTAATTGGGTTGATTAAGTGATTGGTTAATTGATTGTAGGAGTTGTAGAAGAAGATAGTTTAAGTTTGGGAGGAAAGAAGGAGAGGAGAAAGCTTGATCTTGAAGGGAGTAATTGCTTGTAATCACGCAAGTTTTCTCTCTTTGTTAATTCGATGAAGGTTAATTATATTATTAGTTATGTACTATAGTTTGTTAGTTATTAATTCTATGTTGGTTAATTATATTAGTAAACCGGAACATTTAGTATGCCTTTTAGGTTTATACCCGTTCAAAATTAATCTGATAGAGATTAATTTTGAATAGTCCCCGTTTTGGGACTGCTCTTTGAATGTTGTGTCTCATCTAGGATGTGAAGAAATGTATGTGGGTCTAGTATTTAAGAAAAATTTGGTATTGTTTTCCCTTATTGTTCCTACGAGTACGTATTGAATTGCATGTCCAACATGATGTGTTTCTAACGCGTACTCGGGGAACTAAGGGGAAGTGCTGCCGAATTTTTCTTAAATACTAGATCCACATACATTTCGTCACTACTGAGACATAGCATTCAAAGAGTGGGATAGGATTGTACACCGGCCCTGTGTAAGCCCCAAAAGAGTAATGAGTTTGGACTTGTGAAAATTTAATGTCATTATTTCATTGAAGTGTCAAAATAGTAAGTAAGTCATTACTTTAAGTTTATTTTTGACCTCGTGTGCATTTGATTTTATTTAGAACTAATCAAGGCAAGGCAAGGCAAGGGAAGGGAAGCGTCATCTCTCTCTCTCTCTCTATGGTACGTATGTTTAAATTCATACAATATGTAGTGTAGATGCCGCTTGTATGGCTGTATACAAGTCCTGTTGCATGGATGGTGGGTTACTATCAAGACAAAAGGAAAAAGAAAACCATTTATTTTGTTCGATGAAGCTACGTTTGTGGAAAACACTCCACATTTGACCGAGTTCTTTCAGGAAGATGGTCCGCCAGCCGAGTTTGTAGTGCGTGCTGCAGATGAACTGAATGACCCAAGTCTCTTCGTTGATGGGGCTGTTACTGAGATTGTAACAGAACAAGAATTACAAGACAGTAATCAAGAAAATAATAGCAAAAAAAGGAAAAAAAAAAAAAACCAATTGGGACATTAGGTTAATATCTTTCGTATTGCTTGTCTTTATATTTACTTTGTTTGCGAATGTTCGCTTGAGTGCAACTTATTGATTTTATCATCTCAACTCTAGATATGGCACTGAAAAGAAAGGACAAAGGAAAGGCACCGGCGGGCGACGAGGAGGAGTCGAGTCATAGGAATGTTCGCGGTGCAAATGCATATATTTCGCCGCCTGCAGATCCGAGTGTGCGACCAGTGCTTCGGTTAGGGGGTCACAGGTAATATTCATTTTTTCTGTATGTTGTAATTAATTATGCATTAATTGTAGTGATTGTAATAATTATTTCTATTTGCAGGACTTTTGATGCAGGGCACCCAGAGCTGACGAAGCAGGTCGCAAAAATTATATCGCAGCTAGTACGCACATCATATCCTGGAGCGTACACTAGATACACGGATTTCCCTGATACCAACAAGGAAGTTATCAAGAAAGACTTTTTGGTAAGTAAAATTTTCTGAAACAAAACCTCTAATAATTACTTGTTTCCTTTTTTGAAGCTAACAAACTGAGTTATGCATTGCAGAAGCACTACCAGTTTCCACCGGAGGTACCAGACAGTATTGCATGGGATGTATTCCGCAAAATAGCTGACAAACGCCTACAGGATATGCTTAACAAGGCCAGGGAGGCAGCAACCAAGTCCTATGGAGATTCAATGCTCGAGTGGAAGGAGCGTGGGGCTGCTCCTCGACCCCATGACTCCTGGATCAAGCCGGAGTTCTGGCCCGGACTCGTCGATCATTGGTGTAGTGATGCTTTTGCCCGTCGGAGCCAGCGGAATGCTTTAAATAGGGCCAATACTGAAGGGTCATGGGCCACAATGGGTTCTGTGAACATGCTTGTTCAAAAACAACGCTTCGTAAGATTATCTTCATTAAATTAATCTATTTTCATTCCAATTGAATCTAATCGAACTAACCTTAATAATTTTTTTTAAATGAAATTGTCTTTCAAATTCTTAACAGGAGCAAGAAAAAGGGCGCGAACCTAGATGGTCCGATGAGCTGTTTCAGCCTACCCATACGAAGAAGAAGACAGGAGAATATATTACCGGCAAGGCGAAAGAAGCACAGGTAATAATACTTTCGAATCGTTTTAAAAAATATCATGGTTCCTGTTGTATAACATTTTTGTTATATTTTACAAAATTTGCAGGAAAAATATGAGAGTGTTATGGTGCAGAAGTATGGAGAGGATAGAAACACATGGCCCGCATACGACGGCGACGTCTGGTACTCTACGGGAATATCTGATCAGAATGCCCACGGCGATAACTATGGTCTCGGTGCTTTAGGTAAAATAAAAAGTCACTTTAATTTTAAATTTATTTTTAGTTGTGTAAGATAATACTAATTGTCTTATTTTTAATGTTTCAGGCAAGACGAGACGCATGTTTCGCTCCAGTGGGTCGAGCAATCAATCGCATTCTTCACAATCATATTCTTCTATGCCGCCGGCTCCGCAGCTCACAGAAGAGCATATCGATATGATATCTACTCGGGTACTTGATAGGATGGAGGATCGGTTACTTGATAGGATGGAGGATCGGTTTATGTCCAGGATCACCGACCTTTTCAGAGCTTCTCAGGTACGAAATTCGATAATTCAGTCCAACTTCAATTGTGAACCCTGAATCTTAAATTCTAATTATCTAAACTATTGTTTTAACAATCTCACAGGGAGGTTCGGGCTCGCAGCATGCCTCGAGGCCCGCTCCTCAAGATGACGAGGATGATGACGAGAGGCAGGGGTCGGATGTTGGTGGTGATGGTACTAGATAGGTTTAGATGTTTATGGTACTACATAGGTTGTTTATGGTGACGGATTTTGATAGATGTTTATGGTACTTGACATTTCGACATTTCTGTTTGTATTATTTGACATTACGATTATTATGTTTGATGAACTTTGTTGTATGTTTATGTTTATTTGTATTACTTGATATTATGATATCTATGTTTATGTTGTATGTTGGTACGTGTCGTATCAAATATTAAATGGTGCAAATTTAAATAATATAATAAAATATAAAAAACTTGACAGAAGAGTATCAGCGACCAAATTTAAGTATCAGCGACCGTAATTATTTGTCTCTGATAATTTATGTATCTGCGATTGTTTCGACTATCAGCGGCCGTTTTTTAGTATCAGCGACCGTTCACTTTGGTCGCAGAAAGTATTTGCTGACGTCAGAAAAAAAACGACAGCGACCAAAAAATATTGGTCGCAAAAAACATTATCAGCGACCGGTGACGTATTATCAGCGACCGGTGACGTCATCAGAAGAGTATCAGCGACAAGGCTTACAGCGACCGAGCTTTCAGCGACCAAATGTAACGTTCAGCGGCCATATTGGGTATCAGAGACCAGCGCTTATATTATCAGCGACCGGCATCCCGGTCGCTGATACCCCTTTTTGCTGTAGTGGTAGAAAATCACTTGATCTGAAAATTCTGGACCATCCAAAAACAGTGATTTTCTACCTATCTAAAAAAATAGTAAAAAAAATCGAAAAATGTAAAATTTGGTTTGAAAGTACATATTCATTTTATAATCATGTTGAACGGTTCGGATCGACCATTAAGATTTTGAAAACTAAACTATATCACGGCTCAATCCGTGCTATGCATAGCACCGTAGCCTCACTCTTTAGAAAATATATATACAATATGTTTGCAATTAATCCATCATAGCTAGGTCTACAAGAAAAAAAAAACTATATAGGAGATATATATAGCAATTTTTAAAGCTAATCTTTATATTTAGTTTCTATTTGAAATTTTATGTGTTTAGTATATATTAGTATATTACCTGAGTACAAATTATGTCATGAGTTGTACAGAAATTAAGGCTTAAATATTCTTAAATCATTTACTAGTATTTTGCCCGTGCTTTGCTACGGGTTCAAAATTCAAACAAAAAATACAAAAATAGAAGCGAATCAGTCCAAATATTTTCATCTTTAATAATATTTGTCTTTGTATAATTTATCTTTATTCAACAATGAAATGAACTATTTTTTCTTTACCTCTCCGTTAAATAAGAAGGTAATCAATATTTAGTGAGCAAACATGTTACTTATTTTCTTATTTTGTTGTATAATTTTTTAATCATATATATTTAGAGAGAAGAATATTATTTTTGTTGATCAGTATATATTGACTAAAAATATAGCTATGTTGGTTATTAATTTTTGTTAACGAGATATATATTTTGTTACATTGCGACAAGTTTAACATGAGAAAAATTAATATGTTCATTTCATCATAATAATCAAATATTCAAATTATATCCATAGTATATATATATATATTTATATATATAGTACCATGTTTATTTTTTAAATAAGAAATATAATTTATTAAATAATATATTAATTTTGTTGCGATATATATCTGCACAGTCTTAGCTCACCGACAAAGATTCACTCCAATCACTGGAAAAGTAGCCTAAACTTAAAAAATCCAAATCCAAATCTAAATTAATCTTGTCTCCCACGAATCCTATTCCCTTAATTTCTTACCCATTCCCTTAATTTCTTCTGTTGCTGGTCAATCGGTCATCCCTAATTCTTTGTGTTTCAATTCAGTAGGATTCTCTGCAACGACTTTCCTGCAATATTATATTAACCATGCAGGAAGGATCTGTTGATCTTGCTTAGAATATTGATAGGTTTTTTTAATTTCCTTTTTTATTTTTTGCTTCTTCATTTGGATGTACTGTGATGAATCTGTTTATTGTAGGAAACCAAATACAATACTGAGTACAACTCAATTGTTTTAGAAATATGGCGTAGGTAATTTAATTATATATGATGAGCTGGGTTATGGTGAGTTGTGAAGTAAGAGGTCATTTTTACTTCACGCTTATATTTTCATTTTGAAAATTCAAACAACCGATCCGAACCGCTCAACATGTTCTCTATATTGAAATGTGCTTGGAGACTAAATTTTACATTTTTTGGAATTTTTTTACTATTTGTTAAGCCACTTTGAAAATCACTAATCCGGCTATCCAGAAAATTTTACTGTTTTTTACTGTTCACAGTGGATCAGCGATTTCACAACTCACCATAGTCTATCTCATATATGATAATAATTATATGCATTTTCACACTACAAGTTGCAGTGCAATCTATCAAAAGCATAAGCAGTAATATATTAACAATCTATGTGTCAAGTATAATTGCACTAAATATATATATTATGGTTTCTTAATGATAATTAATTTATAATGTGAAAAGAGGGAGTATATATATATCACATGTGAATTAATTACCATTTTTGCTATATCATATATATATTGCAAGCTAATTTTGTTTCTTAGCTAGTTCTGAAAGACTGAAATCTAATTTAATTTGATGTTTCTAACTAACAAGAAATATGCGCAGCTGATCTTATTAATTATACCTGATCAAGTATGATTTATTCATGCAAAAAAAAAAAAAAAAACTTGAGGTGAATATATAATTACCTTGGAGGTGAAACACGAGCAAAAGTTTATATTTCTCGGTTAGAATTTGAATTTTAAGTTACTAGCAACAAAATTGATATGGAAATTTAAAAGCATATAATAAGCAATATGACATGTTAAGTAATATAATGAATCCTTATAAAATGTCATATCTCTAATTTTGATGAGATTTAGGGAAAGATAATATTTTTTGTGGAAACCATAAAATAATTAATATATCCATATTAATAATCCTTATAAGACTTAGATAGTTTTTATGAAATAAGATACTTAAAACTTTCAATTTTTTTTTTTTATAAAAGATACAAAATTACTTCTGTCAATTTACCTCAAATAGTTAAAGGTGGTAATAAAAGCCAAGTGAAAGTGTCGGTGAGGCTGATTAATTTTCAATGAAATTGAAAGTTCAAAAAAATGTATTCAAAGCTCCAAATTAAAAGTTAGTATACTTTTAAATTATAAATTAGGGGGTGTGGTGGTATATATATATATGACTTAATAAACTTTTGAGTTAAGGATTGTAGATGAATTATTTATGAATCATTTTCAGATTGATCTTTCCTAGCTTATAGCTAGTATATATATACTACTTATATGGATGGTTTTGATTTACTTAATTTCAATTGCTTCTTCTTTAATTCCTAGACATTTGGGTTTACTTAGAAATTTTGATTGCCTATTAATTACATAATATATAGAATTACTTCATATGGCAGTTTTAAATTATAAATATGGGTTTTCAGTGTTATTTTGATATGTACTAATTAAAAAAATGATATCTGAATTCTGATGGCATGTATATGCTAATTAAACAAGCAAAGAAAGAGTGTTGGGTCATATTTTTTTGAGTAAATCTCATGAGCAAAGTGAAAGACATTTCTTGATCCTAATCTTTCCATTTTATTTTTATTTTTTCTCCGTCGCAGGCTCCTTGGACTTGGTCTATTTTCAACAATCGAGAAATTATGTAGACTAGGTTTATATTAACGCTATGGACCAAGAATACCTGAAGTAATTGCAACAATCATATTGTTTTAGGTTTTTCCTTCTCAAAGTTTACTTCATGTGTTATTTTAGTTAATTAGTTAATTGTGTTTTGAGAGAACAACCTTAAAGGCACTTGTAACTAGTTTAAAAATTAATCATAACTTAATTAAAGAAGCATCTTTATATTACTTAAAATTTAGTGAAACTCAATAATCCATCATTCACATTGTAATAATCTTGTACACTACAATAGTATTTATTTGTTAAATAAAATAATCATAATGAAGAAAAAAAAATTCTCATTTACATTAGCACATATGAAATTATGATTTTTTATGATTACATAATTAATAATTAAAAAGTATATGATAAGAAATTAACATGACATATATCTTTTTTGAAGAAAAATATATGACACGCTATTTATAATTAACGATGATCGAACATGTATTTATAAAGAAACTAATATGATATTGTATATTTTTTTTAATCTATCACACACCATCCATAATTAATGATAAACTAATTAACATCTTAAAAATTTAATACGACAACATATATCTTTTTACCGATCATTCATCGCACATCATTTATATAATTTAATAATGAACAAACATCGATCCAACATAAATAATTAATACGACAATGTATATCTTTTTGCTGATCGTTCTTCCCACGCTATCTATAATTAATGATATACTGATATCTTAAAAAAAAACAATACAACAATGTATATCTTTTTACTGATCGCTCATCACATAATATTTATAATTCATGATTAACTATATATCCTAAAAATATAATACGACAATGTATATCTTTATGTTAATTGCTTAAGATACAATCTATAATTTATTGGTAACTATAACAAAACTTTGTTAGTTCCTTTTGTTTAATGGTAGACCAAGTGTATGTGATGAACCATGTTTGTCTTATATATTCTCACCTTTGCCACCAGAGGCCGTCCCTTGTGAAACGGTCTCTACGTGTAAGCCTCAGAGGAGGAAGTCTAGGGCTTAAAAGGGCAGTGTTATAGACACTCTTCTTTGCCCCAAAGGGAAACAGAAAGAAAGAGAAAGGGGGGTAGGGAGAGAAAGCGAAAGAGAAAAGGTGAAGCAAGGAGGAGGAGAGAGAGAGAGAGAGAGAGAGAGAGAGAGCGGCGGATGGGTCATCACTGCTGTAGCAAGCAAAAGGTGAAGCGAGGTCTCTGGTCTCCAGAGGAAGATGAGAAGCTTGTCAAGTACATCACAACCCATGGCCATGGCTGCTGGAGCGCTGTACCCAAACTAGCTGGTAACTCGCAAATCCTCTTTTCCTCTTATCTCTTTCTGTCTCTAATTACACACACACACTCACTCACCAGGATATATGATCTACTATAGCATGCATGACCTAACATGGTCGTCTTAAATCAAATTTTTTTCTTCTTTTTGTCATCTCTTAGGGTTGCAAAGATGTGGGAAGAGTTGTAGGCTGAGGTGGATCAATTACCTGAGGCCGGACCTCAAGCGGGGATCGTTTACTGAGGAAGAGGAAAGGATCATCATAGATGTGCATAGGATCTTGGGCAACAGGTTTGAAAACCTAACTGTTACTTAGATCTTATAAAACACTATATAGATAAATCCTTTTTTTTTTCAATTAAATCAAGACATCTTATTTGTAATTAATTCATGTGTGTAGATTAATTAACTAATTGGTTTCTCCTCCATATTTTTTATTTGTTTTTGTTGTATTTTCTCTGACAGATGGGCCCAGATTGCTAAACACCTTCCAGGGCGTACAGATAATGAGGTGAAGAACTTCTGGAACTCTTGCATCAAGAAAAAAATGGTTGCTCAGGGGCTTGATCCAAAGACTCATAACCTAATGCCTACCTCCAGGTCTAATTCATACAGCAATAACCTAACCAACAATACCTCCTCTCAATTCCCTTCATCAACTACTCCGTTCACCATTAGTTCTCCCGGCAAGAACAACATCGACCCAACCAAATCAACCTCATTACTCGATATTGATCCAGCACTCCTCACATTGCCCCCTCAAAACCTTCTTATCAATCAACCAAATACACCTATTGCAAATTACCCCTATCAAGAAAATTCTGTGCTCATGAGTTTCAAAGATCAAAACCCTAATCCCTCTTTTGACTTCACCAATGCTGCCTCTTGTTCTTCTTCCTCTTCTCCATTCAACCAGACTAATGGATTTATTGATCATGAGTCTGTCATGTGGGCCCCAAACGGCATAGACGCAATGGACCTGTCTCAACCAAGCGAGGGGGTGGCGCCAACCATACATGCTGTTGGTCAACAACAACAAACTCAACCTCAAAATTATGTGAATGGTAGAGTGATGGATTTCAATGATACTACAAATGAAAAGGGTATGGAGATCGATGCCAATTACGCAGGAAATGCGTTTGATCTCGAATTAATGGAGTCTGCTCTGATGCCTTGTGGTATGTTGTATGGTGGAGGTAATTCAATGGAACAACTGCAATGGGACTGCTAAGCACTCAGTCTCTTATCTGCCGTAATTTAGTTTTCTTTTTAATTTCAAACCCTAGAACCTGATTGAGCTTGTCGAGAAAAATACAAGGATAATAATTAAGCGTTATTAGTGAATTTTCAGCATATATTTTCTATTTTTGCAAATGCTATAAACTCATGCTCAATGCCATGTTAATTTTTCTTATTGTTGATAAAATTAGATTCATATTCTTCATTGCTTTGCTCATGAACTACTTCAGTTGTCTGGATGTTATATATTGTTTTTTTTTTTCCTCTAAGCTTTCGTTACAATTGGGATAACTGTGCGATTTGCACGAGTATCTGAATGTGTTTCTCTGTGTTAAAGTAAGTATTTGTACACGTGTAAGTGCGTGCGTTTCTGGATTTGTACCTGTATAGTAATCCGGGTGCTGTCCAAAAACAGCCACAAATATATATATATATATATATATATGCTTTGCTTTTCACCTTTGCAAATTCACTTTACTAGTTTTTATGTACACTAATTTATTCAATTTATAACTAGGAAAAAGCTTCTTTTGATGCGCTAAATGATGTTAAACTTAATGATCTGAAATATAAGAACCAATATTGTCAATATGGGTTTATATATATATATATATATATAGAATTGTTTCCATTAAGAGAATAAGGGGCTACGTACGAACTAATAGTAGTGCAAATGTAATAATAGGGCATACTTATAATAATAACATGATACTATATTTATCATGCACATATATCTGGCTGTACAAAATTTAATTTATTATTATGTGCCATGAAGCCCTGTAATAATTAAATAGAGTTTTGTGATCATGTTGTATATGTAGAGTAAAACTAGGGTACTGTTCTCAAGCTCACAACTCCTTTGACGAGCTTAACTTCAAAATCTATTAGATTGGCTTAAAATAATTAATGTAAACTGTTGAAATTGATCCACTTTGTGAGTGACATGTTTATGCACAAAATTTATAACTTTGAATTAATTTAGTACAAAGTCAAGTAGTCAAAAGATGATGAAAAAAGTGCATTAAAATTTACTCACCATTAACCTTTTTTATTGCTTGCCTATACTAAATTAATTAAAAAAATTATAAATATTGCATGTAAATGCATCACTTGTGAATATATATATATATATATATGTCGGTCTCAATAGTTTGAATTTGTTGTTAGAAGCCAATTCGATAGAATTTAGAGTTAAGTTACTAATCTATTTCAGTTGTTAATACATCCTAGTTCTACTATGTTATATATATATATCCTAGTTCTACTATGTTTTACTTCACGCCATATTTTCATTTTGAAAATCCAACAACCGATCCAAACCACTCAACATGTTCTCTATATTGAAATGTGCTTGGAGACTAAATTTTACATTTTTTGGAATTTTTTTACTATTTATTAAGCCACTTTGAAATCGCTGATCCACTGTGAACAGTAAAAATTTCAGGACCACCGGATCAGCGATTTTTCCGAACCGATGCTAGGATCTGAACATTCTGGACCATCCAAAAACAGTGATTTTCTACCTATAAAAAAAATAGTTAAAAAGTTTCGAAAAAATGTAAAATTTGGTTTGCAAGTACATATTCATTTTATAATCATGTTGAACGGTTCGGATCCGACATTTTTATTAATATCCAAAGTTTAATACAAATTATTAATTATACCCGGAACTCAACTCAATATCGATATATACCCAAGCCGGCCATTTTCTGGCCGGCTATGTTCCTTCCCTAAGCCGGCCAGAAAATGGCCGGCCATGTACCTTTTTTTTTTTTTTTTTTTTTAGAGAGAGACTATGAAGATCAAAATATTGAAATCTAACTCTGAAATACGATAAATTTTTGTTTAAATTATTTGTTATATTACTTCTTTGAGGAGGGATCAAATTACAACAATTATTTTTTTTATTTTCAAAGTCCAAATCGTCGATCCAAACCGTTCAACATGATTTCCACAATAAACTGTGCTTGCAGATCAAATTTTACATTTTTTTGAATTTGTTTACTATTTATTAAGTATTTTACAAAAAATAGTCATATTCAGACTATTGAATTTTGTACCCATCTTAATAAATAGTAAAAAAATTCAAAAAAATGTAAAATTTGATCTGCAAGCACATTTTATTTAGATAATCATGTTGAACGGTTTGGATCGACGATTTGGACTTTGAAAATGAAAAAAATAGTTGTTGTAACTTGATCCCTCCTCTACTTCTTTTGATGTATAATTAGCATATTTATACTAAAATACGTTAGAATACTTGAAATTATGTTGAATTACACTATATTATAATAAATTATGTTCAATTATACTAAATTACGTTAAATTACAATAACTTCGCTAATTATGCTGAAATACAGTAAAAAAAACACTAAACTACACAAAATTACGCTATAGTAGACTGATTTTGCTCATCTTTCATGAATCATAAAAAATAGTAAAAAAATTCCAAAAATAGTAAAAATTGGTAATCTGCAAGTTCATTATGTAACTAATTTACTGAGCTACTTGGATTGAATGATAGAAATGAAAATCTTAATCGGAAACTTCAACTCAAGTTTTGAGGCTCTTCTCTTTGTTTTTTGGCGATTCTGAATTTCAGAATCCGGCATAGATGGCACAGACGCATGCGCATTTTCGCAAGCTTTCCGAAAAGTGCTCATTTGCTGAAATCGGACACTCGAGCGCCGTTTTATGACCGTTTGAAGTTTCATCGTTGTTTTTCTCCTTTTCAGTGAAGATATCGTCCTTATTCATATCGTATTTTAGCGTAATTTACCGTATTTTAACGTAATTTAATTTAATTTAACGTAATTTAACATAATTTAGTGTTATTCAACATAATTTCAATTAATCTATCGTATTTTAGTATAAATATGCTAATTATACATCAAAGAAGTAATATAACAAATAATTTAAACAAAAATTTATCGTATTTCAGAGTTAGATTTCAATATTTTGATCTTCATAGTCTCTCTCTAAAAAAAAAAAAAAAAAAAAAAAAGTTACATGGCCGGCCGTTTTCTGGCCGGCTTAGGGAAGGAACATAGCCAGCCAGAAAATGGCCGGCTTGGGTATATATCGATATTGAGTTGAGTTCCGGGTATAATTAATAATTTGTATTAAACTTTGGATATTAATAAAAATGTCGGGGTTCGGATCGACCGTTAGGATTTTAAAAACTCAAATTTTGAGCCGTAGCACGGACCCAATCAGTGCTATGCATAGCACCGTAGCCTCACTCTATATGTGTGTGTGTGTGTGTGTGTGTGTGTGTGTGTAGATAGGCTATCATGCTTTGGGAAGTAAAGATGGTGTTTTACTTCCCGCTCATATCTCCAATTTCAAAGTTCGAACCGTCAATGCGAACATCTCAACATGATCTTCATATTGATATATGCTTGGAGACCAAATTTTACATTTTTTGAAAAAAAATTACTACTTTTTTAGAATTTTTGAAAATCACAGCTTTTCATTAAATAAAAAAATATTAAAAAATTCAGAAAAATACTGATTTTAAAAAAATTCAAAAAAAATAGTAAAAATTTTTCAAAAAAATATAAAATTTGGTATCCAAGCACATTTTAATATGAAGATCGTGTTGAGAAGTTCGGATCGACTATTTGAATTTTGAAAATGGAGATATGAGCGGGAAGTAAAACACCCTCTTTACTTGCCAAAGCATCGCAACATCACTCTATATATATATATATATATATATATATATATATATATATATATATATATATATATATATATATATATATATATATATATATATATATATGTATGTATGTATGTATGTGTATATGTATGTGTATGTGTATGTGTATGTGTATATGTATGTGTATGTGTATATGTATGTGTATGTGTGTGTATGTATGTGTATGTATGTGTATGTGTATATGTATATGTATATATATGTGTATGTGTATATGTATATGTGTATGTGTATATGTATATGTATATGTATGTATATGTATATATATGTGTGTATATGTGTGTGTGTGTGTGTGTGTGTGTGTGTGTGTGTGTGTGTGTGTGTGTGTGTGTGTGTGTGTGTGTGTGTGTGTGTGTGTGTGTGTGTGTGTGTGTATATGGAGAGTCACTAAGGTCAAAGTGGTATGACCAAGGCCTTGGTGCTACCAATTAGTTTTTGCAATTTTAAAGTTCAAATAGTCGATCCAAACCGTTAGATGTTCAATCTACATTAAAATCTGCTTGGAGACCAAATTTTACATTTTTTGGAATTTTTTTTACTATTTTTTAAGCCACTTTGAAAATTGCAGATCCGGATGAACAGTAAAAACAGTGCAACTAAATTCTGGACCATGTGATCAGCAATTTTCAAAGTGGCTGAAAAAATAGTATAAAAATTCCAAAAAATGTAAAATTTGATCTCCAAGCAGATTTTAATGATTAAACATCTAACGGTTTGGATCGACTATTTAAACTTTAAAATCGCAAAAACTAATTGGTAGCACCAAAGGCCTTGGTCATACCATTAGCCACTCTCTATATATATGTATATATATATATAGAGGTTGGCTAATATCAAAACGTTTGTTTCTAAGCCGTGAAAAAAACGATTCGATTTTTACATTTTCAAAGTTCAAACAGTCAATCCAAACTGTTAAATATTCAATATATATTAAAATGTGGACGGCGAAGTGTTTTTCTATAGTAGTGTATGCATATAATTGCACTGAATTATCACCTAATTACCAATATCAGTACGTAGACAACCTATGAAACAGAAAATGCAAGGCGCTCTTATATCTACGTCAATATAGTGACTTTTTATTTGAATGCAACTGTTTGTAGGAACTAACTGTTTCTAAGATTTCTACCGGATTAAACTTTACGCGAAGTCGCAAACTATCTTTCTGTCCGTAGATAATTTTTGCATCATAAGGGTATTAAATAGAGAAAGCAAGTAAGCAACCATGCATGCAAGGATTTTCAGAAGAAGATGTCATTCGTTTGATAAGAAAGAAAAAGGAATTAATATCGAAAATTCGTGTGGCAGAAGCTGAAGCAGCTACTTTTGAAGTAACATAAAGAAAAGCCACGACTGGAGTAGGAGAGTTAGAGTCGAAAAGAGGATTCCTCACTTCTTTCTCTCATTCAAAACCGTGCATGAGACTTTCAAAACCGTGAATGACTGACCCTTTCAATCCTTTCGACCTTGGTTCCGTAGAAGCAAGTAAAAAAGATTGATAAATAGAATCATTTGATTTGATTCGTTCTCAATAGTAGTCATGAGATGATCATCTTAGAATGATCATTTTGTCAACGGATGCTCCTATTACACTCGTAAGTCTCTGAATGATGAATTGCCCCTGCATTCCATTTTTGCTCCATATATAATTGAAGGCTGATTCACACCACCAAAAAGCATCCACGGTGCCCTTTTTTCGACATCAAGTCCTTCACACAAGGACACAGTTCGAATTTTTATTTCCATAAACATACTATGCAAAAAAAAAAAAAGTTATCTCCCATCGCTTATTAATTTGTGGAATTCTTGGGTGGTTTTGCACAAAATATACAACTGTTAACTTATGTACGTAGTATTGCATTAACTGACCCAAGAATATTAGTAGCACGTTTAACTGTCGCTTTATCTAATTAAAATGAGATTTCATTTGTTTAGTTATTATCTTTCTTCAAGAAATGTGTATGACTTTACCTGTCGCTTTAAATGTCTTATTTAAACCTTCAATGCATATCTGCAAGATAATTGATTAGGAAAAATTAGCATGCACAATTTATATCATTTTTTTATAATTAAATCAGACAGATCTTAGGGGTGAAAACGGATCTGGTAAACTCCGACCGAATCCGCTCCATATTCGGACCGGACCCGTATTCGGATAATCGGATCCGGATAATTCAGCGGAGCGGATACGGATAATTATTAAATACAACACAGAAACCCAGAAACAGATTCGATCGCTAATTGAAAAACGGAGCGGATATCCGCGCTATCCGGATCCAAAACAGCAACTTTTAGTTCCGCTTTCTACGCGTTATCACATTTGGTTACTGAAGTGAATGCTTATATACTCATGGGCTTTTGTTCCATTATTCTCGTGGGACTAAAAGAAAACAATGTATCCGATTCCGGAACGGACTTCATCTGAAGTCCCACGTGTTGTTGCCTCCCAGGCTCCCACGTTTGAATTTTTTTTTTTTAATTTTCTATCTCCGTTGTCTCCCCGTTTCACACCTTTTGATTTAGCCTAATGCCAACTCAGCTTAGTTTTCAGACCTCATCAGTATTTTTTTTTGGCTTTTTTTTGTATTACTAAAAATAAAGTTTGTTTTGATTATAATATTTGTATTATATATATGAGTGGATTATTTGATTGGATTATTCGTACGATTCAATTATCCGACAATTATTCGTTTTGTATCCGTATTTGATTCTGTATTTGTAGATTATTCACACCGTATCCGTATCCATTTAAGAAGGGTTTGATTTTAAATTTTGACATCAATTTACTATCCGTATCCGTATTCGTATCCGAATTTGGTATCAGCATTATCCACTCCGAATCCGCTCCATTTTCAGCCCTATCTATAGACCTATATACATCATTAAATGTTGACATTTAAACAATATTTGCTATATGATACCGACACCAGAAACAAGCGTCAGAGACAAGCTCCTGCTCTCCTGAGTCATGATCATGAAACCAGCAACATCATCATCATCATTGTTATTCTTGTTGTTAATTTGTTGATCAAGTTTGCTTTCTCCTACAATTGGAGTTCCCCGGCAACTTTTTTTTTCAATCAACCCCTTATATATTATATGGCAAATTCTTCTATGGATATAAGGACCTATTTGTAAAATGAGCATATTTTCATTTTCAAAGTTCAAACAGTCGATCCGACCGTTCAACATTATCTCCATATTAAAATGTACTTGGAGGTCAAATTTTACATTTTTTTTTGAATTTTTTTACTATTTATTAAGATGAGTACAAAATTCAATGGTCTGAATTTCACTATTTTTGTAAAATACTTAATAAATAGTAACAAAATTCAAAAAAATGTAAAATTTGACCTCCAAGTACATTTTAATATGGAGATAATGTTGAACGGTCGGATCGACTGTTTGAACTTTGAAAATGAAAATATGTTCATTTTACAAATAGGTCCTTATGTCCATAGAAGCATCCCTCATATTATATATATATATATATATATATATATATATATATATAGAGTAAGGCTACGGTGCTTTGCAAAGCATAGAGGCCTCCGTGCTTCGGGGCTACTTTTTGGATTTTGAAAATCCAAACAACCCATCCGAACCGTTCAACATGTTCTAAATATTGAAATGTGCTTGGAGACCAAATTTTACATTTTTTGGAATTTTTTTACTATTTATTAAGCCACTTTGAAAATTCCAAATCCGGTGGTCCAAATTTTTGTACTGTTTACCGTTGGATTTTGGGATTTTCAAAGTGGCTTAATAAATAGTAAAAAAATTCCAAAAAATGTAAAATTTGGTCTCCAAGCACATTTCAATATTTAGAACATGTTGAACGGTTCGGATGGGTTGTTTGGATTTTCAAAATCCAAAAAGTAGCCCCGAAGCACGGAGGCCTCTATGCTTTGCAAAGCACCGTAGCCTTACTCTATATATATATATATTTTTTTTTGTTCAAACAGGTAAATTAGCAGGCTGAGGGAGAACACTAGCTACCAAATGACCTTAATTGGAGATGTCATTCATTTAAATATTGATTAGTAAATTATGACAATGTTCTAAATTTATGGAAAAAAAGGAACAAATTGACAAATTTAATACTTAAAAGTTCATGGACTGATCATATAAGTGAGGCTATGGTACTTTATAAAGTGCGGATCGGCCCTTACTATAGATTCATATCTCTGTTTTCAAAGTTCAAACAGTCAATCCGAACCACTCAACATGATCTCCGTATGAAAATGTAGTTGGAGGCCGATTATACCTTTTTTTATAATTTGTGTACTCTCTTTTTTGATAGGTTGAAAATCACTACTTTTGGATGGTCTAGAATTAATTTTTAGTTAGTGTATTAAAAAATAGTAAAAATTTCTAAAAAAAATATGTAGTTTGATCTTCAAATACATTTTTATATGAAAATCATGTTAAACAGTTCGGATCGACTGTTTGGACTTTGAAAACGAACATATGAATCCATAGTATGGATTGATGTGCGCTTTGCAAAGTAACTCACTCGATTATATATAAGTTTCGGATATTTCTGAATCGTGTGCAACATTAAATAATGCAACAGATGAAAATGTTAAGGTTTCTTGCTAGTGGCTTTATTGGTTCCATGAAACAATATGGATATCCATGAATTTAAAAAAAAAAATCAGAGAGAGAAACAGTCAAGGGTTTGCTCATGCCAGGGTGCTTTTGAACAAAAAATGCATCTAATAATGTTTGATTCAACACAAAAGCATGTAGAATAACACAACAAAATTAAAAATCTGTGATGCATTAAGTTTAAATGTTAAAGTTTATATCATTGATCATATATAATTAATGAACCGATATTAATTTATTCTTACATTGTAAACAAAAGGTCATGAAAACAAAAGGGGTATCATGCTCAGTTTCTACTAGCATAGAGGTTCAACTTGATCAACATTCTAACTAGAATAAGTAATTATGCTATATATACAGGCAATATGTAGGAGAAAATGCTGAATTTACCAACAAGAAAAAGAGGCAAACAAATATATATATCATTGGTGAGATTGAATTAGGTGCCTACTTATCTTTCATTATGTTGCTAATGGTTCATAATTAAGATCTGCTACTTTAAGTAGTACTAATGGGATTTATTAGTTTTGGTTTAATTGCATGCATGATATCTCCATGCATGACATGACGGTAATTATCCCAATCACCTATCATCTCTTGATTTAATACACAGACAATTTATATATATGTACATATATTAAGAAGCAACCTTATATAAAACTTAAAGGATCACTTGAAATATATCAAGAGGAAAATTATAGCGAGATACATGCTAAAGTTAACAAGTTAAGCAAAATAGTGGTTATAGAAAAGGCTATGATCACCTTGAAATCAATAAAAGTATCTTTTAAAGAAGGTTGTTGCACAGAATGGTTTTCTCAAAAGAAATCTTCCTCAACAGCCAATCAGGTGAGAGAGAGTATATACATTCCCCAACCACCATGGTTACCTAAGCCCTTCAACCCATGCAACCATCCCAAATGGTTCAAGTAATTAAAGAGATCTCAGTTACTAAAATAAGGTCAAACCCTTCTAGAATTTGCAAATGATCCAAGCAAAAACAGTTCATTATTGCAAATTTAAGAAATAATCAACATTAATTAATCTTGCTAGACCCCACAATATATGGAGGTTGACATGTCCTTCAGTGATTCTATGATTGGAGGCTACATGGAGAAATAGGTCCAAATTTAATTAGGAGTGTCACTTTCAACAAAAACAAATTAATTAATAAATCTGTTACAAATGAATTAGAAACTGATGACCTCAATTAATTGCTTAAGAGATTATGTTTGTGCACGTAAAAATGTCACTGTTTTGTTTGGACTTCTGTCACTGCATGTTACAGCTAATTAAATAGTGATGTTCTGTGTTTTTTTTTTAATATATCTAATTAAATGCGAGTCAAGTAGGCAGTGCACTTTAATTTAGGTTTAGATAATGATTTGGTGCGGCTAAATTTAATTTCTAGTTTATTAACTGGGTTTTTGCTTTCATGTCTTGAATTATATTGTTGAACTGATATCAATGCAATCTAGTAGATGTTATTCTCGAGAATTAAACTTGTGTCTTTTTGTAGAGAGACGAGAACTCATATCACTGCACTAAGCTAGCGGTTCAATGTAAAGAATAATATAATCTTTTTTTTTTCGAAAGACTAAGGATCAAGCTCTTAGTTATATATTAATATCCACAAGAGATCATCCATCAGTGTTTCATATATGTTTATCGTTAGGAACAATGTAATTGACAAAAAAAAAAAATCAAAACCATGTTTATTCAAAGACAGTATTTAAATGTCTATAAAGTATTTATTTCAAGAAAAAAAAAAAAAAAAAAAAGCTTCAACATTTGGGCCTGTTGGGCACTACTACTTATTATGGACTTTTGCCTTTAGTTAAAAGTTTCCCAATAGATCGTTATGGGCTCACATTTCCGCCTAAATATGAAATTTTCAATTTCCAAAAGAGACTCGTCTGGAGTTCTCTCACTGTTCCTTTTATCTCTCTAGCGGAAAAGAGCAAATCATCAGGATATAAATGTGTGACCAATCAAAAGGGCTAGTGTTATACCCAAATGCATATTCATGGCAAGAACCTCTTCTTTGTAATACTTCTAATTCCGTTTTCTAAAAGAATGATCAATCTCATGCCCAGGAGATATCTGCACATGAATTCTTTATTGCTGAGAAGTTCAGAAGATCAGAAAGGAGTCTTATATATATGGTTTAGATTCTCTACAGCGCCATATACCGATGCGGCCATTGCACCTTTTTGAAATAAATCGGAACTCACTGTACAAATTTACAATTGAGCATAAGCACTCCAGATTAAGACAAGCAAACACAAATGCATGATATAATAGAATGACAGTTCGAATATAATTTATACCTATCTAAAGATAATTAGATATTTCCACCCAAATATTAGAACTGGAAATCAGATATATAAGAAGAGTATTGAATGGGAATCATTGTCACTTCCATAAAACAGAATTGTTTTATTCAATGTACTTCAACTCATAGCAACCATGCAATTTTAAGCTAAAACAATACAATAAAACAAAACGACAAGGTAGCACAAACAAAAAAGAAAAAAGTCATCCGCATTGGATTGGAACGCGTCTTGTCAAATAATTTTGCGCCAAATTTATATGATTTAAAAACCATGTCATAAGATGCTAGCATTTAGTATTCCTTCTTGCCGAAATTTTTGCACCAGAGCTGCGAAGGGATTGGGCGGACTGGTTCATGTGGCCTTTGCTGAAACCAAGGAAGACGTTATATTAGCTCATTGAACTACTGTGTTACAACTATCATGCAAATAAAAGTTAATGCTGGTTAAAAGAATAATAAAAAGCATCAGCAGGTATTAACTGGTACATGCCAGTTCCTTACTGAGAAGTGCAAGAATCCTTTTGAAGTAAATATTTGACTAAAAACTCTTTGAAGAGCTTTAATTAAGCAGAAAATCATGGGTAAACCTTAAAAGCCAAAGTACAATTTAGACAACAGGAAATAGAGAAAGAAGCGGTTAACTGTGCCCAACCGGTACCAGTTCGGTACTGAGGAAATGTACCATATAAGACCAGAAGCCATAGATCCATCGAGAATCAAGAAAAATAAGCATACAAGTTGGAGTACATATTAAACAGAGTTTTCTAAAGACAACTTATACTTTTAGTCCTCAAGGTCAATTACTGTCAGCACTTGATTTAGATCCGGAATACTAAATTGATATAATCAAATTAAGACAAGGTGTATTCAAATATTCAATATCAAGCAGCAGACATGCACATTAACATAGCCATGATTTTAATGCATGTGCGAAATTACACCCACACTTTGAATTTCTTAGTACCATTCCTTGTCATTTTCCGTACCAGCTCGATGTTAGAGTAACACCCAACCTCTAACACAAAGGTTATATTAAGAAAATAAACAAATGTGCGAGAACCGCCTCTTGTAATCCCTCAAAAATCACAAGAACATGAGGCATATGTATAATTCATCTAACTTTTCCATACATATACATATTTTACCCCTACATAAGTTCTATATAAATTAAGAAGTCTTAATAAAAGAACAATCAGGCTATTGACCTATCCAAAGCCAACTTAATCATGTTATTTTCGAGCATAAATTGACACCACCACTTCTGCAGTGAGAATTACAATCCTTCCATCAAACCCTAACATCTACGCACTAGTTTTTCCCTTACCCCCTAAAATCTAAGCTTATAAAGCAGAAGAGGGTTCAGAATCCAGATCGATCACAACCAAAAGAGATCAGCAAGTATAAACAAGAAAAGAAAATCGAGAAAAAGAACGATCAGCACCTCGAGCTCGGCCGATTTCATGGCGATGGGGATGCAGACAAGTACGATGCCGAACAAGGCGATGGCGGTGTTGCGCCGCCAGTGCACGGGGCGGCAGTAGGGCCCACCTGTCATGCTCCACACTTTGCTCCTGAAATCACCGGCTCCATGGCCGTGGCTGGCGTCAGCATGTCCATGGCCTCCTCCTCCCATCTCTCTCTCTCTTTCGATCGATCGATTGATCCAAGGAACCTGGTTAATTTCTCTTGGGAGTTTTTCTCTGCTTCCTATCGGATCCACCTGTTGTACGGTTGTACCTCATTTGGTTTTAGAGAAAACCCAGCGGATGTGGGATTCATATTTCTGCAGTAACTCAAATTAAAAGTTAATTCCGAACGAATCCGGATTGTGCGATCCGTATTAGCACGAATATTAAAGGATCCCGTGCATAAGGTTGTGGGCCAGATTAGTCCGGACTATAATCGGACGGTCGATATTCTAATACCAAAACCTGAGTTAATGCAGAGGAAATGGACTCGCGGAGGTGAGTAAACTGGAGTAGAAGCTGGGTAGAAAAAGGCCTAATTTGGGCCAGGTCTAGTAATTCTTAGTTTGTTTTGAAATCTAAAGAGTTGGTTTAATTGGGCCTCACTTTATGTTGGGCTGCTTTACAAGTAAATATAATTCTCAAGCGCAATTCTCGTCCCTGCTATCCTGCTGTCCTCTCTATCTCTCTCCTCTTTCTCTCTCTTCTCTTTCTCCTCTCTCTCCTCCTCTTTTGAAGAGAGAGACAGAAAAGTGGAGAGCACCCGTTGCTATTTTTCTCCTCTTAGAATAGCAGCAGATTCGGATCTATTCTCGTCAAGTTTTAGTTTTCTAATTTTTCAGTCATAGTGTCGAACGTGTTATTGAGCTTATTAAATTTTTGTTGAGCTTAACTTCAAAATTATCAGATTAATTTTAAATGACAAATTCAAAATTTTGAGCTAATTTAGTATAAAGTCAAATAGTAAAAAAATCTATAAATAATTTTAATACATTTATTTGTCATCATTTTTGGATCACATGATTTTACACTAAATTAATTCAAATCTTTATACACATATAAATACAATCATTGATGAAATAGATAGATTTCAATAGTTTAGATTTATCATTTGAAGTCAATCCGATAGATTTAGAATAAGTTGAAAAACTTAAATATCCTAAGTTCTACTTTTGTTATGCTACACTTCAGTTACTGGGAAAAATGTAAGAGATGTAAATATAAAGAGGGTTTTATGATAATTCAAGCGAATCCCAACTTTAATTGAATAATGACAGAATTATGGGGCCCACCTGTTAGGGTATTAGTTAGGCTTGGGCTCTCTATATGTTAAAAAAGGAACCTATAAATTATTAGATCTTTCAACTACTGCCTAAGTGCCTATATGTAGCATATAATATTTTCCCTGTTATTTATTTTTGATTAATTGCAAGGAGGCTAGCATTCTGCTTTTTAAGTTTTTGCAGAGGTCCAGTTTGTTCTTGACTCCCCCTCTTCACAAAAGCTGAATTTAAGAGACCCATCAGTAATAAAAATTATGAAATACATGTGCAATTTTTGTAAATGTGAACCAACATGTTGATGCATTGTACTGAAATTTGAATTGACACAAATTTGAAAGCATGTCAGTAAAAAGAAAAGTTATAATTTAATTTCACAACTGTCACATTATATATATACAGACACAAAAATCATCAGCAAAACAATAACCCACTTTTAAAAAGCAAACAAATTACTAAAGACAACACTTACATCTCTTAAGCTTTTTCTTTGTTATTTCTTTTAGATATTATCTTAAAAGGCCTAACACTACCAATTTCACAATTACAAAAAAAAAAAAAAAATTCAAGTATTCCCCCTAAAAGAACTACCTTTCTCACTTTCAAAACCACAAAACGAACTCACATCTTCTTCATAGACCCAATTCTATGAATCTTGAGCAAAACATGTAGCAACAGGTCTGAAACCTTTCTCGAACTTGGCCGCTCTGTCGGTGCAGCGCAGGTACACTGTAAGGCGATGTCAAGTACTTCTAACATGGACGATTCTTCGTTTTGAGTGAGAGGTTTTAGTGCCCCATCGAATAATTCGTCACGTAAGGGAGCTGATGAACTACTGAGTGTTTGAACCCACCTCACCATGTCCATGTCGCCGGTGAATTTCTTATCGGTTGGAATGTGACCCGTTACAAGCTCCATTAACACTATTCCCATGCTGTACACATCACTCTTGTCTGTTGCCTTCAGAGTATAAGCACACTCTGCCAATGTTTTACAATTAATTAGGCATTAGTATTTATTAATTCAAGGTTTTACACTATGCAAAATATTATTTGGGCCTAGGTATTAGGTCATTCTGCTCAGATATTCTAGCTATGGTCACTTATTTGTGGGTCCACATTGTTGTACTAGAGGAGACAGACCCCATAAATTTCATTGACTTGCTAGTCTGATCCTAGGCCAATTATTAAGTGTTAATTATTCCTCAAGCATCAATATATTCCAAATTGATGGGACCAAATTATTTATGATTTTGACACCATAACATAAAAACATGTTACTACTTTAAAAAAAATGACTATAAGTATAACAATGGTGCTAATTAACCTTATTAACAGGTATTATAGTTAACATACCAGGAGCGATGTATCCATAGGTACCAGCAAAGCAAGACCCAGTATCAGTGCATCCATTCGAATCGGCACCACTCCTACCCTCAAAAACCGCCTTCGCAAGGCCGAAATCCCCTAAATGTGCCTCCATATCCCCATCCAATAAAACATTGCTCGACTTAATGTCACGATGCACTATCCTTGGCACACAGTCATGGTGCAAATATTCCACCCCTTTTGCCAACCCGAGCGCAATTTTTAGCCGGGCTTCGCATCCCAAATGTCTCTTTCGTTTTAGGCCTGTTGAGGGCTCATGCAACCAATCGAACAGACTACCGTTCTCCATGTACTCATAGACTAACAAATTTGCTCCCTCTCCATTACTTATGAAACCTAGGAGTTTAACCAAATGACGGTGCCGGGTCCGTCCGAGTATTTTCACCTCCCTAGCGAAACTCTTGTCATGGAAAAATAGCGAGTCTCTATCAAACTTCTCAATTCTTTTGACCGCCACAGTCTCCCCGGTTGGTAGTTCGGCCTTGTAAACTGTACCAGACCCTCCCGACCCAATTGCAAATTCATCACTTAGGTTGCCGGTTGCCTCCATTATTGTGTCCCATTTAAAATCACGGCGAGCTGAACCCTTGATGATCAACTGCCTATTGGTACTTGCAGAGCTTGAAGAAAATGCACAATTCACTTCACTAGATTTTCTTTTTAAATACCGGTGCCTTAGTGAAAATCCAAGTGCAATTATTAAAAGTAAGATTGCTAGGGTTACAGTGGCTGAGATGACTGCTATGGAAGCGGAGTGCAGTGCCGAGCGGTGAGAGTTCGAAGTACTTGATGTACAAGACTCCAAAGGGGCCCCACATAGATTGAGGTTACCAGAAAACGACCCTGCAGGCCAGTGAGAGAGCCGGTTGTCTAATTTTCCTTCAAGATTGTTACTCGAGAGGTCTAGACTTACTAGGCTACCCATCTGGCCTATTTGTGCTGGGACCCCACCGGTCAGTGAGTTGTGCGAAAGGTTTAAATTTTCAAGCTTGGAGAGTGACCCAAAAGAAGGCGGGATTGCCCCGGTTAGATTATTTATACTAAGGTCTAACACACTTTGAAGTTCTTGTAATTGGCCAAGCTCAGACGGCATTTCACCGGAAAATAGGTTACGAGAAAGGTTTAATTCATAAAGATTTGATAGTTTCCCAAGTGAAGTCGGTATTTCACCTGACAGTTGGTTCGTTCCAAGGTTAAGCACATTTAGGGATGTAAGACAGCCCACTAAAGGAGAGAGTGTACCATTCAGGTTATTTCCATCAAGAGAGAGTTTTAACAACTTGGAGCAATTGAAAAGTGAATCTGGAATGGGCCCTGATAGAGAATTGGATGACATGGTTAACCGGCCCAGTTGAGGCAAGTTCCCTAGCCAATCAGGTACTGTACCGGTCAATTGGTTGTGATCCAGCACAATGTGGCTGAGACCGGTACATGAAGAGAGTTCATTTGGTACTTCACCAGTGAGGAAGTTCAAGGATAGGTCAAGAAGGAAGAGAGAAGAAATATCTCCGAAAGATTTGGGTATTGACCCGATAAATCGGTTTTGCCCAAGTCGGATTCTTTCAAGTGCTGGTGAGTTCCCCAACTGAGTCGGGATTTCTCCATCGAACAAATTATTTGTAACATCAAAAGAGAGGAGATTGTGGGACCCACACAAAGGAAGGATGCTTCCGTTGAGCTTATTGTTCGATAGGTTCACACGGGTGATGTTTCGGCAATTGATCATGGAATCAGGTATTGAACCTTCAAGTGAGTTGTTGTACAACATGAACTGTTCAAGTGAATGCAACATGCCAAAAGTGGTTGGTATTATACCGGATATTTGATTGTCGGCCAAGTCGAGAATGGTCAACTCCCGGCAAAACCCTAACTCAGGTGGCAATGGACCCGAGAGAGAATTTTGTCTCACATGCAACAAGTTGAGCTGCTTTAGTCGGCCAATGGTCGGTGGGATTGTACCGTTGAAATTGTTACCGAAAAAATCAATCATTTGTAAATTGGTACAGTTGCCAATTGATTCCGGTATCGGACCAGTGAATTGATTTTCATAAATGTAGAGAATCTCCAGATTCTCTAACCGGCCTATATCATCTGGTAATTCGCCACTTAACAAGTTGTGGTACAGAGACAAGGTTTTCAGATTGATAAGGTTGAATAACTCATGTGGTACCGGGCCCGACAAACTGTTGTTATTTAGCAACAAGTCAGTAAGGTTGTATAACTCACCAAGCTGCGGCGGTATTGTACCAGACAAGCTATTATTCGCCAAATCCAATTGCTGTAGAGTGCAGCATTCGGTTAACCCAGCTGGTATTTCACCAGAGAAGTTGTTGGTAGATAGCATTAAGTGCTCCATGCTTGTTGCATTGTTGCATAGTGTATTCGGTACCGAACCAGAGAGGTTGTTTTGAGACAACACAAGAAACCTGAGTTGGCTCAACTGAGAAAACCCGGCTGGTACCTCTCCTTGGAGATTATTTACCGACAAGTCGAGAATTTCAAGGTTGCTCAAATTGGAGAGAGAACTGGGGATGGTACCAGTTAGCTGGTTTGCCATGAGATTGAGGTAGTTGAGTTGTACCAATTGACCGAGCTGATCTGGTATGGTGCCTTCGAGCGAGTTATTCGCCAAATTGAGTACTTGAAGATTTGACAGACTGCCGATTTCTGACGGTATGTACCCGTTAAGCTGGTTTTGTCCCAATCTGAGTGCAACAAGATTCGGAAAATTGCCAATTCCGGGTGGTATTGGCCCCTCGAGCCGGTTCTGGTGTAGAGCTAAGTTTTCCAACTGTGTCAACTGGCCGAGCCGGCTTGGTATTAAACCGGTAAGATTGCAAAATGCAAGACCAAGAACCGTCAAGTTGTGCAAATCTCCAATGGAGTCTGGTATCGTACCAAAGAGACCGGCATTGTCGCCTAGCCGGAGGATTTCAAGACTGGAGAGCTTGCCAATTTCTCTTGGTATCCTACCGGATAGTTGGTTTGAGTATAGAAGCAGTACAGATAGAGAGGTTAGGGAGGTGAGCTGAACCGGTATGATACCAGTAAGCTGGTTAGAAGAGAGATCAATGAACTGTAGTTGGGTGAGTTGGGACAGAGAGGCCGGTACCGACCCGGTGAGTGCACCAGCCGACAAGTTGAGCCCAACTACATCTGAACCGGTCAGATCACATGTGACCCCGGTCCAGGAACAATAAACCGGGTTTTTACTGGACCAGTCGGAGAGATAGTTTAATGGGTCTTCTTTGAAAGCCTTCTTCACTTCAAGCAGAGTCTCCATTTGGGGTCTCACTGGTGGTGCCGAGAGGAGAAACATGGTTGCTAGCAACCATAGTGAGAAAATCCGAAAAGACAAGCTTGCCATTGTTGAAGCTGTTGAGTAATGTGTACTCTTGTGTTTTAGCTAGAGGGAGAAAGTAGGAGAGAGAGGCATGCGTGCATGGGAATTATGGAGAAGAGGTCTGTGTTGTCGCATTGGGTTTTGCTGCTATTAAATTGGGAAATAACAGAGATTTAAAGAGGAGAGAGAAGGAGGAAATAAATGACACCGCGCATTCCCAAGGAAGCCTCAGGCCTGTAGAAAGGAAAACAGAGATGCTCTGTTTTGGGAAAGAGAGAGAGAGAGAGAGAGAGAGAGAGGGGAAACCAGAAAGGAAGAGAAGATTTGGAGGGATTTTTATGATGAAAGAGCAATAGCAATAGCAGTTGGGATCTTCTCGGGTGACGAGAGAGAGAAGAGAAGAGAAGAGAAGCGAAGTTGCTCTATCAAAGAAAAGAGTGTCTGTGAAAGAGAGCAGTTGGGTTCCTTTATTGGGACTTTTTATACATACACTAGATACTGTTGCGCTTTCTACGGTATGTTCGGATTCTTAAAAGTTGATTTCTTTTTTTAAATAATATTATTATTTTGGTACAAAATTATTTCTGCACTATCAGCACTCTGAAAAGTATTTATATTGTAAAAATTATTTGTATGTTCTAAATGATAATAAGAACTTGGTTGAGTAAGTAAATATATTGTTTTTGAAGTTTTCAATTCTAGAAATGTAAGGTATAAACATTTTAGAGTGAGTCTTTGGTACTATGCATAGTACGGATTGGTCCGTACTACGGATCAATATTTTTGTTTTTTAAATTCTAGCGGTCGATCTGAACCGTTCAACAAGATTTTCATATGAGAATATACTTGTGGGCTAAATTTTCTATTTTTTGAAATTTTTTTACTATTTTTTTAGATAGGTAGAAAATCACTGTTTTTTTATGGTCCAGAATTTTCAGATCAAGTGGTTTTCTACCTATCTTAAAATATAGTAAAAAAATTCAAAAAAATATAAAATTTAGTCTGCAAGTACATATGCATGTGAGGATCACGTTGAATGGTTCAGATCGACCATAAGAATTTTCAAAATGAAAATATAGCTCCGTAATACGGACCAATCCGTGCTATGTATAGTACCATAGGCTCACTCAACATTTTATAAGAGAAGTACAAAGATATTTTTTTGATGCAGATAAACTGTGTGGATAAAGAGTGTAGTTATCATTCCTCTATGTATTTAGCTTTCAAAAACACTGAACTGATGTATCAAAATATTATCTCAAGTCAGTTTTCCTCTCATAAATACTATTCTGAGTTATAAATTCAAATAAATATTTGTACTATTTTAAATAAAATTGGAGTAAAATTTTCATCATATTGTAAGAATTAGCATTCTCTTGCATTATTCTAATTTACTCAAAAAGTACTATTTTTACACTATATTGCTAGTTACCAGCAAAAAGATTTACCAACAGTATATCAATTTTATGTGATATAATTTCTAACATACTCAAATAGTATTATTCATACATGCAGCAAAAAGATTTACAGCATTATTTTAATATACTCAAATAGTACTATTTTACGCTATATTAATTGCTAGTTCAGCAAAAAGATTTACCAGCAGTAATTCAAATTGTATGCATGAAAGAATTTCATGACATCTGTTTGTTGACAAGTTAGAACCAAGTTTTTAAAAGACACAAACATGTAGACTTGCAATTAAACCGTTTGACTATTTTATAGACTTAATTTCTAGCGTTCAAAATTTTCTATAGACACGTCGTCGTTAATGCACTTAAAAAGTGTTCCAATCGATTAAACTGTTAAATCACTCTCAATTGTTAAATGTTATGAAATGTTTTCTAAAAGCTTGCTTATTACTATAAGAGGAGGGATTCGATTACCATGTTTTTTGTTACCACAAAAGTTATCACAATCATTTTCTATATTTTCAAAGTTCAAATTGTCGATCCAAACCGTTCAACATGATCTCCACAATAAAATGTGCTTGCATATCAAATTTTACATTTTTTTGAATTTGTTTACTATTTATTAAGTATTTCACAAAAACTAGTCAAATGACTCCATCTTGAATTTTCTCAACCTATTTATTTGTTTACTCTTTATGCAATTTTCAAGGTTTTGAAAGGTATATATGCAATTTTCCTTTTTGTTTATTTGTTCAATACATGTACAGTAGCATTTTGATTTTTGAGGGTCCCTATATATGGCTATAGCAAACCTACTCTGTTTAATAATAAATAGTTCAAGTTCCATTTATTGCCGTGCTGCAACTGCAATTATAACAACTGCAAAACAATGGTAACGAATTAAGTGCGAGTGGAGCAGTAGCAGACCTTGTATTATGGCAGTTGGTGCTTTGAGGGGGGTTAGGTACGGAGATGGTTAACAATTATGTTGTAGCAGGAGTCAACTAGGTCGGAGTCCGACACAATATTGTCAGATCCTCTGTTTTGTTTTGCTGATGTGGGGTATTCTTTGCTACGCTCCAACAACATATAACCTCCAACATATCTCCAATACACACCCGCTCTTAGCTTGGCTGCTTGGGTTCTATGGTAGAAGAAATTACTTCACAAAATCCAACTGAGATTGTACGTATGATTCAAATTGCTTCTGCCTAGTGCTACAAATCTACAACATTTATTTGAATTGATCATGATACGTCCTATCCCGGAGGAGTAGGCCGTATGTAAATTTGGGCTTGTTCCGTCTCGAGGAAATGAGCCGAGATTAGAAGAATGGACTGTCGGGTCCTGTAACGCTTCTCAACAGGGGTATGATTTAATTTTTATAAGGTCCAATTTAGAAAAAATATAAATAGAAATTAAATTAATAATCAACAATTTATAGGAATAAGAAAATATAGTAAATAATAAAACGAGAAGAAATGACGTTTAGTTATAGCAAAATATATTTATTAGATGTCAAGAACTTGTTTTAGCAAACTAAATTCAGCAAGGCCCAAAACTATTTTCAGCCCATAGCTCATAATATAAGCAACCCAATCTCTTCTCTCTTCTCATTCCTCTCCATTTCCAATAATTCTGTAAGTTTTTCCTTTTTCTCTCTTTTTTCTCTTTTGGCCGAAACTCCTCCTTCTTTGGCTGCCGCCGGCCACAGGGCCAAGCCGAACCCACCTAGCCGCTGCCCTCTTTGCCGCTGCCCCCCTTCTACCCGTCCCCTCTCTACTCTCTCCCTCTAAACTGCCAATCCCTCTCTACTCCCTCTCTCTAGACCGAACCTCTCTCTCTCTCTAACCTTTCCCTTCCCTTGTGCCGCCGGCCCCCACTAGAGTCTAGACCCGAAACCACTACCCTAGGCCGAAACCCTGCCTCTCCCTTTCCCTTGGCCGGCCACCACACCATAGACCCGAAAACCATAAGGTGGAGCCCAAAACCGAAAACCCTAGACCCAATAACCCAATTTGCATATTGAACCCTATGTTATTGAAAAATCTATTTTAGTTATGCATGAATTAAGGTTATTACTCAATGTTGATTCCAAATTGAATTGGTGGGAAGAATCGAGGGTGGGAGTTTAGTTAATTTAATTGAATTGCGGGGAAATGAATCGAGACTTGTAGGTTAAAGTGAATTAAATGCTAGTATCTGACCTTGAATGACAATTGCTATGAAATAAATGTAAATTGTGAATGGGGCTATAGGAGTAAGAAATTCTTTACAAATGGCATGCGAAATTAGGGTTATTAAATTAAATAGAAATACTGTAGAATAGGTAGAAATAAGAACCTAATTAAGTGTATTTAAAACCTAGGAGTAAATCACGCGACGCTAGAAGACGCTGAGAATACGCAGGGTCCCAACTCACGCACAACAGCAGTTACTGAGAATACAGGTGCGGGTTTCCTGGTCTTTTTACAAATAATAAGAAATGCATGGATTAAGGTAGGTAATCCTTTTTCCCAATCTGGTAGATGAACTGCATGTTGAGAATGTCGAATTCTCTTTTGTTTTGTGTAGAATTGCATGTTAGGAACTTTTTGGATGCATCGATTTGAACTGACAGGATTGTGTGAATGTGAACAAAGAAAGCTTTTAATGAACTGTTTTAAATTGGGGCCGTCCCTGTGTGGCGGTTCTGCATGTGTTTTCGAAAATCGGATCGTCCGTGTGTGGCGATCTGCCGGTTGGGTCCCCGCAACGACCCTTCCAGATTCGTCCTCGTGTGGCGACTCTTTGGGCTATCCTGCATGGGCATGGGTTCTCAGAGAGAAAGGCCGGATTATCCGTGTGTGGTGATCCGGAGTAAGAACAGAACAGAACAGAACAGAACAGAACAGAACAGCTCGTCCTCGTGTGGCGACTCCAACTAAGTTTTCATGTACGGGCATGGATTCCCAAAGGAGAAAGGCCGGATTGTCCATGTGTGGCGAACCCGGAGTGTGAGAATTTTAAAGAGAAACAGGAACAGAACCGAGAATGTTTTGAAAGGATTGCATGTCTGAATTGATAGGAAAATTGGGGGTTATTTCAAAACCTTTACTTTTATGTTATTTGGGTATTTAATGCATTCATTTGTAAAAACACCGGGCTGGAACTAAATCCCGCACTGAGAGATAGTTCGATCTCTCACCCGTTTTGTTTCCACTTTTATGTGGGTTCCAGGAAATGAAGAAGGAGACATGGAGGAAAGCCGTGAGTGAGAAAATTTAGCGGAACTATTAAGAGTAGCCACTATTTGTTTTTAAATTATATTTGTATGAATCATATATGATGCAGACACGGCGGTAACTGTTTGACTAGCCATGTCTGACATATTTTCCCTTTGTTTGTTTATGAACCTTGTTTATTTTAATATAGTGGCTTATTTGGTTGTGTTATTGATAATGTATGTGATGTGCTTAACGCCTGGCGCATAAATGCGTGGCGGGTTGTCCTGGGGTGTGACAACTAAGTTGGTATCAGAGCCAGCACATACAATATCAATAAACTTCCGCTGAGAGAGCGCTAGCAATAGGATGCGGCGATAGGTCATAGTAACGAATGTATATGATATCTGGTGCCAGTTGGTGCGGCCCGTACCAGGCCGTGCGGCTAGGCCGTACCTACCTAGGTCAGACCAGGCCGTACCAGGCTGTGCGGCTAGGTCGTACCTACCTAGGTCAGACCAGGCCGTACCAGGCTGTGCGGCTATGCCGTACCAAGTAGGTCAAGACAGGCCGTACCTACTCAGTCGGACCCTTTACCAGGCCAACGAGCGTCGGAGAGAAATGCGTCGTCAGTCCTATCGCTCCTCCATACCCTCTGACGCCTCCATCCTTTCCGCCACTGGCCGATGGCCAACGCCCTCCCTGCTGATGCCCCCACGTTATATGATATTTAGTGACGGATTATGCCTTTTAGTAACTGTACAAATTATTTTGAAGTATAACAAGGGTATTTGCTTTTCTTTTTTTATTGGACTAATTTAATTTTGTAAGAAAATAAACAAAATAGATTTTCGGTAGATGGCAAATCAACGTAACGGACAGCCCACTTGGCTAAGGACATTCGCAACCACCGCAAAGGTCAAAGAAATGGTCGGATGGGTCGACTTGTCCGGAATCACTGTCAATACTGCAATCTCCGTCAATTGTCCTTACTCCGTCATCTCGCCACACGTAGTGGAGGCTAGCGGATTCAGGGTGAAGCATACCGGAAGACGCCGTTTCTTCGCAGGACTCGAACATAGTGTGGAAGAGCAATACTGTCCGGATCTTCATGTGAACACGCAGAATGGAAAATGGCGAGTGGACCCAATCGTGGCTGACACCGGAGCATACGAAATGGTTTTAGGAATGGACTGGCTCAAGGAGCACCACGTGCTAATAGACTGCGCGCACCGTAGCTTAGTGTTCTGGCCGCCTCACGAACAACCAGTCAGAGCGGAAATGCGGAGAACGTCGGGAAACAAGAACAAGCTCATCGGGGAAAAGCCCCAGAAGGAAGAAGAAGACCCAACTATAAGAGCGGAAATGGAAGCAGAACCATTCACAATGTCAGAAGTTCGGAACGACTGGACATATCACGTTAGGAAAGACATACTCAAAGGATATTTTGAGACCGATTAGGACACTTTAGAAAAAAAAAAAAAAAAAAAAAAAAAAAAAAAAAAATGATATAGTTATAAATCTCACATGTATCTGTAATTTCGTTGAATGTTTAAATAAGTAGTTATAATCTAAAGAAATGTAAATTTTGATTCGTAATTTGAAATCCCTTCTTTAAATTGCGTCTATTTGCCTTGAGTTGAATATCTATAAGTCATGCGATGAACTCGGTAACTAATAACAATACAAGTATATATGTATATATATAAAACTTGGAAGAATGAAAAAAACTCACATCAAGTACCCTTTGCGCAGCGAAGTCAGAGATGGCGAAAGGAACCAGAACTAACTCAAACACGAGCGACGCAGATGGCGACACTAGGATTCCACTGGAGAACCCTCAGTTGAATGCCCTACTGCAGGGACTAGAGCGGGTGACCAGGGTAGCCATGGAATACGAACAGCGACAGCCTAGAGAGGCCGACACGTTCTTTGAATACTACCGATCGTTCACCTCATTACGCCCCCCGACCTTCGATGGGACAGGTGACTTTGCCGCAGCAGAGAACTGGGTCGCAAACATCAAGGATAAACTTCAAATCTTGAGAGCCCCTGAGGAACACCGAGTGGAGCTAGCTACTCAATTACTGGAGGGTCATGCTCGATTTTGGTGGCAAGAGGTGAAACGCGGGTGGGGTGAAACCGCTGAGGAAAAAGGGTGGACGGAGTTCGAAAGGCAATTCGAACGCCGCTATATGGACACCATGTCAAGAGAGGCACTCCGACAACGGTTTACAAGCTTGAAACAGGGGAGCAATTTAGTGGTGGAGTATAACTCCAAGTTTGAGAACTTAATGAGGTATGCACCCGATATCGTGAGAGATGAATTCCGCCTCAGACAACAATACCTCGGGGGACTGAACCCCCGTCTTGCTCAGATGACATATTGATTTATTCAAAGACGGAAGAGAATCATGCCGAGGACCTGCGTACAGTATTGCAAAGATTACGTGAACACCAGTTGTACGCCAAATTCTCCAAGTGTGAATTTTGGATGAAAGAGGTTAAATTTCTGGGACACGTAGTGACGGGAGAAGGTATCCGGGTGGACCCAGATAAAATCAAAGCAGTGGTAGAATGGACTCAACCCAAGAACGTAGCGGATATACGCAGCTTCCTAGGGTTAGCGGGATACTATAGGCGCTTCGTTCCCGGATACTCAAAGACAGCCCGACCCATGACCCAACTCCTGCACAAGGGAACTACTTTTAAATGGACGGAAAGTCAAGAAGAGAGTTTCCAAACCCTGAAGAAACTACTAACCAGTGCCCCAGTATTAACATTACCCAAACCGGACCAAGAATTCACAGTGTATACGGACGCGTCAAGAAACGGCCTGGGATGTGTGCTCATGCAAGACGGACAAGTAATTGCCTACGGGTCACGGCAATTGAAGAACCATGAACAAAACTACCCCACACATGACCTGGAACTAGCAGCAGTAATCTTCGCGCTCAAGGCATGGAGACACTACCTCTATGGGGCGAAATGCCGAGTATTCACGGATCACCAAAGTCTAAAATATGTGTTTACCCAGAAGGAATTGAACATGAGACAAAGAAGGTGGCTGGAACTAATGAAGGATTATGATTTAGACATACAGTACTTGGCTGGGAAGGCAAATGTGGTAGCAGACGCGCTCAGTAGGAAAGGGGCGTCAAACTTGGCAGAGGCAATAACCCAAGAGACAGAACTGATCAAAGAAATGCGACACATGAATTTGGGAGTGTGTGTATCGGCCAGCTGGATTCAGGAAGAAACTGACATCAAGGGAACCGCGAAGGATGCGGTACTCACCCTAGCGGCTATATCGGTACAACCAGAACTGAAGTCTCGAATCCGGGACGCAGACCAAGGCGACGAGCGACATCAAAGGTACCGGGAATTGGCCCGTACCAATCCAATGTCGACCTTCAAGGAAAACGAGGATGGGCTCCTCTATTTCAACCAGCGGGTTTGTGTCCCAGAACAGGGGGGATTGAGAAACGAAATTCTACGAGAAGCCCACGAATCGGGATATACCATTCACCCAGGAGAAGTAAAGATGTATAAGGACCTCCGTACCCAATTTTGGTGGCCCAACATGAAGAAAGATGTGTCAGAATTTGTCGCTAGATGCATCACCTGCCAACAAGTGAAAGCAGAACGGAGGAAGATGGCAGGGTTGCTATACCCAAACTCCAGGGCACAAATGAAGTTCCAAATCATCACCATGGACTTCATCACGGGGCTACCGCGAACCCAAAAGAGATATGACTCAATCTGGGTCATTGTAGACACACTGACCAAGGTAGCTCACTTCATACCCCTACGAACCCCTACATCGGGTGGAGAACTGGCAGAGCTCTTTCTTCAATGTCAGTTCAAATACCATGGAGTTCCCGAAACCATCATATCAGATCGGGATACGCGATTCACCTCGCATTTCTGGAAGAGCTTCCAGGAGGCAATGGGAACCCGGCTCAATTTCAGTACCGCTCATCACCCTCAGACCGACGGCCAGTCAGAACGTACAATTCAAACTTTAGAGGATATGCTAAGAGCGTGTGCTATTAACTTCCAAGGCTCGTGGGCAGACCACTTGACCATGGCCGAGTTCGCATACAATAATAGTTACCATGCCAGTATCGGCATGGCACCATCGGAAGCCTGGTGTGGACATCGTTGGAAAACCCCCTTGTGGTGGGGAAACCACGGGGAACAACCACCAACAGGGCCAGAAATGGTAAAGGATTGCGCAGACAGAACTCAACTGATTCTAGACAGACTAAGCACTGCTCGAGACAGGCAGAAGAAGTACGCGGATTTGAGGAGACGACCATTGGAATTCGAAACCGGGGACCATGTTTGGTTGAAGGTCTCTCCAAGGAGGGGAGTAAAACGGTTCGGTGTAGCAGGGAAATTAAGTCCTAGATTTGTGGGACCGTTTGAAATTCTTAGAAGAATCGGACCACTTGCATACGAACTGGCGCTACCTCCAACCCTAGATAAAGTACACCCAGTCTTCCACGTATCTCAACTACGGAAATATGTCCGAGACCCTTCCCACATCCTCGACTTTTCCAATCTGGGGTTAGATGAAACCTTGGTGTATGAAGAACGACCCATGAAAATACTAGACACCAAAGAAATAAGTCTCCGGCGAAAGACCATTAAACAGGTCCTAGTACAATGGGGACGACACACCAGCCGAGAAGCGACTTGGGAAAGGGAGGAGACGATGCGTGCCACATACCCAGAATTGTTCGAAGACATAGACGCCGAGGCTGTTCAGGGGACTGAACAGGATTTCCAAGGGGGGGAGGATGTAACGCTTCTCAACAGGGGTATGATTTAATTTTTATAAGGTCCAATTTAGAAAAAATATAAATAGAAATTAAATTAATAATCAACAATTTATAGGAATAAGAAAATATAGTAAATAATAAAACGAGAAGAAATGACGTTTAGTTATAGCAAAATATATTTATTAGATGTCAAGAACTTGTTTTAGCAAACTAAATTCAGCAAGGCCCAAAACTATTTTCAGCCCATAGCTCATAATATAAGCAACCCAATCTCTTCTCTCTTCTCATTCCTCTCCATTTCCAATAATTCTGTAAGTTTTTCCTTTTTCTCTCTTTTTTCTCTTTTGGTCGAAACTCCTCCTTCTTTGGCTGCCGCCGGCCACAGGGCCAAGCCGAACCCACCTAGCCGCTGCCCTCTTTGCCGCTGCCCCCCTTCTACCCGTCCCCTCTCTACTCTCTCCCTCTAAACCGCCAATCCCTCTCTACTCCCTCTCTCTAGACCGAACCTCTCTCTCTCTCTAACCTTTCCCTTCCCTTGTGCCGCCGGCCCCCACTAGAGTCTAGACCCGAAACCACTACCCTAGGCCGAAACCCTGCCTCTCCCTTTCCCTTGGCCGGCCACCACACCATAGACCCGAAAACCATAAGGTGGAGCCCAAAACCGAAAACCCTAGACCCAATAACCCAATTTGCATATTGAACCCTATGTTATTGAAAAATCTATTTTAGTTATGCATGAATTAAGGTTATTACTCAATGTTGATTCCAAATTGAATTGGTGGGAAGAATCGAGGGTGGGAGTTTAGTTAATTTAATTGAATTGCGGGGAAATGAATCGAGACTTGTAGGTTAAAGTGAATTAAATGCTAGTATCTGACCTTGAATGACAATTGCTATGAAATAAATGTAAATTGTGAATGGGGCTATAGGAGTAAGAAATTCTTTACAAATGGCATGCGAAATTAGGGTTATTAAATTAAATAGAAATACTGTAGAATAGGTAGAAATAAGAACCTAATTAAGTGTATTTAAAACCTAGGAGTAAATCACGCGACGCTAGAAGACGCTGAGAATACGCAGGGTCCCAACTCACGCACAACAGCAGTTACTGAGAATACAGGTGCGGGTTTCCTGGTCTTTTTACAAATAATAAGAAATGCATGGATTAAGGTAGGTAATCCTTTTTCCCAATCTGGTAGATGAACTGCATGTTGAGAATGTCGAATTCTCTTTTGTTTTGTGTAGAATTGCATGTTAGGAACTTTTTGGATGCATCGATTTGAACTGACAGGATTGTGTGAATGTGAACAAAGAAAGCTTTTAATGAACTGTTTTAAATTGGGGCCGTCCCTGTGTGGCGGTTCTGCATGTGTTTTCGAAAATCGGATCGTCCGTGTGTGGCGATCTGCCGGTTGGGTCCCCGCAACGACCCTTCCAGATTCGTCCTCGTGTGGCGACTCTTTGGGCTATCCTGCATGGGCATGGGTTCTCAGAGAGAAAGGCCGGATTATCCGTGTGTGGTGATCCGGAGTAAGAACAGAACAGAACAGAACAGAACAGAACAGAACAGCTCGTCCTCGTGTGGCGACTCCAACTAAGTTTTCATGTACGGGCATGGATTCCCAAAGGAGAAAGGCCGGATTGTCCATGTGTGGCGAACCCGGAGTGTGAGAATTTTAAAGAGAAACAGGAACAGAACCGAGAATGTTTTGAAAGGATTGCATGTCTGAATTGATAGGAAAATTGGGGGTTATTTCAAAACCTTTACTTTTATGTTATTTGGGTATTTAATGCATTCATTTGTAAAAACACCGGGCTGGAACTAAATCCCGCACTGAGAGATAGTTCGATCTCTCACCCGTTTTGTTTCCACTTTTATGTGGGTTCCAGGAAATGAAGAAGGAGACATGGAGGAAAGCCGTGAGTGAGAAAATTTAGCGGAACTATTAAGAGTAGCCACTATTTGTTTTTAAATTATATTTGTATGAATCATATATGATGCAGACACGGCGGTAACTGTTTGACTAGCCATGTCTGACATATTTTCCCTTTGTTTGTTTATGAACCTTGTTTATTTTAATATAGTGGCTTATTTGGTTGTGTTATTGATAATGTATGTGATGTGCTTAACGCCTGGCGCATAAATGCGTGGCGGGTTGTCCTGGGGTGTGACAGGTCCCAAAGTGAGAAGGTCTGGAGGTATTTAGACTCGCATGTATAGCGTAAGTTCGACTCCCGTTTCATGGAACTATTTGTCTTAAATAGGTCGTCCCTAACTGTCATTCTGCGTTGTCAGAGCGGTTAGGAGAGTTCGCATAGACGTGGTGACACTCGCATAGGTAGCGGTGACGGTAAGTCAAGTCCGGGCTGGACTTGTCGGGTGTGGCCCAGTTGAGCTTTGTCGGACAAGACTCCGTTGGGCTTGCCGAGTATAGCCTAACTGAACTTTGTTGGACTGTGTTGTTGCCGTGTTGCCGAATCATGGGCTTTATTTTCTTTGATCTCAGGTTGGCCCTAGACAAGGGTCCGAATTCCGGATTGTTCATGATCCAGGATCGGTTCATTGAGGGCTCTTGGCATATGGCCCTATCAAATCATATTTTTTTTTTTTTCTAAATTTTGTGGGTCATTTCTGATAATATCTCCTTAGACCCACATCTGAATAAGGCTCTGCTGCTTTTCCGATCTCAACCATTCAAAAAAATTTATTCACGTATCTCGATAAAAGAACTTTTTCATGCACAGATCTCAACGATTTTGAATAGTTGAGATAAAAAAAGCAGGACCCTGCTTTTCTGAGCCTTTTCTCTCAGAAAAGCAGCAGAGTCCGTTCCCAAGTTTTATGGTCTTACTGGGGTGAGTGTTGATAGTAAATTTTGAAATTTTTAAAAACATTGGACATAGTTGTAGAATAAAAAAAATTCTGATATGATGTGTTCTATTTTATACCATTATTTTTTGTCGGTGCTTCTTTTTAAGCTTTTTTATTTTCTTAACATTAAATAATATCAAGTTTCGGTTAAAATTTGGTACATGTGAACTTTAATAATGAAGTTACTTTATCTTTAAAAAATAAGAAAAAATCTAAACATTTTTGTACATAAAAGTCCCCTACTCTGTTTTTGCTGTGGTAACATTACATCATCAAACAACCAAACTGAGAGTATTTGAAAGAAGACAAGTACCATTTTCAAACCAAATCAGGGTGAATTTAATATTGGGGTCACGGGTGCATGGTCAAACGCTCAATATATCCTCCGTGTGATTCCGAAGAATAAAACAAGCATCCAACTTAATCTTCCCGAGTTATTCCAAACAATAATTTTCTGTGTTATTCCTCTTTTTCAGCAGGACCAAGCTTTTTAAATTTGGTAAACTAAGAAGAATTAGGAGTTAGGACACAAATTGGAGTTGAACCACCAAACCCATGTGTCCTTTTGTTGGGCATTTCTCAACCTAGTGGGGAGAGCGGATAAGAATGTATCAACGACTCAATTAGGCTAATTTTGTCATTAAATTATTAAAATTGACACAACAACACTGATATGACAACCTTATATATATATATATATATATATATATATATATAGAGGCTGGCTACTATGCTTATATAAGCATATGCCCCCATATGCTTATAACTCATTTTTGCGTTTCCAATGTTCAAATGGTCGATCCGACCGTTCATCTTGTTCTCCATATTAATATGTGCTTGGAGACTAAATTTTACATTTTTCTGATTTTTTTTACTATTTATTAAGCCACTTTGAAAATTGCTGATCTGGGTGAACAGTAAAAACAGTGTTTCCAAAATTCTGGACCACCAGATCAGAAACTTTCAAAGTGGCTTAATAAATAGTAAAAAAATTCAGAAAAATGTAAAATTTAGTCTCCAAGCACATATTAATATGGAGAACAATATGAACGGTCGGATCGACCATTTGAACATTGGAAACGCTATTATGCTCATTTAAGCATATGGGGGCATATGCTTATATAAGCATAGTAGCCAAGCACTATATATATATATAGACTATGGTGAGTTGTGAAGTAAAACAACATATCCGAACAGCTCAACATATTCTAAATATTGAAATTTGTTTGGAAACTAAATTTTACATTTTTTGAAATTTTTTTACTATTTATTAAGCCACTTTGAAAATTGCTGATCCACTGTGAACAGTAAAAAACAGTAAAATTTTCTGGACCACCGGATCAGCGATTTTCAAAGTGGCTTAATACATAGTAAAAAAATTCCAAAAATCGTAAAATTTAGTCTCCAAGCACATTTCAATATTTAGAACATGTTGAGCGGTTCGGATCGGTTATTTGAATTTTCAAAATGAAAATATGAGCGTGAAGTAAAAATGACCTCTTACTTCACAACTCACCATAGCCCAGCTCTATATATATATATATATATTCTAAAAGCTTTGCAGATCTTGCACAGTTCGGATCGAACGATTCAGATTAGTTGATTTTATGCGTGTTTTTTTATATTATATTTTCTTATGTGTTAATTAGTTGTTGCACAATTATAATTCAATCTTTGATCTCGCTATATGTAGTCCATGAACAATTATCATTATAGAATATTTTTGAGCTATTCTTAACCCTTATTATACCAACTTTTTATCGGTATATGCTAATGCACAATAATCATTATATAATATTTTTTAGCACAGTTGAAATTTAAATATTAGCATTAGATGGAGTCTGGCTACCCTACTAGCTAGCATATCATGACATATGCTTATAAATCACATATACGTTTTCAAGATTCAAACAGCCGGTCTGAACCGTTCAAACTGATCTTCTACTTGAGAGCTTTGTTTACATATACAAAATTTTGATTTTTGAATTTATTTAGTATCAAGTCAAGTAGTTAAATAATATTTTGTGCATTTTAATGCATTATTTTTCTGAATAATCTTCATTTTTAAAAATTCTAAAAAAAATAGTAAAAGTTTCCAAAAAAAATATAAAATTTGGTCTCCAAGCACATTTTAATATAGAGATCATGTTAATTGATTCGGATCGACTGTTTGGACTTTGAAAATATTTATATGACTTATAAAAGCATATGTCATGATATGCTTATATAAGTAGTGTAGACGGACTCCATTAGATGTAAAATTATTTATTAGTGTATGCATAAATACATTTACATTGAATGTAAAAATAATTGAGAAAATGCTAAGAAAGAAAAGAGCAACTGAGATTTCTAAAGGTGACAAGTATACTTACTATTTTGATAGAAACTTGCATTTGTATATATTTGTTGAATTGCTACCAAAAAAAAAACATTTAGAATTCACAAGTCACATATGCAGTAAATGAACAGAAAGTACAATGTTCAAGCAATTAAGGTACACTTAGAGAGTAGGTTTGATGGGTTTAATCACCGTCGATTTGCTTTAAGATTCGTGTAGAATGCTTTAAACTTCGTGCATGTTTGTTTCAATTTTCGTGTGCACAAATCTTAAATTAGATCGGACGGTCATTATGCTCGTTGAACCTAAAAGTAGGTCTGATGGTCATCGGACCTACTCCGTTCTCATTAAGGTAAGCTATTAAAAGGAAAAAAAAAATGTCGAAAAAAAATATATATATATCTTTCAAAATCGAGATGCATCTATTGGGTACCCGTAGCAATGCTCTATTCTTGCAATAAGCTGTTTTTTTTTTTTTTTTTTGTGAAAATTGTTGACAGGGGCTGTCAAGGTAGCAATAAGCTCGTTTAAAATAAGGTTTTTGTAGTGTTGTTTTGTGCTAAAGTCTACTAATTATTATGGCAAAGTAAACCCTCCTGGAAGTATATGTAAAGTTATGTTTTTAGACTTAAAAAAGGCTATTGTGGCTTCCCTACTGGCACCTGTAAGCTATTCGATTTGTCTACAACTCTACATTATTATTTTTTCGTAAGAGAGCTTGACATTCTCTAATAAATGAGGTTCCAGCTTTGCTTTAATTCTCCTAGTTTTTTTTTTTTAAAGTATGACATGCTATATGAATAAATTTTATGTAATTTTAATTTATTAGGGAGACAAATAGTAATAACTCTTGTAAAAAAAAATATATATATATATATATATATATATATTGGCTAATATCAAAACGTTTGTTCCTAGGCCGTGGAACAAACGTTACGTCTTTTACATTTTCAAAGTCTAAATAGTCGATCCAAACCGTTCAACATTCAATCTATAATAAAATGTGCTTGGAGACCAAATTTTACATTTTTTGGAATTTTTTTACTATTTATTAAGCCAATTTCAAAATAGCTGTTTTCAATGATCCATAAATTTTTCACTATTTATTAAAGTCAGCAATTTTAAAACTGGCTTAATAAATAGTAAAAAAAGTTTCAAAAAAATGTAAAATTTGATCCCAAGCAACATTTTAATATAGAGATCACATCTAACTGTTTGGATCGACCGTTTGAACTTTGAAAATTGAAAAACCAATTGGTTGCACTATAGCTCCGGAACAAACGTTTTGATATTAACCAACCTCTATATATATATTTTTTTATAATTAACATATAAGATAACGAGTACGAAATAGTCTAATAAACTTACTCATGTTCAATTATTCATACTCGACAAGCTAATGGAAGAAAATTTTACCTATTGATATCGAGTCTGGCTAGTAAGACATCACTGTCATTTCAGCCTATATAATACTAACTCCAAAACCTATCGAATCGATTTCAAACGTAGAATCCAAACCGTTCAAACCGATCTATTTCATTAGTTGTGCGTTTACATGAATAATTTATAATTTTTCGAATTTATTTAGTATCAAGTCAAGCGGTTAAATGTGTGAGTTTTTAAGTTAATTTTAATGCATTAATTTTCCAACATTTTTGACTGCTTGATTTGATACTAAAATAACTAGAAAATATAAAAAAAAATTGTATGTAAATGCATCACTCATAAAGTAAATCGGTTTGAACGGTTCAGATTAGTCATTTGAATTATATCCAATTAATTTTATAGTTGGTGTCATATGACACCGATGTCATACTAGCCGGTATGATTGATATCTTATCACATAAATAGAAAATTATATCATTTAGTAGACTATCCGCTCTTCTATTTTTCCCTTCTTAACCTACCTTTTTTTTCTCATGAGTTGCTAATCATTGAAACCTTTTTTCGTCTGCTTGCTTTAAAGCCAAAAGATGCTCTTCTAGCTTCACTTTTTCTTGTCCATGGGGCCTTGTTACTACAGTGAAAAAAAAAAAAGCAAACAGAGATAAACCAAAAGAAATAACAGAGATTTTTTTTTTCTTACTTTATTTTGGGTTATTTTCTTTTAAATTGGACAATTATTGGAGCAGAAAAAACTATGTCAATTTTGAAACTTGCAAAAGGTATTAAATTATTAATTAATAACGGTATAAAAGGAATAATATATTACCACTAAACTATGAATATCCAAGCACAAAAAGATTGAATGAAGACTTGCAATATATAATGTAAAATATGTTTGGTAAGAAAAAAAGGAACATTAATGATAAAAAGTAAAAAAAAAAAAAAAACCCATAATATTGATAGTTTTGTTATCTTTCTTTCTTGGGTAAAAGAATAAACATTAATCAAAATGGAAACTATATAAACAAGGTGGCTACAATTTAAACATTGATAATTGCTTTTAGAAATAACTTGAGGTTTGGGTAACAGTACATGTGATAAAGGATTTAAGCTTCTATCATTTTCTAAAGTTCACCTATCAAAAAAATATGGAAAAAAGTGGGTCATGTTAGATTGGTCCCGGCGTACCAGACATAAAATTGCATGTGATCAGAGACTTTTCTGATTGCGCAGTAACAACAAACTGTTGGGATATGTCTTCTCCATTTTAAAAGAAATGGAGACGTCCTGTGATCAATTTCCTCCTGCGTTTCAACTTTTGTGTTATACTCTAATTGAATTGGATGATCTGATCTCACTTTTTTGTTTCACACAACAAATATGAACTCTACTTTTTTCTTTATCCAAATAAAAGGAGACTTTTTTCTTGTGCTGATAATTATATTATCGGTTATCAAAATTTATAGATGCATCCGCAAATAAGTTATATTTGAGTATTTATTATGAAATTCTGTCTAGCTGAACCATTATTTCTTTTATTGATTTTTTTTTTTAAGTTGTATCTTATGAGTATAACTAAGGTATTCTTAAGCTCACCAAGTCTCTTTGTGAGCTTAACTCAAAAATCTATCGGATTGACTTCAAACGACACATCCAAACCGTTAAAACCGTTCTACTTCACGAGTGATGCATTTACATGTTAAATTTATAATTTTTCGAACTAGTTTAATATAAAGTCAAGCAGTCAAAAAATAATGAAAAATGAACTCATTAAAATTAACTTATACATCATCTTTTTTTTTATGAAACATAATAACTAAGTCATGGAGACTCCAATTTTTGTTAACTGGAGAGGACCATATTTTGTGCCAACTCAATTGTAGAGAATCGTCCTATGGAAACACCTGATCTGATGAATAGCAAAAGCGCCTTTTCACATCAGATCTTTTGTGGCTGTCATTAGAGTCAAATTGTGCAGCGAGTTCCTGCCATCTATATTCCCATCATTTCTAAAATTTTAAATTTACTGACATGGTAAAAACAATTCAATTTTAGAATTAGCAAAGAGAGAAAATGCTCATGCCACTTTTTATATATATAGACTAATGAGGAGGGTTCCAATGCCTCATATTTTTCATACCTCATCTACCTCATACGTTATATCTTTGTTTTCAAAGTTCAAATTGTCGATCCGACCGTTCAACATGATACCCATACTAAAATATGGTTGGGGATGAAATTTTATAATTTTTGGAAATTTTTTACTATTTTTTAAGATGGGTACAAAATCACTGTTTTTGGACCGTTTAAAAAACAGTGATTTTCTACCCATCTTAAAAAATAGTAAACAATTTCCAAAAAATATAAAATTTCATCCCCAAGCATATTTTAGTATGGGTATCATGTTGAACGGTCGGATCGACAATTTGAACTTTGAAAACAAAGATATAACGTATGAGGTAGATGAGGTATGAAAAATATGAGGCATTGGAACCCTCCTCTAGACTAATATAGTACTTTCAAACAAATAACTAAAATAAATTTATTATCAAGTACAGAAAAATGTTATTCAAATCAAACATTTATGATTTTTTTCACAAGTGGAATAATGATGCGCAAAACCTGATCAAAATGTGACTCTTTTTTGTTTTTTATTTTTCTTTCTGAGCCAGTATTATGATTTAAATCTTTACCTGATCAAAATGGTGTTTTTATTGTAATTATTTGGGTATTTAAACTTAAATGTATGTTCTTTTAAACATGAACTGTCTTATTTTCAAACCTAAAGATAATTTGGGTATTTTTATTTGGGTTTTTTGGTGTTTACATTTGCATTGACTATTAATGTTGTAGAGTTAGGTGTTTGTGCTACTGGTACTTGTCTCGGTTATACCAATTTAACAAGCTAAAAGATTCATGTCATTTTACTTTTATTTAGAACAAAAAATAGTTGAAATTAATACCTACTTCTAAAAAAAAATTGGTACTTGGAATTGTACTTTGCAGTACTAGGACTCTAAATGAGCCGAGTTTGAGCGAGTTACTTCCAACTCGAACTCAACTCATTAAATAAATGAGCGAGTAAACTCGAGTTGGGATGATAATAACGAGTTGTAGAGCCAACTCGAACTCAGCTCGTTATCCACTCGAGTTGGCTCAAAACTCGTTTAACCAGTTAATTATATACTACTAATAAAAGAATTTATCAGTATCCAACAATTTTTTATACATCAATAGTACATAAGCACCAGTAATTTTCATACAGCAACTTAACAAAAATAATTTCTAGAATTTATTGTGACCAATGCTATGTAACTCGACTTATAAATGAGCGAGTTGGGGTAAGTTCAAACTCAGCTCATTTATTAAACGAGTCAGCCAACTCGAGTTGGATCTGACTCGAGTTGTAAATGAGCGAGTTAAAACGAGCTGTAAATGAGCGAGTTACGAGTTTAAGCAATTTTGCCCGGCCCTACTTTGCACCTTCATTTAAAATTTAAATAAAATAGGTACTCAATTTAATGCAGAAAGAAGCAAAAGGTTAAAATAGACTAGTTTTACAGCACCACCTCTACTAACTTACAAAAAACAGAATTTGCATCCATTTGACAAAAAGATGTAAATCCAAATTAAACTTCTCTTCAACACAGCATCACTTTTCACACTATCATTAAACCTTTCGTTTTCAAAAATATATATTTAATAAAATGTGATCTTGGCAGGGGAAAACTACTGAACAAATTAAGTTTTGGATAAGTTCAAAGTTTGAAGACATGTCTCATGAAATTGAATATGAAAACAAAGCAAAAGACAACTGCCCAGTGCATGGCCATGCCATCTTCTTCCCCAATTATTTTGGATTTTTATTCAGATTTCGGACCAAACTTCACATCAATTCAAGTTTTGAGTTGACCAAATTTTAAGGATATCTTTTTCTGTCAGCTTTTTTAAGATTGTTCACATGCCCAAAAATATAAAAATAAAGCAAAAATGAAGAATATGTCGGTAACTAATTAAGTTTTAAGAATTAATCTTTAGTCTAGTGATTAACACACATGTCATCTGATATAAGTCATGGATTCGAAATCTAAATGAGAAATTTTTTATAGAGAATTAAATGAAATTTGATAGGTTAGACCTCTACCTTTCTATATAAAAAAAACAAATTAAGTTTCAATATTTATGTTACAACCAGTTGCAAGCACGACTCAGAAATTTAGTCAGAATTAAACAAAAAAAAATTAGGATTTATCAATAATTGTTGGGTTATTTTTTTTTTTTTCAAAATTTATCAATAATTTAGTCAGAATTAGACAAAAAAAAATGTTCACCAAGGATAAATAATAACCGAAAATACATGGGCTATTTTTTTTTTTTCAAAATTCAGAAATAGACACGCCCCCAGTGGTTGGCTAAATATCATGGCACATGTACCGATACCAGCATTGTACTGGTAGGCTATAATTGCTGGTAGAGATTTGGACAGTTGTACCAGTACTGGTATTGTGCAATATAATAGCACTGGCACACATACTTGTATCGGTTGGATATTTAGGTGTTTAACTATTATTATACATCCGTTCTGTTCTGGTAAAAGAACTTCAAGGATATATATATATATATATATATATATATATATATATATATATATATATATATATATATTGTTTTATCCTGGCCAGCGAGCCAATGCAAGGTTCACACTGCCTACTTTGTACCAATTGTTTACCGCCAAATAGGAATTAAATTTACATATTGATATTACTTAAAATTAAATATATTTGTACTCTTTGAATATGAGAAAACAAACAAAGACTGGTGTTCCCCATTATTTCTTGTCCATATATATATAATTGCTAGTTTCAGATTGGCAGTGCCTTAAAATTCAACCCAAACCAAATAATACATTTTCATTTCAATCTTGGTTGGTCAATTGAGAATAATTCGTACAATTTTGGCCTTATTTGTTTGAAAGATGCGTATGTATGAATTTAGAGTGGGAAAAATGGCACGACGGAGCCGGTTCTGACACGGAACGGCACGGTTATGGCACGGTAGGCGTGTCAGTTACGTGCCGTGACTTGCGTGTTCCGTGCCGTGACCATTATGCTGTGCTCAAATTTTGAAACTTTGGCACAGCACGGCATGTGAAAAATTTAGTCACGGCACGACACGTAGTCACACAAGTCACGTGTAATTAGAATCGTTAGATATTGATTTAATGATGAATCTTGAATAAACTAATCTAAATTATGATTAAATGGTCACACGAGTCACGTATGGTCACGGCACGTTTTGGCACGGCGTGACCATTCGCGTGCTGTGACCACCCCTTGACATTTTGGTCACGGCACAGCACAGCACGTGAAAAATTAACTTAGTCACGGCACGGCACATTTTTTCCGCTCTCAGTATGAATAAGGATTGCTCATTTAACGCTCAAACGCGTGCACATTAATTATCACACCTTTGATGTCAAAATCAAATCTTTGCAAACTTATTTGGTCCAAAATAGCTGATTAAAATCCTAAAATTATTAGTGCATGCAAATTTGACCCTTGACCTTTTTAGTTTAAATATGAATAAATAACAACTCACTTTGACCATAATTAAAAAAAGGGCAGGGTTTTGGACAGAGCATTATCCAAATTTAAATTTACAAAGTCGTTTAATTAAATTGATTAATTTCGAAATCGTGGCACAAATCTCAATATAGATTGAACTGTTTAAATCCCACTTTGAATAAAATTTATCCGAAGTTCTTCGAATAAAATTCAATTTCCTAAAAAAAAAATATGCTTAATTTTTTTTGGGTATCCTTTATCATCAATTTCCAACGAAGTACTAATTTGGCAATTATCAAAACCCACAGGGGACAAGACAGTGCTAGGAACAAATGTAAAAAGATAGACAGCTAGGACTTAGGAGGAATCTTGAATTCTTGGGCAAATATTTTAAATCTGGAGTAGACCAATTTTAGATCTCTTTCAAAGAGTATGAACTATGGCATGCGTGTGGCGGGTCGATTATATCTTTGCAATAGTTACACTTTTTATTATGGTAGGTCGCCAATTATGTGCTTATCTCTTTGCTGTAGCATGTTTATACCTGTTAGAGCAACTTAAATGAGTTTCTAAATAATTGTTAACCTCTTTTTAAAAATTAAGATTTCTAAATTTTTTAACTTTTACATTTCTGAAATTAATTTTAGAGTTTCTATTAAGTCACGTCAGTAACAAATTACAAAGCAGAAATAATTTAAGCCAATCATTTGATCAGTATGGAGTTTATAAACAGTTTCTTAATAAGAAACTTTACTGCATAGTTTCTAAATAAGAAACTCTCCCACATTTCTGAAACTAAATTAGAAACTGCTACATCACATTAAAAATTCTAATAGTACCAGAGATATAAATGCTCAGAGAATCAGTTGGCATGGAATTTGGAATTTAACCACTATTTTGGGGTGCAAGCAATAGCGTGCATTATTCTATTATAGTTGTCCAATTGCAGGTTAGGAAAAGAGTATATTATTGTTGAATTTAATTTATGGGGCACTTCGTTTTATGCCACTTGAAAGTTCCAAAATTAGATTTTTGCCACTCTGAGGGAATATTCCTTAAGATTAATGATACATTACCCAATCTTTGCACCCCAATGATTTTTTTTTTTTTTTTTTTTTTTTTTTTTTTTTTTTTTTTTTTTTTTTAGATATCAACCTTTGCTCTTAACTTTGGGGCGATATTTTCTACCGAATTTAGCCATACTTCACCTCATCGTGTTAATCCGTAATCTTCCCCACTTCTTAGGGTACTGTACGGCAGGATGATTCTTTTGGTTTAGCTATATTTTTCGAAAATCAAGCCCTATAAGCTAATATCCTTGGGTTAATATTGATTAAGAAAAAGCCTTTAAATTGTATAATTCTCCTTAGATTTGAGCATTTTTCATAGTTTTGGCATGATCTCCCCTTAGCTACCTTCCTAGAATATAAAGGAACTTAGAAAGCCATGAATATAGACAGACCTTAGCTCTGATACCAGGGTGAGGATCGGTCAGAGCCTTCAAACTTCAACAGGCTACTGTGAACACGGGAAGAAAGAAGGCACACAAGCGGAAATTTATTATTAAGTGGAATTTTACAAGGAAAGAGAGAGAAGTAAAACTTGCTGTGTCTCAGCTTGTTTTGCAACTCTGAAAACTTAAACTTATATAGAGACTGAGGATGGAATCTCAATTATCACATCGGGTACTCATTGGGCCCCATCGCATGTGATTAAAGGATTTCCACAAACTTTTGTCTCCCAAAAAAAAATAAAGGTGCTTATAATGCACCGAAAGCTGGCCAAATATTGGCCCACACTAAAGAAAAAGAAAAGGCCACTATAAGCAGGCCTAAAAAGTAAAGCACACCTCATGATACATATCCTATAGTGGTAGGGTCCAGAACATACTTAGATACGGAATACTTTCACCTCACAGATTACTTGTTTAAACTCTCGGTAAGCCTTCTGAAGCCTAGTAAGAGTTTGCTGGACTTGGGGTAGCCAATCTCCCCAGTAATTGTCCCTTGTTGCGAATCGAGAACTTTGGGATTCCTTCATCTGTTGTATTTTTATTAAATCATTAAACCCTTCAAGTGCCTTTGAAATTACTTTGTTTTCTATTGCTCGAAGTTGGAGTCTAAGCTCGCCTCGTCTTTCCAAGGTATGGGTTTCGTCAGTTTGCCGTAGTAGATCCCTGTACTGGCAAACGAGTGACTGATTTGTAGGATAATTTGTGACATTTTCTCCTGGACTTCCTGGTTGGGGTGCTTCTCGCTCTCGTGAAGAGCCTCGGCTAGGTTGTCCAGAACATGCAATGCTTCTTGATTGGGCCATCCTGCATCAATTAAAACATTAATTAACCGTGATAGGGAGTCAGCCAAAAGGTTGTCCTTCCCATCTATGTGCTCGAACTGAACATTAATCCCCAATCCCGTCACAAAGTCTATGAACGAGATCCATCGCACTCTTGATGGTTAATTCATGTTAGATTTATTAAAGAAACTAATGATCGCCTGACAATCAGTGCGTATCACTAATTCCTTTCTGTCGAGGTAGTAGATTTTTAATGCCTCCAGGCTGTTCATGACTGCGAAGATTTCTGCATCTATTGTGGATTTAGGCGGGTTGAATTTGCCACTTGCATAGGCGCATGGTTTCTCTGTGCTCTTTGGGTCATACTTCTTTGGCTTCCATTTGCATACACCTCCCCATCCATCAATGCATCCGTCTGTTTCGATTATGATAAAGCATTCTTCCGGGGGTATGCAGAGATCAGGCAGGTTTCTGACCTGCTGTTTTATTGCACGAATCAGCTCCCAATCTTGTTTATTCAATCGTTTATCACCGGTTGGACTGGTTTTCGCATATAAAGGGCTTAAGAGCTTCCCGAGGTTCGGGATATAGCTTCTGGCATAATTGAGGATCCCTAGCCAAGATCTCATACCAGACTTCTGAGTGAGATCGTCCTCTTTGAACTCTTCAATTTTTGTGATAATATTCGGCTGTAACCGAATAGTACCCTTGCCTATTACTGCCCCTAAGAATTCTATTTGTGGAACGGCTATCTTCATTTTTGTTGGGCTTAGGACAAGGCCATGTTCTTCACATTTTGAGAGCATTATTTTTAAATGCTCTGCATGCTCCCTTTCTGACTGAGAAAAGACCAGAATATCATCAATATAAACTGCAATAAAATTCTCAGTGCCTTTGAAGCAATGATCCATCTTTCTTTGGAACACTGCTGGAGCATTTTTCAACCCAAACGGCATTACTAGCCATTCATATAACCCATCGGGCACCCAGAATGCCGTCCATTCGACTGAATTTGGGTGCATAGCTACTTGGTGAAATCCACTCTTCAAATCGAACTTAGAGTAGATTTTACTATTAGCTACTTTCCTCATGATGGTATTAATTCCAGGAAGGCTATACTGATCTTTTTCAGTTATATCATTAAGCCTCTTGTAATTAAATACCATACGTTCTTTGCCTTTTACCTCCTTTCCGGTTTTCGGGTCTATTGATATACCGGAATTAACAATAATCGCCGTCGTCCGGTGCCTACTCTTGCTGGGTCGTATTACCCCGAGTTTTAACAGGGCCTCCACATGTTTGCTGAAGGTTTGTTTCATCAGTGGCGTGACCTGTTTTAAGGGTCTGTCTTCAATGATGAAGTCTGAATTCTTGATTTCCAGCATGCAGACGATCTTGTTTTTACTCCAATGTTGCAAAGGGTTTTCACCAATGAACCCGGCCTCCTGTAGCCTTCTTAGCAGTTGATCAAACTTTGTAACAAAGTCCGATGATGTTTGCCCAAAATTGTAATGGACCATTTCTTGGAGCTGTATGTACTCCAGGTCTTGGAGGTCTAGTCCTTCTATGGTTAGGACTTTTGCCTGTGGTTGTGTGTTGATGACCGTCAGGTTTTTGTAGAAGGTAATTGTGTCACCCTCTATTCTCAGACCTCCATGCATAGAGCGTATAAAATTACACCCTATGATCATTTGTATTTCCCCCCCCAACTTCATTGGAAACGCATAGGTATATGGGATGCGGAATTGGTTTTCGCCAATGATCATTCTTCCATATTTCAACTTCATGTTGGCGGTTTGAGTGGAATTTACCCCTGTGAATTGCACAACAAAGGTATTTTCCTCAAGAGCTTCCTTTGGTACTGACCCTTGATCTATGCAGCAGGTTGTGGCGCCAGTGTCTAGGATTGCTCTTATTTTTAGTTTTTGAATTCCAGGGATATCGAGCTCTACTTCCAGGTTATACAGTCTATTTTTGATAATTCTCCCCTTGGATGGATTACTGCTGGTGTTATGGACTGTTTCTCCATTGAGGGCGTTTGCGCTTTCATCAATGCCCTTCTGCTTTGGTTCTAAGTTGTTGAATTCTTCCTTCAGGTGTTCTTCAAGGAGGTCTTCGTACCTCCTTTTGTGATGGTCAACCTCTTTCTGCAGCCTTTCCATTTCAGCCTCACACCATATAATATAGTCTCTCTGTTCTTGGACTAGTGTTCTGAGGTTGATTTGTGCTGGTGCGGTTGCTGGGGTAACTGGTACTTCCGTCTTGAAGTAGAATGGGCCGCACAGGTTGCATGCTGTTACTCCGCAATCTGAACAATGTATTCTGGCACGGATTATAGTTTCTCTGGCGCAACAGGAACAGGTTGTCTTGAATGGTTGCTCTATGACTTGATTATGAAGCCACTGGTGTTGGCACCCCATCTGTTTTTCGGGTAATTTTATTCTAGGCCTGTAGCCCGAATTCTCTTCTCCAAGCATAAAGAGAGAATTTAGCTGTAGGGTTTGTATTCCCTGTTGTAGCTCCATCTCCCCATCTTCACCTTCAGAAATGCTGAATATAGCATCGCTCTGGCCTTCCCCTTCTTGTACTGATATTATGTCGCAATCATCTGGTATATCTAGCCCTTCAAAGATTGCTGCCCGTTTAATGTTTCTCCTATCATTGGGGCATTCTCGCGCAAAGTGACCTTCTTGCCCACATAGGTAGCATTTACACCTTTTGTTTCTAACCAGGTGCTTTCTCTTTTCGACTCTGGCGTGAGATTCATGGGGCTTGCCCTTATAGGTTGTTGATCTTCTCAGGCCGTACCTCTTTTCTGGTTTACGGTAATAACCAGGAATTGGGATCTGACTACAAAATGAGAGGTCTTTGAGTGATCGTTTGAAAGCAGCATCTTTGCACTCGTTTTCCAGGTATTTATAGGCAAATAGTACCCTCGGGATTACTCCTATGGTGAGACCAGGGTATTTTTCTTCGAACATCGTTTTTATTCTGGTCCCGAGGTCACCAGGCATCTTTAACCAGAATTTTTCTGAGAGCTCTTGGCCAATGTACATTCGCCCAGATTTTGCCGCTAATCTTAAATATTCGTTCATATACTGAATGAGATATTTAACATTGTCACAGGTGAGGCGCTCCAGATCTTTGTAGGCCTGATCTTGGAGAACTGTTGAACCTTGGGCAGGGTCTTCCAGTGAAAATACTCTTCTCATTTGGGAAAGTATGTTTTGTGTACCCTCTCTGCCATCCGCCACTGCTATCAATGCCTCGTACTCCGTAAGGAATTGCATCCTCCATTGAACCCATGTTAACTTCTCTACTTCTCCCAAGAGATTTTCCATATATTCTATTTTATCCCTGGGGTCTGTAAACCCCTTCTCGGCTACATGGTTTCGAGTAATAGACTCCCATCTTGAGAACGCATCATGAAACAACCCCAGTTGATCCGGGATTACAAACATAGCGCCTTGTTGTTGCTGCGCTGATGGTAATGTCCACATCTCATTGTTGTAGCCCCCGCGAAATCGTCCTGCTCTGGGCACTCTTTCATCAAACGTGGGAGTGGTCCATCTTGTTTCATTTGTACCTCTTGCAGGGGGGTAGCTGGGCATGTGCATGGACTGGTCTGGTGGTGGTTGGTAATGAGATATCGCGGAAGAGCTTGACATAAAAGCATGTTGCTCTTTTAGTGTTTCAGATAGGTTTTTGAATTGCGGGTAATCAAATGCTTCTTCTGTATTATCATTACCGCTCATCATGAAAATGGTATCCATACCCCCCCGAGACGAAAAAGGATTGACCCAATCCTTAGCAGTGGTGTTAGGACTGCCTTCAGGATCTGTATCCCAGACAGGGTCAGAATCTTCTTGTCCATTAGGTGGTTGTGCTGACTGGCTAGCGAGGTACTGTATGTACTGCCAATCGTCTTCTTCATCATCAGTTTCCTCGGTATCATTCCTCTCTTCTGTTAGGATAAGAATTGCTTCACTCCTAACTTCGTCTTCATCATCATCAGGTATATCGCTCACGGGATCGGGGGCTGGGACATAATTCTGGAATGATATAGAGATTCTACCATCGAGGAGGTTACTGGTCTGCAATTCTGTTGGTATCATAGGGATTTCAATTCGCGATGGCCTGACCACCCAGTTTCTTCCTTGATTTTCTTGTGCTGAGTAACGTCTGCCCGGAAGGGCTCGTATGCCCCTGCTTGCCAAGTATTCTGAAACATTGCTTATTTGGTAGGCGAAGCCGACATTCGATGTGTTAGAAAGCCTGCCTACTAAACCTCTAGTGACTAGGAGGTTAGCTTCACCATTCTGCCAGTTTTGGTATCCCCTTGTTAGGATTGATAACTGGAAATTTCTATAGAAATCCCCGATTGTTTGCATAGTATCTGGTATAACATATACCAGCTGGCTTCCTCTTGTTAGATCAATCTCTACTGTATCAAAAATGGACTGATCCCCTTGCCACCTGTTGTCTCTGAAAACAACTAACGCCGAGGTGCCCTCATCCTGTCTGTGCAGGATCTGTATTCGTACTTGAGCGACCCCTATGTGGATAAATTGCATCCCACTTTGTCGAAGGGCCGCATAGCTGTCAGGTTGTATAAATGGCCTGTCGATTTGCCGGTTGTCGGTGCAGAGAATTGCTTCCTCAGAGAAATGGTTATAGACACGGTGGTTGTTGTCATCTCTTCTGGAATTGTATAGTACTTCAGCAGGTATTATAGCAGCTCGATCTCGCAGGGATCGTCTGAGCTGAGTATCTGGGTCCACCTGCTCTTCCAGAGTCATCTGGTAAGGATTTCTACCCGTTACAGTTCGGGCAAGGTTCCTCAGGTTCCTTTGGGCATTATATCTCCTTCTTTGCCCCCTTCGGTATTCGCGAACCTGATCCTCGAATAATGGTGCGTCTGGGTTTATTGTTTGGGTTTGGGTTACACTAGGTCTCCCTGACGTTTCCATCATTTAAGTTTTTGTTTTTCTTCTTGGAGGATAACAAAGGGGTCTTTGAAAACTCTTAAAACCCCCTTCTTTTCCTTTTGCCTGGAGGGTCCGATTGATAGTCCGGCTAATCTGGCTGATAATTCGTCAGTTATGTCGCTTGGCAACTCCACACTCTTTTGTTTCTGAATTTGCTCTTTAAGGACTTTCACTTCTTCTGTCAGGCTTCGAATTTCCTCTAGTGCTTGTACCAGCAACTGGATTTGGGTGTTGTTTTGCTTAATTAATGTGGTTGTGCCTGAGCCGCCACCACGATTGTCAGTAGGTTTTGCAAAGCCTACTGCGGGTGACTCAATTGAGTCTGTTGCTTGAACTGCTTGTTTGTAGAATTGGGTGTTCTGAGTGAGTGTGTAATTACTCATGAACTAACCCAGGTTTCTACCTTTTTGAGGGCAGCTTCTATTCTTTCGAGTTTCTGGTTGAGTTCTCCAGCAATTTTTAAAGTCTCTGTTTCAAAGGGTTTGGGTTGCCTTGTGACTTCTGTCACCAAAGTTTTGACCTCTGATGTTGTTAAAGGATGGTTTTCTGTTAATAGGATTGTGAGGTTTTTCAAGTTTTGTTCAAGTTTTTGGATTTTCTGGTCAAGGGAGTGGATTTGTTCCTGGGTTTGCTTAAAATTCTTTAAGCTTACTCGGCTTAACAAGTTTACTCTGTCATATATGACAGAAATGTTGTTGGCTAAGTGTTTGTTGGTTATGGTTGTATCTGAAAGATCTAGGTATTCTAGATTAGAGGTTCGAGACTTCGTATACCACTCTTGAATGGATTGCTCCCACCTCTCGCTCATAAACTATTCTGTATAGAAATTACTGTTGTTTGATTGTCAAATATTCCAGGTTAGTAGTTCAGGTTTGATCATACCATTTATAATTGTTCTTGCTCAAAGTTTTAAGTATGCACTTTGTTTACACATCTAGTTTATTCTGGGGACAAATTTGGGGGTACTAATCATTCATTTTTGGGGTAGGGTGGCAAATTTACAATTTCCTTGTTTTGGGGTGGCATATAACCAATTATCCCTTAATTTATTGGACAGTGTCTTCCACAACATAACACTTGCATGAGCATGACGCAACATTTTTTGAAATTTACAAAAATAAAATTACAATTAATAATTTAAATATTACTTGATAAGAGACAACTTATCAGTAGAACTAGCTAGAGTGTTCTTAAGTTTATTAAGTTCTTTTGTGAACTTAACTCTAAAATTTATTAAATTGATTTTAAATGACGGAACTAAACAGTTGAAATTTACCTACCTTATGAGTGATGCGTCTACATGTAAAAAATTTAAAATTTTCAAATTAATTTTGTATATAGTTAAGCGGTAAAAAAACGTTTAAAAAATAAATGCATTAAAATTAATTTATAAACCTTCTAATTTTGACCACTTGACTTTATACTGAATTAATTCGAAAGTTTAAATTTTTCGCATGCAGACGCATCACTCGTAAGATGGATGAGTTTCAACAGTTCGGATTCGTCATTTGAATATAATCAGATAGATTTTAGAGTTGAAGTCGCAAAGGGACTTGGTGAACTTAAGAACACCCTAGTTCTACTCTAGAACTAAAATGTTCTTAAGCTCACCATGCCTTTTGTGAGCATAACGCCAAAACATATCAGAACGACTTTAAACGATGAATCTAAACTGTTAAAGTAGATATACTTCACAAGTGATGCATTTACATATCGAACTTATAAGTTTCAATTAATTTAATATAAAGTCAAACTGTCGAAAAATGATGAAAAATAAACGCATTAAAATTAACTTATAAACCTTGTTTTTTTACCACTTGACTTTATACTAAATTAATTTAAAAAATTATAAATTTAACATGTAAACATATAATACACGAAATAGACCGGCTGGTTTTAACAATTTAGATTCACCGTTTGAAGTTATTCCGATAGATTTTTGAGTAAAGCTCACTAAAATGGCCAGTGAGCTTAAGAGCACTCTTAAGAACACCCTAATTCTACTCTTCTGTTATATTGATAATAGATATACAAGAAGAAATTGATCTAGGTCTCTTATCAATATTTTATCGTTAAGATATATTTTTTTTTTTTTTACAAGACATAAAGTTAGCTATGTTTTCAAAATATATATGTAATTATCTCGTATAACTTTTAATTTTGGTCTATATTGTAATTAATAGAAAAGATCAATCCATAAATAACACCGCCATAACTATATATATCTTAAGACTTAAAAAGTTATACCAAATTGCTACCAGCTGTTCTAAAAAATTCAATCTAGCTGTACCCTTTCCTTTCAAATATCACTTCTCTTCATTCATTTGTTATAATATTTTTGTCTCTTAATTTTAATGCATTAATTCTCAATTGTTATTCACCAATTAACCTTAGAAATTAATAACAATCATTAGAGTCAATGTTTTGCCTTTCCATAAATATCTTTGGTGAATTAAAATATCAGAATAAATTGCACTACATCAAATTATTTTTAGAGCTAAATAAATGGACCATATTAGTAATTTCAGATTAATTGTTGGGGATTCATTCTAGAGATTGGAATCCTCCTAGGCCTACCTGTAGGTGGAAAAAACGTGTCGTGCCGTGCCGTGACTAACACGCCGTGACTTTGGTCTCGTGCCGTGCCATGCCGTGCCGTGACCAAGTTAATTTTTCACGTGCCGTGATCAAAATGTCAAGGGGTGGTCACGGCACGCGAATGGTCACGCCACGTGAGTCACGCCGTGCCTAAATGTGTCGTGACCATTTAATCATAATTTAGGTTAGTTTATTCAAGATTCACCATTAAATCAATATTTAACGGTCTTAATTACACGTGACTTGCATGACTACGTGTCGTGCCGTGCCGTGCCAAAGTTTCAAAAGATAAGCACGACAGGCGAATGATCACGGCACGAGACGCGCGAGTCACGACACGTAATTAACACGCATACCGTGCCGTTCCGTAACGGAGCCGGCTCCGCCGTGTCATTTTTCCCACTGTAGGCTACCCGGATGAAACTGCACCATATCTATTATAAACATAAACTCAAATGATAATTCCAGAGTCCTAAGTTCAATAGGTCAATCATGTTATGGATGATGCCATTGCCAGTACATAATCAAGACATGACAGATGTTGGGCCCCACAAAAGAAACAGTGAGTCACATGCGACCCGTCAAGAAAGTATTATATCATGCATGCATGGCCTTGTGAATGTTTAGACTGTTGGAGCAGGGACAAAAATTATCGATATTTTTATTAAAACCCCCAAAAAAAAACAAATTATCAAATCTGCTCCCACTTCAAAATTATAATTATTTCTACCCTAACCGCCCGTAAACTGGGCGGTCCACTTTTCCCACCAGACCGCCCAGCAACTGGGCGGTTCACTTTTCAACTTGACCGCCCACAGGCTGAGCGGTCCACTATTACAATCTGACCGCCCAGGGGCTGGGCGGTCCACTATTAATTTTTTTTTTTATATTAAATTGTTGTAATGATTTGTTTGAATGTTTTATATTAAATTGTTGTAATGATTTTTGAATGTTTTATATTAAATTGTTGTAATGATTTGTTTGAATGTTTTATATTAAATTGTTGTAATGATTTTTGAATGTTTTATATTAAATTGTTGTAATGATTTGTTTGAATGTTTTATATTAAATTGTATGATATATATTTATTATTTGTTGACGATTATTTTTATATGTTATGTAATTGTGTAGTTTTAATATAATTGATTAGTTTTATATTAAGTTTGTTAATGTTTAAATGTTTCTAAATGGTAATCTAAATAGTAAGCATAAACAATAAAAGTAGGTAATCTAAATGGTAAGTCTAAACATGAAACATAACAGTCCAAACATGAAATATAATAATCCAAACTAAAATACTAGAAACCTATCAAACTAAAAAAAATATAAAAACCCTAACGGCGACGACGAGGGCGAGGTCCGGAGAGGTCCAACCTCTCAGGTGCACGGTGCTCTCTCTGCGACGGCGGACGCCTCTGGTGAACCTCATCCACCTGCATGTCATCGTGTACGTCCTCACGCGCCCATGGGTCCTCCCCCAGGTGTAATGCATGCTCCCCATGGATCCCCGCCTGTGTACGCAACACCCACGGATCGGCCTCCCAAGTAGGAGGATACGTGGCCGGAGGCGGTGTGCCAAATATAGCAGCGGCAAAGCCATCTGCAGTCTGTGCCCCACTCCCACTGGCCTCGCCGTCGTGCTGTCTGGGCTCCATATACTGCGGTCTGTGGGAGCTAGCTGGCTCCCATCCGCCCTCATCTCCATCGGTGGGAGCTAGGTCATCCAATGAGAAAACGGCATCGTCCGCGGCGGCAGCTCCATCCTGCATGTAAACAATGTTAAATTAGGGACATAGAATTAACGAGTAAATCTGGTAAATAATGAACTTTTGCTACCTCGGTATGCTGCACTGGAACTCCATACTCGTTGTAGTACGCGCTCCACGCGTTGTTGTTCAATACCCATTGGTGGAACGCCCAAGCTGGGTCATCATCTGCATAAATGAAGATAAATTAATAAGAATGATCTTTTAGAGATAAAACTTAATAATGATCATTTGTATTCCATATTATTACCTGCAGGAGGTGGCGGCATCTCCGCAGCGTAGATAGGGGCGACAGGCTGCTCCGGATCTGGTGGTGGGGCCTTTATCTCGCGCCAATTGATGTCCTCCCCGGCATCGTGCAACATACCAATGAGGCGCCCGTCCCAGCCAGAGTCCTCAACGATCGGTGCACTGTGTTGGAGCATTTGACATCCTATCGCTCTCCAACTTCTTCTCGCCATGCACACCAAGCTGTGTGCCACTCCTCTAATACCCGTCAAAATCTGCACACAATGTATTTTCATTATTATTATTAGAAGATGAATAAATAAATACAATTTTTAAGCATGTCATTTTCATTTAAACATACCGAACGAGCATGGATCGGGCCGAAAGGCAAGTAAGTCCTAGATCCCTCACCCGTGAGTCTCCGTCGAAGAGCATCACCGTAGTCCCCCTGTAGATAAACCGTCGGCATGCCCCATCTCTGGTACCAGACGATATATCGCAATCTCCAAGGCCCGACCGGCATAGGGGCATCTCCTGCTGGAGGCGGGGTCCATAAGTGCAACTGGGGAGATGCAGCACGCTGGTAATGCTCCCAGAAACGCGTGCTCCAGTCGACTTTGGGCTTGTTGTGTTTGGTGCTGCAATATAAATTAATTAGTAACGTGTATGGCTGAATAAGTAATAAAATAGACAAAGGATAAGGCAGTGGGTAGTTACCTGTGCAGCTGGGTGGTCTGCTGCTCGCCCAACTCTGGAAAATCAGGGACAAAGGCATCTAAGCCAAACTGACGGGGCACTCGGTCAGGATAGTGATACTCAACTATCCAGAAGCATACGCACGGCCCCCGATAAAACGAGAGGTGTCTCTGCTCTAATGTCATCGGGCACAGAAGGCCCCGATCGTAGAACACACGATAGGGGTACCAGGTGACGCTCGCCTCGTGAAGCATCTGGAGCTGGCCCCGGACATACGAAATCCCCACGGTCCTCCCTCTGCCCGTGTCCTCGTACGTGAGGGGAGTACTCCATATGGCACCGTACCCCGGACGTCTCTCGGGGTCATCTCCCATCCATAGCCCCTCCTGAGCTGGAGGAACAGGCCGACACACCGGTAGATGTGACCAGGACCACTGCTGGAGTAGAAGAAGTGGTCCGGCAATCTGCCTGTTCGTCGCCTAAATTTTGGACATGCGATTCATTTCTGGTAAATATGGAACCATAATATATGTAATAAAAAAATTAAAATATTTGTACAAACTTACCAGACAAGCATGACACAAGCCCCGGTATAAGTGAGCGAGCACGGCTCCACCCCAATTCCACCTCGACGGTCGCTGAATGTCCCTCAGCAGAGAGAGGAACATAATCGGGACTGCGTCACCGCTGGAATCGACAAACATGAGCTGCCACATAAATCCAAGACAAACGCCCTCACGTACCTGCAATATAAATTAGAAACATAAATAACTACATTTTTTGTTCAATCCATAACATATTTTAATTTGCAACTGTTTGTGATTACCTCAGAACAGCCTGCTCGTCACGTGTCTGAGGGGTGATCCTACGCCGGTGGAAGTGACTGCGGAGCGCCGCAAGACTGATGCAGTACTGTGAATACCGGTACTCCTCGTCCTCCTCTCCTTTCTTCTTCTTCTTCTTCTTTTGCAAGTCCGACGGAGCGGCCCCCAGCAGCTCCGGTATCATGTGCATCAGGTCTGGATGGTCTGAGACACCACCGATGGGGTCGCCGTCTATCCGTAAACCCCACAAGGCGCTGACATCACCTAGTGTGACTGTCATCTCCCCAACCGGAAGGTGAAATGTATGCGTCTCCGGTCGCCATCTCTCCACTAGACCGCAAACGAGGGCCTGATCAATATCACAGTGAGGCATCCTAATTTGATCCTAATTTGATCCTTAAACCCTAATTTAACCCCTAAATCCTAATTTAACCCCTAAACCCTAAATTAACAATTCAACCCTAATTTAACAATTCAACAAAATTTAAACAATTCAACCCTACATCCTAATTTAACAATTCAACCATAAACCCTAATTTGATCCCTAAACCCTAATTTAACCGCTAAACCCTAAATTAACCCTAACCCTAAATTAACAATTCAACACTAAACCCCAATTTAACAATTCAACCTTAAATTAACAATTCAACATAATTTAAACAATTCAACCCTAAATCCTAATTTAACAATTCAACCCTAATTTTGAACAATTCAATCGTTTCGGGAAAATCAACAACCTGGACACGATAATTAACAATTCAATTCTACCTATCGTTCCAATGCCAATACAAGATACAAAATATAAATTAAAAAAAATTATTTAGAAACTTACCCGAAAAAAATCGGACCGTCGCCGAGATGGCCGAAATTAGGGTTCGGGTGAGAGAGAGAGAGGGAGAGAGAGGAAGAGAGAGAGAGAGGGGAAGAGGGAGAGAATGGCAGTAGAGAGAGAGAGGCAGATCTAGAGAGAGAGAGGAAGAGAGAGAGAGGAAGAGAGGGAGAGAGAGAGGAAGAGAGGGAGAGGAAGAGAGAGAGAGAGAGCTCTAGAGAGAGAGGAAGAGAGGGAGAGAGGCGAAATGGGCTGGGGTGGACCAGGTTCGGGCGGCGACTCGGCGGGGCGGCGACTCGGCGTGGAGGCAGAGGCGAAAGAGAGGCAGAGGCTGGGGAGCGGTCTGCTCCCAGCGGACCGCTTTTAAAAAAAAAAAAAATTCATAGTGGACCGCCCAGCCTCTGGGCGGTCAGGTTTTCAGAGTGGACCGCCCGAACGCTGGGCGGTCAGGTTTCAAAAGTGAACCGCCCAGTGACTGGGCGGTCTGGTGGGAAAAGTGGACCGCCCAGTCCACGGGCGGTTAGGGTAGAAATAATTATAATTTTGAAGTGGGAGCAGATTTGATAATTTTTATTTTTTTGGGGGTTTTAATAAAAATATCGGCAAAAATTACAAGCATGAGATTTCACATAATTTTTTATTTATAGAAACTTAATAAAAAATAATATAAATATAGATAGATTATTTCAAAATTTTGATAGAACTCGAATCAATAATTTGATTTTTTTTTTAAATAAAATGAGAGTAGGGAGAATTTTTGTGGCATTACATGTGGAGTGAGGCAACACACAATTTTCTATAAATAATTTTTTTTTTGGAGATTTAACTCTTTTCAAATGATTTTTAATTCCGCCGTTTAAAGCTTCTTTTTCTTTTTATTCATTCAACAAAGTTGATTAAAGATTTCACTAAATTCAAAAAAAGTTATAAGATATTAGTTCAGTTTCTTTTTAATCTATATAAGTGACGGGGCTGTACATGAAAAAGGGGATCCAAATCTGATGAAATCCAAAATCATGAACAGTAATGCTGAAATTCCGAATCCAGCCGTTGAACTGTTTCGAGATACGTGCACAGAAAAACCAGCTGTTTCGAGATACATGCACAGAAAAAGTTGAACGGCTGGATTCGGAATTTCAGAAATTCTAAGGATACTGTTCATGTATCTCGGATTTCAACTAATTTAAATCCTGAAAAAGGAAATGGAATTTCCATCTATGATTCAAACTTGTAATATATTTATATAAAATTGTGCTCCAAACACATCAAAGAAACTTTGTTCTCTTCTTTAAGCTGCAATTAAATTTGCACACAGCCTCTGTTTTGATCCAATTCGCTTCAGTTAGAAACCAGATTTTTTTTACGTTGTGCTACCAATTAGTTTTTGTAATTTTAAAGTTGAAATGGTCGATTCAAACCGTTAGATGTTCAATCTATATTAAAATATGCTTGGAGACCAAATTTTACATTTTTTGGAATTTTTTTACTATTTTTTAAGCCACTTTGAAAATGGCAGATCCGGGTGAACAGTAAAAACAGTGCAACCAAATTCTGGACCATGTGATCAGCAATTTTCAAAGTGGCTTAAAAAATAGTAAAAAAATTCCAAAAAATGTAAAATTTGGTCTCCAAGCAGATTTTAATATAGAGATCACATCTAACGGTTTAGATCGACCATTTGGACTTTGAAAATCCAAAAACGACTTGGTAGCACCAAAAGCCTTGTCAAAGTGGTAGTTCCTGAGCTATGGAGATACCACTTTTTGGATCGTCGGATTCGCTTTAAATTTCGTGTTTCAACAGATTTCATTTTTTCGCTGATCAAAGTATTCAGCGCCTAAAAGCTTCTCCGTTAGTCTATTTCCTTCTCTCCGTTAACAGATTTCATTTTTAACATCTCCCCTCTCTCTCTCTCTCTCGCTGATCTCTCTCTCTCTCGCTGAGAAGCGAAACCTAGACCGCCTCTTCTCTGCGCGCCCGTCCTCCAACCACCCTCCCTTACTCTCGTGCTGTCCTCTCTCTCATCGCTTACGGATACTAGAAACCTCGTTGTTCCGGTGCCGGACCCCTTCGCCGAGGAATCGCTCCGATCCCCTTTTCGACCCCCCCGTCGAGCGACGGCTCTGGTTGAGAGCGACAGTCGGTGCGCTCTGCATCAGGTGAGTCTCTCTTTCTTCCCCTGCTATGTTAACAAACTGAAATTGAGAGCGACACCTATCAATTTTGCCTCCATCGGTACTGCCTCCAACGCTCCTCTATCAATTTTGCTACCAGTACCGAGCCTGACTAGGGTAGAACATGCACCTCTATGATTGGTTGTAGATCCACCCTTATTTATTGACATGGATTAGTATTTTGTCACAACCGAACTTCTGGTGATAAGCATGAATTAGGATAATAGACCAAGTGATAAGCATGAATTAGGATAATAGCCCTTGTGCCAAAACATAGATGGATTAGAGAAAATTCTGGTGATAAGCATGAATTAGGATAATAGCCCTTGTGCCAAAACATAGATGGATTAGAGAAAATTCTGGTGATAAGCATGAATTAGGATAATAGCCCTCAGTACCTGCCAGGCCATTAGAATGAGATGTGCCACTGTTTGCTTCCAGTGTGTTCTGTGAATCTGATATTTTGTTATATGTAGTAGCTAAGGTTAAATCCTGGAATGCAAATTTAGCAAAACAAAAGATACATGCACCTTGAATAGCATGCATAGATATTCTTCATCTTTTTTTTTTTTTGATGGTTGGTGGCAAATAGCCAGTCAACAATTTTTATTAAGTTGTTTATATTTTTTCTCAGTAAACCGAAATTAGAGCTAGAAAAGGAGCTTGAAAAGAGAGAGGGGAAACCAACAAAGTCAAACAAGACTCCAATGAAGATCAACAATGAGCAAGTTCAAGTAAAAAAGCAACTATCTAACGGATCTCTGGGAATTTTTTTTTTATTGTTAGTTCCTTAAAAACAAAAAGATTAAAAGGGGGATGCTCTGTTGTTTGTATCACTAAGGTCATGTTGTTTTGATGTGAATTTTAATTAGATTGTATTTCTCCTCTATATGAGTATGCTTTAATTAGATTGGATTTCTCCTCTTATCAGGGTCTACGGACATAGTATTTCCATAGTATTTCTGGAACTACGGACATCAAACTCATTCACATTTCGCACTGCATCAAGATTATCATCCGAGCTATCAGATTTACTAACATTATCTTCAAAATTTTCGCTAAGAGCACTATGTACCAGATTTTACAACCAAATTTTACAACAAAGACAAAAACAAAAATCTAAATGGATTAACTAAAAGGTATGTACCAGACAGCACATTTAAGAACCAGATAAGCTAATGTAATTCAAGTGGTAGGCAGTAGACAAGATCATCACATAAACCAATCTCATAAAAAATACTAGAAACAATTAGACATGAATTAAATACTACAAAAAGTACTACAAACAATTACTCATTTCATGATTTCAGCATGACAACTAAACTGAACCAAAAACTTGACCAAATTGCACCAAAAACCCTATTGTTTTTTAAAATCACATAATAGTAAATGTAAATGCCAAGCCCTCAAAATAGGTCTTCTTCATTCCCATAATCTTCATCATCGTATGCACTTTCATCTTCGGCATCTTCATTATCTTCACTCTTAAATTCAGATTCATCTTCACTCGCATATTCTATGGATATTGGTTCTTTTCTAGTACGCTTGCCCTTTTGTATGAGAATTGTCTCTTTTCCTTTACTTGCCTTTTCGTCCTCTTCTTTCTACAATTAGAAAATAAGATAATAATTATCATTTAAACAAGCATAAACAACCAAAATTAATAACTGCGATGAATTCATCCCTAAACCCATTAACAGATCCATATAAAACCCCCAAATGCTCTCTCGCCTTTCTTAACACATGCCATATACAAACTCTATGCACGGTACCTCCCTCAAACACCACCTCAATTGCTGCTTTCATCGCCGGATCTTGATCAGTAAAGATAGTCTTTGGTTTCTTTCCACCCATTGCATTCAACCATGTTTTGAACAGCCAACCAAATGTTGTCTTCTTCTCATCTCTAACTAGGGCACAACCAAAAAACACCGATTGTCGATGATGGTTGACACCAACAAATGGAGCAAAAGGCATTCTGTACTTGTTGGTATTGTAGGTTGTATCAAATATGATGACATCACCAAACTCTTGATACGCCCTCCTTGAACGACCATCTACCCAAAATATGTTTTTGGCAACATTATCTTCATCCGGTTCGACTTCGAAGAAAAATTCAGAATCTGTTTGTTGCCTAAGCCTAAAGAAGTCTAACATCGCATTCACATCAACCCCAACTAGACTCCTTTTCACCCTTGTAATGTGATTGTTAACATCTTTCTTGCTGAAATGGATGTTCTCTTTACCCCCAGACTTGTCCGCAATGAATTCTCTAATTTGAGACGCACCACAATTTAACTGACTCAACAACTCGATGTGAGTCCTATCTTCCATGGAAATCAGCTTATGAGATTTTAAGTGTCGTTTTTTCGAGGGAGTATTTGGCACTAACTGATGATTATGATCTTTGTGGAAGCCTGTTATCCTCCAAATGCCATCATTATGCATCCTAACATGGCATGAAGCTTTGCACTCACTTCTCTGCATCGATCTTTCCTTTTCGGGTGTCTTTTCAATCAACCCATCAATCGTGTCCTCCAATTGCTTCTTTTTTTCTGGTTTTCCCTTCTTTCGAACAAACCATTCTTATAACGGTTTTTATCCCTTTTGCATTTGTGTAGCTGGTTTGCTTACGGATACTAAATCCACTAATGTATCCGTAGGTGTTGTAAAAATCGTAAGCCTCTTGTTCACTAGCAAACTCCATCCCTTCGTGAGGCTCCAAACTTTCCTCTCTTTTTCCATCTATTAACACATCTTCTATTTCATCTACTTCCAAATCATTCAAATCATCCATTTATCTACAAAAAAATATAATACTTACAAATTAGATTAAAAAGCACTACAATTCATCCATTCACCCAATTTTTTAATATAAGAATAAATAGAATTAATAACATCACTCTATCATTTAATAAATTTAAGAACACAAGCCACACATGTACACACAAAAATAATCAAACATGGATACTTGTGTTTTCAATTTGATGAAACTGAAACCTTGCAGGAACATATATAATCTAGAATTAGAGAACAATTATTGGTGCTATCCATAGCATCTTGTAAACATTTACAAAAAGATCACAAGTTCTATTATCTTCTACCATCAATTAACATAGATGTAAAAACCAAAAGATAAGAGAACCGAATCAGCAAGAGAACCGAATCAGCAAGAGAACAGAGAACCGAATCTATTATCTTCTACCATCTATTATCTTCTACCCTCAATTAACATAGATGTAAAAACCATCAATTAACCGTAGCAGAGAGAGAAGGGGAAGGGGAATCGGCAAGTTCTGCGATGGTAGAAGATAATAGATTCGGTAAGTTCTGTGATGGCAGAGAGAGAAGGGGAAGGGGAATCGGCAAGTTCATACCGTAGCAAGAGAACCGTAGCAATGGAGTTTGGCGATTCAGAGAAGAGAAGAGAATCGGCAAGTTCTGCGATTTAGGAAGTATTCAGAGGCCATTTAGGAAACAGGGAGAGAGAAGGGGAAGCGGCAAGTTCTTCTCTCTGTTTTACGCGAATACAAAATCGCTGATCAGCGAAAAAATAGAGTAACGGAGAAGTTAACGGAGAGAAGGAAATAGACTAACGGAGAAGCTTTTAGGCGCTGAATACTTTGATCAGCGAAAAAATGAAATCTGTTGAAACACGAAATTTAAAGCGAATCCGACGATCCAAAAAGTGGTATCTCCATAGCTCAGGAACTACCACTTTGACCTTAGCCACTCTCTATATATATATATATATATATATTTCCAGCATCTGTTTGGCTTGTAGTTATTTTTTTAATATAATTCTGTAATAATTTTATTAAACAGTGCTACATGTCATTTTAAATATTTTTTAGTTAAGTAATAATTACCACCCATTAAATATTAGACACACAGAAAATGATGATATTTCCATCACTCGGTACCAATTTAGACTATATATAAGAGTTCTAATTAACATCTAAATTATGCTAGCTAGGAACAGATTATAAAACCCATAGTCTTGAAGTGCGTTACAAGAAAAAGACAAAATTATTTGCTGATTCATGGTCTATGTGGTTCACAATACCATATCGACCAACATCTATGATCTATGCACAACTCACAGCACGAGTAAGCTATTTACAAATTTTACCTAACTCGACCTATTATACAGTCTCAGAGATAATTACATCAAAAAATGAATGTTTAATATACCTAATAAATAGGTAAAAGTATTTAGCCTAGCGCCTCCACCCATTCAAAAGCTCAATGCTTATTCTTCGACTCGACTTGATTTGGGCTTTGAATCAAAATTAGACACAAGATTTCATGAAACGGCCCGATTCGGGTATTGGGCTGAACCCTTCCTTATTGGGTCAGATTATTAACTACTTGACCGATTATTGAAATCCAAGTGCCATAGCCCATAGGATTCCCCATTAATGTATAATCCATCAAATCCGATCCAGCACACCTCAAAATTGTTATATCACTAGTAAGGATCCTGACCGTCTATTACATTGACATTGTCCTGGTTTGGATCGAGAAAATATACAGGGGGAAGCACGGAACTCGCATCCTCTGAGATATCTCAAACTTTGAGTGTTTTTCTACAAAATCTCAATTGTTCAAATACGTTTGCACGAATCTCAAAGCACAAACAATACCACTCATGCGCTATCCCGAATAGGCACCAAACACGGGAAACGTATCCTCCCAGGTACCGTTAAAGATTCCCCTCACTTTACGGTTTGAGATTAACTCCCAGTCGCTTTGAGATTCGCACCATCCCAGGAGGTAGAATTATTGGGATTTGAGATTCGTACCAAGTTAAAAAGAAGGGTCCAGATCCACTAATTCTAAAAGATTCCCTATTATGGTAACATACACGTCGGTCACGCAAAAGTTGAGATATCTCAGAGGATACGCACTCGGAAGCACGGAGATTCGAGGGTGGGGGATTCGGATCCCCTAGAGTAACTCAAATTTTGAATTTTGAGTTTGGATCCGAAAACCATCCGCTATGATTTGGCACAAATATTATTGGTGATGTTTAGAAAACAGATAAATTATTTACAATTCATGTCCTGCACCCTTTATTTGTACTCTTAAAAATGTTTATATATCGTATAACATTATACATATATTTTAAAATGTTCATACGTACAATAGAAGTACTTGTATCTTTTTTCGGATGATTATAGGAAAATTCAAGTAAATACTTTGATGGATAAGTATAATACAGATTTCAAATTTTTTAATTTTAATAAAGTATAAATAGTTTTGAAAGAAATATAAACTCGAAATAAGGACATAAGCAATTGCTTGATTTTACAAGGGTGTATCTGAGAATTGCGCAAGTGGAATATTGCTAAGCGCTCTCGAATGAACCCAAATTTCTCTCTCAGGCCCTCGTTCGCACTTAAAAAAATTCTCTGCACGAGCTGAAAGTATTGCCCCTCCTCCCTCTCTTTTCCTTGTACAACGCGGATCAAACGGGTAAGCCTCTTCCTCTCCTTTACTTGACTTTTCACTATCTAGGGTTTCATACAGGCCGAATTTTGTTAATTTCAGCTCAGTCTCGCCATTTTTGTTTCATTTCTTAGCTCAATTTATTGAGACCATTTCTGACTGGTGTTGGCGAAATTGCAACAAATAGGTTGCATTTAGTTCATTTGATCCAATAAGACCAGAATGATAACTGTAAATTAAGTTGGATCACTTAAGTGACAACGTAATTTTCCATTTAACCATTAATTTAGGTTGTTCTAAATGGATTGACTAGCTATTGGGGCCAAATATAATATAATTAAAAAACACTTCTTATTTACAGCTTACTATCTAAGACTGGCATATGTCGGATCAAAGCGAGTCTGATCCCTCTTCGGATGAAGAAACATCACTAGAGAACAACGAAGAAGAAAATGCCGAAACCCAAATCCAGGTGGTCAATGACAGTAACACTTTAAATACAACCGGGGATAATGCATCTGAGCCGAAAATTGGCATGGTGTTTAATTCTGAGGAGGAGGCCTTCCAGTTTTATGTGGCATATGGTTTTCGTACTGGGTTCGGTACAGTAAGGAGGTCCAACAATACCTTTGATGGCTTTCGGTACAGGTCAACATTTATTTGTTCGAAAGGTGGTAAATCAAGGCACCGACCTAATGCTAAGAGACCTCCTCGAAAGAAGGGCGGCAAAACTGGGTGTAAAGCTAAAATGATCGTAAAAGATGCACATTTTCAAAATCGGTGGGAAGTTATAGTACTGGAGTTAGAACACAACCACCCACTTGATCCAGGAAACCCTAAATTGAAGAAATATTTAAAAAAACACCCATTTTCAAAGAAAGAACGGGTACAAAATGCAGACGGTATAGATGCGTTAAATGATAACATGGCATCTGCGAACCTGGAGTTAGATTATAGTGACGGTACTGATGCGATGAGAAAATTGAATTTCGCCAAGGGGGATTTGGATGCTTTGATGGAGTACTTTGATAAAATGCAAGATGAGAACCCATTTTTCTTCTATAGCTTGGATTTGAATGAATTGGGTCAGGTTAGAAGTGCTCTGTGGGTAGATGCGAGATCAAGAAGTGCATACCGGTACTTTGGTGATGTGGTGACTTTTGAAGTGAATAAATTCGCTGACCAGTACGACGATGTGTACTTTGTTTCTTTTATTGGTACAAACCACCACGCACAGTCGGTTTTGCTTGGGTGTGGCGTCGTCTCTGGCACAACCGTTACAACATATCAATGGATTTTCAGGATATGGATGAGGTGCATGGACGATAAACCTCCAGTTGCAGTAATAACTGCAAATAGCAAAGAAATTGAGACCTCTGTAAAAAGTATATTTCCTGATGCGAAACACCGTTTTTGTCTGTGGCATGTGTTGAAAGATTTACCTGAGAAGATTGGTGCTTCAGAAAATATTGATACAATAATCTTTAGGTTAACTAATCTGGTATACGACTCGTTAACCATACCAGATTTCGAAAAAGATTGGAGTGAGGTGGTACAACAATACGATCTCCAATCAAACGAGTGGTTGACTGACTTGTATGATGTCAGGAAACAGTGGGTCCCAGTTTTCGTGAAGGATTTCTTCTGGGCTGGAATGTCAACTATGGACAGAGGTGAGAGAGCAAGTTCCTTCTTTGACGGGTGGATCAGACCCGAAACCACCATTAAAACCTTTCTCTATCAATACGAGAGCAGCGCCAAATTGAATTCAGAAAAGGAAACATATGAGGATTTTAGGTGTCTCCAGATGCATCCGCAGATAATTTCTGGCATGCCATTCGAAGAACAGATTGCGAAAGTATACACACTTGAGGTGTTCAATAAGTTTCAGGTCGAGGTGAAACAGTTGTTTCAGATGAGTGGTGTCCTGGTCGATCGTACTGGTTCGGTGGCTTCTTATGTGGTCACCGAGATTGAAAATGGGAGGGGTTATCGTGTCGCTTATGATAGTGTGGAGGAAGATATTTGGTGCCTTTGTAGGTAAGAACTATACAGGTACTTCAGTTGTAAATATGACCAAATTGCTGTTTCAACTCGTATATAAGAGTTCTAACAAATAGAGGGAATATACTTCATGCCTTTCATAGTTTGCTATAGTTAAAACTTCAAATTAGGCCTCTAGCCTATGGTCAAATGAATGAACCCCCAGGAGCCCGGAAGACTTAGGTCTAATGCTAGGATACTGTTTATTTTCAAACAAGTAGCTCATGGTGAAAGGGTATGTTTGTCAATTTAATTTTTAAAAGGTTAAGGGTAAAAGAGAAAAAAGTTAAGTTTGGTGGGGATATTGGATATTATAGTGTTTTCATGGGAGAAATTGGCTATTTTAGAATTTTATATGGGTGCATGAGAAATTTTCCCATAAATTTATGACAGTCTGATGCTATCTAGGAACCAAGCATCTAACTTACCATGTCTTAATCTAGTCATTTTTTTAAAATTATCTCATCTTTAGTTCAGTTTGGTTTTACTGTAAATATAGGACTCTGACTTTAGTGGTAAAATTATCAATAATATCATAATATAACTTTTCTATGATGGTGAGATTCCATCACATAACCTGATTTCGCAATCAACTACTAATTTCATCTGCAATAAAAGACTTTAAATACAAGTCCAAATTTACATCTACTAATATCATTTGAAACCCACACTGAACACAACCTTTCTTTATGGTTTAGGTCCTTTCAGTACCGAGGCATACTCTGCCGGCACGCTTTATCAGTGCTCCGGCAAGAAATTGTGATGCTTATTCCCAACAAATATATCATAACGCGCTGGCGCAAGGATTACAAGCGTCTCCAGGCATCTATGGTAGCGTCTTCCTTGGTAGTCCCCACAACCCAGGACTCAGTCAGCTATGATGATCTATACCAGCAGGCCCACAGCAACTTCCTAGAAACCCTTGAATTTGGGTGTGGGGCCCGTGAATCCATGGGGCACACTATATCAGTTCTGAAAGAAACAATGGACAAGGTATACCCTTAAGATGCATATATAATATCTGTTACATGTATCAAAACACAGGACCTTATTTTGCTTTAAATGAAGCATGTTTTTGATAATCAATGTTCTCTGTGGTCATTGTCTGTATCTGAGCCTGTATCGGGTTGTATTTTGACAATCAGTTGAGTCAAATATGTCAATTTGTTATCCTAGGCCATGGGACTTATCTGATATTCACTATTCACATATCAGAGTAACATTGATTAAAGTAAATTTATTTCGCATGCTATTCGAAGGTGATCTCATTTGAGAAGTCGCTTAGAGAGCAGAGAATGAGGTTGGACGCTGATGTGGCACAAGTGCCTGCCAGTTACACATACAACTTGATAAATGAGGACTTTACTGATGACTTGTCTCCAATTACACTGAGTACGAGAGGGTGGGACCCGACCATGCCACAGCCAAAGAAGAAAAGAAAGAAGATACCAGGCCTGAGCGTGAGTGCACTTGGTGCGCTCAAGACAGGAAAGAAGAAGACCCCGAGCAAGAGTAGTGGGGCTGGCTCAAGTGGGGCCCTTCCAAGGACCAACATCAATGAGATGCTGCATGTAAGATCATACTGTCTTATTTTTTGTCGTGTGCCAAACCAATGTATTTCGTCTCTAGGTTCTTTTTAGTAGTTTCTCGTTTGTATTTTTTCTTAGTGGAAACTTCATCCCTGGCTGATATATTTTCTATGAGTGGAATTAGGGTGCTCTTAAGCTCACCAAGTTCTTTGTGAGCTTAACTCCAAAACCTATCGGATTGAATTCAAACGACAAATCTAAACCATTGAAACCGATCTACTTTACAAGTGATGCGTTTACATGTGAAGTTTGTAATTTTTTGAATTAATTTAGTATAAAGCCAAGCAGTAACAAAATAATGAAAAATGAATGTAATAAAATTAACTTATAAACCTTTTTTTTACCACTTTGACTTTGTACTGAATTAAGTTGAAATTTTATAAATTTGGCATGTCAACCCACACTCGTGAATTACATAGGTTTTAACGGTTTGGATTTGTTGTTTGAAGCTATTTTGATAGGTTTTAGAGCTTAAGCTCACCAAAGACTTGGTAAGCTGAAGAACACACTAGTTCTAGTCTATTTTCTATACTTCATAAAATTGCTGTGTGAGAGGAAAATGATGATTTACTTGACATCTGGCCAGTGTTTAGCCATATTGTGCCAGTTAGCAGTGCCCCTATGTTTGTAGAAGTATTGTGTAGTGTCAAGAGCCAAGATTTCATTTTTATTCAAGAGTTTTACTTCTAGCTATTTATGTTATGTTGCTCTAGTAATATGTAAGATACTAATACTAAGCTTAAAGATGTAGGTTGTTATGCTCGTTTTTGATGATTGTTATTGTTGTTGTCATACGGACAGTTTAAATTTCTTTTCCAAGAGAATCATATTGTTAAATACATTAATTTATGTAGTTTGGGCAGTTATAATAAAAGAACATAGTTTTAATTTGTTTTGTTTTGTTCAGGTCCAACAGCTGAATGAGGGATGGTCATTGACACCTGGTGGGGCCCAGGAAGCCTATCCTTACGGGGTCAGTTTATCCACTTGTTAATTTTCCTTTTAAAAGTTACAATCAATATGATTATCTGTACTTTATTATTTAGTTAGTGATTTTTGTTTTGTTTTCATACCAGGTAGAGACGATATCTTTTGATTTGTCACAGTACAATGGAGCTCCAAACTTCCAATGGCCTGATACAAGAGGATCTCGGATGCTCTGAACAAGTGTCCTTATATTGGTAACTTAGCATTAAATGTATAATACAACAGCTTAAATGTTGTTTGAATTTGTTTTATATTGGTAGTTTCAATGCTTTGTCTTGGCAAGCAAAGAACTATTTCTTTTGGTAGGAAAGTTGAGTGCAAGCTTTGTAATTTACAGTGTAGAATATCTAGTTTGTGGTTTCTGTTATTATTTTCAATTTATATGTTTATTGTATTGACTGTGCACATTAGTTGCTTCTATGAAATTAGAGTGCTTAACCTTAGCAAATGTGTACTGGCTTCTCTCCAATTATTCTTAGGCTATTAGCTGGGGCATGTGAATTATCTTTAATTCTGTAGCAAGTTCACAAAAATATTGACAAATGCCGAGGAAGAACAAGTAATTAAACAGTTCTCTTCATCTTTTTATTATTATTATTATTATTATTATTATTATTATTTTTTTTTTTTTTGTAAAATTAAACAGTCTCTTCATCAGTGTGTAGATCAATTCAAACACCAGAAAGCTTAAGATCCATTTGATATTATTCTGACAGAAATACATTAATCCTTTCAAGTTGTAGGCAAAGAGGAGAATAATATTATACCAAGTAAGATCTAAATGAAAGTCAACGAAGAAGTCAAATGAGAAAATATTGGATACTCAGATGTAGACGTGTCATTACCACATTTTTATTTTCTTGCTAGTTAAAAGGAGGCACAGGTGTATCAATAGGAAGGCACATGCCCAGTAACAGCCCCACATGGGAAAAAAATGGAGCTGTTCGGCAACAAAGAATTAAGAGTGAAGGATTAAAAACTTAAAGAGCATTAAGGAGCTGATGTTTGATTGTCTTAATTCGTGAGTGAAAGTTAAGGAAGCTAAATGAAAAGATAGAGGTGTCTTAAGGTCTGAGCAGAGAATTAAGATCCGGACAAAAAGAGTCTAAATAAAGTGTTCTTAATTCATGCTAAAGAACCGGTGTTCGGTAGAATTAAGCAGCTAAAGAAGCTGAAGGACTTAAGCCATTGTTGCCGAACAGCCCAAAGGAAACACTACAGGTCACAGACATTCTTCCAGTAACACGAATACTTTGGCATCTCAGGCTAAATTTTCAAACAACCATGACAAAGAATGAAACAAAGAAATTAAACAAGAAATTAACAAGAAAAAGAATGAAAAAACCAACACCTCCTAACTAAACTGCCTTATCAGTATATCACTACTCCATGATCAATCAATTAACAGCATTAGGCCCATAGCAACTGTTCCTGACTGGGTCCCAAATCCATTGTAACATAAATCTCCTCCCATTGGCCCCGTTCACGTTGTAACTGCTCCCGTCGGGGCTGGTGTACACATTTCCTATGAGACCGCTGCCTGCTCCGGTACCGTAAACCCCCTCACACAGGTCCCCGATCTCATTTGGAGCAGTTGCATCATCACCAGCATACCAGCCATTGTTATATGGGTTAGTTGACGCTTCCGCCAGCTCATGAGCTATTACACTTATCATACCATCTGTTCCTGGATCCCCGTTCGGTGAACCCAATACCTGTCATATATATATATATCAACTTTATTTTAGTTTCATTTTCTAATACATATATGATATATATACACTAGTACTGTTGGCATTCATGCATAAAGATTTGAAGCTAGTACCTGAAATCCTGAATTTACAGGAGGCGAAGCAAAGGGGAACGCGCACATGCCAGGGCACTGGGTCCCACTATGTCCGATCCATGCAAATGGCACAGTTGCACCCACAATGGAAAGCGTTGTGTAGGAGTGGAATCCGCAAACGCCCCGACAAAATTCTTCCATCTGCACATCTGGCGAGGTTAGAACAAAATACACCCCTTGTGGATCCAGTGGCGGGGAGATTGCTTTAATGATCAACTGCATCGATGCTCTCGTGAGTTTATTTCCTTGAGAGTAGCTGGAATCAAAGTGCTCAGCCGCAAGAATGAAGTTGGAAGTTACATGGGTGTTGCTCTGGTCGGTATAATCTGTGACGGTACGCCACCAGTCGGCAACTGATGGAGAGGGGAGAGAAGAGGAGGAGACTGAAAGAAGGAAGTCACGAATGGTGGATTGTGCAGTGGGGTCCCATTGACCATACCAGATGGGGTAAAGGTTGATGGGGGAGGTGAGGAGGGGTCCATTGTGGTATGACATGTGGACCAGGTTAGAGAGGTCGACGAGTTCATCGGGTTGCTGGTCCTGAGAGATGGAGGGCATAGGGAGGAGAAGGAGAGAGAAGAGGAAGAGAAAGAGGTGTAGATACATGGTGAATTGGTGATCTTTCCCTAGTTCCCTTTGGTTGATAGATTTTGTGCTGAGTCTGTTAGATGAATTAGATAGGGGGATCCAGGGGTGAGGTTTTAAGTACACAGATGGGGGTTGGCCAGAATTTTTTATTCTTAAGAATTATATAAAAATAATACACGGTATTAGATAATTTGCGATAAAAAAATTTATATAATAGAAGGACCCGAACTCTTATTTCCGAAATTTTTATTGTTACCACTCAAAAAAAATCAAAATTAATTCATTACCACCGTTTGGGGCCTTTATTCAATACTACCACCCCCGCTAACTCAGTTCGCGCACCAAATTGGCTGGTGCGCGGACTGGGTTAGCGGGCTAGGTGAGCTGACTGGATTTTTAGGTTTAGGATTTAGGTTTAGGTTTAGGGTTTAGGACTGACTGGATTTTAGGGTTTATTTTTATTTTTGCAATGGGTGTCTGAAAATCCTATGTTATTTTTAACGGTGTTCAATCATCAGACGCAAGGCAGCAGGCAGGCAAATAACGTAAAAATTAATGTGTTAAATTGACTGCGGAAGAACTAAACAACAGAAAAACAAAACAACATAAGAACTAATATCAAAATAATATCGAAATAACATCCAAATAACAAGAACTAATACCGAAATAATATCCAAAAACATAAACTACAACAACTAACTCTATCCTATCTGCTCGAGGGTGTCCACGGCTTCTTCTCTCTCCTAACTCTCTTACCCCGCCCCTCCTCCTCCTGACGCTCCCTCTCCTCCAGCGGTGTGTACGGTCGTAATGGCTGTGGTGGGGTCTCCTCATGTATCTCCCCAAAAAGTGTCTCCTCGTGTAGTCCCTCATCTGCACCAGGTCCGAAAATAAACTCACGCGTATCATCTGCAGAGTACACGAGTCTATATGAGACATCTTGCTGGACAGCTGCTGCAGGGGACTATGGGAGTGGCGTCTCCTGTGTGTAAAACGGAGGAGAGTCTACATTAAATGTCAGTGCAACCTATTTTGATTTTTTTGAGCGGTAACAATAAAAATTTCGGCTCTTATTTCGGTTCTTTTTAGCTTTGCACGCAGGTCTTTAGACTTTAGTCCATTAAATGTCAGTGCAACCTATTTTTCTTCTCCCTTCAAAATTTTTCTAAGATACTTAACAATTTTATAGGCTGAACTCTGATGATTCCAAATTTTGATGTGGCAGTTAGTATTTCTGAAGTAACCTAATTAAATGATCCGATTCTTTCTATGGTGTATTAAAATTATACCGTAATTTATTTAAAATCCGGTTCTAAACGACATTAACTTCAAAACTTATCAGATAGACTTTAAATCAGTGTTGTAAATAACGGTATACGCTCATCAGACGGACATGATACCACCAAGCAAAATGTTGATAAATGCAATAAATTGTGTTCATGTTTGTAAGATTGCTTTCTTTGTCAATGTATTTTTCAAATGAAAAATGATAATGATAAAGTTGTAAAAAAATATGGTTTTTGCATTGGAAATGCCTAATTAAACCAGAATGGAGAGCATTAGAATTAACCGAGAATAAATTGTAGTTCATCTGTCTTTTTTTTAGTTAGATTGTATGTGTGGTCAATGCACGATTTCTTATATTAATTCTCTTAGACTTCTTTGCTATAAAATGCATGTGGAGACATTTCTTCTATAGAGTAGAAAATGATTTTACTATGGCCTTAGATTTTATGTAAGAGGAACAGAGAGGGGTTGGCCGGCCGGTGGTAGATTTTGAATTTATATGATTCCTCTCCAGTTGTGACATGAAACCCAATCTCTTATCCTAACAATGTTCTCTCCAGTTGGAGAGCACTGCCAGAGTAATGTTTCAGTTTATCAGTGTCCACAGAAGGCCATGTGAAATAGAAAAGTAAACTGTTTAACATATTGATTAGTCAAAACAAATTAAATAACAGCTGATTAAAATAGATGAAAGCAAAATTTGATATCTTCTTGTGAACTTGACGGTTTGGGAAAAATATTCATGAAAAGATAAAAATCATTTTAAGAAGAAGTACAAAAGAACTATATCAGGAGTAGAACTAAGGTGTTCTTAAGCTAATCAAGTCTCTTTGTGAGCTTAATTCAAAAACCTATCAGATTGACTTCAAACGACACATTCAAACCGTTGAAATTGTTCTACTTCACGAGTGATGCATTTACATGTCAAATTTATAATTTTTCGAACTAGTTTAGTTTAAAGTCAAGCGGTCAAAAAATGATGAAAAATGAACTCATTAAAATGAACTTATAAATCATCTTTTTTTTACCACTTGACTTCATACTAAATTAGTTCAAAATTTTAAAAATTTGACATGTAAACGCATCACTAATGAAGTAGATCGGTATCAACGGTTTGGATGCGTAGTTTGAAATTAATTCGATAGATTTTTGAGTTAAGCTCACAAAGGGACTTGGTGAGCTTAAGATCATCTTAGTTCTACTCCTATATCAGTATCTATCTTTTAGAATTAGAAAACAATACTCAATAAATTCTTCATAAATCATCAAATTGTATTTATTTTTACTGTAATGAAATATTAATGCATGATAAATTATCATATGAAACGAATTTTGTGCGAGGTGGTCCAAAAATCTGGGGATGCATTGGAAATGTGTAACTAACCAGAATGGAGAGCATCAGAATCGAGCAATTTCCCTAAATTCATTGTAGTTTATCTTTTTCTGTTTTTGAGTAGACTAGTTTTTTCAGTCTGGTCAATGCACCATTTCTATATTTTCATTTAGACCCTTTTTTTTTAGTTTAATCTGGTAGATTAGGATATCTTTTAGACTTCTTTGCTGTAAAATGCATGTGGAGGCGGTCTGTAGAGTGTAGAGTACTCTAGAAAGGGTGCTACTATGGCTTTTGATTTTATGTGCTACTATGGTCGAACCTTTTATGTAAATAGAGTATACAGCCAGAATTTATTTTTCCTAAAATATTAAAAATTAGTTTTTCCCAAGTTAATTCAAATATTCAAAGTTGAACGAACACTTTTATTATTTTTCATTGAGCTTATGTTATAAGAGAAGTTTAATTACTAAAAATGTGCAACGGCTATAATTGGAAGACGGCTAGAGAAGATCCAAGAATGGGTAATTAGATGGGGTTCTGGAAAAATGTGCTCGGGATCGCCCCGAGATTCGAAACCATCACTCGGATGTGTGCGCTCCACCTCACCTCAGAATAGATTATCGCGGATTCGAATCGGACGGTTCTGATCCAAAACTCTAAAATTTAGTGGATCTGAATTCCTTAGATGGGCGTGCCCCCATATGGGTTTTTGTTAACAAGTATTTAGGGGGTAAAGCACCAGAAATTGATGCTCTTATCTCGTTCTAGGTGCAAATGTGCAATTTGTTATCCCAAGTCAAAGTAGTACATATTTTATGATACAATAGCTTTAAATGCAGCAATTGGGGCGGTTAACTGAACCAATAGTTTTATCTCCATTTGTCACAGTTGAATGAAATCACATTTCGAAAAATCAAACATTCATCAGATAGTACTTGTACAAAACCAACCAATAATTTACCTCTCTTTTTCACCACATGATTTTGCTTGCTTGAATTGGCAAGGACCAAACAAAAAAATTTAGAGTATCTACAAATGAGTTTCTAAATAACTGTTAACCTCTTTTCAGAAATTAAGATCTCTAAAATTTCTAACTCTTACATTTTTGAAATTAATTTTAGAGTTTCTATTAAGCCACGTCAGCAACAAATTGAAAAGCAAAAATAATTTGAGCAAATTATCTAATCAGTATGGAGTTTATAAAAAATTTCTTAATAAGAAACTTTACTGCATAGTTCTAAATAAGAAACTCTCTCACATTCCTGAAACTAGATTAGAAACTGCCACGTCATATTAGAAACTCTAATAGTACTCAGGATGTAGATGCTCTTAAATCGGAGAGAATAAAACATAAAATACATCATGTAACAGCTGAAATTTAAATTCAAAGTCTTTACAAATATAAATTAAAATTTTAATCATTAAGTTACAAACATATACTAGATATTTTATGAAGAGTTCTAACTATATAAGAACTTAATTATAAAATTTCAGTTAAATTTTAATATACATAATTAAAAAAAAATTAAGTCATGAAGTGACTAAGTACCTTCTAATTTTACCGGACATCTGATCCGTTCAAATTCGATCCACAAACAATGCCTCCCAAAAACTAACGGTGCAGATCATCCTACAGAGGCAAGCTCTTCTCTACTCTAAATTTCCATCAGCTATAAGAGGAAGGGACTTGAGCCGCTTGTGCCTTGTAAAAGTAACTACTAATAGTTTTTTTTTTTTTTTATCAAACTCAAGATTGTATTTATGTTTGCATTATTGAAGACAAACAAGAAAATATAATAATTTTGTTCGTCCGAAAAAAAAATAGTTAGACTAAGAAAAAACAAACCTCGTACATTTGGAAAGTAAATTTACATAATATTTTAAAAAAAAGGAAAAAAAAAAATGTAAACTATGTATTGAACAAGAGATCAAAAATAAATTTTTCTATCGGGATGCGTTTCGATGAAGACTTGGGTTAGTGAGAATAGTGAGCTAACTTAAATTTGAGATAATGAGCTAACTCAACTTTTAGTTGGATTAATAGAATGGAAATAAATCTGCTGTTATTCCAAAGGGATAACAGGACCCTGTTATTCCGATCCCAGCCGTTGACTTCGGGTACGAAAAACGTTTTTCCTTGAGATTCGCACATGAAAAAATTTGAACGGTTGGGATAGGAATAACATAGTTATGTGATCCCTTTGGAATAACAACAGATTTATATCATAATAGAATAACATGCTAATTCATAAAAGACAAACAAAGAACAGTCTTCTTTTGCTAATTCAAACACATTCAAACATAGAATAATAGTTGAAAATAATCACTAATTCGAGTTAGTACTATCCTTTGCCGCATCCAATCGTATTCTCATAATAGTTAACATTCTTGAACAAGAAATGAAGAAACAATATTAGCTTTAACAATCTTCCAGTCAAAATGAATTAGCTTTAACAACATTAATATTTCATAGATAATTGACATAAGAATGCATTTTTTTTTTTTTTTGTACTTTGTAGCTAGACTCATTTTAAAGTTAATAGATGAAGTATCTTTCTTCTTATAATATTTCAGTGACATATGGGCGAATATATAGTTTTCAACGGAGCATGTGAATTAATTCCGAAGTTGCAGGTGACATTTATATAAAAGACCCAAAATAATTAACAACACACACACACAGATATATATATATATATATATATATATATATATATATATATATATATATATATATATATAGAGTATGGCTAAATTGCTGCCGGCACCATTCTGGCCAGGTGCTGCCGGGGGCAATTCGGTCTTTCCGGTGTTCAAACAACAAATCCGAACCGTTCAACGTGTTCTAAATATTAAAATCTACTTGGAGACCAAATTTTACATTTTTTGGAATTCTTTTACTATTTATTAAGCCACTTTGAAAATTCCAGATCACATGGTCCAGAATTTTGGTGCACTGTTCACCCGGATCAGCTAATTTCAAAGTGGCCTAATAAATAGCTAAAAAATTCCAAAAAATGTAAAATTTGGTCTCCAAGTAGATTTTAATATTTAGAACATATCTGTATAAAAATATTTGTTGTTTGAACACCGGAAATGACCGAATTGCCCCCGGCAGCAATTTAGCCATACTATATATATATATATATATATATATATATATATATATATATATAGGCTATGGTGAGTTGTGAAGTAAAACGTCGTTTTACTTCACGTCATATTTTCATTTTGAAAATCCAAACAACCGATCCGAACCGTTCAACTTTTTCTAAATATTGAAATGTGCTTGGAGACTAAATTTTACATTTTTTGGAATTTTTTTACTATTTATTAAGCCACTTTAAAATCGCTGATCCACTGTGAACAGTAAAAAACAGTAAAATTTTCTGGACCACCGGATCAGCGATTTTCAAAGTGGCTTAATAAATAGTAAAAAAAATTCCAAAAAATGTAAAATTTGGTCTCCAAGCACATTTCAATATAGAGAACATGTTGAACGGTTCGGATTGATTGTTTGAATTTTCAAAATGAAAATATGAGCGTGAAGTAAAAATAACATCTTACTTCACAACTCAACATAGCCCAGCTCTGTATATATATATATTATGTATATAATCATAGTGTCAAGTTATGCTTACCAAGAGGACTTGGCAAAAAGACCATGTGTGATGTGAATATGTGATGGTTAATTTACAAAAACAGAATAAATAAAACCACAAAAGATTCTTCATTACCACTAATACAATGCAGCACTACTCTCCAGTTTGTCCAACAGGACTAGTCCATTTTTTCTTCATGAAATTAGCCAAGCAATATATCGTTTTATTAAAAAGTTAGAAGGAATTTGTAATAAATTACAATCACAAAAATATTTCTTGCTATTAAAATGTCAAAGGAATTTTTATATAATTTATCGGCTTATCGCATTCGAGTACAAATTGAACAATATTCAAATGTGATTTCGTTATATAAGGTGGATATGATCTTGTTCGAAAGATCTACATGTCGATCTAATTGACTATCGAATACATTTTACTAATACATAATAATTAATTCATGCATATATTAAAATAGTACAATTTTTTTATAAAAAAAGTAGTATACTACAAGAGTGTGTGTATATATATATAGGAGTTGGCTTCGGTGCTACATGTAGCATAGAGGGCCTTCGTGCAACGGCTCAATATTTTAGTTTTGAAAATTCTAATGGTCGATCCGAACCGTTCAACATGATCTCCATTTGAATATATACTTGCGAATCAAATTTTATATTTTTTAGAATTTTTTTAGAATTTTTTTAGATAGGTAGAAAATCACTTGATCTGAATGGTACAAAATTTTCAGATCAAGTCATTTTCTACCTATCTAAAAAATAGTAAAAAAATTCTAAAAATGTAAAATTTGGTTTGCAAGTACATATTCATATGGAGATTATGTTGAACGGTTCAGATCGATCGTTAGAATTTTGAAAACTCAAATATTGAGCCGTTGCACGGAGGCCCTCTATGCTACATGTAGCATATTAGCCAGATTCTATATATATATTTTTTTTCAAAAAGTAGTATACTTCAAGAGTTTTATATACAAATACATTAGGTGGTTTGGATTAACTGTTCGAATGTGATTAAAATATACGAGTGAAGGTATGGTACTTTGTAAAGTGCGGATCGGTTCATACTATGAATTCATATTTTTGTTTCCAAAACTCTTCCAATCAATCTGAACCGCTCAACATGATCTCTATTGTACAAAAAAATTAGATTTTTTTTTACTATTTCTTTAGACAAGTAAATAATTTACTTAATCTAAATTTTGTGGACCATATGAAAATAGTAATTTTATATCTACTTAAAAAATAATAAAAAATTCTAAAAAACTTAAAATTTGGTCTCTTATTACATGTTTATATGAAAATCACATTGAACAGTTTAGATCAATTATTTAAATTTAAAATATGAATCTAACTCACACTATAAATTAGCTTCCAACATCTTTCAGTATTAATTAATTCCGTTGTAACAAACGAACAATAAATAAATAAGTAAATTACTCTTTCATTTGAGATAAATCATTTTATCACCTCTAAGTGTTCCAAAAACTATCTTTTCAGATTACAACACTTCGTTACCATGTTACACAATCAGCCTGAAAACTAATAACGGGCTCTTGCAATAAGGCCCAATCTGAGATTTAAAAATCAGCCCAGTTTGCATCTGGGCTGTCTCCTGTCTGATTGGTGTCGAGAAATATTATTATTCACTTGTGCAAAAGTTGAAGACGAATCGGGCAATGATTTCTCGGGTAAATATTTTAACAATTCAGTTTTAACTTCATGCAGCGCACGGACTCGATAATCAAAACAGCGATTCATATGGTTCGTGAGCTGCATGAAGCCAAAACTACCCTGTTAAATTCTTTGCCCGATTTCTCTCCCTTTTTCATGTCCTGTTCTCTCTCCCAACCTGTTTTTCAATACCTAGACCTAAACTTCGATTCTTCTTCCCTTTCCCAATTTCAAATTTCAACGGATTTTTTCACCGCAACCGCTGAAACAAGTATTCAAGTGCATTCTTATAGAAGACCTCTTTTACGAAGCCGATGGTATTTGATTTGGTTACCAGATAATTTGTTGTACCCGTAAATTGCTTGTTTCTCTCCTGTAAAATCACTTAATCTCAAGAACAGGTTCTTAGAGTTCGATATATTTTTGGATTCAATCTCCATTTAGTTTCTTTTTTGTTTAATGTGCTACCTTTGAATTGGTATTTATCATCTGATTTAGTGAAAATTATGATATTTGCAGATTACTTGGTAGCCATCTCTAATGGTGGCAATGGAATTATCTGTTCTTCCACCATCAATTGGTCGAGTAAAGATCTCAGATTTGGTACCAACTGAGGGCCTCCCTTCTAACTCTTACAAGGTGTCAGTATCCATACTTACCCAATCTCTAGCTCAGTATTCAGCTGTCATTGTCGAGCTTCCACCTGGCGATGCTGCACTGTTGCGGGCCAGCCTTGAATCCGCTCGTCTGTACTTCCATCAGCAGGGGTATGTGTGCTAACTGCCATGAATTACCTCAGATTTCAGCACCGTAATATCCAGGTGCGGTAACAAACTGGTTTTGGGTTTAATAAAAGTTGTAAACCTTTTCTTCAGGCAAAGGAAATTTATTCAAATTTATACTGGTACCAACTGTTTGGAACTACCAAATACCTTTCATTTTTGTAACTGTGTTTGGTTTGTAACTGTACCAATCAGTAATGATGGCAAACAATTTAAACACTTTCAATGTTATTTATTTAGTTAAATACAATTTTAAAACACTCAAATATTATTTCATCACACAGTTTTCAGAAAAACAACAACCCAGCTGACACAACAGAGTGGTGTCGCACGTCAGGGTATTATGCTGACCCTCAGTTATTGCAAGAGACCTATGACTACCGGCCCGGCCTAACCCCACTCGAGCCCGAGCCCGAGAGGTCACCTGAACTCTCCCCATCAGCCCTGCCCGATATATTTTGCATCCTAGGAAAGGCCGCCAGGTGTGTACTAGATGCTGTCAGTTACTCTCTCAGCATACGCAGCTGCTCTTTTAACGAGATATTAGACAACGTACCGTTGAGAAACCAGGAGGTTTCCTCCTCGGTGCTTTCAGTGTGTTGTCACTCAAGGCCATCTTTTGTGGCGCGCCCTCAGGAGGGGCAAACTGCAATATTTCCTATTGACTATGAGCACCAGGTTGACAAAACTTTAGTGACTGTGGTTAAACCCGACAAACCAGGGTTACAGATAAAGGATTTAAATGGGCAGTGGGTGCTAGCGGATAGTAACCTGGGCCCACAAGAGGTGATGGTTTATCCCGGGCTTGCACTTTACCAGGCGACAGCTGGGTACGTGGGACCCGCCTTGCACAGGACTGATGTGGCGGGTGAGAATAATTTGTATGGAAGGTGCTCAATTGCATTTAAACTGATGCCGAAATCGATGGCAAGTCTGAGTTGTAGCGAGATGCAGGCTGCGGGCTATGGTGTGGAGGCCCAGTTTCAGAATTCAATACCAGTCAGTGACTTCATGCAGAGGTCGCACCCCATTGATCAGATGTTCATAAGGAATAATGTAAAGCCAATGCCTAATGAAGGGCAAAATGGTAATTTCTCACCTTGCTAGAGTTCCTAAGAAACATTTGTGACTCACATACCTGGCCTATTTAATAAAATTAATTACCCATAAGCACTGAGGCCTAAGTCAATATACTGGCATATTAACCTTTGTTTACAGATAGGTTAAATAAGCAACAAATTTATTTGAGAACTATGTCAACAGTCATAATGCTTATTAAAGTTAAAAAAATCAGAAGTATACATATGTTCTCTCTAATTTAAATAGGTTGTGTGTCAAATTTGGTGAAATTTTGAAAATCCATTTGTCATTCACCCAGGCATTTAAAAATTAAACGATTCAATTTCATCAGTATATGATCAATGTCCAAGTAATTTTTAAGTTGCTCCAAATGTGATTGGTCTACTATTTAAATTCATAAAGAACAGATCTAATTGTACTTTTTTATTTTGAAGAACATTAGGGCCTGTTATAATGGTTGTAAATTATGTTCAATTTTCAATAATATTTCATCACATTTTTTTAGTTATTTTTTTTATATTGGTATATCTCAGATTCATTGAAAAGCTCGACAAAGAAAAAAAGAGAGACTTCTTCCAGTCAGAAGTCTCTCCCTCCTTCTAAGAGGCTACGACTGGAGGCACAGAGGGTCTTAAAAGAGAAAGTTATGGAAATAGCAGAAAAGAAAGGTCTCAAAATGAAATTTTGTAGGCTGGGGCCGTGCGAGGATCATATACGCACATCTAACGGCCCGTGCAATAACATTCGTACAGCGCTTGGATGGCCGCCAAGTGTCCCATTTGTTCACCCTCATGACCTTCCCAACAAAGCGAAAATTGCATTTCTAGAAGCTTATGAACCCGGCTGGAGCACATCCCGGCAAAATGTTGAGTAAGTCTCTGAAACTTCAAAGGCCGTTATCTGATTTAGTCTTTTCTTTCATTATTTTATACTTGTTAAACTGAATAATATTTTTAGATGTTAGAGAATCTCATGTACCTGTCAATTTTTTGGGAAGTACCTAAATTTTTTCTCATGTATACAGCTAAGAGGGTGATTTGGTAATCTTTTGAAGTAGCTGCAATAGAAGGTTATACTTTTTCATTATTGATTGTGGGGATTGGGGGGGAGGGGAGGGGGGGGGTGGCACTCATTTTTGTAGGTACGGGCATATTGTATTTCTCATTTAGCATGGCATATATTTTGATATTTTGCAGGAGGTCAATATCTTTAGATGTCTCTAATATATGTTCCATGTGACGAGTCTTTTACTGAATTCATAATTTTTGTCCAGCTATTAAACTTAATTTTGTTCTAATCTTATTAATCATCCCTCTTAATTGAAAGGTTATTTTTACATTTCTATCTAGTTTTTCTCCTTCCTACTTCTCCCGCTTGACAACTCATTTTCTCATTGTGCGACCAATATTACATTGCCTATAAGATAGTAGACAAGAAAAAGTAAAATAAAATGTGATATTTTTAATGGAGAGTTAGAATGGAGAAATATAATAGGTCAGAGGGAGGTGATGGAAGAACAGAAAGAAAATTTGAAAAGGGAAATTGGGAGACATGGAATGTAATTCGTTTTTGTTGGGGTTTTTAACAGAGGGAGTTGAAGTGATCTTAATGGTACAGAATTTATGTTTAAATTTGGAAACAATAACAACATTATGAAAATTATACAACCTTAAAAAAACACATAATGGAAATTTTAAGTTTTAAATTATGTTTTTCTGCAGTGAAAAAAGAATTTACTCGATATGATTATGAAATGCATTATATTTGTAATTACATTATAAAATGGAAGTTTATCAAATAGATGTTGTTGTCAAGTGTTGACATTATTTCTGTTTTTTTTTTACTTTTTTAACTTTTGTCTTCTCTCATGTAATTCTTATTATTACTGATGCAAATTATATTTCTGATTTGATCTTTTGCAGGAATGGATCTCCATAGATTTCTTTGACCTCTGACTGGTAAAGGTGAGATTTTGAATTGTATAATTTGGTGAATTCCCAAGTAATTATTTCAGGTAAGCCAGATCCCTTGTAAGAAAATCGGTTACTTTGCAAGGCCACAAGAGCTGTATCATAGTAGACAGTAGTGAAATCATATTGCTCTAGAAAGTTGCATGGTTGTTTCTTGTTTGTTTTCTTCTAGGTTTTTTTAGTTTTTTGTAGCTTCCGTGTCTTGTACAGGAGATCCTCTCTTTCAAACTTGATTTTTATTCAAATGATCTCTTTTGTAAATCTTGTCCGAGTGTGTTTCAATAAAGATGATTGACACGCTCCATTATCCAAAATTTATTTACTTACACTACCATAGTTCAAAATTAAAACATAAAACAATAAATGAAATATGGTCTCCACCTATATAGGGGCGGAGCCGGACCATCAAATATAAATGAAGGTCAATCATATAAATTTTTTATGTTGTCAATGGAAGTCAATGTACAGTATCCTCAATATTTTATTGTAAACTATATAAAAAATCACATATAAATACAATTTTTTTTAGAAAAAGGAGTTAAATTGATCCCATGTGGTCTTACTCCCTCCGCCCCTACACGTATATATATTACACTGATATTTACTAGGCATGTAATTGCGTTCTGTGTAGGGGTGAAAACGGATCGGATACGGAGTGGATAGTGGGAGTGGATAGTGGAAAAGCATATCCATATCCATTTTAATTTTTGGATACAGATACAGATTGAATATTAGATGGATACGGATAAGGATCAGATAGGATATTTATTAAAATATCAAAGTTCATAGTATTTATCTAATTATAACAATGAATAACATATTTTTTTTCATAATATATATTATATTATATGGTATATATCTACTATTCGGATACAGTTAATTGAAACGTAAGATCATATTTGTATTCATATCCACACAAATATTCGGATTTCCATATTTAATTTTTTGAATAAAGAATATTGATTGGATATTATCTACTTGGTTTTCACCTCTAGTTCTGTGCTGTGCGACTTATTGATGTGCAAGAATTTACATAATCTATAGTAAATGTTTTGTTATTCACATAATAATTATATGTATCCATGTTAAGTTGTTAACTGATGATATATGAATATAATGTTGAATACAGCTCTTACAGTAGTTGAATGATATCCTATATGCACATGAAATTGACAAGGATTATGGAGAAATTTCACTGTTGCACTACTCCTTTCTCTCTGCAGTCTATGAATCTCTCTTATCCTTCATGTATTATAGTTACCTTAATTGTTGGCAACTAATAAAGTCTGATCAAGGTCCAAGATTCAAACTAAACCTCCTGCCAATTTTAAGAAAAAAAATCAAAATCAAAATCAAACCTTAATCTTTTCCTTATTTTTTGGCCTTACATCAATTACAAAGAAAGGGAAATCTGCAAATTTAAGCAAGATTTACTTTTCTTTTGTTGCCAATGCGAGACCAAATCCAATTTTGTGCCAGATCAACAAAATGCAATTTCTATACAACACATAAAACAGAAATTATTATTAACAAAAGACCAAATTGAATTTCAATATCTAATTTAAAGGTCAATAGATATTCAACCAGAGTTGTTAGCTTCGTTTTTAGATGCAAAATAGTAGTATTGCAAGGAGCACAAACTGAAATCAGAAGGACATGCTGGAGCAGGCTGTCTCGGACAGCAACCGCCTTCTCACATTTGCAACTGGAACCAATCAGCCAAAGGCATCGGATACAGATTTGCAACAGTGTTTGGTGGTATCATTAAAGTGTGCTAGCTAGGTATTGCTCCATGAAAAAAAGAAAAGGAAAAAATCTGATACAAAAAGAAGGCCTGTTTGCTGGAACAAAGAAAGCTAATGGTACCAGTAGTACACACTAGCTAGGCAGCTGTAGGAACCAGTGACGACAGTATGGCATTAGTGGTAACTTGAGCAGTGTAATACAAGCAGTATGTTCTTGGCTCCACAGTGAACTTGCAATTGCATGAATTGTTCAAGGTTGATATTGTAATATCATATGAATAATCATTCTACTAAATCAAAGAATATTACGAAAGTCTCTGTGAAAAAACTGAGAATTGAAAAAGAGGAAAGTAGTGCAGCCAAAAGGAAATGAGGAAGAATGATTATAAAAAAAGAGAGACAAACAATAAAGATGCTTTCTGGCATTAAAAGTAAACGATTATAAATATTACAGAGGTTCGCAACACATCACGAACCAAAAACCCACACAGACAATAGTCACACCATGTGCCACACAAAATATCCACAGACAAAAAACACCCAAATTCAAGAAAAGAATTAAAGCAATATAAATATAATACAAGGAACGACCCAGATGTCCCCAGTCGATCCAACGGCGCTGAAGGGTTCAGTTACTGTAGATCTACACTAACTAGGCCTTGAACCTTGATACATATTAACAAATTGTTTATAATGTACAAATATTAATAATAGTTGAAACAAATAGGTGTCCAATTTTCCAGGGAATAAATTAAGATGGTAAAAGGCCTTTATTTTGAATCCCATACTGAGAAAGCACTCGCGGATTTCATCCACTTGTCAGTAATTTCAGGATAGTGGCGGTGGATCACATCTCTTAGGCCTTCTGTTGTATTAACCCATTGCAAACCCTTCTTGGTGTAGGTCTTCTCATTGAAATTGCTTGTGAAAAAACGATCTGCTTCTAGCCTCCTGTTGCCATGAAATTTCAGATCATTATTAATTCATATCTGAACTGATTACATATGGGTAGTAATTTGAGTGGATGTATCTGGTAATATCCTGTATGTGATATATATAAGGGTCAAATTATATATTATGTCTGATTTGATCTCCCATTTTGTACTTTTGGTTTGGCTAATGTTTAAACAATAAAGATTAACTTAGGAGGCAAATTGTCAATAATTAGCGTTTAATTACATTCACAAAAAGCATGGGAAACCCAATTTTATACTTGTATTTTCTAACATTAAATATTGGTTAAAACTAAATTTGACCTTGATGCCATTAGGATGAAAATGTTAAATGCGGTTTCGCTTATGGCAAAGCCCTCGATCTTTGTCTCTGCCATGAGACCTACGAGAAGATCCAACTTCTCTACATCGTCTCCATATACTTCTCTTAAAACTTTTACTGCTTCCTCGTCACTTGTCAAATCCTCCCATTTTTCTATTGGAGGTAGTAGTATTTTCCTCCTAAACATGTTGTACCTTGATACACTTCTCTCCCTATCACGATATACTTTCATAGGAAAACAAAAGATGGTATTAGAGATGAATATTGAAAAAAAAAAAACTATATATATAGATGTATGGAAAATGAGAAATGTTTTTGGGAATGACAATGAAATGAGAACGAAAAAGCTACCACACACAGTAAACCATTTAATTGGCATGACTTCCAATTATGTATTGTTATACTGCTGTTTATAACAATGCAGTGATATACCCCATCTTTTTTCAATATAGTGTACATGTGAAGTTCTTACTTATTAGAGTATGCTACAATAATATATAGTAATAAGAGAATAGTATTACGATTTACGACTTCATATATGTCTCAGTAAGAACATCTAGTATCTGGCTATAGTAGTAATCAGATGCATTGAATATTTGAATGGTACCAGAATGACCCCATTTCTTTGGTGTGTACTTTATGCTATATAAAAAGATAATTCATAATAGTCTTTTTTTTTTTTTTTTGAAAGATTTGAAAGTGGCTGTCGATAATTCATAATAGTCATAGGACATTATATGTAGTTTGTCTCAGTAGGAAGAGCTATTTGATTCTAGTAAACACCAAAATCAATTGATTATCAATTGCTACCAGAATAAATTATTTTTCTTTACATAAAAGTCTTGTATTTGGTATGAAGGCAATTTTGGTACCAATTTACTTGGTACAGTATCAGGATCCTCTACTGGTAGTTACCCATTAGGTTTAAGCATTGTACCTTCTAGGGCCGCAAGGTCGATATGATCAGGTCGACTGGTACCATCAACATTTTGAGGTATGGCATCTCTGAAAAATATTGGGTAGTTCCAAAGTTCAAGTGCTCCACATGCTTGATGTCCCATCGATACTGTCTGTTTCTCAAATCCAATTTCTGATAGCAGTTGCTCCCCTTTGATACCCAATAAACCTTCAATATTGATGCTATTTGTGACACAAAAAAATGGTATTATTTTATTTCCAGTGTGCACATCCGGTACCACCTATTAAACTATAGTCCTTCTAGTATTAACAATTTTTCCTTATTTGCTTAATCTTATTTTTCATTGTTTCCTTTTCTTTTTGTTCTTTTTCTTTTTCTTTTTTATCATTTTGATTTTGAACTACAAGGAAAAATGGAAACCTACTAATTTTATAGTTACATACATCATTTTATTTTATGTAAAAATAAGAGGAAAAATAAAAGATTTTAGAGAATACGTACTCTTCCATGTATGGAGGAGATTTTGTTTGGTCGGGTTCAGCGGTTGGATCTCTGAGCTTGAGAGTGCTCGGTAATAAGGGGTGCATTCTATAAACACTGGTGAACTCTTCAGTTACAGAATAAGGAACTCCATGATTGTTTGGTTTCTTTAATCCCACAAGCCCACCCAACGCGGTTCCGCCTATGTGGCCGAATGTTTCTTTTATTCCCTTACCCAATAATCCATACCTTCACAATGGAAAGTAGAAATATATTTTATTGTTGTTATCATAATGATAAACATAGAACTCTGTAAATATCAAAATTTTGAAGTTAGAACTCTGTTAGTATGACATGGGCGTACACTTAAACTTTCCATCATCAGTTGGTAATTAATCGGTGGTTCAAAATGGTTTTATTTCTTCAAATACATGAATTAAATGAGATAAATGTACATATATATGCTCACCAATTTGCGTGCATTCCTACATTCAAGATTTTAGTTTTGAGAAGCTCCACTGTCCAATCAATTGTGTGAACTTTCGCAATGACAGCAGAAGTAACTAATCTTGCATGGCGGTATAATTCTTCGTCTGATAGCATTGGATATTCTTTCTACAGGTAAAAGAATATTGATCATCATTAATTCTTTTTCAACATAATTCAAGCAGCAAATTTCCTACTGAGAAACATCTTCAAACATTAATTTTTCATCTTATTTTTCCTACATGGATTCCAGTATATATATATATATATATATATATATAAGATCATGCATCTTATTATTGCTTGTTACTTACCTTTAATGCATCACAAACAGCATTATGTTCTTTAGTGAAAAGTGCTTGTAAGACGGAGACCCCGGCCCAACTGTTGCGCACGTCTCCAGAAATGGCCACGCCATTGTCGCCATGCAAAAGAAGGCCGTCATCTCCAATCTTTAGTTTTCCATCAACAAAAGTCCTGACATTGGCCAGTTTTTGCTCGTTTGCTCCATATATTGCACTCCCGTCCCTTATTTCATTTAATTTACAGAATTCGTCAAAATAAGAACTAAAATATGAATATATACTCTTAATTTATTTTAGTATAAAGATATTATACGCTAGACATTAAGAAAATATTATAAAAACTAAAATATGATTCAGAGTAATAAAATATGAATATATACTCTTAATTTATTTTTCTTGATTAAACTAATTCAATCATCTTTATTTTTGTAAATATAAACCTCTATTTTTTTTCTTATACATTAATTACTATAAAATGATATTAAATAAGTCCCTCATATTAATTAATGACGAACATTTATTGCTAAAAAGTTAAATGAAAATTAACCCTCTTATCAAGATCAATGTATGATCTTAAGAGAACAATGTCAGATAATTAAATGACCAATAGTTTTATTGTTGTGGCATTGGTGAGCGGTTAGGAGGCTCAATCCTCTTTGTTTTGAGCTTAAGAGAACAATGTCAGATAATTAAAAATTTAAAACCCTAAAATTTGGACATCTTCAAAATATATAATTACTCACCACCATGCTGTGCGGGTATTGCAGTGACCAGTTTTTATTCCCTCAGCATTTGTAGGTATCTCTTTTGTGGCAAAGAACTTGAATGACTTGAGTGGGCATTGACTGGCTACTTCTTCAGGAGCAATTATTTCAATCTATTTTTATCAAAAATAATTAAAAAAAAAGTAAATAAATAATTAATGTAATTAAATAATTTTCAGAACTGACCCCTATTTATTTATTAATAATTAATGTAGCAAGTCAATAAAAAACTAAAAGTTGATCATGCTATTATCTGCACCTATAAAATGTTTTTACTTCATTTCAAAGAAAAACTTGTATCTATGTCAAACATGTTTGTTTCTTTTGCATAGTATATAGGTATTAAATACTTTTGTAACAGATTGTGTGTAAGTTGAAATTGCATGAAAAATCATGTTATATTACACATGTTCAGTTACAAAATAATTATACATATTATTTAAAATGTGTAAACATTTTTGTTATCAGGCATGGATATATGTCACAAGAACTAAATAATTTTAGAGTGCAAATGAGGAATACAGATAACAGATATAAGAATACAATTAAGATACCAGTAGTACCCCTGCTGGTTGGTATATATACTGAGTATTTGAGACTATGTCCTGATGTGTGACATGTTAGTAAGAACTTGAAATAATGTACCTGTTGTGTATCCTCAAGGTGATCCATCCAGTCATGCACCATGAACTGGATCCATGCAGCGGCTAGTATATTAAACTGCTTTCCTGTGTCCTTGTATTCTCTCCTAGCCAACAGCTTCGTGGCCACCACCATTGGATCCGGACTCATCAACTGCACCACACAACAAATATAGATAACAATTGTACAGATGGTCAGTTACGCCACTGTTCTGTTCTGCCATAAGAAATTAGGTCAAATCATATCCCACAAGAAATTATAAGAAATTTTACTAGAAATATAAGCAAGTAGCTAGGAGTAGCTGAAATTATTATTAGTGTAGAACCTTAGATAATAAATAATATAAAAAAAAAACTAGCTAATTGATTCCTTCATTTTAAATGTATATATGTAGAAGTCCCTTTCAAGATGCCTTTTCTTCAATAAATATATATAACGCCAGTTCTTTTTTCATTTGCTTGAGGAAGGCATGCATGCTAGTTAAATGTTAACAAGTAAACCAGTTCAATTATTGACAACAATTCCCTCTTATCTTAAGATTCTTTAATTATATATTATTTCAGGTTTATCTGGTTCCTATCAGTGAACAGTAGCTAGTACTGTTAGACGTTTAATAGGTCAAGTGTCAATTTATATTAGTTTTGTACCTCATTGTTTTGATCAACTGGATCCATGTTTCTCCCAAAAAAGGTGCCTTGGCTACCAGCTTCAGCATTATCTGGGTCGTTGTACTTACCATCGCCGGTGCGGTACAGGTAATTATCAGGGTTAAACTGTGTACCGTTAGAGTTACCAACAGGTAACAGATTGTATTTTTCAATTGGAGGGTCCGCCGGGTGTTCAAGTAAAGTAAACCGATTAGCACCGGCATCTTGTGCCACTTCAGGTTTCCCTTATCCAATGAATGAACCAGCTGCATGCATGGAAGAAGAGAATAGCAATTACAAAACAAGTACCAAAAAAAAAAATAAATAATATTAATTTTAGAGGCATAGTTAACTAGTACATGATCAGGTCTAATTTTGTTCAAACATGCATGCTTTTTGTACAAACTTGTTATGATTTGTTACTTTGTTTTGATACACAAGCCAAGCTCAAGTAACAAAAGATACACATGCCAAGCTCAATCAAGCATGCATGCTGTTTGAACAAACTATTTGAATAAAATGTGCTTGCAGATCAAATTTTACATTTTTTTGAATTTTTTTACTATTTATTAAGTATTTTACAAAAAATAGTCATATTCAGACCATTGAATTTTGTACCCATCTTAATAAATAGTAAAAAAATTCAAAAAAATGTAAAATTTGATCTGCAAGCACATTTTATTGTGGAGATCATGTTGAACGGTTTGGATCGACGATTTGGACTTTGAAAATGAAAAAAATGGTTGTTGTAACTTTGTTGTAACTCAAATTTATTGTAAGTTGATCCCTCCTCTAAAGAAACATGCAGGGAAAGGAAGGGCAGAATAAAACAAGGCATACAAAAAGAATTATTATTATTGAAAATGCAAACAAAAGAAAAGAAAAGAAAACAAAACTATTGCTACAAGGGCCAAGATATATATATGTAAATCACACAATAAAGATTTATTATTTTATTTTATTTTTTAGTTGTTGGAAAAAAAATATTGGTTCTGTCACGGTTTTCAAATAGATTTGTTGTCTATGCAAAAAAAAAAAAATTGATAATTTTTTCGTTAATATATAACCTGTCCCAAATTATCTATGCATGCATCCCCTCTCATTATCTCACTAATTAAACAAGGGCTAAATCGTTACTTATTTCTTGTTTCTGCCCGTAATTATAAGATCATATATATGATCATAAACAATTAATACCATGCATATAAATGTTGATTTTGCTCCATTAATTTACATTTGCTAAAGAAATATGTACATAATTAGCAATATGTAATTAAAGGTTATATATATATTAGATTAAATAAAAAAAAAGGTACAATGAAATTAACCAAGCTTGTCACCAAAAGACATCCTTTGGAAAATAAAAATCACAAACCCATGGCTGCATGCAAATAGATTATTTTTTTTTGTATGATATATATAGGGTTATATATATACGATGAGGAGCAATTAATGTACTCTTATTTTGGAAATAATCATCACAAGGTGCTGTTCACTACAAGAATCTGTGATGATTATTATAAGAGAAGAAAGAAATATAAATATCTTTAGATAAAATATAAATATCTTCTAATGAATATTGCATAATAATCATCAATTATCCATTTTTCGCTCTATCTTTATTATTTTAACTTTTTCCTTGATTGTGACACTTACCATATCTCTTGCGTTTTATGTGCTAATCCACTAAGCTAAGCTAATTAAGTAGCTAACTTTATATGCATAAGTCAGTGCATATTTTCGTCATGCATGAGGAAAAGTTTACTAGGAGTCCCCAATTTCTTAAATTAATTGGGGCTGATGCATGTGTCACTTTATAAGTACTATGGATGGTCAACAAAGTTTATCATCAGCGTATATATATATATGTATATATATATACATTCTGGTGCAACAACAACGTCTTCACAAGCTAATGTCTAAATTACATCAATATCTCGTGGTTATTATATATATTTTATGACACTGGAAAGTTATTAATTATTACATCAACATTTTTGACTCATCAAAATGAAGTCAGATCATATATATATATATATATATATATATATATATATATATACACACACACATTCTGGTGCAACAACAACGTCTTCACAAGCTAATGTCTAAATTACATCAATATCTCGTGGTTATTATATATATTTTATGACACTGGAAAGTTATTAATTATTACATCAACATTTTTGACTCATCAAAATGAAGTCAGATCATCTATATATATATATACACACACACATTCTGGTGCAACAACAACGTCTTCACAAGCTAATGTCTAAATTACATCAATATCTCGTGGTTATTAATATATATATTTTATGACACTGGAAAGTTATTAATTATTACATCAACATTTTTGACTCATCATCAAAATGAAGTCAGATCATCTATACTCGATCGTTAACCTTTCCTATGCAAACGAAGAAATTAAGGAAGTTCATCGATCAACTATACATACAATATATCTTATTTATTGATTTGAATTGTAGAATTTTCAAATTATTCAACATTTATAAAGAAGTCCCTGATGGAGACACATTAATAATATATAGGATTATAGGAACCACATGCATTTAACTAATAATATTTTATTTCATGAGGTTGGTTGCAATAAGAAAAACCGAAATATTTAAACTAAATAATTGAGTTTTTCATCAGTAACTCTCAATTGAAGGAGCTTGTAATTAACTATATATATATATATATATATATATATATATATATATATATATATAGAGAGAGAGAGAGAGAATGGCTAATATACAAAAGTTTGTTCCTGGACTCAGGAATAAACGGTTCGGTTCTCTGATTTTCAAAGTACAAACAGTCGATCCAAACCGTTAGATATTCAATCTATATTAAAATGTGCTTGGAGACCAAATTTTACATTTTTTAGAATTTTTTTACTATTTATTAAGCTGGTTTGAAAACCGCTGATTTTATTAAACTTATGCACCATTGAAAAACAGTGGTTTTCAAACTAGCTTAATAAATAGTAAAAAAATTCAAAAAAATGTAAAATTTGATCTCCAAGCACATTTTAATATAGATTGAATATCTAACGGTTTGAATCAACTGTTTGGATTTTGAAAATCGGAGAACCAAACCGTTTGTTCCTGAGTCCAGGAACAAACGTTTGTATATTAGTCATTCTCTCTCTCTATATATAGTCTGTTATATACGTACGGTGAAATATTGGAAATCAGTTTGTGCAGTAGAAAAGATAATTAAATAGTTACTTGTAAAATATGATTAGTTTTCTGGTGGGCTGAATTCGATCATTTTTTTGTTTTGGAGAAGAGAGTTGCAGTCAAGCCATCCAATTGTCTAATAATTATAACGAATTTTCCAACTGGATTTTTTAATCGGTGATCTCCTACGGAAAGTATATATCTAAGTGTAATTGAATCATTTTTTTTGTTTTGCATAATTGGATATACAAGTATATTCTTAATTTTATTATTTTTGGTTTCAAAATGAATAAGAAAATATATGCTCAAGGGCTATAGTAAAAAATGATGAGATATATAGTTTTGCTTTTTATTTCAAATGGCAATTTATATTCCTCTGTTTTTTTAGAAAACTCTGAAGCCTATTATGCCTTGTAAACTTTTAGATAATTATTTTTAATTGTGAGCCATCAGTGTCTAATTACATCTCATCTTTTACTAGTATGGTCCTTTTGAACAATAATGTCAAATTTATACTCTTATTACCGATTTTTTTTTATTTCAGAAATGTAAAATATAAAATTAAACCTCTAGGTTTAATTTGAAATTTTATATTGTTCAAATATTTTTTTTCATCGTTATTAAGTTTGCATTTTTTTTGTATATATAGCAACTATTTAATACATATAGATATATAAACAAATATTGCATAAAAACTTTCTGATATAACAAAAGATATTGTGTATATAAATCAAAACTAAGTAACAATAAGAAACACAATATTGCTTCCTTTTATATTTCTCTTTTCTTAATTAGAAACAATATAGAGATAGCTAGTACAAGAGATTTAAGGTCACATGAGGGAAAGGAAGGGGAGGATAATATAAGACATAAAAAATTAAAGATTTAGTCACTACCAAGTTTTTTAAAAAAAAATTAAAGATTTATTATTGAAAATGCAAAGAAAACAAAACTATTGGTACAAGGGCCAAGGAATTAATGTAATTAAATCACAAAACAGATTTATTTTTTATTTTTAGTTTTGGCAAAGAAAAAGTATATATTGTCTATCACATACGGTTTTTCAAATATATTTTGTCTATGCTAAAAGTATATAAATAAATTTGTAGTTAATATATAACCTATATATATATATATATATATATATATATCCCAAAATGTTTATGCATGCATTAATGCATATGCATGCATCGCTTCTCGTTATATATCTCACTAAACGAGGGCTAAACCATTAGTCACATATATACGTACTAATTTCCAATCTGCCCATGCAAAATAAGATCATATGATCATATATAAACAATACAATATAAATGTTGGTTTTGTTCCATATATTAATGTTTGCTAAAGAAAAATGTAAAGTAATATGTAAAGGTTATATATATATATATATATATATATATATATTATATCAAATAAGAACTTGATTGATTAGTATCAACAATTAAAAGAACGTACAATGAAGCCAAGCTTGTCACCAAAAGACATCCTTCTGAAAAGATCACGGAAATCTGGATGGATAAAGGGCTTGCCAAAACACAGACCCATGGCTGAAAATATATATATTAATTGTTTGTATGTATGTATATATGATATAGAGTTAGAGATGATGAGGGGAAATTAATGTACTCTTTGGATATATATATATAGTCATCAAAAGGTAGGTGCTGTTATTTATAAGAGAAGAAAGAAGAAATAATATCTTTGATTAATTTGTTCAAACATGATACGCGTGCGCATACTAATCACTATTGTCCATTCTACGCTCTCACCTATTATTTCAAAAAAAAAAAAAAAAAAACCTATTATTTAACATTATTGTGAAATATATATATGATATCTTGCATTTAAGAGGGTGATGATAGTCAATCACTTGAGAGTAGGTCTGATGGGTTTAATCACCGTCGATTTGCTTTAAGATTCGTGTAGAATGCTTTAAACTTCGTGCGGTCTGCTTCAATTTTCTTGCGCACAAATTTTAAATTAGATCGGCCGGTCATCATGCTCGTTGAACGTAAAAGTAGGTCCGATAGACATCCGACCTACCCCGTTCTCATATTCAATACGTCAGTATATCTTTTCGTGATGAAGAAAAATTCAACGAATTGATTGACACATATGTGGGTGGTCGAAGATGACTCCCAAATTCTCAAATTCTCAAATTCAATGAATTGATTGATACAGAATTAAAGTTCCTCGTTAATTATGGTTATGACCAATTCCATGATATATATATATATATATATATATATATATATATATATATATATATATATATATATATATATCTGTGTTAATTGCACATGTTAATTATGACTCCCCAGTTTCTCAAATTTGTCGTTAAAAGTATACCATGGGCCAGTGGTGAAAGATTATTGGTTGCTCTTTTTGTTTCGTTATGACCAATTTCATGAGACATGTACTAGATTCAAAGTTGGGGTCGGATCCCTTAAAAGTAACTCAAGATTTGAGTTTGAATCCAGACCATCTGTGTCACACCTCAGATTTTGATCATCCGTCAACCTACGTGGCCAACAGAAAAGAAAGAAAATAACAAAACGGAGTTAGCTACAAAGCTCAGTAATCAGTTATTTAATGACATGCTTCTCTATAAGTGGCTTAATTTAACAACCATTCAAACATGCCAGATTAATCCACACAAATACACATTAAATTATGCATGCATATTTAACCGACGATAGCACGTCGATATAGGTTATCTGTAAAACAAGTCACATCATATTCACACATGTGTAATCTCTGCCACAGGCGATTACCATATTCTCATAACATAATTCATTAAACCGCTAATCCAATGAGAAATTCATCTAACATTAGAAGGTCACCAACCCAATGCGAAATCCAACCAACAATGGAGGCTACAATCACAAATTAAATTCCAACCTCAGACCCGCTATTCCGTTAAATATGTCATCATAATATTGTACTAATATTCAAATAAATCATACAAAACGAAGACAGAAAGTATAGAGAAGTCTGGTTACCTGATAGCGAGATATTCGAAAATTCTAATCGAATTGCAACGACAGTTCAGATCGAACATTATATATAACCGAAAGTTTTATTTATAGCATAATCACAAAAAAAGAAACCAAATCACCCCAGATTCTAGGGAATTCGAGAAATACCCAGGCCGCCAAACCGTTCTGCGGCCTCAAAGATTGGGGGCCGCCAATTCGCCCTGCGGCCCCAGTCAAGAGGCCTCCAAATGAAATAGCGGCCCCATTTTTTATAGAAATTTTATTAAGACATAAACTAAAAAATAAAAAAACCTTGTTTTCTGTGCCACATCTGGCGAGACAACTTTTGGCTTTATTCAGCAGGGCTTTAAACTAAAAATTTCTCTGTGCCACTTACAAAAAAAAAATGGGGCCGCTAATCTATTTGGAGGCCCCTAGACTGGGTCTGTAGGGTCAATTAGTGGCCCTCAATTTTTGGGGCCACAAAGATGTTTGGCGGCTCGGGTATTTTTAGAATTCTCCAGAAACTAGGGTGTTTTGGTTTATTAATTTTGAGTTTGTGGTATAAATAAAAATTTCGGTTATATATAATGAATTTCTTTAATTTGTCGACTGTGCAAGGAAAAAAGGAGGGAGAGTGTGGCAGGAAATTGAATAAAGGGGTTTTAATATAATCAAATTATACGATCACATTATATGAGCTATGGTGAGACGTGGAGTAAAACCAATTTTTACTCCATGGCACTATATTTTCATTTTGAAAATTCAAACAACCGATCCGAATCGCTTAACATGTTCTCTATATTGAAATGTGCTTGGAGACCAAATTTTACATTTTTTGGAATTTTTTTACTATTTATTAAGCCACTTTGAAAATCGCTGATTCGGTGGTCCAGAAAATTTTACTGTTTTTTACTGTTCACAGTGGATCAGCGATTTTCAAAGTGGCTTAATAAATAGTAAAAAAATTCAAAAAAAAATGTAAAATTTGGTCTCCAAGCACATTTCAATATAGAGAACATGTTGAGCGGTTCGGATCGGTTGTTTGGATTTTCATAATGAAAATATGGCGTGAAGTACAAACTTGTCCTATATATATATATATATATATATATATATATATATATATATATATATATATATATATAGGACAGTGCTACGGCGCTACGCATATATAAGGGCCCTCCGTGCTACGGCTCACTTTTTGAGTTTTCAAAATTCTAATGGTCGATCCGAACCGTTCAACATGATCTCCATATGAATATGTACTTGCAAACTAAAGTTTACATTTTTTAGAATTTTTTTACTATTTATTAAGCCACTTTGAAAAAACACTAATTTGTACACAACAGTAAAATCTGCTGGACCATTGGTTCACCTAATGCGGCACTTGCCAATGAATTTTCTTCTCTTATGAGTAGTGAATTCGAGATGAGCATGATGGGCGAATTGAATTTCTTTTTGGGGCTACAAATCAAGCAACTCTCGGATGGCACCTTTGTGAGCCAAACCAAGTATGCCGAGGAGTTGGTGAAGAAGTTTGGAGTGACAGAGAGCAAGACGAGTCTAACACCAATGACTATCAATGCAAATCTTGACTCGGATCCAAGCGGCACACCCGTGGACATCACCCAATACCGAGCTATAATAGGTAGTCTACTTTATTTGACCGCTAGTAGACCCGATATTATGTTTGCGGTATGTCTATGTGCTAGGTTTCAATCCAATCCCAAAGAGTTGCATTTGAAAGCCGTAAAATGAATTGTTAAATATATCAAAGGCACTTTAAATTTGGGATTGTGGTATGGTAAACAATCGGAATTAGATTTGATAGGATACACCGATGCCGATTTTCCCGGAGACCGAATGGATAGAAAGAGTACAAGTGGTACGTGTCAATTTCTTGGCAGATCACTTGTCTCATGGTCAAGTCGTAAACAAATCTCGGTTGCGCTTTCCACCGCGGAAGCCGAGTATGTTGCGGCCGGTAGTTGTTGCACACAAATTTTATGGATGATCCAAACTTTACATGATTATGAAATTCGCTTCCGCAACGTACCAATTATGTGTGACAATACCAGTGCCATTATGATATCCAAAAATCCGGTTCTTCATTCTAGAACTAAGCACATAGAGATAAGGCATCATTTTATTAGAGATCATATTGAAAAAGGTGAAATCCAACTCATTCATATTGATACCAAAAATCAAATTGCCGATATTTTTACAAAACCCTTAAATACTCAACAACACAATGAATTGAGGTTTAAACTAGGCATGCTTGAATTTAAGGACTGAAATATTTCAATCACATACCCATCTCATGTCTCTTGAGAGCATAGCAATCAATTAGTTCATTTTAAGACAAAAATGCCAGAGAAAAACGTTACAAAACATTTCTGAAAAAGTTTGAACGTTTATGAATCTCACTTCAAAATTCATCAAAATGACCTAAAACGTCCGGACGTTTTGCTCTTTAACTAAAACTTCGAAAATCCATATTGAGAAAAGAAGCAAATCGTCTGGACCGTTATGTAAAACGTTGCAACGTTTTACTTGTTCTTCCTGTCCGAAAATGTTTAAACTTCTGACATGCAAAATATCTTCAAACGTCTGAACGTTTTAGAAAACGTTTGAACGTTTCTTGGTGTCCCAGACCACTGCATTTTCACAAATTTGAAATCAATCAAATCATCGTGGACATTTGGTCAAACGTCGTAACGGTTTCTTGATCATTAATTCTCAAAATACCAAAATATTTCATCTTCGAAAATTAACCAAAATGTCGTAGACGTTTCCTTAACCGTCGTAACGTTTGTCTGTAAAATTAAAATTCAAAATCTCAATTTTCATCTCAAAAAATCCAGAGAAAAACGTCGCACGACGTTTTATAAACGTCCCAGACATTTTCGGCGCCGCCTCTAAAACCATGCTGCGAACCAACGTGTTTTTCACTTCCTTTCTTCTTCTTAATCCGTCTCTCTCTCTCTTTCACGTCTTCTCTCCGCCACCTTTCACCTTCCTTCTCAATTTTGACCACCAAAAACCCCCAAATCACTTATTCTAAAGTGGTTTCTTCTCTCCTCTCAACTCTCTTTCCATTTCTTCTCTCAAAATCGAGCTTTTCTCTCTCCTTCTCTCTCTCTCTCCATCAAAACCCTACCTTAAGCCATCTCTTCAAATCCGGCAATCCGACCATCAAATCGAAGATCTGACTTCGCCATTGTGCTCGTAGAGTCGCTCTCTTCACGGATTTGTGCTTCATTCTTCAATCGGTAATTTTCAACTTTTCTCTCGAACCAATGGCTACAAAACTTGCCAAAATGAATGCACTTAGAAAGAAGAGGTCCCGAACCGAAACGGGTGAGTCGAGTAGAACTGAAATTCAACCGGATACCAACCTTTTTCAATCCAACACTTACCTATTTCGGAATCCAATTGCTCACACCAATTTCATGGGCCAATTTTCAAATCGGAAGTTATCCAATTGCTACTATTTTAACAAAGCATCGGTTACTTTTCGATATCCCGAGGATGACAAAATTATCGGGTATATCAATCACTGGCCTTGGGAATCCTTGCTCACTTGCGATGAACCATATAGTGAGATGATTACCAAAACCTTCTACTCCAACCTCACATTTACCGACGAACCCTTTCTTGTCAAATCCTATGTATGCGGGCAATAAACTATCCTCTCTCTGGACAATGTGGCCAATTGGCTTGGGTTATCTAATGAAGGTGAAGAAACCTATCTCCTTCGGAATTGGACCGAACATGCTTTAGAACCCGCCGATCACTACAAAACTTGGTTCGATCGACGTAACCATAACGATGCACCCCTCTATGCATCACATCTTCCATCTCTACATCGTTTGATTTTTCTCCTAGTTAACAACATTCTCGTACCCAAAGCAATAATCAAATCAAACATAGAGTGGGGTCCAATGTACTACATGCGATATCTCATTTCTATGGATGAAAAACGGTTCAACATTCCCTACATAATTCTCCGCCACATGATTGTTTGCTTCACAAGCTCCATTGCCACTCTACATTTCGCTCATGTGATTCATTGCATAATTCGCCAAAGTGGCATAACCGTCCCAAGCCATCTCATTGGTAACGAACCACACCATTTGGTTGATGTTTTACCCAAACATGGTTGGATCAAAGGTACTTCGGACTCGGGTTTACCAATGCTCAAACCCGACAGACGACCCATAAATGATTGAATAAATGCTCCCAATGCCCAACCAAACCAATATTGGGATCCGTATGAAGAAGAACCGCCGGTACAACATGAACCGCCACCAATACCACCAATGGCTCAAGGTGAGATACCTCAAGGAGCGGAAAATCAATTGGCTTGGATCATTCAACATATGCAACAATACCAATTAGCCAATACCAATGAATTTACCGAGATTAAGAATGATCTTAAAGTCTTGAAGGAAGATTCGTGCAAAATCTAAAACCGAGGTCTCAAAAACGCCAAAGCCATTCATGATGTTGATATCACTACCTCCGAACTTGCTCGGCGCTTTGTGCAACAATACGGTGCTTCTAGTGGTGCGACCTCTAGTGCTCCTTATATTCCTTCCGAAGATGATGACGAGGATGATGTTGAAGATGGTGGAGAAGACGAAGATGATCCCTCATTCTAAACTCCCCTTATTTTTAAAATTCAAATTCACTAAATGGTTGCTATGTTATGCTATCCCTTGAACTTGTTTTATTTTGTTCTTTATCTTGCATGAATTGATTCTCTTATGCTTAGGATATTTATGCTATTAATATGACTCTTTGAATTATGGTATTGATATGAATGCTTGCATGATGGTTGCATGATTATTTACAAATTTGCTATCTTACATGCTTATATCATTTGTGATGCTATGCATAACTCTCAAATTTTATTAGTCATATCTTATCACCTTGAGGGGGAGTGCATATTTTGAGGGGGAGCACTATTGATTGTGCTATTTGATGATATTTTGTCTCCCTTTCGTCGATTTCCAAAAAGGGGAGAAAATGCAAGACATGCAAAAAATGATTAATTGGAAAATTAAAATTTTTAAAAATTTTGGAAAAATCGATTTATGCACTTACTTGCGTTGTATGTTTTGCAAATCGTCAAAAGGGGGAGATTGTTATTTCAAGCAATTCTCTTTTAGTTTATTTGACTAATTTGCAAAACATACAATGATTGAATTTTATGATTTTCTCTATTTTAGAAAGAATGCAGGTTTAAGACGATTGGAATTGCAATAATATAAAGTGCTTGAACTGAAGAATCATCAAGTTCTTTATCAAAAATCTAAAGTGTAAAATTTATATTTAGTAAAGTAGCTTTGATGTTGATTCGCAGGGACAAAACGTTGGAACGGTTAACAAAACGTTCAGACGTTTTACCTCGTGTAAAAGATCTAGAAATTGATCGATTAAAAGCTGAAAAATGCTCTAAAACGTTTCAGACGTTTGTCAAAACGTCTGGACGTTTTAATTCGCTTCTCAGACTTCAAATTAGGCTGAAAAATACTCTAAAACGTTTTAGACGTTTTAATTCATTTTTCAGACTTCAAAATAGCATTTTAGTCGATAAATTTTCAGACAAAAATGTCTTGCAACGTTTGTTAATCGTTGGCAACGTTTTAGGAACTCTCACAGAAATTTGAATTTTTGAACTAAACGTTTTCTACGTTTTACAAAATGTTGAGACGTTTTATGGCAGATAGCTCATTTGAAAGCTGCCACTATAAATAGAACCTTAGAGTTCTCCTCTTCATCAATACAGCCGACCCTAGAGTGGGAAAAATGGCACGCCGGAGCCGGCTCCGTCACGGAACGGCACGGAACGGCATGCGTGTCATTCGCGTGCCGTGACTCGCGTGTCCCGTGCCGTGACCATTCGCGTGCCGTGACCATCTTTTGAAACTTTGGCACGGCACGGCACGGCACGTGAAAAATTTAGTCACGGCACGGCACGACACGTAATCACGCGAGTCACGTGTAATTAGGACCATTAGATATTGATTTAATGGTGAATCTTGAATAAATTAATTTAAAGTATGAATAAATGGTCACGTGAGTCACGCGAGTCACGCGGGTCACGGCACGGCGTGACTCACGTGGCGTGACCATTCGCGTGCCGTGACCACCCCTTGACATTTTAGTCACGGCACGGCACGGCACGTGAAAAATTAACTTGGTCACGGCACGGCACGGCACGGCACGAGACCAAAGTCACGGCGTGTTAGTCACGGCACGTTTTTCCCTCTCTAGCCGACCCTAATTAATTCAAAAGCGATTTTCTGTGAGCTCAAGTTCCTCCATTCTTGTGAGAACAAAAACTTCAATATCCCTCAAACAACCTCAAATCCACTTCACTAATCTCGAGTTAGATTAGGTTAGAGTGAGCCTTTGAGTGTTCATCTTGAGATTTTGAACTTAGAGACTTCGTTCTCTATTCTAGTTGGCCGTGTGACTTCCCATTGGTTATAAGGGCTCACCGGTTCACAAGTTGTAACCTTTCTCTTTTGGGTAATAGAAAGGTGCACCGAGAAGCGGTTGCGACGCCCCAGAGACGTAGGCATTTTAAGCCGAACTCCGTTATCACTCCTTGTGTCAACTTTCTCTAAACTCATCTATTTTATTTTATTTACAATTAGTTATTTATTTTCGAAATTAGTGGTGCCTAAAGGACAACAGAGGAGGGATCCACTTACAACAAATTTGAGTTACAACAAAGTTACAACATTCATTTTTTTCATTTTCAAAGTCCAAATCGTCGATCCAAACAGTTCAACATGATTATCTAAATAAAATGTACTTGCAGATCAAATTTTATATTTTTTTGAATTTTTTTACTATTTATTAAGATGGGTACAAAATTCAATGGTCTAAGTATGGCTATTTTTTGTAAAATACTTAATAAATAGTAAAAAAAATTCAAAAAAAATGTAAAATTTGATCTGCAAGCACATTTTATTGTGAAGATCATGTTGAATAGTTTGGATCGACGATTTGGACTTTGAAAATGAAAAAAATAAATGTTGTAACTTTGTTGTAACTCAAATTTGTTGTAAGTGGATCTCTCCTCATATATATATATCTATTCGTGATGAAGAAGAATTCAACGAATTGATTGACACATAACATGTTATGACTCCCAAAGTCTCAAATTGTGACTGATGTGTTAATATTTTTTATAATTAATAACTATGTGGGTGGGTCGAAGAAAGTTCCTCGATTGGTTGCTTTAATTTTTTTGTTTCGTTATGAGTTATGACCAATTCCATGATATCTGTGTGTTAATCGCACATGTTATGACTCCCGGCCCATTTCTCAACTTTGTCGTTGAAGTATACCATGGGCCGCTGATGAAAGTCGACGTTCCTCCAAATCGCACATGTTAAATATGAGTTCTCCCACTTCTCCTTAAGTTTCTAATAAAAATTTAGCCCCATTTTACCATTACCTTGTGGAATTGAGAGTAGGTCCTATGGGCATCAGACTTACTCTGATTCGATGGGTTTAATCACTGTTAATTTGCTTTAAGATTCGTGCGGAACGCTTTAAACTCCGTGCGTGTCTGTTTCAATTTTCATGCGCACAAATCTTGAATTAAATCGGACGGTCATCATGCTCGTTGAACCTAAAAGTAGGTTTGATAGGCATCGGACCTACTCCGTTCTCTACCTTGTGAATTTGGTTACCCTAAAGTTTGACAACTATTGGGAGACATCAATTTACTCTTTACATTATTATCCTAATCATAGTATACAGGTTAAAGAGGTGTCCAGTGTGCTTCAAAATAAGATTATAAAAAACACACCTCTATTATGTTTATTTTTCTTTTAGAATGTGCTTTAAAACATTAGTTAGTTAATCAAATTTTGCAAGTTATATAAGAAAGAAATTAAATTATTTCAGTAGGTAGAAAAATGATAAATTATTTCACTTTAATAAGTTCAATCGTTAAAAAACCATCATTAACGTCAATCTTTAAAATAATTTATACTGTGTGATTCTAGAGAGCGTGAATGTCAAAGAGAGGAAGAGAGAGAGAGAGGAGATAAGGGGATGAAGAAATAAGAAGAATTAAAGGACATCTCCATTTAATTCTAAAGGGTATAGTGGTCAATTTAATTTTTAAAATAATTAAATTAAAGATAAAATAAATAAAAGATGATAGAAGAAAGAAAATTAATTTTCTAATATATTATTATAAATAAGATCTTTTATTAAAAGATCTATAATTTTACTAATTACGAAAAGAGTTGTTAGTATAAAATAATAATAATTACTCAATTTTTCGGGCTGTTATAATCTGATTAGAATCCGATTAAATCCGGTCGAGGTTAAACTGTAAAGAACTGTCTTCACAAGCTAATGTTTAAGTTACAATATCAATATCTTGTGATTTATTAAATTAGACGATGATCGATATTGGAATTTTTTTTTTTTATAAATTAACATTTTGACTCACAACACGAAGAAAGAAATGTCCATGAACTCTACATAAAATCTTAAATCTTATTTATTGATTTGATTTTTAGAATGTTCAAATTATTGAACCATGCATTTAAAAAAAAAGTCCCAGATCGATGTAGACACAACACATATATATATAATACCCATATATATATTTAACTAATTAATAACTAAGAAAAAACGAAATATTTAAGTTAAAGAATTATGTTTTTCAGTAGTTCTTAATTAGCTGTAGGAGCATATATATATATATATATATATATATATATATATATATATAGTCTATTATTGTTTTTGTTGGTACTACGAAGGTGGTACCGTTTGACTATATATGTAATGGGTTTTCTATTAATGGAAAATTGGTGGAAATCCCCACTTCTTCTTTATAAAAAAACACTATAGTCCATTATGTACGCTGCAATATTGGAAATAAATTTGGATAGTAGAAAAGATAAAGTCATATACTTATAATTAAAATATGATTAGTTTTGTAAGGGAGCTAAATTCAATCAAATTGTTTTTGTTAAAAATAAAGAATTGAGATCAAATTATCCAACTGTTTAATATTCATAATGGATATATTCACCAATTAAATTTTGAACTGGTGAAATCTCACGCTCAAAACATTGTCTTTCAATTTTGAGATGGTTTTCTACTAGATCAAATATCAAAATTGATTAAGAAAGTTCACAAATTTGATCAAATTTAACAATTCGAACAATTAGACAACTTAATTCACAATTAGCTAAGCTAACGCATGATGCATGGTTTTAATTCTTGCGTGAGACTGAGTCATATCTGATAAGGTATGTATATACCATTTCTTCCAAGATATTTCTCTTCTTTCTTTCTTTCTCGAGTAAAAAGAAGGGTCAACCACTCGTGTTTTACATATTTGTTTACCATTCATACTAACTTGTTCATCCAAGATATTTCTCTTCTTTCTTTCTTTCTCGAGTAAAAAGAAGGGTCAACCACTCGTGTTTTAAAGATTTGTTGACCATTCATCACTACTACAGAAATGGTCATTGTACACTGCACATTGTATACGGATTTGACAATTTTATACAAAAACCGTGTGATATTGTAATTTTTTGGAAGCCCGAAATATCTGTGGGATCTATTACATGGATATTTATTAAAGAATCAGTGTAGAAAGCCTTGAGAGAGCTACACGGACGTTTATCAGGAATTGTAAACGGATTATTGTTTAACTAACAGTGTAGATAGCCATATGAGAGCTACACAGATATTTATGATGAGAACCGTGTAGAAATATACAAAATGCACACGGATGTTTGTTTAAATAACAGTGTAGAACCCTTTGACAGAGCTACACGGCTGTTTACATAATAATCCGTGGAGAAAGGTTATTGTAGGGTTTTGATTATCGATACACGGTTTTGCCAATTTTATACACTGCACATTGTACACGGTTTTGTTAAGTATAAATCCGTGTAGAGAAGTGTAGGGTTTTGGTATAAAATGCCTTCTCCTTCCTGCGCCGTATAAAATGCCTTCTCCTTCCAGCGCCGTTTTGATCAAGTAATGCAACAAACGGAAAGGTTAGAGTTTTTTCAATTCATAGGTAAATTGTAGGTTCTCCTGTATAACCTTAGGAAGAGAGAAAGACCGGTCACTTTACATATCGCTTATGATCAACTTTGACAATCATTTTCACGGTTAATAATTAGAATTTTGATTTTGGTTTATCAATTATGTCAGATCGCTTATCTATCAAGATAAGTCACTATCTTTGGAGCTCATCTATCAAGACGAGCGAAGTGATATAATTGATAACCTACATCTCGACTTCACATGTGAATTGCTTCATTTCTGGCATGTATCTTCTTCATCTCTAGCATGTATTTTCCGTATCTTCCTCTAATTTTCTGTTACTTATTGTTGCTTACTTACTAATCATTTTATTTTTATTTACAGATTGTGATGAACTTTCCGATGGACAGCATGTGATGAATTTCATTTTCTTTTTATTTTCACTATATTTTATTTGACACTTTACAAGAACATGTTTTTTCTTGGTTAGGTTCCAAAGAAATGGGTAAAACTAACTTTCAATAATAAAACATGTTCTTTAAATTAAATCATGTTTTGATCACTTGTTTTTGGCGATGTAGAAATGGCATGTTGCAGTGCATTGTTGTTTAATTTCTTACACAAACCCCCTTTGAATAAGATGTGGTTTGCGAAAGAATTTAAATAACAACGTAAGAACACTGCAACATGTCCATTTCTACATCGCCAAAAACTTTGGGACTAAAACATAATTTAATTTTCATAAAATGTTTTATTAGTTGAAAATTAGTCTGACTCATTTCTTTGGAACCTAACCAAGATAAAGCATGCTCTTGAACTCTATTTTATTTAATCTTTTTTTTGCTATTCACATTTTTGAACATTTACACTTTCCAAATTTGAATTTATGATGCATGCAAATAAGTTAAACAAATATATGTCTTAAAAATTTATCAAACTTGGAAAAGTCCATTTGAGGACAGACAAGTATTAGTATTTGGTTTTAAATATTAGTTCAAATATTAAATATTAATAAAAAATATTTATATTTCAAACATTTCTAGGTCAAATATCAAATATTAGTTCAAAATAATACAAATAATAAATCACTATCACTTCAAATAATACAAAAAATAAGAAGTAAATTCACTTAATATTTTTAATTAATTTCTGCACGGACTTTTTGTTAATAATACGTGTAGATAGGGTCTTTCTACACGGACGTTCAACGTAAAAGTCTGTGTAGCTCTCCTTCATTCTAGACGGTTGTTAAGTTAATATCCGTGTAGAAAGAGGGTTACAATATAATAAATGACTTGGCTCGCGCCGCTTCGAGTCCTTTGCCAATTTCACCTATCTATTTCTCGAAGGCCGAGTACCCTCGTTGCGATTTCTCCAAATGCTCGACCTTCCTCTCCAACTCAGATTGAAGAACTTCTCCCGGGAGGCTGCATCTGCCTGTTCTGCCTTCAGAGGAGGGAGAAATCTGAGTTGGGAGAGGAAGGTCGAGCATTTTGATGAAGTCGCTTGCTGTGGAGTTGTATTTATAAGAAGAAAATGATCGCTATGAAGGTTTGGTACAGGAACTCAATGCTCAACTGCAGGTTTTCAAATATCTCGGATTCATTGTTTTGCAAAGGCAGAGAGGGAACAAAGTTGAAGGGGAAAAAAGGTTGAGGCAAAGCTGAAGGGCAAAAGGTACAAGGTAATCACACACGGATATTAAACTAAAAGTCCGTGTACAAAGGGTTTAGGGTTTAGATCTCTAGAAGGGTGAGCTACACGGTCTTTTAAATAAAAGTCCGTGTAGAAAGGGTAAGAGACACGAATGTTAAAATTAAAAAGGGGAGGCAGCTAGAAAGGATAGTTTTTTAATTAGGGATAGATACTTATGTTTGTTATATATTTTATGTTTTTGTTTTGGTATTAAGTGATGATGTATCCAGTAACTATCCCTATGTTGAAATTAATATATGAAGTATTTTTATTTTTTGTGCTCTTGAACTCTATATTATTTAACTTCTAGTTACAAATTAAGACTTGAGAGTAGGTCCGTGCGCATCGGACCTACTCTGCTTACGATGGGTTTAATCACCGTCTATTTGCTTTAAAAGTCGTGCAGAATAGTTTAAAATTCGTTCGTTTCTGTTTCAGTTTCCGTGCGCACATATCTTATATTAGATCGGACCGTCAGCATCGTTGAACATAAAAGTTGGTCCGGTGGGCATCGGAACCTACTCCGTTCTCTTTAATTGAACGTCCGTGTAGAAATGCAAAGCGAGCTACACGGACTTTTAATTAAAAGCCCGTGTCGAAAGGTATCGTACACGGGCTTTTAATTAAACGTCTGTGTAGAAAGCGAGGGAAAGTGAGGCGGGGAAAAGCCAACCTAGGCGAAAATTTTCGGAAAATTGGTTTTGAATTTTTGGGAGGGAGACAGGGAGCTAAAGGAGGGAAGTGCGAAAATTTTTTGATAACTGTGCGGAGGGATAGAAATGGCTTTCATAAACTCAAAGGTAACATAATATCTGTGGTTTTATCCGACCGTCTAATCATTATTATGCACAAATATTAAAGGATCTTGTGCAACATCTAGAACCAGTCTAAACAGAGATATTATGTTACCTCAGAGAGTGTGGAAAATCTACCCACCACCTCTTAAATGAAGACCTCAGGACCGTTCTTCATTTATCGGACGGTCAACAAAGCTTGATATTTACTAATCGACATGTACATGTACAACAGTACATACGAAAATAATTCAAAAAATATATTTTTATTTTGTTTACATCTTATATGGCCAAATAATACTTATACATATTATTTTTATAAACTTTCATCATTGTATGTCCCTTCAAATTGTAAAAATATTTTTGGCCATAGCACCGTTTTTTCAGCCGTTCCGCTATGACGCGATAAACGCTATTTCAACCTTTGATTTATATGAATGAATGTATATATATTTCAATTTAAAAATAAATTCTGACATGAAATTGCAGGACGCCACAGCAAGCGAACTCGTCCTGTGGCTCGGGAATAAGCCTCTGGTTGGTGCTAAGGGCATGGTACATCCAGCAGCCGACAAAGTGCACAATGAGCAGCTACTTCCCGGCCATGCCGCCGTACAGATTGACAATGTCTTGAAGGGATGGGAGCACATACCTCTTCCTGTCCCAATTGAGGGGAATGGCATGCTCTGTGTCGATGATGCCCGACTGTCATTCGTGCAATGGCCCAAGGATCAGATTATTTTGGATCAGGTAATGCATAAATAGTCAAGTTATTTTGTTACATTCAAAGCACTTCCTTTTCAAATACTTGAAAAAGGTAAAAAATTTCGATACAGACAGGAGGAGATGATGATAGTCGCACGGAGGGTGTGATGTCACCGGTACGGAGGGACGAAGCAGGGTCAGTAGCTGCTGGTCCGGCAGCAGGGTCAGCAGCTGCTGGTCCGGCAGCAGGGTCAGCAGCTGCTGCTCCGGCAGCGGCAGTTGCTGACCCTCATGCCCAACCAGCAGGCCATGACCCTCCTGCCCAAACATCAGAACATGACCCTACGGCCGGACCAGTAGTTGCTGACCCTGCTGCCGGAGTAGCAGTTGCTGACCCTCCTGTCCAACCAGCAGGACCTCCACCTCGTCTGCTCACCGAGGAAGAATACAAGCTCCTTCCCGAAAAGGATTTGCGGGATCTCCACGACCGCTTGAGGGCGGCACCCAAGGACATGACGGAAGTCGTCATACCTATCCCTCCGGGGAGATTTCTACATGATGGCTCGGTTGTACTGCTGCCGTTCACCGACTTCAAGGACTTTCTACATGCCTCGGGGGCCGATAAATGGCTCTCCGTGGGGCACATCACCATTTTCCTCATGTTAGTGACCAAAAATTGTTTATATCATGTGTATAGCACTGAAGAATATATTCTAATGTCATATGATAATTTTTCAGGAGGCTAATCAATAGTACTAACTACAAGGGCAAACAGAACTTGTGTGCTTTTCTAGACCCCAGCGTACTTAGTGCGTCGAACGTGAAAAATGCTCCGAAGGTGGCTATGGATTACCTGTGTGGCGCGATGCTCCAAGCTACTAAGGCGAAGAAGAGATTTCTTCTCTTGCCATACCACCAGATGTTAGTTCTAACCTTGTGATTAAATATATAAATAATTGAAATCACACCATCAAGTCAAGCAAACACGTGTCTCACTATTATATATGCCAAAATATCTGGGTACTGTATGCTAAGATCCTATAATTCTTCTCCTCCCACAGGGGACACTGGTGTTTGATCATTATTGTGCCTTGCATGAGTGCGGTTTACGTGATAGATTCTTTGCAGTCCAAAGAAAGGATCAGATTTAGCACGTGCAAAGCAATCTACTCGTATGTGCAAAAGTAAGTAATAATCTTTCAGTTTGATTTTTTCCCAATTATAACAAATTGTGGAATTGCTAATTAGAGTCACTCCATTTTGTAAGGGCTTTTGCTGCATACGTTACACAAGGAGGATTGCGCAGCAAGGACAAGAAATCAAAAGGAAAGTTGATTTGGAGGTGGTGGCCGGTGAGCACAACACAATTCTATAATTTCATATTTTGTTCAAAAAATTATTGTCATTCTAACATAGGCCGCTAAATGTAAATTGTAGAGCCCGCAACAGGAGGCGGGTTGGGAATGCGGGTATTACATGATGATTTCCATGCTTAACTTTGTCGAAAAAATGCAATTCACATTTCCAGATGTGGTATGTAATTCATATTAATTGTGCCTATATAATAGCAATTGATATTTTCATATTATGCTTACTTATAATTCTCATTTCATTAAATTAGCAATTGATATTTGCGACTGTCTTGCATCTACCTTTTCTTGTTACTAACTAATATCAAATTATAATTGTAGCAACCATCAAAGCAAGCTGTGTACTCCAAGGAGCAGATCGACTATATAAGAGGTAGCTGGGCAAGATGGTTTCTATCTGAATATTGTAATGCTGAACATGGATTTGTATAACAATTTAGTGTATATATGAATTTAGCAAGCATAATTTAATGTCAAATTATCTGGAAATCTGGCTAGCAAAACAGAATGGTATATGAATTTTGTAGGAAAACTGGCTAGCAAATTAAACTGGAGGCTAGCCCAGAAATGAAAAAAAAAAAACAAGAAAACAAAATGGGACAATTCTACACGGATATTAAACGAAAGCCCATGTAGAACGAGTTGAGTGAGCAAGGATTATTTTATATTTGTCCGTGTATGATAGTTACGATACGTGAATTATAACTCCGTGTCAAAAGAAAACGCTACACGGACGTTAAACAAAAGACCGTGTATGTGTACAGAGAGCTACACGGATGCTTTTATATAGTCCGTGTATGGTAGTTAAGAGACTTCACGGATATGAAACTAAACGTCCGTGAAAAAAACACAGTAATTCCACACTGTTGTTAAATAAACAACCGTGTAGAAATGAGTACAGATATTCTTTTATACAGTCCGTGTATGATAGTTAAGAACGATTCACGGATAAGAAGTTAAAAGTCCGTGTGGAAAACAATAGTTGACACGGTTATTTAACAAATATCCGTGTCGAGCGTTTTCGGTGTTCTACACCGATTATTTTATATTTGTCCGTGTACGATAGTTATGACAGGACACGGATATGAAATTAAACGTCCGTGTAGATAGAGTAAATCGACACGGTTGTTCTGACCAATGTCCGTGTAGAACGAGTTCGGAGATACAAGGATTATTTTATTTTTTATTGATTTGTTAGGAGAGGGACACGGATATGCAACTAAATGTCCGTGTAGGTAAAGTAACCGACACGGACATTTAGTTGCAATGTCCGTTAATAAAGAGTATTCGTACACGGTCGTTTACGTAATATCCATTTTGCTCGGTTATATGGAGAGCGCCACAGGCAGGTGTATGTTCACGGCTGTTTATTTGGTAATCCGTGTAGAAAGCGTTAGATATACACGGGTAAATATCCGTGTCTATAGAGGGTACCTTTTATACACCCTCAATTCATACACGGTAGGGAAATCCGTGTAGCTCCTCTGGTAATGTCCGTCTGCAATCTCTTTTTCTGTAGTAGTGCACCCTGAAATCCCTGCAATTTGAATCCATTGGTTGAACTGATCCTAGATGCGTGCAAGAAAAAACCAGCTGTTTCGAGATGCGTTCTCGGAAAAAAATTGATAGCTGGATTTTGGATTGCAGAGTGAACAGTACTCAATCTCGGAATTTCATCTGATTTATTTCCCTACAATACACATGAAAAATTTGACATAGCGATAGAGCTTCCAAGAATTTGCATCCCCTAGACACCTGAGGGTACAATGATTAAATTCACACTATTATTTTTTTACCTGACACGAATATCAGAACAACCTCTCTATATTTTTCGTAGATATCAAATATAAGAGGAGGGATCAAGTTACAACAAAGTTACAACAACCATTGTTTTCATTTTCAAAGTTCAAATTGTCGATCCAAACCGTTCAACATGATTATCTAAATAAAATGTGCTTGCAGATCAAATTTTACATTTTTTAGAATTTTTTTACTATTTATTAAGATGGATACAAAATTCAATGGTCTGAATATGACTATTTTTTGTAAAATACTTAATAAATAGTAAAAAAATTCAAAAAAATGTAAAATTTGATCTGCAAACACATTTTATTGTGGAGATCATGTTGAACGGTTTGGATCGACGATTTGGACTTTGAAAATGAAAAAAATGGTTGTTGTAACTTGATCCCTCCTCCAAATATAATTGAGTTTGATTTGACTAAAATTTATTCATACCGTCTTATAAATATTGTACCCTTCCTTACATCCAATCAGGTATAGATAATAAATAGAACTATGGAGATGGATCCGACTCTGCTGCTTTTCTTAAAGAAAAGCAGAGTTCTGCTTTTCCGATTCCAACTATTAAAAATTTTCCATTTACATATCTCGATAAAGAAATTTTTTCATGCACAAATTTCAACGAATTTGAATGGTTGGGATCGGAAAAGCAGGACTCTGTTTTTCTCTACAGCAAAGTCCATTCCCTGTGGAGATATATAACTCATGTTTTCACCTCAAAAGCAGCGCTACTTAAATGAATGAATTAATTTCTTGGTAAGAATGGACAGAAAATAATTAACAAGAGAGTTGTATATCTGTAATTGATAAGAGATGAAAGTGGGATTCTTTTAGACATATTGGAGAAGATACTCTTCCGTTGGTTGGGGGCCTCCAAACCGTTACCAATTGGGCTGTGCTCCGTTTGGTGAAGCTATTGTACGAAAGAATTTTATAATCCATGATCTCATTAAGTGAATATATATTTCAATTTTTAATTACTGAAGCAGTGTACCGAGCTGTCTTTGAGAGGGCTTAAAACATGTTTGAGCAAACATATATCTATCTATATATATTTTTTTATAATGTTTGTTCAGCAGAAAGGAGATACTACATAATTCCAGCCCATACAATTATAGGCCTAATAATTAGAACCATAATTGTTTAGCTAGGCCCAATACAAAGTAGAACCTTGATGCCATTAGGATCGATGAAAATGTTAAATGCGGTTTCGCTTATGGCAAAGCCCTTGATCTTTTTCTCTGCCATGATCGAGGCCTAGGGAAGATCCAACTTCTCTACATCGTCTCCATATATTTCTCTTAAAACTTTTACTGCTTCCTCGTCACTTGTCAAATCCTCCCATTTTTCTATTGGAGGTGGTACGTAGTAGTTTCCTCCTAAACACGTTATACCTTGATACGCTTCTCTCCCTATCACGATATACTTTCATAGGAAAACAAAAGATGGTATTAGAGATGAAAAGATAACTATATAGATGTATGAAAAATGAGAAATGTTTTTGGGAATGACAATGAAATGAGAACTAAAAAACTACTACACACTGTAAACCATTAAATTGACATGACTTCCAATTTTGTATTGTTATATTTCTGTTTATAACAATGAACTGATATAAGCAAATTCAAATATCTATCTCTTTCTCTATCTTTTCATCTGATTATATAAGCAAATTGTTATGTTTGACCCAAATTGCTATTTGGGCCCGTTGGGCTTTCTATCTTTAATATGTTGCATATATATATACTCTTTGTAAGAGAGATAATTAAGTCTAATAGAAATCAGTTTGAGTTGTACACCGCGCATACACCCAAGAAAAGAAGATAATTGAAGTAAGTCAAACTTTGATTATTCCGAAACCAAAATTGAAGCAGGTCAAACATCCATTTTCGGTCAGAGAGTGATTTGGTGGATTTGATAATTCTAATTTCATCTTTGGAATTATAATTCTTCGTTCTCTGATTTTGTGGTGCATTTGGTGATGGGGGAAATTAGTGAATTTGGGAGATTTGTGAATTGGTGTTTGAGAAATTGAATGGCTATGTCGGCGAAGTATGATATTGAGAAGTATGATGGGAAGACGAGTTTTGCATTATGGCAAGTGCGTATGGTGGCAATTTTGTCAAGCCAAGGCATTAAGGATGTCATTTTTGGTCGAGAAAAATTGATTGATGCGTTGACGGATAGCAAGTGGAGAAATATGGATGATAAGGCACTCTCCATTATCCAATTGTGTTTGAGCAATTCGACATTGCAAGAGGTCCTATCGGAGAAAACCGCTAAGGAATTGTGGGAGAAATTGGAGAACATTTACATGAAGAAGTCTCTCACCTTGCGCCTCTACACCTTTCGCATGGTTGAAGGTACATCAATTTCCGATCATATTTCGGAGTTTGCATCTATTTTGAATGACTTAGATAAGATTGATGTTAAGGTGGAGGATGAGGATCGAGCCCTTTTGTTATTGTGCTCATTACCCGCATCATACAAGGTCTTTAGAGACATGTTGATTTATAGTAGAGATAAGATTTCCGTTGAGGATGTTAAGAGCAATTTGCAAGCCAAGTTGCACATTGATAGTGAAATGACCAATAGTGAGAAAGGGAGTCAAGGTGTTGGTTTGGTTGTTGATCGAGGTAGGTCATGGGACCGAAACTCGAAAGATACAAGGACCCGTTCACAGTCTAGGCACAAGAATTTGGCGTGTAACTATTGTAAGAAGAAGGGACACATTAAGGCCGATTGTTTCAAGCTTAAAAATAAACAAAAGGCGGATACTAAAGGTTCTTCTTCGGAGGAGGCCAATGTGGCCGAGTGTGACACGGTTGATACTCTTTGTGTGGTAGACACCAATGTTGATGACATGCATTGTTGGGTGATGGATACGGGTGCTTCGCAACACATGACTCTGAATAGAGATTGGTTTGAGACTTATGAGCCTATGGATGGTAAGGTTCTCATGGAAAACAATAACATGTGTAAGGTTGCCGGAATTGGTTCGGTGACAATTAAGTTCCATGATGGAAAGGTCCGAAGATTGACGGGTGTGAGGCATATACCCGATTTATCGAAGAATTTGATTTCTTTAGGGTCTCTTGAGGAAAAGGGGTGCAAGTTCCAAAGTGAAGGTGGAGTTCTTAGGGTTTCTAAAGGGGCTCTCACAATCATGAAGGCGAAAAGAATTGGAACTCTTTATTTCCTACAAGGTTCCACAGTCACGGGCTCGACCGCCATTGCCCGTTCGGGTACTATCTCGGATGCGGATGCTACAAAGTTGTGGCATATGAGATTGAGGCATATGAGCGAGCGAGGAATGACAATTTTGAGCAAGAGAGGCTTGTTGTGTGGCCAATGCACGGGCAACTTAGAGTTTTGTGAGCATTGTGTATTTGGCAAGCATAAGAGGTTAAGCTTCTCCACGGCCATTCATTCGACCAAAGGAACATTGGACTACATCCATTCGGATCTTTGGGGACCTTCTCGTGAACCTTCTAAAGGTAATGGTTCTCGTTACATGCTTACTTTCATTGATGATTTCTTGTTATAACCCGTAAAATTAGGTGTAATTAATTAGACTAATTAATTAGATTTAGACCTAATTAAGTTTAATGATGATTTAAATGGATAAATAAATTGTTTAAATAAAAGAAATTGATAAAATGTAATTTCAAAATTCCCAATTTATATCGACTTCAAAATTTGAAATTTAAAACGAGTTAGTTCTTAATCAGACAAATTAGACGAATTAAGAATTTTAAAACGAACGACGTAGACAATTAATTAATGTAAAAATAGTTTCGACCGATTAGAAAAAATCTCATAAATTAAATGAAGTTGTGACTCCCTGATGAATTAATGAACAAAAATTGAATCTGGAAAATTGACTCATTACACGCTTGATCACTCAGATCGGATTCGAAACAGCCAAGAAAATGAATTGTTGGATTTTTGAATTTGAGTTTCGGGTCCGGTCCATTTTCCCCTATACACCACCTCCCTTTCTCTCTCTGGCGACAGAAACCCCACTCTCTTTGTCGCTCTCTCTTCTCTCCACTCTCTCCGCCTGTGTGCTCTCTCTTTGCTCTCTCTTCTCTCTTTGCCTTCGGGCCCTCCCTCCTACTTGCTGTGGTGTTCCCCTCTGGTTGCCGAGTGATACGTCCTATCTCGGGAGATGAGGCCGTATGGGAGATTGGGCTGAATTGGGCTCGCCCTACCAGAGGATGGCAGGCCGAGGTATAGATCGAGTTAAGAACTCGGGGTGGATTGTGAGAGATTCGGACTCTGACCTGTATGATCTCTCTCTTAGTTCAAAGTTGCGTCCCCTATTTCATGGGGATCACTGCCTTATATAGTCTAGTCATAACTGCCATCTCGGGCGTTTATGGGAGAACGTGGGCAGTTATGTCGTCCGTTATTGGGACGTGGGCATTAAGCTAGCCATTTCCACGGCTATCCCGTATATCGGCTGGCCTTAACCTATATTCGGGCCATATACTTTTGAGGCCTCCGAGTTGGGCCCCGGTTTAGTGAATCTTTGGGCTTTTTCATATGACGTCGGGTTGGCCTTGTAAAGGTCCGAATCCCAGTCTTTCATGGCCCAGTTTGGAACAAGTAAAAGGACCTGTGGAACATAGCCCTATCACCGAGATTTAAAATCCCTCTCTCTTTTTCCCGCGCCCTTTTTCGCTCTCTGTGGGTGCACGATTGTTGCCGAGACCCGGGTTTTTTTTTTGTTGTTGCTTGTCATTGGTGCTCTTTGCCGCTGGCTAGACGATCTGTACCTATTTTTAACGGTCGTGAAGCGAAGGAACACCTTTGGAACCGGCCTAGTTGTCCCTCTTGCGATTGGCTCTCCCCGGGTAACCCTTGACTCTTTTATTTTGTTTTTGCCTTGTGGCTTGCGGCTGATGCCTTGATCTGTGGCCTTCGTGCCATTTCACTTGACCTGTGGCCTTCGGGTTTGTTTTGCTCTTGCTGGCTGTGTGAGCCTTTTTGGTTGATCTGTGGCTTATGTGCCTTCTTGTCTGACCGGTGACCTCTGTTCCTGTTTTTCCTTGGCTTGAGCCTTTTTGCTTGTTCTGTGACTCGCTGCCTTGATCCGGGCTTGTGCCGTTTTGTTGTTCGGCGGTTGATTATTTGACATGTGGTCTTTGTGCTTTCTTTACTACTGGTACCAACCCGGTACCAGTAATTGGGGGCTTTGCGTGTGACTTGTGGTTCTTGTTTCTTTTCTGCCCAGTTGGTGCTGCCTTTGTCTTGCGGCTGGGCTGATGATACTGGCAATGACCTCTTGTTTTCTTTTGTGTGATTACCAGACTCGAACTGACAGGGACCAATTTGTGAAAATTCAAATATTAAGGGCTGAATTGGAAATGTTAGGCTCTTCTGTGAAATGTTTTATTTCAAGGGCTAAATTGCAAATATGGTATTAATTGGATATTGGCCGGCCCTATATGAATATTAATTGAAGATGAGGCTTTGGGCCTTTGTTACTGTTGGGCCGTGGCTTAATTAATGAATCTGGGCTTTTAAAAATTCTGTTGGGCCTTAATATGAATTTATTAATAAATTCAAGAAGGCTTGGGCCTTATCTATTGGGCTTGGCGGATTTTTAAATAGAAAGGAATAAATGTTGCCTCGGATTGACGGAATAAATTGACGGCTTTTAAAAATTTAGGTTTTAATAATGTAACCGAATAAAACCGGATGCTTATGTAAACTTGAATTTAATTCGGGAGATGATTATACCGTCCAGGGTCTTGATGCCTCAGTGAGAGTTCATAACATAATTTGAACAGATACTATACAACCCGAATTGGACTCCTGTATGATCCCGGAACACACCAAATTAAAATAATTCAACACATTTAGATTAATTAGGATTTTTAATTAATTAATAAGTTAAGTAGTTAGGATTTTAAAATATTAGTTAAGTAAATATTTAGATTAAATAAAAATGTAGTTTTTAAATAAGGTAAATAATTTATAAATAAAATATGTTGTTGATTAATAAAGGACAATTAATTAACAACATATTAACGCTTTCGAATCATTACGATTACAAAATTTTACTAAATAGAATAATTAGATAATCATGTATTAATTTATATTTAAATTAATCAACTTGCACAAATTAGTAAAATAATTCGTACGATTCTAGAAACGTTATAATAATTAAGTACTTAACACTTATAAACTATGTACTTAGGATTTAAAATTTATTTGTAGCTTGATTAGTTAGGAAAAACACGTTATTTTACAAGTGATTAAATAAGGAATTAATAATAAGCAAATTAAATTATGTTAGATTAAATTAAACCAACCTTGACCTAATTTTACACTCGATCGGAATCGAATAAAATCGATCGAACCGATTGAGCATGATCTAAATTGTGAATGAGTAAATTCGATTCGAACCGTAGTTATGTAATTAATTAAATACGAACGCTTAGTGAAATTAATCAAACGGGGTAATAAGGGTTACGAATAATTAGTTTAGACTTTAATTAAGTTACGTCTAAATTACAGGTCAGTCGACCTACTTAGATTTCGACCCGTGGATCAATCCCGCTGACGCTTGTACAGGAGCAGGTGAGGATTACGTGGATCCCGGAGGCTATTAGCGCGTTCTACCCCTACAGCCATCAGGTGTGGGATATCTGAATTATTCTTTCGTGGCATACTCTTACCAGTCGACCACTTGAACTGACATTCGCACCTTTAATTTTGTAGCTGCATTAGAGCATGTTTAATCATTTCTGAACTGTAATTAGGAAATTGCATAACCCCTTCTAAATCAGAACACGCGAGTCACGGCACGTAACTGACACGCGTACCGTGCCCAGTAGCGGAGCTACAATACTACAGGGGTAGGCAACTGCCTACCCCTGGAATTTTTTATTTTATTTGGACTACGTTCTTTAATGAGTCTTGCCTACTCCTAAATTTGATTCTGCCTACCCCTGGATTCAATTCGGAGTAACAATTGTCAGTTCAGAATTCAGATATGGATGTATGAGTCGTTTAATATAATTAGGGAAGAAGGGTATTTTTAAATCTTTGTTCATTTAAGATCATCATATCAGATTCGGCCGTCTGCACAATAGATATTTATATTTTTATGGAGGCGATTCGATTCCGAATCCGTTTAGAAAAAAAAAAAACCCGAACCCGATCGATATCTGCCTACCCCTGGCTCAAATCCTGGCTACGCCACTGACCGTGCCATTCCATGCCGTAACCGTACCATTCTGTGCTATAACCGTGGCGTTCTTTGACAGAACCGGCTTCGCCGTGTTATTCTTTCCACTCTAAGTTGGAGTAGTGGCAAGACAGGCCAATTAAAAGCAGAGAGGGAAACGAGGTTGACCGTTGACGGAGTGAGCACGTAGGTGCACGGTACGGTGTACACAATGATATTTTACCATTTTATAATTAGACATTGGAAAGTTTATTTTTCGCTTTTAGAATTATTCTAAATTGTAATTATGGTGGAAATAAATTTATGTAATATAAAAGCACCATTAATCATTTTTATGAGAAAAATAATATAAGGGTCATTTTGGTATTTTACAATCTTTCTCAAAATAAAACAATTTTAAATTGTTTTGATTCAACTTTCTTAATCCTCATGTCTTGCCGAACAATCCTTCCTTAGCCAAGATTAAATTTTTAATCTTGCCTCCCTTAAGGAGGGTTGCCGAACACCCCCATTGTTTTTGTAGGTTTGTTGCGCTTTGATTCCAATGCTTTTAAACACGATGTCTCGAAGTTTTAACGTGTTTGTTAACACAGCACGGCACAGTTTGATAACCAAAGGACTATCCACATTTCAAAATAAATATAAAAATAAAAACAAGTACAAAGGCTAGCAAATCATTCACCGCCTAACCCATGCTTTCTAATTTCAATAATAGAATAAAGAATATAATAAGCATCACATAAATCTTAATAATTGATTCCCATTTCCCAAGTTTGACGAAACATGCGTGATGCGTGACAAGTGGTGATTAATAAAATACCCGCGCTGCGGCGCTGGTGTGTGTGCATCGTCTGCATTAACCAAAAAGAGCATCTCTTGAGATCATGCATTTTGACGGACTTTTTGTATAAATCATAAATAGAAAAAAAAAATAACAAACTAATTTGATGGTTTTAATTTTTACAAAAATCATAAGTACTGAGATGGTAATTCAGTCCGGACTATTTCTTTTTTTGTGTACCGAAATATTATTTCGGTCTCATGATATTTTCAATTTTTTTTTCCCAAACTGTGTAATCTGTTGGTGTAATTACTTTTTTTTAACTGTGCCAAGATGGGGACTCGGCCCAATCTTTTTTTCACAATTTCGGCCATTTCTGTACAATTATTGAGTGAAAACACTGAAGTTTTGCTTTTTTTTTCCTTGTGCCGGGTTCTCGGCCCAACATATAAAATATGATTTTCACTTCTGTACCAAATTCCCAATTCGACACGGAGGGTTTTATTCTTTTTTTTTGTTAAAAATAAATTTCTAATTGGTTAGAGTTAACTTATAAATCCTATTTCGACACAAGCAAAAAAATGGGATGAAATGGGACCGGAATGGTATGTCTCAGCAAAAAAATTGAGGGACCGATATTGGCAAGGAAAATAGAGAGGGGCCGACTTGCTATCTCGGCACAAGAGAAAAAAAAATGAAGAGCCGACTTGCCATCTCGGCACAGGAAAAATTTGATTTTCTGAACTTGTGAAAATCATGGGGCCGAGATCCTAATTCGGTACAAAAAAAAAATTGTCCGGGCCGAATTACCATCTCAGTACTTATAGTTTTTGTAAAAAATGAAACCATCAAGTTGGTTTGTTAATTTTCTTTTTTTATTTATGGTTTATAAAAAAAAATTCATTTTGTCAATTCGGTTTTTGTCTATAAAACAGAGTCCTTTAATATTAGTGTTGATCTAGTTCGTACGGATCTTAAATCAGATCGGATGCTCCAGATACATTAACTCAAAAAATTCTTTTTTGAGTTAACGTAGAGGATACGAATTCCATATTTTGACTGTAATTAAATTAAGTCGGCCCTCCAAAATACATAAACTTATCTTAATTACATACCTAATACTCCCAAGAAAAAACTATCTATATGCAATTAATGTAACCGTCTCTTTCAGTAAGGTTTCTTACAAAAATATTAATTTACTAATCATTGAAACTTTATTTTAACGTGGTCAAACTGGCACTGTCTTGACCGGATAATGTTAAGAGAAGTTGCTAATATTAAATAAATTATCATCAGCAAGTAACAGAAAATCGAATTTGTTTCTTAAGACACTTTAAAATCATATTGAATGAAGAAAGTATGACTAAAATAATATGTACAGGAGCAAATTAAAACTTTGTATTGAGTGAACCAAGCAAATCACAATTCAGATCCTCCCCAGTACCGTAATAGAGAATCTTTTAGAATTAGTGGATCGAGACCGTTCTTTTTAACTTGGCACGAATCTCAAAGCCAATTAATAATGCCCATGCGCTAGTCCGAATCTCAAAGCAGCTGAGAGTTAATCTTAAATCGTAAATTAAGTGAGGGGAATCTTTTACGGTACTTGGGAGGATACTTTTCCAGCAAATCAGGTATCTTGGGCTCTGCTTTTCTATAGAGAATTCGGCCCGTTGCTCAATTAGAGCCGTCCGATCCACATCAAGATTTTATATGAATTTTAATAAATAAAGTTAACAAATTAGTCATTTATCTTATAGTTAAAAAAAATAGCTCAAATAAAAGTTTAGAATTAAATTAAAGAAAGAAAAAAAATAAGAAAGATTGTTTTTTTAGTGGAGAAATAAGTAATTTTCAGATTTTGATCAGAAAATTAAAAATTTAGAAGCTTCCAGATGAATATAACAACAATTATCTCAATTTAAAATGAAAAATAACTTTTTTAAATTTTTAAATGAAAATAAATAATTTATAATGTTTTAATGTGTATCAACCTAACAGCTTAACAAACTAATAGAATTTGTCATCTCTAACAGCTTAACAAACTAACAGAATTTGTCATCTCTAACAGCTTAACAAATTAACAGAATTTGTTAACCCAAAGGCTAATCCTAATCACTTGAGAGTAGGTCCGATGGGCATCGGACCTACTTTGGTTCGATGGGTATAATCACTGTCAATTTGCTTTAAGATTCGTGCAGAACGCTTTAAAATCTGTGCGGATCTGTTTCAATTTCCGTGCTCACAAATCTTAAATTAGATCGGACGGTCATCATACTCATACTCGTTGAACCTAAAAGTAGGTCCGATGGGCATCGGACCTACTCGGTTCTCAATCCTAATACAAACTGTTGACTCTTGATCAAACTGAATTATATTGCCTAGCTATTACAACCATTCTTCCTTTTTTTAAATGTGTGCAAGGCTGCTAGCACGAATTCAGTGGAACAGAGGATTTGAAATCATCCCAGATCGACCTCAAAATTGATCCAACGAGATCGGTACAATTGGAGAGGATCAACTAGTATATCTGGCCATCTGGGGCGGTATATTATTTTTAAAAGGATGAGACTAAGAAAACAGGATCCACCTCTGCTCCTTTTCTTAGAAAAAAGGAGAGTCCTGATTTTCCGATCCGAACCATTCAAATTCGTTGAGATTTGTGTATGAAAAAGTTGTTTTATCGAGATACGTGAATGAACGAATTTGAATGGTTCGGATCGGAAAAGCAGGGCCCTCCTTTTCTCTAAGAAAAGGAGCAGAGGCGGATCCAAGAAAACATTATAGTGCTATAGAATAGAATAGAGGGCATAGGCTATAGCTATGCTATGCACATAGATCACCTGCGTGCTGCTTCGACCATCGAATCCGGTCCCCTCTTATGGGATATTATTATTCATGGACCTGTTTTATACCGTACAGATTGGATTATTGGGAATTTAAACTCAAACCCGTTAATTCAACCATTCTTTTAAATTAAATCTTTTCGGAGCATATACATTTCTTTAATTTTTTTTTAAATATATATATATAGAGAGAGAGAGAGAGAGAGAGAGAGAGAAAATGTACTTTATATTACATCACGAACTTTAATGAATTTATTCAACCAATATCAAACTACATCATTTTTACAATTTTATGGAATTTTAATTTATGAGACTCGTTTAAATTTAGTATATTTTATTTTTATATTCCTATAAACAATAAGTGCTAAGTGCAAACCAATTGCAAATATAAGCATAAAAATTTTAGTCGGATTGCTAGATATATCAACTTAACAAGACTTGTCTAAAAAAATGCTATTTAATCAAGACAATATTTGATAACAAAATTGGCATTTTAAATAATGAAATTTGATAAATGCATCTTAAATTCTGCACTCCGCTCCTGCAACCCAGAAGATTATGGTTCGAGATTCTTTGATACGAGTGTAAAGCATCTGAACGTCAGTGCAATGAGCGGAAGTGTTTGACACTCTGCTTATAAAAATGTTTATATAATATACAGTGAGCAAATAAATAATAAAAATGGCTCTATTTGATATGCAAATAATTATATATATATTTACTAATTTAGGTCCATCTTTAAAAAATAAAAATATAGTACAAAAAATTTAGAAATATTAAAATTAGTCTCCTACAAGATTTTGATGAGTAGAACTAGGGTGCTCCTAAGCTCACCAAGCCCTTCGTGAGCGCGACTCTAAAACCTATCAAATTGACTTCAAACGACATTTTCAAACCGTTAGATGTTCAATCTATATTAAAATGTGCTTGGAGACCAAATTTTACATTTTTTGGAATTTTTTTACTATTTATTAAGAGGGTTTGAAAATCGTTGTTTTTATTAAAATTCTGCACCATTGGAAAACAGCGATTTTCAAACCATCTTAATAAATAGTAAAAAAATTCCAAAAAATGTAAAATTTGGTCTCCAAGCACATTTTAATATAGATTGAACATCTAACGGTTTGGAAATGTCATTTGAAGTTTTGATAGGTTTTAGAGTCGCGCTCACGAAAGGGCTTGGTGAGCTCAGGAGCACCCTAGTTCTACTCAGATTTTGATATATATATAGAGTTGGGCTACGGTATTTCGCGAAGTAAAACGAGTGTTTTACTTCACGTCTATATCTTCAATTTGAAACTTTAAAATGTCGATCCGAACCGTTCAAGTTGATCTCCATATTAAATTGTTTTTGGAGACCAAATTTTACATTTTTTGGAAATTGTTTACTATTTTTTTAGAATTTTTGAAAATCGCTGTTTTTCAAAAAATCCTGGACCATCAAAAACAACAATTTTCAAAAATTCTAAAGAAATAGTAAAAAATTTCCAAAAAATGTAAAATTTGGTCTCTAAGCACAATTTAATATGGAGATCAATTTGAAAGGTTCGGATCGACATTTTGAACTTTGAAATCGCAAAATATGAGTGTGAAGTAAAACACTTGCTTTACTTCGCAAAGCACCGTAGCCAACTCTCTCTCTCTCTCTCTCTATATATATATATATATATATATATATATATATATATCACATTTAGCCAATGTTGTAAAATGCGGTTCATGAGGCCGTATATGCGTATGCGGTTGGCAACCGCATGGAAAATCAATATGCGGTTCCGCATATGCGGCCGCATATTCGACCGCATATTCGGCCGCATATTTCTACCGCATATTCGACCGCATATTACCGCATACTGCATATCACCGCATATCACGCATATTACCGCATACTTGTTTATATATATATATCAATTCTCATTTTAAAACCCGCATATATAAGTCCGCATGAAAATCCGCATATGCGGCCGCACACCGTATATGCGGTATGCAGTGGCCTTCCGCATACCGCATAGAAACCGCATTTTACAACCTTGCATTTAGCATCATGAAAAGACCGTCTACCTATAGAAAGACGTGATTTAGAATATTTATTTTTAAGAAGAAAATATAAATATTAGTATACTATTCTAACTCTTAAAAGTATATCAATTACTATTATGGAATTATATGTAATTAGTATTACAAAAATGATAGTACATAATCCTATTAATTATTGACAATTATCTAATTCATATGTTAATAAATAAATAATAATTGTATAAACTCATGAACTGTAGATCTAGCGCAGATGTTGATGAATATTATTTTTGTAATCTCTTTACGAAGTGACACATATTAGATATTTTCAAATAGAACTTAAAAATAAATAAATGCGGAGATTAATTAGTCCTACACGTGTGATGTGTCTCTGACTAACTTATAAATCTACAGATTAAAAGCATCTACATCCCTGAAACTCTTAGAGTTTCTAAATAACTGGTAACTGTTTTTAAGAAATTATAGACTCTGGAGTTTCTAAATGTTCACATTTTTTACACTAATTTTAGAGTTTCTAATAAGCCACATTATCAGTAAATTAAAATTGATAAGCCATATCAGTAGTAAATTAAACTAATTTTCGCAAATACAGGCCAATCGTTTTACCATGTCAGAGTTTATAAACGATTTCTTAATAAGAAATTATTGAACAAAGTTGCTAAATAAGAAATCTATCTACATTCATAAAACTGGTTTAGTAAATGTCACATCAAATTAGAAACTCTAATAGTTTCATGGATGCAGATGCTTAATAAACTAGATATACACTTAATAGAGGTGAAAACAGGTAAGAGTAAGATATTATCGGACGATCTGTATCCGATCCGTTTTCACCGCTAGATACAGTTCTTGTAAACATGGCGACTACTTGGATCCGATATAAATCTAACCCGTTAATTTTGTTCCTCCTCTTTTGAGTTTTATCTTATCAGTGAACCGTGAGCACCCAAAAGTTGTATTCCATTGCCACCCATTCTCCCTCTTCCTTTCTGCTTGCCTCCGGGATTCTCTCTCTAAACCTAGTTTCTCTATACCTCCTCTCCTCTCCATCTCTCTCACCTTCGTTTGGGTATTGCTGGAATAGTCTGATCCTAGGTATTTTTCTGATCGCTTATTTTCTTATCCAGTGATCGTGATCAGTATTATTCCCTCTTATCCTCGTGAGCCCTCTTTTACTTGGGTCGATTCCATGCGAGGTGCGATCCTCCAGCTGGTGCAATAAGTGAAAATCTCAATTTAATCCCATTAGTTTTACCATACGAATTGTACTAATTGGTTCAATTTTTTATTGTGCAGCGATTGACAGCGATTTTAGTATTATGAAATCGAGAAGCTCTTGATAAGGGATAATTACTTATTTTAGCCGAAATAAAGAGACGATGTCAGGTGGAGAAGTTCGTAAAGTTTCTCGACAAGATATACAGCTGGTGAGAAAAAAAAAAAAAAAAAAAAAAACTAAGTCATATTAGTGATAATTGTTTCTTAGATATATAGTGCTCAATCTTTTCTGTTATCAAAATTTAATCAAGGTATTTAATTTCTTTAATTTTGTTTCGTTGTGCTAATGGTATTTAATTTCTCTGCAATATTTTACATGTATAACAAATATGTTGCATATCAAATTAGTAATGCAGTTTGACCAGCACACCCATTTGTATCAGTCTGATACTAACCCAAAAGGTCGTGCAATTTAAGATTTTGCAATTAGTTAAATATGGTAGTCACTATTATGGCATTATCTCTCATTTTATTGCAATCACTGAACTACTCTAGATATTAATGTGGCCTTACCTTTATTATAAATCTGAAAAATACTTTTACATTTACTTCTTCAGGAGCAATCTGTGCCACTACTATTACATTTCCTGCATTCCTTTTTTATAAAGCTTTCTCTTGTTGGAATTCAAGTATGAGTAATATAGAGAAATGGAAATAAAATGAACGAAATCTTACCTAGATTAAACTTGTAAATTATGGTTTTGATCCAGTGGCATCAGATGCTTCTAGAAGCAGTGACAACGGATCCCTCCTCTTGTTTCTTTTGTCTTGTTCATATCTAATTCTTCTTTTTTATATTTATATTTATTTTAATGCAGTGTTTTTTTAAATTACTTTCAGGTCCAGAACCTTATTGAGAGATGTCTGCAGCTTTATATGAACCAGAAAGAAGTAGTTGATACGCTCTTATACCAAGCAAAAATAGAACCTAGTTTTACTGAACTTGGTAAGTTTTTATGCATAAGATCAAATTATTGATTATAGAACTTGATTTTTTAATTTATTACATAAAAGACGTCACTCTATGCTGACATATTATATTTGTTCCTTTTCTTTTTTGTTGGCATAAATTTTGGTTTTTTAATTAATATCAATATTAAAAAATTATGTTGTTACTTGTTAGTTATCTAACTTCAACATCTTTTCTTCATTTGATGGGCTACTTTAATAGTGTGGCAAAAGCTTGAGGAGGAGAATCGTGAGTTTTTCAAGGCGTATTATGTAAGATTGATGCTCAAAAATCAAATCATGGTTTTCAATCGGCTGTTAGAAGATCAGTACCGCCTCATGAGTAAAGAGCACACCTCACCTCTTACATCAGCACCTCCTGTTTCAAATGGATCTAATCCTTCTCCATGTATGTTTTAAATCTTAATTGAGTCACAATTAAAACAATTTATGTTCCCTAAAAAGTTAGTTTGGAGGTCCTCCTTTAAGGTTAATTGGGCCTAATTTGCATACAAAAAAAATTAAGGAAATGACACCTTCAAATCTTTAGAGCTTACTAATATTTTTCTTTATGTTATTTTTTTTTCTTTTCAGTAAACCAAAACTCTTGGGATATGCCATGTGGCACTACTGGTATGATACCTAACGACATGATATGCAATGGCAGTTCAGGTTCCTCTACTGGTATGCTCATAAATGGCACACCTTCTCAACTTATCCATACTGATAAACAAGTCCAGTGCCTAAACCCAAACCCTGGTTCCATGAACCCACCCCAAACCTTAACTGGATCCACGGGTCGGTTCAATGGCGGTGGTGTAAATGGTGCTGCACCGGTTGTTAAAACCGAGTCAAGTTTTGGTTCTGATGTGGGTTTCGGGTTTGGTGACCCGGGTTTCTTGGAACCGTGCCCGTCAATGGGAGACGCTTCCGTAGGTTCCTTTAGCAGTTCAGAGTTGACTGGCCAACCACTGGCTGATCCTATATTGGATATTGACTCTTCATTCGGTTTCTTGAGCCAAATACCGCGCAGTTTTAGCTTTTCTGATCTTACAGAGGATTTTAGTCATAGTACTGGTACGTTCCGGTACCTTCTTTTTTCTGGCACTCTCTCTCTCTCTCTCCATCTTTTGATTAAATTGAGTGAGGCTATGGTACTTTGCAATGCGCACATAGGTCTGCGCTATGGATTCATATCTTCGTTTATAAATTTCAAATAGTCGATCAATCCGAACCATTCAACATGATTGTCATATGAAAATGTACTTGGAGACCAAATTTTAAATTTTTTATAATTTTCTTACTATTTTTTTAGATAGGTAGAAAATCATCTGATCTAAAGATTTTGGACCATTCGAAAGTAGTGTTTTTCTACCTATCTAAATATAGTAAAAAAAATTCAGAAAAATGTAAAACCCAGGTAGAAAACCTAAATTAATAAAAGTCGCTGAATAATCCCATAAAAGGAAGTATTATAAGGGTTTAATGCAGAGGATACCTAGCATTATATCTTTTTTGCAAATAACACCCAGTTCAGTGTTTCTAATATTATACAAACAGCAGTAACTTGATGAGTGATTCTCCTTGAAAAAACTACTGCTGACTATATTGAGGTTTCCAAGGAGCACTCTGGGTTAGGATTAGGCGAGAGATTAGGATTAGACCTCAAATGGATAAATTGACTGAATTAATATGGAAAAAGTCAGGGTAATTTAGTCTTTTCGTTTGACACATATTTAAATGGTAATTATTGGTTGTAAGTATGTGAAATGGTGGGTGTTATATGCATGACTGAAACATTGGGTGCATTTAACAAATAAGGCCTAAACTTTTTACCATTAGGTGTGTGCTAATTCTGTAAGTATTATTTTGTCGACCAACTTTCCAAAAGAGTATAATTTATGTTTTTATTGTATGACGAAATTTGATCTAAAGTGGAATATCTAACCTCGTTTTTTCTTCTTCTCACTCTTAATTAATATCTCTAAGAAATATTGGAAAATTATGGAAGATCTCCTTTCCTCCCCACTGATGCAAACAACTTTTCAGATTCTAATGGAGGTGATTGCCCTTTTGAGATGATATTACTTTATCCGCAAATGGGATTTATTAGGTCATAACTAATATGTATATTTTTTTTTTACCAGATGGAAATAGAAGGCTAGACACTATATCTGAAGGTGTCACCTATGAAGATTTTGCAAGTGATTGATTGCACTATGCTTACCCGTTCCTAAGGTATTGCTTGACACTAAATTAGTTATGCATTTTTCATACAGGTTTTTGCAAAATACACCAACAGTTAGACCATATTTGCAAATGGCATTCTGTATTTAACCATACGTACTAATGACATCCCAAATTCCTCTTAGTTGCACTTAAGGTCTGGCATGTTTGAGGTAACTGCAAGTTTAACCTAAAACACTGTTGGATAAGTATGTTTTGTTTTATGTTAACAAATTTGCCCATACCCCTGGTTAAGCAACCTTTTGATAAGCATCCTGCTAACTAAAATGAACCAATGATTATTTGTACATTAAAAATTAACTGTAGTTAAGTCGTTTTGTTTGGCATACGGAACTTACAAAAGTTTGTAAATTTGAGAAATGTCAGGTGTTGTTGGCAATTATGACATATGTTTTCTTTTAATTTGCACATGAAACTATTTAAACAACACTTGCTTACTGTTTGATCAAATGTTTGTTGGTTTTGTGATAATTAATTTCGTTAATTATTAAATTATACATTTTACAATTGAGAAAATTTCAATCATGGAATGGTGTTTCTTTGACTTGTTTAGATATTCGCTTACAACGTTTTTTTTTTCCTTGTCTATATAGGTAGGTTGATTGAACGAGCAACAAGGTTGTTGTACATATAACAATTTAACAATGTTGGTCATGATTAGAACTTGAAATCATGTGATGCTAATTTTATTGTTTGCGAGTTTAGTAAAGTGTGTTTGTTGTGTATTATGTTCTTGCAATAAATGTCAGATCCTCCCTTAGCTTATGAAGTGATAGTGCCTTTGACATGCTTGTATTCAGTTGCGTATGTGTGCTTGCTTGTCTTGTTTCTGTTTGTGATTTTATTTGCCTAATATTTTGCAATTTTTCATGGAACGCCATAATCTGATTTTATTTTTACCAGCTCGTCAATGCCAAGTTTCTTTATATACATGTGCATTAAATCGGAACATTTTAATTCCGTCAATGAAATAAAACTATTAAAAGGTTTAAGCATTAGGACTATTAAGGGATCTGAAAATTCCGTCAATTGAAAATTCTGGATTCAAACTCAAAATTTGAGTTACTTTTATGGGATCCGACCCCAACTTTGAATCTAGTAGACGAGGAACGTCTTTAACTACCGTACCGGCCCATGGTATACTTCAACGACAAATTTGAGAAACTGGGGAGTCATAACATGTGCAATTAACACAGATATATATCATGGAATTGGTCATAACTCATAACGAAACAAAAAAATTAACGCAACCAATCGTGGAACTTTCTTCGACCACCCACATAGTTATTAATTATAAAAAATATTAACACATCAGTCACAATTTGAGAATATTTGGGAGTAAAGGCCATTAAATGCAAGATATCATATATATATTTCACAATAATGTTAAATAATAGGTGAGAGCGTAGAATGGACAATAATGATTAGTATGCAATGTTGAATATACATGCGCATGTATCATGTTTGAACAAATTAATCAAAGATATTATTTATTCTTTCTTCTCTTGTAAATAACAGCACCTAGCTACCTTGTAATGAAATAAAACTATTAAAAGGTTTAAGCATTAGGACTATTAAAAGGTAGAAAATCAATTCTATACCATTCGGATCCCTCAAGAGAAGTATTCAATTTGAAGCATATTTGTAATGCATGAGGTAGTATTAATTGGAAATGGGTTCTTTTGAGATTCGTGCTTTATAATGTGTATAATACTATAATTTATTATTCCTCGTGTTGTTTAAAGGGCACTATTCAAGAAAAAAAAAAACTAATGGAAGTCGAAATATAAAAAGCTTGCTATGTCTAACTTCACTTACCTTTTTTATATACATTTAACCACTAAATATTCTACTTTATTAAAATAGGAAAATTAGTGTTTAGAACTAATTTTGGGGCATGTGGTTCTTTTAATAACAAAATGATCGATTAGTTTTAGAGAGTTTGTGGGGTCAGGCGAAGAGGCAGCTCTCCACTTGCTCGGGTGTTTCCTCTCATGGCTCATTTGGTGGGTCCCATTTCCTTTGGCTTCCCATTCCGGATCTAACTTCCAATCCTTGGGTACCTTTTATGAATAAACCAATTTTAAGATAAGCTATATTTTGACAAAAGCAAATATACAATTAAGTACATGTGAGAAGTCTTGTTCCCCCTAATCATACAAATTATGATGAATTTGAGATCTGGCATTGCAGGGTGGTTCAGGTTAAATCAGGTACAGGTCCCTAATTTGAACCAGACTCAAACCTGACCTGACCCGTCTGTTGTTTTCCTGTTCCACATCGGAACTTGCTTTTAGAGAGAGAAAAAAAAATCAAATTAAAGGGAAGAGTTCCATAAAATCAGTTACAATCTTATTTACCTTGTCAACAGCAAGTGTGAACACTTCGAGGTCGCCATCTTTGGTAATATGAAACCGAGTGAAGGCCTTGTAATTGGCAATACGCAAAGAGGAGAAGGCCTCGTCGAAATGAATGTGAAACCAATTGATACAAATGTATAGATAGCTCCCGACAATGAGAGATACAACTGGGGTAGAGAAAACCCAGAAATAAACAAACACCGAGGTGTAGTATATGGCTGAGACACTTCGAGACAGGGACATCATCCCATTCTTACAAATGTTTGTTCTTGTGACAGCCATTACCTGTAAATGGTGTTATCATGTAACAGCTCAGATTACTGAAACTTCTGAGTATAACACTAAGAAAGAAACGATAAACATCTCACATGTTTGTCCAAAATATGGAAAGTATAAGATATGCCCATCCAATATTTTATTTTAAAATTGAAAAATCAAATCTTCGAGAAAGGGATTGATTGTTTTTTTTTTCTTTGATAGATGGAAAAACACCAATGGTGCAGTCCTAGCAGTTTGAGAGCAAATTTGTGGTCTAGATGGGGTTTAACATCTGAAAAACACTAGAATCCCATTTATTTTTCTAAGAAAAAAACAATCATTCCCTTCACTGAATAATTAAATTTTAATTTCAAAAATAAAAAACTGCCCAACCTCAAATTTATAGCAGCATCTATGCTCTCTATTCTTCCTCTACCAAGAGATGAATAGTAAGAAAGGAGAATAGTTTGAACATTTTTATGGTAAATGTAGATGGGCAGAGCAAGGACTTATGAGTCTTCTCCGTTTAATAAAAATGTAGATGGCAGCTACTGCCAGTTTTTCAAAAAAAAAAAAAAAAAATTGTCAATTTTGTTGCTAGTAAATCTGATACTTCCAATTTTGTAAGAATTTGCATCAAATTTCTTATTTTATAAAGGTATAGATGATGTTTGACTGTCACAGGAGAATCCATGAAACTACTAACTTTGAAAAGGCGGGAATTCATTGACAACAGCTTAACATTAACAAGCTCAGAATTATTGCTTTCTCAAATCAAGTCAAAAACATTTTTAAAAATTGGTTGTCTTATAATATTGGTTGCATATCACATGTCATGTATTTTGAATGCCATTTGATATTCCATCAAAAATGTTGTTAAATATGGACCGTTACTAAATGGTGAAAATTTGCATCAAATTTCATTATTATAATGTGCATAATGTATATAGAGTACATTTCAATTGCTGAATTTTTAAAATTATAAATTATTTCTGACAATTGTCAAGATTGTAAAGTTAATCCGTTGTCAATGGATCCCAACCATTTTCAGAAGACTAGAAAATTTTCTATCAATTATAGACTGTTGACTATAAAAGATTTCAAAAACATAACCACATCTAGTACTTACTGTTCATCTGCAGTTTTTTATGAATGTCCCATGTCTCACATCCTTGTCTCCGTTTTCAAAGTCCAAATAGTCAATCTGAACTGCTCAAGAAGATCCCATATTGAAATGTGCTTTGAGGCCAAATTTAATATTTTTTGGAACAATTTTTACTATTATTTAAGATAGGTACAAATCACTGTTTTTAAGAAGATTTTGGACTATAAAAAAAACAGTGATTTTGTACCCAGCTAAAAAAATAGTAAAATTTTCTAAACAACATAAATTTTGGTCTCCAAACACATTTTAATATGGAGATCATGTTGATCGGTTCAAATCGACTGTTTGGACTTCGAAAACGGAGATAAGAATGTGAGGCATGATTGGGGCACAAAAATGTGCTTGACTGAAGTACAAAATTGCTTGTTAGTTTCAAAAGGTCCGGGATTGTAAAACATCAGGAAACAGGAGGGTTGCTTGATATTTAAAACTACTACTACCATGGCTAAATAATGAAAGTTTAAATTCTTGAAAATGTATTGAAAAATAATTCCAACCTCAGGTACATCAAAAGCTGACATAAGGTACTTTATACATGCCGGGTAGAGACCAAAGGTCCATTGTTCCAAGCGGACCCGCAAACCAGTAGGGTCAGGAAAATGCTCACTTTCCATTGACCTGTACCAATCATATAGTGTGTGGTAGCCTGAAAGAAAAGATTTGATTTTGTAAACAACAAGTTATCCCTAAAAAGCAAAACTTGTAAACAAGTCATTTTGGTACCGATAGATATATATTTTAAAACTTTTTCAAATAAAATTCAATGCTTCTTTTGTTTGTCACAAACGCTGGTGATCAGTTGAATTATTTTGCAAATTAAGCACTGAAATTAGACCGGTGCAATGGAAAGATACCAGTGCCCTAGTGGCGAGTACGCTCAATCTTCAGTCCTAAAATTCTTGTACCTGAAGTTGCCAATAAATGATTACGGATGCAAATCTCGATGCCAAACTCAAGCAGAAGCATCAGAATCAGAGCAGCTGTCATATGAGCAAATGCATGAAGAGCACCAATAGCAACACGCCGTTTCCGTGACAGCTTTGTTGGCACAAAAGAAATTGCAACCACGAACAATGCCAGGCTCCCCGCTGACGAGATATATGAGTGCTCCAATATGTAAATTAATGCACTGGAGACGGTTGTAATGAAGCCCTTTGTGTGGCCTGACCATGAATCCTCGTGTAGTACATGAAAAAGGTTACACTGAGAGGAAAGAAAAGGTCAGATTTTTTTTATTGTTTTTACTTTATTGGATTTTTTTTCTGCAAAAGTGCAAAATCATATTCTCACTTCGTAACATTGATTTTTTTTATATTGCTTTGTGAAAACAAAAAACCACGACAAAAGAGACCATATTATATGCTTGAATGTTTTTAACCGAAGTTTTCTTTTGATTTTAGTTTTGTTATTTGTTTTTATAGGCTTGCTATGGATGGTTAGTAAATGTGAAGTGGGATACATTGGGGCCTAGATGCACAATCAATGCTAACTTGGGGACAACAAAATTGCACTAAATACATCTGCAGTCCTTACTGATGGATAGTTTTGTGTTTAATTTCACAAATTGAGAGAATAAAAAAATCAAGGATTAATACTAGCCACATAATAAGAATAATACAAAATTTAACAGAAAAAAAAATTACCTGAGGAAACAAGGAAAAAACCAAAATGAAGTAGATAACACCACCAATAATATCAAACTGCCAATTCTTCTTACGGAATTTTAGTATGTTTCCAAGTGCAATCTGAGAAGAAGTAACAAAATAAATAAATAGATGAAATATAAAAATTGCAGTTTCTATTAGGAAGGTCTTATAGGCAAAAAGGGCAATTCAATAGTGGATTCTCCAAAAACCTAGAAATACTGGGAGGCATTATTGAAAACTTGTATTTGCAAAGGACCTTAGTTGCATAGCCAAATGAGCAATGTATTAATTATTATACCCTTCTGGAATCACCATACGATGGGTATGTTGCCTTGCAATCATACTGGGTCCCACAAAAGCTTTTAAAGTCCCTAAACACGTGAGTAGGATGTAAAAAGGCCCCACCACACCCATTCACAAGTAAATGCTCAACGCTAGTTGGTCCCGCATCTACGGCACTGTGGCGCATGTAATGATGCAAATCTCCGGCCATGCGAAGTTTGCATCTACCCTTCAAGTAATCGCATATTAAATGAGACACGTTTGTACCAGTCTTTTCCTTCCAGTACCAATCAAGGAGCCAGTTTGGCTCATGAGTCATCACAACAACTGAATCTGTCGCTCCAATCTACAATAGGATCATTTAAATATTAAAACTAAATATTAAGATAGAATAGCGCATCAAACAGAATGTTTGAAGCTTTGGGTTTTAGCCAAGAATTAAAGTACCAATGCTTGGGTATCTAACTAGCAAGATTTAACTAACACATGTACCATTTTTAACTTAATTACTTCTGTAACAGACAAAATTGCATTTAAATGACTGTGCAACCCAAGCAAAATAATGTTTTCGGATGGGGTATGATTTCAATTTACTGGCAAGTCATCCCATAGTCACCAAAACAGGTATTTTGTAACGAATATTGTCTCACTCAACCTGGAGTGACCTGACAAAGCCAACTTTGCATAATAGGACCAAGAGCAAAAATTTTGGGCTTCCATAACAAAACAATACCTTGTTTTGGCACAATTCTGCAAAGAACTTGAATTGATACACATCAATGTCTCCATGGAGTGCCAGATCAAGGCCGAAAACCCACCACCCTTTTGGCAGTTGCAATGCAAAATAACTCCTTTTCTGCGGCATGAACCAGCCACCTAACCAGTTTTTGTGGCAGATGTACCTCATAAACGTATGCAGGCCATCAAACCAATCTGCACAAGAAAAAATACTAACCATGAAAAATATATTAAAACCTACACGAATGAAAGCCAAAAACCACCCAAAACCCTACTGTAAAGCATGTCAGGTGTGAAGATATCAAATGTTTGCTGTAGTCTAGTGGTTAGAATTCCACTTTGTGGTTGTGAAGATTTCGGTTCAAATCCCAGCTACTACACATAATGATCTTTTAAATTTTATGTTTCAGACCCCCACCCCCCACCCCGCAAATTTAAATTTTCTAGTTCCGCCCCTAGGGGAAGCTGTGTCTGCAAATGTTTTAACTTTGGCAACAATTCTGTGAAAATATAGCACAAACCGTGATTTCCAGGAATTATGAAGCACTGGGGTCCACGATAATCTCTCAAATCTGACACACCTAATGGCATCTCTGGCTTGTTAATGGCAATATGCTCTGACTTGTACCAATGGGGAGGCTGAAGGGCACTTTCAAAAGGAGCAAAAAAACGCCTCTCATAGGTAAATGCCGATGGGTTTGGATACCTATATAACAAATTTTGTTAGATTCACTATTTTTCTAGAATATTAGCACAGAGATTCATTTCATACGAGGACGTTGCATGTTGACTCAATATCTAACATTATTTGTTAGTAGCATCCAACAGCATGACAGATAGAACAAAATATACTGTTGGGTCACTTGCAAATGATGCATGGGCGTTGAAAATACATACTGTTCTCACTACTTCTCAAGTTTTGCTAACAATCAATGCCAAACATTTAAAACAAAGATTAAATTATGAAATGATTATAACAATCTGTTGGGCGATTAGTATTGAAGTTGAAAACAAATAACAAACTCCAGATTTCTTTCCTAACACCCCAAGTATATCACAGAAACTTGACAAAAACAAATAACTCAAAGAGAAAAAAAACAAAAAACAAAAAAAAAAGGGTATTGATTCCTTACGCAAGGTCACCTCCGATGAGAAGAAAATCACCACGAGGAAGCACCAATTTGGACCCACCAGTTCTAGCCTTGAGAGATGGTTGAGCAAGTAAGCGAGCCACAGTGTAAGACGAATTTCCGCCGTCTCCTGTATCAGCCATAAAATCGAACCAAATGTCATCCTTTCCACTGAAATGGTCGTACAATAGATCTTCACTATTGGCTTCATCTGGAACCTCTCTCATCGCCGCCTTCGAAATTATTGCACACTTCATTAATATTAATACGAAAAGGAAAATTTGTCTATGTTTTGTAGCCTGATTAGCAATTCTAATTACTCTTATTAGTTAGATGCATTGAAAATTCCATACTATGTAGAATAAAGTCAAGTGGTGGAGCTATATGCAAGATTTTATTATAGGTGTTTTTGGATGGTCCAGGATTTTATGAAAAACAGTGATTTTGTACCTATCTAAAAAAACAGTACACAATTTAAAAAAATATATAAAATTTGATCTCCAAGCACATTTTAATATGGAGATCATGTTGAGTGGTTCGGATTGACTATTTGGATTTTCACAAAAAAAAAGACAAGGATGTGAGGCACAGTTGAGGCATTTGAACCCTACTCCTTGTATATATGCCCAGGGACTTCTATATAGTTACTTTGGAGAAGCTAGACACTGCAGTTGTGATAGTTACAATTAGGTATGAGGGATTGGTGCATTGAAATATTCCTCTTTCTTTGGCTTGTACTCTCTTTAAATATCTTTTCATTATTAAAGTGAAGTTGTACACAGGATATACAAAAACCAGTTCAGTGAAACATAGAATACGGGCATGTACCTGCATCATGCGCATGTCAAATCGGCCAACAAAAAGTGTGACAGATACCAAGAGATCAAACGCAGTTTTAAATAAATCAGCAGAAGTCCTGAACAATTATTGCAGATGTAAGATGTGAGACTACTTTTATGATAGTAAATACTGAAAATATATTATGCTTTTTTGAAATTACACTCTGCATTTAAGTGTAATCTCAAAAGTCAGGCAATAATTTCTGTTGTTGAAGCTAATACCGAAAACCTTCATTGCAACCCTTTTTTTTTTTGCAAATAATACATAGCTGCTGCGATCAAGTCTCAAAAGGCGACATTGCCTCTGGATTTTTTGAATAGCACAACCATATTACTTCATAATCATATAAGAAATGGAAACCTAATGTTTTAATACACTTGGCATAGCTCTATATCAATTAAAAATTACACAGAAAGATGACTATTAATGTGAGGCAAAACTGTCTACTTTTAAGTGCATATATAATTTAGATGATGACAAAATACTAAGAGAATGCCAATGTTAATCTATAAATTGAGTTAGATGTTATTTGAAATGCAAAATACTGAATTTATTTTTCAAAATGCACCATAGCTTAACCAAGTGATAACTATACATACCCAGAATACCAAGGGACCATATCCAAGAAATTGGGTTTAGTCAACTTCTTTGATTTCTCATGCTCTGGTATCGACGGAGGGTGTGTTAAAGTCCATCTGTTAAAAATTGAACACACTTGAGCAGTTGTCAACAGAATTAAAAGGAATATAATGATCCAACTGAAGTTTGCTATGATGCCAACAGTATCTAGAAATTAATCATAAGTTGGAACATTTTTGGAGAAATTTTGCTTACCTTATTCTCCATGTGATAAAAGAAAATGAAGAAAGGGCCCAACTTCAGTTATTAAGAACATTTATATATTTGTCTACAAAAGATCCAAAAGAATGCAAAAAAAAAAAATACCCATAAATGCGATACAACACTATATTTCCAAGTACCTTCTTGAAATTTATATTAAAATCATCATCTATTTTACTTTACATTGCTCCAGCAACTTTTAACTAATGACTCAATTAATCCTTTACAGTAATGCAAAGAGCCTGTCTTTATAAACTTCACAATTTTTGCCAATGCAATGACCCTCTATGAAAATTTTCTCATAAGAAAGGTTGAAGTGTATAAAGAAAAGTTTACCCAGTAGATCTTTCAACAACATAATTAGCAATGTAGAGGCCGATAAAAGTAGCCCACAGAGAATATAATGGGGATATTTCATCGGATGTGCCGCCACATTGTCCATTGCACACCATCTGGAGAAAGGAAAAATGCATTCTTAGAACATTGATAACAACTAACATGCAAAATGAAATAGTAGCCTCAGTTTAAGTAAAAAAAAAAATAGATCATGGAAAACTGTGAAAAACAAAAATGTTATTGACAAGAAAAAATGAAAAAGAAAAAGTGTGTTCCCTGGTGACTAGCACGGTACTGGTTCATACAAAAAAAGAAAAAGAGAATGAAAAGCACCTCTCCGTAAATAACCCACTTAGATAAAAGGGGATAGTCACTGGCGGATCCCACAGGAGCGAGCCAAGAGGAGCACATCTGGTCCTTCAATTCATGAATTCTTAAAAAGTTTGAAATCCAGGTGCTATTGCGCTCCTGAATTGTCTGCTTCTCTTCTCTGTGTAATGCCCGATTCCCACATCGGCTGTAGAATACACAGCATGCAATGCTAATTACCTGCAAGCAAAATTAAACAGGAAGTATTATTTTTTTTTCACAAAAAGTATAATTGCTTGGTTGGTTAAATAAACACTTTTAAGTACTATTGTGTTACAACCTTGATAGTACACATCAGTACAGGATTATGATCCTGTATGCAAAAGCTGGTAAAGCCTGTAAGGCCATACCAGTATCCACAAATTTTTTTATTCAAGATTGCGTGAAGAGGACTTACAGTGCAATTTTGTAAAATTGTCACAATTTCAGGCCTCTTTCCTGCCACTCTAGCAACTAGGCCAAGATACCAAAGCCCGAGAAATACAATATGAAAAGCAATAAGAAATAGCACCGATGATATGTATATCGTTATGAACAAGGATAGGTTCATCCTCATGTCAACCCCCATTGATTGAAAGCTCGGGAGGTGGTACAGCGATGCTACAAATATCCAACCAACATACCTGAAAATGTGAATGTTAAAAAAAGAAGGTGAAACAAATTTAATGGCAACTTCTTCTTTAAGCTTCATATTTGAGGACTACAACACAATTGCTGTAAATGTGAATGTTACAGAAATTTCTGTACTTATTTTAGTTGGGTTTTTCCCAAATCAGATGTTTTTTTAGTGTCATTGCAAATAAAACCTACAAATTTTCATTTTTGTAATTAGCACCCAACATTCTGATTTTTCGCAAATAACACTGAACTTTTAGACTAATATAAGGGAAAAAATGAAAAAGGTGCATCATAAAATATGAACAAATTTGCCCCTTCCCCTGATGAGCTATCCTTATCACTAAGAAAAACTGAAACAAAATCAAGTTAATGTTCCGGACGTCAGTTCCCATGTTTGTATGAACAGGCTACGAGGTGAATTGACTTAGTCAATTTGGTGTTATCTGCAAATTTGATAGTATATTGCAAAAATACCATGTTATGTGTAATATAATAATCAGAATTTACAAATAAGCCTAGGAAAACCTCTTAAGATCAATTAAAAAAAATACTGATTAAACTGGTAACCAATAGTATCAAGTTAAAAAAAGAATTGAAACTAGCAAGATGAAACTCACCAGCGGCTAAAGTTGGAATAACTTGGCTTGATAGTCTTTCCAATGAAAGGTGAAGAGAAGAAATAAAAGAAACCAATGAGGCAAACATACATAGACCACCATTTGATATTTTTATCAAGCTTTTGTATCAGTGTATGCATATTATCTGAAGAGATGAAGAGAAAGCACACCATCATAACTGCTATCATGAAGTGCCTTGAGTGCTCATGCGGGTACGGGTACTTGTGGGTCAGTATGGTCCGAACCCGTGATATCTTCAAATTGCCCAATAATGGACTAACAGATGGATTGTCTGAACCCATTTTAGACAATCTTTTTTTTTCCTCTTTCCAATTTTCAGCAATCACTGCCCCTGACATGAAAATTTGAAAAGTTATTTCAAATGAGGATATCTTACTTTGCAAAACATGGACTTTAATGCATCTTACATAGGTAGCATCTTAATATCATCTAATTTGTTTAGCATATTTTTTTTCCTTCATTTCTTTAATTTCTCTTTTGTAAAGCCCATCGTGCTGATTAGTGAACCAGTAATTGATTGAAGTCATACGTTCTACTAATTAAAAAGTGAAAAGTCAGAAAAACAATACTCTACTTTAATTAGTTGAAAAGATGAAGATTGTACTGTGCAATTATAGGAATACATTCAGGGATATTGCTCAAGATTTCTTTTATTCACTTAAAAAATAAATAAATAAATGCAGAAGAACTCAAGCTCAAGCAACTTGATTGAAAAGACTAAGATCACTTTACGCCATACAGACAAGTGGCATCAACTAAGCAAATATTCTCAAGTTTCCTCTCTCCTCCTATACAATTCAATCGGAAAAAATGAAAATCAGCAAATGAATAATTAATTACCTTCACGAGAGTACGCCCAATCTGTATCATTTAAAGTGATCAGAGACACTCAAATCGAACCAAAATCCTACGCGAGAGAGAGAGAGAGAGCAGCGAGTGCCGAGATTCCTTTTACCGTTTATATCGTCAAATAAATCAGTAAAAGTTTCAATCAAGAAAATGTAGGGGAGAGATATAGAGAGGTTCCGGGTTCGGCCACCAAATTAAAGGGAAGCGCTCGAAGGGAGAGAGAGAGAAGCGTAGTGATGCGTTGGCATCTGAACTCTAAATATTAGGAGGGAAGTATAAAACCGCATATTCCCCGAGTAAACACCATTCGAACAAACCCGATACTTGTATTCAGTCCAGTTTTGTGTGATCAAATATGTAGCGGGTTACAATATGCCTTTAACAAGTATTCAATAAGTGAATCGCTTCATAATTTCTTTAGAGAATATAATATGAGAAGTCGGCTCCGTTCGCCGATATTTGTCTGGATAATGGTGATGCCTAAATTCGCATCCATCTATTATCCTTTTCATTCGAGGAGCTGCTTAGAGTACCCAGTTTGTCCCAAAAAAATAAAAATATACATTTAAGGACCTTTTGGAATTAAACTACCAACATATTATGTCCTTTAAAGAACTTCCCTAGTTTTGGAGTCCGGCTAGTATAACATTGGTGTCATTTCGGCCTATATAACACCAACTCCAAAATCTATCGTATCGACTTCAAATGGTTAATTCAACCGTTCAAACCCTTCTACTTTATGAATTGTTTTGTCCAATGGGCATGCAAGATAGTACCATCCAAGTTCTTCAACTACTTCTTCAATCTCAGTAACAACGTTAAATTGTTTGCCCTATATTTTTTTAGTGTTGTTTTATAGGGTTAGTATTTGTTACTGTAAATGATGTTATTTGTGATCTGATGTTTTACCTGGTTTTCTGGTGTGCTCATTTTGAGAAGTTCTGCAACAGAAATTGGATCGAGAGAGGACTGACTGGATTGTTCTTCTGGTGTTGTTGCTTCATGCAGCGTGAGTTGTGGTGATTTTTGTGCAATCCTAGTTATTGCTATAATTATGTTAGGTTGATTATGTATTTGCTGGGAAAAAAATAGAAAATATTTTTTTTTTACCTTTTTTGTTGAGTACCTCTTTTCAAAGTCTGCTATTGGTGGGAGAGATCTCTCTTGGTATATTCTTGTGCCTGAATAGGTTTTAAGATAGTATTTTTCTGTAATTTTACATAGAAGTCAGTTTGGGTATAATATTTTTTTATTTGAATATTTGTTTATAACAGGTTAAATAGTTTTTATTTTTTTATGTAAGGTGTGTAAAAAATTTTACCTGAAAATGTTGACAATAAAAGAGAACTAAATGCAAGAATGATGTGTTGCGTCTGTGATTCTTCTTGCATTTTTTTAACATCAATTTCGGACAGATAATCTTCCCATATGGTGACCCATAATACCTTGTCATCTCTGTAAGAAAGGAAGTGTGAATTGTTACAATCTAAATGAGAGAGGATATGTTTCTTTAAAAAAAAATATGGTATTGTTGTGTCATTCATATACAAAGTTGGTACAGATTTGTTGCATTTGGTTAACTGGATAATTTTTTTTTTCAAAAAATTTGCATGTTTTTTATTTTGTTCAAAATAGTAAAAATGTTTGCATTATCACAATGTTGTGTTGCATTGTCTAATTTTTTGGTTCACATAGGAGGGAACGTAGAAAATCTGCTACATAGCTACATAGGTGGTAAACTTAATTGGATAATTTGTTATTATATAGGCAAGAACTTTGCACAATAAAATAATTGTAAAATAATAGTGCATGGCAAGGGTTGTTATGTATATTCTTGCTCGTGATAAGATGCATATTGTATCAATTGTAGTAGCCCTAAGGTGCTTAAGTTATGGTGTGTTGTTTGGAACAAAATGTTATATGTAGACATAATGACAAACAATTCTATAACTCAAGGCACGAAGAAATATTAATTAGTATTTGTTCGGCAAGTAAAGTTGTTTAAAATAAATAACAACAGACATGAGGACAAACAATTTTACTTGTTGTGTTGTAAGATAATTTTGAGAAAAGTGAGTAATTATACCTTTCATCTTGTATCTCTAACTCTCTGATGCTGACGGATCGGTTGTTTTGTTGGATTTTTTTCAATGCTCCAACTAAGATGACTTGCCCAATAACATCTGCTCAATTAAATATTAATCGTATTAGCATTATGAATATGAGATATTTGTGGTGTTTTGGAAGTTTATTTAATTTTTGTTTGGTAGTTTGTTGTATGAGTTATTACCAACAACTGTTTTGGGTTCTTTGATGATTTAAAATTTCCTATGTTTCTTAATGGTTTAAAATTTAAGTAGTACAGTAGAATTGTCAGATCGTCATTCTCAATTTTTGTGATATCTGTTGCTCCCGTGAGCATGATACGAATTTTGTGATCTACTTTTATGAATGTTTCTCTTTTGTTTTCTGATCTGAACTTGTATATCTTGTAGATTGATCCCTCTTGTAATTGTTGAAGTATGGATTTTGCATCTGGATCATCAATCCTCATAAACCCTTCTATTGCAGTATTCTGAACAAATGAGGATAGTTGTTTAGCACAAATAGAAGTGTTCATGAATATTTGTAATGAAAGTTGTAGAAGGTTAAATAAGATGTTGGTATACCTCACGGTCGACCATGATAAAGTCATATGAATATTTCTTTTCAGTTATTGGATGATAAGTTGTCCATAGCTTGATGATCCTTGCTATTATTGTTTGTCGACGCATGTCTTTAGTGAGTGCTGCAAGCAGTGTTATTGTCTTGTCCGTAGCCATCTGCAAATATATGAAGAAGTTAGTACAAAACTGAAGTAACATTTTGTTTAGAGATTTGTACAAGTGTTACAGCAATGAGAGATGTGTAGTTGTCAAATTTTTACTACTTTCAATCAAATTTCAGCAAACAAATATTGTGTTTGTGTGGAAACATACCTAAATCTTAGAAGATTTCAGTATAAACTATGTTTTGAGTGTAATTTAGATATTTGTCATTTGGGTTTTCAATAAGAATTTTAACTCCGGATCTAGAGGTAGCTCGAGATAATGCGACATATAATTGTCCATGTGTAAAAACTAGACACGGGAGGTAGATTCCTATCTTATAGAGAGTTTGTCCTTGGCTTTTGTTGATTGTCATTGCATAAGAAAGTTTGACTGAAAATTATTTGCGTTTTAATGTAAATGGCCATTTTGGGTCTTTCACATTAAAGATTATTTTTGGAATGTAAATTGTTGATTCTGTGTTAGAACCAGTTATTATGACTGCTTCTATGATTTTTTGTGCTAATTGTGTCACTATTAGTTGTGTTCCATTGCACAAGCCATTTGTTTGGTTTATATTACGCATTAACATAATTGGACAACCTATCTTAAATGTTAGTTGATGGTTTGGGACGCCATTTTGTTTAATTGAGTTTAAACATTCTAAAGGGTACATTGTTTGAAGCTTTTCTAAAGGAACTGTTGAATTACTCATTGTGTCTAAGCTGAAATATGTTGTAAAATCTATTGGTATCATTTTTAGTATTGTATCATTAATGTTATCAACATCATCATTTTTTGGAGTAACTATAGCTCTTTCTTTCAAGTAATCATGATTTTTGTAAGATATTTGAAAATCGTGATAAATAGTTTCTATAATGGCCTTCTTCTTGTTTTTTTCTGCATGTATCAGTAGGTCTTTTGATATTTCTATCCAATCTGTTTCTAGGTCATTGAACAATTTTTTAGTTGGAACAGTACCATTTCCTATAGCCAATAACCAACTATTAAATGCAGTTGCCTCCTCCTTGTCTTGTTGAGACAATTGAGGTTGTTGTAAACGCATATTTGTATTGAGTCTATAAACTTGACACTAGGACCATAGCTTTGATTTGGTAATTGATGCATTTAAGATTTCATGTTTGTTAACATATTTTGTGACTGGTAAAATTTGTCAAAAGTCTCCTCCAAGCACTATTATTTTGCCTCCAAAGATTTTTTTTAGAACATTCATTATGTGTACCTAAAATATCTCTCAATGTTCGATCTAATACTTCAAAACAGTACCGATGATTCATTGGAGCCTCATCCCAAATCATTAGTGAGATTTTGTAAATTAACTCTTCCAGATTTGTTCCATTTTTAATGTCACATGTGGAATTCTTCTATATCTATTGGAATTTTAAATCTGAAATGAGCTGTTCTTCCTCGTGGTATTAATAGAACGGCTAAAGCTGATGAGGCAACTGGTAAAACAATTCTGTCTTGGGACCGTAACATTGAGATTATTGTTTTATATAGGTATGTTTTTCCTGTACCACCATGGCCATAAACAAAAAAGAGGAAACATTTATCTAACTCTACTGATTCAACAACTGCTTTGTATATCTTTTTTTGTTCTTCATTTAATCCGTTGTATAAAGATGTAGCTTCAGCTAATAAATCTGATGCATTAAAAGACATTTCTTCTCTTAGTAATCTGTTGTCAAATTATTGTATATAATTTTGTTGATGTTTTGGAAGTCCGTAAACAGACAAATTTGAATTATTATCGATTAGTATATTCTCAATTTCATATAGCACGTGGTCTTTTAAATCCGAATCTGTTAATTGTATGTTTTGTAAGTGATATGTGTTTTGGATTTTGTATATTATGTCATCTGTTATTTTTTTCCAACAATGCTCAAATAAATTTAGTGGATTTCCTATTTCACAAAATAGTAACATACTTACAAATAATCTTCGCAATTGTATTGCACTTGCCCAATTTAATGCTTCTTCAATTGATGATAACCATTCGTTGACATCCTCTAATAAACCTAGTGCGTTACACGCTTCTCTAAATGTATTGTATGTGATATTATTTACTGTTCAGATGTTTTCAAATGATGTTGCTCCTCGATTAATGTTTAGAAGCATTCTCAAGTAGTAGATTTCTCCTTGATTTGGATTAACATAATATATTCGTCCTATGCGATTTTCTTTTTTTCTGAGAGTCCAACATTTCTCTTTTAATTGCCAAGTGTATTTGCGAGGTGTTTCTATAAATGTTATTTTTTTTGCTTCAGGGTCTTTTTTGTTAAGTTTCATCCACTCAGTTAACATTGTTTTATCACATTTACCAGAATTGATTATATCATGCATGTCTTGATTACCAGTAAATACTATGTTGTTTATTTTAGGCAAGTGAATAGATAATCTTTCGATACTTGGAACATTGCAGTGAATATTATATTGAAATAATCTCCAAATAACTTCATGTGGTGTTATATATCTGCAATCTAAATATACTTTTATCTCATTTATCTCTTCAGATTCATTTTGTTCATTTTTCTTTAATTTTAATGGGCTAGTCAGTTCTGCAATTGTTCTGTCATTCCCTTTGCATATATATTTGAACAAATATTTGATAAGTCTTGATGTATGATATTTTTCAACATTTATATGAGCTTAGTATCTAACTATTAAGTCAATGCTATGAGGAACAACAAAACGGTTATCTAATTTTAGTCCTTTCTTCTCTACAAAGAATTTTGTTTTACATCTTCTTTATGTAACTATTCCATCTTCATTTATGGTGGTTCTATCATTGTATTTTTTGAGAAAACTTTTCGAGCATGATCCATTTTTTATGCATCCAGTTTCTAATGCACCATCACTACATGGTACATATATCATGAACTTAGCGACTGCATCATATGCAATTGGATCAGATGTCGGATCGGGTATTTCTGCTGATATGCATTGGTCAATGTCTTGTGGTGTTTTTAGTTTGTTGTGGTTTGTCATCCACAATATCATGTGTACATGTGGAAGACCTATTTTTTAAAATTCAATTGTATATACGTCTGTTAATTAGTTAACAATTGTTAGAAGAAAGAGATTGAATTATGTTAACTATTATTGAATAAGAAAATATATGAATAATAGGAATTGCACTTACATGCTATGGTTTCGCTAAAGTGCTTATTATCTTTGATATCTTGTAACAATTTTTCTAATTTCATCTTGAAGACACGTGCAACATATCTGGTCTATCTTCAGGTTTTTGGTTTGGTAATAGCATCTTGTATATTTCTTGCCATTGTGGATTGCATGTGAATGTGACAAAAAGATCTGGCATTCCTAATTGCTGACATATTGTCATTGCATCGTGATAGTTTTGGAGCATATATCGGGGACTTCCTGTTAGTGTTGTGATCTAGAAGTCAATCATAGGATGATTGTTTTCTAAGTTTCGTTCATGTAATTGGATGATATATTTATCATTTTGTTCCTTGAGTATTTTATTACTTATAGATCATTCGGGTTGAGGACCTGGAATTGTGGAACTCTATACAGGAGTTAATAAATACTCTAAAGTGTCCCTAGTCTTGGTAATTAACAAGAAACATTAATTACCAGCATAAGATTAGCATTTGGATTAGATGATGATCATGTTCTGCAGATCATGTGACAAGGGGTTGTCAATCTAATCAAATGGATACCTGATGGAGATCAGGGGATTGGACGTGACCAAAATAAAATATTTAATATGGATTGTGTTTGTGTCATTAATGTTTTATTTGTGTCTTGAATTCTAAGGTATGAGATAATTGTTTCTCTCACATGAGAATACATATTCGTGGGTATTATCCAACGCTGTCAGTAACTGGCAGTTATACAGATTCTATCTCAGTATGTATCTCTCATGTGGAGGGATAGTAATTATCAAGAATACCAATGTCCCTCATGTAAATGAGTGATGATATCACTGGGCCCCTTGATGAAATAATACAAGTATGTGCACATATGATTAAGGAGTTAATCATAATTACTTAATTATTTCGGAATCAAGAAACGAGTAGATTTGCAAGGATCACACATTCCTACCTTGGATCTATTCATGATATCATGAGACATAGAATTGGCACGAGCAATTGTTGCTTAGGGATCGTGATACAGTATGGTACTTATCATCTGTGTTATTTGTGTAACTACAATGCATATTGCTAGGTGCCGCTTGTAGTTTATGGAATCGAAAGGAGTTTCAGATTCCATTGCCATTTGACATAGATCCCACAGGGTCACACCAATAAGAAGTTAATTAGAAATGCTCCTTAATTTATTTGACATGTATGACATGATAAATAAATTGGTTTCTCGACCAGAACATGAGAAATATAATTATTTGGAATAATTATATGATACTACAATTAATTAGATTAATTGTAAATTCAAATAAGGAAAAATAGAACTTGGTCCAATAAACAAAGTCCAATGGCTGTTGTTAATTGTGGCCCATGTTTGTGAATTGTTTTCTTAATAACTACCACGTTTTCTGAAAACTGCTGCGCAGTGTTTCTTATTTTGACCATATCTCTTTCATACAAAGTCGGTTTTGAGTGTTCTATATCTTTCTGGAAAGGTAAGAGAAAGATCTAGAACTTTGAATCTCTGGAGGAAAGACAAAATCGAATTAAATCGTGGTTAAAAACGTGGTAGAACGTGGCGGTTATTCTGGACCGCCATGTTCTGAAAACTGCCGCACACGTTTCTTATTTTGATCATATCTCCCTCATCTGAAGTCTGTTTTGGGAGTTCTATATCTTTCTGGAAAGGTAAGAGAAATATCGAGAACTTTGTCTTCTGGAGGGAAACCAAATTCGAATTAGATCATGATGAAAAATGTGGGAGAACGTGGGGTTAGTTTTGGAAGCTGAATTCACATTCCTCATTTGCTATATATACTTTCCCTCTCATTCCTTTTGAGTGTGATTTCGTTTTTAGAGAAAAGGTTCTGCCAAGAACTCTCTCTTTCTCTCTTGTTTCATATCTCATGTATTGAGAAACCATAAATCCTAAAAGATCAAGATCTAGTTCTCTTGAAGGATAGGGATTAAGGAGCAACCAAGTTAGTACTCGCTAGCAAGAGGAATATTTGGTTTCTGATTAATTTCTTGGTGGATACCGTGGAGGACTTCTACTTTGGAGTCTCATCTTGGTGCAAGGCATTCTACGTCACGCACACATCAACCACCAAGGCGCTGCAAGGCATCAACCACCATTAGCATCAATAAGGAGGTGGAGGCTACAACCCTACATCTCAAGGACCTTCCTTTCTTGTTTGGAGACAAGAACTAAAGGTATGATGTTTAATGATTTGGAAATTGATTTTGGTTTGATTTCAATCACACATGATGATCTCTTTTAGTACTTTTCTTGTCAAAATTTTTTGAAATTCCGCTGCCTTAAGTACCATAAAACCCAACACTTTCAACATGGGATGCTGGTAATATTATTCTTTTGCCTATGTTTCTACATATAGTGTGACTTGTTGTATTGCATTTTGAATGCTGTTGTAATTTTCTGATCTAAGAAATTCTTGATTTTTTTGTATGAATGATAGCCTATCTAATTCAACTGATAAATATGCATCAACAATAATTTGTTGAAATAGTCGTCCTGATCTGAAAATTGTGAGGGCATCACCATCACGAGCATGAAATCGATATGCATAAAATTCAGCCATTGTAACATATTCATTATTTATATTTGGTTGTCTACCATTTGTTTCGACATACTTTATTCTTGGGTGGTATCCATCCTCACCATATGCAAAGATGAGTGGATATTGTAATGCCATGTAGCTTGAATGATCGGGATGAATCTGTTGTAATCCATTTTTATGATGGTCAACAATTATATCACAGTAATTCTCTTTTCCAGTAATATCTCTTACTATTAGGCCAACAACTTCGCTTGCCTTTGCCATACAATACTGTGAAAATTTGGTTGATCGAGTACTTGTTAGTTTCAGGCTGAATATTTGCATATCTGATTCAAGAAAGTGTTCTTTGAACATTCTAAAACACTGAACTATGGCATTGTTTTCATTTAACATTTGCATCAATTCTGACACAATATCTGGACGTAGTTCATGTGATTTGTCTTCACTGTGAAAATTGTCTAATTTATTTTTTAATTCATTTGTTGTATCATACATGTATAGTTGTACATATGTTGGTTTACATCCTTCAGGAGGGAGAAGAGATTCTATTCGATGGTAATTTTGGCTTGAAACTCTAAAAACATATGGTTATGTCCGTCATTTATTTTAGTATCTATGTTGACTCCCATTGATGTGAAGAAAAAAACTGAGTTGTATGTTCTGATATTTTCTCTAAAATGATTTGATCTAGGATCTCTAGAAGGATTTAATAAGTTATATAATAAATTTGGAGGCTTTTTTAAAGATGGTATCATAACTCTTCCTTCTCTACAACAAAGATTGTATTGTGCTCTGTTATTTTTTTCAGCAAACCAGTAGTACGCCCCACAATAGTTACATATACAATTTGGAGCTCCCAAATCCAATGGGCACGTATATTTTCCTGGTCAATAAGTTAGAATTGATGGTAATTACAAAGTTTATATAATAATTTTGTAATAGATATTTAATTCAACGCTGTACTAATATAATAAATATGTCATTTTAGAAAATAAATAAAAAGTAGTATTTATATAAGTGTTATAAAATTTACTTACTTTTTGTAATAGGTTGTCATGATGATGTTGATTATTTTGTGGAGATATTTGTTCCTATTGTGACGGAGCTGCAAGATTTCTTATTGTGTCTATATTAGAAAATTTGAATTCTGTTTCAGACAATGCTAAACTGGATGGTAATGACTCTTGGTCTGTTTTGAAAGTATGATTTATTTTAATGAATTTTTGCACATAAAAAATTGTACTATCCTAAATCAGAATATGTTGATACTATAACTGTAAAATGCTAATATACAATATATTTGATACTTACCTATTAGACATCCTGTGAAATAGATCTTCTGCTGTGACGTTTCTACATCGTTTGATAAATTTACTTCACTAACAAAACTATAGGGATCCACTATGTGCATTCCAACACATCTTTGGAGCAAAGATGAAGAATTATGTCGCGCTCTCTTTTTTCTTTAATATCTATTGATTGATGAAAAAAGTTGAAGTGTTGATGTATAAGAGGAAAAATATCTTGCTGCCTATTATCAGCAAAGTTTGTAATGTCGTGGAACAAAAAAAAAAGAATAATAAAAATAAATAAATAAATAAAAGGATCAAAGGAATACCTGAACAGCTGTAGAAAGAGCAATTCACGGAGTTGAAATGCAAGCAAGAAAGAAGTGGAGACCCCACAACAGATAGCTGTTGTTGAGAATAATTGAATTAGTAACATGAATAGACTGAATAATATGACAAGTGAATCATTTGAGAAGTGTTCTTGACGGATCAATGTGTTGACAATTTAGTTCCACATTAGTAAAATATTTAATGAAATTTGGTTTAGACGTGCTGTAAACCTGTGGAAACAGGTTCTGAAAATGAAAGTATTATTTAGATATAGCTATATAAATATGGATTCTGATTTAAAAAAGCAAGAAAATTATAAGTCATTGTGAAATTGCTATGCCTATTATTTTTACAAAATCTATCATAGTTGTTTAGTAATCAAAAGAATTAAGCTTTTATACTTGACAATTAGAGAAGGAAGAAAATGAGGAGTTAGTTAAATAGAAAATTGTCAGAAAATGAATTATGCAAATTTACAAACAGATACTTGTCTATTGTTTTATTTCTATTTTAATCATAAATAAAATGCATTTTGCTATATTTTAACCATCTAAGAAAATGCACGTTAAAGTGAAAGGTATAAACTGCTTAAGAAAAATATGAGGAAATTGTTAGAAAATGAATTATGAAAAATTACAAACGGATACTTATCTATTTTGTTATTTCTATTTTAATTATAGTTAAAATGCATTTTGATATATATTGACCATCTAAGAAAATGCACGTTAAAGTGAAAGGTATGTAACTGCCTAAAGAAATGTGACAGGAAATCAATTGTTTTTTAACTCTGCCTTCTCCTAACTAAAAAAACAAAAGATTGAACTATATTTGTTCAGAAAAGCCAGCAAAATAAAAATGTACATGTTAAATCATAAAATTTAATGAGAACAATAAGACCTAAAATTGAATGATAACTATGTACTGTAAAATAGAAAACATAACCAAACTGTAAATTTTAAACCACAAAATTGAATAATAACTATGTACCGTAAAATCGAAAATAACTACATTATTTATGTTTTTACTTGGAACAATTGTCTAAATATTAAATCAATTAAATGAAAAAAGTACCTGAAAGGCTGTACAAACAACACGATAGAACTGTGCTTAATTTCCAGCAAACAGATTATCGCAGTAATGGATCTGTTGAAACAAATGTGAGGGAAAAGTCAATTATTTTTACACTCTCTTTTCTTAAATCCAAAATATGATTACAGGTACAACATGAAATCAATCTAAAAGACAGCTTAGGTTGTCGTATCTCTAACGCTAACTTAGATTTGAAGAAATCATAAAATAATTGAACCAATCGCTGTACCTTATCTAAGTTGATAAGAGATCAGTGAGCACTTTAACTAGTGTCTCCAAAACTCAATATATAAATGTCAATAATGCTTAAAAAGATTTCTACAGTAACAATAGTTTCTAAAATTCATATGATTTGCATGCCCCATTTATAACATAAGTCTAGCATTTCATAAACTAACAATATGTATAGGAGGGGTATAATCAGTGAAATGATATGGTGATTCGGTGTTACAGGTGTGGTGCACTATGGGGCTCTTTTTATGGGAGAATTAGCAAATTTGTTGCTAATGGGTTAGTGGGTTAAAGGGTTATTGGTGGTGACTGGTACATGGTATCGTGGGTTTATGAGTCCTTTTTTTTCCTTTTTATTACTGTACCAACTTAATAGCTTCTACTAAGAGTCTTAGAAAGAAAAAAAAAATTAGGCATAGGCTTATAAAACAGTGCTTCATTGAAATTCAAGATGCGATATACATTTTACATTTGTCTAAATATTAAATCAACTAATTAAAAAAAGTACCTGAAAGGTTGCACAAACAACATGACAGAACTGTGCTTAATTCACAGCAAGCAAGTTATCGCAGCAACGAAACTGTTGAAACAAATATGAGTTTAATTAGTGTCCCCAAAATTCAATATATAAATGTCAATAATGCCTAAAAAGATTTCTATAGTAACAATAGTTTCTAAAATCCATATGATTTGCACTCCCTATTTGTAACATAAATCCAGCATTTCATAAACTAACAATAAGGCGTATAATCAGTGAAATGATATGGCAATTCAGTGTTACAGGTAGGGTGCACTATGGGGCTCTTTTTTAGGAGAGATTGTACATATCTGATTCAAGAAATCATGTTAGTTTGCCTTGTTGTAATGTTCAGACATTTAATTTGATTTATATGTGTCAACACAGATAAAGCACAGCAGCAATGTTCAAGATTTGTGACACTGTTCTCTAATTGTTGTGCAAGAAATGTAAAATTGAGAAGGTAATGGATATATTTTATATTATATTATTTCTTAAGGGGTGTAAGCCTAATGTTATCACCTATAAGACTCTTTTAGACGGGCTTTGCAAGAAAAGCGAAACTGAGGAGGCAATAAATATTCTTAATGGCTGTGAGCCTGATGTTGTGATCTATAGCACTGTTTTAGGTGGGCTGCGCAAGGAGAAACAGAGAAGGAATTGAATTTTATATGATTTCCTAAGGGCATGAGCATGATGTCGTAACCCAAAACACTCTTATAGGTGAGTTGTGCAAGAAAGATGAAATTGAGAAGGCATTGAATTTTCTTGATGATGACATGATTTCCAAATAGCATAAGCATGATGTACTGACCTTAAACACTTATAGGTGAGTTGTGCAAGAATGGTGAAATTGAGAAGGCATTGGATTATTTTGTTGACATGATATCCAGAGGCAATGAGCCTAAAATGTCGTGACCTAACATCTTAGCACCATGCACTAAACAATCTAAAATCATATCTTTGAAACTGAGAATAGTGGCCAATATCATATCCCGACTGAATAATAAAATCGAATTGAAAACTACATATAACATGATGTGTTATACTAATAAGTTGCACCAAATTCATACGGAGTCTTACTGAAAAGTGAAATTAAAATACTGTCACAAATAAGTTGCACCAAATTCATACGGAGTCTTACGAAAAATTGAAAATTAAAATACTGTCACATGCAAATAAGTTGCACCAAATTCATACGGAGTCTTTTACTGAAAAGTGAAAATTAAAATAATGTTACAAATAAGTTACACCAAATTCATACAGTCTTACTTAAAAGTGAAAATTAAAATACTGTCACAAGTAAGTTGCACCAAATTCATACGAAGTCTTACTGAAAAGTGAAAATTAAAATATTGTTACAAATAAGTTGCACCAAATTCATACAGAGTCTTACTAAAAAGTGAAAATTAAAATATTGTCACAAATAAGTTGTACAAAATTCATACGGAGTCTTAGAGTGAAAATTAATATAAAAAAATCCAACATGGAGCCGATCAGCGTATGGTGGCGGATCTCTTTCTCTCTCACTCTCTCTTTTTAAAACTTTCGTAGAGGCTGTGAAGTCGTAAGGGGAATCAAATTCTCGATGGGTTCAGGGTTTAATATTTAGGATTTTTTCTAGCCAACTGTGCTACCTCCTATTTCCTCTCTCTCTTCTTCCTCATCTCCGACAGTTGCGATGACTCACGCAACTGGAGAGAAAGAGAAAGCGCTGCAGATGGAGAGGATCTACGTTGCGGTGCGCGCGAGGCCTCTTCCGCTGGAGAAATTTTGGTCGGATCCTTGGAAAATCAAGGCGAACTCCATTTCTAATTAGTCCCATAAATACAAATTTGGTACAGTTTTGCCTCTTCTTTGTCTCTAATTTGTTCAATCTTTCTCTCCTTTTTGTTGCAATTTTGCTTTTGTGTAGTTGTAAGGTTTGGATTTCTGTAATGTGTAGTTGTTCTGACAAGTATTTATCTTTTATCACAGTAACTGAAATGATTATGACTTATTATATTTGTATTGGCAACAGATATAATATTTGGAGAGAATTGCAAAACAAAGGAGGTCTATGAAGCTCGAACTAATATCGTAGCCTCCGCCGTTTCAAGGTTCAATGGTAATTAAATTTATTAATATTTGATGGTTAGATGGAAATCAAAACTAATAACTCAACTACATTGAACTTTTTCAAAATATCAATTATCCCGCTATGAAATATCTGTAAAGCCTTACATAACAAGAAAAGATGCGTGTACCTCTTAAAAGTGAGAGAAGTGTTTATGCATTGTTGAATACCTCTATTTCACAGTATTTAAACCTTCAACCCTAAACAAAAAGGAAGAAAAATTTTCTTTTCTTTTTCTTTATTGAGAAAAGGAATTGAATAGAATTTGATGTTTTTCATGTTTTACACATTCTCCTGTTTTGTTGTTTACTGTTCTGATTTGTTGTCTTTGGATGACGACAAACAGGTACAGTTATTGCATATGGCAAACCAGCACAGGTAAAACCCATACTATGAAGGGGTCTGATGTCGAGCCAGGAATAATACCCCTAGCTATCCAAGATTTATTTTATATGATTCAAGAGGTCCGTTATTTTTTTTTTTGAGATTGTTGGTACAAGCCGTTATTTTATTTTAAATTTTGGAATTTTGAAACGAATCATCTAGAATATGTACATATTTCACATTCTAGTCTACCAATTGACATGAATACCCTTGAATGAAGGACAAATGTTTATTCTAGAAATGTTAATTAATGTGTCAATTGTCCTTGGTTTCAGTTATCCCATTTGGTACCAGATTTATATGTACAGAAGATCCCCTAATTTTCTTTTTAAAATTTTGGGCAAGTAATTGGAATCTTATTTTAATTCTTTAGACTGGAGATCGGGAGTTTCTTTTACGAATGTCATATATGGAAATTTATAATGAAGAAATACATGACCTATTAGCACCAGAACACAGAAAGCTCCAAGTTTATGAGAATAGTGAGTTATGTACCGTCTAAACTCTATTTTTGTTTCTTTACCTAGAATTTCTGATTTCCCAAATTTAATAAAAGTTTATGAGAATAACCAACCCTTCATTATTTGGGAAAAGCTTGTATAAATAAAATCTTCTTCATTTTATTTTGTAGCAGAGGGTTAATATTTGTCATAGTAATGTTAATAAAAGAGAAATGTAAAGCAAATTCAAGTACCTATAAAAGTACAATTAATGTTTGGTTCATAAGCAGGTGAACACTTGTGATATTTTATTTTTAATTTTACTTGTAATTTTTGAGTTTCTTTCACATGCAAGTGCACTCTTTCTGATATCTATTTCTGTTATTATTATTTTAATTTGTAAAGAGGGGCATCTATGTGGCTGGCTTGAAGGAAGAGAATGTAAATTGTCCGGAGCAAGTGCTCGATCTTATGAAGTTTGGTGAATGTAACCTTTTCTTTATATTTAATCTTATTTTCTCTCTTTTGATCAAGGCATAGTAATTTCTTGGCATTGATTTGTTATGATAGTTCATAATCTGATTGCATGTATGTCATAGTGTACCGATGATGCAATTGCATTTAAATTCTGAGTGGAATATCCACTGTTACTTTATTTGTAAGTCTTTTTTATCAAGGCATAGTAAATTTCATGGAATTGATTAGTTATAATAGTTCATAATCAGATTGCATGTATTTCATAGTACCGAGGTTGTAATTGCATTTAAATTCTGGGTGGAAAATCCACTGTTACTTTATTTGTAAGTCTTTTTTGATGTTTCAACGACAACTCATAATGTTTTATTGGATTGCACCTGTTTTATTTTTGATTCAGCTCATCGGCACATAGCAGAGACTAACATGAATCTCTATTGCAGCAGATCACACACTATATTCCGAACGGTAGAAATTTGACTTTTTTTATCTTGTGATTTAGTCCTTGTTATCTTCTCATTTACTAAAATAGTACATCTGATAAATTTTACAACTATTGCAGATAATATAAAGTAGGGAAAAAGTGGAGGATACCGAGATTAATGACTCATGTGATGCTGTCCGAGTGTCTGTTCTGGTATGAAAAATATTATTCATATTCTTACCAAATAACTAATATCCTATCTAATCTTGGAAAGAATGGGAAATATATATGTGTTCCTTACCTTCTGATAGTTTATTAAAAAGTTGTGGAGATTATTTTTCCCTTGTTCATTGGGAGGAAATAAGTTAAGAAATAAATATTCAACTATATAAAGCAAATTCCTGGAAAGAGTAACCTTAAGCATATTCCTCTAAAACATTTCTAAATTTTTCTGGCACTATCCTTGATTCTGTTATTTATCTAGAAAGAAGCCAAATAAGTGTAGTTTTGTAAACGAAATACCACAACTGTAGTTTCCTGCTTTGTGGGGGTATTCATGATATGTCTCCTTTTAAAGCTCTAGTTATGATATTTATTTATTGTCCAATCTTTTATTTTCTTGTAGAATTTGGTTGATTTGGCGGGATCAGAGCGGGTGGCAAAAACAGGTGCAGAAGGAAAGAGGCTCAAAGAGGGATCTCATATTAATAAAAGCCTTCTGACATTTGGTAGTGTTATTAAGAAACTGAGCGAAGGGGGCCAGAACCAAGGGTATGTGGGGTATTATATTTTCCTAATTCTATTGTGATATAAAGTTTTCATAAAATGACACTCCTCGTTTTACTGTAAATGCAAAAAGATGATGCACAATATTGCTCATATTGGCAACTAAAACCCAATACATTCTTAAAATGACACTCCTAGGTTATATGAATATTAAAACCCAACTGCTAAGGAAAAAATGCTAATAGAAATTACTGTTTGTCAGCTTTTATTAGAATGTTTGTTTGTCCATACTTTGAACAGTTGGGGCATGGGGGCAAAATTGTCAGTTTTTATTAGAATGTCTGTTTGTCATGTTTCAGTATAATGTTGGGTATTTTTTGTAAATGCACTTAAAGAGAAGTTCTGTTTCATATGCAAAGTGAAATATATTGGGTTTTATTTAAATTTAATGTTATAATTAAACATACATCTTAAGAACAAAAATTGTACACTTCCATTAATCAATTATTACTCTGGATTTCATTACTGGCATGTACCAATACTAGTTTACCTTCATTCGTTTCTATACTTTCGGTTTTTTAGTTGTCTATTTTGCTTATTTGGTTGTCTGGGAGTATTTTCGGCTAATTGGGTTCCATGAGTTCTTTTTTTTTTTTGGCTAGATGTTGGTATCAATTTTCATGTTTTATCTAATGGTAAATTCTATGTGACACAGGGGACATATACCGTACCGTGACAGTAAGTTGACACGCATATTACAATCAGCACTTGCTAGGAATGCCAACACGGCCATCATTTGCAATATCACGCTGGCACATGTATGAATAAAGAAAAAAAATAATCATAGGAAGTTAATAATTTTTTACCAGTGATGTCAATTTTTATAAAACCTTTTCTCTATGGTAGATACATGTTGACGAAACCAAAAACAGTTTGCAGTTTGCGAGCAAAGCTAAAAGGGTTACTACCTGTGTACAACTCAATGAGGTATGTGTGCTCATCCACTGTATCTTTCATCTCTCTCTTTAATTTTTAAAGTTAGCATTTTTTTTGTTCTTTTAATCAATTAAGCCAACACAACCGAGAATCTTGGTTTAAATAAATTCAGTGTACACTTGGCAGCTGCTGGGATTTTAAAAAAAAAATTCACAGTGAGAGAAGAAAATCAGAGCTGGGAAAAAGAAGTTTTTAATAGATGATTTTTCTGATGTATTTACAATACATAGTGACAGATGCAGCTTTGCTAAAGCGCCAGAAGAAAGAGATAGAAGAGATTCGTGCCAAATTAAGCGTACTCTCTCCTTCCTCTTTTTATTCCTCCCTCTCTCTCTCTCTCTCTCTATATATATATATACAATTATGTATATATATTTGCAGTACGAGCGAGGCTATAGTACTATGCATAGCACATATCGGTCCGTACTATGTATCTATATCTTCATTTGAAGTCCAAACAGTCGATCCGAATCAGTCAATATGAGTACCATATGAAAATTTACTTGGATGCCAAATTTTACATTTTTAAATTTTTTTACTATTTTCTTAGATAGGTAGAAAATCACTTAATCTAAAGATTCTAAACCTTCCGAAAATAATGATTTTCTAACTATCTAAAAAATAGTGAACAAATTATAAAAAATATAAAATTTGGCATCCAAGTACATTTTCATATAAAGATCATATTGAGCGTTTTGGATCAACTATTTGAACTTTCAAAATGAAGATATGAATCCATAGTACGGGCCAATGTGTGCTATGCATAGTACTGTAGCCTCACTCTTTAGTCTTTACAGTACCACACTTGTTAAGGAACCTTTTCTAGTACTAAATAGGTTTCTCACAACGAGGAGTGGGAGGGGCAGATACTAACTCTAAGAAATACCCTGCTACAAGTTTGTTCTGTTTTTACTTTTGTATTTCTGATAGTTTTGTTCTGTACCAGCAAAGGCTGGTATGTATTCACTTTTGTAGTTCCTTATTTTTTGTTTAATGTCTGCTTTTATTGGTGCATGTAATTAACTTCTCTTTTTTTTCCTAAAGTTTTACCTACAGTCTCATTGAAAAACAATACTTAGATCAACAACAACAACAACAACCAAGCCTTTAGTCCCAAACAAGTTGGGGTCGTGATAGGCGTGGCGAGCCAACGGTAGACCAATGGTCGAAAAACAGCCATTCTCTTATGAAATGAAAAACAATGCTGTGAAATGGGAGCACATCAAAGTTTAGTGACCAAATTGTGAAATGGGCAAATGTTGTGACGTACTGAGAAATTTAGCCCTGTACTAGGTAAACATTATAGTTACCTGTGGAGGCTTCAAATGCCTCCATTACACCTCCAACTTCTAAGTTTAAAAAAAAAAACTTCTAAAATTCAAATAACAAAATCTTGCTAGATATGGTCCGGATTACTTTCTCTATGTGCACATAAAAGATAATGATATTTGAACTCTATTTTGATATAAACCGAGAACTTGAAAGCAGCGATTAGATATTGTTCAACTCAGGTGATTTCTACAAGCTTTTCATGCCAATCAAAACAAAGTTGACATGTCGTTATCTTTTATGTTTGTGTCTAAAGATAGTTTGCATCTATTTGAGTTTTAGATTTTGAGTTATTAAGATTAGAATGGAAGGCATAACGGACGCATTTGAACCCTTTTGAATTAGAACCTCTACAAGATTACTGTACTGGATGGTTTTAAATTTTACAAGAAGAAAATATTCTGATTTGATTTATAGGATTTGGAGCCTCAGCTGGTCACTGTGACAAAAGAAATGGATTCTTTGATAAGTACAAATGAAAAGTTGTGCTTGAAAATTAATGAGGCAGAAAATATTAGAACGAATTCTGATCACATGGTAATTTACTTTCTTTTCTTTTCTTTCTGATTAGACACTTAACTAAAAAATAAGCCCAATTAATTACTAATTACTGTCAGTTACTCTCAATTTAACTATAAAATTACCATTGAAGAAGTGAAAGATTGAATTAAATGAACAGCAAAGACATCAAACAGCACTCAAATAGCACGCGGTATCAAAGCCTGAATTATGTTTCTTTCTTGTTTAAAGATCGTCGTGTTCGAATAATCTTTGCTCTTTCTCAAAATACATCTATGTTATTCTGATACTATCAATCGGGCTTTGTGTATGCATGGATTACTGTACAAATGGGGTGACTTTAGATTGAGGATTGGGAAGTGTATTAACATACCTGGCCCCTTTTTAAATTTGCAACAACTATTCCAAAATTGATTTTCATTTCAATAATTAAGCTTAATTAGGTGCAATTAAGCTTCACAATTGCAATTCAGTTCAGTCTCTGTTATCCTATTATTTTGTTTTCAGTTAAAATAAACATGCTTGTTTTGGTGTATTGTTCATGCTCTGTAGATGGCACTAAATGACACACATGGGTTAAATAACTTTGGTTTTGACAAATTAAAATTTCCATTCATATTAAAAATTCTCATTTCCACAAAATTTCCATGTTGCCGAACAGGCTCTAAATCTTTGCCCCAAGTTTACCTCAATAAAAAAAATATATTCATTGCAAATTAATTTGTAATCAGTTTTTAATAGGTAATTGTTCACACATAAACGTATGCACAAAGTTTCGGTATAGCAAGCTATACCTTTTAACCTTGGTACACCTTTCGAGTCAGATTGCAAGTGTACAATCCTATCAAGCAGTATGTTCAGGTATCGATCCACAGGACGGTTTGAATGTTTCCAGACTTTACTTAAATTATATAAAAACTCTAGAAGTTCTGCAAGATTGGTTTTGGTTTGTTTAGATCCCTAAATAGCAATAATTAAATGCAAGAGAGTAATTAAACTGGGTTTAAATCAATAATAAAAAGGTGTTTCCAGGGTTAAGACTTCATCCCAGCTCTGCCTCAAGGTACCCGGTCCGTGTAGTGTCGTACACGGTCCGGGTACTGTCGTACATGGGCCGGGTACTGTCGTACACGGTCCGTGTGGCCCCCGAGTGAATGCAGCAGTTACTGTTTCTTTGTATTGTTCCTTTGTGTAGGGTTCTACTGACCAAACCTAATGTTCCTAAATCTCAACTGTCGTTTGTTGGTTCGTTAACTTGGTTTGGTGTTGCAATATGTGCCCTCGTCGGGTTCTAGACCTCAACTGTCGTTTATTGGTTCGAAGTACCTAGTTGCTTGATTGGTATACTAAAGGTAACCTCTATCCGTCAATAGAGGAAATGTTCACCTGTCGGCTACTACTTGGTTTCACCTTTCGGATCACTAATCCTACATCATGTACTTAGTTTGGTTGAGAGATCATAAGGGCCAAAGTACCTTCTAGATGTGGCCATTCATCTAGTGGTAAACCAATATAAATCAAACAATTTAATCTAAGCAATTAAAATACTACTCAATCAATCAAACACAAATTTCAATACAAAGATCCAATAACTAGCATGCAAAACAAAATATTCGATTACATCAAAACCCTAGAAACTAAAGGATCTACTCTGATAGGGCCATGTTCCACAGGCCCTTTTACTTGTTCCAAACTGGGCCATGAAAGACTGGGATTCGGACCTTTACAAGGCCAACCCGACGTCATATGAAAAAGCCCAAAGATTCACTAAACCGAGGCCCAACTCGGAGGCCTCAAAAATATATGGCCCGAATAGAGGTTAAGGCCAACCGATATACGGGATAGCCGTGGAAACGGCTAGCTTAATGCCCATGTCCCAGAAACGGCTGGTTTAATGCCCACGTCCCAATAACGGACGACATAACTGCCCACGTTCCCCCATAAACGTCCGAGATGGCGGTTATGGCTGGACTATATAAGGCAGGAAGCCCCAGGAAACAGGGGACGCAATTTTCACTAAGAGAGAGATCATACAGGTCAGAGTCCGAATCTCTCATCAATCACCCCGAGTTCCTAACTCGGTCTACACCTCGGCCTGCCATTCCTTGGCAGGACGAACCCAGCTCAGCCCAAACCTCCATACGGCCTCATCTCCCGAGATAGGACGTATCAACCACCGTGGGGCCACGCCTAGCTTGAACATAGAGAATTAGATGGCGCATCCAACCATATCAATCCCGCTCCCGCCCGGGGTGACAACTCCGCCAGGAGTAACAATCACACCAACTCCTTTGGTCACACCGCCTACAGGACACCCCTCCCAGAGCCAGCCTCAAGGGGTGAGGCCTAGCAACTCGATGATACGACCCCATGGTCCCCAACCTGCACCGACTCATCACACGGGATCCGACATCGCTAATCGACCTCCATTCAATGAAGGAAACACAACTAGACCTCTCTACACCGAGCACAACCCGGTAACTGGTACATACCAGATACCCTACATACCATATTACTCTCAGCAAACGCCGTTGTATCACTACGGCGCGGCCGCTTACACCCCTTACACACCAACGGGTCCCCAGTATCCTTACGTCACACCCTCTGGGCAATGGGGCCCAGGAGGCACTCACGGGATGTATCCCATGACAGGTCCAATACCGTGTTCTCAACAAGCACCGCCGCGACCTGTACATCAGACCGTACCAACCACTGCACCTATACCCCGACCTCTATCCGCAAATCGTATCCTCAGCCGACCGGCACATGATTCACCACGAAATTTGGACAGAGAATTCTTGCAGGTCCGAACTGGTGAGGAGACAGACACACCTATCCCACCAGAACAACAGGTCCAATCCGAACGCAGGGATCATAATGCTCCGCCAACAAGGGTCCATCCCGACGAAGGATGACGGCCGGAAGGGCAAGACGATAATAGGGGACCTGATCCCGAGAAGGAGCCCAATGCCGGAGGTCCTATAGTCCACCACTATAACGAACAAGAATCAGCCAATCATGGCAGAGGACCCAGACCATCCCGCAGAGAACCATCTCGCTCCCGTAGAGAACGCGAACGGAGCCCACCCCGAGGTCGGGATAGAACTCGCCGCGATGACCGAAGGAGCCGGCGATCACCTACCCCAACCCGAGGTATCAATATGGCTCAAGTTGAAGAGCTGATCCAAACCAGACTTGCGGCCAAACTAGCCAAACTCGAATCCCAGAAGACAGGCACCTACTCTCGGCCTATGGGAATCGACGATGGCCCTCTTTCAAGAGACATTTACCACCAATCAATGACAGACTTCAAGTACCCGACAACCCTTCCCAGCTTCCGAGGTAGTGGGGATACGCAGGATCCACACAACTTTGTGTACGGGTTCCTTGAGCGGCTCTGCCTTCTTGGAGCCACCGATGCCATCATGTGCCGAGTCTTCACCACTTGCTTAACTGGAGAAGCATGGGACTGGTACATGACATTACCCCGGAGGTCCATCAACAAATTTGAAGATTTCGCAAAACTATTCTTGGAAAGGTACACGATTATCAAACCACCGCCAGCGACGTGCGAGATGCTGTTGGATATTGTCCAAGGACAGCGCGAAAGAACGAGTGCGTTTGTCAATCGCTTTATACAGGCATCTCGACGAATTCAGAACCTCAACGAAGAGTTCGCCCTAACTGCCATCAAGAAAGGACTTCGCAAAGGAGGACCGGGTACTTTGCGTTATGAAGCCCACATGAAAAAGATGACCACTCTGAGGGAATTTGTAACATTTGCGGAGGGTTACATCCGTGCCGAGGACGACAACGGGAGCCCCACGAGACCTAGATCTCGATCTCCCCGTCACCCAACAAACACCATACTCTCTGGTGTTCGGGATGAAAGCGGTTACCCCTATTGAATTAGTGGAACCCTCACTTCGCACCATGACATCCTCCCCTGAGGAAAACAATGTTGCGCGTGCCGCCGAGCTAGAGCTCATCACGGAGGCTCGGGAAAAAGCTCGTGTCCGCACCATGGAATATCAACGCCGGGTTAAACGTGCATTTGACAAACACGTGGTACCTCGGGCATTCCAACCGGGCGATTTGGTGCTAAAAACTGTGGAAGCAACTGGCAAACATGTTAGCAAACTCGCTCCCCAATGGGAAGGCCCCTTCAAGGTTGTTCGTCCACGAGGAAACGACGCCTACGAGTTAAAAGACCCGAGCGGTTTCATACTTGCTCGCCCGTGGAACGCCTGTCATCTTCGGAAATTCTACACTTAATGTATGTGATATTTAATTTTATTTTAAAGGGGTTACACCTCATACAGAGCACGACGTGCTCTTGGCGAGGTAGGCCTTGTTGTTCATTTTTTATTCCATGTATTTTACTTAGGCCGAGATACAAGTTTTTGTATGGTTCTAAGCTTTTATCGCTATATATATGATATTATTTATGATTGTGCCTCATTTATTGGGTCCGAGATATATGAACGAAAGCCTTTTAAGGCAACGAAATGCATCTTGGTTAATATTCCCGAGATACACAACATAAATTAATGTCGTCCTAAGGGACGACGAATGTTAAACCAGTAACATGGATTTCATTGTTATTATGTCGGAAACATTTATCGAAAACCCCTCGGGGTAACGCATACGTTTTCGCGACATACATTTTCCCCAATGTTGACCATTTTTGTCAAAAATAAAGAAAATGGATTTCATTGTTATTATGTCGGAAACATTTATCGAAAACCCCTCGGGGTAACGCATACGTTTTCGCGACATACATTTTCCCCAATGTTGACCATTTTTGTCAAAAATAAAGAAAATGGATTTCATTGTTATTATGTCGGAAACATTTATCGAAAATCCCTCGGGGTAACGCATACGTTTTCGCGACATACCTTTTCCCCAATGTTGACCATTTTTGTCAAAAATAAAGAAAAAAAGGGGGAAAAGGATATACCATCAAGCACATTTTGCTCGTTTACAAAGGCATTCAAAGCATGAACCGAGATAAATTTTGAAAGAAACAACTCGGAAAAAGCTGCGAATAAAGGAAACGAGTTACATTGAAATGTTATGCTAAAACCCCACATTCCTGGGGTGCAAAATATCATGTTACGACACAATTCTGTTAAAATCCCCACATCTCGGGGGTAGACACCCGACATGTTACATACCCGAGATAGGCACTCGACACAATACGTATCTGAGATAGGTACCTGACATGACCCAAACCTAAGATGTTACATCACCGACACATAGGTAACATTAATAAAATGTGTTTTACGAGTTATTCACCTTCAAGTCGAAAGCATCTCGCCGATGCATTCCGACTTCGGGGGCTAATGATAGGGCCATGTTCCACAGGCCCTTTTACTTGTTCCAAACTGGGCCATGAAAGACTGGGATTCGGACCTTTACAAGGCCAACCCGACGTCATATGAAAAAGCCCAAAGATTCACTAAACCGAGGCCCAACTCGGAGGCCTCAAAAATATATGGCCCGAATAGAGGTTAAGGCCAACCGATATACGGGATAGCCGTGGAAACGGCTAGCTTAATGCCCATGTCCCAGAAACGGCTGGTTTAATGCCCACGTCCCAATAACGGACGACATAACTGCCCACGTTCCCCCATAAACGCCCGAGATGGCGGTTATGGCTGGACTATATAAGGCAGGAAGCCCCAGGAAACAGGGGACGCAATTTTCACTAAGAGAGAGATCATACAGGTCAGAGTCCGAATCTCTCATCAATCACCCCGAGTTCCTAACTCGGTCTACACCTCGGCCTGCCATTCCTTGGCAGGACGAACCCAGCTCAGCCCAAACCTCCATACGGCCTCATCTCCCAAGATAGGACGTATCATACTCAGACATCATTCTAAAACAAATCACAGAAAAGATAAAAGAAATAGTCATGACAAAACCCAAAGAACAAAGAAGATCCGTCGAAATTCGCTTCTCAACCCTGTCTCCAAGTCAGCTGCCAAGACCAAACCCTAGAAAATCCTTTCCTTAGCTCCAGAGACGTCCAAGATGCCCCTCTGTTGCTAAGGATCCGCATATATAGCCTTCCAGCCGACCTTCCTTCTTTCAGCCTTTATTTCTAAAATAAAATTCTGTTTTCGAAAATGCTTGACACGGCCCGTGTGAGAAGCCACACGGACCGTGTGCCTGTGTTTCTTCTGTGCTCGAGTCAGTGGTCGAAGTGGTCGTGTAAGGGGTCGAGTCGAGATAGACACGGTCCGCATGAGATGGTGCACGGACCGTGTAGAGATTTCTAAATTTCAGCTTCTTCATCGACTTCGCCTGATTTCCTGCAAAATAAGACAAACTTGCAGCAGTACCACATTCTATAGATATTCAATGAAATATGACCGATTTAATGGTTTTAAACACAGGTTTTGGTACGAAATACGGGTCGGAATATAGATAAGTTTGCGAGATATCAGTAATCCTTGATTGTGCAATAGTAATTATTCAGTTTAACATGTAACGTTTGTTTATCCTTTGTGCAATTGAACATTAATAACCCATGAAAAAAAATTAAATTAAAGAAACCATTGGTGGTCAAATAGGAATTAAATTAAAGAAACCAATGGTACACTGCACTGTTTTCTTACCTCTCCCTACCATTTTTGTAAGGATTAAAAAATTGGCATGTCAATTGAAGCCACTTTAATTTGTAAGGATAGTTATTACTCATTTAAAGATGAGTCTGGCTAGTATGACATCGGTGTCATATGACATCAACTACAAAATTGATTGAATAGACTTCAAATGACTAATTCAAACCGTTCAAATTTATTTACTTTATGAGTGATGCGTTTACATGCAAACAAATTATATTTTCTAGTTATTTTAGTATCAAATCAAGCGGTAAAAAATGTTGAAAAATCAATGTATTAAAATTAACTTAAAAACTTACACATTTGACCGCTTGACTTGATACTAAATAAATTCAAAAAATTACAAATTTTGCAAGTAAATGCATAATTAATGAAATAGATCGGTTTGAACGGTTTGAATTCACCGTTTGAAGTCAATTCGATAGGTTTTGAAATTGGTGTTATATAAGCTGAAATGACATTGATGTTATACTAGCTGGACTCTTTAAAGATATATATTTTCCTTTTACTTGTCAATGCAAAGTATTAATAACGTACTATTGAGTCTTTTCTTCAACTTTTAATTTTGACTATTATCTTCCTAAACTTTCTAATCTGTGAAAAGCCGCACCCAATTGTTCATTCAACTAGAACAAATTAATTTAATGATCCACCTAGCTCATCTACAACTAGTGCTTCTTCATTATTGCATTTTTTTAGTTCAAATTAAGTACTACTCAAATATAGAACGGATTTTGTAGGAATTTTTGTGTGTGTTAACTAAGATTTTGATTCAAATTATAGAAGAAATAAAATATGTTTCTTGTGGGAGTGAATTGAGTATTTTTATTATCATTTATGTCAAAAATTTAGATATAATTTTATATAGAGAGGATATGATAATATGTGTATGACGAATCAATTCGTGCCGTGAATGCATATTTCTATTTTCTAATGCTGAATATGATCTTCATATAAAAATATACTTGAAAGTCAAATTTTACTCTTTTTAAGACATTTTTACTATTTTATAAATAGGTGGAAAATAACTACTGAATTTTAGAAAAAGTGATTTTATACCTATCTAAAAAGATACTATTTTTTTTTAAATATATAAAATTCAATCTTCAAGTACATTTTCATATATAGTCATGTTTAACAATTCAAATCCATTGTTTGAACTTTAAAAAATAAAAAATATAAAATCACATAATCGGTCCATCCATAATATGTACATTACCGTAGCCTCACTCTTGTACAAAACATATATATAGCACTTCATTTAAAAATGTAATAAAGTCTTGAAGAAACTTGTACAACAAATGAGTTAGGATCACAAATGAGTTAGGATCTATTGACAACACCTTGATAATTTTGACAACACTTTTTTAAATCAAGTAAATTATCAAATATAAAAATATAGATATGTTGTTAGCGTTATATATTTGTTGTGTATCAAATTTTATACAATTCGAAATTTCATTTGTTATTTCATCAAAGGTGTCTAAATATTGACAATTGCAAATTCAATGCAATGAACAGTAAAACTTTTATATCAAAATTCATCCATTTTTATATGTATGATACCGAAATTTTAAAGTTAGCACAGTTTAAAAAAAAAATAAACCAAAAAACCATTATTTTTGAGAAATTTGAAATCTAACACGGCCGCAGAATGATTCTGCGGACCTAGCCAGGAGTTTGCAGAACTATTCTGTGGACCCATTTTTTTTTGGTGTTTTATCGAGGCACCACGTGCATGCACGGTGCATCTGTATGAGATATCTCCAATTTTTTTGTTTTTTAATATTTTTTTGTTCTAGGAATGCGTGCTCCATTTATGAGATATCTCAAAGTTTGGAAAAAAAAAATAGGTCCGCAAAACGCCTGTGCGGTCTCCAGTATTTGAGTCCGCAAAATCATTCTGCGACCGTGTTAGATTTCGAATTTCCCAAAAACAATGGTTTTTTGGTTTATTATTTTTTAAACAATGGTAGTTTTAAAAAATTTCGGTGTATGATATGAATGAAGTATAGATTATGTTTGACGTGTTAAATTTATTGTAATTTATGTTTGACGATTCATGATTCGTACTAACTCAAAAGTAGTATTAATATTCTCATTTGAACGCAATCTAAATGATGTACATTCGATTGAATAGTATTAATTTGTAGGTTAATTTTGTTATTTTTCTTATTTGGTTAGTTTCTTTTTTAATTTTTAGTACTTCATTTTTTAACAAATTCAAGCAGTTACGACATTCGATTATGCTTTATTTTCACTATAATTATATATATTTTTTAAGCTTATATTGAAGAAGTGTGGGATACCATCATTTCCATATAATAACTTCTAATTAATGTCATGATGACGCATATAATATATCTACCTAACAGTGCATAGTTATATTATTTTTGGATAGACTCTGCTATTATTCTAATGAAAAAACAGAATTCTACTTTTTCAATCTCAACCATTAAATTTATTGAGATTCATGCATAAAAAAGAGCCCAATTTCTCAACCCATTAGGTTAATCTATGCCGAAATCAAGTTCAAAAAGAGACATCCATGCATTTAATAACTCAAGAGTCCGGATCGATGAACAGTGGGGATTTTATGTTACCATTACTGTACATTTCTTTGTATAGTGGGTTAAAGTAGGCGGTCTACACTCTACAATTCTACATAAGAGATTAATCAGCACATGCTTCGCCGCATAGGAGGAACATAAAACCAAAAACGTAGGAGTGGATCTGACCTGAATATTCTCAATTCAATTCAGGATTCATTACTCCATTGTAGATATAACTGGTGAAATGTTGAATTGGATGAATTATACACAGATTTTTAGAAGACTGTCACAAATATGTTAAAAACCATGTTCATACAAAGTCTTACGGAAATTAATAAGATTAAAAACCATGTTCAGCATTGCAGGCTTTAGTTCAAATTAAGAACTTCGATCTCAAACAAACAAACAAAAAAAGATTTTATTTAAAGAGAAATTTTATGTATACTTTTTAAAGTTTTAAAAATTAAATATATTTTTTCTTTTAAAATTCATAATATCATATTTATCCATCAAAATTTCAAAAACTAACATATTTATTTAATTTACTGTCTTTTCTATTGAAAGTAAATTTTACATTATAAACTTTTCATTTTGTCTTTATTAAAAAATGTCAGTTTTCTAATTTGTCATTTATAAGAGGTAATGGTTCATTTTTTTACTTCTGACGCACAAACAAACGTATATCTCAATATCATTGTGTATACATCACAAATACATAAATGCACTATGTGCCCTTACTGCCGGACAATTAAAAAGACAAAGTTAAAAGTTTATAAATTTGAAAATGAGTTTTAATAGAAAAGACAATAGATTAGTAAATTTTGAAAATTTGAAATTTAGAATGATAAATATGCATGATATTATGAATTTTCAATGAAAAATATGTAATTTTAAGATATTTAGAAGATATACGTGAATTTTTTTCTTTATTTAAATGAATCGGGTTTTTTCTTTAAACATCATTCTAAACTAGTTTTGACCGGTCCAATAACTTATGTTGTTTTATAAAAACAAGTAAACCGATTTTATTTGGGTCCAACTTGTCAGTCCGAATATGTGTGATCAGAGCAAAATAAGGTATAACACAATAAGATCACCGCCTCTCTTCCTCTCTTCCTCTCTTGTTCAATAAGATCCTTACAAGCTCGAGCTCCAAATCATTTTAGTTGGCTCTCTTAAAATCGACTCAAAATATAAATTCAATTTGAATTATATAGTCATCTACAGACTTAGTTTTTTTAAATGATACGACAACAGTTCGTGCAGAATTTAAATTCGATTTGAGTTCAAATTGGTTGGAATATAAAGTTCCATTTGTAATCAAGCTAAGTTACAACTAAAATTAGAAAAGAAAAAAGAATGAGGCTATGGTACATTACAATGCGCAAATCGGTCCGTGCATTACATTTATATATCTGTTTTTAAAGTTCAAATAGTCATTCCGAACAGTTCAACATTATTATCATATGAAAATATACTTGGAGATCAAATTATATATATATATATATATATATATATATATTTAATATATTTTTAGGTAGATAGAAAATCACGAATGCGTATCCTCTGAGATATCTCATACTTTGCGTGACCAGCGTGTCCAGTGCTTGTTCGGGGAAGCGCAGGGCAATATTATTTGAGCTTTGAGATTTGTGCCGAACATATTTGAACAGTTGAGATTTTTCAAAAAAAAAAACGCAAAATATGAGATATCTTAGAGGATGCGAATCACTACCCTCGAGTGGTCCATAATTTTTTGATCAAGTGATTTTCTAATTGTCTAAAAAATAGTAAAAATTTCCAAAAAAATTTATAAGTATATTTTCATATGATAATAATGTAGAATGGTTCGTATTGATTATTTGAATTTTGAAAACATAGATATGTGTTGTCCCTGACAACACCTAGGGGGGTGAATATGAGGCTGTTTAAAATTTAAACCTTATAACTTGTAACTATCGGTCGGATAGACAAGTTCAAAAGTCGTTCCTATGTTCAAGTAAATCTATCTACGTGAAGTTCTTGGCGGAATCAAGAACTTATGAATTTAAATAAATAAAGTGCAATAAATTAAATAGATAGAGTTAGAGAAAATGACATAGGAGTCGATAACGGAGTTCGGCCAACTAAAGGACCTATGTCTCCGGGGCAACACAACTAAAACTAGGCACGCTTTTCTATTATCCAAGTTGTAACATACGAGACAACACTCCAACAGTTCACAGAACAGAAGGTGAGCATTATAGGCTCAAGTAGAGAAGTGAGCAACCAAGGCTCAGAAGCAAGCACAACGGCTTAGAGTAAGCGAGCAACAAAAGTCTCTAAGTGCAAACAATCACTAACTTTCACTATAATCTTACAATGATCAATTTAGGTGTGAAGTATATTTGAGATTGTTGGAAAGATAATTGAAGTTTAGGCACAAACAACAATGGACTAGGTTAAACCTCTCAAAGGATTTATAAAATGTAAGTTTTGTGAGTGTGTTCTCTATCTTACTTAGACAGACAACAGAACCCACTATTTATAATGGGATTCAAAGGATTTTCCAACGGCTCTATGCAGATCACAAGATATACCGAATAAAGAATTAGCCTATTTTGCTTGTGCCTAATTTCCAGTATTGACTGGCCTGGTTAATTGAATTTTGAATTGGACTTCCAGCCATGCAACAATTAGACTCAGGCGGTCATAACCTCAGATCTACTTTATCATACTTTTGGATATAAATTTAAAATGATAAAACAAAATGATAAAGTGTGATCTTCATAATCTTCATGATCTCGATCTCTATGATCTTCCGTAATCTTCATGATTCAATATCTCATCAATACTCGACATTCCAAATGGCTCGTGTGAATCACCCATCAGATCATTTGTATCAAATCATTTCTTATAGCTCGAAGAGATCATGTATCTGATTATCTTGTACAACTTGTCGCGTCAACTTGTCATGATATGTATCTTTAACTTAGTTTGATATTCGAACGTAACAACTAAACTTGCACACATCTCAAATAAAAAAACTGTAAAATTCAATATTTATATATTTTACTAATTAGTCAAATAATATAGAAAATTACTTGCGACAACGATATGAATTCAATGCACGGACAGATCCACGTGATGAGATGTACCATAGTTTCACTGTGGACAAAATGCATCTTTTTGTGAATGTTACTGCGCTCTTTTTTTTTTTTTCCCTTTAGTAACAATATTACTGCGCTCACGAGGCGCCAAAAATGACAAAATTACATGAGCGTCACTCCCTCCACTCTACTCTCCAGCATGCCACTTCGGCAGCTCCGGTCTGTATGGTTCAATCCTTGTGTCCGGAACCATGTGACCTCACTGTGTACGCATATTTCCGCTCAAACCTCCAAAACCACTGCGATTAGCCCACGAATAAACCAGCTTCTCTCCGGTGCGACGCTCCAGGTCACTTCCGTACATAATATTCTACCTTAACAAGTAGGTCCCTTTTAACTTCATAAGTTATGGTGTCGAGTTAATAGCATGTACCAGGAGCAACCAAATATCTCACCAAACGTTGGATCAAACTCCCCTAAAGTAACTTAAAATTTGAATTTATATTTGGACCGTCCGATCAGGATCCGGGCCAATCAGACTTGAGGTAGAATTCACTGTTCTCCTTTAATATTTGTGCAGATTCTAATCGGACGGTATGGATACAAACTCAAATTTTAGGCTACTTTAGGGAATCTGAATTCCAAAAGGATAGAGCCTTTGACCCTCCAATTCGACACATCTGGCAACATCGCAATCTAGGGCATAGCAAATCCCAATTTCTTTCTGCTCCGCCTCCCCCGCCCCTCCAATTCTAACGCTACGACCGACCAAAACCCCAGCAACAATGGCGGATCCGGAGGTGCTGCCCGAATCCGACACAAACCCCGACGAATCATCCCTCCCAGTCGCGATCGTGGAGGAAAATGAAGGAGAGAAGGACGAAGAGGACATCGATTTCAAGCCGAAAATCGGCATGTATTTCGAGACAGAGGATGACGCGTACGAGTTCTACAAGAAGTACGCTGAGGGAATCGGATTTGTTGTTAGAAAGTCGCACAAGAGCCGAAATACTCGCCTTGCTGTCACCAAGAGGTGGTTCGTGTGCCACAGGCAAGGGTTCAAGCAGGAGAGAACCGAGACCAAGAACCCTCGCGCCCCTGGGTCAAGGACTGGGTGTGGCGCATGCCTTTGCATAAAGATCATCCCTTGTGGTGCGTTTAGGTAAATTTTCCTCTCCTTTTTTTGGGTGTTTTTGCATATATGCTATGTGCAGTTTAAGAAATTGGATGCTGGACATATGATAATTCTCTCTTTTTTTTCAGGATATATGCTATGTTTATGGTACCAACAATTCTTATTAACAAAATAATTTTGCAGTATCTAGTAACTGTATTTAAGGCAAAAAAATATTTAATTAATAAAAATATAGAGTTCCTTATTGCTTTTATGAGGCCAGGTTGTTCAGAATAAAATCTATGAGATAATATTTGAGATGAAGAAGGGACACAGAGTCTAAAGTGATCTAATTGAGGGCCTTTTGAAAATGGGTCATGTTTAAGAAGATATTTTAAAATGGGGATGAGAATTAATAAAATATTATGGAAAGCATACAGATGATTGTTGTAAAGACGTAGAAATAAAGACTCTATTGCCTTTGCCCTGTGACTGTTATTTTTTCAAATATTTCATTAGTTAATTATCTCGATGGAGCTCTAATGGTATGGTTAGTAACAACTATCATCTAACAAATGAATTGCCCTCTCTGCACCAAATATTAGGAAGCACACAGATATGAGAAAACCATCTAACAAACTGAGAAAATGAATTATTAGAACCAGTTTGAATTAGTTTCATTAAAACCATCCAACTTTTCAATCCAGCAAATTAGACATAGTACACAGTGTATTGAGCTTACCTTCATTCCTTGTAAAAGAAAAAAAAAAACTGGTTGCAGAAACCAAGGAACTTCAAAATATAATAGAAAGCATTTCACGTATTTGTTTGAACTAAAGACATGAACAAATGGAGAACTCCAACAATAATTTTTTTGAGAAAGAAGTACTCAGCTTTTGAAAATCCTGAGCGAGATGTATCCGGAATGATCACTTTTACCTCTGCTCTCTCTCTCATAGGTGAATTAACCATCATGAGTAAAAAGTACTTGTTTCTTTATGGTGGGAAGGGGGGGAGGGGGGGGGGGGGGGGGTATAAAAGCCTGACTTTCTGTGATAACTATTTGGTTTCTGCAGTTTACTAATCCTAATTGTAATTTTTCAGGGTCACAGAATTTGTAGAGGAGCACAACCACCCACTGGCTGATCAACCTGCAGTGAAGATGGTGCTGGGACCGCGGGCTCCACCACCACTGTATGACCCAAAGAATGGGCCCGCTCTTGACATGCGCTTTGAGACTGAGGATGACGCATATGCCTTCTACAACAAGTATGCCGAGCATGTTGGGTTTAGCGTACGCAAGTCATACAAGAAGAAGCATAAGGGCATGCTTGTCTCACGCATCTTTGTCTGTTCTCGAGAGGGTTTTGGTATGTTGCTCCTAGCCTTTTTTCTATGCAAATTTGCAGGGGTGGAACTAGAAAATTGAGATTTTGGGGGGAGGGCTGGAAAATCAAATGTAGTGTAATTTCATTTCATAAGAGGGGCTGAAAGATATTGATGCATATTAAATCTGCAAAATTTAATGGACGGGAAGGGAAGGGCTTAGTACCCTTTCCCCAACACTACCTTCTGCCCCTGCAAGTTTGTCTACCAGCTGGTAACAATACATACAAAAAATACACCCCTCTTTAGCTTTTAGTATTAATGTCTTGGCCAATATGTGATTTACAGCCCTATAAGTTTTTATTCTTAAATAACCAACAAATGGATTCAGCATGTTATACTGGTTGCCGGATCTTATTCCTACTTGTCTGTTGCAGTTTAATTGTTTAATTAGGGTAACATTAACCACTACTTTCAAAAATTAGGGTAACATTATCTGAACCTGTATTGGCTACTAACTGCGGATTGAGATCGTTGCAATTCGTGGTTACAAACTTGCAATTGTAGCTCTGCATTATTTGTTTTAATTCTTCAACTAGTATTCCCTTCTACAGCTGAGAAGGACAAGCACAGGGACCCTGAAGAGACGCCAAGGCGTGCGGGCCCAACTCCTAGCAGGACAGGCTGCCAGGCGTGCCTGATTATCAAGGTCCAACCTCCGAGCAAATCGTTTAAAGTCTCTAAATTTGTCTCGGAGCACAACCACCCTCTAGAGGACCCTGAAAGTGTGCACAAGTTACGCTCTCACAAGCTCAAGTCTAAGATGCTTGAGCTCGATTTGCCTGACTACCAGCGCCGGAAACGCATGCATGGCATGCTGGCTGGAGATGCGGGGGCTGCACTTGAGTACCTTCAGAACCTCCAGGTATCTGGTTTGAGTTTACGACTCTGCAGTACAAAATGGTATCTTGTACCTTTCATATACCAGCTTCTAGTAGCTTTTTGGTATCCTGCTCAAGAAAAAACACAGTGAATTAAAAGATAGTCATCACAGATTTTCCCCGAGTGGTAGCTTCTAGTAGGTTTTTGGTATCCTGCTCAAGGAAAAACACAGTGAATTAAAAGATTATTGTCACAGATTTTCCCCGAGTATTTTCATAACATTAGAAAGTATAAATCTTTAGAGCAGGGTTCAAGTGCCTCGTGTCTTTCATGCCTCAAGCGTGCGTCACATCCTTATCTCCTTTTTCAAGGTCCAAACAATTGATCCGAACCGTTCAAGCGTGCGTCACATCCTTATCTCCTGTTTTCAGAAGATTCTGGACCATCCAAAAACTGTGATTTTGTACCTATCTAAAAAAATAGTAAATTTTTCCCAAAAATAAGGATGTGAGGCACTTTTTAATATGGAGATCAAGTTGAGCAGTTCGGATCGACTGTTTGAAGTTTTTAAGATCAGGATGTGAGGTATGATTGAGGCTTGAAAGACATGAGGCATCTGAACCCTACTCAAATATTTAATATGATATCTTGTTGAACAGTTGCCACTACTGAAGGCAAGGATCAATTTTGTATACTAAAACCCAGCTTTGTATGCTGTTATCACTTACCACCCTGATTGGTTCATGCAATGCCGTGCTTCAATCTTAGTCAAAGTTTAACTCGGATCCTTCACAAGTCAAATGGGTATGAATACGTGTCTTGCTAAGTGTAATTTGACCTGTTAACGTATACATTTTCAGGTTGAAAACCCTTCGTTATTTTATGCTGTTGGGTGCAATGATGAAGGCAAGGCGATCAATTTCTTTTGGGCTGACGCGAAGTCATGTCTGGACTACATGTACTTCAATGACGTGGTACTCTATGACACGACATACAGTCTGAACACCTACAGCCGGCCTTTTGGACTGTTTATCGGTGTCGATAACTTCAGACAGCCGATGGTTTTTGGCGCTGCATTGATGTATGACGACAGCGCAGAGGGCATCAAATGGTTATTTCAGGCTTTCAATGATGCGATGCATGGCAAGCAACCGGGCTCAGTTCTGACAGACGTGGGTCCAAAGTATTCCGATGCAGTAGCTTCTGTCTGGCCCGGAACTATGCATCATGCCACTGTGTGGCATGTGTATCATAGTGCGAAGAAAAATTTGAAGCAACTGGTAGACAATGCGAAGGCCAGTTTCATGCATGCCTTCGCACCTGTTATGTTTGAAAACGAAGATGAGCCAGGGTTTCTATTGGCTTGGGATAAATTAATTGAGAAGTATAATCTCGGTGATAACGAGTGGATGAATGAGTTGTTTAAAACAAAAGAGACCTGGGCTTTGCCATACTGGAAACACGTGTTCACTGCTGACATAATTACGACATTACGAAAGGAGAATATGATGACCCAGCTGAGGAAAGAGTTGAATGAGCAAGAAGATCTCCTTCAACTGCTAAAGAAATACGATATGATACTCGAGGATTACAGATCGACGAAATTACCGATGGATACCGAGGCTCCCCTGCCAATCCCTACTCTCCGAATTCTAAAGCAGGTTGGCAACCTGTATACCACTGCAGCTTTCAAAATGTTTCAAGCAGAGTTCGAAGACTACATGAACAGCATGGCGTACCCGCATGCTGCATCCGGCATGGTTTCAGAGTACAAAGTGACAATCGATGAGAAACCCGGCGAGCATACTGTCAGGTATGACTCTTTGGATCACTCAATCACATGCACATGCAAGCGTTTCGAATCGACCGGTATCCAATGCGCGCACATGCTTAAGGTCCTCGACTTGAAAAATATTAAGGAGTTGCCAGATCAGTATATTATCAGGAGGTGGATCAAGGATGCACGATCGAGTCATTTTGCTAATGATCTGGATAACAGTCTTAGAGTGTCTACCACCGAAGCACGGTACAAGGAACTCTGTAGAATCGCTAGCATGATAGCGGCAAGGGCTGCTAGGGCTGACGAAGCGATAGGGTTTATTGAGAGTCAATCAAATGCGCTCATGAAACACCTTGATCATATCTTTCAAACAAGTGGGTTTTCAGAGATGGGTAACCACGCTGCTCTTCCTGCACCCGGGCCCTCATCAAGCACTCAACCTCATAATGTGGTTAGGGGTCAACAAGGAAACCCACTGCTCCGTGCTGCAAATGGTACTTTTTATTTCTCTTGAAAAAAGTTATTGTTTTTTGTACAAAATGAAATAATTCTGTCTTGTCTATTATGAAACATTGATATTGAGATTTTAATGGTATTATGGTCAGATTGTCTCATCTTATTTTTTTTTTAATCCATTTTCTAGTTGGTTATTTTTGGAATCCATTGACAATGGAATTATTAGACAATCTTGACAAAATTTGTCAAATTAATCCAAATAAGTTTGAAAACTAAAAGACATATGAGTGTTTTTGAACAAAAGGATAGCATATTATGCTATCTGAGTATGATTTGAAGATGCATCAAGAGTTGTTAATTTAGACTGTTGAAATTGATGAACAGTAAAACACACATTAGTTCTTATCATTTTTAATGCGTGATTTGTGTAATATACATAATATAGATTATGCCTAAAATGCCTGGTTTCAAAATTTTATCTTTATATGTAACGGTTGTTATCGTAAGAATTATCAAGTCGAATAGTTGTCTGATTTCTTGAGTGTTCTGCGTCATTCTTTATATATAACAATTGCAAATTTTACATAAGATAATTTGTTGACATCTCCCCTTTATCTGCTTCATCTTAGGTATCCTTGGGGTCTGATCAAATTACCACTATATAAGTCTCTTTCCACCTTTCTGATCTGAATTCAGGTACTAACAATGTTTACTGTAGAGGCTTTTGTCATTTTTTATTTGCTTTCTCTCATCATTTTTCTTATTTTTTAGGTCACACATGGCCTAAATAATGTCATTAGACTTGTTATCCTGAGTTACTCTGTCTCTGTCTGATGAAATGCAGGAGGATAAGTGGCAAGTACTTAATGGTGTAATTTAGTGAAAGTTAACAGGTTCTCATGTAAGCAGTTGTTGATTGTTAGCTTAATTTCTAGTAGCTGTGTTGTAAAACTTAATGTGGTTGATGTAGCAATTATTGTTTTTTTTTCCTAAACATTTGTAATGGTTTAATGTGATCCGCTTAGTTAGTGAATGGTGGCGTAATGATTTCTTCTCAAAGAGCTGCTTGTGTTGATTTACTATTTTCTGAGACCCCAATGTGACACACAGCTTATTTGGTTTCAAGCTGAGGTTGACTTGAGCTGAAGTGTGGCTCAAAACTTTAGCCCGATTTAGTTGACTTTTAAAATCATTGAAACCTATCTACTCCATAAATGATGCATTTACATACAAACTTCATAATTTTTTTAATAAATTAGTATAAAAGTCAAGCGGTAATAAAAATGTATACAAGTTAACTTTGATGTTTTTTTTTATCATTTTCCGACTACTTGACTTTAATTAAAAAATTTATAAATTTTACATGTAAATGCATCGCTAATTAAATTGATTTTAATGGTTCAGAAATATTAAAACTAATCTGATAAATTTTAAAATTAAGTTCGTTAAGATGCTTGAGCTGATGAGCTCAAGAACATTCTAATTCTACTCATATTTTGTCGTCTCACTTGTATTTCTATAAATAGTGATAAGTATCCATTATTAAGCACATTTACTCAATACAAGCAACAGTAACAAGATAAAGTGCACAGATTGTAGGTTTTAGATTAAATTCCATGTGTTGAGCATTGTAATTGAAAAACAATTGTAAACTTCAGTCAAGCAATAGGTTGATTTGTTCAACTGGTAGCGATCAAACCCGATATTAACATCGAAATGTATTTACATCAAATGTAAGTATGTAACTCGGAACCTTCGGTATGATAGATACATGTATAACTTTTCAATGCTTACGTCGTATTTTACTATGATATTGACCGTCTTTAATTTAATTACCCATAAACTCACTAAACCGATACTTTTAGCCTTCTACACATCAATCTCTCTAGAGTTGAATCCAAATATCTGACCTATTGCCTCTATTGCAGATATATTCCAACTCTCAGAATGTCTTGTGATCTATTAAACATAAAATAACAAAAATTATTGCAATTAGATCAATATTAATTGTGTAATTAAATAGGATAATCAATTGAAATAAAGTTTGAACAACAAGAATTGCTACCTTGTAGTTTTTGTCCAAGTTATAAGTTGTTTGTCCTTTTATGGAAATAAGTGGCCTCCAAGGAAGTTTTAGGTAAGTTCTGAAAATACGACATAATATAAGAGCATCTACATTGGAAATTTCATTCCAATTTCAAATCATGGGTGGAAATTTCATTTGCAATTTCAAGGATGTATGATAATTTCATAAATAGAAAGATTTGTTTTAATGAAATTGCTTTCAAACCTCATGTTGTCAAAAATATTAATTCCTATTCGCTCATCCATCTCAAAATTTAATTTATGGGATGTACAGAAATTTCTTTTGCAATTTCTGAACGGTTAAAGCAATCAAAATTTGCATGACTGCAATGTTTTTGAAATTAACTTTAAATTAATTTCAGTTATTTATATTCTAATTTCAGTTTAATTTCATGAATGTACAGTAGTTAGCTGTTAATAGTTTTCACACAAGTACCTGAGTTTCCATGAAGCCAAAATGGAACTTGTTTCAGGGCTGAGATCCTAAAAGGAAAGCCAATAAGAAAAACTGAAAAAAGTGTTGCTAGCCCTGCCATAACTAAAATTGTTTATAAAACTTTATAAACAAATCTATGTTTATAAATAGAAATACAATAAAATAATAGAGGTTGATTAAAGATGTTGGTACCTTCTGTATTTTTTCTAGCTCAAGGGAAGCCTTGTCGAAGAAAGGTACAAGCAAGTCCAAATTTTGACCATACCTTTCTCTACCTTACAATAGGGGAAAACAATATTTTTTGCCTCCATAAATTTATCTAGGCTGTGCAAAATGCAAACTTTAAACTCGAATAGAAAACAAGTACAAGTGCTATGTTGGAGGAACCCTGATGCAAATATAGTACATACCACGAAATTTTATTGTAGGATCTTCAAACAAGCAGTCTTCAGCATAAATGTCCACTGTGAAATTACCTGCTTTCAGAGATAAAATGTAATTTTTCAATCAAGAATTGATATGTTACGAACTTCATTAGGCTAGGATAAGGAAAAAAGTTTTTCGCAAAGTCAAATTCCAGTAAATGGACCCAATTTCCTATTGAAGAGAGATGTATCGAGTTATCACGATCAGTCTCTGTTCGTTTTTGCGTGCCTCGTTATAAAATCATTGTCTTTGTTTTGGTGCATAAGAAAGGTCTACAAATTCTCTTATACAACTACCCGATACAAGGGCAATATATAAAATTTGTACCATAGTGTACAGATCCAGTGGGGGGATCTTTATGTAAGGTGCTTAGCCACACGTATGGTTTCAAATTTTTTAATTATATACATTAAATTTAATTATATTTCAGGAGCAATTTGGTAATTAATAATATGCTTAATATAAAAAACATTACCAGTGAGAAAATAAGCTCGTCGATAGTCATCTTGAATAACCTCTAAAACATTTTCAACGCAACTAATTGAAGGCATCTGTCCTCTATTTCTCTCAATAGAGTCTCTGTCACTGATAATTACATTTCACTTTGTAGGTTTAATATTTCAATAAAACAGTGCAAAAGAAAATTTCATCAAGTAATTACAACAGATGTGCCTCTATAAGTGGTTGATTATAAACTTGGGGTTACGTTATGCCATAGAGAATTAAGAAACTACACATTGAACTGCGATGTGTATGTTTCGTACCAATTTTGCAACAAAATCTGGCGGCATTCTGGATATTTGGTACGTCATATTATGCATGGAAAAATGTCATTTTGAAATAGTTTTGACCCCACATTGTTTCTTGTGTGTATAATGGTGCCTTGGCAGAAAATTACCAACAACTCGGCATTATTTCGGCTATGCATAATGCATTGGACCATTGGTAGTTCCTATTATACCAGTATGTCACTCGACATGTTATATACTGAGAGTCACTAACAGGAGGCCCCACAACACTAAAAAGAGGCACAATAATGTTCAATTTTAAAAAAAAGGTACTGTGGGTCCCCGATGTCACTAGGGGTGTTCATTGGATCCGGTTTATTTGGTTTTCAACTGAACTGACAAGTTTCGGATTAAATGGTTTGGTTTGGTTCAATTTTTGAATTACTATGGGTTTTTATATTTGGTTCGGTTTAATCTCTCTTATTTTGGTTCAACCAAACAAACCGAAATTTACTTGATACTTACTTGAATTACTTTGGTTTTTAATATTTGGTTTAAAACAATCTCTCTTATTTGGGTTTGACTGATATACATATCTTAATATTTATTTCACTGATTGCCGGAATGAGTAGTAAGTCCTTTTCTCAAATTAGAGAATAATCTTAAACTTATTAAAGACCAATGAAGGGTGCTTAAAAGTAGCAAATCTGAATTGACCTAGACTTCTTAGAAGAGATGAGCCTCAATAGCTCGGTGACTCCCTCAACGACTATTTTGATGGCTGGCGAAGCATCTCGGCCGTTGTTGGAACGAGCGGCACACCGAAAGCGGCACGAGTTCGACTACATTGATACAATTGGTAACAGTTGAGAGAGGCAGAGAGAGAAAGGTAAACTAACAATTGATAGAATTGGAAACTGAAGAGGGAGAGAGGGGTTGTAGACTTAAATACCTTCCGATTGTTGGAAAAAGGCAGAGTGCGCGGCCCGGCTACCATGGCTCTCGCCATTATTTGGTACCTCGCTCTGTTTTCGTAAAATATCCTAGCGTTCGGGTCAGAGGAGAAAAAACACCGATATTTTTATTAGGGAAAATTTTTTATATGCCAGTACAAAACATCAAAATTAATTATGAAATTGCCACCCCAAAACATGAAATTAGGAAATTGCCACTCTAAAATCACTAAATCTATCAAATTGCCACAATTATACATTTTTTATACCAAATTGATTAAAATTATTCTGAAAAATTTATATTAAAAATCATATTTTAATAATACCCAAATTGCCCTTCACACTTCAAGAGATAAAATAGAATAGAAAATTGAGAAGGCTGCCTGTTAACTCTCCCTTCTCCCTTCTCCCTTCTCCCTTCTCCTAACTTCATTTTCCCAAATTGGCCACCTGTTAACTCTCTTTCACCCTTCCTCCGCCACCAGGACCCATCATCCGCCGCACCTCCTGCCTTCCACCATGCATCGCCATCGGCCACTGGTGGAGAATCGCACGACGTCCTCCTCAGAGATCTCCACAACTTCGGCCCAGCCAAGTCGGTCCTCTCCGTCGCCGATGGTGCCGTGCCCCAACTGTGGCCACAAAGTGATCAAGCTCGTGAGCCAAACTCCGTTGAATCGAGACAAAGTGTTTTACAAGTGCCAAAAAAACACAACGGTATGTTAACTTTTGATTTCCTCAATTAACCATTTTAATGGTAACCCACGATTTCCTATTTCTGATTTGGGTCTCACAAAGTTCCAATTTCAAATAGTGAAGAATAAATTTTAAAGCAAAAAAGCAACATATATCTTGTATTTCATGAGTGCATATTATTATACCAAACGATAAAATAAAAATCGAGCTCACCTGGTTAATATGCGGTCAAGAAGTTCACCTCCCGCACATAATCTGAAAATAGAAATGGAGTTTCAAAAGGAAATTTTAAAAAGATCAAGAAAAAAACATAGTTACCGAGTATTATACAAAAACCAGCCAATATACAAAGGGTACTGGTATGAACTGAAATTGTGAGTCTCTCTTACATCAGAAAATCTGATATTTGTAATTTGGATAAGAAATTGGAAATTTTGAAATAGGATTACAATCACAGCAGAAATTAATTCTGACGAAGTCAGAGAAGAATTAGCAAATTTACAGTTGCTCAGTTTTTCTGAAAGTGGATTTGTAAGGATTGTTCTAAACTTCTAATTCTGATTCCAATTATGGTTTTTAATGCTTTAGTTTTTGAATTACATGTATTTAACAAGTAGGTCCTGTAGATTTGACCATTGAAGTTAGTAATTGGTCTTTAGGTACTTATCAGTAAAATCAATAAATCACTATAGTCTCTATGGAACTTTTGTAACTAATTCATGTATTTCCTTAGTTATTTATTTACTAAATGAAACTTTTTATTTTTTTGTATTTGCAGTGGACTTATAGTTGCAATTTCTTCATGTAGGTGGAGGATTACGAGGAATTTCTTCGCGAATTAGGAATTGTGAAACAACGGAGTGATGTCGAGCATGTGGTATCAGACGTTCGTAGAAATGAAGCTTGGTAATTAAGAAGGAACACTATTTACCGGTACGAGATTAGTATGTGGATTAAATGATGATCATGTTCTACGGATCATATGGTAAGGAGCTACCAATTTAATCACATAAATACCTGATGGAGATCAGGGGATTGGACATGACCCAAGAATGAAACATAACATGGATTGTGTTAGTGTCATTAATGTTTCATTTGTGTCTTGAATTCTTTGGTATGAGATGATTATTTTTCCTACATGAGATACATGTATCTGTAGGTGTTATCCAACGTTGACCGTAACTGGCAGCTATACATATAATATCTCAATATGTGTGTCTTGTGCGGAGGAAAAGATATTTATCAAGAATACCAGTGTCCATCATATTTCATATGTGAGTGATGATATCTTCGGGCCCCTTGATGGAGTAATAAAGTATGCATGCAATTATGATCAATGAGTTTGATCATTATTTACTGAATTACTTGGAATCAAGAAAAGAATAAATTTGCAAGGATGACACTCTCCTGCCTTGGATTTATTCCCGATATCATGTGGCACGTGAATTGACACAAGCAATTAAATATTGCTTTAGGATCGTGATGTTGATTGGTTCATATCATCTTTATCTGTTGAGTAATTATAATGCATATTGCTAGGTGCCGCTTATAATTTATAGAATTAAAAGAAGTTTTGATTCTATTGTCAACACGATATAGATCCTACGAGGTCACACCCAAGAGAGAAAAACGAAACAAATAAAAGTGTCATGGAGATGACTAACTTGATCTTAGAATAAATTTATTACATGTTGGACATGGTATACAAATTTATTTCTCAACAGAATTGAGCAAATACAATTAATCGTAACAATTGTCGGGTGGGCCAAAAGTTGGCATAAATGGCAAAAACGAAAATGACATAAATAGAAATTGGCCCAAGCCCAATTTAACATTAAATGGAGAAGTCCATTTGATGAAATGATTTGGAATAAAGTGGGATAAAAGTGCATCTAATGGAGAGCTCCATTGGATGGCAAAAGTAAAAGTTACTTTTGTCATGTTTAAATCTAGTCATCCATTGTGGTTGAGATGATTAAAATATACCCTAACTTCACACTATAAATACCCCACCTTTTTTCAAACCCTAGCCACCATTCTAATCTCTCTCTTCTTCCTTCTCTTGTAAGACAAATTGGAAAAACGTTTTTGTAAGAAGAGGTGAAAAAGAGAAGAGTTTTTGCAATTTTGTCTCCACCATTTTTGCTCATGTGTTGAGCACAACTTCTACACTAAAATTAATAGTTGATTGAAGAGGTAGAAGCTAAGGTTAAGTTAGATTCTTGGTTGATTACCTCTAGCAAGGGAAAAACAAGAGTTTCGTTTAATATCGGGTGGATACTCGTAGAGGCTTCGTGCGTTCGAAGCGGGTGCCATTTCTAGGCCGACTTGGAGAAGTGAAGGCTCGACAAGGAGGCAACAACCCTACATCTCAAGTCCCTACTTCTTGGTTTAGAGACCAAGATTTGAGGTATAAAGATTAAACAAGTTAAAATGTTAAATACGGTTCATCGTTAGTCAAATAAGTAGATCTATGTTGGTTTCTTTGAGTTAAATTTTTGAAATTTGCTCTTGCATGAAACTAATATTTTCTTCATCATCACCCCAGTTGCACTTATGGACCCCGCCTCCAACAGGAGATGCCCCTATGCCGGTCGGGCCTTGGAGATTGCGATATATCGTCTGGTACCAGAGATGGGGCATGCCGACGGTTTATCTACAGGGGGACTATGGTGATGCTCTTCGACGGAGACTCACGGGTGACAAATCTAGGACTTACTTGCCTTTCGGCCCGATCCATGCTCGTTCGGTATGTTTAAATGAAACTGACATGCTTCAAAAATTGTAGTTATTTATTCATTTTCCAATAATAATAATGAAAATACATTGTGTGCAGATTTTGACCGCTATTAGAGGAGTGGCACACAGCTTGGTGTGCATGGCGAGAAAAAGTTGGATAGCGATAGGATGTCAAATGCTCCAACACAGTGCACCGATCGTGGAGGACTCTGGCTGGGACGGGCGCCTCGTTGGTATGTTGCACGATGCTGGGGAGGACATCAATTGATGCGAGATAAAGGCCCCACCACCAGATCCGGAGCAGCCTGGAGCCCCTATCTACGCTGCGGAGATGCCGCCACCTCCTGCAGGTAATAATATGTTATACAAATGATCATTATTAAGTGTCTCTCTAAAAGATCATTCTTATTAATTTATCTTCGTTTCTGCAGATGATGACTCGGGTTGGGCGATCCACCAATGGGTGTTGAACAACAACGCGTGGAACGCGTACTACAACGAGCATGGAGTTCCAGTGCAGCATACCGAGGTAGCAAAAGTTCATTATTTAATTAATTTACTCGTTACTTCTATGTCTCTAATTTAATATTTTTTAAAATGCAGGATGAAGCTGTCGCCGCTGCCGCCGCCTCATTCTCATTGGATGACCTCACTGGAGATGAGGGCGGATGGGAGCCAGCTAGCCCCCACCGACCGCAGTATATGGAGCCCAGACAGCACGACGGCGAGGCCAGTGGGAGTGGGGCACAGACTGCAGATGGCTTTGCCTCTGCTATATTTGGCACACCGCCTCCGGCCACGTATCCTCCTACTTGGGAGGCCGATCCGTGGGTGTTGCGTACACAGGCGGGGATCCATGGGGAGCATGCATTACACCTGGGGGCGGACCCATGAGCGCACGAGGCCGTACACGATGACATGCAGGTGGATGAGGTTCACCAGAGGCGTCTGCCTTCGCAGAGGGACCGCCATGCACCTACTAGATTGGAGCTCTCCGGACCTCGCCCTCGTCGTCGCCGTTAGGGTTTTTATATTTCTTTAGTTTGATAGGTTTCTAGTATTTTAGTTTGGATTATTATATTTCATGTTTGGACTGTTATGTTTCATGTTTAGATTTACCATTTAGATTACCTACTTTTGTTGTTTAGACTTACTATTTAGATTATCTTTTAGAAAGATTTAAACATTAACAAACTTAATATAAAACTAATTAATTATATTAAAACTACACTATTACATAACATATAAAAATAATCGTCAATTATAAAAATATAATTGTCAACAAATAATAAATATATATCATAATAAATGTAAAACATTCAAACAAATCATTACAACAATTTAATATAAAACATTCAAACAAATAATTACAACAATTTAATATAAAACATTCAAACAAATCATTACAACAATTTAATATATAAAACATTCAAACAAATTAAAACATAAAACCTTATAAAAAAAATAACAGTGGACCGCCCAGAAGCTGGGCGGTCAGATATGATAAGTGGACCGCCCGGCTACTGGGCGGTCAGGTGGGGAAACTGAACCGCCCAGCCCACGGGTGGTTAGGGTAGAAATAAAAATAAAGTTTGGGTGGGAGCAGATTTGATAATTTGTTTTTTTTGGGGTTTAATAAAAATATCGGACCCCTTTATCGTTTTTATTTATATATATATATATATATATATAGATGGGCTATGGTGCATTGCAATGCATAGGCACCCTTGTGCATTGGACCATAAATCACCGATTCAAAGTCCAAATGACCGATCCAAACCGTTCATCTTGTTCTCCATATTAATATGTGCTTGGAGACCAAATTTTACATTTTTTGGAATTTTTTTGCTATTTATTAAGCTACTTTGAAAATTGCTGATCCGGGTGAACAGTAAAAACAGTGCAACTAAATTCTGGACCATGTGATCAGCAATTTTCAAAGTGGCTTAATAAATAGTAAAAAAATTCCAAAAAATATAAAATTTGGTCTCCAAGTACATATTAATATGGAGAACAAGATGAACGGTTCGGATCGACTGTTTGGACTTTGAATCCAACGATTTTAGTCCAATGCACAGAGGGGTCAATACATTGCAATGTATAATAGCACAACTTTATATATATATATATATATATATATATATATATATATATATATATATATAGATGAGCTATGCTACTCCATGGAGTAAAACGCGTTTGTACTTCACGCTGTATTTTTATTTTGAAAGTCCAAACGACCGATCCGAACTGCTCAACATGATCTCCATATTGAAATGTGCTTGGAGACAAAATTTTACATTTTTTAGAATTTTTTTACTATTTATTAAGCCACTTTGAAAATCTGAAAATCAGGGTGAACAGTAAAAAACAGTAAAAAATTCTGGACTGCCGGATCAGTGATTTTCAAAGTGGCTTAATAAATAGTAAAAAAATTCTAAAAAATGTAAAATTTGGTCTCCAAGCACATTTCAATATGGAGATCATGTTGAGCGGTTCGGATCGGTCGTTTGGATTTTCAAAATAAAAATATAGCGGCGTGGAGCACCAACGTGTTTTACTCCATGGAGTAGCATAGCTCATCTATATATATATATATATATATATATATATATAGAGTAGAACTAGGGTGCTCCTAAGCTCACCAAGCCCTTCGTGAGCGCGACTCTAAAACCTATCAAATTGACTTCAAACGACATTTTCAAACCGTTAGATGTTCAATCTATATTAAAATGTGCTTGGAGACCAAATTTTACATTTTTTGGAATTTCTTTACTATTTATTAAGTTGGTTTGAAAATCGCTGTTTTCCAATGGTGCATAATTTTAATAAAAACAGCGATTTTCAAACCATCTTAATAAATAGTAAAAAAATTCCAAAAAATGTAAATTTGGTCTCCAAGCACATTTTAATATAGATTGAACATCTAACGGTTTGAAAATGTCGTTTGAAGTCAATTTGATAGGTTTTAGAGTCGCGCTCACGGAAGAGCTTAGTGAGCTTAGGAGCACCCTAGTTCTACTCTATATATATATATATATATATATATATATTTTAAACGGCCGTAGCCCGTAGGCAATTTAAAAAAAATCAGCAAGTTTTAAATGTAAAATATATAGGGGGAATTTCACGTATACCTCTCAAAAACTTCAAAATTACGTATGTTCCCTCAAAAATTTGAAATTACGTATTCCCTCTCTAAACTTCAAATACTCACAAATTTATCCATTTTATTGTCTTTTATATTAAAACTCATTCTAAATTTAAAATACTCATTTTACCCTTTATTAAAAACATATAAAACCCATCAGACTCAAATTTGAATCTGAACGGTTCATCTACCGTCCGAACTGCTTTTAGATCTGTGCGCACAAGATCGGCACAAATCTTGATGCGAACACACATGCATATTGAAGTGACATGCACATATTTTAATGCTATGCGTGCGGATCAGAATTGCTTTAAGATCCGTGCATGCTAGATAAGCACGAATATTGAAGCGATGCGCACAGATCTTAATGCGATGTGTGCGGATCGGACGGTAGAGGAACCCTTCAAATTCAAATTTGAGTAAAGGGTAAAATGGGTTTTAATGCGATGGCTTTTATATGCTTTTAATAAAGGGTAAAATGGGTATTTTAAAATGGATAAATTTGTGAGTTTTTGAAGTTTCGAAGGGGAAATACGTAATTTTAAAGTTTAGAGGGAGAAATACGTAATTTTGAAGTTTTTGAAGGGTATACGTGAAATCCCCCCTATATATAATATGTGATAAAGTTAGAATTTAAATACAAGTTTTCATGATTGTCGGGTTTGAATAGTCAAAAGTAACTCAAAATTTTTTGAGTTTGGGTTCTGATTGTTCCATTATAATTTGGACCAATCCGATGAGAAGTAAAATGTACGTAGCCATTTCAATATTTGTCCCAACAAATCGGACGGTTCGGATCCAAACTCAAAATTTGAGTTACTTTAGGTATTTTATTTCACAACCATGAAATCTCCACAATGATAAAATAAAGAGTGAGGCTATGGTGCTATGCATAGCACGGATGACTAGTGTACTACGGCTTAATATGATATTTTTTAAAATCCTAACGGTCGATCCGAACCGTTCAATGTGATAACTATATGAATATGTACTTGCAAACTAAATTTTACATTTTTTTCGAATTTTTTTACTATTTTTTTAGATAGGTAGAATTTTGATGGTCCAGAATTTTCAGAAAACACTGATTTTTCTACCTATCTGAAAAAATAGTAAACAAATTCAAAAAAATATAAAATTTAGTTTGCAAGTACATATTCATATGGATATCACATTGAACGGTTCGGATCGACCGTTAGGATTTTAAAAAGTACCATATTGAGCCGTAGTACACTAGTCATCCATGCTATGCATAGCACCATAGCCTCACTCTAAAATAAAAACTCTCTTCATTAAGAAACCTAATTAACTCTCAGTCCAACAATTAAGTCTAAACTAATAACTAAGATTAAGATGCAAGCACACACATTTAACATTTATAGGAGGCTAAATTATATAAAAAAATTAAGAAAAAAAATCAAAATTTTCATATACAAGATTAAAATTTTAAGTTACTTAGTAATTTAGAACTCTTTCACTATTAAGTCAACTTTTACTTCTTGTTACTCAGGTTTAAGCGTTAAGCCAAGATATATTTAAATAAATTTAATCATTAATTAAACTGAATCATACCACTGTATGCTGAATCCTCAATATAGTAATAATGATAATAACAGTAAATATATTTATATATGAATTCTTTTTATTAAAAAAATTAAGCAAATATTGATTTATTATCATTTAGCTGCTCATTAACAAAACTAAGGGTTCAACAAAAATTCATAACAAAACTAGATAGCTTCTCGCAAAAGATATACTAAGATTTCATCCATATCGGAAAATAAAAATTGCTAAAATTTATATACACTTGATTTGCCGAAATTTTTTTAGTTGACAACTCCCAAAAATCAAATTAAATGAATATCACCGCCGGGAGCTTATTTTCAATCCTACCACCCACGCTAACCCAGTTTGCGCACCAAATTGGTATGTGCGCGCACTGGGTTGGTGCACCTGGTGCGCGGACTGGGTTGGCGCACCAGGTGCTCTGACTGGGTTGGCGGACTGAGTGCCCTGCCTATTTAAATACCAAAATTAACAGTGTTCATTTCATTAGACGCAAGGCAACAAGCAGCCAAATAGCATAAGATCTAAGTGTGTTAAATTGACTGCGGAATATGAGATCCAAAATACACAACAGAAGAACTAAACAACATAAGAACTAATATCAAAATAATATCCAAATAACATAAGAACTACACCACGTAAGCATCAAACAACAGACCCGTAACTCTATCATATTTGCTCGGCTATGTGTACGGCTTCTTCTCTCCTAACTCTCTTACCTCGCCTCTCCTCCATACGCTCTCTCTGGACCGCGGTGTGTACTCTCAGGTCGGCTGTGGTGGGGTCTCCTCCTGTATCTCCTCAAAAAGTGTCTCCTCGTGTGGTCCCTCATCTGCAACCAGGTCCGAAAATAACCTCACGTGTATCCTCTGCAGAGTACATGGGTCCATGTGAGACATCCTGCTGGACAGTCGCTGCACTGGACTGTGGGAGTGGGTCCTCTTGCGTGTAAAATGTAGGAGAGGGGTAATCCTGCGTGTAAAGACTGTACTGAGATCTCACGTAAACTCTGCGAGTGGGTCCTTCTCGTCCTCCTCATCTCCACGGGGTATATCTCCCTGAAACAAATAGATAATTAGATTTCACAATGAAGATAATTAGGTTTAAAAATGATTACCAAAATATACGTACCGTTGCAAGACCAGCAGCCTCAAATGCGGCCTCAGCAGTCGCTGCAGAGTGTAGGTCTGAGAAATCCAGCTCTGCCGTGCTCATAGGCTCCGCAGAATCGTCATCGTTGTAGTCTTTCAAATCTTCATAGCAGGGCAGATCTGAAAGCCTGAGAACCCTCTCGACTTGATCCTTGTACCCGGTGACGACGACCGGCGGTGCAGACATATACAACCACTTCTTCCTGATAGCCTTCCAGCCTCTTGTGACGGCGTATCTTGCGTTCATAAGCACTTGCTTGATGTTCATGAGTACCTGCAAATTAAAATTAAAAAAAAAAATAGTTCGAATTGCAAATGAATTTTCATAATTTTCTTAAACAAAAAAAATTAAAGACTTACAATCTGTGCAGCCGGGCCAGCGTAGGGAATGAAGCCATACTCGTCACTAACCGTGCCGCATCGTATGTGGAGCGGCTTGGTGTTCATCTTTGTGATCTGACTGTGCAAGTACACCGTAAAGGCACAGTACTCCTGATACCAAGTGCGATAAGTTTGATTGTATGTATCGAAAGCATACGACTGGAGCTCGTCAGGGATCCTGTCGCCCATCGCCTCAAGCTGGGTCACATAATCAACGTGCACGGTCCGCCAATTCTTACTGCTGGTAATGACCAGCTCTTTGTGAAGCTCGTACCACTTGTCTTTTGAGATGGGATTCGGGACGAGAAAGGGCTGAGCCATACCAAACTGACATATAACCCACCCAGGGTAATAATGCTCGACAAATTGGTAGAACACAAGTGGTACCTGCAAGTACATAAAAATAAATAATCCTACGTACGTAATAAATAAAATATATACAAAATTGTAATACACTAATAATGTAAGTGGTACCTGAGCAAACCAAAACTGACGCTGCGCAAGGCATATATGAGGCAGGTCATACAGGAAGGAGTGAGGGACAACACCATCGTCCTCAACAGTGACACGGTCGTCGTACGGCCGCCAACAGACGTGCCTGTCAGGAGTCATCTGCTCAAACTGACTCCGGAAGAAATCAACTCCCATAGGTCTGCCGTGCGGGGTTTGAATGAACGGCCGAATGGGAACCTCATCCACGACCAATGCATGAGGAGACCAGCTGGACCGTAGAAATTGTGCTTGTTTGTCTATTTAGGTACAAGTGACAGTTAATTTTCCGGTTTTTTTGTGTGTAACCATTTAATTATTCAAATACAAGAAAAAATTAATTTATATCTGGCATGCAGTGCACATGCCACAGACCCAGCCTCTGTAACGCGGGTGCAAACCGCTCGTCGTAGAGGATATTGATCTGGTTATTCCTTGTCGACGTCAGAGTATGAGTCTGCATTTAATTTCAAAATAAACACAAATATAATTTTTTATTTTATTCAAATGAAAATGTATATTATTTGCAAGTGGTATAGAAATGTAAACTTACATATGAATTTCTGATCTTGTGGTCCTTGTACGGGAACCAGCAAACGGGACTACTCAGTCGTCATATGCGGAAAGACGGTCTGGGCCAACTCTAAATCCAAATCCACATCATCATGAGTGATACCTCGCATATTTAGTCTATTTTAGGCCTGTTTTAGTACCAGATTCGTGCCCTAATTCACCAGAATCATGTGCATTTCATCGATATATCTTTAGAATTTGGTACTGCTGAGTGTTTGTTTGTTTTCTGCAGGTTTGGAGCAAAACACACGAAGAAACGGCGATTTGGGATGATCTAGTACGGCCCTTACCAGGTTTGGTACGGGTCTCACCGGACTTAGCCGATTTCAGCTCATCACGCCTGGTACGGCCAAGCCGTACCACTTTGGTACGGGCCGTACCTAAAGGCGGCCTGACAGATTCAAATCTTGGCAGAGGCTATTTAAGGCGGGGAGCTCTCCAATTTCGGGAGCTTTTTCATTCCAGAAACATTTGAGAGCACAGTAAGAAAGAGAAAGAGAGCTGAGGAGCTAGGAGCAACAAGGAAGGAAGAGGAAAGAGGAGAAACTCGACGAATCAAGCCTCCTCCACTCGATCCCTTCGATCCATGTCTTTCTTTACCTCTTTTATTGCATTTTTATATCAGATCATGTGCTGTGAGTAGTTGCTTTAGTTTCTAGGGTTTTGAGATGGATTCTTGATTTGCTTTGACTTTCTTTGACTTGTATCTTGTATGAACTCTTTTGATTGATTGATTGTGATTTCTTTGCTATCTCTTGCTTTGCTTGCTGTGATTGTGTATGGTGAACCTCTAGGTCTAGATCAAACCTATCAAGGTCATGTGATCATTTCAATCTCTCAACCAAATCAATTACTTAGGGTAGACTTGTTCGAATTGAAGCCGAGAGGTTGAATTCCCCTCTAATTGACAGATCAGAGGGTACCTTAGGTCTCCAATCAACCAGCTAGGGTAGATCTGTACCAACATATGAAAATTGAGGTGTAGAAATCCCTAAAAGGCAATCAATTGCATTCCAACCTAGATCTTGATCCAATACACGAGAGTTGAGGCTTAGGAACCTTAGGCGTGGTCAATTGAACCTTTCTAAAGAGTTTAGCACAAGGTACCAGCAAGAAATGCATCAACTCGAACTGGTAAGCTCTGTTCTGGCAAGCCAGTACAGGTCTTACCAGAGTGGTGCGGCCTTGCCTTACCAAGTAGAGTACGGCCTGGCCGTACCAACTTGGTACGGGCCGTACCACTAGAGGCAGATCACAGATGAAGTCTGAAACCCTGGAAACGTCTTTTATCCATAATCAAAACACAGTTTACATTTCTTCTAGCACTTTATTACATCTGCTTGCATTGTTCGATTTGTTTGAATTGATCTTTTAGGAACTTAAATACCAAACCCAATCTTTCTCACTTCTAGTTTTTAATTGAGTTCGGTGGATTCTAACCCAGCAATTGCCCATCCCTGTGGATCGATACCCGATTATATTACTCGATAGGGGTTGTGCACTTGCAACCCTTACTCGTGAAGTGTAAGCGCGGTTTTAAAAGGTACGCCCTCAAGTGTACCGAAACTTGCGTTGCGCTTTCGCGCGAACAATGAGGCAGACTGGTTTGCTTGGTCCCGCTTGATGACGCCATACTACAATTTGGTGCATTTCTAGTCAATTTTGGTCTTAAGTACCTCAAATAGGGTACTTTAATAATTTACTAATTTTTTGGCACCATTGGTAAAATAAATGATTCAATTTTGGGTTAATCCAAACAACACAGGATAAATTTGGTGCATTTCTAGTCAAAGTTGGTCTAATTTGGTAATTTTCTAAACTAATTTGGCCTAAAATACAACATAATATAGCTAATTTAAATTATTGTCAATTTTGAACACCATTCTACTATATTTGAACATCATTCTAATTATTTAATACAATTCTACTCTATTTAGACACCATTCTAATTATTTAATACAATTCTACTCTATTTGGATCTATTTTGGACACCATTCTAATAATTTAATACAATTCTACTCAATTTGGACACCATTCTAATTATTTAATACAATTCTACTCTATTTGGATCTATTTTGGACACCATTCTAATAATTTAATACAATTCTACTCTATTTGGACTAGTGTTCTGACAACGGTCCGGGACGGTCCAAACCCGTCTGGTCCACGGTTCCGGCGGTTCGGACGGGTCCACGGTCCCGGTTCGGACGGGTCCGGTTTTCAGAGGCCAACCCCGGCCCTTGGTTGAACCACGGGTCCGGCGGTCCCACGGTCCGGTCCACGGGTCCCGGGGGTAACGGTCCGGTCCGGCGGTTTTTTTTTTCTGTTTTTTTTTTGCTGTTTTTTTTTCTGTTTTTTTTGTTTTATTTGCTGTTTTTTTTTCTGTTTTTTTTCTGTTTTATTTGCTGTTTTTTTTTCTGTTTTTTTTCTGTTTTTTTTTCTGTTTTTTTTTTTGCTTGATCTTAAAAACAAAATTACTTGATCTTAAAAACGAATTACTTGATCTTAATAACCGAATTATTCTAAAACAATAGATTTAAAAACAAAAGTTATCCTCCTCTTTTATTCCGGGCTTGGGACCGGCTATGTAAAATAACATAGGCGGAGTTCTAACTTTTTTTTTTGTTAGTAATTTTTTTAATAATGAATAATTTTAAAAAGTAATTGAAATGTTTAAAATTTTAATTTTAGAGAAATAATAATAAAGATTGAAAAGAGTTTAGAAAATTATACCGACACTACCTATATATTAGTTGTGGTGCATATACCATAGATCGCTCTCCTGCTCACCGTCTGAATCCTCGTTCAGCTCGTCGGTTGGAGGAGTTTCGACACCGGATGCTTCTTCTGCTCTAGCATGTTGATTGCGTTCTTCCGCATCAATCCAATCTTTCAAGCACACAAGTCGCTCGAAAACATGTGCACCCAACTTACTTCGTTTGTCGGTGAGGATCCGATTCGCCGAACTAAAACATGATTCGGAAGGGACGGTTGACACGGGCACGGAAAATACGTCGCGGGCCATCATCGCCAGTGTCGGATAGGCACTTGCATTATTCTTCCACCACTGTAGGACGTCAACGGACTCATGTTCGGTCCTCGCCAAACAATAGCTTATTAATTCATTGGTGCTACTATGGGACAACTGCGGGTCTTCATCATCCTGCAAATCCATTAGCAATCTACTACTGCTGCTGGGTCTGTCATTATTAAAAAATAGTGGTCAAATAACATTTAATTTATAAATAATAGAGATTAAAAGTATATGTATATTTATATTCATACCTAGAACCGCGACGGGTCGTAGACTGTCGATCGACATTTCTTCTTGCATTGTATATGTTGAACATCTCATCCAATGCCTTGGTCACGCGTGTGTCCCCTTGTGATGTGTCTAGTTTAAGATTGCGCTTGTACCTTTCAAGTATTTTTACCGTTAACCTCTTCTTAAACGCCAGATGGAGGCAATTTGCGATAATGGTCAGGAGGGGTACTTCTTCCCAATATTTCAGGAACTTTTCTTTCATGGCAAGTACGATCGGTTCGAGGGCTTCATCCATGTTTGGTACTTGTTGTTCAAACTGACTATATACCTTGGAAATATAGTAGAGATGATGAAGCAACTCATGTGCCGTAGGTGTGTACGAGCATGATAGTTTTACGGTTGCAGTGAAAAATACTCCAAGGAATGTTTTTAGGTTTGATATTTGTTGCCAGTCGGTCTCGGTAAGTATCAATTCATCGTTATCGGTTGAGTTCCTCAAGGACTCGTTTATAGCATCCTTGTACGGAAGGCATCGGGCGAGCATCCTATAGGTAGAGTTCCAACGGGTATCTACATCCCAAGGTACTCTCAAGTGACCCAGTCCCAACCTTTGACACAATTCGGCAAAACGTTGTTTTCGTACCCCGTTTGAGAAAATAAAGGCAACGGCTTGCTTAAATTTAATAATTAATTCTTGTACCGCATCTATTTTTAAGCCCGCCTTTACAGTAAGGTTTAGTACATGACAAGCACATTTTTGGTGAAACATTTCACCATTCATGATCGGGGTTAGTGACCGGGTGAAATAATCAATGGATTTGATGTTGTTGCTGGCATTATCGAAAGAAATAGAAAAAATCTTGTTCTCCAAATCCCTTTTTAAGTTGTACTCGTGCAAAACATCAATAATTGATTGGTAAATGATTTGTGCGGTATGCGGAGACTCTAACACCCGAAAGCTTAAGACCATTTTTTGTAATGCCCAAGTTTCATCAATATAATGCGCGGTAAACATGAGTACCCAAGACCATGTTTACCGGCCGTCCAAATATCGCTTGTAATTGAGATGTTATAGTTTGCAACCGCAAATATGGCTAGTAGGTCATTTTTATACCCGAAATACTGGCTTTTCAACTCTTTTACCATTTTTCTATGGTGGAACCTCTTGTATAATGGTTCACCACACCCATGAATAATTAACCGGGCAAAACTCAAACAATTACCCATACTAATTGGTTGTTCTTTATGGGCAATGTACCGGGCAAATTCCTTAAGCATCCGCCTTTCATCATATTTATGGTGTGTTCTAGTACCGTCCGGGTTCATAAGAGTTTGGACCATCCCCGGTGTAGGATTTTCTTGCGGTTCCTCATGGTTTTTCATGTGGCCTTCGGTGTGTTTTTTAAATGCGGACATGCCATTGGACTTGACATAAATGAAAGTTTTTCTGCATATTCTAACCTTACATCTTGCGGAGACGAGGACACCATTGGCATCTTTGGTTATGTCATAAAATCTCCACCAACTAGCCGAGTAATTGGGTGCTTGCTTCCTCTTCCTCTTTTCTATGATCGGTTCTGCATCAGTTGGTGGTGACGGCGGGACGCTTGTGGAAGGAGACGCTGTGGAAGGAGTTTGTGACGGCGGGACGCTTGTGATCTCAGGATGCGGTGCTAGCGGCGGTAGAGAAGGAGTATAATGAGAGGGTGCCCCGGTCCACTGACTCGATGCGTTGGAAGAAGAAGTTCCCGGTCCACTATAGCAGAGGTTAGGATTTTGCGGAGGATAAAACTGTGGAGGATGATTTTGCGGATAATAATTTTGAGGATTAGGATAATACGGTTGAGGATTTTGCGGATACAGTGGTTGATTTTGTTGATACGGTGGAGGAGGATTTTGCGGATAATAATTAAGGTCTTGAGTTTGATACGGTGGTATCGGTTGATTTGGATTAGTTGGTGGCGGTCCAAATATATCTTCGCCAAAAGACTCAATTACTTGCTCAACCGATTGACGAGGAGGAGAAGAGGTCATTTTCTACATAAAATTAGAACAAAAATTAGAACCGAATTAAATATACATTAAATATACATTAAATCTACACGTAAGTTAAATCTAAATTAAAGAAAAAAATAATAATCTAATTAGAACCGAATTCAATATAACATAACATATATAACAAATAAAATAATAATCTAATTCAAATTTCATTTATGTCAGATAGAATAGTGAGATTTTATTTCGGCAGAGGCCTATTATTTTATTTCATGTGAGATTTTATTTTCATGTGACCTAACATTTGTAAGTAAGTTACATATATGATATATCACAGAGGCCGAATTCAAAAAAATAATCTAATTCAAATTTAACAACCTATTCATACATAACCTATTCATATATAATAATCTATTTAAAAGTGAAAACCAAAATTAAATAATAAATCAAACTTATTTATAACCAATTGATAATTAAAAACCTATTTATTCAAAACCTATTTTAGAATTCAAAACCGAAAATAATTAAAAACCTATTAAATCTAAATTAAATATACATTAAATTAAATCTAAAATTCTAAATCTAAAAAAGTAAAAAAAAAAAAACAAGATACAAAATTCCGAACAATTGAGCACCAAGCTTAAATCCCTCTGTCTCTGACTCTCTGTGACAGAGGGATCCAAAATTCCGAACCCCAAAATAAAAATAAAAATAAATATAACTCTTAAAAGTCTCTGATTCTCTGTGACAGAGGGATCCCATTTGAATAAAAACCAAAAGTCCAAAACCGCTGCATATTCTCATTTGAATAAAAACCGCTGCAGCTGCTGGCTGCCTAGCTCCCTCTCTGTCACAGAGGATCGAAATTCCGAACCCAAAAAAAAAAAAATCTAACTCTAATAGTCTAATTTAAAATTATAACTCTAATTTTAAAAAATCAATTTTAAGAAAATATAATTCTAATTCAAATTTAAATCTAAATTAAATCTAAATTATCTAACATATTCAAATCCAACATATTCAAAGTTTCAAACCCAATATAACCTACTCAAAACCGAATTAATATAACCTATTCATATATAATAACCTATTTAAAATTTAAAACCGAAATTAAATAATAAATCAAACCTATTGAAAACCAATTTATAAAAATAAAATATAACATATTCAAAAAAAAAATCTAACCTATTCAAAAAATTAAATCTAACCTATTAAATTTAGATCCGAAATTAAAAAATCAATTATAACCTATTTGAAAAATCTAACATACTAAAAAATTCCAACCTATTTATAAATAAACCTAACATATTTCAAAAATTAATCTAACCTATTCAAAAATAAATCTAACATATTTTAAAATAAATCTAACCTATTCTAAAAATACATAGAACTTATTTAAATCTAACTTACTTACAAATAAAAACCGACTTAAAAATTAAATCTAACCTATTTAAGCTATTTTGAAAATAAATCTAAGCTATTTATAAATAAATCTAACCTATTTCAAAAATAAATCTAACCTATTCAAAAGTAAATCTAATATATTTTGAAATAAATCAAACCAATTCTACAAAATTAACAATAAATCTAACATATTTAAGCTACTTTAAAAATTAGTCTAACCTATTTATAATAAAACTAACAATAAATCTAACATATTTAAGCTACTTTAAAAATTAATCTAACCTATTTATAATAAAACTAACAAAAATCTAACATGTTTAAGCTATTTATCATAAAATTAACAATAAATCTAACTTATTTAATCTATTTTCAAAATTAATCTAACCTTTGCGAGATGAAAACTTGCGCCTTTGCGGGATGAAATCTTGCTCAACCGTATCTCGCGCCTTTGCGGGATGAAATAATCTTGCTCAACCGTATCTCGCGCTTTTGCGGAATAAAATAAATTTCCAACTATATTTTTTTTCTAATAATTAAATTAATTTCGGAAAAATAAAAAATAATGAGAGAGAGTATGAGTGAGAGAGAGACAGAGAGTATGTGAGTGAAAATCAGAAAATTAGTGAGTGAGGGAGAGTGAGAAATTGAGTGAGTGGGAGAGAGGTTTGGGTCATTGGGTGTAAATTTATAAAATAAATTCGGAACTGTGGGGCAGTGGGGGCCTGGCGCTAGGGGAAATTCGGTCCACTGTGCTACAGTGCTACAGTAATTTGCGTCGTTGGATTCAAAAAATTTCGAATTGCTACAGTGATCTGTCAAATCGGACGGTCCGGGCAGGTCCAGGCGCTGGTCCGACGGGTTAGGATCCGGGTTCGGCGGGTAAAGTAGAGGGTTGGACGGGTACGGGTCCGGGTAATGCGGGTTAGGCGGGTCCGGATCCGGGTAGGGCGGGTTAGGCGGGTCTAGGTCCGGTCCGGGACGGTTCGGTCCAGCGGGTCAAAGCTAGGGGGTCCTGTCCGGTCCAGTGCATAGAAAACCAAACCGACCCGTCCCAGGACCGGACCGTCTCTAACCCCGGTCCGGGACGGGTCCTGTGCACGGGACGGGCCGATCCAGGTCCGGTCCACGGGTCCAACGGTCCGGTCCTGGACCGGCCTGGTTTTTTCAAAACTCTAATTTGGACCTATTTTAGACACTTATACCCAACTACCTCATTTATAAATAACAAAAAAAAAGTAAATAAAAAAAAGTTACATTTTTTACTGTGCTCGATGCGCGGAGTACCGTTTGAGCACCAAAATCACAGCGGCAACCTTTTATACCGAGAAAAGGTTGGTGCGCCAACCCAGTGCGCGTACCTGCCAATTTGGTGCGCGAACTGGGTTAGCGTGGGTGGTAGGATTGAAAATAAGGCCCCAGCGATGGCATTCATTTAATTTGATTTTTGAGGATGTCAACTAAAAAAAATATCGGCTTGATTTGTTCAATTTAAGATTAAACCTTGACCTATTTATTCTTAAAAAAAAAAAAAAACTTTATGCGCTGCTTGCCCGATCAATAGATCCCAGCCATACAAAGGCAATCAATTGGATACAGTAGGCCCGCACGGTTGCTCCCTGCGCCGGGAACGTATCCTCTGCGGAGTTTTAAGCTGCGGAGTTGTGCGGAGCAAAACGAACGGACCAGATTAACTCTCAGCCGCTCTGATATTCGGGCTAACGGAGGGGCTGTATTATTGGGCTTTGAGATTCGTGCCAAGTCAAAACGAACGGATCAGATCAAAAGCTCTGCACAGCTCCGCAGATATCATTCCCCCTAAGGAACCCCCGAAAGGGCTGCTCCGCAGAGGATAACATCCCCCCTGCGCCCGGGTATGATTTGTCGGGTCCCAATTACCAAAATTAGCCACTTTAGGCTGTGCTCCTAAGAGGTGAAATATTGTTCATTAAAAAAGAGAGAAGGGAGCGGAGAGGCAAGGCCAGCAAATCGGATCTGACCGAGTCGTTCTCTTGCTCTAGAAGAGAAAAATTGGAGGAGGAACGGAAAAAAGCGGAGGAGAGAAAATGAATTTGCTATACAAAAATATGAAATTTGTCACTCTCAAATCAGAATCAGAGTATAGCGAGAACAAAATTAGCACTGATTTCTCTCTTCTTCTTTTTTCCCTTTCCTCTGCGCTATTGTTTCTAGAACACTGCTTTAGAGGAAGGAGATAGGAGTAGGTCCGATGGGCATCGGACCTACTTTTAAGTTCAATTAGCTCTAATACTGTACGATTAGCATCAAGATCTGCTCGCACGGAAATTGATACAGACTCACACGGATTTTGATGCGGAGCTCACGACTCTTGATGCAAATCGGATGGTCACCACACCCATCAATCCAAGTAGGTCCGATGGGCATCGGACCTACTCTGAATTCGGAAGGAGAATATGATATACTCTCGCTCTCGCGTCTCGAGTGCATCCTCTGACATATCTCAACTTTTGCGTGACCGACGTGTACGGTGCCTTTTCTGGGATAGCGCAGGACCAGTATTATTTTTACTTTACGATTCGCGCAGAACGTATTTGAACGGTTGAGATGTTCCAGAAAAACACTCAAAGTTTGAGATATCTCAGAAGATGCGAATTTGGTTTAAGCTGAGATGCGCCACATTTTATCCTTCCTTCTATCCACCCTGCATCGCGCCTCACTTCCTCACACGCACACAGGACATAGCCAGAGAAAAAGCCACCTACGGGTTTCTCCTCAAAAAAAAAAAAGCCAGAGAAAAAGCAAACGAGCGAGAGAGAGAGAGAGAGAGAGAGAGAGGCCATGGCAGTAGCAATTGGAGGGAGTCTTAAACTGAACCTGGAACCTCGGATGAGGATGGGGTTCCATCGCGCCACAGCAAGATATCGAGGTCACCTCTCCTCCCCGCAGATGCCATTCAGCTGCCATTGCTCTCTCTCCTCTTCCCAAAATCTCAGTAACCAAACTCCCCTTCTTCAGGTCTATTGCTTCTTCTTTTTTCACCACATTCACATTTCAATTGCACAACTGTTCAAATTATGTATCGCCAATTCTTTTGTATTTAGTCTTATTGTTCCAATTTGTAATTGATTGCTGCAAGCAACAAGAAGAAGAGGAGCAAGATCAAGGAATAATGTGTGAGGCATGCCAGGGAAAGGGATGGCTGCTCTGTGATTTTTGCAATGGTCAAAAGACAAATGTTCAGGCAAAGAAGAACCGCATCTATCGCCGCTGCCCTACTTGTAAAGCTGTAAAAAAAAAAAATCATTTCGTACTTCTGTACTGTCTTATTTATTACATGCTGAATTAAAGCTTGTGTGTATGTGATGTCCCCACAAACCCTGAAACGGTTCCGGACCCCCTAAAGTGACTCAAATTTTGAGTTTGGATTAGAATTTACGGGGCCCTTTTAATATTCATGCGGATTCATATCGGACGGTCCGGATCAAAACTCAAAAGTTTGAGTTACTTTAGGGAACCGAACTCCGCTGAAATCCACCCCCTCCCCTCAAACATCAAATTAAGCTGGATTACTGTACCTGACCCTCATCGTGTACCAGTTCGGCTGTGTACTACTCCCACTTGCCTCTGTAAGCACACAAACTGTTCTCTAAATTTGAATCTAGCTTTGAAAACCCAATTGGCATTTGTGAAGTGAATATTGACTAGATCAGCCAGAAATTTTTGCTTTTTTTTCTCAATTTTTTACTTATAATAATTGTTGTTTAATGCAGGTGGGCTGTATATTGTGTGAAAAATGTAAAGTGTACAAATGCGTCACATTTCCTGACTTCCTTGATGATGTCACCCAGCTTTAGTCACTTAATTAGTTAACTGTATATTCTATGATAATCAGTTTAAAATAATTTTTTTCTATTTAATTATCGTTCTGTTTTTCCCATTTTTATAAATTAGTCTTCAATATGTTTTTATTTTTTAAGATGTCTGCGTCGTAGGCTTTTAATCAGAGGATATGTGGGCATTTATTCTAATTAATGTTAGGTTAGAGCTTTAATTTATGGTGAAATGTTTGCAACTTGAGAGCTCAAAGTGATGCTACTTCTTTTTTCCAGTATAATTACCTTCTTATTTTTTTTCTAATTTCTTAGTTTGTAATGCATGGATGATGAATCTTCAATGCTTGGCTGCAACATTTACAAAAATCCAATCAATATAGAAGTCCTGTTGAAATGGTTTCAAGCTTTGTTGACATTACAAAGTTCTAAGAATCTAACAAGTGAAATATTTATTCATAACTTAGGAGCCATTTGCTAATATAAATTAATAAAATAAAGATCTGGTAAGATGGTATTGAACTTTATCATGAGAAAGGATACAAAAGACTAAACTATTCAATTTATTATATGAAGTTAATTGATTAAAGTACCATAATTAGACTTATTTCACTAATTCAAATGTTAATTACATTAATTATTCTTACCATATAAGTATAATACGTTACATTAAGCATGTTTATGGCACATGGTTTACCATATTTAGATTAACTGTTTTTACTATTATGATTGGACTGTAATCTCAATTTCATTAATACTATTGGTATACAACAAGCTCCTCATGAAAGAAATGATTGCAAGAAGGAATTTCATACAAGAAGTGAGCCTTTCACCATACATATCAATAGAGACCGCATGTCTGTATTCCACCTGTTCTTTTATATGCCATCTCTCTACTGAGATTTGCTATATGCCATATATCAAGGATACTTGAATGATTGTCATGTCAGGGATAGCTTCCTCTGTTCAACTGGTTAACAAATCTGCATCCGTTTCTATGTTCTGTGATCTGTTCAAGGAACCCAACTCAAGAGTGTTAAGCAATGTGTCGACCAGGGCCGGATTCAAGTAGAATGAATAGGGGTCAATTGACTCATTTTTTAAAAAAATTTTGTATTTATGTATGATTTTTTATATAATTTAGAGTAAAATGTTATGGGTACAGTAAAATTGATCTCCATTCTCAGTATAAAAATTTGATATGATTGACTCTCAATGTGTGTTTGACCCCAAAGTTTGAAAGTTTGGCCCTGCCCCTGGGTGTCGACACCTCTGTACATAGGTTCTTTTAGATAAGAATTATATGATGCCAGGATTGGTACCATGTTTTGAGCATGGCTTGATTATGGGAACTAAAATGTTGTAAGCAGGTTTTTGCTTTTTTTTTTTTTTTTTTCTATTTATGGCATCTGCTCTGTAATGTTTGTAAGCAGGTATCTGTTTTTATCTATACAGTTGATTACCAGCCTGTGACAAATGTTTCAAAAGAGATAAACAGAAAAAAAAAACAGAAAAGAAAAATTACAGCCCCGAAATTTCAAAATCTACTATCATATGATTCATCTATACAACTTTTCTGTGCAAGAAACGAGGCTGTTCTCTCCTAAAGTTTGGATACTCAATTCTTACAAATAGGCAATAGCTAAGTCATTGATAAAATAACACAAGTGAAATTTTAGAGGAGGAAAATACCTACTTGCCTCTAAAAAATAATAATAATAATATCACAAAAAAGAATATATATCCCTTCATCATGGCTGTTAAAAATTTATGGTTTGGTATTCTTGTTCTCTATATCACTACTTGTATGATTGGAGAAGTAGAGGCACAAGCGGGACATGGCGAGAGCTCCCAACAGGTAATACTTCCTCCATAGGCTAACAATGATAATTTTATAGTGCTAGCCTATATACCCGTGTTCATTTCCTTGGGATGGAATTCTCGATCAACATATGTAATTTTGACGATATATGTACATATATATTTTGAACCAGGCTGGAAGCATTCGACGTATGACAGCTGAATCAAACGAAAGAAGATCTAGAGCCATCTCCCGTGGTGGGTTTGAATCAAACAGATCGTCAAGCGATGTTTTCTTCCGTAATAGTACAGGGGTCTCTTTGGCAAAAGCTGGTGACACCGAAGAAGCTGTATATTTCAACACCCTCAGAACAAATGAATATACTTGAAATATATATATAGAGGTTGGCTAATATTAAAACGTTTGTTCTGGAGCCATGGTGCAACTAATTTGTTTTCGGATTTTCAAAGTCCAATCAGTTGATCCAAACAGTTAGATGTGATATTTATATTAAAATGGTTTTGGAGACCAAATTTTATATTTTTTTTGAATTTTTTTACTATTTATTAAGCTAGTTTTAAAATCGCTGATTTAATAAACAGTGAAAATTTTCGGGATCATTGAAAACAACGATTTTAAAACTGACTTAATAAATAGTAAAAAAATTCCAAAAAAAATGTAAAATTTAGTCTCCAAGCACATTTTATTATAGATTGAATGTTGAACGATTTTGATCGACCGTTTGGACTTTAAAATATAAAAACCGAAGCGTTTGTTCCACGGCCTAGGAACAAACGTTTTGATATTAGCCAACCTCTCTCTCTCTCTCTATATATATATATATAGTGATGCTATGGTACAATGCAATGTGCGGATCGGTCCGTGCATTGAATTCATATTCCTGTTTTCAAAGTCCAAATAATCAATCCGAACCTGTTCAACATTATTATCATATAACAATATACTTGAAGATCAAATTTTATATTTTTTAAAACTTCTTTTACTATTTTTTAGGTAGGTAGAAAATCACTACTCTCGGATGGTCCAGAATTTTTTGATCGAGTGATTTTCTAATTGTCTAAAAAAATAGTAAACAAATTTCAAAAAAGATAAAATTTGATCACCAAGTATATTTTCATATGATAATAATATTGAACGGTTCAGATTGATTATTTGAACTTTGAAAACAAAGATATGAATCTAATGCACGCATCGATCCGCGCATTGCAATGTACCATAGCCTCACTATCTCTCTCTATATATACATACTAATCAAATTAATGTTGAACTTCTCCCTTTTTTTTATTATAGCATGCTATGTATATTACAACGAATCAAAACTTCTCCGGCTTCGTGGCATCACTAACTGTGTATGATCTAGCCATCAAGAGAGGGCAAATGAGCAGGTCTTATATTACTATTCAAAATAATAATGGGAATGAAGAAATTGCTGCTGGATGGGCGGTTCGTAATTAAAACCATTTTTTCTGCTTACAATTGATTTTGAATTCATTTTTTCCAGCGAAATATATATAGTTTCTTTTGTTATTGGTGCAAACTATTATTCTGTAGTACTTTTGACATCAAACGAATTCACGAGCAGATTGATCCTTGGATGTATGGCGATTCAGAAACTCGATTTTTTATATATTGGAAGGTACGAATTATTTTTTCTTTAATTTGTTTATTCTTTGGCCTCTAATATTTTTTTAATTTAACCTTTCCCCTTTATTTGTAATCTTGTATGGTTCTTTCTTAACTAATTCTGTTGTATTTTATTGGATGAACAGGGTCCTGGTTGTACTAATGTAGAATGTCACAATGGATTTGTATATCAACAAGGCGCTTATTTAGCACCTGGGGATACACTGGATGGAGGCAATCATATGACAATAAAGTTTCTAAAGGTAATTAAGATTCATATTCCATGTCATGTAACTGATCATAAATTTAGAGTTTCCTTGATTACATCAATTTAAATCATGATCCAGCCTGATTTTTTGTTGTTGTTGTTGTTGGTATAATCGGCGATGTAGGATGGCGCAGGAAATTGGAGGTTATATACTGGACCCGGTGATGCTTATGTCAGGGAGATAGGTTACTTTCCTGAATCTCTTTTCACAGATCTACCTGTTCAAGCAGCTCGCGCCTCCTTCGGCGGTTGTGTCAGATTCATTGATAATCTGATGAGCCCACCAATGGGTAATGGTGTTTTTGCAAAAGATAATATTCCATCTGGACAACCTACACCCGCTATGATGACCGGCGTCAATTTCGTTCGACCGGATGGTTCATATTACCCAATTGATTCGTATTCTTACAGACTCGGCTATCTAAACTGCTACGGGCTCGGGAAATTTATGATTGATAATGATCGTTTTGTTTATGGTGGACCTGGAGGTTGTTATTCCTAGGGATACAGGAAGTGTGTGTGTGTGTGTGTTTTTTTTTTTTTTTAATTTTAATTGAACTGGCGGTTGTATTCGATCCTACAAATGCACGACCTTGCATTTAACATTGTTATGTAAAAAACCTTAAAAAAAAAAAAAAAAACATTGTTATGTAAAAGTTCTGGACTTTGTTCTTCTTAAGTATTACTGTTCAAAAAAGCACCACATGGAACTAATTTTTATATGATTTTGGATTAATCTTTGTTATTTTTGTACTATTGTTGAATGCGAGTCAACTGGTACTTTATTTTTTACTTTTGGTGAAGTCAACCAGTACTTTGTTATTTTTGTACTTCTGCTGGATTTGTGATTTGTGACCAGATATGTTTAGTTTCTCCAATGAATTGGAATTGTTTAGCCATGCCAGCTACAACTTGAATTCAACCCATACAATACTAATTTCAATTCATTTTAGATAATTGAAATAAATTATAAATATAATTAGCAGCCAAATTATACTGGGGTTCACCAGGTTGGCAGGTACTGTTTAAACTTACTGACATATATAAAAAATGGGATTCTGATTAATTTATAAGTTTAAACATTTGAACCTTGTGTGAGATAACAAAGTTCAACGCATTAGGAAAAAGAAACATTTAAACCTTGTGTGAGATAACATTTAAACATACAATTAACTTTTAAACATACATGAACTTACAATTAACACACAATTTCTCTTTATAATTGTGGAATTCTGTTGAGAGAGATAATAAATAGTACAGCTCAGAATTTATCTAATCTACTATCTAACTAACAATTTTCTGTGATAGTTATCTCTACCGGAAATAAATCTGTTGTTATTCAAAAGGAATAACATGAACCTGTTATTCTAATCTCAACCGTTCAAATTTTTCCATGCATGAATCTCAACAAAGAAATTTTTTCAATCGCGAATCTCAATGAAGATCAACGGTTGTGGGATCAGAATAATAGCAGATTTATTTCCATCTCTACCAATTTGGTCAAATTGTTCTCCTCAAACCACAACAATAAGGCACAAAAAAGGTGAATTATTTGCTAGTTTTTTCTATTTGAATTTTAAACATAGTGCAATATCATTTTATAAGGGGGTTAAAAGGTATTAATACATATGAGAATTACAAAATTTAATGGACTGAAGTATAAAATTTTAATTTATAGGGGTGGCTGGTAAATTCCACCAATGCATATTATTTTCTTATTGAACACCTCTAAAGTTTATAATTTTATCAATGAATTGAGTTGAAAACTTCCCTGAGGTTTTCCATCTCCATTCTATTTTATCTTGAGATGATGTAAAAGAAGTAATGCTGATGATATGAAGTATTTATGTCCATTCAATGTAATCCATCCCTACCAGTGTTCTTCTAAATTTTATCCTTTGACCCTGAGAATTTACTACATCTGCTAATAGGATATTCTGATTAATACATTTTGTAAAAAGATGGTAGTATCTAGTTGCTAAAGTACAATTTTGGTACTACAAGTCTGTCCAAAATTTAACTTGAGAATTTACCCCTGGTTCATATGATACACTAATATCTCCTATCTTATCTAGTTTGGTAATGGTTATCCAGAAAGATGAGTAATTTCCTATGTTCACTAAGAAATATTTATGGATAATAAAACTAGGTTCATTTGCTTAAAATATAAAATACCCAATCCCCCAAACTGTTTAGCTATGCAAGAAGTTTGCCATTCTATTAGAATATATTTCTTTTTCTTAGAATTACCTTGCCAGAGAAACCTTCTTCTTATCTTATCTATCAATTTGATGACAGTAATGTGGATTTTATAAACTAACAATGTATAAAGAGGTATAGAAGAGAGAACTGAGTTTAGCAAAGTGAGTCTACCTCTTATTGATAACATGTACCTTGCCAGTGTTGTAATATACTTTCTATTTTATCTACAAGGAAAGTCCAATCACTAACTTGAAGTTTTTGATAATGTAAGGGCAATCCTAAGTATTTAATTGGAAATTCTCCCCACTGGCATCTAAATATTTGAGTCATTCTAAAGATCCATCTACATGTAAGGGATACATTTTATCTTATCATAGTTCATATTTATGCGAGAGAGGGCCTCAAAAGAGAGCATTGCCCACCATGGAGCTTCTACATTCTCTTTCTGTCCTACCAGGAAAAAAATAGTATCATTTGCATAGTGGCAATTAGTAATTGTCTTGCCCTCTAGGAATTATGGCCCTAATTCTTTAATGACATTTGCTTGTCTTCCTTTTGTAAAGATTTTGCTAAGTGTGTCTGCTGTTAGAATGTATTGAAAAAAGAGATAAAGGATCTCCTTGCCTCACTCTTTTTTTGCAGTAAAAATATTCAGTGAGTTCTCCATTAATAGTAAGACAAGACTATGAGCTATACAGCCACTGTGTTATCCACTGAATTCATTTACTGTCAAAGTTTATGCTATGTAAGACTTCCAAGAGATAGTCCCAATGAATTTTTTCATAAGTTCTCTCAAAGTCTACTTTGACTACAACTCCTGGTTGTTTTGTATTATGACAAGAATGTAAGATTTCTTGACTCAATATATTGTCTAGAATGTTTCTATTTTTAATAAAAACAGCTTGACTATGATCTATCAACCTAGGCATAATCATTTCTAATCTAATGGTAAGCATTTTAGACAAGATCTTAAAACTACAATTAACTAAACTAATAGGCTTAATTTTTTTAATAAGAGTGGCATCTTTTTCTTTGAGTATGAGGCAAATACATGATTTATTTATATTCATTGAAATTTAATAAAAGGATAGCGTTTAGTGCATAATCACTCTTTTGGTTTTTGTGCATTTCAATTTTTTTTAGACGCAGACTTTGAAGAGATATATGTTTAAAACACATTACTTAATGAACAAAATAATTTTGTTAATTTTTGTAAAATATTTTTTTGTACCCCGAATCAATCATACTATTTTCATTTTTTTTTATCAATGAAAGAAATTATAAGAAAGTATATAAAAATGTATTGTCATGACCCAAGCACTAATTTGTTTAAATTGTTATGTCTGTCATGTGCATATGTCTAGGGGTGTTCAACCGGTCGGTTCGGGTCAAACCGAATTTTTTTTGCCGAACTGCGGTTTGAACCGAATTTTGAAAATCCAACCGAACCGACCGAATTAAAATTCCAAACCGATTTAAAACCGAACCGATTAAACCGATATAAACTTCAGTTTGTTCGGTTGAACCGAATACAAACATTTCAAGTTACAAATAAACATTTCAAAGCCGGTTGGTTCAGTTCAAACCGATTTGGATAACATTTTTTATAACCACACAATTTTGATAAACCGATCCATTATAAACCACACAAAATAAACCGATCTATTTTTTATTAAACCGGTTGGTTCGGTTCAAACCGATTTGGAGATCCCAAAACCGAACCGACCTATTTAAACCGAACTTCTTCAAAAACTAAACCGAACCGAACCATTTAAACCGAACAACTGATTCAATTAAATCAAAATTTACCGGTTCGATTTAAAACCGAATAAACCGATCCATTTGAACACCCCTACGTGTGTCAAATAAAACCACATAATAACTGTTGTAGTAAGCGATCTTGGTTCCCGCAGGGAAGCATGGATCATAAGTTCATAACTCTAGTTGTCCGAATATATATATATATATACGCATTCAGGATCACCTACAAACGCATGATATCGTCTTTCAAGTCGGCTTCCTAAGCTTGTTTAAAGTTTTTATCAATGATGTTCAATCAAAAATGCTATATGTATATGCATCCATCCATAATTAATTCATGTATAATATTGTCAAAATTTTAAAATTGAATATATTAGAGTTATTTTTTTTTTAGAAAAAAAGGCGATAGACAAATATAAACTTTGAGGCAGGGAAATAATTTTTTTTTTTTTTTTTTGAGGAAGGCAGGCTAGAAATTTTCTGATCCGCTTTTATATCTAGGAATTCTAATGCCAGAAGCAATTGGTAAAGATTTTAGCGGAGCTGTTTTGACTTCATGCAACACACAAATCATATGCAATTCTAATTTAATTCTATAGTCACTGCACTGTGTGTAGCCCAAACTGCTATGTTAAAATCTTTACCCAAAGCAATGGTTTGTGAAAACATTCTCCTAAAAATAGCTTAAATTAAAATATTACAAGTGTAACAGCTGTTGTACTTGTAATTTGTTGTATATACACTAGGAACTTAGTGTACAATTAACCAAAAAAAGCAACGCAGTGTATGGGTATGAACAAAGCTAGCATTAGATGATTATAACCTTTCAATATTTCGCTTGCACAAGTCACCAAACTTGGCAAAAACACCAGCTTGGATTGATCCAGGTGTAACTTATAACCGTCGTGATTTTATTTTTGCAAAAAAAAAAAAAAAGTATATGACAGGTGCAATGTATAATTGTCTCTCCAGATGATATATATATATATATATATATATATATATATACACACACACGTCGATAATTTGTTGACAAAAATCAAGAAAAAGAAAGTAAACTCTACATCCTCTCATGGATTTCAAGGACTTGTGCTTTGCAATAGTTGCTCTTTCTATCGCCATTTTTACTATTGGATCAGTAGAAGCAAACAACAACAGTTCGCAACAGGTAATATATATATACACAACTATATTTTGTACTATTAGAAACAATGACAAATCCAATAGGTGATTCACATTCATTAGTTTCTCCATCAATTCATTTTGTTATGGAAGGGAGAGAATGATAGAGCAATCTAATATTCAATGACACATATATTCTTGTACCAGTCTGAAAGAATTCAAATAAGCGCATTTGAATCGATCAATCGACAACAAATTCAATTCTTCGGGAGGGCTCGAATCAAACAATTCATCATGCATTTGCATGTTAAAGATTGATTGTCATTAATCCTATGTCCTGTTTTTTTTTTTACAATTCTTTTTCTTTTTTGACCCGCTAATTACTCTGTTTTTTTGCATGTTAAAGATTAATGGCACTGATAAAAAATTGTCTCTTGATGATGGTAATGACGCCAAAGAAGCTGTAAGTTTTAACATACCTTAAAAAAAGATATATATATGCTTCAAATACATCAAATTGCTGCTCGATATTGAAAGGTAGACTTCTTCCCTTTTTTCGTTTTAGTATGCGGTATATTTTATTACGCCGGCATGGTTTCACGGCTTTACAGCATCAATGACTGTGTATAATCCGACTGTGACCGTTGGGCAATCGAGCAAAACATATATCAGTATTCAGAATACTTTTAATAAACCTAATGACGGGACCGACGAAATTCAAGCTGGATGGATAGTAAGTAAACGCACCTTTAACTTTATTTTCTTTTGTTGTTGGTACCAAGTACCAACTCAAGCACTTCTTCAGTTCTAAGTGCTTAACGAATCCAAATGCAGATCGATCCTTGGAAATACGGTGATTCAAGACCTCGATTTTTTGTATATTATAAGGTGAGCATTTCATTTCTTAATTTTATCCATATTTTTGGGTGTATTCCTATATATTTGGTGCCTTGTTATCTAATTTTATAGCATTGTTTGCGAGAAACAGGGTGCCGGGGGAAGAAGCTGTGTTAATACTTGTAGTGATGGATTTAGATCTATTCAAGGCTCTTATTTAGCTCCTGGGGATGTATTGGATGCAAATAATCAAATAACTATAAAGTTTCTCAAGGTATGATTATTTACATGACAGATCACTGAGCTAACCATGCATACAGGGAGAGGTAGATTTTTCCAGTAACCATTGAATATTGATATAAAATAGCAGAGTGAGACTATGGTAATATGCATATTATATATCAACTTGTGATATGGATTCATATCTCTATTTTTAAAGTACAAACAGTCGATCCGAACCGTTAAACATGATTTTTATATGAAAATGTACTTGGAAACCTAATTTTATATATTTTTTAAAATCTTTTTACTACTTTTTAGATAGGTAGAAAAATATTTTATTATATATTTTTTTAGATACTGAAATTGACCTCCATATTTTTTTTTGTAAAAATAACCCCTTGACCTCATAACTTGAAATTGTGCCTCCGCCCATGAATATATATATCTTCACCTATTAGATGTGGTGGCTGCTCTTGGATCCACGCTCATAGTATGTTGCGCTTTTTAAATTAGGATAACAGCACCGGAGATTGGGGGGTATACGTGGGCCCCGGTGTCGGCGACACTTATCTCAGTCGGATAGGTTCCTTCCCCAAGTATCTCTTTACCGGGTTAGCTGATAGCGGAAACTATGCTGAATTCGGTGGGGCAATCAAGTTCCTAAGCTCTCTCAAAAGCCCACCAATGGGTAATGGTATCTACGCAAAGGAGCTTCAGAGGAACGGAGATCCTCTTCCGGCGATAATGAAAAACATCTATTATATCAGGCCGGATGGTTGGTACCTTGACAGGTATTATAGTAGACACTCCTATCAGAATTGTTACGGGCTCGGGAAATTGATGGTCCAGGATAATTCTTTCGGCTACGGCGGACCCGGCGGCTGTAGTTAATTCTATCAAACTGATGCATGAGCTGTGTGTTTTTGGACCAGGTGTACCTACAATTGGCAATGTGTTAATGTCTGTGAATTTAGCGTCATATTTTTTTTTTTGTGGTAGTTAGTAAAAGGGCTGTAAATGTGAATGCTTCTTTTGTGAAAATATTTATGCATATATATCTTGTGTTTTGTGCATTCCATTTGTCTGCTCAGACTAATAATATAAAACACATGCACCGGATTAATCAATCTATAAGATGTATTGCTAAAGAATATGTACCAGTATACTAACTATTAGGGACAACTCGATAAATATAGCCATACACTTGATTAAAATGAAAAGTTATTCTTTTATAACAATTAAAGAGGTACCATGACTTGCATTCTGTTATTCTGGTAGAGTTCCAAAAGTTACCAGTGATTTGTTCCAAATACAACTTTCACTGTATTTTGCATAAAACATTTGCCAATAATTATTTACATATATCTGAAGGGAAAATATCAACAAATTAGAATGTATTTAGATAATGGTTGTAAAGAAGTAGTTCTTCGTTGAGTCAGGGCTATTTTTTTGTGTCTGAATTATAAGTTTGTGGTTTTTCAGCTGTCATAAGTCGTCTCAGTTTTCCTCTTCCATCAAATAGATGATCAGATCCAAATGTATTCCCTATCAGAAATGTACAATTCACTATATAGTCTAGGTTAAATGAGATCATTACATAAGACTAGAATAATATAATGTGTGGTTGTGCACTGGGAGTGATGCTCCAATTAATGCAAGGCCTAATCCAAGTTTGAGGAATTCAGATCCAATGCAATACCTGACCGATTGTGCAGAATGAGATCTGAATCGTCCATTTTACCCTGGCATGAATCTCAAAGCGGAACCCACTATATTCCAAATAGGCACCGAATTGATTCTGACACGAATCTCGCCAAGTTTGAGGGTTATAGTACCAGATTGTCAGGAGCTTTTTAGGTCATGCATTGGTATCAACTGGAATGTGCCTTACCGGTACGATATTAGTCACAGTTGATATCTATATAGGGTTGTTCAGTGCAAACTTGCACGACCGGATAGACCAAATTTTTGTCCTTCTGATATACATTTCTTTTGTGCCATTGGAGTTTAATTTGCAAAACTGAGGTTTAATTGAGAGCATTATTGCCGAGGGTACAATTACTTCGTTACCAATCTCGTAGCACAGAAATTTAACTAAAATTACTTTTCCTGTTATCTGTAACTGAAACATTGCACTAATTAATTGAAATTTACTTGTTAGTAAAGGATAATCGGATCAATTGCTCAAAAAAGGAACTCAGTCAATGGCAAACCAACCTGAACAAAAATGCTTTTCAAGGACAAAGAGAAGAATTGTACTCAGTGGCAGAGAGAGAGAGAGAGAGAGAGACCTACAGCGTGGCAATGCTATAGCAACCTTCCGTGCGAGAGGAGCCGACGAACTGAATGGCGGTAGTGGAAATGAATTCGGATCCTAAAGTAACTCAACTTTTGAGATTGAATCCGGACCGTTCGACCAGCTCTGTAAGAAATTGAAGGGCCCGTGAGGTTGGGTCGTATTTCTGATCGGACGGTCCAGATACAAACTCAAAATTTGAGTTATTTTAGGGGGTCCTGACCTGGTGGAATGCGGTGCCGGAGCGATATATATTGTCAAAGACGAAGAGCGCGCGCGAGAGTAAATGTAAAATATTGACAACGCTGTTTTAACTCATGCAGCGCACTGATAAGAAAACAGCGCTGTGAGCGCAAGTGAGATTTTGGAGTCGCAATAAAACATGTGGGTTTTCTAACTTTGACCCTCTAGTTTGAACAAATTACAAAGTCAATTTATTTCAATAGAATCAACAAAAATAAAATAGAATGATAGAGGTGATGTGAATTCTGAAATTGAACTTATTTAATACGGATGAAATAAACTATGAGAAGAATTTAGTGATGAAGGCTTGTCAATTATTCTACATTTTTCTAATTAATCAAATTCGCCGCATGAAAATTCCATGTACGGTTTGCTAGTGTAAATTTCTTTTAACCAAACTAATTACAAAAATCTGGTCTCAAATGAAAAGGAGAAGTGATTTATGAATTTTCGGGATTTTTGTTGGCGGGAACGTGCTATTTTAAACTTAATTTTCTTGTCGACATAAACTATTTTTACTTGGAAAGACTTACGTTATAAAAGATAATTTGTTAATATATACTTTTTGTTAAACAATAGATATATCTTGTGTTATTTGTATTACTATTTGTTGTTTGTAGGTTTTTAGTTGTTGTTTATGAATCGTTTGTGAATTCGTTGAAATATGTATTATGTTTTTGTAGTTAATTTGGTAAATTCACAAAGTGTATTTTTGCACATAAAAACATTTATAACTCTATTGTTTTTTTTAATGAAACTTGTAACTTTAGGTAATTATTGTTGCTTTATTAATATAAATACGGTTAATTTATAGGCATATTTCTTGTATTTAAAGGGTCTTTCAGTAAATGTACAAAAATGTTCTTTTTGTTACTTAAAAATACTTATGTCTTGCGTGCTTATTGTTTCGTTTGGCACAAGTACTGATTCATTTTTTGGGTGGATTTTTATTAATTTGTTGAGTTTTTTTGTGAGTACTTTCTATAATAATTAATAAAGAAATTTATTTTTATACTTAAAATTACATATGTGAGAATTAGTCTTTAATTTGATGGCAAAAATAATATATTTTGTGTGGACAGTTGTGTGGGAGGGTGCGTATTCAAAATTTGAATTTTTGTATGAATATTAAATAGTTGAACGATGTGATCTCCGATCTTTATCCTAAAAACACATATGTATGTATATATTCATTATTATATTAATGTTGTTTCTAATGGCACCTAGAGGAGAGTGAATATGTGATTGTTTAAAATTTAAACCTTATAACTTGTTACTATCGGTCGGATAGACAAGTTCAAAAGTCATTCATGTGTTTAAGTAAATATATCTACTTTAAGTTATTGCCGGAATCAAGAATTAGTATACTTAAATAAAATGATGTAAAGTAAATAGATAAAGTTAGAGAAATTGACACGGGAGTTGTTAACAGAGTTTGGCCACTGAAGGACCTATGTCTCCGGGGCAAAACAATCTAAACTGGTGCGCCTTTCTATTTATCCAATGCAAAAATGAATACAAGTTGTGCCCGGCGAGACAACACTCCTATGATCCACAGAAACAGATAGATGAGCACAACAGGCTCAAAGAGAGAAGTGAGCACAACAGCTTAGAGTAGACGAGCAACAAAAGCTCTAAGTCCAGACAATCACTAGCTTCACTCTAATCTCAAATCTCACAGTGATCAATTTAGGTGAAGTATATTTGAGGTTGCTGGAAGGATAATTGAAGTTTAGGCACAAACAACAATGGACTAGGCTAAATCTCTCAAAGGATTTATAAGGTGCAAGGTTTTTTAGGGTATTCTTTATCTTACTTAGACAGTCGACATAGCTCATTATTTATAGTGGAGTTCAAAAGGAGAGCCAACGACTCTAATGCAGATCACAAGATCTACATTATTTAGGAATTAGCATATTTTGCTTGTGCCTAGTTTTCAGTATTGACCAGACCCGGTTATTTGAATTTTGAATTGGACTTCCAGCTATTCAACGACTAGACTCGGGCGGTCATAACCTCATATCTACTTTACCATACTTTTGGATATAAATTAAAATTGATAAAAATAAAATAGTAAAATGTGATCTTCATAATCTTCATGATCTCGGTCTCTATGATCTTCTGTAATCTTCAAAATCTACTTTACCTCAGACTCGGACGGTTATAACCTCATCAATATCCGACATTCCAAATGGCTCGTGTGAATCTTCCATCAGATCATTTGTATCAAATCATTCCTTATAGCTCGAGGAGATCATGTATCCAATTATCTTATACAACTTGTCACGTCAACTTATCATGATATGTCTTTGATTTGTTTTGACCTTCGGACGTAACAACTAAACTTACGTATTCTTGTTCAAATTCCCCTCGGTTTACAAAATCCAAGAACTATATTTAGACTAACCCAATTAAATGTATTACCTAGAGTTGGATCAGCTGGCCCAAATGCGTGTCTTTTCTAACCGAACCAAAAGAGGTGTATGGTATTACCAGCAATGGATAGGTGCGGTTTCTCCTCTTCGAATCAGGGATTTTTTTTAAAAACGGTAAATAAAATAATAAAAGTTAAAGAAACGACATGATTGCTTCGTTTGTTATAAAAACAGCAAAAACCGAATCCGGGATTCGGTTAAGTTATGTTTTTTCGCTTCACCGAATACGCTATTCGGTTAAGCGTATTTTCACAAAACAGATCCCGAAAACTATGTAAACTTTGTGTAACATCCACCATTAACCGAATTCCTAATTCGGTTAAGATTTTTTTTGATTTTTTAATGTAAACCGAATAGCCAATTCGGTTTACATTATTTTTTAATTTTTTATTCTAAACCGAATAGGGTATTCGGTTTAGAATAATATTAATTAACGAATAGAGTAAGAATAGAGTAATAATATTAATTAATCTATTTTATTTTGATTAATGTAATTGTCATAAATGAATACTCTATTCGGTTAATAATATTATTATTTAATAATGGTATTGTCAAAGTTTGATTAATTAATGTAATTATCAAACTTTTATTTCGAACACATTAATTAATAAAATTTCCTTTTTTATTTTAATTTTTCTTCATATATCTTTTAATTTAGATATATGAACACATTAATTAATAAAAGTTTCATAAAATTAATATTAATATATTAAATTAAAATAATTACATTAATTTGCTTGACGCTTGATCCTAATTGTAAGTTTCACCGAAATTTTTATTTATAGCATAAAAAAAAAACCAAATCACCCTGATTCATAACAAAAGTTTTATTAAATAATGTAATTGTCAAACTTTTAGTTTATATTCAAACTATCAAATAAAATAATATAAAATAATAAAAAATAATAATAAACTTTTATTAAATAATGTGTTGAAATAGACTTTTATTAAAAAAGTCAAAAAATTAAAAAAGCAAAAAAATTGGTTCACCGAATCCCGGATTCGGTTAAACCAAAAAAGCAACAAAAATCCACCCAACCGAATTCCCTATTCGGTTAGCCAAAAAAGGTGAAAATTACTTCGGTCGATCTTCTGTGGCAACCCACTGTATCACCTGTTAAAACCATCAGCTTAACCGAATAGCGTATTCGGTAAAGCAAAAAAATAACTTAACCGAATCCCGGATTCGGTTTTTGCTGTTTTTATAACAAACGAAGCAATCATATCGTTTCTTTAACTTTTATTATTTTAATTACTGTTTTTAAAAAAAATCCTCGAATCAGCCCAGTCTCTGATTTGACAAATCCTCTTGGAATCAGCTCCTCTGATTTGACAATGCAGATAAGCTTGAAGCCTCTCGGCGTGAAGGCCTTAATCAGGATTTAAAACAGGTCATCAACAAGGACTATCTGGGAACTGGCGCAAGAAGAGACTGGTACGGTCGTTGAATTGGTGAGGAATGCTCCGTCAGTGAGCACGAGTGAATCTGGGAGCAATCTTGAGAATCTTGAGATTTCTTGCAAGGTCTGATGGAGAAAACGAGGTATGAGGAATTGATGGTAGCTAATGAATATTGAGGTAAATCTGTCACAGCGTGATTCGGGCAGGAAACAGTGATGGATGTGACAGAATCGCTTTAAGTGCAAACTGGTATGTAGATTGAGTTTCTTTCTCAGACAAAGCTGAAGCTTGACTAGTGATAACGCTGTGAATTTAGTATATAAGAAATAAAAAAATATCACTGTCTATCTATACCAACTATTTTAAGACATTACAGATTATACGATTTAAAACCGGAATTTGATAAAATTTGTCGAAAACCTTATGACAAAATCCAATTCCCGAATCCCGATCTCAGATTGGGGATCGGACGGTTACGGGTACATCGAACCTAAATAAGCGCCGAGCCGCCGACCCTTTCCTGCTCCTGTCCTGTCCTCCTTTTATGGTTAATGTTACCGGTTCACCACCGTGGCAGAAATATTTTCGATTGGTGGGACCTGTTTCAATCTAATCCACCTCTTCTTGCCGTCTACCGTGGACCGGACTTAGAAGCAACTTCTTGCTACTCTCTGTTTTTTTTTTTTTTTTATTGCTACTCTCTGGCGAATTAACCCAAACTACCACGTGACTCTTGTTTCTGGCGGGACTCTTGTATAACGGACGAATTCAGAGTAGGTCCGATGCCCATCGGACCTACTTTGGTTCAATGGGTGTGGTGACCATCCGATTAGCATCAAGATTCGTGCGCTCCGCATCAAAATCCGTGTGAATCTGTATCAATTTCCGTGCAAGCAGATATTGATGTTAATCGTACGGTGTTAAAGCTAATTGAAGTTAAAAGTAGATCCGATGTCCATCGGACCTACTCCTATCTCCGGACAAATTCGGACCGTTTTGTCAAATTTAAAACGTTGAATTCTTTACACCCAAACTACCACGTGAAATACACCACACCATCTTGAGAAATGGGCTCCATTACTCATTCAACTGTTGAGAGTATTGAAAGGTTTATGCACCGAGAACAACCAAGAAAATTTCACTATGGAGCAGAGCATATTGGCTACCGCGAGGCAGGGACCACTGTATTCTGTTCTAACTTCTTGTAACAGACTCGTTTTAGAATGTTCGAATTTGTTCAAATTTGACGCGTTTATGCACAGAGACTAAAACCACCACACAAGAACCATTTCTAGAAAACTAGTAAGTGCCGGCCACGCGTTGCCGTGGAAATTATAATTTTATTTGACTACTTTCTTTAAATGTGATATTTGAACCGTACCAGCAGATACTTTGTTAAATTTAATTATCTTACTGTGAAATTTGTACTGTTATAAGTGTTTTGTTAATTATCTCACATGTAATTTTTTTTCTCACTTCTCTTCTTGTGGTTAATTGTGACACAAAAATTATTGTGCAAACTGAAAATGTACTTAGTGTTATGTACATAAAATTAAGAATTTGTATATTTCGAAATACTATTAATCAAATTAAAGACAATTATTTTCAAATTATAAATGAATTACACCGAATCATAAATGTATGGATCAACCGCTGGAGCTATGAGGTCTTTCTTTCTATTTTCCAATCAAAACCTGCATCTTCTAATTTGATGCGACCTTTCAAATCAGCAGCTAATTTCTCTGCCACTCTTGAGCTTCCCGTGAAAAGGGTCATATTTGGTTTTGCCTAAATTGAGATAAGAAAATTCAAATCACAGATGAAATAAATATTTTTGAATTTCAGAACTCAATGCTGGAATTGTTTGCCTTTGAAAATAGACTTGCAAGTGTAGATTGAAAAAATACAATGAGAAACCAAAAGAAAGAAGCAATTATGTGAATTCTTACTGCATCTAAGTAGAGTTGCAAAACTTTACCTCAAGCAAGAGCTTCTTCATGGCTACACCAGCAGAGTTGATAATATCAGCATCCTCTAGAGGTAAGCCACACTCATGTAGCAACCTCAGCATCTGATCCATCACTATGCTTCACTGTTTTTCTAATTATTAAACAAAGTAAATGCAAGAACATAAATAGTGTCACTAAAAGATGAGGTCAATACAATTTCCTGGTGGTAGACTGGTACTTCATAAATAGTTATATCTAGGATGATATTGCATAATGTCAACCTTCAAGTTATTTACAGGCAGGAGATGCTTACGAATCCTTTCTTAAAAAAAACTGACCTTGCTATCAACTTTAAGCACAGGTTTATTGCCCATGTAAAGTGGACATGTTTCCTCAACCAATGAAAGAAAAAATAAATAAAAATGACACAACAGCTGTGCAAAATTGTAACGGGATTGAGATATCTCAAGTTATAATATGCCATAAAACCCTACACCCTTCTAAAATAAATCAGTGATATATGAGTGTGCAAAATTGTTCTGATCTCATTATGAGTGTGCAAAATATTAGGCCTGAATGGGAATTTAACAATACAGTGAGGAAATTTACTTTGGTTAGTTCTAATTAACTGACCTTTTCTTTATCCTGGGGAACAGATTTATTAAGATATTACTACAAATTTAGACATGCTATCACAACAAAGAAGTATCAATACAAAATTAAAGAAAAGGCCAACAACATAACAGTAAAGGAGTTCATAGGAGAAAACTTTAGAATGAGATTGCTGGGAGAATTCAAACATAGTGTATCTATGCAAGAAGACCGCCTTATAATTAAATTATGACTTACTGTGAAAAGGAATATGAAAATCTAAGGTATAGTGTTTGAGGTAGCCAAAGAACTTCCTGCATATTATGCAAGCAAAAATAAGTGAACTTCGAGGCATCTAATAGATTAATAACTACTAAAATTATGTAATTATGTAAGAAACCAAAAATATTAAACCCGAATAACAATATTATGACACAGTAATAGATCATAGATCATTACTGTTTAAGAACAATAATAGACCAGAAAGAACACGAAACAAAAAAAATGATTCTCCTAAGATCAAAGTATAATTTTGTTATTGTTATAAGTAAACAACAAGGGGTTATGAACAGTATCAGTGGTTTTGAGTTAAGAAAGGGGAATAGAGCAACTGTAATTTCAAGAATGGGGATTTCATTGATATATAGAGGTGGGTTATATTTGAAAAAAGTTAAAATTCGAATGGGAGGGAACATTTACCTTTTTCATCCATGCTGGAGGAGATATCAAAGGAGCACAACCTAAAGCATACAAGAGGTTTGATTTTGTCCTTTCAAACGATTTTGACCATGGCAGAAGGATTGGAAGAGAAGTAATGGATACCTGTCCAAAAGACATATAAAAGTTAACTATCAAAAAATTCATCATATTGGAATCCTTTTGTAGTTATATAAGATTTTTATGATTATATCAGCTGTCAAGTTTGTTAAGGTATAACAGCTCCGAGTTTCATTGGGAAAGTATCTAACGACTAACAACCGGTCCAATATTAACTGGTTGAAAATAAGAAGCAAAATATTGACATTGGAGATACTTAGCTTGCATTGAGAAAGTTGCAACTTGCAAGTATAGCCAATATTCTCAGGATTTCTTCATATTTGAACTGATACTTAATTAGTGCATAATCTTTTTGTAAATCTTTCCTTTATTTAATCTTCACGGCTATATGGCCTAAGTATGTATTAATACTAATATAGTAAGATTAGTACTTTGTAAATTATGAACAATTCAATTATAAAGTTTTAATCAATTAATTCAGTAAAAATAATGCTCAGAAATCCTGTAAAAATAGATACAAGTCACCACAAAATATTCTCAAAGAAAATTACAAGACAAGTTCTAACAATTAATATTCTTTGAACTATAAAAGTCATGATTCATCCAAAATGACCTCAACAAATTGCCAATTGTTACTCATAAATATAAACACCATGCCTACAAATTAAATCTATATATTGAGAAATTGAGGACGTTCCAGACATGTTAGGTATAGTTTCAGTGAATATTTTTTTAAAAAAAAGTGGCCTATTATCATTTCAACAAATCAGTCTGAAACAATTATTCATGGTTTCTACCAAAGGATGACTTCACAAGCCCTCTGAAAGAATCCATCTCAAGAGTGGCGCATTTAACAGCCAACAAAATACAAAGAACAAGAAATAAATAAATGTGCCCAACAAAATCAGTTCAAGGCAATGAGAATCTTTCGTGACTTTGATCCCTATCCATTTCAAATATGGGTGCGCATTCTGAACAAAAGACGTAGGTAATAATTATCCCAAATAATCCAAATTCTGACAACATATTATGTAAAGAGAGAAATACCTGATTAGATAAAATATGGTTGAAATCCTCGTACTCTTTCTCGATGTTTCTCAAGGCGCCTCCGTATAGACATGCCACTTTAGCAAGAATTGCATCGTTGGCGGTATTCTCACTTCCATATCTAAAACAATCCTCTGACAATTTTGTCCCTGGCACAATTAGCAAAAAAACCAAACGTTTCTCATATACAAGATACAATTTATTTCTTTCTTTGCAAATAACACTGAACTATGAAATATAAATTAAGAAAAAAAAATAAGAAACACTAAACTGCCCTAACCTTTTAAAATCAACTCAACCTAATTGCTTCCTTACCAAATTAATTTGAGAACCCAATACAAAGCCTACTTTCTTTAATTTTTACTTAAATTGATATGAAGAGAACAATAGTTTTATTAGCCATTTTAAGCAAATTTGTTAATGCTTTAATGGTAGGTTTCTTTTTTATCACATTAATCCAATAATTGAACTTTTAATAAGAAAAAAAAAGAAACAAGGAGTTAATAAAGGTTGAATGCTATTTGCAAAATCTCAAAAGAAATTGAGTCCATATCCTCTGCATTAACTCAGATCTTGGGTTTAGAATCTCGACCGTCCGTTCAGAATCTGGGTCAATTCGACCCACACCCCCCTTTAATATTTGTGCCAATATGGATCACACGGTCCAAATTCGTTATGCAATATTTGAGTTACTGCAGACGATATGAATTCAAAGAAATTGGGTGTCAGCTGCAAAAGGAAGAAATATTGGGTCCTCTCTTTTCTGTCTTCTTTGGGACACACATCTGTCTTACCAAGATACAGTTACGGGCTGTTGAGAATAATCTAGAAACGAGTAAAAATACAGGAATTTACCGATTTCTATGTGCCTATTCCCCAACAAAACAAAGGCTTCACCTGCTCGTGCAATATCTTTCTAGAAATCCTATAATGGTCAATGAAATAATAGTTAGTTATAGGCCTATTTCCATTTGTGTCCCCCATAAAAACATTAAAATGTAATATACACCCTTGTAGAACAAAATGTACCTTGTGAGATAACTCTGTTACTTCACAAATACAAAAATTATCCATCATACTTCTACTTTTCTTTACAAATAAACAATAATTTGACATTTTGCAAGATCATAAGTGAGACTTCTCTCTTAATTCGGCACCATGAAAATTTATTTTTAACATTACTCTTCCGGATTGAGTAGGCTTGTATAGTTTCTCTAACTGAAGGTGTCTCTGCAATTTGAGTTCATCTATGGCCATTACATCTGAGCCTTCATAGCCAATGCCGCTAAATTGCTTTATCACTGCCTATAATATTATTAAAAACAAGATTAGACAAAGAAATGTAATTTCACAGTACCCTACTATATGTTTAAGTCTTAACTGCAAATAAAACTAAAAAGAAAAGAAACAAAATGAACTTAATAATAAAATTTTACTGAATTCAGTGAACTGAAAGACCTATAAGAATAAATTAGTTCAATTCAGTGAATTTAAAAGCCCTGATAATGAATTTCAGTCAATTCACTGCCTATAATATTTCATATTTGTAAATATTAGTTCAATTCAATGAATTTAAAAGACCTAATAAAATTTCACCCAAAAGTAACTTCAAAGAATAAATTACAGATAAGCCCTAAACATTTCTAGTTTTGCACTTGAGAACCGAATTTTGAATGATACCAAGGAAAGAACAAACAAGAAAGAACGCGGTAATGAAAAGATAAATTGAAAAGATTGAAAATCGACAAAAAGAAAAACCTGTTGTTGCTTGGAGACTTGCTCCTTCAATTTGTTAGCGTGCTTTCGTAGCGCATCCATCTCTCATCTCCACCAACAAAGAAGAGCTCAATTCTTTGAATAGCTCAATTAGATGTGATTGCTAATGCTAGCTCTCTCTTTGTTCTCTCCAGTCGAGCACGCTGAACTCTTCGTCGGATACCAGTACGCTGAACTCTTCGTCGGATGCTAGCTCCCTCTTGTTCTCTCTAGTCGAGCACGCTGAGCTCTTTGTACTCATTTTACCAACTATTATCACAAGGGAGGCGGCTAGCTAGGGTTTAACTACCTTTTACTCCATCATCTGGAGATCGAAGAGAGAAAAGAAAAGCGGGGGAGTTCGAAGAGAGAAAAGAGAGAGGAGATCATCTTCTGGAGGAAGGTGGAACAGAAGAGAGGAAAGCAAGATCGGAGGCCGTGCAAGGATAGTGGAGAAGAGCGGCTCTAATGCATGGGCTGTGCAAGAAAAATCCTGATCTGCTACACTCTTACAGATGGATAGTGTAAGCACTACCAAAATGAGAAGGCTATGTATTTCCTATATGCAACTTTAAAAAATTATGTTGAAATTAGAAAAGATAAAAAATTATGTTGAAATTAGAAAAGAAACGACCAAACCACAACTATAATTAAGCCACAATAATTTTTCAGCCAGAAATGAAGAATTAAACCCTAAAATCGGGTACAACCAAAAAAGAAGAATTTTTCAGCCAAAAAAGGGAGAAAAACCATAGGACAATCAATTCTGCATGCAAAGGATAACTAATTGAGACGAAAACAAGTGTAATTTAGCTTTCTTTAACTCAATTTGATCTCAACTGTTACAATGAGTGTATAATCAGCCTTAGATTGAAATGATTAACAGTTCAGATTTAGTGCAATCACCAAAGAATTATTATACAATTGTTGTTTACAAGGCATAAATACATATACTGACCTTCTTTAATTTTCTGCAAGGCAGGGAGAAGTGTTTTTTCACCCTTGTGCTTGACAAACTGCAATTAATTGTTAGGAAACACATTTAGAAAGACCGAATTTAACTAAACTAAAAAACAGATAACTAATAGAAACATGACAAAGGAAACATCCTCTCAGTGAAAAAAAATTAGTGAAATACTAACTTTGTTGACAAAGCATGACAATCTGAAATGTAAACACTTTACAAAGTCAAATTGGGGTTGTTCGGCGGTCCTCTAAGGAGAGAGAAAGGATTAAGAATTTAATTCTCTCTAAGGAGCCCGTGTTCGGCAAGTACAAAATATCAAGCATATAAAGTGAACAAAAAGTCGATTACAATATTAGAAAATAAGTGAAAGACTATATTGCCCCTCATATGAATATCACATAATATTATTGCTGAAAATAAAAAGTTATGTCTTTTGTCGTGCATTCTTAATCCACGTATATAATAAGACTAATAATTAATCAAAGAAAGAGAAACTGAGATGTAGTTTTTGGAAGAAATTTCATGTACACTTAGCATCCTGTTTCACACCTGAACACCTTAGCATCAATGTGCACCCAATTACTGGTAATACATATGAATAATTACTGGTACTATATAATCCACCTATATAAGACTAATAATTAATCTACACTTAGCATAGTACCTTTGTAGGCCCGTTATAATGAAACCGTGTTAGCATAGTACCTTTGTAGTCTGAATCAAGAAACAAACCCACTTGTCTTACTATCAGTCTGCAAATTTTAATTTCTCGATTGTGTCTACCTCTTTCTCCCTTCAGTACAGAATAAAAGATAATCAAGAAATCTAAAGAGTGTTAGAGAAATACACCTTTTCCTCTTATCCATCCTATAAAATATTTGCCATCTGTACCGCCTTCCACTCATTCTACTTCAATGGCAAATCAAGAGAATGATGCCATGATTGAACAGATAAACAATAATGTCATTGGAAAGATCCTGATGCGTGTACCAGCAAGTTTCCTACTCATATTCCAACTGGTGTGCACGAACTGGGAGGCAATGCGACCCATGTGCAAGAACTTAAAGTGGTACTGGTACTATACAAGTACTGAAGTACACAGTAACAGTAAGCTTTATACCTACACAATAATATTAGTCTATTACCAATACCCATTCCTAATAAATCAACAAATTAGAAAACTGACCAAACAGTGGAGAAGAGCGACAGGGCGGCGTCGTGGAGACTGGAGAGCCGTAGGGGCGGGGATCGGTAGCCGGCAGAGGTGCGGTTGGCTGTCCGCGCGGAGTCGCGGAGGCCGGAGAGACGCAGTGGCGAAGAGCGGTAGGGGCCGGGGAGTCGCAGAAGAACCGGGGCGGACTGGCGGAGGTGCACACGGCCGAGCAAATTTTGTTCGGGTGTAAAAAAGTGGGAGAAAGAGGGCCAAAAATGGAGGGATGTACCGACTGTAGGGATTTGATCGAAAGAGGACTTTTCCTGGAGTTTTCAATCGCGCGCCACCTGATCTGAAATTATCCCAGCGATTCCTATCGCGCCGGGGGTCTTAACGCCGCTAAATGCCTAATTTCTTGTAGTGGAGAGAAAAGGAGAGTGAAAAGGAGATGAAAAGAGGAAGACGCTGGGGAAGACTTCGTGGGGAAGAAGAAAAGAGAACTGTCTTCGTGAAGAAGAAAAGGAGAACTTCGTGGGGAAGGAGATCCGAGAGAGAGAAAGGAGAAAAGAGGATCGAAGAGAGAAAAGAGGGAGGAGATACAAAAGGGAGGAGATCGAAGAGGTGAAAGACGATGTCCGTATAGCGCTAGCCAATTGAGGAGAAAGAAAAATCCATGTGGCTTTGTATATAGCAGGTTGGTTTATAACTATTTTTAGATTTGTACACGTACAGATACATAAATAGCATGCATAAAATCTCATATTCAGATGAATGGATCAGATTTGATGAATTCACTGAATGGAGGGCTGAGATTGTCTCTGGACAGATACACCATTCAGTCCCCTTTATTTCAACGTGCTATTATAGGAGTTCTGATGGGACCCGCTTTCTGTACACCGGTTGATTATTTCTTGGCCATTATTTCTGCAAAGACTGCCTGTTTCATATATTGAAACTGATAAACTTACAGACTAAAAAAGTTCAGTCCAGCATAACAAAAATCAATCCAAAAGAGCTACGCAGAGCATCAACCGTACCAGAAAAATATAGCAACATGCATCTAGGCACATACCAAAAGTAAATAACCATCCAGGAAAGAAATTCACAAGCAAAACAAGCTAAGCATAACAAAGTGCACGAAGGCACTATCACAGTAGAACACCAGAGGGACTTAAGCTTCAACTTAAGCTTCACCATGATCGTTAATCACCCAATCCAACATCAGCGCATCTTCAGGATCAATGACTTGGAATGGAATCACATCCAACTCAGCAGGCAGCCAAATTTGTGTAGCAGCCTGCACCTCTTGGGGCATTGTACTTGACCAATAGGAAACAAGAGAAACAATTTGTAAGAATATATTGCGCGAAGAGTAAATAAGCGTATTATGAAAACACAAGTAATTTCGATGTTTCCATATGCTCCACACGACAGCACACACCATAATTAAGTTTTTAAAAGTTCAGGCAATGTTAAAGTATATTGAACGACATGCTCAATAGAGCGCCATTATTGGTATATAGGTTGACAAGCACCCATCCAACACTAAATATGTTGAGCATAATGACATTAAAAAAATAAGTGGTTAGAGTTTTCATTATTTTGGCAAAATTGACAGTGAAGATCCCGTCCATCTCTTTTTTTGCAATAATTTTTTGGTCAGGATTCGTCGTTTATGTGCAAGCCACATGAAAGCTCAAGCTCGTATTTTAGGCGGAACAGCCATTTCTTTTTTTCTTTTTTTTAGGAAAAGCCTTAGGTATATTTAATGAAAAGCCTTAGGTATATTTATTGAATCAAAGTTCAGGTACATAGTTGTTGCAAAACTTGTAAATTTTAAAACCATATATTCAGGAAAAGCCCTTAGGCATATGTTCTTTGTTTTATTGCATAACAGCCTATTTTTCCTAAGTTAATTTCAAAACTTATAAATTTTACATATAAATATATGACTCGTGAAGTAAATTGATTTCAACGGTTAAAATTTATTATTTGAAATTAATCTAATATTATTTTGAAGTTAATCCTACCAATAGACTTGAAGAGCTTAAAAACATCACAGTTCTACTGTGAATCATGATATATTATTAACATTCATTAGAACGAGGAGGAATCTAGTTACCACAATTTTGAGTTACAACAAAGTTACCACAACTATTTTTTACATTTTCAAATTTCAAATCGTGGATCCAAACCGTTCAACCTATTCTCCACAATAAAATGTGCTTCCAGATCAAATTTTACATTTTTTTTGAATTTTTTTACTATTTATTAAGTATTTTACAAAAACTAGTCAAATTCAGACCATTGAATTTTGTACCCATCTTAATAAATAGTAAAAAATTCAAAAAAATTGTAAAATTTGATCTGAAAGCACATTTTATTGTGGAGATCATGTTGAACGGTTTGGATCGACGATTTAGAATTTGAAAATGGTTGTGGTAACTTTGTTGTAACTAGATCCCTCCTCCATTAGAACTGGCAATAAAAAAATGTTTCTCTTTGGTACAAAAAATAATTCACATTTTTGCAATCTTTATGTTTCAAAATTTCCTTGAACAAAAGAGAAAAATAATTTGATACAATTTGGAAAAGACAAAAGTTTCTTCTAAAATCATCCCAAGTATATACTGAATTTGGCGAGAAATGAAGTTAGTGGTGGAAAACATTTTCACCATATCTTTTGGTCTTTCTGTGCGTTGAGATATATAGATGTATCAATGATTTTAAACAAATATTACTTTTTTCTCCAGTAAAGTTTTATTGTTTATGTCCCTCTTTTTGAAATCCCAATTAAGATTTTAAATGGCAAATTTGATAAATTAGAACTAGCTGTATCGACAAATTTAATAAATATACATGTATCAAACAAATCTTTATATTCAACAAAAGATCTTCCGGACTTCTTTCGTATCTAATAAAAAAATTATCATTAGCTATATAAACAAAAAAAAGAGCAAAAATTCAAGCAAAACATAACCATCAAAGATGAGGTAAAGCCATATCACAACTTTGGTGCTCATTGATGGCACATGTATGATTATCGCAAAAATTGAGTTGATGTATGTGAAAATTTTGAATCATTCAGATTTTCAAAGCACGAATTTTAATGCAATTCCTATCTTATTAATACTGCTCCGTGAATTTAAATAGGCTCCGTAAAAAAAAGATAAGACTAAAAGTTTAGTTACCATAAGAAAGCAATTGTACAACGGGTAATGAGAACCGAATGAGAAAAAAGATAAGACAAGACCACCAAACTGGGTGCACATGCGGAGTGGTATAGCAGTTTCTGTAACGGTCCAGGAATCACGAAAAACGACCTCCGCAGCGCTGCGGTCACCTGACCTCAGCGCCTATATATAGGTATTAGGTAGGCTCTCTCAATTCGCAAGGCACTGCCATTTCTGTCGTAAGAAAAGAGAAGACCCTTCTACTTTTCCATTTTGTCTCTTCGTCTCCCTCACTTCACTTCACTTTACTTCTTCCTAGTTCCTTCCCCACTCTAATCTGTTCATTTTCTCTCCTCTTTTTACCCTCGTCTTCTTTTTCTTCTCCATTTCTGTGAAAATGTATCACGGAGGTCGTCGTGGTGGTGGAAGAGAGGGTGACCGTGGTGGCCGACGTGGCAGTGATTATAGTGGCCGTGGCGGAGGTAGTCGTCGTGGCGGTGGAGAAGGTGGATATGCGCCACGTGGCAGGGGACCACGCGGTGGCGGCCCTTACTCTGCTGGTACAGGATCCTCCGGGCCTTCAGGCTATGCCCGCTCTGATGCGTCCTCTCTGGCTGGAGAGATTCAGAGAGGTCTGTTTCTGACTGAGCAGCCAGAGATGGAATCTGGATCTGGTTCTGACGTGGCGGTCTCTGATCAGTCGCTTGATTCGCTGGTTGAGACTCTGCCTAAAACATCTCTTCCGCCTGCCTCAAGCAAAGCACTAATACATGCACCTCGACCGGGTGCCGGCACTGTTGGGCATAAGTGCCGTATCAGAGCAAACCACTTCCTTGTTCAAGTCGCTGAGAACAATCTCTATCACTATGATGTAAGTTCTGCTTTGTCTACTTTATCTGATTTTGCTCTCTCTGTTTAGATCGTTACGTTTGTTACTTTTTGTTGAAATATATAGCTCTTTTAAACAACTCTGTGTGTGTGTGTGTGAGAGAGAGAGAGAGTGCGTTGCAGTGGTACCTTCTTTATTTAAGCAGAGTTAGTTTGCAATCTGGATGATTTTTTGTAGTATTTTGAGTCTTGTTCATGAAGTGAGATCAATCCATCTGACCTTGATGTGACCTTTAGTTGAGTTCTCTATTTCTCTCGCCTGGCAAAGCTCTTTAATATTGGCTTGTGTTATTGAAGATCTGTTTGTTTCTTGTTTGATAAAACAGAGCATTTATTGAAAATCTCTCTGGTTTGCCCTTTTCAGACTATTTCAGGTTTTTGCTAAAAAAAAAGAGAAATGTCAGTTTGTTTTTTCATTAACTTCAGTCAATATTTTTAAATCTTTGGAAAAACCTCTTGTTCTAAACCTTTTTCTGCTTAGACAGTATAGCTTTGTTATGTTCATAGCAACTTAACAATACAAGAAGATTTGAGGATTCCTTCTGTTTTGTAATTTTTATGCTCATTTATTTTTAAGTTTTTCTATTATCTTTTTATCTATTTTTTTAACAGCGTTAGCATCTCATCTGATTAATGAATACTGCATTTCAATTTTGTTCTATATGTATCAAAACTTTCGATAAATTTATATCTATTAGAAGTTCTACATGACTACTGGAGTTTGGATCTTGTCTGAGATTAGGCTCAGGTTATTAGCACATCGTCATATCTGTAGGACTTGGACTCTGCTGTGCTTTTCAGTATTTGCTTCGCTTTACTAGTCTAGATGGATGCATTATGAACTTCATGTAGTTATGTAGTTATCTCATC